>JARPMR010000004.1:6281282-7561020 GCA_029955525.1 Oeneis ivallda | reverse complement strand
TCCATAGCGGATTTTCTTAGGGAGTGTCTTCAAGCGAGCGTATAAAATCGCCACTTTGAAAGCCCCCCATTTCGTCAATTTTAAGGGAAAAATTAAAAAAAAAATATTTTTGTACTCAGTTCAAAATTATCTTTAAAATGATACGTAACAATTTTATGTAACGCGATATTTTTTTTTTTACTTCGCATTCGCTTCTATGAGAGCCCCCCTGAAATAAAGATTTTCGACCGAGCGAAGCGAAGGTCTTTGAGTCTACTTGAGTGAATTTGCACTTGTCCGTCCGTCCGTCCGTCCGTCCGTCCGTCCGTCTGTCAAAGCCTTATAACTTCTGAATTACTGAACGAAATTACTTCAATTTTAGATATAATATGTAAACCGATGGCCTCCAGCCGAAAATGGCTTAAAAAGTTAGTTAGTTAAAAATCTTTATTTCAGGGGGGCTCTCATAGAAGCGAATGCGAAGAAAAAAAAAAAATTTTGCGTTTCATAGGTTTACAGTACCTCATTTTAAAGATAATTTGGAACAGAGTACAAAAGTATTTTTTTTTTAAATTTTTTCCTAAAATTGACGAAATGGGGGGCTTTCAAAGTGGAGATTATATTTGACCTCAGAACGGAATAACCATTGAAAGCTGGGGCTTGAAAGTTTTACAATTTTAGCGTAATATCATGTACTTGAACAACAAATACTAAAATTAGATAAATGTAATAAGGAAACTAAATTATTTAACTTTTAATGAGCAGCAACAACAGAACTTCACAATGATGTCAATAGATGGCGCTCTCATCTCATATAGCAAATGCAGCTTTATGTAACATACCTATTATTCAATTAAGATTATTATTTAGTCATTTAGCAAACATCAATAAAACTTCACGTTGCAGTTTGTTTTTACATATTTCTGATCGTGTCAATAGTTGACGCTGTGTACAAGTAATTTAATTTGAATGTTCCAAAAAACTATACCTAAGTTTGATTGAGGCCTTGAGGATTTCACTATAACAGTTCCCTAACCTTTACGGGCTACCTATGTTAAGTTAGTTGACACTTTCTGTCAACTTTGTTATTACGAACCTCTACGGGACAACTAAAGGTGAAAATGACATTGGGATGTTAGAATTGTATTTAGGGGCTACCTATGTAAAGAGACTTCTACAAATGGGATGATTTAGGTATGGTTGGTGAAAACGGGCATAATAATAATGTCAATTTTGATCGTCAATTATGGGAAACCGTTACCGCGAGGTCTCAGTTCGGGGCGAACCACTAGTTATAACTTTTTAAGCCATTTTCGGCTGGAGGCCATCGGTTTACATATTATATCTAAATTTGAAGTAATTACGTTCAGTAATTCAAAAGTTATAAGGCTCTGACAGACGGACGGACGGACGGACGGACGGACGGACGGACAAGTGCAAATCGCTCTAGTTAACTCAAAGACCTTCGCTTCGCTCGGTCGATAATTACCAAGATTGATGGTAAAAGTAATAAATTATTCACTTTTTTCGGTGATTATTAATAATTACACCTTACTCCTGGTAAATTTAATAATTTTTTAAAAATAACATGCGCTTAAAGGTAAACCGTCGTAAACTTGGCCATCGCGATGGGTTTATAGGGCTTAGGGCGGGTGATGTGTTCGGGTATACCGTGTACACGATGCGACGGAATTACCGACTTAAGATCGAATACATACATGATATTTTTTAAACAAATGCATTATTTTAGGCTATTAGAACTAAATATATGTATTAAAACTTAACCGAGTATTATATTCTAATAGTGATCTAATGAATAAACTAAAGTAAATTTAAACAAGGGTCTTTATTATTTTTTATTTATTATTCGCATACATAAATTATTGTAAGTAGGCAATACAAAAACACACATTAACATTAATCTAAACTTTCTGTATTATCAGAACATTCCTATGATATATCATGTGATTGTTCAATTAACGCGTCATTTGTTTTGAAAGCACGTGTGCAAAGTGGTGTTGTTTCTGTGAATAAAATTTGTGCATTTGTGATAACCTAGAGCTCCATGATGTAGTCTATGCTTAGTGGCAACAATATCAATTCTTATTCGATAATTCCTAAATCCCTGCAGTGTGGGTGGGCAGTACCCTGCAGCATCGGGATTGAGGAGCTTTAACCTAGAGCTCCATGATGTAGTCTTTGCTTAGTGGCAACAATATCAATTCGTAATCGACAATTCCTAAATCCCCGTAGTTTGGGTGGGCAATACCCTGCAGCATCAGGATTGAGGAGCTATAACCTAGAGCTCCATGATGTAGTTTATGCTTAGTGGCTCGGTCCTTATCCGAAATATCGCTGGTATTTTCTAATAGGTCTAGGTACGAGGAATCAAAATATTGCCTTTGGGCACCATTAGGACCACCCGTATAACCACTACTTTTATAACCACCCAGAAATGCTTTTACCCGGAAATCCTTACTGTTAGTTAGGTTCATCACAGCTTTCGTTGTTATTTTTTTTATGACAACGTAGGAATACTTGCAACCGAAATTCCTTACTGTTGGTGAGGTTAAAGGTGGCTGGAGAAAGGTGTCGGGTGGGGCTTAGAGGGGTTGTCAGACTGTTTCTCGTTTGTTTTATCACTTTTACCAAAGACAACAGTGAATTATTAATAATAACCGATAAAAGTGATGAATTTCATAGTATTTATCAAATTTACCAAATGGTGAGGTAATTATTAATAATTACCGAAAATTATTAATAATTATCACATTTATCACATTTACCGTAACACATACACAATAGAGACTACACTAGCGGCACGCTATGATGGCCGGTTTGACACATTACAATAGTGATGTGGAATGTCAATTTATTCTCGAACAAAAAACAATTAAGTTTTGTTTTTGTACCTGATTAAATAGGTTTACAGTTCTCTGCGTACGTTCGGTCATATCGACGAAATCCACAACAAAGGGCTTGAACAGAGTCCAAATTAACGAGCAAGGGTCAACAGTAATGCAGTATCAATATTTGAAATCCAAAGCCAGGTCAAAACTATATCACAATCGCATTGCACTGACAGTTTATACTTTTCGAAGCAACGTCAATTCGAAACTGCTTTGTTTTGCATTGAGCATTGACGCGAGTTTGCCGGAGGTAGTAGTTGTGCTAGCCAGCGATCCTATGTGACGATCGTATTAGATTCCATTTTTAAAAATTTTCAATTTAGAAAACCAAATGCCGAGTTGTGGTATATATCATATAAAAATAAAAATTTTACCTTTTGTATGAAACAGCTGATATTTTTTTGCGATTTCAGAGGTTTGTCCACATAGTGAAAATTGTTCATATTCACAAGTACATTCACCCCTTAAATGGTGCAAACTGATTTTTCTACACTTGTATACATTTTAGAAATCAATTTAATAAATAAATTTTGAGTCCTAAACCTAAAACTACATTCGATAAAATTTATGAATCTCTGCACATCACTATCGTCAATAAAGTAATACAATTATTTCCTTCAAAGTCGTTATCAATTAATACGGAACTTCATGAGCGGACAAACGTCAAACCGGCCATCATAGCGTGCCGCTAGTGTAATAAAATTAATTTTTAGTATTAGATTAATAAAATCAATGCGTTATACCTACGTTAGTTCAGTATACATAGGAAGACCCGTATTCTGAGTATCGACTAATTTGTGAGTAACTCACGTCCAACTCGATATTCTGACTAATTTCTTAAACTGGGCAATTTCAAATAAAGATTTTTATATAAACATGTGAAGATGATACTGCAACTGTCGCAATTAGAATGTCATAAGCCTACTTTGTCGTATTTGTTTAAAAATTGCGAAAAATCAAATTAAATTTGAATTTCGCGAGCAGACCCGTATAATCCACCTTAATCACGACCCTTTATTTTATGTAATTGACCTGAATATCCTTAAAAATATAAGAAACCTTAATCCGATTAAAGAACAAAGTGACTCACGCTTTCTCTTGAGTGCTTCTAATAAGGTACTACTCGAAAATGCCATTAGTCTTAGTTACTTTTTTACTTAACTTACTTTTTTTCGTCAAGTTATGCTTATATTTAAGCCAAAGAACTCTATAATTGCGAAATATAACTTTGTTTTAAATGATCTAAAATATTTTAGGAGCTTAATAAGTAGCAATCGTAGAGAACTTAGCATTCGAAATTGTAGAATTGAACCTACCTGGGACACGCCATCCAGCTATACAATATAATCCCACAGTGCTTGAAGAGTAATGTTTCAGAACAGTTCGGGTTGATAGTATTAACTTCTGAATACGCAACCTAGTTGCTAATAATAATGGGCCTCATAAGGTTCAGGGTCAATCAGTGGGAGATGAAAAGTAATCGGAGTATCTCTGCGTAATCAAATCAGAAGAGAGGAGAAACAATGAAAAACCAGTTACCGACATGGATGATTGAGGCACGTAACTGATATCAATGTACCGGTAGACTTTGGGACTCAGAATACTTGGTCCCGAGGTGCTCAAATGACGAACCCGGAATACTACACGTTCAGTTCAAGTTGGCCGCTACCTCCCTCGCGCTTCCCCGCATCGCACCACAAGCCAGACCCACTTAGTACAAACAGCAACGTACTGCTCGGGATTTCAATATCGTGTTTTTTAAAACTTTAGTTTTGTTACGTTTTAATTTTTTTATTTTTTTTTTATTAGTTATTATTGTTGTTTCGTTACTTTTGCATAGCGCAGACTATTTATTACTTTAATTAATTACTTTCTTCGAAGAGGAAATTCAGAAATTAAAAATCACGCCCTTGGACATTCAAGACGTCATTGCCATGAAAAGCATTGCCAGAAAAGAAAACTTCCGTCACAGTCGTGTTAACAGTACAAAATACTCGTACTATTATTTTTTTATGTCAACGTTACGACCATTTTGTAACGGTCGTCGACGGCCAACTTTGGTCATCGATTCGGAAGACGATTTTGTCTCATTTTAACTTCGGAATAAAGTACTACTGGTAGATAATATAGTTTTGGTGTATGTTTTTTTTGACTAATATTCTCCTCTCCACTCCAAATAAGGGGACAACTTATGTTAGGAGTGTGTACGACAACAGTGCAACGGATGGGTATTGAACATACGACCTTTCAGTTTTCAGTCCGCATCGTACAAAATTGTGGTGTATTAATTATTAAATTATGTCTTTTCAACTGAATCTGACACAGTTTATGGAGAAAAATATCGCAAAGCCAATTACGTACTCGTATTCCATTATGACTCTTATTCCCATCAGCAAAAGAGCTCTTACTGTTTCTTATCATTTCTGAGTTTCTAAGTGTTCTCTCGAGAATAGATCCAGCTAATATTTGCCATCACCTCGACTGGGGACGTCTGGACTAATGGCTTGTCCGAGTCCCGTCCCATCAGAGGCACTCTGCGAAAAACGTGAGTCACTTTGTCTCTAACTATTTAAAAACCAAATACATAAACTTTTCCTGACCTCATAATCAAGCAACTTACAACTTTAGCTTTAGTTTTAGACAGGCATTATTTATATTCAAAAATGCACTTTAAGTTTTTAAGTTTTAAATATTTATGTTAACTTTACTAACTGTCTAACTGAGTAAACTGTGTAATTATAACTATAATTTCTGTAGATTCTATGCATATATTTTATAACCACTGTGTACACATATTAAGGGTTGTAACCTGGAACCCAAATCTGATGTTATTGTATTACATTTATATTAATTGCAACCTGTTTTGTGTACCTTTTCAATAAATAAATAAATGAACTATTTGTATTTTCAATATAAAGTTCATAAGCCGGAAATAGCCTTCAAAATTATTTTATATCGCGTGAGAATTATTCTTATTTATTAGCTTATTGTGAAAAAATAATCAGCCGAAGAAATGTTTGCAACCGTAAGCCCAACCCACTTGACTCTTTATTTGAAAGTCTCTGTTTTAACTGTATTTGCAATGTAAAAGTTCGTTTCAGACAGAAGTTTAGAACAGCAAATAGCGTTAGCGTGGTTCAGTTGTGAAAGAGAAGGCGGATTTATACTTTGTGCCTTTATTTATTTTTGTAAAACAGTGGCAGAGAGGTCACTCAACTTTGTTGTGATTTAAAATGAACAAACGTATCATAGGGCTATTTTCTAGGCAACCTGCGGTCACAATGAGATTAGGTAGTCACCTATTCTGGTTGGTTCGGAAAATTATTCTTTTTGTAGTAAGTAATAGTGGTTTATCGGTAAGTTTATCGGTAGTATTTAAGTTTAGGTAAGTAAAGGACATTTTTACATTGTGCCGATGATAATGTAAACAAAAAGTATTTAACAGCTGCATACTGCCTATATTAACATACGGATGCCAAACCTGGGCCCTCACACAAAAATTGGAGGAAAAACTAGCAATTTGTCAGCGTGCTATGGAGCATAGTATGTTACATATAAAACGAATAGATAAAATATCAAACAAAAAAATAAGAAAAGAAACGAACGTAATGGATGTGAAGAGCAGGATAAGAAAACTTAAATGGGCATGGGCTGGGCATGTCTGTAGAGTAAAGCAAGACAGATGGGCAAAAAGGTTAACAGAGTGGTATCCAAGAGACGGAAAACGGTCAAGAGGAAGACAAAGAATGGGGTGGAGCGATGATTTTGTAAAAATGATCGGAGCAACATGGCAAAGACTGACACATGAGAGGGAGAAGTGGAAAAGACTGGAGGAGGCCTTCGTCCAAAGGGCGTACTGAGAAAAAATAAAATAAAAAATAAAATAAATAAATAGGAATAAGGAATTTCAACTACTTTGTCATTATATTAATATTAGAATTAAAGAAAGATGTAAATTAGTAAAAGGTGTATGATAGAAGTAAGAAGATTTTTAGTTTTAGTTTATATAATTAGATTAAGATTTTGTAAATATTTTATTTTTCTTCAGTAATAAAGTAAAGGACAAACCTCTAAGGTATTTTCAATGTCTGTCTACAAGATTTTTGGATTTTTTTGCTGTTAAGGCAAACTAAACGGGTCTGAACGCCAAATTAAAATTTAATTTGGTTTGTCGCAATTTGTAAACTAATACGACAAAGTAGGCTTATGGCGTTCTAATTGCGCAAATGGCAGTATAATCTTCACAGATTTATATAAAAATCTTTACTTGAAAGTGTCCAGCTTAAGAAATTAGTCCGAGTATCAAGTTTGACGTGAGCTACTCACAAATAAAATTAGTCGATACTCCGACTAATTTCTTAAACTGGACACTTTCAAGTAAAGATTTTTATAGGGGCAGACCCGTTTAGGTCGCCTTAATAGGTATTTTAAAAGAAAAAAATTTGTAGTGTTTAAGCTGATCGATAGAATAAGTGTTTTATTTAAACACCACAGTGTGGGAACACCATTTTTCGATTCAGGGATCCGTTTGAGAAATATGATATTTTAAAATACTAGAGTTAAGTGTCCCCCCCTCTGTTAGCTAAATGGTTGTTTATAGGATACGTGAAAAAATTCACAGCAGCACAAATTCATATATAAAGAATTTTATAGGAAAACTATCACGGCTAAGAAGGGTTCATAAGTTAAGGAGTTATATCTGTTTTTTCTAGGTTAGGTATTACACGCAGTGTAAGTTGCATATTTTGTAGTATAGTATTAAACCATGGAACTCAAAATATATTCAATATTCATAAATAAAATAAAAGCACTATCCTAGGTCAGCAATATATTTGTGATTTGCAACTACGTAACCCTACACTGCGCGTGGCCCGACACGCACTTGGCCGGTTTCTCTAGTTCTTTTTCACGCCTCTCATACTTCAGTACATACTATAGACTCTATAGTATGTATTGAAGTATGAGAGGCGTGACTTCAACAAAACCTTGATAGTGATATTCTGTTCGTTAAATATACCTGCTCTAAACAAAGTTCGCAAAGATGTGTGAAGTCTGTCCAACGCACTCGGTCGGCGTTACGGCCTAAACCCTTCTTGTTCTGAAAAGAGAATGTGCTAGGCAGTAGGTTGATGAAGGCAATGAGTTAAGTTGATTTGATTTACTTTTTTTATTATTGTGTTTTAGTTGTGAAATGTATATTCTACTTACATTTCCATAAGTTATCCCTTGAATGCGATGCAGCGGGCGGTAACTAAAAAGAAGTCTTTTCGGTTATGATTATAATAGTTTATAATAGTAAAAGATACCTTAATTATAATAGTTTATTATTATGGACTCCTATCATTCTCCCTGCCACCCTATTGCCCTCCAAACTCAAACAACTCGCCCCAACTAGTGTACCCCTACCCCAAACAGCAACCCTGTGAAGCCTTATTAAATTACTGGCAGTAATTTCATTTTGAGTTTTCCCTATTACATTAATTAATGTCTATTAGAAACCCATTAGAACGATCTCAGGTTTGGCAAATTAGGAAATTTTGCTTCGTTTTCATTGCGTAATTTACATTAATTAAAATTATTTTCATATTAAATAACATTAATTTTATAGGTAGAGTACTAAATATTATGAGTTAGGTGTACAAATTTTGAGGCCATGTTTATTGTTTACATACCTCTGTATGGAATAATATGCCGGTATAACGGCATCCTCCATCCACATCACATCCTTTTATTTTTATCTGATGACCTAGATTTTAAGCTATTTAATATGAGTTTAATAATTATTACCAATTACTTAGTCAGCTAGAATTTTTTGAACTACATGGATGTCAATGTTCATTTTAACTGTAGGAATGCTATAGGCCCCTATAGCATTCCTCCCATACAAAAACTTCCAATATTAAATTTTATACCTTTGTTGATATTTTAAACGCAGTTCGGGGGGTTTTTTTGATATCTTTTTTTTTAAATTATCATTAATACTATTTTCAATCCAATGTTGATATAAATACGCTCCGTTCATCGTTAGATAGTCGTTTGTGCTAGCCCTTACAATAGGATTTTTGTAATTATTACTAGCTGACCCAGCGAACTTCTTACCGCCAACAAAAATATTTAGGGGTATGAAAAATAGATGTTGGCTGATTCTCAGACCTACCCGATATGCACACAAAATTTCATAAAAATCGGTCCAGCCATTTCGGAGGAGTTTGGTAACATACACCGAGAGTCGCGACATGGGAATTTTATATATTAGAGATAATTATCAAAAAAGTAAAATTAAAAATTTTAAAAACCCCCCGACACAAAAAGTAATCTCTAAAAACTAACAAATAATATTTTATACCTATATATAATTATTATCGTCACATATATTATGTAAGTTCAAATATTTTTATTTTCCAAGTGTCGTCGTCGCGTCGCGGGACCGCTAAAGTTTATAAAGTACTAGCTGTTGCCCTCGCGACTTCGTCCGCGTGGAATTAGGTTCTTTGAAAATCCCGTGGGAACGGCTGGTTTTATCGGGATAAAAAAACAAACATTCAACCTGTATTTAAAACTTTTAGGGGTAGAATTTTCAAAAACTGTGAAATGCGTACTTTTTTGTTTTAATCAAGAGCCAAAATACCAAGTTTCGTGGATATAACTTGAAAAAGATGGACCCTTTCCATCCCCTATTTAACCCCTTTGATGGTAGAATTTAAAAAAAAATTAAAATATGTACTTTATATTTAACCAAAAATTCCAACTTTCATAAACATTACTTGAAAAATGAAGGACTATCATACAAATATTCAACCCCTATTTAACCCCTTTGGGGGTAGATTTTCCACAAACTGTGAAAGACATACTTCTTTGTTTTTAATATAAATCCTAATTACAGTTTCATAGATAAAACTTTAAAAAATGACGGACTTTCATACAAACTATCAACCCCTATTTTACCCCTTAGGGGGTAGAATTATCAAAAAGGTACAAAATTCTTCTTTATTTTTAATCAAGAGCAATAATACCAAGTTTCAAAAACATTACTTTATAAATAACTTGGAAAATGAAGGAATATCCTACAAACATTCAACCCCTATTTTCTCCCTTCGGGGGTAGAATTTTCAAAAAATGTAAAATACGTACTTCTTTATTTTTAATCAAGAAACAAAATACCCAGTTTCATAAACATAACTTGAAAAATGGCAGACCTTTCATACAAACTATCAACCCCTATTTTACCCCTTAAAGGGTAGAATTTTCAAAAAATATTAAATACTTACTTCTTTATTTTTAATCATCAGCCAAAATACCAAGTTTCATAAACATAAATTGAAAAATGGCGGACTTTCATACAAACTATCAACCCCTATTTTACCCCTTCGGGGGTAGAATTTTCAAAAACTGTAAAATACGTACTTATTTTTAATCAAGAAACAAAATACCCAGTTTCATAAACATAACTTGAAAAATAACTTGAAAAATGAAAGACTATCATACAACATTCAACCCCTATTTAACCCCAAAGGGGTAGAATTTTCAAAAACTGTGAAACACGTAACTCTTTCTTTTTAATTTAAAGCCCAAATACCGAGTTTCATGGGGATAACTTTAAAAATGACGGACTTTCATACAAACTTTAACCCCCCTTGGGGGTGGAATTTCAAAAAATCCTTTCTTAGTGCTCCCCTACGTCATAGAAGGAACCTACTGTCAAAATTTCAAGTTTCTAGCTTCAGTGGTTTAGGCTGTGCGTTGATAGATCAGTCAGTCAGTCAGTCAGTCAGGACAAGTCTTTTTATAAGTATAGATTTTTCCAACAGCTAATTATTAATTATTACGAATTACATTTAGGTACGAGCGATCTTAAGTTTCATGCATGTATAGTCTACGCTCTACGTAAAACCGCGCGCGACACGTGAGGGCAGACGATGTTGACGGTTGTGTCGATTTTGAGTAAATTCTTTTGTTGCAATCTGCGACTAAGTACACCTGTTTTTCTCACTTAGCGGTCCCCCGACGCGACGACGACACTTGGAAAATAAAAATATTTGAACTTACATAATATATGTGACGATAATAATTATATATAGGTATAAAATATTATTTGTTAGTTTTTAGAGATTATTTTTTGTGTCGGGGGGTTTTTAAAATTTTTAATTTTAATTTTATTTAGTCCTTTTTAAAGTAGGTATAAATATTAGGAAGGTATTTATAGTGATTTGTTAGCGCAGAGGTAATTGAGCCTAATTGATCCCATTTAATTACCCACCTTCGAAATCTAAACCTTACTCTAACATGTCATATTTAAAGTCATGGTTACCTTACCATGTTCTTTCAATATCATTGAAGTAATACGGTACCTTTCAAATCGATAGGACACATGGAAGGTAGTCAGATCACCTCATCAACTATTTAAGAGCTGATGATCTTCAAACGGCTGATCAGGTCATGGTTACCTTACCATATACTTTCAATATCATTGAAGTAACACGGTACCAAATTTCGAATCGATAGGACATATGGAAGGTAGTCAGATCCCCTCATCAACTATTAAAGAGCTGATGATGTTCAAAGGGCTGATCAGGTCATGGTTACCTTACCATATACTTTCAATATCATTGAAGTAACAAGGTACCAAATTTCGAATCGACAGGACATATGGAAGGTAGTCAGATCCCCTCGTCAACTATTACAGAGTTGATGATCTTCAAACGGCTGATCAGGTCATGGTTACCTTACCATATACTTTCAATATCATTGAAGTAACACGGTACCAAATTTTGAATCGATAGGACATATGAAAGGTAGTCAGATCCCCTCATCAACTATTAAAGAGTTGATGATCTTCAAACGGCTGATCAGGTCATGGTTACCTTACCATATACTTTCAATGTCATTGAAGTAACACGGTACCAAATTTCGAATCGATCGGACATAAGGAAGTTAGTCAGATCCCCTAATCAACTAGAAAAGAGCTGATAATCTTCAAACGGCTGAACAGATTTTCTTGAAACATGGCTAAGAACACTCGGGATAAAATTATCTATGACACAAAAAAAAATTAACGAAAATCGGTTCATCCGTTTGGCGGCTACGCTACCACAGACAGATACACAGATACACAGATACACAGACACGTTAAACTTATAACACCCCTCTCTTTTTGCGTCGGGGGTTAATAAACTAATTTACAACGCTTGAAATCAAACCCGGCACCTCCAATAGCAACACAGCGCTAATCACTGCACCACAGAGGACCCCAAAGTTTAGCTTTTCAACCGAGCCGATTTTCATTCATCATCATCATCATCGATTTTCATTCGGGCCGATTTTACCAACGTAAAATAAGAGCGTAAATTAAATATTTTGACAAATTTTTAATACACAAACTGTCAGAACTTCCAATTTATTCCTTGGATATACGTCACTCGACGTTGATGAAATCGGCATTTTGGTGTGTTGGTGAAGTGTCGCTTAGAACATGGACAAAAGAGAGGTATATAACAGAAACAGACGAATCTCGAATTTGAAACGACGCTGTCGGAATTGTTTCATTTATTTGCACTCAGTTTTATTGCACGTGTAATTTAAACTGAATTACCCTCTCAGGGGGAGAGTTCGCGACGTAATCGTCCATGGGGTGAAAATAAAATCTTTATTATGATACTTTCCGTGTGATGACGCTAAAAGGGGTTTGTTAAAATAATCCTTTGTTCGACAGATTCTCAGAAAGACAGATTTTCATAAGGACAACCTTTTAGAACGGATTCTCAGAAGAAGAAATTCTCAAATAATTATTACGAATGATGAATATGTTGCAGAAAAAAAATCTAGTTATCATTAAAATATCACATCGATCAGCTTTACCAAAAGTGAATTCCTTTTAAAACGAATCACAATGTACTATGTTTATTTTTAAGACAAAAACAAAACATGTTATATGCGAATGCAAGTTGTAGACAAAAATTAACTACTTACCATTTTTTATTAGGGTTCCGTACCAAAATGGTAAAAATGGATATGGTGAGACTTTCTCCGTCCGTCCGTCCGTCTGTCACAGTCGATTATTTCAGTAACTATTAAAGCTATCGACATGAAATTTGGAATAGTTGTGTATAAGAGTAGCCCAACATCATTGGAATAAAAAAAAATCGAAAATTATTTTTAATTTTATTAAAAAAGGGGGAAGGCCTTTACCTGTACATTCTAAAACATATTTTATTTATTTTTATCTATAATAGTTTTTGATTAATTGGGCAAAGTGTTGAAAATAATACCGTCCCCCCCCCCCCTTATCTCCGAAGTTTACCAATCCAAAAATCAGAAATAATTATGGTCAATAGAGGTTTATGTATATTTTACAGGAATAAAAATTCTTTTCAAAAAACCGACTTCTAACGCCACTACAAAGTATAAAAATAATTTTAGTTTGTCCACGTTTGTTGAAGTCGGGCGGGCCTAAATTCAAACTATGAAACCGATGCGCGACGCTACACAATATGAGAGACTTGTTTGTAGAAGTCGAGAGAGCATCGCGAGTCGGTTTCATAGTTTGTATTTTAGGCCAGCCCGCCTTCAACAAACGTGGACCAACTAAAATTATTTTTATACTTTGTAGTGGCGTTAGAAGTCGGTTTTTTGAAAAGAATTTTTATTTTAAGCTTTTAAGTGTAGTAGTATCCTATGATTGAGGAGCTAGGACCTGGAGCTCCATGATGTAGTCCATACTTGTTACCTACAATGATAATTCGTAATCGACATTTCCTAAATCTCTTTATTTTAGGTGAGCAATATCCCTGCAGCATCAGGCTTGAGGAGTTGAAGGTTAAAATTTTTATGGGACCATTTCGCAAACATCCTCTGTCGATTAAAAAAAATCACGCGAATCGGTCCAGTAATCCCGGAGAAATCGGTGGACATACATAGAAAAAAAAAAAAAGATACCGGCCGAATTGAGAACCTCCTCCTTTTTGGAAGTCGGTTAAAAATAAAACCAACGCTCTAGCTAGCATAGTTTTTCTTATATTAACAATAAACCTCTACAAACAAAGTTAACCATAAATAAGCAAATAAATTAATATAATACTATCGTTTTACTTTTAATTTTGGAGTACGGAACCCTCGGTGCGCGAGTCCGACTCGCACTTGGCCGGTTTTTTTCAAATATCTAAGCTTTTTATCTCGCCTTATTTTAAATATAAGTGATAAAAAAAGTTCCAAAAATGATAAAGAGAATCATATCTTTTTGGAAAAAATATGTTTTGTTTTTGTTAAAGCAGATCATCAAAAAAATATATCAGCATCAGACTCGAGATCTTAACTAGTAATCCGTAAATAAACAAGAAAAGATTTTCTCGCCTATGCCCAATATTGAACGGATTTTGAGGACGTGGTCCCTCAGTAAAAGGTTGGATTTGGTTTTTATCGTAATCTCTGTGATTTTAAAGAGCTGTGATGTAGGCACTTCTGTAAGTTAGTTACTATCTTATCTTATCAGTGTTTGTGAGAAGAAAAACATGGATTATAACTAGCGATCTCTTGTTGTGTGAAAAAACGTTATTTTTACTTAAAAATTAACTTATTATAGCCCCAATAAACTTATTTGAACAATTCATTAGTCAAAAGATATAGTTAATGGTCTAAATTCAATTAATAATAATAATAATAATATCGCACTTTCCAAAGCGATCAAAGGCGGGTATACCGAGGTTGGGAACACCCTGACCAAGGTGTCACCGATGCGCGCCTACCGGATGATGAAGCCATGACATCATTCTGGCGCAACATCTGGTCGGCGCCTGTCGCTCACACTGAGGGTGATTGGACGTGGGATGTAGAAAGAGCGTGCGATCAAATTCCAGAAATGGACCTAGTTACTATAACCCCTGAAGACGTGGCCACTGCAGCCCGTCACCTGCCCAATTGGAAATCCCCTGGGCCGGACGGGCTGCACAACTTTTGGATAAAGTGGCTACGCAGCTCGCACGCTCGTTTGGCATCCCAATTCCAATCATCTCTAGAGTCAGAGTCGCTACCCCAGTTTCTGACAACAGGTATTACCCTCCTGCTCCATAAATCAGGTAGTACCACGGAGCCCAAAAATTATAGGCCGATTACGTGCCTACCAACATTGTATAAACTTCTTACATCCATTCTGAGAACGAAAATAAACGATCACATCGATACAAAATCCATCATGTCTAATTCTCAGAACGGATGTAGGAATGGCTCCCGTGGTACTAAGGAGCTTCTCCTCATTTATATGGCCATTTGTCAACAGGTTCGGCGCTCCCGAAAGGATCTGTCGACATGTTGGATAGACTATAAGAAGGCCTACGACTCTGTGCCCCATACATGGCTCATGAAGGTGCTGGAACTGTACAAAGTAAACACAGTACTACGCGCCTTCCTACAGACGTGTATGGGGCAGTGGAGGACAGTCCTTCACTATCCAGGGTGTCGCCGGACCCTGGGGAGCGCGGAGCCTATAAGGATTGAGCGAGGCATATTCCAGGGCGATAGCCTCAGTCCTTTGTGGTTTTGCCTGGCTCTGAATCCTCTGAGTACTCTCTTGGAGAATTCAGGGCTAGGTTACCGGTTGAGGAGAGGTGGTCAGGTTATATCACACCTCCTTTACATGGATGACCTAAAACTCATTGCTCCAACAAATCACATCTACTAGAGTTACTGAAGGTAACTAAAGCCTTTAGTGATTCCATTAGGATGGAATTTGGTGTGGACAAATGTGCGGTCATGCATGTAAAGCGAGGGAGGATTGTGGAATCTGAGGGTGTTGAGCTCTCGGATTCCATATACCTCAGATCGCTCTCCCCAACTGAAACCTACAAATACCTGGGCATGGCGGAGGCGTTAGGTATCAGAGAGGCCGACATGAGGCAGTCGGTGAGGGAGCGTTTCCTTGGCCGTCTGAAGAAAGTGCTGAAAAGCCTTTTGTCGGGCGGTAATAAGGTGCGCGCCTTCAACGGTTGGGTCATGCCGGTCTTGATGTATTCCTTCGGCATACTCAGGTGGACTCAGACTGAGCTTGACGCCCTGGACAGACAAGTTCGTGCGCTGCTGACCGCATATCGGATGCATCACCCGCGCTCCTCGGTGATGAGGCTGTACATCCCGCGGAAGTGTGGGGGAAGAGGCCTTTTGAATGCCAAAACCCTCCACAACCGCGAGGTGTGCAGTCTCAGGGAGTACTTTCTCCACGCCGAGACGGAGATGCACCGCGATGTGGTCGCAGTGGACAGGGGTCTGACGCCGCTCTCCTTGGCTAAAGAGAACTGGCGCATACCTGTGGTGCTCAGTACCAATGACCGCAGGGTTGTATGGCAAGGTAAGGAGCTTCACGGACGCTTTTATCGGGCCCTCCACGGGCCTGATGTTGACTTTGAAGCGTCCGTGGCCTGGCTGCGCTTTGGTGACCTCTTTGGGGAAACCGAAGGGTTTGTGTGTGCAATTATGGACGAGGGCATGATGACGAACAATTACAGAAAATACATAGTGAAGGATGGAACGGTAGACATATGTCGGGCATGTCGCCGTCCTGGAGAAACTATCCGTCACATTGTTTCTGGTTGTTCTCATCTAGCTAACGGCGAATACTTACACAGACATAACCAAGTGGCCAGGATTATCCACCAGCAACTTGCCTTGAAATACAATCTTGTGGAATCGGAGGTACCGTACCCGACCCAGTTCTTGAAAATGGTCATATCACACTGTACTGGGATCGATCTATCATTACAGACAGGACTATTGTAGCCAATAAGCCTGACATAGTGGTGATAGATCGATCAGAGCGCCGTGCAATGATTGTTGATGTTGCTGTCCCGCATGACGAAAACCTCGTGAAAGCCGAGAAAGAGAAACTCACCAAGTATCTCGACTTAGCGCACGAGGTTGTCGCCATGTGGAATGTAGACTCAGCAATCATTGTACCGATAGTGATAACCGCTAATGGTCTTATAGCCAAGAGCCTCGACCAACATCTTTCGAGGCTCTCGTTGGGTAGCTGGGTCAAGGGCCAGATCCAGAAGGCTGTACTCCTGGACACGGCTCGCATCGTCAGGAGGTTCCTCTCTCTGGGGCCCTGACCGCCGGTTGCTTGGACCCTGTTCCCGAGACCGGTGGACCGCTATTTTTTATATTTTTAAATATTTTTTATATTTTTGTTTTATAATTTAAAAATGTAAAGAATATGAGTAAAAGTAAATAAAGATGATAATAATAATAATATTATACAGACATACGCTAAAATTTCATTCCATAAGATAGCTCTCGATTAGCTAGTTCAGTCTAATGCATTATCCAACATCTAAAGCCAAGTTAATTAATTATGAAATTATAAAAGTTATCTAAGCAATTAAAAGTTTACATAGAAGTTAGGAGATGTTACGGCATGGCAAAAAATTGTTATACAGAAAAAGTTTCTAAGAAGAAAAAGCTCCAGAATTTGTTACGTTGAATAAATTAGCTCTAATTATTATTGTTGAAAAGTTCCCGGCATAAGAAGAATACTTATAATATTTTTAATCCTATCAGATTTATCATCCTTACATCTTTACTTATTATTATAAATGCGGAATTTTGTTTGTTTATAGGTTTGATAATAATAGTAAGCAGTTGAGCACACAAAAATTGACCACTCAATCAATGTTTAACCCTTATCATAATATCAAAATAATAATTCGCGATTATACTAGGAATTTTTGATATTGACAAACACTCGCTTGCCAATAGTGAGAGAGTGTCAGCTAATTAGAATTGATTTGATCGTTATATTCTAGCTTTTATCTGCAGTGCTAGGAAACTTTAGAAATTAAATAATTCTCTGTGATATTGAAATTATGACCTTGATATTAACTAAATTTTAAATAATAGTCTATACTGTGATAATAGTATGTGTGTATGTTTAAGTGTATTTTTCATGTTTATTATATTGTGTTTGATCAATGAATATGTTATTATATTTTATTCTATTCTAAAACATACATACAGACCGCGATGTGTAATCGTATCTTATTTTTTTATGTTTTATGTTAATTTTATTAAAATTTAAGCAAAACCATTGACAACAGTTAATGAAATATGAAATGCCTAAATATGACGCTCAGCGGATGGGAAAATAGGCGCATGACTTCACATTCCTGCCTCTTTAGCCAAGTTACACTTCGTTATATCGTTTCTCTTTCTACGATTGTTGTCACTTGTAAGTTTTGGCTAGGGCTAGACTAGATGGCGCTGCAGCTGATCAAAGACAGAAGTGTATTGATAATATTTCGCAGCATTTTGTATTGTTTTTTTAAGCATTTCAAACATTTATAATACAATATGCATCAATATGATGCAATATTTTTTTTAGTACCTATATTTAAATTTACTGTTGATTACAATGTAAAACATCAAAATTCAAAGCTTCCGCGCAAAGCTGTATCTATGCTTAAAATAATACGCCTGAATAGGTATTTATAAATAAACATCTGGGTGACCAGATGACCTGGGTGGGTTTTTTTTGGTAAATCGTGTTTTTTCGGAAAGTATATTATTATCGTCTGGACTCGAACCGGGGTCTTCTGGTTTCGGGACTGCCCGATTTCCCGAGCTACTGGAACTTTATAGATGATGGTGAAATTTACCTTCGTATTCTAATGATTTACTGTATCGATTGTATTGATTGTAAGGGGTTTTTCATTGCCTGAAAACATGGATAAAACGACCCTTTCTAAAAATGAAACCTAGATCGATTTATCGGCCTCGAAACCCCCTGCATGAAAATCGTTGGAGCCATTACCGAGATTCAGATTATATAATATACAAGAATTGCTCGTTTAAAGGTATTAGATAGATAGATAGATTAATGTATTCAATTGCGGGCCCAATCAACTTATGTTAATACTAACACCACACACAGAGGGCTTTGTACATCATTGTTATGCATAATATCTAGGCCGGTATTTTGCATACCATAAATATTGGATCCATTTTATACTCTTTATGCTGTTATATATACCTATAACTCGTTCTAAGTTCTAGGCAATCATCATAATACAGTCATTCCGCCGTAATAATTATATTTTATTTACTACATTTACAACTTATTATTTAAATTTACTGTTGATTACAATGTAAAACATCAAAATTCAAAGCTTCCGCGCAAAGCTGTATCTATGCTTAAATTAATACGCCTGAATAGGTATTTATAAATAAACATCTGGGTGACCAGATGACCTGGGTGGGTTTTTTTTGGTAAATCGTGTTTTTTCGGAAAGTATACAAGACACAACTTTCACTGGGGTGACTTTAAATGCCTAATGGGTCCAGAGGGCCCATGACGGGTAGGGTTGGGACTAAGTGAGGACGAGATCACTTCACACAATTGGGGATCGGACGTCACTAGGTAAGTTAGTCCGATCTATTAAATTGTGTGATTATGTATCTTGGTTTCCAGACCCTAATGCGAGTGCTGTAGATGCTTTCACTTTAAGATGGGATGGGTCCATTTTCTATGCATTCCCTCCATTTTCACTTGTGAGTAAAGTGTTACAAAAAATTAAAAAGGAAAGAGCTAGAGGCATTGTAGTAGCCCCATTATGGCCCTCACAACCTTGGTATCCTCTTTTTAATTCCATGATGGATACGTCAATGAGATGTCAATGGAAAATTTTGCTCGCATCAAAATTTTTATTTATATAATATTTGATTCGGTTATTTTGGATAATATTGGCATCAAATTGGCGCTTTTTCGCGAAATACCCCGTGGTATTGTTTTCAGCCCTGATATGCAATATTAACAGTTATTTTTGTTTCAGAGCGAGAGGCGTTGCTACGCGGTGTTGCGGTTGCCAGGGGCCATCGGGCTGTCGGCCTGTCGCCTGCTCTGCAGGCCTTCTGGCTGCCGCTGCCGGGGCTTCGTTCTCTAAAGACGCTATTGTGTAGTGTTTAAGTGCTTTTTTTATTTGTTTACGTGTTTTGAAGTATGAACCCCAGTGCTTCTCAATCTGAATACGTGGAATGCCCACACTGCAGTGATGGCAGGTTGTTTAAGGGTCGCAAAGGCCTTAATATTCACATCGCACGTTGTCACGGACCGCCAACACGGCCACTTACTTGCCCAAATTTAATGTGCGATCAAACTCAATCAGGAAGCGACAACCAGGTTTCATTTGAAATTTTATTATCTAGATATAATAATAACGTTCCATTGGCAAAACGCATTCCGCGAGGAGCGAGGATATCATTAGCTAGAGCCCTATCGCATACAATCCAAAGTGTCCTATCAAATTCACTTTCAGCTTGGCAAAATTTATTTTTGTTTTCGTACAAGCATTTTCATGTAAATAAGTCTGAAAGCGGGTCGTTATGTTCAAAATTAAAAAAAAATAGTTTGGCTAATCGCGTTATTCAAATACCGGACTGCTCATTTCGGACGCAAAATTACAATTTGAAGAAAATTGTGGAAAATAAGGTTATGGATGGGGACCTTAAAAACGCTGCCCGCATTTTGTTTTCTAATGATACCCTGGCTCCATTTAATGAGATAACGCTGGAAGCCTTACGTGAAAAGCATCCTTTCCCCAATACCGCCTCTTTATTTCCGGACCCCCCTTCCAACACTTCTTTTTTACAGATAAAGGATGAGGAGACATACGCTGCGATAATGTCATTCTCTAGTGGCTCTGCTGGTGGCATGGACGGCATAACGCCACAACATCTTAAGGATCTTGTGGGAGTTACTGCTGGGGACGCCGGCAGGGCGCTTCTGAGTGACATTACCAGACTGTGTAATCACATGTTATCTGGCGAGGTAAATTCATCCTTTTTACCATTCCTTTATGGTGCACGGCTTTGTGCTTTCAATAAAAAAGATGGTGGTATCCGCCCCATTGCTGTTGGCTCTACTTTTCGCCGTTTGGCGTCAAAATTAGCGTGTAGACACATAGTTTCTACCCTAAAGGATAAATTCCAACCTATTCAAGTTGGATTCGGCAGTAAAGGAGGCTGTGAAGCGGCAGTACATTCGGCTCGTACTTTCTTAGCGAATGGCGAGGTTGAAGTACTGCTAAAAGTAGATGTAAAGAATGCTTTTAATTCTTTGGACAGGGCAACTCTGCTTAACGAAGTTGCAACACAGCTTCCAGAAATTTATCCCTACGTTTGGCAATGTTACAGCTCTGCTTCAAAATTATTTTTTGGAGATAGCGATATTAAGTCTATTGTGGGTGTTCAGCAGGGGGATCCTTTAGGTCCAGCCTTGTTCAGCTTAGGGATCCATAAACACATTTCAAATTTAACATCTAAACTAAACATTTGGTATCTTGATGATGGAACTATTGGAGGCAACGTGAATGACGTCCTAAAAGATCTTAACCATGTTAAGCAACAGTTTAGCAAAATTGGTCTTGTACTAAATTTTTCCAAATGCGAACTCTTTTTCACAGAAAAATTGTCGCAAGATAAGATATTATCGGCCTCTGAATTATTTAATGAAATTACCCCTAATATTAAGATTGTTGATAAACATTCACTTTGCCTTCTTGGTGCTCCTTTATATGACGAGGCGATACAACCAATTTTGGACCAAAAAATCAAAATATTTTCGGCCAATACCGACAAATTGGGTGCTTTAAATTCTCACATTGCATTTTCGATTCTAAAATATTGTCTTTTTGTACCTAAATTAATGTACATTCTACGCGCGAGCCCAATTTGGAAATTTCCTGGACTACTCGATAGCATGGATGCCATCCTAAAAAACGCGCTAGAACAAATTCTAAATTTATCTTTTGATGAGCACTCCTGGAACCAAGCTACTTTACCGGTCGTATACGGTGGCATCGGCGTGAGAAAAATTTCGAGTGTTGCTCTTCCGGCTTTTCTGTCCTCTGTGCATAGTATAAAAGAGCTTAGTTCTCAAATTATTAAATCTAATTCATTTCCAATAACCTATGCCACAGAGGCCCTAGATAGTTGGAAGATCAGGTGTCCCATAGTCGATATCCCGAAGGAACTTTCCACACAAAAACTTTGGGATGCGCCATTGGTTCAACTGACACATAGAAATTTGGTTCAAAATCTAACAAGTGACAGAGATCGGGCTAGGCTTCTAGCTTTATCTAAAAAAGAATCTGGCTTTTGGCTTCATGCCTTGCCATCCAAAAATCTCGGCACTCTTCTCGATAACGAAAGTTTTCGTGTGGCTCTAGGTCTCAGATTGGGAACACCGCTGTGCCACGAGCACAGATGTCCGTGTGGAAAGGAGGTTGATACATTTGGAATTCACGGACTCTCTTGCCAGAGGAGCGCTGGTAGGCTATTTCGGCATGGTTCTCTTAACGATACGTTAAAAAGGGCTCTTGCCACCATTGACATTCCTGCGCTCATCGAGCCAACAGGGATTAGTCGAGATGATGGCAAGAGACCTGATGGATTGACGCTGGTTCCCTGGGAACGGGGACGGGCTCTAATGTGGGACGCAACGTGCGTCGACACATTGGCCCCGTGTCATATCAGGGAGACAGCATCAAGACCGGGAGCCGCAGCTGAAATGGCTGAATCCTGTAAGCGGCGCAAGTATGCCTCTCTGATCGAGAGTTACATATTTGTTCCGTTTGCTGTGGAGACCCTCGGGCCATGGAGTCAAAGTGCAAAAAAATTTTTACGAGACATTTCACCGCGGTTAATTGCCTCATCTGGTGACAGAAGGGCTGGCTCATTTTTTGCGCAAAGGATCAGCCTGGCTGTCCAGCGCGGAAATGCAGCCAGTATTCTTGGCACCATTCCACGCGGGCATGATTTGTATAGTAATTAGATTAGTTTAGCTATAAGTTTTTTTTTTGTAACATTTTAATAAAAAAAAAAGTTTAAAAAAACTTATTATTTCTAAAGATGTTTACAAAAAATATAATCCCCAAAAATAATAAAATGAAATGGGTTCTAATAAATTAAAATTAAAGTATTAAATTGTAATAACTTCAACAAAAGATACTAAAAATAAATAACATTATTTTGCAAGCCGTCCCTCTGTCCCTCAGACACCAAGTCACATTATACGAAACTTGCATTCGCCCCATTATGTCATAAATGCGTGTGTTGTCCGAATGCTTCCGAATGCAATGACAAACAAAATAAATTAAATATCCTCAAACGTAAAGTTGTAAGGTTTGATCAAATGGTTAACAATACTCGTCCTCGTCGGCACGGGTGGTGGTCCAATCCACCCGACTTTGAAATTCTCAATAATTTTTGCTATCACAGTCTCCATTTCAAGTTCAGCTATTCTTTTTCCTGTGAAAATATTGTAAGGTTAATAAAATGGTTACAAAGGTTCTGATCAAGTGTTTCACTCCTCGAACAACCTCGAATGACAAATTGAAAAAACAAATTGAAATCCAAAGTGGTAGATTCATCGACTATTCAAAAGCACTTGTAAAAGTTTATTTGAATAAAAAATATTTCTATTCTATTCTATTCTATTCTATTCTATTCTATTCTAAATGGATTTTATTTATTTTGTACCAATCAACGTACATAAAAGAAGAAAATTTGTTATTGAAAAGGAGCACTATACACACTATAGTAGTGTGTATAGTGCTCAATACCTAATACTATAAGGCCCACATTCAGAGAGAATAAATTTGTAATTTTGACAGAAGCTTTATACGTCTTCATAAAGCTGTCAAAGCAGCAGCTAACTCTGGGTTAAAAGGATAACCCGCTGTTTCTGCAAGCGGGCCTAATATTTAATCTAAAACAGTAACTTTCAGTGCCAAAACATTGGTTTTCAGTCAGGGTGCGGGATGACATCAAATGATACAATTTTTGAGCAATGGCACCTCGAGGGCCATCCGCTTCTATTGTTTCTTTTTTTACGTACTCCACTGAATTTGGGGTTACAACGCAGGATAATGTAGTTAGCAAGTAAGTAGCAATAGGTACAATGTATGTACAAAAGCTGAATCGATCTAAATAGTGTAGTTAGTCCCTATTCCGCCATATTTAGGTATTCCATTTGCATTTACCTATACAACTCCTTGCTCCAAACCCGAAGGGACCGTAAACAAAAGGATGTGCTTGGCCGTAGTACAATGGGTCATTTTTGTTCACGATCCATCTCTCTGGTATAAACTCCTTTGCACGTGGAAATTGCTCATCCCTCGAGCACAAATATTGGTTTGCGAATATCACAAACATCTGAAATAGCAACAATGCATTATACGTACCATGGTTAATACTTATATACAGTTACCTATACCTACATTTGCTGGATTTGAAAATTATTCGAGGAGCAGATCTGGCTAAAATGGTATTCTTGCTGCATCAACGTATTTTATCCAATAGTGAGAGAGCGTTGGCCAATCAGAGGTGATTGCGATCGTCATTATTTTTAGGGTTCCGTACCCGAAGGGTGCCAACGGGACCCTATTACTAAGCCTCCGCTGTCCGTTCGTCCGTCTGTCAGCGGCCTGTATCTCGTAAACCGTAATAGATAGACAGTTGAAATTTTCACATATTTTGTATTTCTATTGCCGTTAAAACATGAAATAATAAAAATTAAATTAAATTAAAAAAATTAAATTAAAATATTTCCATGGGTACATGGAAATATTTTAATTTAATTTTTTTAACGGAACCCGAAAAGAGCGAGGCCTGACTCGCACTTGGCCGATTTTTGAAAATTCCACAGCTGCCCCCCGATTGTCTAAAAGTTGCCGATCAAAATCTTGTTCATTTGATGGCATTAGCGTCAAAGTAAAATATTCCTTGACTGTATTAATTTAAAAATTCAGTACAACTGTGTGGTTAGTCCGAGTTTTAATCGTAATAGTTGACTATTACATTAGCATCAAAATAAAATAAGCGGTATCGATTTTAAGTCACAAATTCAATACAGATGATTTTAATTTGGAGCGTTTGGAGATTTTGATCGGCAATTTTTAGACAATCACACCTCGGATTTCATAAGAAATTCGTAACGAAGAGGGCTCTTGCGCATGCCACACCGTGAACTTAAAGTAAAGGAGATTGGCGAATTCCATAGAGTTTCTGACAGACGAACTGAACCGTTGGCCTCAAGTCCACATTCACGAATCAAACTTCTCATGCTTGTTCTAGTAAACCAGTCTAGCAAAAAAGTTCATCAAAGTCTATCAAATAAAGTCGGGAGAAAAAAGATCTTCACTTGTATTGCCATGTAACGGTTATTTATAATGTTTGTGAATAATTATATTTTTGTTCCACATCTTCTAAAAATATCGGGTTTACCCAGAAAAATACTCTGAAAAATATTAATTAAAATGAAATAATTTCTGAATCTGAACCGTTTTCAAAAATGCTGGGTCAAAATTCGCCAACCTCCTTAGGTTAGGTCACGTAGCATCGAACTATAGAGCTAAGCTAATAAAGCTCAACGAACCGTAGATTAGCTCTAGCCAATGTTTCTAGTTATGTAAACCTTGTGCCTTCTTTCAATCCCGCTCGTCTATTAGTAGCCTATCACTATAATATTATTATCTTTAAGTTTTTGATATGAACCTACATATTTTGATAAAATTAATTGCACTCTTAGCTACGTAATCTAAACTAAAGTACTTTGATTTTTCACTATTTTGTTACACTACTTAAACTAAACAGTATGTATCACATCTTTCGTACATGCTAGTTGTTGATATTTTGCTACGTGTCTTTTAGTTATGTCTTCTTCTTTATATATTTTCATATTTGTGCATGAATATTGTTAGCTTGTCAAATAAAATAAAACTGTATTAAAATAAAATAAAATGAAACTGTTGCAGTGTTCTTTGTAAATACTGTCTGGCAGAATCGCATGCCCGTCAAAATAGTACTGAGTGAATTTACGGGCACCGTCCTATCTTGGTGCTCGTAAATTCAGTCGGTTCTGTCAGATTATTTCAGAAACATACCTAGGTAGAACAAAATCGCAATGGTCCGCGGAGACATCGGTTCATTTTTATTCCATTCTGATTGAAATTAAAGACAATTTTAATTAATAAGTAATTTTTGATCTTCGATTTCGACACTGCTAAATACTTTTTGCTTTATTTTTTGATTTGATATTTACTTTAATATAGAATAAATAAGACTATTATCATTTAATCGTATGTAGATTGAAAAAAAGACCGGCCAAGTGCCAGACGGACTCGCGCACCGAGGGTTCCGTACTCCAGAAGTAACGGTATTTTTTTCGACATTCTGCACGATTAATCTAAAACTATTATGTATAAAAATAAATAAAAATAAGTTATAGAATGTACCAGTAAGCCCTTTCTATGATACTCCACTCGGTATAGTTAAGTTACCTTGAAATTTTAAACCTCCGATTTTCCCCCTTTTTTAATTAAACTAAATATCATTTTCGTTTTTTTTATTCCAATGATGTTGGGTCACTATTCAACACAACTATTCCAAATTTCATGTCGATAGCTTTAATAGTTACTAAAATAATCGACTGTGACGGACGGACGGACGAACGGACGGATGAACGTAGAAACTCTTACCATAAGGGTGGAACCGTTATGGTTAGACTTTCTCCGTTTTTACCATTTTGGTACGGAACCCTAAAAAGAAAAGTATTATTTTATGAATTTTATTTATGGTGTGGCAGTATACCTTATTTAGTGTTTAAAGTTATAGCGTTAGTCCAATTTTACTGTAAAATACTGGATTGAAGAGGCATTTACTAGGCAAATGCTAGGTAAAATTACTAATATCTGGGTGACTGGGTTATTTTTTTTTTGTGGAAATTATATATTTAGAAAAAAAAATAATAATAGTAAAATTCATAGATGTAAATTATAATCGGCTGGTCTCGAACCCGGGTCTGGTTTCGGGACCGCCCAATTTCTCTGAGCTATCGGGAATTTATAGATGGTGGCGAAATTTACCTTCGTATTCTAATGATATTGTAAGGGGTTTTTCATTGCCTGAAAACACGGATAAAACGACCTTTTCTAAAAATGAAACCTAGCTCGATTGATTTATCGCCCCCGAAACCCCCTGCATACCAAATTTCATGAAAATCGTTGGAGCCGTTTCCGAGATTCAGATTATATATTTATATAGGTATATATATATATATATATATATATATATATATATATATATATATATATATATATATATATATACATACAAGAATTGCTCGTTTAAAGATATTAGATAGATAGATAGATTTTAGTTGAATTTAAAAAAGTTTTGTGTTATACGAGTATCTTACGTCTTTCGGTATTTTGTATCCCATCACATTATATTCCTTAGTGGTCCTTCTAAAGTTTCCTCCCACTACAGGCATTAATCTCAAGGATTCTTTGATGCATGCTTTTAAGTACTGTCTTTTTGTATCCTTAGAAATGATCTCCTCTCTCAATTTATTTTGTTTTTCCGGATTTTGGGCGAGATGTAATAAAGATGCTATGGTGGTATTAGCGGTCTGAAATAAAGATAATCTAATTATATAAAAGGGAAACGTGACTGACTGACTGAATGAATGACTGACTGACTGAATGAATGACTGACTGACTTATCTATCAATACACAACTCTAACCACTGGACTGATCAGACTGCAATTTGGCATACAGAAAGCTATTATAACGTAGGCATCCGCTAAGAAAGGATTTTTGAATATTCTACCCCTAATGGGGTAAAATAGGCGACTGGGATGTCGTCCGTATATCTGCTGTACAGTTGCCGGCACGGATGTTGAGCGCTCGAGTGAAGAAGAGTGGGGGTCGGTTTGGGCATCGTACACTTAAGGGAAAATAAATAGTTCACTCAAATTTTTGAGAAATTTTCCTTAACATACAAAAGTTCATGAGATTAAAAACAAATATATTAATTGTGCACACTATATTATGCCAAAAATGTCACGCCTTTCATCAAATCACTTTTCCAAAATGGCTAGTACTAACGGTGGCAACTTCTTCACTACCTCCATCATCTTCATCACCTACATCCTCGTTATCAGATGAATCATCTCCATCATCATCGGAGTCGTCGTCATCAATAAAAAGTAATGAATATAAAGAAGTGAATAAAATTGCACGGAGGTGTACTCGTAGTCGTAAGATGCGCGTGAACAACACGGAGCGAATAACGACTAGCGACGATCACGTGACGACGTTCACGATCCAATCATGTAATCGAAATGGCGCGCCCCGTCCCCACACCTCACCTCATACCACCAAATAGACCCAAAATTTCACTTCTGCGCAAGTAAGGTCAGCGCTCAATATCCGTGCCGGTAACTGTAGCAGACGGGCGACAGGCAGCTTCCCTGAGGTACACCGGCTCGGATGGGGCGTTCCGTGGACAGGGCGTCTTCAACCGCCACTTGAAAACGCCTGTCTTCCAGAAAGGTGGCCACAGTCTTGACTACTCGGCGCGGAGTAGTAGACGTGGACAACTTGTACACGAGGCCGGCGTGCCAGACGCGATCGAACGCTTTCTCCATATCTAGGAATACTGCGATTGACTGCTCTCGCTTGTTGTAGGCGGTAGCGAGGTGGTGCAGTACCCTCGTCACTTGAAGAGTGGTGGAGTGTTCGGCAAGGAAACCGAACTGTTCGTCGCGTGGCTAAAGATAGGGCGTGATGTGCAGCAGCAGTAGCTTCTCGAAGACTTTCGAGGTATTCGACAGAAGAGTGATATGATGGTAACTCCCAGGCAGTATGATGTTCTTGCCAGGCTTGGATGACTCGGCCGAGCTTCCACAACGATGGGAAGTGCCCGGTGCGGAGGATTCCGTTGAAGAGCCGCGTCAGCGTCGCTATTGCTAGCTGGGGTAGGTGTAGGGGGTAGGCTTCGTAGGTGACTCGGTATGGGGGCCGGGGGCTTTTCGCAGTCTAGCTCGTCGAATCATCCTTTGGACTTGTCTGGGGGAGAACACAACGGGGTCTTCTGTCGGTGGTATCGGCGACTCGAAGTAGTCCTTCACATGTCGCTCGATGGTCTCTACGTGCTGCACATCCGTAGTCGGGTTGGGTGTAAACTGCATCTCAAGGTGATCCGCAAATATCTCCGCTCGATCTTCGGCGCGGTAACGTGGGGTTCCGTCACTAGACATGAGGGGTCTAATCGGAGCCGGCTTCCCGGCGGCGCATGCCGGACCAGTCGTCGCCGGCTCGCTCGATGGCGGAGTGCCAAGATTCGACTGCGACTGTCTCCAGTGCGTCTGAGATCCTGGCGGCCAGAGCGTTGAACCGCGTCTTCATGATCAGGCACCGCAGGTGTTGCCATTATCTCCGCAGTTTCCTCTTCTCCTCCAACATCGCTTGTATGTAGGCAGGGAGCTGGGGGTGTCTACGAGTAGATGCAGCGTCGAGTCTGGACTCTCGAAGCGCATTGGACATTACTTTGCTGAGGTCCGTGGCGAGTCGGTCGACGTCTGCGGGGCTCTCTACTCTAAAGGACGGCGAATGTTCGGCCATGTGTTCGGCGAAGATTCGCCAGTCCTGGCGATGCTTCGGAGAAGGCAGCGATGTCAACATCGGGGTCGTCTTCAGCATCAAGAGAACAGCTTGGTGGTCGGAAATGATAGAGGTGGGCTAAACTGTTAAAACTTTTCAATGAAAATAGACTGTTGTAATAGATCAATTTCAACAAAGTGGTTTTTTTCTTTCATTTCGGTGAACTTTCGTATTATATGTTTTTTTTTTTAATTTAAGCTGTAATATATTATACTTCTTGATATAGGTTATGCTCTTATGTAATGCCATAAAAATATATCCTATTTAACCTATGTAAATTCGTGTTTGAAATTTGGATGCCACCGAAATGAAACAATCGTTCACCGAAATGAATTAACTAACTACCGAAATGAAAGAATGTGTCCACCGAAATTAAAATGCACCAAAAACGTACACAGACATACAAAATATTACTTTTCTACTGAGCAAACGCTAACCTCAATTATACAACTTACCTAAATTATAATCTTTTTACTTTCACGGAGTTATGGAGTAAAATAGACAAAAATTTTCATCTCCTATCCCGGAGGAACCTTATTGTTTATGAGGATAAAACCTATTATCTTATATGTTATATGTTGACCCGGAGTATCAGCTACCTACTATACCAAATTGTATTTGAATTCGTTGGGTAGTTTTCACGTAATGCGCGCACAGACAGTCAGACAGACAGACTAAAATTAAAAAAAAGTGATTTTACAGTATCGGTAATAAAGCGTCCTCCTATTAAAATTTTCATATATATACATACTATAAAATTAAACAAATATTTTGAAAAATTCACGTGTTGATCCGGATTTTCTATTACACTATAATATAATATATTATATTGAGTCATTACTTTGAATACTTAGTAGTATACTTAGTAGTACTTAGTAGGAGTAGTAATTAATAAGCGGTTGTGGTCTATGGAAATAGATGGCGCTGTAATAAAATAATAGAAAATAATCTATATATATATATATATATATATATAAAAGAAAGTGGTGTTAGTTACACTATTTATAACTCAAGAACGGATGAACCGATTTAGCTGAAAATTGGTGGAGAGGTAGCTTAGAACCAGGAGACGGACATAGGATACTTTTTATCCCGTTCGACCGCGTTTCCGTCAAGTCAATATAAAACCTGGTATAACAAAAATGCATCTGACATGGAATAAAAAAACGAAAATGACAGTGGAAGAACAAAACGTAAATGACAGCTAAACGTAATTTTGTATTTGGTTAATTATGGTATAAAAACAATTATAAAAATTATAGTTTAACGTAATTGATAATATCATCAGTAATATGTTTTCTCTTTGAATCATCATTAACAATGCCGCGAGCAAGACGATCAAATGTTTCCTGCTAGAAAGCTACGGATTGACGTGATTTATTGGATAGATATAGTTGAGAACCTGGAGGGTGACAAAGATTTCCCGCGGGATGTTATGAACTAAATCCACGCAGACGAAGTCGCGGGCATCAGCTAGTAATCTATATTACAAAAGTCTGGTGGCATTTTGTCTTATGTCGATGACGTCCAGCGTGTGGACTGCACAGTACGGGTAGTGCGTTGGGACCTCTGGTCCTAGCACCTCGTAGCCGTGGCGGTCTGCGTCGTCTAGGAGGCATCTGCCATCCGGGCTCACGATGTTCGAGTTCCATGTGTTTCGCGTTGAAGTCGCCAGCGAGGATCGTAGGCAGCAGTGAGTCCTGCAAGGTCCTGAAGTCAGCCACTGCGAGTCAATTCTGCCAGTACCACAGCTGCAGACATCGTACGCCCTAGGCGTGGGACATCTGCATCGACCGCCAGCCCACCCGCGTGTTCGCCTTCTACAAGCCGCCGGAGAATCGACTCGCAGTTGCTGACCTAAGGACTTTACTGGACTCGCCGCTGCCCACGATCCTTGCTGGCGACTTCAACGCGTAACAAGTGCTCCCGAATTATAATTCAGTATATAAACCGAGGGCCACAAGGCGATAGCGATTGATAATATACAAGTGGCGCCATCTATATGGTGAGAAGTAAAGAATTTTATTGGGCGTTAACAGTTTGTAAGACAGACGACGATATCACCCGACACCATGCACATGTCAACAAAGAAGTAGAGGAGTTCCTGTCGGCCCCGACTTCATCGCTCCAGGGAGAGTACTTCATCTCCCCGTCAGAATTACGGAAGTTAGTCTTACGTCTACCTAAACGTAAGTCTCCAGGTCCCGATATGATACCTAACATTGCATTGCAACAGCTGCCTAGAAGAGGTCTGGTAGCGCTCACCAGACTATTTAATGGGATTCTCCGCACCGGCCATTTCCCCGAGGCGTGGAAGAGAGGGAAGGTCATTGTCCTTCCTAAACCTGGCAAGGATCGCCGCCTACCTGCGAGTTATCGGCCCATCACGCTGCTCTCGCACATCGCCAAGCTGTTCGAGCGCTTGCTGCTGCGTAGACTGGAGCCTCATCTGCCCCTGCGCGAGGAGCAGTACGGGTTCCGCAGCAGCCACTCAACAACGCTCCAGCTGGCAAGAGTGACCAACCACTTGGCCAGCAAACTCAATAACCAGCACTGCACCGTCGGGGTCTTCCTCGATATCGAGAAGGCTTTCGACCGAGTGTAGCACGCTGGGTTGCTGACCAAGTTGATCAACACCACTACGCCGCCAGCAATTGTGCGAGTGCTGGCGTCATTCCTCGAAGGCAGATGTTTTCATGTCTCTGTAGAGGGCATGGACTCCCAACCACGTCCCATTAGAGCTGGAGTTCCCCAAGGTAGCTGTTTGTCACCACGTCTCTACGCGGCGTACACGGATGATATTCCCACCCTCCGGGACTGGAGGATGGCTGTCAACGTCGGGAAGACGGCCGCTCTACTAACCGGCGGCTCCAGGCCGCTGCGCCAGCTCAAATTGCGAGGTCAGGATATAGAGTGGAAGACTTCAGTGCGGTATCTGGGATGTCACATTGACCGAAAGCTGCGCATGGCCCCCATGGTTGATCACGTGGCCTGCCAAGCAGCGGCGGCACGGTCAATGCTCCACTCACTCTTCGCCTCCAAACTTACCACAAGAACCAAACTAAAGGTCTACGGAGCCTACGTCCGTTCGCGCCTGAGGTATGCGGCACCAGCCTGGTACGCTCTCTGTCCCGAGTACCAGAAGAAGCGACTCCAGGTCCAGCAGAACAGATGCCTTCGTCTCATTGTAGGAGCTCAGAGATACGTCCGCAATGACGTCATCCATAGGGATACCAGAACACCAACCGTTGAGGAGTATGTCCGTCATCTTGCACGCAATATGTTTGCTCGGGCGGACACAAGTGCGTGCGTACACCTCCACGGAATAGCCCCACTTCAAGAGAGAAAACCGGACGGGCGTCCTCTACCCCGCGAACTCCTACGTACCCAATTGATGGCGCCGCCCGACTTAAGCATCAGTGACGACGATGGAGAAGACGCATTATACATGGCACACATCACACCGGATATGACGATATCTCCAAGGCTGACGCCAGACCGACGCAGCCTCAGCTCCAATTAAAAGGGCTGAAACAAATAGTCCAGGTAGCTGCAGCTATCTGTGAGGACGCGCCCGGGTAAGGAGGCTCAGCCTCGAGACCCGTACCCCCTGACTGACCTGTCAGCCAGAGAAGAACCAACAACAAACAGTTTGTAATGTCAAAATAACGGCTTTTTATGAAAGTAACTAGCTGATGCCCGCAACTTCGTCCGCGTGGATGTAGTTTTCAAAATCCCTCGGGAACTCTTTGATTTTCCGGGATAAAAAGGAGCCTATGTCACTCTCTAGGTCCTCAACTATACCCATGCCCATGCAAAAAATCACGTCGATCCGTAGCTCTGTTGAGGCGTGATCGAAGGACAAACCACCAAAAAAACACACTTTCGCTTTTATAATATTAGTATGACGTATTAGTAAGGAAGTAATACCACGATAATAAAGGCGATCTAATTAAATTTTAGAACACAAAAGCTACTATTGTGACTTAAATATGATAGTTAGATATATTCCCTCGGAGACTTTTTTGTAGAGAATAATAAGTATTCAATCACGTTGTACATTATTTTTATGTATCATCAATAGTTTTCTCAGCACACGCCAAATAATGCATTTTATAGGTAAAATTTTCCTAATTTGGGTTACATTATTGCAATTTTCTTAAAGATCTCTAATTTTTTTGAAAATAAATTATAGCCTATGTTACTTCCTGATAACTTAGCTTTCTATTGGTGAAAAAATGGTTAAAATCGGTCCAGTAGTTACAGAGCCTATTCGGTACAAACAAACAAACAAAAAAAAATCTTTCCTCTTTATAATATTAGTATAGATTATGGTAAATACCTATAACAAAAAAATTTAATTGTCTGTCTGTCCGCCTCTCTGTCTTTCTGTCTGTTTGTTCCGGCTAATATTGGGAACAGCAGGAACAAAGACGGGACTTTCACTGGCAGATAGCTGATGTTATAGGAAGTAATATAGGCTACTTTTTAACCGACTTTCAATAAAAGGAGGAGCTGTTGTGTTTTCTATCTAATTAATTTCTAGAGGGAATTTAAAATTTTTACACTATTGTATTAGTTACTTATTAAAACTCAATATCATCATGTTCACACTATTAAATTTCTCTATAATTTACTTTCACAATAAATATGACATAATAAACAATCATCCTTACATACCGTATCAATTGCGGCAAATAACATATCGCTTGCCATGATAACTGCAACTTTGTGGTCTATTTCAAGTAACTTTACTAAAAGTCCTTTTTCTCTGTCGTTATCTATATCTTTTTCTTTCTTCTCATAATTTTTTAATTGTTCTATAGCTCTTTCTACGAAATACTCATTTAACCTGAAAGATTATTTTTATATAAATATTTATCTTTGCTAGACCGTAAGCCTCTTGTATAGAATTCCACATGCTTCAGTCTCGCGCCACTTGTATACAGCGGCTCCGTGCGACTAGTCGTGTGATGTCATCGATCCACCCAGTGGACATAACATTTTTTTTTTCAAAGAATATTAGTCAAGTTGAAGTTGACTAATATCCTCCTCTCCCCTCCAAATAAGCGGAAAGCTTGTGTTAGGAGTGGGTACGACAATAGTGCAACGGGTGGGATTCGAACCTGCGACCTTTCAGTTTTCAGTCCGCACCTTTAACCGTTGGGCTATTGAGGCTACAAACACTGCACTTGTCGGTGGGAGGACACCATTGTATCCTCTTAGTCCGTTTTTTATTTGATGTCGCAGGGATAGAGCTGAGTAACGCCGAGTTTTTAAAGGACTTACAAGAAGGGTTCTCAATACGGCCGGTATCTATTTATTTTCTTTCTATGTATGTCCACCGATTTAACTAAAGTTTCTGGACCGATTTGAGTGTTTTTAGGGTTCCGTACCCAAAGCGTGCCAACGGGACCCTATTACTAAGCCTCCGCCGTCCATCCGTCCATCCGTCCGTCTGTCAGCGGGCTGTATCTCGTAAGCCGTAATATATAGACAGTTGAAATTTTCACATATTGTGTATTTCTATTGCCGCTATAACAATTACAAATAATAGAAATAAAATTAAAATAAAGGGGGCTCCCTTAGTTTTTAGTAAATATCTAAAGTTCCCATACAAACTAATATTATTTTATACTTCTAGTGGCGTTAGAAGTCGGTTTTTTTTAAAGAATTTGTATAATATATTCTATATTAATATATTTATTATGGTTACCGACAAGCAATTATTTCAATTATTGTGCTTATTAGATAGAAAACTACTGCTGTAATCAATTCACATGCTATGTTGTAATAGGTATTACAAACCTGTTATTTTATTTATAGAATGTCAATAACATTCTTGAATGAATCAAATTAGATACCTACCGTGATCGTCGTCATAGCAAATATTAAAGTGGCTCTGTATTTAATAAAAATTAAATAATATGTACATAGGTATCCATTCGATTTAAAGAGCCTTAGCAAATGTTTGTCGTAGTTTTAGCCATTTAAATGAAAATTAAGTTATATAACTCCACTCAGACCAAAACCAACAGCTGTGCAAAACCTAGTAGCTAGTAGTAGTGGTAGTGGTAGTGGTAGTGGTAGTGGTAGTGGTAGTGGTAGTGGTAGTGGTAGTGGTAGTGGTAGTGGTAGTGGTAGTGGTAGTGGTAGTGGTAGTGGTAGTGGTAGTGGTAGTGGTAGTGGTAGTGGTAGTGGTAGTGGTAGTGGTAGTGGTAGTGGTAGTGGTAGTGGTAGTGGTAGTGGTAGTGGTAGTGGTAGTGGTAGTGGTAGTGGTAGTGGTAGTGGTAGTGGTAGTGGTAGTGGTAGTGGTAGTGGTAGTGGTAGTGGTAGTGGTAGTGGTAGTGGTAGTGGTAGTGGTAGTGGTAGTGGTAGTGGTAGTGGTAGTGGTAGTGGTAGTGGTAGTGGTAGTGGTAGTGGTAGTGGTAGTGGTAGTGGTAGTGGTAGTGGTAGTGGTAGTGGTAGTGGTAGTGGTAGTGGTAGTGGTAGTGGTAGTGGTAGTGGTAGTGGTAGTGGTAGTGGTAGTGGTAGTGGTAGTGGTAGTGGTAGTGGTAGTGGTAGTGGTAGTGGTAGTGGTAGTGGTAGTGGTAGTGGTAGTGGTAGTGGTAGTGGTAGTGGTAGTGGTAGTGGTAGTGGTAGTGGTAGTGGTAGTGGTAGTGGTAGTGGTAGTGGTAGTGGTAGTGGTAGTGGTAGTGGTAGTGGTAGTGGTAGTGGTAGTGGTAGTGGTAGTGGTAGTGGTAGTGGTAGTGGTAGTGGTAGTGGTAGTGGTAGTGGTAGTGGTAGTGGTAGTGGTAGTGGTAGTGGTAGTAGTAGTAGACGACTGGATAATGGAAAAATAAATATCATAAAGATACTTACTTTGTATGTTCATTGAAGCACTTCATTGCTACTTTAAAGATGGGCGTTGAGAAATACTTCCACAGGCTGGGCTCGAAGTCTAACTTCTCAACTAAGAAGAACACGTAATGTACAGTGTTGATCAGTCTCATTGCTGGTGAGTCTCTGGACAGATTTGGATCGAAGCAGTTGAGTCGGCAACCTAATGCAACCACACCGATTGCTTCCAATGCCCACAAAGTCATCTCTGTATTGAACTTTGCGTTTAACATGTTATTTTCATGACGTTTTGATCTTATCCTGAAATTAAACGGTTTTTCGACAACTTGGGTTTGATTCTTGTAGGGTCAATATGTGATATCTTAATTTGTAAATTATCTCTTTTGTTTGGCACCCCGTAAACAAAAACGTGCCACTAAGCAATTTAGTTTTTGCGAAGGAAACGATTAGAGTTATGGTTTTAATTAAAACTACCATATCTCTTTCAAGTTTATCCGATTGAGCAGGTCCGCAGGCAAGAACTAGTAATCGAATAAAAAACATAGTGGAAAGTTCAAAGAAGCTTATTCGTAGATTTTATTAATTTTACGCTGCGTTGGAAAGAATCACCTTTCAACGTGACTGAAGATCAAAAGTCTATCTTTTGGCCGTTTAGTCACGTTTCGACTTTGGTCTTCGTTATAAGTGTATTCACACTCCCTTTGAGTTATTTTGACATTGTAATTTAGATTTAACTAACTGTTGCCCCGGGTTTTTGTCCGCGCGGATTTAGGTATTTTTATAGGTCCCGTTGATCTTTCGTTTAGTCTAGATTGCTCCTCATATAAATTCCAACTTAGGTGTGCTAATGCCGTTTCCATCTTTATCTACGTCATGATTAAGAGGTCCGAGCATGTTTCATGGAATAGAAATTGAAAACTTATAATGTATTAAACGTGTGCATACCACGATAAAAATTTTAATTATGCTGCTAAGATTGCACTGCCACTAAAACAAAAGAAAGCATGACTATTTATCAACACCTACAATCCTACAATGAAAGAGGAAATAAGACAGAGTGCCATAGAATATAAATTCATGCTAGAAGGGCATGTGAATAGTTTGGCAGTGTCACTACCAGATAATAGAAAAAGGGTCACTACCCACACTTAGAATAAACATTCTAAAGAAAAGTACAGAAGATCACAGTAGAAGAACTGACGTCCTCTGGAAACTAAAAGAGGCAGCAGTAGCATAATTTGAAGAGTTTCTTGGTGGATTAACCTTCTCCCAACTCGCGACGAACACATAGACTACTTAGGTATACAAACCGTCCGATTCAAGTTGGCCGTCGACGTCATACTCTACCGTTGACATAAAAAATGACTGTATTTTTGACGTGATAACGTCTTATAAATCGATCAACACCGACTGCATGCACGAAAAAGTGTCACGTTCCGCCTGAGCCTGCGCGTGCAAACGAGAGCGCGAAACAAGCGACAGAGAGGCACAATCGGCCCAAGCGTTGGCTTGTTGTAATTCTCCTTCTTTCTATTATACAAAATAATGATAATTCAGTGATAATAGTTCAATTCATAAAATTATGCAATTTTACATCAATGTTTCTTTATGACGTTATCACGTAAAACTATCGTCCGTAAACCGACTTTACAGGCAACCAATTTTTTTCTGTTTATGTCTGTGACGGAAGCTTTCTTTTCTGGCAATGCTTTTCGTGGCAATAACGTCTTGAATGTCGAAGGGCGTGATTTTTATTATCTTATTTTCTCGTCATCGAAGAAAGCCATTAACTAACAAACAACAATAACTAAGTAATTAAAACTTTAAAAAAAAATTAAAAAACACGGAACTGACAATCGCAAGCGGTACGTTGCTATCTGTACTAAGTGGGTCTGACTTGAGGTGCTGTACGGGGAAGCGCGAGGGAGGTAGCGGCCAACTTGAATCGATTGATCGGAGATAGCTGAAAAAGAGCAAAAATAAAGTTTGTGCTGACCCTTTGTTGAAATTGCATAATTTCTATAATAATAAATTATATTTTCACACTACATGCTCGACAATGCCGAATTATATGTCATGTAAACCTTACCGAAAGCAAGATATTATACCTCTTGGCTTTAGCCGGGTTATAATTTTCTATTGAATTTCATCATAACCCGCTGGTCAATAATGTGATTTTCACTTTCATAACTCTTATTGCTATGTGCATAAAGTCTAATTTCGTTAAACAGAATGTGCCCTCAGCGGGCGCGGCCAACTCGATTTTCGAAGACCGAAGCCGTGGCCCACTAGATTCGCACTGAGACGAACTTCATTTGTTTGTCAAATCGAGTAGGCCACGCCAGCTGAAAGAAGTTGCTATAGCCGTAGCTAGTAGTACCTTTAGAAGATTCTATAAATATTTCGAAAAAATATCAAAAATGTCGAGTGATGAAAGTATTTTGACTCCAGAAGCTATTAAATTAGATGCCATAGGCATTGTCAATAATCTGCTCCCAGAAAAGTCAAAGGAAAAATACCTGAAAGCCTATAAAGATTTTGACACATGGAAAACTGCAAAAGGCGCAAAGTCTGTGGCTGAATCAGTGCTTCTGGTTTATTTTGAATATTTATCAGCTACAAAGAAGTCAAGCAGCCTGTGGTGTATCTATTCGATGCTCAGAGCAACAATAAGTGTCAAACATGATATCCAAATTAATACATATACCAAGTTATTGGCATTTTTAAAAAGGAAATCGGATGGACATCGAGCAAAGAAGTCAAAAATACTTACAACACAAAACGTGGAAACTATTTTGAATGAAGCTCCCGACCACAGCTTTCTTGCCATAAAAGTGAGTACAACCTATGAACCCACTTATTGATTGAATTTATACACTAGCTATTCCTCATTTTATGTCACACAGTTCATAAATTATTTATGTTTTAGTTTTCAATGTAAATATTTGACCGCAAATATTGTTATTAATAAATATACAGGGTGGAATTTTGTAATGCCACATGAAGGGAAAGTACTCTTAATACTGTAGATAGAAAATTTTACTCAAAGAAAACATTCCTTTAGGAAAATTCCACCCTGTATAGTCGTAAACAACTGAAAATATACAATCATAATATAAAAAAAAATTTTTTTTTGTTTAAGGTGGCGTTGATTTTTGGAGTGAATGGTGCTTGTCGTGGAAATGAACTGGTGAATATAAAAGTCAATGATATCGAAAAACATTCAGAGTTATTACTAGTAAAATTGCCGGACACAAAAACAAATAGAGAACGGTCATTTGTAATTCATGAAAACCATGCCACAATTGTCGAAAAGTACCAAGCCTTACGCCCTTCTAATTTAAACACAAACAGATTTTTTGTAGGCTACAACAATGGGAAATGTACAAAGCAAGTCATTGGCAAAAATAAAATTAGTGTCATGCCAAGAGAGATTGCTAAATACCTGAAATTGGAAAATCCCGAGCTTTACACAGGCCATTGTTTTAGACGAACATCTGCGAGTCTGTTGGCAGATTCAGGAGCAGACATGGCCCAAATAAAACGACACGGTGGCTGGAAGTCCGATGCAGTGGCAGAGGGCTACATTGAAAATTCTATAAAAAATAAAGAAAGAACGAGCTATCGTATTGGTGAAAAGATAAATATGAAAACATCGTCTACTATTGATGATCCTTGGACGCCTCTGCCACAGTCATCTTCCTCAAAACACGTCACATCCACATCAAGCCCACTGCATCAGAGACGACCTTCTCCAACCTTTACGGAACAACTCGACCCTCAGACACAAGTGTCCGAAGCCTTGAACACAACTCAAATAAACTCTAGCTCAACCTCGATAAACGTACTAAATAAAAATATAACGTCATCTTTCCATAATTGGACTAATGTCTCCAATATCAATTTGCACTTTTAATTTGCTGTAATAAACACTATCTACTAAGCCTGGTTTTTTATTGTCTCGCATAAAGTGAGAAAAGTAGAGTATACACCACCGGAATAAAACTGTTTTTTCTTGGGCGCTTGAATCCCTCACTGCACTCAGGACTCAATCTTAATTCCCTCGCTTTGCTCGGGAATTAACTTATAACACCCTCGCTGCGCTCGGGAGTTAAATTTGGAGTCCTTCGTTACGTTCAGGATTTAATATAGCGCCCGTGACATAAAACAGTGCTTTATCCCCTAGGTGTATAATCTACTATTATCGTGGTATGCACCAGTTTTATACATTACAATATAACATCATGGGATATTATAATAATTATATTATTTTTAAAACCTGTTAACCATGTCGTCCGCCACTTCGTTTAGAGCATTCGTGTATACTGTTATATTCTTCGGTTGCAACAATATCGGGTTAACTGTAGACCGAAATTTCTTCCAGGGCTGTCCGTGTCTGAAAAACCACAAAAATCTCGTTGGCATTGTGAAGATTAAAAAAAACTAGGCACATATAATATACACCAAATAGCACAAAGGAAAAAAATCGACGAGAAGCCATACTTTATTTAAAAACTAGCTGATGCCCGCGACTTCGTCCGCGTGGAAATAGTTTAAAAAATTGCTTTGTGTTAATCGCGATATTTTTACGATTATTGGTATCTATAATATCATCTTTTTTAGAACTTTAAATGTGTAGTACTTCATTCTTGGTTCATACAATGACAATGAAGAAAAACATTTTCGCGAGCGAAGCGAGCGCGAAAATTTGTACGATTGCACTACGCCACTATATAGTTCATACTAAGCACCTACAGTAGCAAAGCAAACCTAACCTTTTCGCGCATGAAGCGGGCGTGAAATATTTTAGAACTGCACTATTTAACTGATTAGTGCTCCATTCTTGGATCATACAATAACAATGAAGAAAAACATTTTCGCGAGCGAAGCGAGCGCGAAAAATTTTACGATTGCACTACGCCACTATGTAGTTCATACTTAGAACCTACAATAGCAAAGTAAACCGAACATTGTCGCGAGCGAGGCGAGCGTGAAATTTTTTAAAACTGCACTACTTAACTGATTAGTGCTCTTTTCTTGGATAATACAATAACAATGAAGAAAAACATTTTAGCGAGCGAAGCAAGCGCGAAAATTTTTACGATTGCACTACGCCACTATGTAGTTCATACTTAGAACCTACAATAGCAAAGGAAACTCAAAATTTAAGCGAGCGAAGCGAGCTGAATTTTTTTTACTTCTGCACTACTTAACTGTGTATAAATACTTGGTTCATGCAATAACCATCAAGAAAAACATTTTCGCGAGCGAAGCGAGCGCGATAATTTTTACAGTTGCACTACGCCACTATGTAATTCATACTTAGCACCTACAATATTAAAGTAAAGCGGACATTGTCGCGAGCGAAGTGAGCGCGAAAATTTTTACAGTTGCACTACGCCCCTATGTTATTCATACTGAGCACCTTCAATAGCAAAGTAAAGCGAACATTGTCGCGAGTGAAGCGAGCGTGAAATTTTTTAAAACTGTACTACTTAACTGATTAGTGCTCTTTTCTTGAATCATACAATAACAATGACGAAAATTAGACCGTGCTTCCCACTATAATACATATTAATACAGGAGCCCAACCATGGGCAGGGGTTTCTACCTATTTTTATTCTTTCAGTCATTTATAGAGCTTCCCTATAAACAATGTTTTCTGTTGTATTACCGGGAGCATACACAAACATGCTAGTAGCATCGCTCACTCTCGATAAAGCCACGTACAATTGTCCGTGACTGAAGCAGCTGGTGGTGAGGTCTACGCCAGCTGTTCGCAGTGTCTGTCCTTGCGCTTTATTTATCGTCATGGCAAAGCAGAGGCTGACAGGAAACTGTACGCGTTTGAAGCGGAATGGAAAGTTGTTGGGAATTAGAGGTATTCGAGGAATAAAGACGCGTTCTCCGACTCCGCACCCTGTCAACACCTCCGCTTCTATAACGTTACGCTGCAGAGCCGTCACTTTTAGGCGGGTACCATTACATAATTTTGGTGGACTCAGGTTTCTCAGCAGAATTATAGGCACTCCGATTTTTAAATTCAGTGTGTGCGACGGAAGTCCGGGGGCAGATAACGAATTCAAAAATTCTATGGGATAATTGGTGGTCTCGTCTTGATCGGCAACCCGATTAATGGAGATATACTGAACATTGTCTCCAGCAATACGCATTAATATGTTGTTGTTTATTGCAGCAGCTTGATCGTTTCGAGTGGTTAGTATTGCGCGCTCACAGAGCCAAGAATTCTCTTGAACCATCATATTCTCTGTCTCACCATACACTGAAGTAATTAGTTCCTCAGAAGAAGAAACTGTTTGGCATAAGCTAGGTGGAAGTCTTACCTTTCCTTCTTCTTTAGGATACGTATCATTTCCGATTCGAAGTAACATGTCGGCGAATTCTTGTGCGTTTACATTACCACCTCTTCGTGCTCGCATGTTTTCTGTTAAATGCATTTGTGTGATATGGGGCCAGAGAACTGAACTTTTGAGACAGGCAAACACTTCATCTGCTCTTGTGCCTCGTGGCACTACAGGTAAAGTTTGCCTGAAGTCTCCGCAAAACAGTAATGTTATGCCTCCCATAGATCTTTCATTTCGTCGTATGTCTATGAGCGTTCTGTTGACAGCCTCTATTGCCTTTCGGTGTGCCATGGTACATTCGTCCCATACAATTAGACTGCATTCTCGCAAAACACGTGCTTTGTCACTGGTCCGCGAGATATCACAAACTGGTGTTTCAGATGTGTCTAACTGGATGGGTATTTTAAACATGGCATGTGCTGTTTTACCACCAGGCAATAACGTGGCTGCTATCCCTGACGATGCCACAGCTAGAGCAATTTTGCCTTGGCTACGAATTTGCGCCAGAATAACTTTGGTCAAGAACGTTTCTCCCGTACCACCGGGCGCATCTAAAAAAAACATTTCCCCTGAATTGTTTGTGGCACTATCACAAACACGATGGAAGACATTTTTCTGTTCTTCTGTCAAGCTGGGTAGATCATCTCGAAGCGTTGCCGTTATTTCTGCGGAGTTGTAGCTTGTTTCCGCGGTATATTCCCTGTTGCCACGTTGCTCACCGTTTGAGTTTGATGTGGGTTCAGGCAATCCATAACTTGGCAAGGGATTTCCACCAATGGACAATACTGTATCTTGAATGGACAGCAGGCAGCGATTTAGAGACGCATCGGAACTCTGACCATCTCTCAAAAAATCTTCTGCTAAAATTTGTTTGTATTTTTGCCAAAGTTGTGGAGCATCAGATAATCCACAGAACACCAACAACATAGAAAATAAATGGCGCAAGCGGCGTGGACTATCACTAACGCACGCTTCAGCTAGTGTATCATCCCAATGTTGGTCGTCATCAAGTAAATGTCGCGCTCGGCAAGCAACCAAAAATGTGGGCTGTTCGACATCATCGACCGTTCGTAGTGCACTAAAGGATGTAGGGCCACGTACCGTGTGTAAAAGTAATCGCAAATAAAACAATTCTGTATTATTTGGATGCACTGTATAAACTCTCCCCAAAATGTGTTCCTTGAAGACACCTGGAACGCCTTCTACGGTATCACCTCTTTTCCGACGTTTAAAGGCACCTTGCTGTTTATTGTATGTGTAATACGCAGGTACTTCTTCATACAATAGGGTTTTAGCGAATTCATCTGCCTCACATAATTGAAAAAAAGCTAATAGGGTTGTTTGTCTTGGGTTTTCCAAGCGCTCCCTAACATTATCAGGGTCAAAATATATGCGTTGACCGCCTTCCAAGTGTACGTCAAGATGTGTGACTGGCGGGTACCTCTCATGTATAGGAAAACTCAAGGTACGCCAAACTGCTTCAGATGTGCTAATGTAACGACCGGATTGGTACCGTGTTACTTCATCCCGATTTCTGTTAATTGCAAAGGTAGCTTGATCACTACCTTTGTTGACATATTTGCATATGTATTTAATTGATTCTACACTGTTACACATTTCCACATTTATGTGGGCCTGAAAAGTCTTAGACAGCACTGGAGAGTAAGCTACTACCCATCTATTATCAACAGTGATTTGTTGACCACGTACATTTTTTTCCGCTGTAAAACCACCGTGTAGAGGTAAACGGCGGCGATAGGATGGATAGCCATCTTCGCCTGTTATCGTTTGCTCCACCGGTGTTTTTGGGAATCTTTTTGTACAGCGGCCATCTCGCATACAGGGAGAGTTAATATTGACGGCGCCGCAAGGTCCATGTACCATGTGTGTTTTAATAATATCGTAAAGCATAGGGTCCTCATTAGGGTCTGGAAACTCCGCGCTTATTATATTGTCAACGTCATTCGCTCGTATTTTTTCCTGCAGCCAAAGAAGTATGTGTGCATGCGGCAAGCCCCTCTTCTGCCATTCGACACTATACATATAACACAGTGACGCACCGAACACATTGTTTTTAGTGAGCAGGTCGATTAATAACTTGAGTTTCAAGTGAAATACTCGAGCGACAACATCGTGTCTATCCTGAGAAGCTTGTCCTTGAAAAAGCTCTCGAGTTATTTCAGCCCACTTCGGATTTGTGGTTAACGTGATAAATAGGTCGGGGCGCCCATATTTTCTCACGTAACAGAATGCATCCTGTGTACGCTCGTGCATGTATCTTAGCCCGCCGGTAAAACTCGAAGGCAGAATGATTAATCGACCCAAATCTTCAGTGCTGCTGTCCTGTTGTAAAGCATCCCGCAGGTCGACATAATTTTCAGCGCGAAGTTTTCTTTGATTTGTGCGAATGAACACTAATCGCTCTGTTTCAATTTTCGCATACATGTCAACCAAGAACTGGTTAAACAAACCACGAAAGCGTTGTAAGTGTGCAAAACGGTCCCGCCTAATTTGCAATAGAAAACAATAAAATTGCAACGCTGACATTTTTTTGTTAAAATTAGGGTTTCCAGTTGCAGGGTTGACTTGGTGTATACCAAAATTATACCCATCCTCGCCACGGCAGTAAATTAGCGGATATTGAAACGCATCATAAGCACGATGAGTTTCACTAATCCTTTCCAAGCGGTCATTCCGGGCTCGCAGCACAATGTCACGCCGGTCACACTCTTGATCCACCAAGACAACAGCAACTTCATTTGTCGTAGGAGCATTATAACGACCACGATGCTCTCCTGCGGGACGTCTTTCAGCACTGATTACTAATTTAAAATCATTTTCTTGATCTCGGGGAATGGACTCCAGTGCAGCTTTAAAATTATTAATGTACGGGTTTGTTTCATGTAGCATGTTTTGCAGTTCAGTAACTAACCTCGCGTTGAGATTCTGAAAGTTTCTATTTCTAATTTCAGCTTGTTCGCAATAATCGGATACAAAGTATATTTGTAAAAATTTTGGTTCATTTACAGGCAATAAAGATCCAATCAAGTGATAGACTTGGCCCTGAATTTTAAACGTGGGCATAAATGCTCCTTCCACAATTTGATTTGCACCAAAAGAAGTCATTTGAAATGCACTATTGTAGCTACGGATATTTTTTAGAAAATGTTCAGAGTGTGGATGTTCTCCGCTAAGAAGCGATTTTATAAGCTCTGGAGGTTCTTGGAAAAGGTCTAAATGAACTTTGCCACTTGAGCAACACAGTCCACTCGACTCTTTTCTCCATTTTAATGCTCTACAATGAGAACAGATTTGGTCCATTCCACCTATATCAGCGAACTCAGCATAATTAATATGAGAAGAGTAAGAAAATCCACTCCTATATTTATCAATCCACGGCTGTTCTTCAGTAACAATTGACTCTTCAGAAGAAATCGACATTCTATTTAAGTTATAACGAAGGCGATCTTCATTTAAGCGAGACTCTCGTTGTTCTTGTGCCTCTGTCAGTCTGATTTCGGAAATTCTTTCTCTCTCAGAAGACAAATTAGATATATACTCACAACTAATAAAACCTGAGTCGTAGTATTATTTTCGTCGTATCGAAGCATTTATCAAAAAAACTGCCACCATCATAGCTGTGCTACCATCATAGGATGGTGTGGCTAGCTATCAAAACTATTATTAGGTACTATTTTATACGTGGTGTATTTAGAGGATAAGTTGTCATTATTTTAGTTGATAAGAATCATTTAATCCTAATCGAATGAATTGCTGCTATCCGTTGAGGAGTTTTGTGCTCTATCTCCGATAATATTTATCAGATCTTCATCAAAATTGGACACAACTTACCTGATAGTACAAACTTTTTAATAAAGAAAAAAATATCAAAATCGTTTCATATTTGACTAAGTTCTTGAGTGAAATCGACAAAAACTTTCAACCCCTATCCTGGAAAAGTCTTATTATGTATCGGGATAAAAACTATCCTATATGTTGACCCGGAGTATCAGCTACCGCTATACCAAATTTCATTTAAATCTGTTCAGTAGTTTTCGCGTGAAGCCCGGACAGACAGACAGACAGACAGACAGACAGACAGACAGACAGACAAAAATAAAATAAAAATCTGTTTTGGGTTCAGTATCGATAATAAAGCACCCCCCGGTTAAAATTTTCAAAATATATTAAATGTACAGAAATCTTCCAGTTAAAGTTTTATTATAAGTATAGATATTTGGCACCTACAATATCAATTCACAATCGACAGTTCGTAAATATCCATGATTAAGTGGGCAGTACACTGCACCATCAGGATTGAGGAGCTAGGGCCTGGAAGTCAGTGATATAGTCTAAAATTAGTATGTAATGAATAGCTCAGGTCAATAAGATCTATATACGTATATATCGTATGCGAGTGACCTGGAACTATCCGAGAGAAGTTTTGTCCTATATCTCCGATAATATCTAGCAGATCTTCACCAAAATTGGTCATTGTATTTCTTGTCGTACACACTTTCAAATAAAGAAAGAATTATTAAAATCCGTTTAGATTTGACTGAGTTATGGAGTAAAATCAACAAAAAGTTTCATCCCCTATCCTGGAGTAACCTTATGTTTTATCGGGATAAAAACTATCCTATATGTTGACCCGGAGTATCAGCTACCGCCGTACTAAATTTCATTTAAATCCGTTCAGTAGTTTTCGCGTGAAGCGCGGACAGACAGACAGACAGACAGACAGACAGACAGACAGACAGACAAAAATTAAATAAAAATCTGTTTTGGGCTCAGTATCGATAGTCAAGCATCCCCCAATTAAAATTTTCAAAATATATTAAATGTACAGAAATCTTCCAGTTACAGTTTTATTATAAGTATAGATAGATATAGATATTTGGCACCTACAATATCAATTCACAATCGACAGTTCGTAAACATCCATGATTTAGGTGGGCAGTACACTGCACCATCAGGATTGAGGAGCTAGGGCCTGGAAGTCAGTGATATAGTCTAAAATTAGTATGTAATGAATAGCTCAGGTCAATAAGATCTATATACGTATATATCGTATGCGAGTGACCTGGAACTATCCGAGAGAAGTTTTGTCCTATATCTCCGATAATATCTAGCAGATCTTCACCAAAATTGGTTATTGTATTTCTTGTCGTACACACTTTCAAATAAAGAAAGAATTATTAAAATCCGTTTAGATTTGACTGAGTTATGGAGTAAAATCAACAAAAAGTTTCATCCCCTATCCTGGAGTAACCTTATGTTTTATCGGGATAAAAACTATCCTATATGTTGACCCGGAGTATCAGCTACCGCCGTACTAAATTTCATTTAAATCCGTTCAGTAGTTTTCGCGTGAAGCGCGGACAGACAGACAGACAGACAGACAGACAGACAGACAGACAGACAAAAATTAAATAAAAATCTGTTTTGGGCTCAGTATCGATAGTCAAGCATCCCCCAATTAAAATTTTCAAAATATATTAAATGTACAGAAATCTTCCAGTTACAGTTTTATTATAAGTATAGATTAATTATTTGAAACTAGCTGATGCCCGCGACTTCGTCCGCGTGGATTTAGTTTTTAAAATCCATCGGGAACTCTTTGATTTTCCGGGATAAAAAGTAGCCTATGTCACTCTCCAGGTCCTCAAATATACACATGCAAAATATCACGTCGATCCGTTGCTCTGTTGCGGCGTGATTGAAGGATAAACCACAAAGCAACAAACGAACACACTTTCGCATTTATAATATTAAGTAGTAGTAAGGATGTCTTTATTTTATCTAAAAATCCTACTAATATTATAAACTAGCCGATGCCCGCGACTTCGTCCGCGTGGGCAGAATCCCTGCAGCATCAGGATTGAGGAGTTGGGTCCCGGGATCTAACATTGCTTGGTACCTACAACAACTATTCTTAGTCGACAGTTAATTATAATTAATAAATCACCACAGTTTAAGTGGGCAGTAACCCAGCAGCATCATGATTGAGGAGTTAGATCTCGTTTTTTGATTGGATGGTATTTTTGATGGGACCATATCGCAAAGTTTCTGTATCTGATAAGACGGAGTTATGGAGTAACATCGACAAAAAAAATACGCGTCGAATTGAGTACCTCTTACTTTTTTTTGAAGTCGGTTAAAAAATCTTCTTTCCATAGTACCATGACGTCAATCCGACAAGACTTAAGAGAAATAAGGCCTAGGACTTACGACTTTGCATGCTCTGCGTGGCGGGTTAAATACCGCCAACTTCCCAACTCCGTGCTAATACTAAAAACTTCTTTACACAAAAACACAATAACTTTTCAGCCAGATCCGGGAATCGAACCCGAGACCTCATGATAAGCAGCTATACCTATAAGGTCAACGACTGCAAATCTAATTAAACGGACTTAAATATGGTTGAGCGAAGCAATGGCTGGGTCATGCGTCATGCTCGTGAACGGGTGCCACCGGCGGGAATGGGGCTGCTTTCTGTCTGCCCGCCTTAACATGTGTTGAATTATAATTGAGTAGATATAATTAGGTATGCTTTTGTGGAACTTCCCCTCATTGTGGAAACACTGCATACATATTAGCATAATATCTATTATATTGTAAACTTGTTTTGAAAAGAGCAACTGCCGAGTTTCTTGCTGGTTCTTCTCGGCAGGAACGGCATTTCGAACCAGTAGTAGACTCATCGACGATTCAAAAGTACTTGTAAAAAAGTTTATTTGAATAAAAAACATTTCTATTATATCCTTATTTTAAGAGGATTAATGGCATACTCAGTTATCAAGCCGGTTGTTTCTTCCCAGGGATTGTCTTCCCTAGAGTAGTAGAATTTTCTGAAATATTCCAAAGCATCGAATCCCGGCCGGACTGGCGTCTCATTTTCACTCCGAAATATCTGTAAATTATACTCTGTTAAAGGATAATATCTGGGTAAATCGTGTTTTTTGGATATTTGGATATTTTTTGGATATTTATACATACACGACATATGAATCTATGACCGAACTATGTACCTACGACACACCTGACATTCTGCTACCCAGTTTTCTGCTCCATCATCAGATCCTCTTTTGCGGTCCTTGATCGTCGTCTATCTAACACCTACTCACTGAGACCATTGTAATGAACTCAAACACAATATCATATATTGTGCTGTAAGTTGCTTAGGAGTTGGGTATCCCGCAAACTACTTGATGCTGCAGCATCAACTCAAGGTTACAATGCCTTGGAAATATTTCGAAGTAGTAGTACACCTTTCAAATCAATCGCACCAGTGAAAGCTAATAAGACCCTTAAATCAAGTAGGAAATGAGCCTGAGCAGATCTTCATAAATTATAGCTAAGATCCACCTCGATTACGTTAGCTTTCAAACAGATAAAACCGCATCAAAATCAGTCCATTAGGTAGGCTGCTACGAGGGAACAGACAGATACACAGATAGACTCATACACAGATACACACGTCAAACATAACACCCCTCTTTTTTGTCGGGGGCTAAATGTTCAAATTTCAGGAAATTTTAGGGAAAAATAGTCACGGACCCTCAGGGTGAGATCTATGGATGGCACTCTCACTCAGCTCAGACTCAAGACTGAGTTAAAACGAGACAGATTTATGTCGGAACATATTTATGTCTCGTTTTAACTTTATCTTGAGTCTTGAGCAGAGCCAGAGTACGATCTTATAGATCTCAGCCTAAGTCTTAACAGTTGTGTAAGTCGTGTGTCAACTTCTTTATCAACCCTTATTCAATATACATCAAAATGACAAAACTCTCGTCGCCTTTATCATAAGAGTTAAATTAAAACTTCCATATCCCGTTCCAAGTTAGCCCGCTACCATCTTAAACTGCATATACCTATTACCTATGTCATCGAATGTAATATTTATTTATTGGAACGAAGTTCCTTATGGGGCGTTGCGGAGGGGTACCCTAGCCGGCAAAAAACGTCCGTAACGTTAAAAAATAAAAGCGTAAGATTTTTTCATCACAGTCCTTATTGTCTTCGTTTATTTTACACATTCCATAATGCTTCGATGGCGCAGCGGTAAAAAGAAGTAGAAGTAGCGGTAAAAAGAGTGATAGGTACTATCTATCGGTTTAGAGGTTCGAATCCCGACTTCAGATAATTATTATTAATTTTATTGGAACGTAGTTCCTTATCGCGCGGTACGGAAGGGGGCTAGACGGAAAAAATTAAGGACCCGACACTCGACACATTTTTGAAACCGACACTTTTTTGTTGAATGTGAATTTTGCATTGTGTTCGGTATTTCGCCTTAGAACACGGCGTCTGCATGGCCTAGTGGTTAGGGCAGTCGCCTAAAAGTTCAACGTCGATGGTTCGAATCCCAGCTCGACAGACTGAATTTTCTATTTTCAATTTTATTTTAAATAATTTCTAAATGTGGAATTTTTCCCTAATTTATTATTGTATAAATTGGATAAAATGTTATTGTACTACTAACGCCATCTGTGAAAAAACAGTAACTCCACCAGAGTAACTCTTTGGTTTTGTAACAGTGCAATAGAAATAAACTAAATAATATAATTCATCGTAGTTAATCAATTTAATACTAGATGACACCACTAGTTTATTACAATTCCTTCACTAAAATTAATCTAAAGGAGCTACGTTCCACCCGGGTGTCCCTTGACACCTCTCAAGTTTTTTTTTATTATTAATTTATTATTACTTATACAACTGTAGTATAATATAATATAATAATATTTCTCCATAATTATATCCGTTAAATCTATATTTACTCTAAAATTAAAACTAAAATAAAAATTAAATAAAATCTAAAACCCCATCGAAGTCACTGCAGTGTGGCATGGTACCCAAGATGCTGGCAGCAATACCCCTTTGGATGGCCAAGCTAATCCTTTGGGCAAGGTAGCTGCCAGCTCTTGGATCCCCGGTAGACTCGATCACCTTTTTAGTTAGCTCTACAAAAAGCGCTCGAGCCTCCGGGCCCCACGGCCCCAGGGTCTCTACACCAAAAGGCACAAATATGAAACCACTGTCAAGTTTTTCATATTTGCGCCTCTTAGCCTGTTCGGCGCTAGTAGCCGCTGCACCCGCCACAGAGGAGGTCGCATGGATGTGGGAAGCAGCTAGAGTATCTACACAGGTGGCATCCCACACAAGCGACCTCCCTGTCCTCCAAGGAACAAGCGTCATACCATCAGGTCTCCTGCCATCACTACGTGCCAAACCAATAGGTTCTAATACAGCTGGCACGTGAGCAGTAGCAAGAGACCTGCGGATGATGTCGTTGAGGGCATTGTGGCGGGAGAAACGACCTGCGCTCTTCGAACAGGAGAGTCCGTGATGACCGTAAGCGTCGACGTGGTCACCGCAGTGGCAACGGTGAGGCTGGGTTATTTCGGCGCCGAGCCTAAGGCCAACTACCACTGCAAGAGTGGCGTGGTTTAAAAGAGTGGCTAGATTAGCAGAAGGGAGAGCATGGAGCCAGTGGCCGGATTCTTTCGCAGAGACAGCGAGAAGACGAGCACGGTCTTTAGAATTTGCTTCCATTAACATTGCGTCAAAAGTGCGTAAAAACTTAGGGGATGATTTAGGTATGTTTGGTGAAAACGGGCATAATAATAATGTCAGTTTTGGTTATCATGTATCGATTGAATGAATAATCATGGGATACCGTTACCGCGAGGTCTCAGTTCGGGGCGAACCACTAGTTATTATATATTACTTAGTTATAATTTTATAATTTATAATTTTTGGTAAAAAATTAAAAAATTACACTTGATATTATATATTTTTATAAATCATTGTAAACAAAATAAAGGTGTTAAGATAATTTTGTAAAGTAGTTTTTTTGATTTTTATCGATAAAAAAATTATGATAAAAAATGTATACCTCGAACTTGAAATTAATATTTTTATAATAAGGAACTTCGTTCCTATCTGGTGTCCCACGACACCACACGACTTTTTTGTACAATTTTATTGTACTTATAATTTGTTAATGAGTTTTGTGTTGTTCTAAGTAAATTCGTAAATTCATTCTTTCACTCTCATCATAAGTTTCGTGTTACCAATTTCGTTTCATGAGATACAGACGGACGGACAGACAACGGAGGTTTAGTAATAGGGTCTCGTTGGCATTTAGTACCCTGAGTATGGAATGCTAAAAGCTAAAAATAACTGAACTTACATTTAACGCAACTTCTGGGTCGTAAAGAAAGATAATTGGTGACATGCCGATACCGCCTTCCACTCTGACAATAGTTCCATAGTTCTCGTACAATATCTGCGCTAATTCCACTTTGCGATTGTAAAGCAAACCTGTAAAACAAGAAAAACAGTTAAACCATAATAACGAATAGATTGACAACTCATTTATCAAAATCGGCTCAGTAGTTAAGGCGCTACGCTACAGTAGATCGTATGTTTGTACCTACTTACAACGTCGTTACGTTCCGTCAAATATGGTTGAGCGAAGCAACGGCTGGATCATGCGTCATGCTCGTGAACGGGTGCTACCGGCGGGAATGGTGCTACTTTCTGCCTTTATTAATTTACAATTCAATGTCATGTTAAGACGGGCGTCTTAACATGACATTGAATTGTAAATTTCCATTTTTTGGAACTTCCCCTCATTGTAAAAACACTACATACATACCATAGTAGCTATTGTAAACTTGTTTTGAAAAGTTTCTTGCTGGTTCTTCTCGGCATGAAGGGCATTCCAACCAGTGGTACTCACCGACGATGCAAAAGCACTTGTAAAAGTTTATTTGAATAAAAAATAATTCTATTCTATTGTAATTTTTTTACATTATCATTTTATTGACTTTATGGGAGCTAAAATATTACCAATAACTGCATTACTTGTTATACAACTGGCTGCTGTACATATCACTAGCTGATGCACGCTACTTTGTTCCCAGGTAAACTCTTTTGCTGTATGTTTAGACGAGTACTTCACTAACCTTCTCCAGCGTACACAATATATCTCGGTAATTAAATCAATAAGTAAAATTGATTTTAAATAGAAATAATATTTTTCTGTCCTCGTAATAGTTTTTAAAAAACTACTACTAACAAATTTAAAAAAAAATGTAATCAGCTTGCATCTGGAGATGGATATGAGTTCTTCGAAAACTTAATCAACAGGGACAATATCAGGGGCAAAAGCAAGTATCTAAATAAAATTATTAGGTATGCTACGAAAATATTAAAGTAGTTAATAAATTTTATATGTCCGACCGCACATCAGATGGTGTAAGTAAAATCACATTAAACTTGCCGACCAAAAAACCCAAGCAAAAGGCGTTACAAAAAACAGTAGTTTTCCTAGAAAGCAACTTGAGTCGGTTAATGGTAACTTATAACCAGCTGATGTGCAACCGAAGCTTTTGTTACCTCCTGGTAAAATAAAGTGCAAAATCTGTCCTATTAATGGCAATGATGTAGGTCCAGGAATATCTCTCCATGACTTCAAATGTTTATTCAGATTCACAGGCGCTATTGCACTTTTTATAGAAATTGACCTGTAATTTAAATCGATAATTCATTTCAAAATAGTCTAAAACAAAGTCGCAATTCTCATTATCTATGTACTTATATGATTAATTTATCTAATCTCTTTTCCTATACAATAATTAATTATTTGAACATCAGAAACTAGTAGATACAAAAAGTACAGCACAAAACGCTAAATCTAGAATTTTCTGCTTTTGCATGTACGTTCTTTTTATTATTATAAAGCTGACCGTTTTAAGAAAAGAATTTGAGCAACGGCATTTCTAAGACTGAGTTTCCACAGCGCGGTTTGCACCCGCGCCCGAAGCGGTTGTGGTACCGCTAGTACTACGCCCGCCGCGGGCGCAAATCGCGCCGTGGAAATTGAAACTTCATTTTCCATACAAATCTGCATTCTATGGAGGCTGCGGGCCCGCAACCGCTGCGGGCGTGGGTGCCGAACCGCGCCTTGGAAACTCAGTCTAAGAACCTAAGAGACGCTGTCGAAATCTAATAACATCTTGGTAGAAGTTTATTTGCCATTCTTAATTATTCAAGTACCTACTTATATAATAAAAATAATAATTATGGAAAATAAATTAAAAAATTACTACAAATTTTATTAAAAAAAATACACGCTGTCCAATGATCGCTAATGGGCATGGTGCCCAAAACACTGGCGCTATTACCTCTTTGAATAGCGAGGCTAAGCCTTTGGGCTAAATAAGCGCCAGCTTTTTGGTCACCAGAGGCGTGGATCAGTTTTTGGGACACGACATTTATAAAATTCTTCATGTTCAATGACTATGGACCCAGAGTCTCAAAAGCAAGCGCCACAAAAACGTAATTCTGAGTATTTGCAGCGCTTAAGCAATTGAGCAGATTCGAATTCTTGGTAGATTTTTGCAGATTTCACCATCTCATTGAATTTGTTACGTATTTAATCTAAGATTACGAAGGAAGTTTATTTATAATAATAAACATGAAAGCACTTAATATTACTAGAAAAGCTTAAAAAAGGATGGTAAGTAATAAAACTATTGTACACACAAATATAATCTGATGAAAAAATATGTTTTTACTTGCGGAAAATATTATTTTTTTATAACTAATTATTTATTTCAGTAATAGGAGCTTAGATCTTCTAGAAATTTTTTCTCACAAGAATAACAAATGGAAATATTCACAAAATAAGTAAAAATGAGAAAACGCCAAAATTTTATTACTTACCTTATTAACTGGACGTTTATAACACTCCGATTTAATACTTTACTAAACACGTTCATCTTTTGGAATATTGGAACCGCTAAATGAAAAAAATCATTAACGCGCTAATCAAGTTTTAGTTTGTTATCACCGTATCACTGTCTAGAGGACTATCGTACTATTGGTATAGGTATCGGCTAAACTCGTTTGCAGCTGTTTAAATTGTATTCCGCGTTCGAGCGACGCACGCGGTGCGCTGCGGGGCCGCAACGTAGACAATTTGTCAGACTGCACGTCACTGCGGCGCCGCAGGTAACAATTGCTAATGTGTTTTTATTTTACTGCGCACCATGTTGAGTAATACCACACGAGTAAAGAAACGTTTCTTTACTGTGGTATTACCATAGATATCAAATGGTTGCGTACCCAAAAGGTGGCAACGTAACCCTATTACTAAGCCTCCGCTGTCCGTCCGTCTATCTGTCTGTCAGCGGGCTGTATCTCATTAGCCGGAATAGCTAGATACTTGAAATTGTCACGGAATATGTATTTTATTGCAGCAATAACAACAAATAATACAAAGAGTTAAAAATTAAATAGTAATTATAATATTATAGGCGTAATTAGTATAGATTTGAGAATAAAGATACTCAAATCTTGCCAAATTACAACGCATTAGTACCTACCAATCTTCAATCACGGCAACCAGTAGTCCTATAAATGAGACTACAACGTGTACTGAAAGTCCGAAAAATGACTGCAGGGTACGTGTGTGTAGCTAATAAAGAATCGTCTCTAAAAATATTGAATAGAATTAAGCACATTTTTTTTACCCTACAAACTTATTCAATTGATATTACTACGGAACCCTAAAAACATTTATCACGAAAACTGTTACACAGTTGAAAATTTCAAGGTTAGCAATTCCATTCATGTTTATACTGTATGAATATTCGTTTTGAATCGTAGTCGTAATTCCTAGTTCCATGTTTTGAATTCTTAAACAGCTGTACAATTTGCTACTGTCGAATATCTATACATCTATACAAATAAATTAACTTGAAGTGTCTTGTTTGTAATGTCAATGTGAAAGTAAATACGGTACTTATAACAAAAACACAAATTTTTCCTGTCTGTCTCCCTGTCTGTTTGTTCCGGGTAATCTCGGGAACGGCTGGACCGATTTTGACGAGACTTTCACTGGCAGATAGCTGATGTTATAAGGAGTAACTAAGGCTAACTGTTTTAACCGACTTTCAATATAGGAGGAGTTGTGTTTTTTTCTACCTAAGAACATCGATATCTCCGAGATTTCTGAACTGATTTGCGTATTTTTTTTTAATCCACTGAGAAACTTTGCGAGATGGTCCTATAGAAATTTCTGCTTCCAACTCCTCAATCCTGATGCTGCAGGGGCTGTTCCCCAACTAAACTGTATGGATTTAGGAACAGCCGATTTTGAATAGATACTCTAGATACCAAGAAAAGATTAATCACGTCGATCCGTTGCTATACACTTTCACACACACTAACTCAACGCGAACGAAGTCGCGGGTATCAGCTAGTTACTAAATAATATTGGGGTTATTTCATTTTTGTGTTATTTTGGACTTAATAATATACACATATTATTAACTATTAGTGTGTATGTTACTACGTAATAACTATTATTCATATTGCTATGTATTAAAAAAGTATTAACTGACTCTAGAGTGAACATTTTGAAATATGTACTATGGAGATCGTCATGTAACGAATAAGTGACATTAGTGCATTTTATTGACTCACAGAGGTGAGTCAATAAAATGTACATATTCTATTTAAATATAGACTTAGATGCACTTAATGCACTGTAACATGTTTTGTATCTATATAAGGTAAGGGCTCCTTATTCCGAGGGATTCTAAAATTGGCACCTTATTCTGATGTATATAGTAAAACAGCCTTTTCTACCGATTACCAAGCTCACACGTACTGCAAATTATCATAATCAATTGATCGTTCCGTGTTTGATTGACTAAAAGGGTGGTTTAATGTATATACGTTTTAAATTATCCGTTAAATGCGGTAGTAGTCGGCCCGAACGTACGCTTCATACAGTTTGAACCTTGTGCACGTGAGTGCCTAAATTTTTTAAATAGTGTTTACTCGTTAATTTTGTACTGTATTTGTTTTTATTTAGGTTAAAGTATTGGTAGGATTACATTTTTAATCGAAAGCACTTAACTTTTGTGAGGTTTTGTAAAGAAATGAAGGTGAAAATAAATTTTAAAAATAACACGGCATTAGGTGCCAATTATTTTAGCCGGTTCCTTATACCGATGTATACCGCTGAATAGCAATTTCACAGACTTAATCATTTTTTAAATTCTTAGGGCCGTTCATATGATAAGCACTTCTTGCTTCGATTTTGAATACTTAAATGGTTAATCAGCATAATAACACCTTATTCCGATGTACACTTTTGCGTCGAAATCACTAATTATAGCCTATCAAAGATTATCTATTTAGGTAATTCATTAATTGATCGTATGAGAAAGTTAAAAAAGGAAAATTAAGTTCATACGTTTTTAGATGCAATTTTGTGAGAGCATATTATATTTTTGAGAAGATATTCCAATTGAGAAATAATTAATTTATTAACTGTGGAAAAATATTTTCTTTTTTAATACTCGGAATTAAGAAACATGTTTTTTTATAAACCGCCATTCCGATGTATATAAATCGGAATTAGGTTCTATGAGCACCTTATTACGTGGTATAAACAGAGTTAAATACAGGCTGTTCACAATATTTCTGCACCGTGTATGATTTTAGTAACGCAATGTACCCTATTTGCCGTTTAAAATAACATTCGTAATCTAAAACGCTTATGTATAATTTACAAATACAATAGTGAAATAGGGGGTACTTACCTGTGGTACTACCGGTGGTAGTTCTACTGGTGGTACCACGGGAAATCAGGTCTTACCAGTGGTACTATCAGACACGTTGGTAGTAACACGTGCAAAAAAAATCTCCCGTAGTACTACCTAGTTAATTTTTATAAATAAAGTTAAAAGAACTCGATGTTATATTAATATATGTTTTTATAGAAAACAATTAAACTTAAACGACACCGCATGAAAGTAAAAACTAATTTTCACCAATTAAAATTCAAAATTATTTATTTGACGTAGGCCAATCTTTGGCTTTTATGACAAGTTAAGACTACCACTGGCACCTACCTAACGGTTAACAACAACTGTATTAGCATCCACCTAACTAATATTATTAATGGCATATTGTGACATCATTTTACTAATCATCTAAGAAGACAGAGACAAGATTGATTTAGAAACCAAATTTAATAAATGCAGTTGACTTTTAAACACCATGTAATAGAATTCTTTCTTCTTCTTTCCCTTTTGTTGTATTTTGTACACTCGGAATTAGGTACCAAATGCATCGTAATTAGGTTTTTACATCGGAATTAGGTACTCCGGACTATTTTCATATTTTATATAATTTTACATATAAATCAAGTGTTAATTATCAAACTTTTAGCCTATTTCAAGGGTAAATCAAATAACCCTTCTGATAAATATAGCCAGTTCTTTAGAAAGGTATAGTGAATGCTTAATTTTTAATGATTTTTCAAGTTTTGATGAAAATACCGCCGAATTAGGTGCTTTTACCTTATATAAAAGGGTCACTTATTCATCACGAAATCTCAGGAACTATAAAACCTTCTCTTCTTCTTTATCAACCGATAGACGTCGACTGCTGGACAAAGGTCTCTTGCATGGACTTCCACAGGCCTCGGTCTTGCTCCGCCTGGATCCAGCGGCTCCCTGCGACTCGTTTGATGACATCGGTCCACCTGGGGGGGGGTCTGCCAACACTGCGCTTCCCGGTGCGGTGTTGCCACTCCAGCACCTTGGGACCCCAACGACCATCAGCTCTTCGAACTATGTGCCCTGCCCATTTCCATTTCAGATTCGCGACTCGCTGAGCTATGTCGGTGACTTTGGTTTTCCTACGGATCTCCGCATTTCTGATTCGATCCCGCACTCCAAGCAAAGCTCTCTCCATCGCCCGCTGCGTGGTCCTGAGCCTACTTATGAGGCCTGAAGAATTTTGGACGAGAAGACATCTATAAGTTATTTTGGAAAATCCCCTCTTGAGTGTGGTAAAATAGAGGATGAAATTTTCAAAAATACATTGAAATTGCGATATCCTTAGATCCTTCGATATCCTATTTATCTCATAAAAAGTCCATGGTTCCCGCAGGATTTTGAAAAACTGAAATTCACGTATTGCTTCTTCACGCCACAACTAATGAACTGATTTCGCTGAAATTTGAAATGAAGATAGACTATACTCTGCATTAACTTATAGGCTCCTTTTTATCCCGTAAAAATTCATGGTTCCCGAAATATTTTGAAATCCCGAAATTCACGTATTGCGTCTTCACGCTACAACTAATGAACCGATATGGCTGAAATTTGGAATGAAGATAGATTATAGCCTGGATTAGCACGCAGGCTACTTTATATCCCGCAAAAATGTATGGTTTCATCAAAGTTCGCCTACCTACTTACCTACGGCAGATTATTTTTAAAGCGTCTGACAGGGCGTAAGAACTATCAGAAGTGTCTGACTGCTGACGAAACATCTTCTGATATGTCCCCAAGTAACATATATAAAACTCAGCTTTTATACTATGACGAAAGTATGCTCATAATTTACTATACTTTAAGGGTGTCTGACACGGGGAGGAACTACCGGAAGTGTCTGACTGCTGAGGAAACATCTTCTGATAGGTACCCAAGTAACATAATTATGTAAAACTCAGCTTTTATACTATATGACGAAAGTATCCTCAGAATTTATGCACCTTTACTACCTGATATCTCCCAAAGCCACCAAGATCCAAACTTCATAGTCGGGGATCGTTCTTATCTCTATTGGGAACATACGCAGAGGAATTTTCAGCTTTTATAAAATAACGAAGGTCTGAAACGTGCTGGCTCCCTCTTTAATAGCCTAGTGGTTAAGTCTACGCTCGTCTATTCGGGGGGTCGCAGGTTCGATCCCGGGCACATACCTAGTAATTTTTTTTGACATACTTTTGAAATGGAAACAGATTATATTAGAACTAAGAGTTACAAATAATTCGAAAAAAATCGATCTAAACCTGTAAATATCGAAACCTGCAAGCATGTTTTCTCCATAGTGTTCTCGATGATGGGTGAAGTCGCTCAGTTCACACTTGGCCAGCGTGGTAGAAAAAGTTCTAAATCCTTATCAATCTGACTGGAAACCCGAAGCGTCATTGGGTTGAGACGAGGATGTTATATAGACGAAGAAACTTGTCTTATTCCTTGAAATTAAGATGAAAAAAATAGCAATTAATTACTCATTCTGTCAAAGAGATAATAAACAAGTATTTTCAAGGAAAACGCGTGGTTAGTGCTAAACACAATGCAATGCCGCAATTGATTTAAATTACATAACTTATTATATTTTTAATTACTTACATAATAAATATATAATTACTTAGGTTATTACAACCTTTTAAATTCCTGAAGACATTTATAAGCAAGGCTTAACCATATAATACTATGTCCATATAATATACGTAATAACTAAGTACTAATGATATGGCGTCAGGTTCTCTGACCATAGCCTAAATATCATGTCCACAGCACCGCATCAAATATGGGTGACCTGGGTGATTTTTTTTTTGTAAATCGTTATTTTTGGAAATTATATATTTAGAAAAAAAAATAATAAAAATAAATAATAATAAAATTCAATATAATCATCTGGACACGAACCGGGGTCTTCTGGATTCGGGACCGCCCGATTTCCTAACGGAGCTATCGAAAATTCGTAGATGATGGTGAAATTTATCTTCGTATTCTAATTATATTGTAAGGGGTTTTTCATTGCATGAAAACACGGATAAAACGACCTTTACTAAAAATGAAACCTAGCTAGATCGATTTATCGCCCCCGAAACCCCCTACATACTAAATTTCATGAAAATCGTTGGAGCCGTTTCCGAGATTCAGATTATATATATATATTTACATATATTTAAATATACAAGAATTGCTCGTTTAAAGATTAAAAATGTTATCGAGATAACATAATTTAAATTAAACTAGACGATGCTCGCTACTTCGTCCGCGTGGTATAAAGTATTCTAATTCCCCGGGAACTCTGTAATTTTCCGGGATAAAAAGAAGCCTACCTATGTGTTAATCCTGGGTATGAGCTATTTTCATTCCAAATTTCAGCCAAATCAGTTCATTAGTTGTGGTTTTAAAGAGTAAAAACATCCATCCTTCCATGCATCCATCCATCCATCCATCCATCCTCACAAACTTTCACATTTATGATATAAATAAGAATTAGGATAGTAGGAAGTAGGAAGTGGGATATAATTTAATATCATTTTAATTTTTTTACATTTGTTTATATCAGGGTATTTCTGGATATAAAATAAAATTAATAAAAATAAATAACTTTAAGTATATTTAAACGACTGCGTCTTTAAAAATAAAATTGTACGGTCCAAAAAAGAAGTTAATGGTACTCGACCGTGTTCTCTTCGGTGGTGGTCCAAACCATTCTATGTGGAAATTCTCGACGATCTTAGCGACGAAAGTTTCGAGCTCCAGCTCGGCTATGCGACGACCTGTCCAACAAAATCTTATCAATATTAAATAACTAGATGATGCCCGCGACTTCGTCCGCGTGGATTAAGGGTTTTTAATTCCCGCGGGAACTCTGTAATTTTCCGGGATAAAAAGCCTATGTGTTAATTCTGGGTTTGAGCTATCTCCTTTCCAAATTGCAGCTAAATCAGTTCATTCGTTGTGGCGTGAAAGAGTAACAAACATCCATCTATACATCCTCACAAACTTTCACATTTATAATATTATAATATAGCAGGATAGGATAAGACTATTATTTTAAACTGCATAATTTTAATACTTAATAATAAAAATCGTTTAATAATAATCAGACTAGCAAACACCCGCGACTTAGTCTGCATTGAATTTATGTAGTTTTCATGAAATTGAGGAGTTGTGACCTTCAGGTTACCAACCTCATACTTTCATCCAACTATTCTACTTTGTCAGTATACTTCATTATAGTGATTTTGTACCTATTCACAATTGGCAATTCCTAAATTCTTACGGTTTATGTGGATAGTTCGACTGCCGCATCACCATGATGGATTGGAATCTGGATTGAAAAAGTTTAGACCTGGTAAACACAAACTTTGGGGTCCCAAGGTGCTAGAGTGGCGGACCCCGCAGTTTTTACAGACCCCTCACTAGGTGGACCGATGACATCAGAACAATTGGCAGAGAACCGCATGGATACAGAATCATGTGCATAAACCTTGCTCACAGCTATTCCTCGAAAGACAAATACCGCAAGAAGGCTCAGTAATTTTCCAAAAAAATGGTCATAAGAACCATACGAAAACAGACAAACACATAATCTCTTACGACAAACGGTGTTAAACGCTTTCGTTTTGTCGTTGGTAATAAATAAGTATCACGTTTACAAAAATTAAAACTAAAACTCGTCGAGCCAGTTTCCTTGTCCTACCTAAAATTAGAACAAACTACGGCAGTAAAACCATTACCCATGAAGGAGCTAACTTATGCAACAGAATACCTGCACACATAAAGAATGTACACTCATTTAATGCATTTAATACTGAATTAGCTGCTTACATTATGAGTAATACAAATAACTTGGAACTAAAACTAATGCATTGAATTAAAAAGTAGCCTATGTCACTCTCCAGGTCCTCAACTATACCTATGCAAAAAATCACGTCGATCCGTAGCTCTGTTGCGGCGTGATTGAAGGACAAACCAACAAACCAACAAACAAACACACTTTTGCATTTATAATATTAGTAAGGATTAAGTTATCATGTAAGTGACTGAAGTCTTTATGAGAATAAATGTCTTTAAACCTAACCTAAGTAATAACAGTGTCAGTAAGTTATAGCAGTGATAGCCTAGTGGTAAGGAATGTGGTTTACTATTGGGGGGTCGCAGGTTCGATCCCTGGTACGCACTTCTGACTTTTTGGAGTCAAGTGCCTATAAGCAATTAAATATCACTTGCTTCAACGGTGAAGGAAAACATCGTGAGGAAACCTGCACATTTGAGAGTTCATCATAATGTTCTCGAAGGTGTGTGAAGTCCGCCAATTCGCATTGGGCCAGCGTGGTGGACTATGGACTATAACCCTTCTCTGAGACCTGCGCTCAGTAGTGAGCCGTTGATGGGTTGCTAATGATGATGATGATGATGATGAACAAGTAATAACATTTGTTCGTAGTCTAAAGCAAATATTACGCATATTACCTATGCAGCTCCGCACTCCAAATCCGAAGGGCGTATAAGCAAATGGATGAGCTTTTCCATAGTACAAAGGGTCAGATTTGTCAACAATCCATCTTTCTGGTATAAACTCTGTAGGTCTCGGAAAGTGTTCCTCCATCATACACAATTGTTGATTACCGGCTACAACATTCATCTACAAATATACACTTATTAGCTTTTTATAAATGGCTTAAAACATTTACAATAAAAAAGTATTGATCTTTTTATGATGGCTTACATTTTTAGGTATTTTATAACCTAAAATATTATGCTCTTTTGTGGTTTTTCTGAAATTTCCGCTAAGAATTGGATATAACCTCAAACTCTCCTTGATGCAAGCTCTGAGATATGGACGCTTTTCCTGATTCATTAGGACCTCCTCTCTCAATTTTTTCTGCTTGTCTATGTTCTTGGCCAAAAGATATAGCAAACCCAAAACAGTACTTGCAGCCTAAAACATAAAAATAAACTCAACATCCGTAAACTTACTAATATTAAAAATACGAAAGTGTTATTGTTTGTTGGATTGTTGGGGTTTCCTTCAATCACGCAGCAACAGAGCACCAGATCAACGTTATTTTTTGTACACATAGTTAAAAATAAAACCGGGCAGGTACATACAAAATATTTATAGTAGGTAGTAGATTCAATTTCAGTCACAGTAGACCAGTAATGATAATGCATTTCTTATACATTTTTAACCCCCGACGCAAAAAGTGTGGTGTTATAAGTTTGACGTCGATGTCTGTCTGTCTGTCTGTCTGTCTGTCTGTGTGTGTGTGTGTGTGTGTGTGTGTGTGTGTGTGTGTGTGTGTGTGTGTGTGTGTGTGTGTGTGTGTGTGTGTGTGTGTGTGTGTGTGTGTGTGTGTCTGTCTGTCTTTGGCATCGTAGCTCTTAAACGGATGGACCGATTTCGATGCGGATTTTTTTCATTTGAAAGCCAGTTTCCTTGCGGTGGTTCTTAGCAATGAAATGAAAATACACTTTATTGTACACAAATCAACACAAAACAAAAGAACAGAAAACATACATATAAGTGTAAAAGCTGTACAATAGGCGGCCTATTTTGTTAGCTATGTTTGGTTAATATCGGTCCAGCAGTGTAAGAGTTCTTTTCAAAAATGATGGAAGGCATTTTTGGCGTAGTGTATTTATTTGACAGCCATATATTTTCATGTCGGGGGTGTTTTAAATTTTCAATTTACACTTGTATTTATCAAGAGGCTTGAGGCGCCATGCGCCCCGTTACGATTTAAAATTAGTACCTGGGTGACCGAGTTTTGCTCGGTTTTTTTTTGGTAAATCGTGTTTTTTGGAAATTATATATTTAGAAAAAATAATAAAAATAATAAAAATAAATAATAATAATAATAACCTGGCAACCCTGAATGTCAGCATACATCATATTTTTTCACCGTTACATTTTTGCCGAAATAAATATTATAAAACCGATCTCAACAGAATTTTCGATTTAATTCAATAAATTTACCATAGTAAAAACTAATTAGAACAACAAACCATGAAAGAACAAACAAAGAAAATCAAAACAATCCGAAATATAACTGACACAACCTGTCAATAGATGCCTGTTAAAATACAAAAGAAATTAGAAGAATTAATAATGTAGAATGCTGACACGATCCAGAGCACGGAACGCACAAACACCACCCCCGGACTCGTCGCTCAGTTCCGCCTCGCAGCCACCCGGGACCACGCCCAATGCTGCAGTTGCGTCGAGTTCGAGCGACGAGTTTTTCTCCCCGCCGACGTCGCCACCACCAGTACATCGTCGTGGGAGAGGCCGGCCGCCAACTTGCTTGGGATCCTTAGGCCCACCGGCTTCTGAAAGGGTCCCCGCTTCCGGCGGTAGTGTGTCGCGCATGAGGTGGACAACATCCATTAATGAAAATGTCATGCGCGCATACTTAGGGGCTACTGAGGGTGGAACCAACATGACCGCGTACCGTGCTAGGATGCATGCTTTGTTTCAGGTCCTTGAACCAGCTCTCAATGTGTCGGCTCAGCGACTGTCGGACCAGGTGCGGGTTATTCAGCGTAATCACATGCTGGACAACGCCGTGCTTGATCGGCTTCGCTCTGAACTGCAATGTAACCGCGCTACCCCCCCTCACCGCAAGCTCCAGCACAATCGCAAACTGCTCATGCGATTTCGCTGCAGCCCACTCAGGCTGGTGAGGGACAGGATAGCGGGGCTGCACATGTAAGTACCCAGTGTAGTGAACAATTGAGGAGTGCTTTGGAGAGTGCTATTCGGGAATATAGATCTTCACCACCCGAGTTTAGACCGCGATTACCTCGGTTGCCCATGAAAAATAAGAACAAAGCGCTAATGGGTGCCCTGGATTCGCTGCTGCCGAGTTATTTTGACAGCAGCGAAGACCTTTCCGACACACATTCGATTCTGTACTGCGCGGCTGTTGCGGCATGTCGTGTTGCTAATGTAAAGTTTATTAATAAAGATACAGCAACACGACCGAAGCCTGCCGCACCAGCCTGGCAGTGCAGGATCGAACGTCGTATTGATGGGGCTAGGGCACTCATTGGCAAACTACTCTGCTTCAGGGAGGGCAACACTCGCCCTAGAGTCATGCGCTTTGTGAGGCGCGCTTTCTTGGGGACTGATATCAGCCCTCAAGATTATATGGCGCGCGTCACTGAGCGCATTGACTTCCTGAAACAGAAAGTCTCGGCATGGGCTAGCCGTATTCGCAGATACAAGTGCCGGGTCGAGAGATATACCCTGAATCGCACTTTCCAAAGCGATCAGAGGCGGGTATACCGAGGTTGGGAACACTCTGACCAAGGTGTCACCGATGCGCGCCTACCGGATGATGAAGCCATGACCTCATTCTGGCGCAACATCTGGTCGGCGCCTGTCGCTCACACTGAGGGTGGTTGGACGTGGGATGTAGAAAGAGCGTGCGATCAAATTCCAGAAATGGACCTATTTACTATCACCCCTGAAGACGTGGCCACTGCAGCCCGTCCCCTGCCCAATTGGAAATCCCCTGGGCCGGACGGGCTGCACAACTTTTGGATAAAGTGGCTACGCAGCTCGCACGCTTGTTTGGCATCCCAATTCCAATCATCTCTAGAGTCAGAGTCGCTACCCCAGTTTCTGACAACAGGTATTACCCTCCTGCTCCATAAGTCAGGTAGTACCACGGAGCCCAAAAATTATAGGCCGATTACGTGCCTACCAACATTGTATAAACTTCTTACATCCATTCTGAGAACGAAAATTAACGATCACATCGATACAAAATCCATCATGTCTATTTGTCAGAATGGATGTAGGAATGACTCCCGTGGTACTAAGGAGCTTCTCCTCATTGATATGGCCATTTGTCAACAGGTTCGGCGCTCCCGAAGGGATCTGTCGACATGTTGGATAGACTATAAGAAGGCCTACGACTCTGTGCCCCATACATGGCTCATGAAGGTGCTGGAACTGTACAAAGTAAACACAGTACTACGCGCCTTCCTACAGACGTGTATGGGGCAGTGGAGGACAGTCCTTCACTATCCAGGGTGTCGCCGGACCCTGGGGAGCGCGGAGCCTATAAGGATTGAGCGAGGCATATTCCAGGGCGATAGCCTCAGTCCTTTGTGGTTTTGCCTGGCTCTAAATCCTCTGAGTACTCTCTTGGAGAATTCAGGGCTAGGTTACCGGTTGAGGAGAGATGGTCAGGTCATATCACACCTCCTTTACATGGATGACCTAAAACTCATTGCCCCCAACAAATCACATCTACTAGAGTTACTAAAGGTAACTAAAGCCTTTAGTGATTCCATTAGGATGGAATTTGGTGTGGACAAATGTGCGGTCATGCATGTAAAGCGAGGGAGGATTGTGGAATCTGAGGGGGTTGAGCTTTCGGATTCCATATACCTCAGATCGCTCTCCCCAACTGAAACCTACAAATACCTGGGCATGGCGGAGGCGTTAGGTATCAGAGAGGCCGACATGAGGCAGTCGGTGAGGGAGCGTTTCCTTGGCCGCCTGAAGAAAGTGCTGAAAAGCCTTTTGTCGGGCGGCAATAAGGTGCGCGCCTTCAACGGTTGGGTCATGCCGGTCTTGATGTATTCCTTCGGCATACTCAGGTGGACTCAGACTGAGCTTGACGCCCTGGACAGACAAGTTCGTGCACTGCTGACCACATATCGGATGCATCACCCGCGCTCCTCGGTGATGAGGCAGTACATCCCGCGGAAGTGTGGGGGAAGAGGCCTTTTGAATGCCAAAACCCTCCACAACCGCGAGGTGTGCAGTCTCAGGGAGTACTTTCTCCACGCCGAGACGGAGATGCACCGCGATGTGGTCGCAGTGGACAGGGGTCTGACGCCGCTCTCCTTGGCTAAAGAGAACTGGCGCATACCTGTGGTGCTCATTACCAATGACCGCAGGGTTGTATGGCAAGGTAAGGAGCTTCACGGACGCTTTTATCGTGCCCTCCATGGGCCTGATGTTGACTTTGAAGCGTCCGTGGCCTGGCTGCGCTTTGGTGACCTCTTTGGGGAAACCGAAGGGTTTGTGTGTGCAATCATGGACGAGGTCATGATGACGAACAATTACAGAAAATACATAGTGAAGGATGGAACGGTAGACATATGTCGGGCATGTCGCCGTCCTGGAGAAACTATCCGTCACATTGTCTCTGGTTGTGCTCATCTGGCTAACGGCGAATACTTACACAGACATAACCAAGTGGCCAGGATTATCCACCAGCAACTTGCCTTGAAATACAATCTTGTGGAATCGGAGGTACCGTACTACAAGTATGTGCCCGACCCAGTTCTTGAAAATGGTCTTAACACACTGTACTGGGATCGATCTATCATTACAGATAGGACTATTGTAGCCAATAAGCCTGACATAGTGGTGATAGATCGATCAGAGCGCCGTGCAATGATTGTTGATGTTGCTGTCCCGCATGACGAGAACCTCGTGAAAGCCGAGAAAGAGAAACTCACCAAGTATCTCGACTTGGCGCACGAGGTTGTCGCCATGTGGAATGTAGACTCAGCAATCATTGTACCGATAGTCGTCACCGCTAATGGTCTTATAGCCAAGAGCCTCGACCAACATCTTTCGAGGCTCTCGTTGGGTAGCTGGGTCAAGGGCCAGATCCAGAAAGCTGTACTCCTGGACACGGCTCGCATCGTCAGGAGGAAAATAATCGTCTGGACTCGAACCGGGTGCTTCTGGTTTCGGGACCGCCCGATTTCCCTGAGCTATTGGGACTTCTTAGTAAATGGTGAAAATTACCTTCGTATTCTAATGACATTGTAGGGGGTTTTTCACTGCCTGAAAACATGGATAAAACGACGTTTTCTAAAAATGAAACCTAGCTAGATCGATTTATCGCCCCCGAAACCCCCTGCATACTAAATTTCATGAAAATCATTGGAGCCGTTTCCGAGATTCAGATTGAATTGCTCGTTTAAAGGTAGATAGATAGATAGATTAGATAGATAGATTTTGTTCTATTTTTGGCCATTTCCCATCCTGGAATGCAGAGATTACGCCTCGCGAACGATATAATATCAAGTAAGCTCTACCGTATCAACGCCTGCGAACAACATGTCGTTGGCCATAGCCACGGCGACTGTGCGATCTATTTCAAGTAGCTTTTCAAGTATACTTTTGTCTGTCTCATTCGATCCTCCTTTCATTTTCAATTGATCTCTAGCCTTGTCTATAAAAAACTCGTTTAACCTGAAAAATGAATTGTGTGTATCAATCAACAGCTCCATCAGTTACGAAGCAATTGCGAGATCAGCGGAGACCACGTACATAGAGAAAAAATTCAATTCGATTCCATTTTTTTATTGGGAATTTGGGTTTTACAGGTGTTAAAATATACAAGAATATATGAGGAGCCAAACTCTGCTTAAATACAGCATGTAACATTAAAAAAATATATATATTTACATTAATCTATTACATTATGTTCATAATCAAGCTAAAATCACAGGCTAAAATGTCTGAAATTTCATTGTTTACCTTAGAGAGCATATTATGATAAACCCTTTAACTTATTTCCAGCAGGGTTTGAAAATACACAATAGTAAGTAGCTAACTTTGTTTAACAAAAAGGTACAGAAAGAGATATTATAGAAATGCTACGACATAATAATAATGAAAACAGGATAGTGTACATTCGATTGAGTAGATTTTGCCTGAGATAAGTTTACTCGATACTAACTCGTAATATGGGCATCAGAGCTCTCACCTCCCACGATTGCTATAAGGTGCCTATCAGCCTATTGCCATCAATTATTTTGTTTTATTTTTGCACACACATGAACGAAGACGCCAACTAAAACTAGTATTATAATCTTATACGTTTAAGTATCAACAAAAAACATTGTTGAAATAATATCTTTAAACCGTCAAAAAACACTGTTTTGAATGCTTAATATACCCCGCCGTACAGATTAATGAAAACTTACTTCATGTGGTTTTCATATATCTTCATTCCTCTGTTGAATGCGGGCGTTGCAAAATATTTCCAAAGGCTAGGTTGAAAATCTAGTTTTTCCGTAGCATCTAGTACGTCATGAATGATTGCTATCAGCTCCTTAACAGGAGAGTCATCTGGTAAGTTAGGATCGAAACAGTTGAGCCGATCACCGAATGCTACCACCCCGATTGATTCCAGGGCCCAAAGGTTCAATTCCATGAACAAATTACCTTCGACCATATTTTCCTTGTTACGTTTTAGTCTCATTCTGGAACCAAGAAAGAAGTTTCAAAAATAGGCCAAATGCGAGTCGGGCCTCGCTCTTTTAGGGTTCCGTACATATGACGATATCTTAGTTCTTAGAAAGTACTAAATTTGCATATGGGAAAAAAATGCTCGTTTGTTTTGGTCACAACATAGAAACCGCATTATAAATCGGTGTTTTCAGTATTTGTTGTTTAAATACACTATATTAACTAGTGTTGACAACTTTCATGCCCCCCCATTTCTTCATTTTTGCTAAGTGCATTTAAGCTAAAAAATTATAAAATAGATATTTTGTGTTATATGGGGCCAAAGAAATTTTTTGTTCACCGAGGGAGTTATTTTGAATCCTGAGCGTAGCGAGGAATTCAATATACGCCGCCCGAGAACAGAATATTTTGGTCCCGAATGACACACACTATTTTTCATCATTACCTTTGAGAAAAAGCTAGGAGTATCAAGCTAGGAGTAACAACTATGTATAGACATTGTATATTGAAAGTTATATAAAACACAAATAAATTAGTTATTAGTTAGTTTAAAACACAAATAAATTATTATTACATAATTAAACATTAATATTTATGTTGGATACAGTATGGGCGTATATTCGATTGACAAATTGATCACGTGACTTATCGAAGACAACAGCTTCTCAAACATATTTGAATTTCGACACATAATATCGCAGAAGAGAGAAATGAAAAGTCCCATGGGGTTAAAGTTAAATTTTGCTCCCGCTATCCTCTGAAGCCAATATTCGTTTTTCGAATAGGTATGATGAAAAATATATTTGAGCTCCAATTCATGAGCTCTAGACAATACCACCACATACCACGGTAAAAAAATAAAATTTTATTTCGACACCTTTTTCATGTATGCTAGCCCCCTTAATTTTTAAATTTAATTGAATTTTTAATATTTTTTGTTATAGCGGCAATAAAAATACACAATCTATGAAAATTTCAACTGTCTAACTGTTACAGTTACCGAGATACAGCCCGCTGACAGACGGACAGACGGACGGACTGCAGCGGAGGCTCAGTTATAAGGGACCCGTTGGCTCACTTTGGGAACGGGACCTAAAAATTAAAACTCGACTATGGAAAATTGCTTATATAGTATCCATCATATTGATTTTGTCTGCATGTAATATGTAGCCTTTATCACCGATACCATAATATAATAATTAATCGATTGACAACTCATTCACCTAAGACATCCTAAAAACCCTAAAAATGATTTCAGATAAGTAAGTACGCATCAAGTTAATATTTAGATTTTTGACGTAATAAAACAGTAGTCCTAGTAAATTTGAATCTTTGGTTCTTCGCTTGTATGTAGCGTACTGGAGACTTTAGTGGAGACAAACTTCTCTTAAATCAATTGTGTAGGTCAAAATTTGTGGGTCATGGGTCATTTGTCAAGAAGCACTCACCTTTGGATCATATCCTCTGCAACTTCAGCCATAATACTGGCGTATTGTTTGATCGGTTTTGGTTTTAACATCACTGCATTAACGCCAAACCGCATTTTTCGCCAATTTTCACCATTGCTACAAAAAATTGTTCAGTCTAAAAACTTCATAATTAAATTAAGATTTTTAAAGGCTTAAATCTTAATTCACTATGAAATAGAAAATATAGGATTGGAAACAATTTTATTAATTTTTAATATTTTTTTTTTTAAATGTTTTTTGGAAAAAAACATTTAATTGCTACAAAAAATTGTTCAGTCTAAAAACTTCATAATTAAATTAAGATTTTTAAAGGCTTAAATTTTAATTCACTATGAAATAGAAAATATAGGATTGGAAACAATTTTATTAATTTTTAATATTTTTTTTATTTAAATGTTTTTTTCCAAAAAACATTTTACTCCTCTTGAAAAAAATCTAGAATTTTTTGTCGTAAGCGGAAACGGTTACTATTTTTTGTTTAATTCTATCTGACCGACGATACGTCGCAGGGATACAAGCGGAGCAAGACCGAGATATGTTTATCCAAGAAATTTATGTCTAGTAGTTGATAAAGTAGATTTTTTTTATTAATATACCAAGAAACTGAAAATGTATATTACAAGTACTTACTCAACTATCAATCCGGAAGGTTCATCATCACTCTTGTTATAGAAATGTTTCCTATGATATAAGATGGATTCAAAACCAGGCCGCAGCGGCAACGGCTCTTCTTTGCGAAACAGCTAAAATAATAATATGAAACTATTAATAAAATAATAGATAAATGATAAATAGTTTACTAGCTGTTGCTCGCAATAACGACAGTTTTTTTAAAACGAGCCCAAATTCGATGGGGCTACGTCGTTTTATTACAGAGTTGCCAAAACCAAATTCCGGCTTCATCGTTTGACCCTGGATATCATCAAGGACCAGAGTACTTGTCAAGACTTATCAAACGAGTCCAAATTCAATGGGGTTATGTCACCGATATTTGCGGTTACGAACACTAATATCATGTTCAACTCATTAGGACTGAATTCTGATCTGAGCCGTGACATTCGCGACGTACGGACGCGTGCACTATTTTATGAGATTGTAACGGTGTACTGCGAGCAGGTCGGTAAAGAAACCACTTATTGCTTCATGTCGAAGAGTCGAATAATAATTTAATGGAAATGCACTCTCAATTTATACAAACAGGCTTAAAACTAATCACCAATAAAAAACAAGATTAAAATATTTACAATTTTCGTCCACCAATCAGAACGCTTACATAAAATCAATTAGGGCGTTCGCGCTTCCAGGAAAATCTATTTTTAGACACAAATCTTGTTTCGTAGAAATTGCATTCCTTAGCCATGACGTAATCCTAAATAACTCGGCGGCACTCGGCGCGCGAGGGGCGCGACGCGCGGGGAGGCGACGCCGGCCGCGCACGCATCGGCTCACCGCTGGGCGCTGGCGCGTCGGCAGTCACGGTCCGACCGCTCCCGGCGGCGCGCGCGTGTTCCCCTTCGCCTTCTCCGCTCGTTCGAAGTGAAAATTCCCGCGATGTTTTTTTCGAATGATGGCGCCAACTTGAAGAATTTTTCCTGGTGACTTCTTCTCAGGTGAGTTTTCTTTCAGTGTCATCGATGATCACACAAATGTGCAGATTGGTTCATTGAGGAGCCTTTTCCTTTTTCCGAGATGAACTCTGCTTGCTCCTGTTACAGTTGCTACACGAAGAAACGACATCTTCTTTACGTTCACCACGTGAGCTCTTGTCCTTTTCAGGGCAAACTCACACCTTCCATATCCATGGTGTTCGTATAGAAACAAGCGATGTCGATAAAAAGTTATTTACATACAATCTGTGTTTTATTTCTCTCCTTTAATAAAGTGAATTCCTTGTGTACTTATTTCTCTCTTATTCCTTTCCTTGCTCCCGGTAATTGAGGTAGATCCCCGGTAATATTAATGGGGATCGGTAACATGGTAACTGTCCTGGTATTTGTAAAAAAAGGTAAATAAATAGGTAATAGGTAAATAGGTATTTGGAAAAGGTATGGTATATACAAAAGGTATTTTGGCGGGAAATGGTGAGCTGCGGATGACGTCAGCGTAAGTATCGTAAGTATTATTACCAATATGTGCTAGGTAGGCACAGTATCCCCCATCAAGCGAAGCGTACATTTTTTTTCACGATGCGTCCGCTTCTCGTGGTGACGTAGGGTGTAGGTACACTCGCTTGAGCCGGGTTCATTGAGCCGGTCGTTGCCTTCGTACTCTGTGTTCCGCTGGTAACTGGGTCATGGTTCACTGAACTCGAGCTCTTGCTTTTTAATGTAGTATTCTTGTCGCTTGCGCTTGAGTCTTCTTCGTTTAGTATGTAGGCAGGCTTGAGTCTATCCAATGATATCACAGTTGTTCGTAGGGGTAACTGTATCTTGAAATATTTTTCGTGGCGCTTCAAAACTTGATAGGGTCCGTCGTACGGCGGTGTTAATGGTGGTCTGACTGTATCGTTCCGTACGAAAACGTGCGTGCATGTAGCTAGGTCCTTGTGCACGAATGTAGGTCTTGATGATGTCATCGCGCGTTGTGTAGGTATTAAGGAGTTCATTGTTTCACAGAGGCGTCGTACGTAGTCCGCATCTTCAATATTCGACTTTGTAGGTACGAAGAAATCAGATGGTATTCGTAGTGCTGCGCCGTAGGTCATCAATGCAGGGCTGAGATTATCTTCTTCACGCAGCGCGGTACGTAGACCTAGTAGCACAGTGGGTAACTCTTCTGTCCAGGTCGTCGATGCGCCTCTTGCCATGAGTGCTGCTTTTAGTGTGCGATGTAGTCGTTCGACCTTGCCGTTTGCCTGCGCGTGGTAACTGGTTGTACGTATTCTTGATATTCCCCATTTCTTCAGTAGCGTGTTGAATAGCCTCGATTCAAAGCTCTGGGCTCGGTCACTTGTGAGGCGGTCTGGAACGCCAAACCTGATGATCCAATTCTCATAGAGAACCTTCGCTAAACTTTCTGCGGTGACCTCTTGAACCGGTACAGCTTCAGGCCATCTGGTGCATCTGTCTATTATGGTGACACAGTACTTGCAGTCGTTGGATAATCGTAGCGGACCCACGACGTCTATGTGTATATGCTCGAAACGTTGAGAAGGTGGAAATTCCGCCAGAGGAGTGACGACGTGGCGATGCACCTTGCTGCGTTGACAGTTGATGCAAGCTTTTGCCCATGTTGCTACTTCTTTGTTCATGGCTGGCCAGAAGAACTTCGATGCTACTTGTTTCCGGGTCGATCGTACTCCAGGGTGGCATAGACCGTGTTGCGCTTTAAATGCAGCAAAGCGGTATGCTTTAGGTAGGTACGGCCGGGGCGATGCAGTGGATAGCTCGCACGTGATTGGTCGATCGAGTCCGGGAAGAGTTATTTCGGCAAACTTCAAGTTAGGTTTTTTCTTCAAATTCTCCAATTCTTCATCGTTGCTCTGGTCTATTGCGAGTTGATTGTAGTCTAAGATGCTTGGGCTCTGGATGTCTTCGATGCGTGATAGGGCGTCGGCAACTGGATTTTCTTCACCTTTGATGTATTTGATTCTCGAACAAAACTGTGATACGAAATGTAACTGTCGCTCGCGTCTAGGCGTGTCGCTACTGCTCGCTGGCCTACTGAGTGCGAAAGAGAGAGGCTTATGATCGGTGAGTATCGTGACTTCGCATCCCTCGATCAATCTCCTGAAGTGCTTTACAGCTGTGTACATAGCTAATAATTCGCGATCGTACACACTGTAGCGACGTTGCGTGGGACTCATTGTTTTCGAGAAAAATGCCAACGGTTTCCAGTGGTTCTCAACCTTCTGTTGAAGCACTGCACCCAAACTGTGATCAGAGGCGTCTGTCATGATAGCGAGTTCGCAGCCAGGAACAGGGTAGCTTAGCGTTGTTGCTTCGGTGATGCTTTGACGGCATTTTTCGAAGGCTTCGTTAGCTTCTGGTGTCCATTCTATTGGCGTTTTGTCATTCTTTTTCTTGTTGTGAAGAAACTTGTTGAGTTCGTGTTGATGTTCGGCTTGATGTGGTAGGCAGTCTCGGTAGAAATTAATCATGCCTAGGAATCGACGTAACTCGACGACAGTCTTCGGTTTCGGATACGTAGATATTGATTCGATGCGTTCCTTCGTAGGTTTTATTCCGCTGGCGGAGACTTCGTAGCCTAGGAAGTTGATCGTTTCTACTCCGAATTGACATTTGTCGACGTTGAGTGTGACGCCGTATTTGTCGAGACGTTCTAGGACTTGATGGAGAAGCTTCTGATGTTTTTCTTCGTCTTCGGAAAATAAGAGAATGTCGTCAACAAAACAAAAGCAGTCTTCTATGCCTCGGAGAACTTGATGCATGAATCGTTGAAATGTTTGACTGGCATTTCGAAGCCCGAAAGTTAAGCATGTGAACTCATATAAACCGAACGGAGTGATCAACGCTGATTTTTGCGCGTCTTCTTTGCTCGCCATAGGTATCCAGTAGTATGCCATCTTGAGATCAAGTTTTGAAAATATTTTCTTGTTGTTGAGTGAGTACGTGAAATCTTGAATTCGCGGAATAGGATAGCGATCCGGTTGCGTCACTGAGTTTAATCTTCGGTAGTCGCCGCACACGCGAAGTCCGCCGTCTTTCTTCTTAACGACATGTAGAGGACTGGCCCATGGACTTTTCGATGGTCTGCAGATGCCAAGTTCCACCATCCGTTCAAATTCGGCTTTTGCGGCTTTGTATTTATCGGGCGGTAGAGGGCGGGCGCGAGCGGAGAGCGGAGGACCTGTTGAATCAGAAGGTTGCGTGTTCAAATCACGTCGGGGTCACCACTGTAACGGTGTACTGCGAGCAGGTCGGTAAAGAAACCACTTATTGCTTCATGTCGAAGAGTCGAATAATAATTTAATGGAAATGCACTCTCAATTTATACAAACAGGCTTAAAACTAATCACCAATAAAAAACAAGATTAAAATATTTACAATTTTCGTCCACCAATCAGAACGCTTACATAAAATCAATTAGGGCGTTCGCGCTTCCAGGAAAATCTATTTTTAGACACAAATCTTGTTTCGTAGAAATTGCATTCCTTAGCCATGACGTAATCCTAAATAACTCGGCGGCACTCGGCGCGCGAGGGGCGCGACGCGCGGGGAGGCGACGCCGGCCGCGCACGCATCGGCTCACCGCTGGGCGCTGGCGCGTCGGCACTCACGGTCCGACCGCTCCCGGCGGCGCGCGCGTGTTCCCCTTCGCCTTCTCCGCTCGTTCGAAGTGAAAATTCCCGCGATGTTTTTTTCGAATGATGGCGCCAACTTGAAGAATTTTTCCTGGTGACTTCTTCTCAGGTGAGTTTTCTTTCAGTGTCATCGATGATCACACAAATGTGCAGATTGGTTCATTGAGGAGCCTTTTCCTTTTTCCGAGATGAACTCTGCTTGCTCCTGTTACAGTTGCTACACGAAGAAACGACATCTTCTTTACGTTCACCACGTGAGCTCTTGTCCTTTTCAGGGCAAACTCACACCTTCCATATCCATGGTGTTCGTATAGAAACAAGCGATGTCGATAAAAAGTTATTTACATACAATCTGTGTTTTATTTCTCTCCTTTAATAAAGTGAATTCCTTGTGTACTTATTTCTCTCTTATTCCTTTCCTTGCTCCCGGTAATTGAGGTAGATCCCCGGTAATATTAATGGGGATCGGTAACATGGTAACTGTCCTGGTATTTGTAAAAAAAGGTAAATAAATAGGTAATAGGTAAATAGGTATTTGGAAAAGGTATGGTATATACAAAAGGTATTTTGGCGGGAAATGGTGAGCTGCGGATGACGTCAGCGTAAGTATCGTAAGTATTATTACCAATATGTGCTAGGTAGGCACAAGATAAAACTTTCTAGGTAAATAATTTTGAATTGAAAAGCCAACAATCTATACTATCTTTATACTCTACTAGTTGTAGCCCACGACTTCGTCCGCGTGGATATAGTATTTAAAATCCCTCGGGAACTCTTTGATTTTCCGGGATAAAAAGGAGCCTATGTCACTCTCAAGGTCCTCAACTATACCCATAACCCATGGAAAAACTCACGTCGATCCGTAACTCTGTTGCGGCGTGATTGAAGGACAAACCAACAAACACACTTTCGCATTTATAGTATTAGTATGACGTATAAGTAAGGAAGAATTATTACCACGATAATAAAGACGAGCTCAATCGGAAACCGGGAAGTGGTTCTAATTATTCACCTTGCAAGATTTGACACATATAGGTACATGCATTGCAATTAAATAAAAGCTTGTAAAAAGTAACCTGTGTCACTCTCGGTCCCCAACTGTACCCAAGCCAATAACATCGACCGGTTACTCTGTAGCTACGTGATTGAAGGACCAAGCCAAGATACAGACACACTTTCGCCGTTTTAAGCTAATATTAAGAGGAAAGATATTTTGTTTGTTTGATTTTTTGTTTGTTTGTACCAAATAGGCTCTGTAACTACTGAACCGATTTTAATCATTTTTTCACAAATAGAAAGCTAAATTATCAGGAAGTAACATAGGCTATAATTTATTTTCAAAAAATTAGAGATCCTTAAGAAAATTGCAATAATGTAACCCAAAGTAGCAAAATTTTGCCTGTAAAATGCATTATGTGGCGTGTGCTGAGAAAACTATTGATGATACATAAAAATTATGTACTACATGATTAAAGTACGCATTATTTTCTACAAAAAAATCCCCGAGAGAATATATCTAACTATCATAATATTTAAGTCACAATAGTAGATTTTGTGTTCTAAAATTTAATTAGTTCGCCTTTATTATCGTAGTATTAATTCTTTCTTACAATACATACCTATTATAAATGCGAAAGTGTGTTTGTTTGTTGGTTTGTCCCTCAATCAATCTGCAGCAAAGCTACGGATTGACGTGATTTCTGAATATTTATAGTTGAGGACCTGGAGGGTGACATAGGCATGCCGGAAAATCAAAGAGTTCCCGCGGGATTTTAAAAACTAAATCCACTCGGACGAAGTCGCGGGCATCAGCTAGTGTTTTATATAAATAAGTATACTTATAGGAACTTCAATTTATGTAGTATGTTTGGATTATACTTTCGTTCGATAAGTAAAGGGAGACAATTTAACTTATTTGTTAGATTTTCAGCAATAATATTAAGCACCTCAATATTTCGTGGTTGGTTGGCAGAGATCGCTCCTAAGCTATGAGGCCGCCAGGTTTGTTTTGTTATTTTATTTTTAGGGTTCCATACCAAAATGGTAAAAATTGAACCCTTATGGTGAGACTTTCTCCGTCCGTCTGTCCGTCCGTCTGTCACAGTCGATTATTTCAGTAACTATTAAAGCTATCGACATGAAATTTGGCATAGTTATGTATAATAGTGGCCCAAAATCATTGGAATGAAGAAAAATCGAAAATTATTTTTAGTTTTATTAAAAAAAGGGGGAAAATCGGGGGGTTGAAATTTCAAAGTAAAATAACTATATCGAGTGGGGTATCATATGAAAGGCCTTTACTTGTGCATTCTAAAACAGTTTTTTATTTATTTCTATATATAATAGTCTTTGATTAATCGGCCAAAATGTCGAAAAAAATACCATTCCCCCCCCCCCCTTATCTCCGAAGTTTACCAATAGAAAAATCTGAAATAATTATGGTCAATAGAGGTTTATGTATATTTTACAGGAAAAATAAAAGCAACGCGAAAATTATTTTAGTTTGATTAAAAAAGGGGGAAAATCGGGGTTTGAAATTTCAAAGTATGATAACTATACCGAGTGGGGTATCATATGAAAGGCCTTAACTTGTGCATTCTAAAACAGTTTTTTATTTATTTCTATATATAATAGTTTTTGAGTAATCGGCCAAAATGTTGAAAAAAATACCGTTCCCCCCCCTTATCTCCAAAGTTTACCAATCGAAAAATCTGAAATAATTATTGTCAATAGAGGTTTATTTATATTTTACAGGAAAAATAAAATGAACGCGAAAATTATTTTAGTTTAATTAAAAAAGGGGGAAAATCAGGGGTTTGAAATTTCAAAGTAAGATAATTATACCGAGTGGGGTATCATTTGAAAGGCCTTTACTTGTGCATTCTAAAACAGTTTTTTATTTATTTCTAGATATAATAGTTTCTGATTAATCGGCCAAAATGTCGAAAAAATACCGTTCCCCCCCCCTTATCTCCAAAGTTTACCAATCGAAAAATCTGAAATAATTATGGTCAATAGAGGTTTATGTATATTTTACAGGAAAAATAAAACCAACGCTCTAACTAGCATAGTTTTTTTTATATTAACAATAAACCTCTACAAACAAAGTTAACGATAAATAAGCAAATTAATATAATATTATCGTTTTACTTTTACTTTTGGAGTATGGAACCCTCGGTGCGCGAGTCCGACTCGCACTTGGCCGGCTTTTTTTGAATTTATTTTAAGTTTTTACTTTGAATGTGGTGTACAATAAGTGTATTTTTCATTTCATATCTATGCCTAGTGTCTTTTGTACTAGTAAATCCTATACTTATATCCTACTAAATATTCTAATATCTTTATATCTTACTTCCTATCCTACTTCTACTAATCCTACTAATATTATAAATGAGAAAGTTTGTTAGGATGGATGTATGGATGGATGGATGTTTATTACTCTTTCACGCCACAACGAATAAACCGATTTGGCTGAAATTTAGAGTGGAGATAGCTCATATAGATAGATTAAGACTTTTTATCCCATAAAATAATAGAGTTTCCGCGGAAATCAACAAAAACATTGATCCACGTGGACGAAGTCGCGGATATCATCTAGTATCAGATAATATTGTATTTTAAAACTTACATTGATTGCAGCCTCCGGATCGAAGATGTAAATAATCGGATCGAACCCCAAATTTCCGTCAAGTCTAACAATTAGTCCATAATTTATATACAATAACTCTTGCAACTCCATAGTGCGTTTGTGCAACCAACCTTTTATTGAATAATAACATAATGTAATATTTGATAAAATTATTTTTAAAAACCGACTTCAAACGCCCGTGCCACAAAGTATAATATAATTTATTGTTGATATTTTAAGAACCGCTCTATCGATTTCGATAAAATTTCAATGGGACCACCTGATAAGTATACCCTTTGAAACAAAAAAGAATGTTCTAAATCGGTTAAGGCGTCTTCATCGGTGAATATTCATAAAAAAAAATCCGACGAACTGAAAAGAAAAGAAGGAGGTTCTCAATTCGTCGAAATCTTTTTTTCTTTTATGTATGTTCACCGATTACTCGAAGACGCCTGAACCGATTTGGAAAATTCTTTTTTTGTTTTAAAGGGTATACTTTCCAAGTGGTCCCATTTAAATTTTATCGAAATCGGTCGAGCTGTTTTTAAAATATCAACAACAAATTATATACTTTGTAGCGGCAATGGCGTTTGAAGTCAGTTTTAAAAAAAAAATTATATTAAATTATAATATTATTTGACAGCATTTAATAAAAATGGCAATATTTTTTCACGTTTATTAGAAACAATAATTAAGGTATAGTTAGTTATGTTTATAATAACTGTTGTTACTTGTTACCTCCTGGAAGAAAATGAAGTAATTGTCCAACTATGGGGAGGGATAATGGGCCAGGGATCTCTTTCCAAGATTTCATTTGGTCTTCAAACTTATTTACTACAGTGCTATTTATTGCAACAGTTCTGAAACAATTAATACGATACATTATGATAAGTAGGTACTTACCTAATAGTTTTGCAAAATAGTACCTAATAAACGGTACAGTTTATAAAATTAAGTATTATATTTTATCTATATGCAAATAAATAGATTTGAAGTTTACAATGTAATCTTAGTTTCTTCTTCGTTATGAGTTAATCCTCTACCATTCCAACTTATTCGAAGATTAGTCCGTAGAAACTGATAGACAGAAAGACAAAAAGCGCACAAATGACTCCAAATAGTTAGAGGTGTGAACCTGGAATTCCGACCCTGGGCTCTACAAAAAGGAAGCCAAAACTTTGACAATTAGGCGATCACCACAGTATCAATTGTTACATATTACCTTTTACATTGCTGCCACTTTAACGCCTCCTTGTTTACGAAGATTCGTGTTAATTTGGACATCTTTTGTTTTGTAGACAGTATTTTTGAAATTACGTTTCCTTAGTTTAGGTGTCCAAAATGATGTGAATAAAGTTTATACCGTCTTTAAATATTCTTACAAAGATAACAACGTATACAATCATAAACATACAACTAGTGGTTCGCCCCGAACTGAGACCTCGCGGTAACGGTATCCCATGATTATTCATTCAATCGATACATGACGACCAAAACTAACATTATTATTATGCCCGTTTTCACCAAACATACCTAAATCATCCCCTAAATAGGAGTCTCTTTACGTAGGTAGCTCCTAAATACAATCCTAAGTCCTAACATCCGTCCCAATGTCCTTTTAGGTGTCCCGTACAGGATCGTGATAAAAAAGTTGACAGAAATCATCACCTAACTTATCATAGATAGCCCGTAAAGTATAGGGAACGTTAGTGAAAACATTGAATTATTATGTACTAACGAGTGAAAACGGGTTACGGGCATCTATACAAATCGTCATCTATCGATGCGAATAGAAAATATACAAAATGTAGTAACTAATAGTTTATTGAAGTTTGATATTTAACTAAAGAATAATTTTAATTGAATAATATGTTATTATATGTACCTAAATAATAATGGTCGACGCAAAGCTGTTTTTGGGATAGATCGTCGTAACTCCTAGTTCCATGGCATTATTGTGAAGCTATGTTGAAAATTACTGATGCCTTTGAGTATATAATTGGTTATATACTCAAAGACTGATGCCCATTAAAAATTAAATAATCTCGTTTCTTTATAATATTCATATAACTTTAGTCTTTGTTGTTCAAGTACAGGATATAAGTGAAATAAAAAAATAAGTTCAGCTTGAAAATACATAGCCGATTTTGCTAGAGAGCGTCTTCAAGCGAGCGTATTAAATCTCAACTTTGAAAGCCCCCCATTTCGTCAATTTTAAGGGAAAAATTAAAAAAAATATATTTTTGTACTCGGTTCAAAATTATCTTTAAAATGATATGTTACAATTTTATTTAACGCGATAAAAATTATTTTACTTCGCATGAGAGCCCCCCTCAAATAAAATTTTTTATAACTTTTTAAGCAATATTCGGCTGAAGGCCATCGGTTTACATATTATTTTTAAATTTGAAGTAATTACGTTCAGCAATTCAGAAGTTATAAGGCTCTGACAGACGGACGGACGGACGGACAGGCAGACGGACGGACGGACAAGTGCAAATTCATTCAAGTAGACTCAGAGACCTTGGCTTTGTTCGGTCAATAAGTAAACATGATAAGATTACAGTAAACTGCACCTTATATCTTCACAATATTATAAATATTTATCAAGTTGACGATAAACGAAAACGTAAAATTAGGAGTAGGTATATACTATATACTTATTTCAATTAAATTTTGAAACATTTTCATACGCCTACTCAAAAACTACTTAGCTGTCTTAAACGTTAAACAACTGTTTTCTTGTAGAAATGCGTAAGCGACTCGCTAAGCACAGCGCATAACTAATAACGTTGTTATAGCGCACTGACTATGAAACCCTGCTACAAGTGAGGAAAAACCGGCCAAGTGAGAGTCGGACTCGCTCACCGAGGGTTCCGTACTCAGAAGTAAAAGTAAAACGATAATATTATATTAATTTGCTTATTAATCGTTTACTTTTATTGTTTACTTTTGTAATTTGTTTGTAGAGGTTTATTGTTAACTAGCTGATGCCCGCGACTTCGTACGCGTGGATTTAGTTTTTAAAATCCCTCGGGAACTCTTTGATTTTCCGGGATAAAAAGTACAGTGGACAGTGGGACAGTGCCATCGTGGCAAAAAAGTCTGTCACACCTATTTAACAAGTGTAAATTAAAAAAAAAAATTAAAAAACAAGCTTTTAGTAGCTGGCTACATCGTCAGACCCTGGCTATTATCTAGCACCAGACTACTTGTCAAGACGAATCAAACGAGCCGAAACTCGATGGGGTTGCGTCGTTTCATTACAGAAATCCTATGACCACCTTCCAGCTCCATCAACAGACCCTGGTCACCAATGAAAGACAAACTACTCGTCAAGACGATTCAAACGAGCCCAAATTCGAAGTTGTGTCGTTTCATTGCGAAGTTCCTATGGCCACCTTCCAGCTCCATCATCAGATCAGCACCATGTCATCATAATATTGCATTGTCACGCGATTTACACATGTATGCAAAATTTCAGCTCAATCGGTAACTGGGATGTGGATCAAATTAATTTTGCAAGATTTGATGACAAACATCGGGACAGGTGAAACTAAATAAAAGCTTGTAAAAACATATTATAATTATTTTACCCTCATCGCGGAATCTCTTTTCTTTTTATTCGTTTTTAGCTCTACTTTCAAAATATATATCTCAGTGTGACAGCTCAAATTAAGACCAAAATATCTGTCACACCAGTTTAATCCTCAAAAATGGAATCCTCCTCCAAATCCTCATGGAAATGGAGCGTATTGCCTACTGTTTATTTCGGAGCAATTTATGTTTTCGGAGCAAGGTGTATGAAATCTTCGATCTGCAGGATGACACCGGCTATTCGTCCGTCTCTGATTAAGTCAGGGGTTAAATGGTCTAAGGGTCCCACCACTGTTCGCTCAACATATAAATTGACGAAAGTACCTATTGGCTGATCTATGTTCGTTTCTTATAAATTGCCTATGCTTAAACATTACGCTGCTGATGGTCGTTTGGGTCCCAAGGTACTGGAGTGGCGACCCCGCACCGGGAAGCGCAGTATTAGCAGACCCTTGGTGGACCGAAGTGTTTGTGTCGTGTGGAAGTCCATGCAAGATGCTGGACCTTTGTCCAGCAGTGGATATCTATCGGTTCTTATCTTCCTTAGAAAAAACAGATATAACTCTTTAATGAACCCTACTTAGCCTAGTACAAATAGTCTTGAGCTAAACTGCGGGGACGGACAGACGGACGGACATGTCGAAACTATAAGGGTTCCTTGTTTACTATGGAACCCTAAAAAGGGGGATGACAGTTTACTGGACTGCGTTCCGTTTTAAACAGAAACCAGTATAGCAAACTAAAAACTAACGGCTTCACAGTATTGACGTCACACCTTATAGTGGTCCAGTGTAAGTATTTCGGAACATACCCTTTGTAGGCATTATGAACGGCAAAAAGTCCTCTATATTGTATTTAGCCGTAAAATATATCTAGAAACCGGCCTAAATGTTAAACGTATTATTAAATATAAAGCAATTGATAGACCCAGATCGATGTAGCTTGATAGCCATGGGCGCCGGCAGAAATAATTTCCAGGTGGTGCAGATTTTAGTTTTCTTACAATCTTTCTCTTTGCCGTATATGATTGTTAATAAAAAGATGAAATTTTAGTCGGAATGTTCGAGACATTTACAAATTTCTGACTATTCATTATGAATTTATTTTATAGGTACCAACAGACGGCTTTTTATTTCAATAATTCCTGTTGATCCCGAGATTCCCAAGGGGTGCAAGTGCACCCCCTGGCACCCCCCTGCCGGCGCCCATGTTGATAGCACTAGCTTTTTAGGACGATGGACCAAAAAACTACAACTACACATCGCACATGATTTTCAATATTGTATTATCTCAAAAAACGCTGTTTCGAGATATCGCGTTTTGAAACTTTGAAAAATCGCAATTCCTAATTCTGAGACATTAGTAATCTAATGATGGTATGGGTATCTTGCTACATTAATATTCTTTATGTGCAGAAAAATTCATGGCTCTTAGGATTATATCTTCGATTTTAAAAGCGTTTTCTTACAACCACTTAGAGTTAGGACTATATTGCCAACCCAAATGATTATTTATTTTAATTTATGACCGTATCAACTTGAAATAAAACTTATTTAAAAAAAAAAATCGACAAGGAACAAGGTATTATGTCAAAATTAATACGATAAAGAACGCTCAGATTCGTTAATATTTAGTCAATTAGGTGTCTTATTTTGAAATATGACAAAAAATAACGGGGGTAGGGCGTCGGTGAACAGTCAAGAAAGACCTTTGATATCATATATCGGTGATCCAATGACTTAAAAATATGAGGGTATTATCAGTTTGTAGAGAAAAAAATCTAGTTTCTAAAACCATAGCTCAAAATCGCATAATGTTGAGATAATACAGTATTGAAAGTCATGTGCGGTCATCTTCTTACGCAATCGCTTATAAGTACTTATCGTCTCCGTTCCTTATTGGGTAAAAAATAAAAAATACAGTATATTTTATTATTTTGCGAAGTTTATTTTAATTTAAAATATATATTTTTTTCATCATTTTCAGGGTTCCGTACCCAAAGGGTGCCTTTTACTAAGCCTCCGCTGTCTATGGCCGTCTGTCAGCGGGCTGTACGAGTATCTCGTAAACCGTAACAGGTAGACAGTTGAAATTTTCACAGTGTGTATTTCTATTGGTAGACTCATCGACGATTCAAAAGGATTTGTAAAAAAGTTTATAATAAATATATTCTATTCTATTCTATTGCCGCCATAACAACTAATAATAAAAATTAAATTAAATTAAAAAATAAAGGGAGCCATGATACCTACATGAACGAGTCGAAATATTTTTTTTTTACCCTGGCATGTGGGGTGTCATTGTCTAGAGCTAATTAAGTGGAGTATTTTTTAGCTTCAAAAATGAAGAAATGGGGGGCCTTCAAAGTTGTGACCAAAACAAACGAGGATGTTTTCCCCTTATGCTAATTTAGTACTATCTAAGAACTAAGATACCTAGCTTTAAAAAAAGTGATTTGGTCATATGTACGGAACCCTAAAAGAGCGAGGCCCAAATCGCACTTGGCCGATTTTTAATAAACTTTTAAACAATAATAATCATTCATTAATTTAAAGCTAGAAATAAAATAAAAATGAAACAAATACCTACTCACGAGGTATACATATACATAAATGACGTAAACTGTTTAGTCTATCCGTTTCTTTATGATGTAGGCAATGCCCTAATTCCTGGAATCGCCGTAGCTGCCGTGGCTGCCGTAGCCGGCGTGGCTGGTGTAGCTGCCGTGGCTACCGTAGCCGGCGTGGCTGGTGTAGCTGCCGCGGCTACCGTAGCCGGCGTGGCTGGTGTAGCTGCCGTAGCCGCCGTGGCAGCCGTAGCCGCCGTGGCCGCTGTGGCCGCTGGCGCAGCTGTATCAGCCGCTGCCGTAGTCGCCGTGGCTTGCCAAGCTATCCTAGCAACATAATAATATGCATCAATCAATACTTATAAAAAGACTTGTCGTGACTGACTGACTGACTGACTGATCTATCAACACACAGCCTAAACCACTAAAGTTAGAAACTTGAAACTTTGGCAGTAAGTTCGTTTTATGACGTAGGCGAGCACTAAGAAAGGATTTTTTGAAATTCCACCGCCAAGGGGGTTAAATAGGGGTTAAAGGTTGAATGAAAGTCCGTTATTTTTCTAGTTATCCCCATGTATTTGGGCATTAAATTTAAAATAAAGCATTACCTGCTTCACAGTTTTTGAAAATTCTACCCCCAAAAGCATAAAATAGGGGTTGAAAGTCTTTCACATGGTCCTTTTTTTTTCGAGCTATTTTTCTAGTTATATTTGTCCTTGTACCAACTCATCTTAGATTTCAAAATAATTATTACCTAATTTAGGAAATTATTTACACTGCGTACACATAATGAATGCCAGTTAATTTTACACGTATAAGGAAGTGTGGAAGTAAGGCAATAATTAATTTTATTTACCGCAAGAACGCTCTTTGGTCTGAAAAGAGCCTACAACAAACTCAGCTTGGTAATTTTTTATAATTATCATCACCATCTCACTTTTAGTACTTCTATTATTATGTATTCTGTGCTTTTAGTACCAATACCATCATTGAATTTGACGTTGTGACAGTTTTTGTATTTAGTCTAAGATCCCGATATAGAACGACCTTCACCGAGCTGGTTAATGGATCAAACATATTTTATACGTAATTTAATATATCAAAAAATATATTGCATATGGGTTGCCTACCAAATTTCAGTCCAGGATATTTTTAATTAATTTTAAAAATTTTTTTTTTAATATTTCGCCGGTTTGGTTAATGGATAAATTCTACGCCAATCGAAAGTATGCAGCACATAGTATAAGCAAAAGTTAGGTAGTTAGGTAGGTAATTGCTAGTATCGATTTACCTGTTCATACCTGGCAACCCAAGGGTTGTGACAGGAAAAAATAGGCAACCTAACTTTTGCATATACTATGGGCTGCATACTTTCGATTGGTAGTTAAATATATCCTGGACTGAAATTTGCTAGGCAACCCATATGCAATATATTTTTTGATATATTAAATTACAAAGGGGTATTACAAATACTTTGGGGTAAAGGGGGGATGCGAAGCAGCTGTTCACGCTGCTCGCACATTCCTCCTTAACTCCCGGGAGGAGGTACTCCTTAAAATTGATGTGAAGAATGCCTTCAATTCAGTGGATCGGGGGGTCCTCCTCTCAGAAGTAAAAAATAAATTTCCACAGTTTTTCCCATACTTGGCGCAGTGCTACCGGGAACCTTCAAAGCTCGTACACAAAAAGAATGTTCTGAGCTCCGCTGTCGGCTGTCAGCAGGGGGATCCGCTTGGACCAGTTATTTTTAGTTTAGCCATACACCCTATAATTTCGGTTCTAAATTCCAAATTCAATGTTTGGTATTTGGATGATGCAACCTTGGGCGGCGAAGTGAGTTCGGTTTTGAAGGATTTAGAAATAATTATATCAAAATTTAAAACTATTGGCTTGGAACTTAATTTTGATAAATGTGAAATTTATATTCCAAATTCTTTTTCGGCCGAATCCAAACTGCACATATTAAATAAAATCAATATTTTAGCTCCGGGTATTAAAATTTTAAACGATGAGTCACTTCGCCTCTTAGGAGCACCTGTTTTAGAGGCCTCAGTTCCTCAATTTTTTACTGACTTAATTTCTAAATTCAAAAACACTTCCCATCATCTGTTAGATATTAATCCTCATATGGCAATGACCATCATTCGATTCTGCTTATTTGTTCCAAAATTTACTTATTTCGTTAGATGTTCACCTCTTTGGAAATTTAATAATTTATTGAAAAATTTGGATAATTTTATACAAAATATTCTATCTGAAATCTTAAATTGTCCGATAGATGATCAAGTATGGGCCCAGGCTTCTCTTCCGATCAGGTATGGAGGTCTGGGAATCCGCAAAATTTCTAGTGTCTCTCTGCCAGCTTTTCTTTCCTCTGCTTATAGTACACACACTCTCTTTGAAAAAATTATATCCCAGTCTTTGGGATCAATTGAGGTGTCGTACTTGGCAGAGGCAAGAAATGGTTGGTCAGCGATTAGCCCAAATCAATTGCCGGTTTCTCTTCCTTCCCAGAGACAGTGGGATGACATTATTTGTAAAAAAACTTTTGACGCAATGTTAATGCAAGCAAATTCCAAAGACCGTGCTCGTCTTCTCGCTGTCTCTGCGAAAGAATCCGGACACTGGCTCCATGCTATCCCTTCTGCTAATCTGGGCACTCTTTTAATCCACGCCACTCTTGCAGTGGTAGTTGGTCTTAGGCTTGGCGCCAAAATAACCCAGCCTCACCGTTGCCACTGCGGTGACCACGTCGACGCTTACGGTCATCACGGGCTCTCCTGTTCGAAGAGCGCTGGTCGTTTCTCCCGCCACAATGCCCTAAACGACATCATCCGCAGGTCTCTTGCTACTGCTCACGTGCCAGCTGTATTAGAACCTATTGGTTTGGCACGTAGTGATGGCAAGAGACCTGATGGTATGACGCTTGTTCCTTGGAGGACAGGGAGGTCGCTTGTGTGGGATGCCACCTGTGTAGATACTCTAGCTGCTTCCCACATCCATGCGACCTCCTCTGTGGCGGGTGCAGCGGCTACTAGCGCCGAACAGGCTAAGAGGCGCAAATATGAGAAACTTGACAGTGGTTTCATATTTGCGCCTTTTGGTGTAGAGACCCTGGGGCCGTGGGGCCCGGAGGCTCGCGCACTTTTTTTAGAGATATCAAAAAAGGTGATCGAGTCTACCGGGGATCCAAGAGCTGGCAGCTACCTTGGCCAAAGGATTAGCCTGGCCATCCAAAGAGGTAATGCTGCCAGCATCTTGGGTACTATGCCACACTGCGGTGGCTTGGATGGGGTTTTAGATTTTAATTAGTTTTTATTTTAGTTTTAATTTTAGAATTAAATTTAGGTTTATAGTATTGTATATATGAAATTTTCTATCTATAATATAATAAAACTGTAATATAAAATAAAATTACAAAAAATTCTCACAAAATTAAATTACATAAAAAATATGTTTGAGCCATTAACCAGCTCGGTGAAGGTCGTTCTATACCGGGATCCTATACTACTTCAAATTTATTCGTCGGTTAAACTTTTCTCGGGGTTAAATGAGCACTTAGACATAAACATATAAGTGCATAAAAAGACAGGCAGTATTTATAAAGGTACTCACCATGGGGCTGGTCTTGCGTTGACCATCGCGATAAAAGTGACTGTACACAGAGCTATCAACAAAGAACTTTCCATGGTGTCTACTTTAAGGAATATTAGCTGTTAATAGTTACCTATGTAGGTGAGTAAGTTTTTCCGTCAATTAACACTGTTTTATAACAACACAAGGCACGCAAGGAATTCAAACTTTTATGCTTTGCAAAAATAGTATAAATTTAGGATTATATACAGACGCAACGCAGGTACGCGGCGACTACCAATATTAAGTCTATGTTAAATAGTATGAAAACTGAGAGTTTGTTTTGTTTTCCTACTCATAACTATGATGACGTCCCGCGATCTATACGATAGTGATGTACTCAACGTCAGCAGGCTCGTTACAATCGCTACTCGCCACGCATCAAACTATCAAATGAGATTACAAAACGATTACGCGCGTAACGCGCGGTTCGTCGCAAAACTAAAGTAGGAACTTGGGTCATGAGTGTATGACTGCTCACTGTACGTTTCGGGCACACTACTTATGTGATATATTGTATGCTTCTAACCCGTATGCCCTTAGTATGCCCGTATGTCTTAGTATGCCCGCGACTACAATCACTGAGCTAATTCACTCAGGTGAACTCTTATATTGCCCGAGATAAAAAGTAGTATTAAGTCCATCTTCAGATCGCAAGATCTCTATGCCAAATTTCGCTAAGATTGATGCAGCGGTTAGACCAATAGGTGTCCCTAATATCAACTATTTTATTTTTTTTAAAAATAACCTTAAATATTTCCGGGGTAAAATATCGACCTGTACAACAAACCAGTAAAGTGCTATTATGGACTTTTCATGTTTTATCAAATTTGGAATGTACGTACGAGTGGGATACATCTACAGATTTTTTTCAGATTTTTTCTATTAGTATTGGGTAGTATTTTTAATCTTATACCTGTAAATCCCCTTTCTTGTAACAAAATATTCGAAAGTAGCACCAAAAATACTGGATCGCACACTAAATGTGCACACTAACTAAATCAAATTTAAAATACTGTTAAATGGATTAAGCAAAATTCTTTTACTGAGAGAATATCTATTATTTAATAGTAAATCTAATAATTCTTTGAGTCAGGAGTCATGTCACGTCACATCACGTCAATCCGTAGCATTGTTGCAGCGTGATTGACGGACAAACCAACAAACAAACAGACTTTCGCATTTATAATATTATAGGTATTAGTATTATTATAGCCGCTGGATTCAGGCGGCGCAAGACCGAAGCCTGTGGAGGTTCATGCAGGAGACCTATGTCCAGCAGTGGACATCTAATCTATTTTGTAGAGAATAATGAGTACTTTAATCATGTATTACATAATTTTTATGTACCATCAATAGTTTTCTCAGCACACGCCAAATAATGCATTTTACAGGCAAAATTTTGCTACACTTTGGGTTACATTATTCCAATTTTCTTAAGGATCTCTAATTTTTTGACAATAAATTACAGCCTATGTTACTTCCTGATAACTTAGCTTATATATAGTATATTGTGTTCCGTGATCTCGTCCTCACTTTTGTACTATGTAGTTTGCACTTGCACTACTGCGCTGCCACAATCTTTAAATGTAAGACCATTGATAAAGTAAAAAACAAAGCACCCTAGTCTATGCTCTCGGCGACAGGCCACCACGCTCGCCTGTCACCTGTCCATGTCATTGTGCTTTTTTGTGCATTGCGCTGTTCACGTCAGCTCCTTTTCTAAATTGAGATTTAATTTTTACTTGTGTTTTTACAGTTATTTCTTTCTTTAATTAGAACATGGGTAAGCGGAAACGCAAATCTAGAGATGATTTTGATAGAAGATTGGAAAAACTGGAAAAGATGTTGTATAAACGAGGTCGGCGTGACAGTAGCACGTGTAAGTCAAAAAATCTCAATACGTGTTAATGTTATGTCAAAGTCTGGTCAAGTCTCTAGAGTTTTCACGAGAGGTTAACCATGAGAACGTTTAATGACCATACTTACGTAAACTGAGTAACACTACACATGAGCTTTCACGAGAGGTTAGCCGGTAGTAATTATTATATTATAATATGTGCTCACTTTACGAGACATACATACATATTGTTTTGACTGTTTCTTCTTGGAGCTTTCACGAGAGGTTAGCCGTAGAATTTCCACATGCATAACAGTCCGAATCGTAAACCTGCCGAATTATTTTTAGGTGATGAGGAATCTTCTAGCGACTGTAGGTCAAGGAGCCGTTCTCCCCTTGCAAACCGGCCCAATTGCGCTAGAAGCCGCCGTAAGAGCCGTCGCTATCTGTCATCCTCACCATCACCCTCGCCTACTGATAACAGCGACGATCTTGTTGAAGAAACAGGAGGGGGGCATATTGAAGAGCCAGTGCCTTCAGGAGAGGCAGCATTGTCTGAAGAAGTAGCCACGCCCTCCTTACGAGCCGACATTGAGGGACTTTTGGGATTGGAAGGTGCTCCGAAAATCAGTAATGGAATCGAGTTACACGAAGGTCTCAAACAACGGTGGATGGCGATTCTACAGAATGGCCTTACAGAAGACACTAAATCCAGCCTCATCATGAAATATGACCCACCTAAAAATTGTTGCCTATTAGTGCCACCGAAGTTGAACGCAGAAGTCACTGCGGCTATAAGTGAAAGCGGAATCAAACGTGACAAACGTATTGCGGACCAACAAACAGTCCTAGCCGCAGCCATTTCAGCCATCGGCAAGGTTTTAAACGACATGGTCTCATCGAGCCAAAGTAATGCTGAAGTCGAAATCCTTAGTGATTCCGCCAGACTGTTATGTAGTTTATACCATACCAACACAGAAACTCGCAGGAGTCTTATTCTCCCCGGGCTCAACAAAGATGTTAAAGATACAATGACACAGAACCCGATTTCAGAATACCTCTTTGGGGACAAGCTACAAGATAAAGTGAATGCATGTAAAGCCGTAAAGAAATCCGCAGAAGACTTGAAAAGTACGCCAGCCCAAAAGCCGCCAATAAGAAAGGCTTTAAACTTCAAGGGCCCACAACGATCCCAGTTGCCACGTCCGAGTGGGCAGAAACAAAAGCTCAGGCAACCAGCGCACTGGTCCACGAAGCCAACCGTGAGTCAAGCGAGGCGATCCCCGCAGAGGCGGCGGCATTCGCGGCGCCAGGATCAACGTCGCCGCTAATGCAGGTACAGACTGGCAGGCTAAAATATTTTACTGACCGCTGGGCTAGTATTACTTCTAACCCAACTATACATAGGTGGCTCAAAGGATACATAATACCTTTCTTTGAAGTTCCTATACAGGATACTATCCCGAAAAATAATACGTTCTCACCTAAGGAATCTGAGCTGATGCGAAACGAAATTAATAAATTATTAAAATTAGGTGCAATAGAAGGTTGTTCCCCAATAAATGGTCAGTACTTATCCAGTATATTTTTGCATCCGAAGTCAGATGGGACTTGGAGATTTATACTTAATCTTAAAAAACTCAACAAGTTTGTTAATACTGTTCACTTTAAGTTGGAAGATGTAAGGACTGCAATAAGACTTATGACCCCTGGGTGTTTCATGGCCACCATAGACCTAAAAAATGCTTACTATGTGCTGCCAGTAAATAAGTCAAATAGAAAGTATTTACGTTTTCAATTTCAGGGATCTTTATTTGAATTTACTTGCCTTCCTTTTGGACTCAGTACCGCACCATATGTTTTTACAAAAATTATGAAGCCGGTCATTTTACACCTGAGATCACAGGGTTTTTTGTCTATCATATACTTGGATGATATCCTCTGTCTTGCTGACAGTTACGAGAAGTGCTTACAAAATGTCTCCACCACCATAGCCTTCTTGAAACATTTGGGTTTCACAATTAATACAGACAAAAGTGTTTTGGAACCTAGACAGAGTTGCCAGTACTTAGGTTTTGTCTTAGACTCAGTCCAGTCTTCCATTTCATTACCCCAAAAAAAGAGAGAATCTATCCATAAGTCCATTCTTGAGTTGAAAAGAAAAAAATACTGTAAAATTATAGATCTCGCTAAGTTATTAGGCCAGTTAGTAGCAGCATGCCCAGCCATAGCTTATGGATGGCTCTATACAAAAATCTTAGAAAATCGTAAAACTACAGCATTGCAGGTTAACAATAACAACTATAACAGTACCTTACGATTATCAAAGGGATGCCTATTAGATTTAGAATGGTGGTGTCTTCATATTCAGACTAGTCTTTGTAGGATAAAACAATACAGTTTTGAAATAGAGATATTTTCAGATGCTTCCCGAACTGGCTGGGGTTTAGTCTGTAATAACATCAGAAATCATGGACAGTGGACTGAGGATGAAAAACTTTTTCATATAAACTACCTTGAGCTATTAGCAGCATTCATAGGACTTAAAACTTTTGCATCTGAACTAAAACACTGTGAAATTTTGTTAAGAATAGACAATACAACAGCTATTGCTTATATCAATAGAATGGGTGGCATCCGTTTTCCGCATCTTAACAGTTTAGCAAGGGCTTTGTGGCAATGGTGTGAAGACAGATACCTGTGGGTGTTTGCGTCTTACATAGCTTCTAAAGAAAACAGTTTCGCAGATAAAGAGTCAAGGCGCTCACATTCTGAGATTGAATGGAGTTTAAGTGATAAGGCCTTTCATAATATAATAGATGAGTTAGGGCCTCCTGAGATTGACCTTTTCGCTAGGAGCTATAACGCCAAGTGTCTGAATTATATATCTTGGTTTCCAGACCCTAATGCGAGTGCTGTAGATGCTTTCACTTTAAGATGGGATGGGTCCTTTTTCTATGCATTCCCTCCATTTTCACTTGTGAGTAAAGTGTTACAAAAAATTAAAAAGGAAAGAGCTAGAGGCATTGTAGTAGCCCCATTGTGGCCCTCACAACCTTGGTATCCTCTTTTTAATTCCATGATGGAATCCCAACCAATAATACTTAACCCTTGCTGTAATTTACTGTCGTCTCCTTCCAGCAGTCCACATCCACTGCACAGAAGCCTCAGGTTGATAGCGGCCACCTTATCAGGGTAGCATTCATGAAGCGAGGGGTACCACTTCCCTCAATGGACATTATGCTGAATTCACTGTCAACCAAGACACGGAAACAATATGAGCGTACCCTTAGTCAATGGCTCCTTTTTTGTGAGACTCAGGAGAAGGATCCTCTTTCAGCCTCGGTACCCACAGTTATCTCTTTTTTAACTAAAAAATTTAATGAAGGTTTGTCATATAGTTCACTCAACGGAATAAGGTCAGCAATATCTCTGATTTTAGGACCTCAGTTAGGAACTGATGAAAGAATGACCAGATTTTTTAGAGGAATTTATAGATTAAGACCAAAAAAGCCTAAATATGAGGATGTCTGGAATCCTAGTATAGTCTTAAATTATCTGTCAAACTTATTTCCCAATGAGTCTCTTAACATGGAGCTACTTACTAAGAAGTTAGTTACTCTGTTGGCTCTTGTCACAGCACATAGAGTCCAAACATTGTCTCTAATATGCTTAGACAGTATAAATATTAATGACGACAATATTAATATCAGGATTCCGGCCCCTATCAAAACATCAGGCCCCAATAGACCTCACCCGAACCTAATCTTGCCATTCTTTATGGATAATGTCAGTATATGCCCTGCAACCACTCTGGTATATTATCTTTATGCAACCAAGGATCTCAGACAAAATTGTAAAACTCTTATTCTCACAACAAGAAAGCCCTACCATGCTGCCTCTACTGCCTCGATAGGCAGATGGATTAAACAAACCTTATGCGACAGTGGTGTGGATGTCACTAAGTTCACAGCACATAGCACCAGGCATGCATCCACTTCTAAAGCCAATTTGGCAGGTATTAATATAGAAGTCATTAGAAAGACAGCAGGTTGGACCAACAACTCGTCTACTTTTGCTCGTTTGTACAACAGACCCATTGTTGATGATGTTAATAGTTTTGCGGAAGCAGTGTGCTCTATAAGTAATAATACTGATAAACAATGATGATGAGTGAATGAGGGTTTACTTAATTATTAATTAATTGTACTCAATTAATGATATCAAGTTTACAATATTTTAATTTAAATGTGATTTAAAGAAAGGAAAGTTTATAATTTGTGTGAAATAAATAATACTGTTGATTTACCAACACAACTTTCTTCTTTGAACATCTACATAGTACAAAAGTGAGGACGAGATCACGGAACACAATTTAATAGATCGGACTAACTTACCTAGTGACGTCCGATCCCCAATTGTGTGAAGTGATCTCGTCCTCACTTAGTCCCAACCCTACCCGTCATGGGCCCTCTGGACCCATTAGGCATTTAAAGTCACCCCAGTGAAAGTTGTGTCTAGTACTCTTTGAAATAATGACATGGACAGGTGACAGGCGAGCGTGGTGGCCTGTCGCCGAGAGCATAGACTAGGGTGCTTTGTTTTTTACTTTATCAATGGTCTTACATTTAAAGATTGTGGCAGCGCAGTAGTGCAAGTGCAAACTACATAGTACAAAAGTGAGGACGAGATCACTTCACACAATTGGGGATCGGACGTCACTAGGTAAGTTAGTCCGATCTATAAAATTATATAGTATAGATTAGTATATTAGTATAGATGTTATTGGCGTATAAAATATCTTCATATTATTTTAATTGGTAAGCGTCATAACATTCTTAGCGTTTAATTTTTTATAAATTATACCAGTAATAGTATCTTACAATGTTATAAGTCTCCTTCTTGTTGTAATGTTGGACAGCAAAAAAGATACTGGCCGAATTGAAACACTCCTCCTTTTTGAAAGTCGGTAAAAATAAGTATGTACAACTGTTATGAATTGGCTAGATTGAATAAACGGTGCAGGCCGGTGTCAGCTTTATCATTGACCGAGCGAAGCGAAGGTCTCTGAGTCTACTTGAGTGAATTTGCACTTGTCCGTCCGTCCGTCTGCCAGAGCCTTATAACTTCTGAATTACTGAACGTAATTACTTCATTTTTGATATAATATGTAAACTGATGGCATCCAGCCGAAAATGGCTTAAAAATATAAAAATCTTTATTTCACGGGGCTCTCATAGAAGCGAATGCGAAGTAAAATATTTTTTATAGCGTTACATAGGATTGCGGTATATCATTTTAAAGATAATTTAGAACAGAGTACAAAAATATATTTTTTTAATTTTCCCTAAAATTGACGAAATGGGGGGCTTTCAAATTGTAGATTATATTAAACCTCAGAACAGATTAACCGTTGCAAGGCCGGGCTTGATACTTTTATAATTATAACAAATAACTTAAACAACAAATACTGAAATTAGATAAATATAATAAGGAAACTATATAATTAACTTTTAATGAGCTGCAGTATTTTTAACAGAACTTCACAATGATGTCAATAGATGGGGCTCTCATCTCATATTGCAAACGCAGCTTTAAGTAAACTATTATTATTTTGTATGTCAAGTACTAATACATAATATAACAACATATTAATCAATTAAAATTATTATTTAGTTAAATATCAGACATATCTATAAAACTTCACTTTGCGGTATGTTTTTGCATGTTTTCTGATCGTGTCGATAGATGTCGCTGTACTGTGTACAAATAATTTAATTTTAATGTTCTAAAAAACTATACCTAAGTAGGTAACCTATAAATTGATGCCTGATTCCACTACAGTTCCATAACCTTTACGGGCTACCATTGGGATGATAGGATTGTATTTAGGGGCTACCTACGTTAAAAGATTTCTACTTAGGGGATGAAACTTAGGGGTTGGTGAAAACGGGCATAATAATAATGTCAATTTTGATCGTCATGTATCTATTGAATGAATAAGTAATTATGGGAAACCGTTACCGCGAGGTCTTAGTTCGGGATGAACCGCTACTTTTATCCTTACGGTAACTAGCGCGCATTCCCAGCCCGGTGATTATAAGTAAATACTTGTAATGAGAGAACTTCCCAGTTCATCTTCTGTACAAGTCTAAAACTTACTCTGTGGCTCCATGGAAGGCAAGCTGTGACTATATTCCCACCACAGGCATAGCAAATATAGACTGGAGTCTGTTTTGGGGCAACATCTAGTCTGGGAGAATTGTAGTGGCTCCCTGCGACTCGTTTGATGTCGTCGGTCCACCTAGTGGGAGTCTGCCAACACTGCGCTTCGCGGTACGGGTCGCCACTCCAGTACCTTGGGATCCCAACGACCATCACCTCTTCGAACTATGTGCCCTAGGCGGGCACATAGTTTCTACTTCAATTTCGCGACTCGCTGAGCTATGTGGGTGACTTTGGTTCTCCTACGGATCTCCTTATTTCTCACATTACATAACCATAAATTATGCTTAAACGTAAATAGAATACATATTTATAAAAGAATACATATTTTTTTTAATAAACTTTAACAAAGAGCTTTCGAATCTCAAGTGAATCTACCACTGGTTCGGAATGTCATTCCAACCGAGAAGAGCTAGCAAGAAACTCGTCGGTTGCTCTTTTTAAAATATGTTACACAGGTTAGTTACTACTTTCTCATGAATCCCTGTAGCAAGCTGTTATATCCACGCTTTTTTGTCATAATTATCATCATCATCATCATTAGCAACCCATCAACGGCTCACTACTGAGCGCAGGTCTCCTCTCAGTGAATTGGCGGACTTCACACACCTTCGAGAACATTATGAAGAACTCTCAGATGTGCAGGTTTCCTCACGATGTTTTCCTTCACCGTTGAAGCAAGTGATATTTAATTGCTTAAACGCACTTGACTCCGAAAAGTCAGAGGTGCGTACCCGGGATCGAACCTGCGACCCCCCGAATAGGAGACCACAGTCCTAACCACTAGGCTATCACTGCTTTATCAGTCATAATTATAAGATTTAAAAACTTTATTATAAATGTATAAAAAAATATCAGTTCCTATCAACCCTATCCCCTTGGTAAGTGCCTATCAATGAATACCCTATTCCGCTGGATCGGTGTCACTTCGGCATCGCGACGTGTATTGCAGTCAAGAAGCTTATATTAAGGTATTAACGCTTCTTTAATCGCTCTGAAAATCAATATTGAATCGGGTATTAATAATGCGTGGAATGGAATAGCGCCATAGACTTATTACATTTGCTACCGTAAGAATGGCGCCTAATAGAGTTTATAATACACACATCAAAAGTGTCTAGGGATCAAGCATTTTTATGCGGATTTCTTGAGATTGAGATGTGGCTTTGTAATAAATTTATGATTTTATAAATTTATATGGATCCTTTTTGGTGCATTTCATAATTTGAATCAGGAACTGTCAATCAAATTCGAGTAAAAGATGAAAATCAGCTGTCAATATTTTCCCTATAAAAACATACAACGCATTGAAGACATTATTAGTGCTACTGTTTCCCTACTACTGATTAAAACCAACGTTATTATGGAGCGGCGACGTCATTTAAGCAGGGAAGAAATGCTCAGAGCCGTGGGAATGATAGAAGCTGGTTCCCGTCAACGTACTGTGGCTTTAGCTCTGAATACAAGTCAGAGTGTTATCAGTCGACTTTGGACACGTTACCGAAGCACTGGTACCGTGGCTGAGCGCCATGGAGGACGGTATCGCTGCACCACACGGAGACAAGACCGATACATTCAAATCTTAACTCGAAAAGCTCCAACAATAACCGCCATGATGTTAGCCGTGAGGCTTCATCACTCTTCAGGGAACTTAATTAGCGACCAAACAGTCAGAAACCGCTTGCATGAAGTGAACCTTCATTCCCGAAGACCGCTACGGGTACCACCTATAGCAATGCACAATCGTAGGATTCGATATCAATGGGCTCTTGAACACAGAAATTGGGCAGAAGAACAATGGCGTTTCGTGTGCTTTTCTGATGAGTCTCGTTTTGGTATGAGACCGGATACAAGACGTATACGACACTGGAGAACCCCTGGACGCCAACAGCGATTAAAATCCTGCCAGGAAGTCCATCCTTATAGTGGTGGAACCATCATGGTATGGGCGGGTATTTGGATCGGCGGAAGAACTGAGTTGATTTGGATCAGAGGCAACCTCAACGCTCAAATTTATGCTGAGACGATTGTATCAGACGTCATCGTTCCTCTACAAGTGCAAATCGGTCCCTTATTTCAGTTAATGCATGATAATGCACGACCGCACACCGCAAGAGTTGTAAGACAGACTCTCGCCGCAGCTAACATCAATGTCCTGCCCTGGCCTGCTCAGTCGCCAGACTTGAACCCGATTGAGCATGCATGGGATATGCTACAGAGAAGAGCTCTGCCGAATATGGAGGGTATCCAGTGGCAAGAAGACCTTTTTTTGTTGTTGCAACGAACATGGGCGGCCATTCCACAGCGTGATTTGGATGAACTCATTTTGAGTATGCCAAACCGATGTTCTTGTGTTGTTAGTGTTCGCGGTAGAAACACGGATTATTAATTGTTTAAGTTACAAAATAAAATTTTAAAGAAAACTGTTATTTCAGTCTTTTTTTCGAACTTTAATGTTAGTGGTTCAAATGTCAAAAATCCCTTTATTAGGAAAATGGCAAATTTCTTTATTAATGCAAAGGTGACTTGGTTTATCGTTACTGTGACAAACGAAAACACTTTATTTGATGAATCCTTAAAGAAAATTTTAATTAATATCAATCAGGAGAAAAGTTATTGCAAAAATATATGTTGATCCCTAGACACTTTTGATGTGTGTATATCAAAACTACAAAATGACGAAACTACCTAACGAAATTGAATAGGAACCATAATTATAAATGTACTAAGCTGATGCTCGCGACTTCGTGCGCGTGGATTTAGTTTTTAAAATCCCTCGGGAACTCTTTGATTTGATATAAACCTATGTCACTCTCCAGGTCCTAAACTATACCCATGCAAAAAATCACGTCAATCCGTAGATCCGTTGCAGCGTGATTGAAGAACAAACAAACACACTTTCACATTTATAATATTAGTAAGATTTTTCAGCGTTACTATGGCATTTTTAACATGGAAAAGTAGTTATTGTGACATGACTGTAATAGTTAGACATAATATTATGGTATTGCAAATTTTTTTGTAGGTATTGATGTCCTCTATTAAACTGTAGTAGGTACATCACTTCGCTCTATTGTGAATAGTTTCCGCAACGTACGCGATATAAGGATTTTGTTGATATTTTTGTCACACCTTGGCTTACATTATCGAAGTTTTCATACGGATCTCTAACTTTTTGAAAATATTCTATCGCCTATGTTCATCAGGTATAATGTAGGATTCTAATGGTTAAAGAATTTTTCAAATCGGTCCAGTAGTTTCGGAGGATATTCAATTTAAACAAACAAACAAACGAACAAATCTTTCCTCTTTATAATAATAGTGTAGATAACAGTGTGTTCAATAAGGACTTTAGGGGAATTGGATCTTCCGGACCGCAAGGAAAATTTAATGTATTCCGAGTCCAAACTTCAATGACATTGCAAGTGAAATAATGGTCGGGACGCACTTTGAATGTGTAGTGTGTATGTACTATTTGCTCATCATTACTCGTGTTGTGACGTTTGGAAACGCGTTTATTTGTACCACGGGACAAGCAGAGCGTGAATTTGTTTGTGCTCACAGTGCACCACAATAGAAGGTCACAATCAATGACCGGAAAGATCTCATGACGTTATCCAAATGGAGATTATTTATGCCATTAAATCCCACTAGGTTGGGATGTAACCAATATTATATTAAATTATATGTCCATTTTGTAACTTCAAGAATATAACGATAAACGCGGGATCATAATCCCGCAATCCCGCAATCCTGAAATCCCGCAGTCGTATCTATGCTAATGAGAATGTTTGAGGTTGTTAACCCCGAATTGCACTAAAATAGAATCTAGATACCTATTCCGATGGTTACCATAGTGTGATACTGCGTCTGAAAGAGGGAGAATGAAATCATTATAGGTCTTCTCATTTTGAATTTTAATCCATCGTTAGCCCACTGAACTAGGCATAGGTCTCCTCTCAAATTAGAAAAAATAGGCCGTGACCTTTGAGAACATTATTTTAGGCATGCAGGTTACCTCACTGCAGTGTTTTCCTTCACCTTTAAAGCAAGTGGATCAAGTAAGTTAGATCGAACCCCAGACCCCACGAAAAGGATGCCGAAGATTTAACCACTAAGCTATCAAAAAGAAAAAATAATTTTATTTATATCACCCTACTAGATGATGCTCGTGACTTCGTCCGCGTGGATATTGGTTTTTTTTATTCCCGCGGGAACTCCTTAATTTTCCGGGATAAAATGAAGCCTATGTGTTTATCCTGGGTATGAGCTATCACTTATCCAAATTTCAGCCAAATCGGTTCATTAGTTGTGGTGTGAAAGAGTAACAAACATCTATTCATGCATACATCCATCCATCCATCTATACTCCATCCTCACAAACATATATTTAATTTTAGTAGGATTACGGTAAATAAATCGCATAGCTGATAGCCACGATTCTTTGAACATTAATTCACAGATGACCGTCAAGTTCAGACGCATGAGTCATTTAGATTGCATAAAATGCTTGTTTTAATGTGGAAACTGTTTTGTGGCCTGTTAATTTCGTATGTACAGTGTGTTCCCATGAAAATGAAATCGTATTCTGAGCTAAAATCCTGTGATATCGGCAAGTTGGCAGATGAAATAGCCTCTTATGATACGGTCGTCAAAGATATAATAGATTACGTCGTAAGCGGTCCTTTCAAAGGGAAGACATACGATGAGTAAGTAATTGTGTTCCTTGGTGCACATGATACGTATTGAATGTTATTATTATAAAAAATGTACCACAGATTAAAGGGCGAGATGTTGTAATCCTTATGTAATCCCAATTTTTTATCAATATCTAGGTATTTATCTATTAACTAGCTGATGCCCGCGACTTCGTCTGCGTGGATTTATTTTTTAAAATCTCTCGGGAACTCTTTGATTTTCCGGGATAAAAAGTAACCTATGTCACTCTCCAGGTCCTTAACTATACCCATGCAAAAATCACGTCGATCCGTAGCCCTGTTGCTGCGTGATTGAAGGACAAACCACCAAACCAACAAACCAACAAACACACTTTCACATTTATAATATTAGTATGAATTCTGATCTAATAATTATCTCAGGTTTTCAAAGCGACTTACTAAAATGCTACCTTTAAAATTTTTAATTATACTAGAGATTTGGAGTTTAAAAATGGATTATTAATAATAATAATGAAACATAATATTGTTAAATGACCCTCTCTCTATATTTGGATGCGAATTACCAAAATAATTAAATAGAATTATTATCATTTATATGTGCAAAAAGGCAAACAAGGTGCATTTATTATACAAACAGTTGCACAGCTGCCTTGCAGCGTCACATGAATAAATAAGCGAACAGATAAGCGTCATAGAATCGATTAATCATATTATGTACCTTCTGCAATATACTACAAGCATGCGGCGTCTGTGTGTGTGTCCACTCGCGGCTGCGACGCGTATACGCTGTGAGCAGTTTAAACCGGTTTACCGTATCAGCTAGTGGACAACCGCAGGGTATGCGCGTTTTGTTTTCACTGCACGCTTTTTATAATTTAATCTTTTGTGAAAACTTTATTGTCACTTTTAAATAAGTGCATCATCACTATCACTACATAAATAAAACAAAGTCTCCTGCCGTGTTTGTCTGTCTGTCTGTTCACGATAAACTCACAAACTACGGAGCAGACTTTCATGCGGTTTTCACCAATAGATAGGTTGATTCATGAGGAAGGTTTTATTGTATAATTTATTAATGGTTTTTGTAAATTGGTCGATATATGACGATAATAGTTGAATATGTCGGAAAAATTCAAGCTGCCTGGGAGCTTTCAACGAAAACCTTGCCTAATCCCTTGGAGATTTTACAAAACTATGTATGGTGGTGGTATGTATGGCATGCACGTACATTTTGACTACTTCGAATCGTATTTTCACGAATCAGTGCACAAGAGCCCTTAGGGCTTAGCTGGCCCTTAGGGCTTGAAAATACGATTCGAGGAGATCTTCATACGAAATGTACGTGCGTTTGTGCACTCATTCGATTCGCATTTTGACGGATCCATATTAGTTTTGTATGATGGCCACTTCGAATCGTATTTTTACGAATACGATTACGAATCGAATACGAGGAAGTGCACAAGAGCTCTAAGCCTAATTTAAGGATTAAAATAGCTAATCGCAATTCGCAAGTAAGTAAATAATTTGAATCAATGCAGCTCAGAGAGACCGTTACGTTAAGTAACACTACTATTTATGCTACAATCGTCGCAATTCATCATTTGTTTAACTACAGATTATGTATGGAATGGAACTAAATCAATGCGTTGCCATAAACCTGAGGATTTGTTGTGCCTTTCGATAAGGGACAGGAATTCAATAATAATTATTTTATTATAGACAATTTTACTACCACAGGCTTTATTATTAACAGTGCTGTAACAATAATGATTATATATAATACAATAGTATTTGGAGACGGTTCATAACTACATAATTATATACTAGTGCTTCTCCCCGAACTGAGACCACGCGGTAACGGTATCCCATAATTATTCATTCAATCGATACATGACGACCAAAACTGACATTATTATTATGCCCGTTTTCGCCAAACATACCTAAATCTTCCCCTTAGTAGGAGTCTCTTTACGTAGGTAGCTCCTAAACACAATCCTAAGTCCTAACATCCGTCCCAATGTCCTTTTAGGTGCCCCGTACAGGTTCGTGATAACGAAGTTGAATAGAATAGAATAGAATAGAAATATTTTTTAATCAAATAAACTTTTACAAGTGCTTTTGAATAGTCGATGAATCTACCACTGGTTCGGAATGCCTTTCCTGCCGAGATGAACCAGCAAGAAACTCGGCGGTTGCTCTTTTCAAAACAAATTTACAATACAGTAAATACTATGCTATATATGCAGTGTTTCCACAATGAGGGAAGTTCCCAAAATGCATACCGATTAACTTCTATCTTAAGATGGGCAGACATAAAGTAGCCCCATTCCCGCCGGTGGCACCCGTTCACGAGCATGCCGCCTGACCCAGCCATTGCTTCGTCATGCGTTGACAGAAAGCTTCACCTAACTTATAATAGGTAGCCCGGAAAGGTTAGGAACGTTAGTGAAAACATTGAATTATTATGTACATGTGAAAACGGGCATCTGTACAAATCTTCATCTATCGACACGAATAGAAAATATACAAAACGTAGTTATTAATACTTTATTGAAGTTTCATACTTAACTAAAGAAAATAATTTTAATTGAATAATATGTTATTATACTTTATTAGTACTTGTTATACAAAATAATAATGGCCGACGAATACAATTAGTATTCATAACTAGAAATTCTGAGGGGTATGGCCTACCAAAGAATTGATAAGCGCCGAGGCTCAGATTTTATTAAGAGAAGTCACTTCAAGGTGTGTGTGTCCAAATTAGAGTACGTGTTACTTTTGAAGAACTTTTGGAATTTAAGTCCTTTAAAAATAAAACAAAAATCCTTATTAATTAAATTTAAATCCTTTAAAGATTTAAAAAAAAGTTTTTCTTCCAAAATTCTCTGTCTATCAAAAATCTCTAAGCCAGCATGTTGCATAACTGTTCTATACGTATCAAAGATGGATAGATACCGTCTGCCCGCATAGTTTGTCAACATTAGATAACTTGATTAGATAAATAAAGTACAGTTCTTCTTAGTCATGTCGCGCATAATCCTCGCTGTGAGCATTTATCTTTCGAGCGAAATTATTATATCAACATAAATCTACGTATTTGACAGCTGACGATTTTTTCTGAAATCGATAAGATAACCGCTCTACAAAAGGGCTTCTGTTTATCAGAACATCACAATAGTTTCAAGGCAACGGCGGCAAAATGTGTTTTTCCTTTAGAATCCTTTTATCTTTTTTTGTTATTTTTGTAAGTGAGGCAAAGGTTGTACCCGAATATAGTCCTGCCTGCAAAAGCTTACTAGGTGAAGATTTAATAAAAGAAATAGGATCATACAGGCATATAAAGGATGAGATATTTAGATATGTTTTGGATGGTCAATTCAAACGAAGAACTTATAATGAGTGAGTAATAAATCAAAATCTGCCAAGATACGACTTTAATTTGTATTGTTGAATTATGTAGTTGTTAATAATAAAAAAAAACAGTGTAAAACGTAGAAATAGAACACTGGATTTTGATTAGTCGATTGCTGTTTTGGTTTCATTATTCTTACGAGTACCTCGTATTTCACCCAGTGACCTAAGTAGAATCTAAGCTTCCGGCCCTAGAAGCTGCCCGTTATTCACATCAATTGGTTCTTTGGAAGGCTTCTAGATATATATTAGCTTCGTCCCACCGAGCATTCCCTCTAGATGCCCGAGCCAGTAGAGTATCGACAATTTTCCCAATAATGTTGAGTTCAGCCACTAGTTCATCGATATTCTGGTCTGGTCCTTCCTCATTTTCACTCATTGCACTGATTTTTATTAATCATTCATATTTTATGTTACAGGTTGGCAAAATTTGTAGATAAGTTTGGTGCTCGTCCATCGGGATCTAAAGTTCTTGAAGATTCTATAGATTATATGATTCAGTTAACTCAGGAAGAAGGAATAGAACATGTTATCACGGAGGATGTAGAAGTAATCAATGTTTTAAACATATTTTGTTCATTTTATTTATTAGAAAAACAGTTTAAAAGGATAGGCATTATTTTCAGGTACCCCACTGGATAAGAGGAACTGAAAAATTAACTATGGTCCAGCCCAGGATAAAAGATATTACATTATTAGGTCTCGGAAAAAGTGTAAGCACACCACCTAATGGTATTTCAGCAGAAGTGGTAGTCGTGCATAATTTTGATGAATTAGAGAAAATACCAGATAAAGATGTGGAAGGAAAAATTGTTCTGTACGATCCAAAATTTACAACTTATGGTGAAACTGTTGTATATAGATCGCAAGGTGCTGCAAAAGCTGCAGCTAAAGGAGCCGTTGCATCATTAGTGAGATCCATTGCCCCATTTTCTATAAACACACCACATACAGGATCACAATACTATGACGACAAAGTGAAAAAAATACCCACAGCTGCCATCTCCCTCGAAGATGCGGATTTAATTAGAAGAATTTATGATAGAAAAGAAAAAATTGTTTTAAATATTACAATGTCATCATCACTTGAAACAAAAATTTCAAGAAATACATTTATTGACCTTAGAGGAACAAATTATCCTGAGAAACTAGTCATAGTTTCCGGTCATATTGATAGCTGGGATGTTGGACAAGGAGCGATGGATGACGGAGGTGGTCTATTTGTAAGTTGGGCAGCACCTGTTATTTTACAGCGTCTTAATTTGAGACCAAAACGGACACTTAGATCTATATTTTGGACTGCCGAGGAACTCGGTCTTATTGGTGCCTATGCATACGAAGAAAAACATAGTAAGGAAAATCAAAATATAAATTTCATAATGGAATCAGATGAAGGCACATTTGCTCCGCGAGGTTTGGAAGTAGCAGGTACTCCAAAAGCACGCTGTATTGTCGCTGAAATTTTGAAACTATTTGAATCTGTGAATGCAACTACACTAGTTGAATCTGATAGTCCTGGATCAGATATTGGTGTTCTTATTAAAAAGGGTATTCCAGGAGCAAGTCTCCATAATGCTAATGAGCGATATTTTTGGTTTCACCACACAGAAGGAGACACAATGAATGTGGAAGATCCAGATGAACTTGATTTATGCACTGCCTTTTGGACTGCTGTTGCCTACATTATAGCTGATATTTCTGCTGATATTCCTCGATAGTAAAATGTGTTGTAATAAAATTGATAAAAGATGAGCAGAATATTAGTGTGTTGCTTTTGTAAATAAATGTTTACCAATTACTACCTATTATTAGTTAAATCTGATTCAAATTTCAACCACATACTCTGCTCGGCTTATTTTTTTATATCATCTAGTGGTAAGGTACTTACGATGCACTCTGAGATAGGGATAAGCTTACTTTAGAAGTGGTGGTATTTTTAATTTGAACCATTCCCCTTTAAATTAATTTAACGTACCAAACGTTACATCGTTAAGGTTTAAAATAACTTCTATTTAAAACTTATGTTAACTACTAAGGCCTGGTTGCCTGAAGCGCCGTTATAGTTTCGTTATAGTCAAGTTATCGTTAAAGCTAAATTTTACAGCCAAAGCACACAAAAAGGGTTGCACGAGTCATGTTTCGTTAACTTTTGACTATAAATTAACCCTTAACCGTTACCGACCGAATGCGGCCGTTTATAGTTAAATTATCCTCAAAATAATCAAGATAACAAATGGAACTGGCAGATGTTTATTATTTATTTTGATGAGAAATTACATAATTTACAAATTGAAGTGGCAGAGCGCAGGCCAGAAGATTGCATCGGGTTATTGGAGCCGAAAGTCCTAGCGTGGGGATCATGTACTAGTTCTAAGCGGATGAGCGTTCGAGGGTGGGCTCTTTACGGCTTTACGCTCCTGGTTGGTCTGGTGATGATCTATAGACGGTAATTGGTGATACGCCGCTAGAAGAGGAAGGCCGAGGTGCGGGTGTGTTGTATGCTCCTTAAGGAGGGTGTGTGAAGTGAATAATGTGAAGGTTGTCTTTAAACCATAAGGAATCTGGTCATTGCTGATTATTTATTATAAGAAGATTGTGACAATAGTGTATTAAAACTATATATCGATAAAACACATTTCATTGGCCAAGCAACAAGAAGTGAAAAACTTCATTCTAGTTGAGAGTACCTTTGACTGTTGGAAAAGAAGAATTCCTTTCATTCAATATTTTTCTAAACGATGAACCAAAATTGATTGAAATGTTACAACAAATAAAATATATACAGTTATTTTTCTTTGAGAGTCACAGTGCTAAAGGAAAGATGCTTTACTACCTAATTGACTATTTAAACACTTCAATTATTAATAAGGATTTGGAGGTGTTCCAGGAATGAGTTATGGAATTCTAATGAAGTATATTTCACGAGCTGGTCTATTTATACAAAAAAAAAATGGCATTTGTGGGATTTACGTGAAAAGTATACATAGTGAACAAGTAGGCCAAGTTCGATAACCTTATTTCTTCGTTTAAGAATTTAGTTTCTCCCAATAAGATAAAATAGCTGTCACAAAATATTATTAATACCAATTTTCCATGGAGTGGACCTTTGCAATCATTAAATATTGTTTGATATTTATATGCTGGGAATGGATGCTTGTGCTTGCAAATGCTTGTTTGTTTACGGTTTTTTGGACAAGTTGATGTTGATCTACGTTATTGAGCTGGAATGGATTATTTCGCTTTTAAACAATTGTAATTATACATATTTATACATTTTATTTTATTTATTTGGTTTACCAACAACTTATACATTTATATAGAATAATAATAGTACATTGTTCTACGAGGGGTGAAAGTGACCCATTACTTACGAGGGCGTCATTTGCGACACGAGGCGAAGCCGAGTTCAGCTCCATCATCAGAGCCATTCCATTTATATCATTTAAGACTACTTATCAATACAATTGAAATGAGCCCAAACTAAATAATTATGTTTACGTAGTTTCATTACAGAGTGCTCATAACCATCGTTCAGCTTCATCATCAGACCCTGGATATTATCTAGGACCAGAGTACTTCTTAACACGAAATAAACGAGTCTGAAATCCATGGTGTTACATCGTTTTACTACAGAATTTCCATAGCCATCTTCCACCTCCATCATCAGGTCAGCTTCATGTTAAAATAATAGTACATGCATATTTTCAGCTCAGTCGGAAACCGGGAATGGTTCTAATACACCTTGCAAGACTTGACCTAAATATACATTGCAAGACGAATAAAAGCTTGTAAAAATAAGATGATAAATAGAAATTTAGCTAATGTATGCATGTAATGTAGTAGGCATGGTTAAAAGTCTACACATACTCTGATCGCGAACGATTTCCTCTAATTCATTGAGGAGTTCCGTCCTCCATCTCCGAAGATATTCATCAAATCTTCACCAAACTTTAATGGGACCTACCTGCAGATACGGCCTTTCAAATAAAAAAAATTTATCGAAATCGGTTAAGATTTGAGGGAGATATGGAGTAACATGGACAAAAAAAATAAAAAAAAAATATGCGTCGAATTGAGAACCTCATCTTTTTGTATTTTTTGAAGTCGGTTAAAAAGAAGCTGTACGAAGTCGCTATATCGTCGATATGGCAACATGTCTGACATATGGATGTCAGACACGGTCACTACGGAAGCAAGAAGAAGAAAAATTAGCTATCTGCCAGAGGAAGATGGAGAGAAGCATGATCGGTGTTAGGCTGAAAGACAGAATAAGTAACAAAAACATTCGTAAGAGAACTAAACTGATGGACATAAGGAAAAGAATTAGGACATTAAAATGGAAGTGGGCTGGATACGTTTGTAGATTAGACAATATGAGATGAACGAAAAGAGTAACCAAATGTGTACCAAGAGGAAGGAAAAGGAAAAGAGACCGCAAAAGGAAGAGGTGGCGGGACATATTTTAAATGCGGACCAGACTGGATGCGACAGACTAGAGACAGGAAGCGCTAGAAAGATTTGGGGGAGGCCTACGCCGTAGAGGTGACATGCGTGAAATATGATATTTTTTAATTAATTATTTTCGCTAATTTACATATTAATTATTGACATAGAATTGTATTTTAATGTATATTTGACCTGATTATTTTATTATTTTAAATATTGACATGAATGATGTAATTTCATCATCATCATCATTAGCACCCCATCAACGGCTCACTACTGAGCACAGGTCTCCTCTCAGAGAAGGGTTATAGGCCATAGTCCACAACGCTGGCCCAATGCGAATTGGTGGACTTCACACACCTTCGAGAACATTATGAAGAACTCTCAGATGTGCAGGTTTCCTCACGATGTTTACCTTCACCGTTGAAGCAAGTGAACTATTAATTGCTTAAACGCATTTGACTCCGAAAAGTCAGAGGTGCGTGCGTACCCGGGATCGAACCAGCGACCCCCCGAATAGGAGACCACAGTCCTAACTACTAGGCTATCACTGCTTCTAATGCTTCTAATTTCTTCTACTGCTTGTAATTTGTAATATTAATTTATTAAATCTTTATTTTATCAAATTGTGAAAGTTAAAAAGATTATATTAATAAACTAGCTGATGCCCGCGACTTCGTCCGCGTAGATTTAGTTTTCGAAATCCCGCGGGAATTCTTTGATTTTGCGGGATGCCTAAGGCACCATCCAGGTTCTTAGCTATACCTATCCAAAAATCACGTAATTCCGTAGCTTTGTTGCAGCGTGATTGACGGACACACCAACGAACAAACGCACTTTCGCATTTATAAAATGTATTAGTAAGGAAGAATAACTAATTCCACGATAATAAAGACGATCTAATTAAATTTTAGAACACAAAAGCTACTATTGCGACTTAAATATTATAGTTAGATATATTCCCTCAGGGACTTATAGAGAATAATGAGTACTTTAATCATGTTGTACACCATTTTTATGTATCATCAATATTTTTCTCAGCACACGTCGAATAATGCATTTTATAGGCAAAATTTTGCTACTTTGGGTTACATTATTGCAATTTTCTTAAGAATCTCTAATTTTTTTGACAATAAATTGTAGCCTATGTTACTTGCTCATAACTTAGCTTTCTATTGGTTAAAATCGATCCAGTAGTTATAGAGCCTATTCGGTACAAACAAACAAACAAACAAACAAACAAACAAACCAACAAACAAACAAACAAACAAACAAACAAACAAACAAACAAACAAACAAACAAACAAACAAACAAACAAACAAACAAACAAACAAACAAACAAACAAACAAACAAACAAACAAACAAACAAACAAACAAACAAACAAACAAACAAACAAAAACAAACGAACGAACGAACGAACAAACAAAAAAAAATTCTTCTATAATATTATAGTATAGATTAAAGAATATTGTAACTTCATGTGAACAGATCTACTTGTAATTTTGTAACGTATTCTTACTAATATTATAAATGAAAAAGTGTGTTTGTTTGTTGGTTTGTCCTTCAATCACGCTGCAACAGAGCTACAGAAAAATCAACCATATACCAACAACAAACCAACAAACACACCTTTCGCATTTATAATATTAGTATAAGTAGGGATTCAAAGAATGTATATAATCTGAATCTCGGAAACGGCTCCAACGATTGTCATGAAATTTGGTATGCATGGGGTTTCGGGAGCGATAAATCGATCTAGCTAGGTTTCATTTTTAGAAAAGGTCGTTTTATCCGTGTTTTCAGGCAATGAAAAACCGCTTATAATATCATTAGAATACGAAGGTAAATTTTGCCAATATCTATAAATTCCCGATAGCTCCACGGTAAGCCGGGCGGTCCCGAAACCAGCAGACCCCGGTTCGAGTCCAAGACGAATTATATTTTCCCCTATGAATTTTATTATTATTTTTTTATTTATTATTATTTTTTAAATATATAATTTCCAAAAAACACGATTTACCAAAAAAAAAATAGCCGAGCAAAGCTCGGTCACCCAGATATTATCAATAAATGCAGCTTTAAGCGCTCACGGATATCATCATAATATCATCAGTGTTATCGTATGGTTGGATACTTTGGGGTAACTCTGTTGAAGTTATTAGAGCATTCAGACTTCAGAAGAAATGCATAAGGGCTATTTGTAACGTAAGACCATTAGAGACTTGCAAACCCTTATTTAAAAAGTTGGGTATTCTACCATTAGCATGTATGTATATAAGAGACAATATGTGTGTATTTGTTAAGCGTTATCCGAAGTAGAAGCGAAATCATGAAATTAATGTGAACAGGTGATATATGAAAAGTTCCTACTGTATGACGGTCAGGTTATAATATAATAAAGTGCCAGCAGGTTTCAAAAATTATGATGTAAAAGAATATGTGTATAATAATTAGGGTACCCAAAAACATAAATAATCGACATTTGAAAATTATTTTTATTTGACTATTGCCATTTTTAATCTTGACTCACTAATTTATAATAATTTTAATTGTCAAATAATCTCACTTTAATTTAATCACTTTCATTTTATAATTATTATTGTTTGTATCATATTTTTGCACACTATTAATTTAGTTAAATGTTATGTCTTTTACTGACAATATATTTTGTTACTACCATCCCACTGTACAAACATTCTGGCAAATAAATAATTATTTATTTATTTATTTCCAGCTCCAACATCAGACCCTGGTTAACATTGAAAGCCAAACTACTCGTCAAGACGATTCAAACGAGTCCAAACTCTTTGGGGTTGCGTCGTTTCATTACAGAGTTCCTATGAGCACCTTCCAGCTCCATCATCAGATACTGGTTAACATTGAAAGACAAACTACTCGTCACGACGATTCAAACGAGCCCAAGCTCGATGAGCTTGTGTCGTTTCATTGCGAAGTTCCTGTGGCAACCTTCAAGCTCCATCATCAGATCAGCACTATGTCATTATAATATTGCATTGTTACGCGATTTAATTATGTATGCAAAATTTCAGCTCAATCGGTAGCCGGGAAGTGGATCAAATTTAATTTGCAAGATTTAATGACAAACATCGTTGATAGGTGAAACTAAAGCTTGTAAAGAAAGAAAGAAAGAAGAAGTTTAAACCCACGCTACGGCAAAGTTATCTGTAGTTGATTTCACTCTCTGGTTTTTTTAAGATCAAAAGCCAAGTCTCATAATTCACTACTCGGTTTTCCCAAATCAATCCAGTATTCCCAGAATAGTTAAGGGTTTTTACTAATGAATGAATCCTTAGTTATTGTGATGTAAGATAAAATATAAATAGAAAATATTTTTACACACTAAAAAAATTACATATAAGATAATAAACCAAGGTAGTTAAGGCAAAGCTAAGGAGGTGTTATAATTTTAGCAGTTGTATGTATGTATGTATGTATAGTATGTATGTATGTGTATTGTGAGAAGATTTTGATGAATTAGGTGTCAATCGATTCGTTCTTATGATCCGGGTATCATTGACTATGTTACCTGGTATAATCGTTTAAAATATATTTTATACGGACAAAATTAATATAAAAATTGTTACATCCATAAAAATTCTTTTCAAAAAACCGACTTCTAACGCCACTACAAAGTATAGAAATAATTTTAGTTTGTCCACGTTTGTTGAAGTCGGGCGGGCCTAAATACAAAAGTCGAGCGAGCATCGCGAGTCGGTTTCATAGTTTGTATTTTCGGCCCGCCCGACTTCAACAAACGTGGACAAACTAAAATTATTTCTATACTTTGTAGAAGTCGGTTTTTTGAAAAGAATTTTTATTTTAAGCTTTTAAGTGTAGTATCCTATGATTGAGGAGCTAGGACCTGGAGCTCCATGATGTAGTCCATACTTGTTACCTACAATAATAATTCGTAATCGACATTTCCTAAATCTCTTTATTTTAGGTGAGCAATATCCCTGCAGCATCAGGCTTGAGGAGTTGAAGGCGAACATTTTTATGGGACCATTTCGCAAACATCCTCTGTCGATTAAAAAAAAATTCACGCGAATCGGTCCCGTAATCCCGGAGAAATCGGTGGATATACATAGAAAAAAAAAAAGATACCGGCCGAATTGAGAACCTCCTCCTTTTTGGAAGTCGGTTAAAAAAAGGAGAAAGTTTCTCTGAAAATTTTTTTTACTATCGTATCGAAAGGGAAATCAAATCAAAGAGATAATTCTGAGTTCAAAAATATAAATATACTATCGATCCGCCCCGGCTTTGCACGGGTAGTAGAGCATATTATGTCTACATATTGTTTTTTCTACCGTAGGGTCGCATCAGCTTGTTTCGAATATGAGGATTTATTTTGGCGCGCGTTCATTTTTATTTTGCGACAACTCTTAAGATATTCATTTAAATTATATGGTGTAAAGTGTTATGGTGTAATGTGCATGAAATGCTTATGGTAACTAATGTATTTAAGTTGATAAGGATTAATACTGTATCCGTCTAAATAGATTTCCAATTACCGCATTATACATAAACAATATTTTACAATTTAAAATTGGTATGGTAAGCTATCCTTAAAAGATAGATATATGTATAGATAGATTTATGTATAGATATAGAATATCCCATCATACCAGCACCATACATTGTTTTGTTATATCTCAAAGGAATTAGGCAGCGTTTTCGATGATTTAAGCTTCTAGGCAGCTTGACATTTTCCGACATTTTCAACAATCATCGTCATATTTCAACCAATTTACACAAACTCTTAACCTTCCTCAGCATCACCCTATCTATTCATGTAAACTGTTTGAAAATTTGTTCAGTAGTTTTTGAGTTTTAAGAGAACAGACAGACAGACAGACAGACGCGGCAGTAGTAGAGTATTAAAATATACCAACCGACAGAAAAACAATTTTACTACAATATTTCAGCGTTTACGAATAATTAGTTTAGTGCTAGTGCCATATTATATCGGCAGCTTTTCTTCTTTCTAATGCATCTTGAATTTTACATCAAATCCGTAGTCTGGTGACAGTTTGTAAACTTTTATACTTATTTGCTTATATGTATGCACGAATAGTCAAATTAGACAAAAAATTCTATTCTAAATTTCTTGTAATTAACAAAGTATTTAAACAGCATCTTTGTGTAGAAATTCATAATATTATATTGTTTTTATCCAGACGCATAATAAAAACATGCCACGATGGCGGAGAAGTGCGAACTCATTGATGGAGTTAGTTGCCCATTCCGCTTAAACAAAGTCAGCAGAAATGTATACAATGGTGAAGAAGGATCTTGATGAAATAAGTGTCGCTGCTGTAAAGAGTGAGGCTAGTCAGGTTTTCAGGTCTCCTTATAATGTCATTGGAAAAACTGAATTTGCACAGTTTGGAATCAGCTGCTAGTGTTATGAAGAAAAAGAAGAAGATGATGAAGAGGATACTGAAGTTATTCTGTCTTCAGATGATACCACATTGCTATCCACGAATAAAAAAGAACTGGAAGCTATCCAATGCGTGGACACTACATACATAGTGCCCGCATGCAGTCCGGCATACAACCCTAATGAACCGAAAGGTTCGGTTCGGTTCGAAAGGAAGCGGTTCTATCCTTTCCACCAACAAAAGCATTCCCAAGTAGGGTTGACGTCAGGCAGGCGGCCGGTCGTAAAATGTCAAGCCGAACCACTTACAACATGGCTTATAAGCCATGCTGCAGAACCTAAGATTTACCAACTCGTTATGGCAACAGCCCGAAATGTTCTGCATTTAATTCTGGTTAGTTTCGAACTTTTACTAGCTTTCACTTGGTATATTTTGGGTTTTACCTCAGAAACATGGTAAATATTGAACGTAGGCTATTATAATGTTCTTTTTGAGAAAATAATTTAACTTTTGTATAGTAAAACTAGGTTGTTAACAAACCAATTTGCAAAGCGTCATTTGCGAGTGCCACCCTCCTTCCTACTTAAGTTTTTTAAGTGGGCTACGCCAGAAGTCTCGCTCCGTCGCCCCTTCATTCAGCATCTCGATCTTCGTTTCGCTGCGGAGGTTGCCGGCTTGCTTCACTCACCACCTCCCTCGCCCTACTAGGCCTCGTACGCTCGTTTCATTCAGGACCTCCTCCACGAGCTTCTAGCTTCACGCTTTACAAACCACTCGGTTGGTAAATGTTGGTTTATTTTAAAACCAACATTTACTAATCGTCTTTAGTAAAACCAAATTCTGTCTGGTATCAAATTATGATGGTAAAAGTCCGGAAAATCATCTCACTTTATGAAAATCTTTACATTTACCAACTCATCTTAATAAAACCTAAGCCTTACGAGTAAAACTCAAGATTTACCAAAATAGGGGCTTTTACAGTAACATTTAAATGAGAATCGATTGTCTATTCGTGCATACAGCATCATCATCTCCCTCTCCTTTTCCCACGTTATGTGGGGTCGGGATAACATGGCTAGGGTTTGGGAATTCCCGACAATTTCAAAGTCCCGGTACACGAGATAGCCTACAATCAAAGTCCCGGGAATTCCCGGGACTTCGAGATTTTAAGAATTTTTTTTGGTTTTTTTTTGAGGGGTAAGCCTTTTTTATAGAATGTTAATTGAGTTAATTTCTGGTGAAACGTATTTCAAAAAATAATTTCTTGTAAAAATCTACATTTATTAAACAGAAAATTAAATCTTAATAACTTTAACGTTAATTTCAATCTTAATAATTGCTTTCTTTATTTCTTTTAATCACACACACTTTCACTTTTAAGCAGTTAAAATCTTATACTTATAAAACGAACTTACATAGTTAAAAATGATACTAATTCTTAATAACTTTACTAATATTAGTAATTCTAGTATCTAATCATTGGTCTTGATTAATAATTTTGACAATCTTGTCTCGTCTCGACCCTAAAGTCCCGGAACTCGAGACAACTAAAATTACGAAAAGTCCCGGGACTCAAACCCTAATTATAAATGCGAAAGTGTGTTTGTTGGTTCGTTGGTTCGTTGGTTCGTTGGTTTGTGATTAATCGTGTTAATTCAATGATAGCGTCGTCGTCGCGTCGGGGGACCGCTAAGTGAGAAAAACAGGTGTAGTCGCAGATTGCAACAAAAGAATTTACTCCGAAAAATTCGCTAAATCGACACAACCGTCAACGTCTGCCCTCACGTGTCGCGCGCGGCATTACGTAGAGCGTAGACTATGCATGAAACTTAAGATCGCTCGTACCTAAATGTAATTCATAATAATTAATTAGCTGTTGGAAAAATACTTTATAAACTTTAGCGGTCCCGCGACGCGACGACGTCGTTTGGAAAATAAAAATATTTGAACTTACATAATATATGTGATGATAATAATTATGTATAGGTATAAAATTATATATAGGTTTAAAATATTATTTGTTAGTTTTTAGAGTTTATTTATTGTGCCGGGGGTTTTTAAAATTTTTAATTTTACTTTTTTATCCCGGAGAATTGCACAGTTCGTATGGGAAGATACGCATACGCTTACGTTTATCCTTCAATCACGCAACAACAGAGCAACGATTTGACATGATTTTTTGCACAAAGATAGTTTGTGGGTCGGAGAGTGACATAGGCTACTTTTATCCTAAAAAAAAGGGACAGTTCCAATGGGAAGTTTGTCTTTCAATCACGCAGCAACAGAGCAATGGATTGACGTGATTTTTAATTTTAATAAAATTAATAATTGAGAAGAAAAAGTATAGCAGACTGATTCTTTAAACTAATGAAGAAGAGGAATAGATATAAAAATAGATAAAATAATAATAGATACAGCAGTCTGATTATTGACTAATGAAGACGAGGAAGTATAGTAAACCGATTGGTGAAACTAATTAAGAAGAGAAAGTATAGCAGACTGATTCTTGATATTAATTGCGAAGAGAAAGTATAGTGAACTGATTGTTGAAACTAATGGAGAAGAGGAAGTAGTAAAAGATACAGTATTTTATTTTTTACTAGCTGTTGGCTGCGAGCTTTCAATTGCCATATTATGATGAATTTTCGAATTTTGAAATCGCTAAATGCCCTTCAACAAAGTTCCACGTATTTCGCTTCCAAAATGACCGAACTTACATAAAAAGTTTTGTCCCCCTTTTTCACTCTCTGAAGGGTAAATTCTTTTGTTTATTATAAACAATTAACGCCCGTAAATAAATTTTCACTTCAAAAATTACGGATTTCAATGCACATTTTCATCCCCTTTTCCATCCTATTCTTTCGATGCCTAAAAATAAAGTTTCATGCATTTCACTTCGAAAATTCATCATTACATACCAAATTAATCCCCCTTTTCACCTCCTTAAGAGTAAAATTATAACTTAATTTATTATTATAAACAATAAGACGCATGTAAATAAGATTCATGCATTTCACTTCAAAAATGGCGCACCTCCCTGCAAACTTTCATCCCCTTTTCACCCACATAAGGCTAAAGTATTTTAAAAGGCTACATGTGCATAATTATTTCCAATTAGACGCCCGTTAGTAAAGATTCACGCATTATACTCCAAAAATTACCAAACTCACTTACAAACTTTTATTACTCCTTCACCCCCATAAGGATAGAATTATTATTTTAAACACTGAAACATGTTTACAATTTACGAGATATGATTTTTTGAAATAGTTTTTTGGCTCTGGTGTAAAATTGGATTTTTTGAGATACGACATTTCCGCTTACTGCCGTCGATAAATAACTAGTGGTTCGCCCCGAACTGAGACCTCGCGGTAACGGTATCCCATGATTATTCATTCAATCGATACATGATAACCAAAACTGACATTATTATTATGCCCGTTTTCACCAAACATACCTAAATCATCCCCTAAGTAGGAGTCTCTTAACGTAGGTAGCTCCTAAATACAATCCTAAGTCCTAACATCCGTCCCAATATCCTTTTAGGTGTCCCGTACAGGATCGTGATAAATAAGTTGACAGAAAACATCAATCACCTAACTTATAGGTAGCCCGTAAAGGTTAGGGAACGTTAGTGAAAACATTGAATTATTTATCAAACATTGAATTTAACTCGTAGTTCCATGGGAATAGTTACTGACTGCGCCATCTATTAGCATTATTGTGAAGCTATGTTGATGCTATATGAATTACTGACGCCCATTAAAAATTAAATAATCTCGTTTCTTTATAATATTCATATAATTTTAGTATTTGTTGTTCAAGTACAGGATATAAGTGACCTAAAAACATAAAATCAGTTTGAAAATCCATAGCGGATTTTTCTAGAGAGCGTCTTCAAGCGAGCGTATAAAATCGCCACTTTGAAAGCCCCCCATTTCGTCAATTTTAAGGGAAAAATTAAAAAAAAAATATTTTTGTACTCAGTTCAAAATTATCTTTAAAATGATACGTAACAATTTTATGTAACGCGATTTTTTTTTTTTACTTCGCATTCGCTTCTATGAGAGCCCCCCTGAAATAAAGATTTTTATAACTTTTTAAGCCATTTTCGGCTGGAGGCCATCGGTTTACATATTATATCTAAATTTGAAGTAATTACGTTCAGTAATTCAAAAGTTATAAGGCTCTGACAGACGGACGGACGGACGGACGGACGGACGGACAAGTGCAAATCGCCCTAGTTAACTCAAAGACCTTCGCTTCGCTCGGTCGATAATATTCGTACAATCGACACTTTATATCAACCAAATCCGACTCATCTCATGCGAGACCTGTGCCCCTGTGGGATAGGAATATAGGGAATAGGATGAGATGAATGAATCTTCTAACAGCGTTACTCCTAACAGCGTTATTTGCGTTAGGAATTCTTCTTAACAGCGTTAGCTCTGCTGCTTACGCTGTTAGGAAGATTCGACAGTTAACTGACATAGAAACTGCAAAAATAGTTTATTTTGCATATTTCCATAGTATTATTTATGTCATACGGAATCTTATTATGGGGTAAAGCAGCCGTATAAAGGGTATATTGGGAAAATTTTTGTATTGCAGAAAAAGGCAATTCGCGCAATCTATAATTTAAAACCGCGGGATTCCCTTCGATAAAGATTTAAAGAAATAGGCATTCTTACAGTAGCTTCACAATATATTTATAACAATATAGTATTTCTCAGACAAAACATTGTGAATTACAAAAAAAGGGTGATTTACACGATAGGCGCTATGGTGATCACGTCGCTAAGCGCCACGGTGACTGTACGCGCTTTTATGTGGTGCGAGCTACCGCTGCGTCGACCGGTGCAAGCGGGTATTAGCGCAACGCCGTTATGGGGCGACGTGAAAAATGTATAAGTAAGACGTTCCCAATATCCTGTTGAGTGGAGTCCCTAAGTTGAGTGGGTACTTGAGTATCCTTTAATCGCGTTGTGAGCAGTTACAAAAACGGGTTAAAGAATAAAGTGTAGTGCCCGTGTTCTGGGTATAAATAGCAAAGTCTCTTTATCAAAGGTCGTGTTGTAAATTAAATAAACTTTCCGCGATGTAAATATTACGTTGTGCAAATGACGGTAAAAACTAAATTCGTGAAATAGTTCATTTTCTGAACATTTTGCTGATGTTTTCAAAACTGTTGGATAAAACCAATTACGACAAGTTAGTTCTTACGCGGAAACGTATATCAAACAACCTTTTGTTACATTTGTAATTGCTATAAAAGTGAATAGTATTCCTTCGATGTTATTCTGACGTGTTAACAAGCCAAGGTTCGGATACGTACTTTGTTTTATTTGCCGATGTTACCTATTTGTTGAATAGAATAGTTGTCGTATATGGGTATATGCGAAGCGGTGATATGGGTTATTCGTCTGTTGGATTTGTTAGCAATAAAATTTAACGACCTACGCGGGTAGATTGAAATGCTTTGCTTCCGATCAAATTAAGTAACGATTTTGCGTAACATGTGACTGCGCATTTCATGATGTAACAAGATGCTAGGTAGTGGTGCAATAGCACTAACTAGAAGTTAGATCCGATTCAAATGTCCTTGTGTTTACGTGTGACGTGTACTTGCTATCACCGACGTACATAATTGAAATTGCTCATTTGAATCATTAGATAAGGTCAGGTTTGACCGAGCCAACATTTGATCAATGCTTTGACTAGTCAAGTAGATCGATTGTCCTTAAACTCTTACATTAATTTTGAGTTTTTGGTATGTACCTTTGTGGTTACTTAACTGAATGAATTCTGCATTCCTACTTAATTTAAAGTTGTTGTCATAGGTCCCGTGTAACGGACTTGTTCGTCTAGTGTTCCTATACTTAGTGGTTAAATTGATCATGAGCTACCTACCGAATTTTATTACCGATGTGAAATCAATAACTTACTGTTGTAAGTGTTAATTGGTTTACCTGCTGTTCTGTCTAGCTGCTGTTTTGGTTAGCTGCTGATTTGGTTTAGCTGCTGTTCTGTTTAGCTGCTGCTTTGGTTAGCTGCTGATTTGGTTTAGCTACTGTTTTGATTTAGCTGCTGATTTGGTTTAGCTGCTGTTCTGTTTAGCTGCTGTTTTGATTTAGCTGCTGATTTGGTTTAGCTGCTGTTCTGTTTAGCTGCTGTTCTGTTTAGCTGCTGATTTGGTTTATCTGCTGTTCTGGTTAGCTGCCGTTTTGGTTAGCTGCTATTATGGTTAGCTACTGCTAGCTGCTGCTGTGGTTGAGAGCTGCTTCTGTGGTTGAGAGCTGCTGCTGTGGTTGAGAGCTTCTGCTGTGATCTAGAGCTGCTGTTGTGGTCGAGAGCTGCTGTTTTTGTTGAGCTGCTGTTGTTGTTGAGAGCTGCTACTGTGGTTGAGAGCTACTGCTGTGGTCGAGAGCTGCTGCTGTGGTTGAGAGCTTCTGCTCTGGTCGAGAGCTGCTGCTGTGGTTGAGAGCTTCTGCTGTGATCTAGAGCTGCTGTTGTGGTCGAATGTTGCTGCTGTAGTCGAGAGCTGCTGTTTTGATGGCTGAGCAGCTGTTACGGTAGTTGAGCAGCTGTTATAGTGTTTAGCAGACATATTTGGTGGTTGAGCTGCAGTTTTGGAGTTAGACCTGGTAGTTCTAGTTAGATGCTTTTAAATTGGTTGTTACCAAGTATCATCTCCTATATATTCAATGCGTGAGCAAAATGCAAAGGAGTTGAAAAGTTTTAGGAGGTGAATGATGTTAGGTGAATGATGTTCTGAGAGTAACGCTGCATTTTTGAAGTTATTTAAATGTTTCTAGCACGTTAAATGTGCTTGCGAGCCTGTTGGTGTGAGGCAAGTTGCCTTGCTGGGTGTGTGGCTAGTATAGCCCAGATGCAGCGTGCTCCTGAGGGACGACATGAAGTGGCTGGTCCTGGTACATGCGATACCGATGGTAAACGTATGCAACACTGATGTATGTCTAGCACTTCACGTTTTGTTAACTGGGATATGCGAACTGAGTGCCTATGTCCTGTGGATGTAGTTGTGAGAGGGGGATATGCGAACTGAGTGCCTATGTCCTGTGGATGAAGTTGTGAGAGGGGGATATACGAACTGAGTGCCTATGTCCTGTAGATGTAGTTTTGAGAGGGGATATGCGAACTGAGTGCCTATGTCCTGTAGATGTAGTTTTGAGAGGGGATATGCGAACTGAGTGCCTATGTCCTGTGGATGTAGTTTTGAGAGGGGGATATGCGAACTGATTGCCTATGTCCTGTAGATGTAGTTTTGAGAGGGGATATGCGAACTGAGTGCCTATGTCCTGTAGATGTAGTTTTGAGAGGGGATATGCGAACTGAGTGCCTATGTCCTGTGGATGTAGTTTTGAGAGGGGGATATGCGAACTGATTGCCTATGTCCTGTAGATGTAGTTTTGAGAGGGGATATGCGAACTGAGTGCGTATGTCCTGTAGATGTAGTTTTGAGAGAGGGATATGCGAACTGAGTGCGTATGTCCTGTAGATGTAGTTTTGAGAGGGGATATGCGAACTGAGTGCCTATGTCCTGTGGATGTAGTTTTGAGAGGGGGATATGCGAACTGATTGCCTATGTCCTGTAGATGTAGTTTTGAGAGGGGATATGCGAACTGAGTGCCTACGTCCTGTAGATGTAGTTTTGAGAGAGGGATATGCGAACTGAGTGCGTATGTCCTGTAGATGTAGTTTTGAGACGGGATATGCGAACTGAGTGCCTATGTCCTCTAGATATAGTTTTGAGAAGGGATATGAGAACTTGGTGCCTATGTCCAATGTACATTATGTCCTGTAGTTTCTGTATTGAACAGATGCTCCTAATGTCCAATGTACTTTATTCGTCAAACTGTCATTCCGCTAGTCGTGCGAAGATCTTTGAGTTCCGCTATTTGGACTGTCTAAAAGAGTGATTTACTTATCTTCAGGATGCTGAAGATAGACAAAGTCTGCATAGTTGCAGCGACAGCAATAAAATTAATGTGGTCGGGACGACCACAGGTCAGGAGAGGCCGTGTTAGCTGAGGGTAGATTTTTATAATAACTACCGAGTGCGCCGTTCGTCAATTCTATAAAAGCCAACGAGTATTGACGCCAGGTGCCATTCTACTACGAGTTGTCACGCCGTCCTTTTACCTACTTTTGTTGTATTAATTATTCAATTATTGAGTAACGGATATATTTTGCTAAATGAAGAATTCCTTACTTTGTGTTTTTTTTTGTAAAATAATAAGGGTCCGCCAATAAATTTTGTCGATTTAAAATTCCAGTACATCGCACGAATTATTTATTTATCCTTACGTTGTTATTATTTTGCATGAGTCATTATTATCACTATTATATTTTATCGTTTTGGGTAAATTCTATACCTACATAAAAATGTCTTATCAATTTGACCTAGGGCCTCTACTTTAACAATTGTAAGAGATCATATTATAAGCAGTTGATATTATGATACAATTTAGTATTATAAATCTCATCGGTGAAGACACACGATATACCTCTGTATTTTAATACCAATAGAAATAAAAAGTCAACATGAATAAGTGCACGTTGTTCGTTCTTTTTAGTGTTGCTCTGTCGGCGATAGTTGAGGCGAAACCAGCGCTTTGGTGAGTACGACTAGTAGTTAGTTGAAAACCCTAAATAGCCCAATTGTTAAAGATGTGGACTGAGAAATGAAAGGTCAATGGTTCAATTCCCATCTATTGCACTTTTTTTGAGCCCAATCCTAACAGAAGCTTAACGCTTATTGTGAGGCGAGAAAAGAATATTTTTCAAGTTCAGAATGGCTCATATTCTTATAAAAAATAAAGAAACACACTTGAAAAGAAAAAGATTTATTTAAAAATTAATACACTACCACTTGACTGCGATCATATTTGATTGGAAGTGCAGCTTAAAAGGTGGAATGCGCTTGCCTATAAGATGCCTATTCGCCTTTGATTTAAAGGTACCCTAAGTTAAAAATAATTTCTTCCGAGATGCATATAACTGTTAAAAATTTTTTTGTTCAAGATAAAAGTCTATCTGGAATTTGACTATACTTCATGCTTTTGAGTTACAAATGCGTCCAAAGACAGCTACTTAAATAAGACTCCATATTATTACTATACCCCATTTACTGTGTAGGTTTTTAAAAACAGTGTTGCCTAATTATCTATCTTCTTATATAAATAAAAATGAATGTTGGTAAGCGCATAACTCAAGAATGGATGGACCAATTCGGTTAATTTATTTTTTTGTATGTTCCTTAAGGTCCACGAAATTTTTAAAAAAAAAATTTAAAATAGATAAGTTAGCGGTACGAAGTTCGCTGTGTCAGCTAGTTTTCAATGAATATGAATGATTATGGCCCTCCTATTTTTAACTGACTCTCAAAAATGACCTCTTCTCCTTCTCAATTCAGCCGGTATCTTTTTTTGCTTTTATCTGCTTACCGAACCAGTGCAGTGGCAGAGTCTTGACTTGTGATTAGAGCCACTAATTGGTCTACATAAGATAAATAATATTGATTTTAAATTTGAATTTGAATTCAATAAAGCTACTGCTTTAACAATACGATAAACCGATATACCACTTTTTGTTTGGCAAACCAAGTAATACACATATTTTACAACGAAATATTTTTTTACAGCGGTTGGTGGTGTGATGATTCGGGAGATAATGATTATGATAGTGATGATGATAACGATTACGGGGGTGCTACCTATAATATCGGAAACGGAAAAGGCAATCACAACAATGTAACGATGAGTAGCGGTGGAGATTCCAACGACGGTGGCTGGGGGAAAAGAACGACGAATATCGGAAACGGGAAACGGAATGTCAACAATTTGCATATGGACAAAAAATCCGGCGATGGATGTGCGAGCGGCAAATGCAGAGGTTCCATTAAAACTAACATTGGAAATGGCGTTGGTAACTACAATGACATACGTATGTGACAGTAGATAAACAAATAAAAATATAAAAATAGGTAGGTATCGTTTCAATTCAAATCTATCGTTTGCATAGATTGTGTATGCAGGTACATTTAATCATGTTACATTATAATTATAACTAGCGAAAAGCCCCGGCTTCGCAAGGGTAGTAGAGTATAATACTTATTATGCCTATATTTTTTATACTGTTTTTCTGACGTAGGGTCGCATCAGCTTGTAAGATATTTTGACGATTTTCAATTTAAAAAAAAACTGTTTTGAACGTGAATTCCTCGGTTAAACGTTACTCGGCCGTGGCGAAACTGCAACTTAAGGCCGATTTTACCAACGTAAAATAATTCATAACCGAGCGTGAATATTTTATTAGGTTTTCAATACAATAACTGTCAGAACGCGATAAATGTCGCTCGACGTTCGTGAAATTGGCACTCAATAAAATATGTAACTATTCTCAATTAAAAATTTTCTTTATACTAATAAAATATTATAATTTGTGTGTTTATAAATTTAAGTTCAGTAAATTATAATAAATACCTAGCAAAGAGAAAGGTTTTTGTATATTAATTTAAGTCCTTTCCAAATCAGCAAGAAAAGGTTAGAATTATTTTGCTATAATACGCCAACAGAAAAATCTGTATAACTTTTACACTACTCTCGACGCACGTTTCGCCCCGACACCGGAGCATCCTCAGGAGATGTCGACTTTACAATGATGATTGTCATCATTGTAAAGTCGACATCTCCTGAGGATGCTCAGGTGTCGGGGCGAAACGTGCGTCGAGAGTAGTGTAAAAGTTATACAGATTTTTCTGTTGGCGTATTATAGCAAAATAATTCTAACCTTTTCTTGCTGATCATGGACTTCCACAAAGTAACGCCTGCTTCTATCCAATATCCTTTCCAAATATCTTTTTCAGCAACAGAACAACGGATCGACCTTTCTTCCATGGATGTGGTTGAGAACCGAAAGTGACGTACTTTTATCTTGAAAAAAAAAAGGTTTCTGCTAATTTCTTAAATCCTTTCTCCTTATTTTCTACTTACTTACTTAATTTTGTATCTATATTAAACGAGTAGATAAAGATATGGAAAGGAAAATATAAGTCATGTTCAGAATAGATAGATTAAAAATTAGTAGCAAAGCAAAAATGTTTGACCATCGACGTCTCAATTCAATCAAGTTGGACTGGGAGCCGAGACCTTTCAGACCTTCGTTATTTTATAAAAGCTGAAATTTTCTCTGCGTATGTCCCCAATAGAGATAAGAACGATCCCCGACTATGAAGTTTGGATCATGGTCGCTTTGGGAGTTATCAGATAGTAAAGGTGCATAAATTCTGAGGATACTTTCGTCATACTATAACAGCTGAGTTTTATATAACTATGTTACTTGGGGACCTATCAGAAGATGTTTCCTCAGCAGTCAGACACTTCCGATGGTTCCAACCCCGTGTCCACCCTTAAATTAATAGTAAATTATGAGTATACTTTCGTCATAGTATAAAAGCTGAGTTTTATGTATGTTACTTGGAGAGCTATCAAAAGATATTTCCTCAGCAGTCAGACACTTCCGGTGGTTCTGTCAGACACTTTGAAAATATGCCGTAGGTAGGTAGGCGAACTTTGATGAAACCATGGACATTACGGGATATAAAGTAGCCTGCGTATTAATCCAGGCTATAGTCTATCTTCATTTAAAATTTCAGCCAAATCGGTTCATTAGTTGTAGCATGAAAATGCAATACGTAAATTTCGGGTTTTCAAAATATTTCGGGAATCATGAATTTTTACGGGATAAAAAGTAAATCCAGAGTATAGTCTATCTTCGTTCCAAATTTCAGCTAAATCAGTTCATAAATTGTGGCGTGACGAAGCTCTACGTGAATTTTAGTTTTCCAAAATCTGAACGGTCTCGGCTCCCTCTATAAGTGGCTTTGTGTCATTAAATAATATTATAACGATTATAATATTATATTATGAAGAAATTATTAACATTATTGGTTTTGGAAATTCGAGTTATACGTTTAGTAAGTAAGTATTTGTCGTCATTCATATCTTATCATAGTTACCCCTGTCTGTGGTCAATGTTGCTCACTTTATAGTGAATCACTTGTAGAAATTCATTCAGTACGTACAAGCTCACTTGTGAACAGCCATCTCATAAGATAAGACATTAAAATGCACTTCAAGTCACTAGTGTTCCTTCTGGGAGTAACCGCTGTGTTAGTGATAGTGGAAACAAAACTGTTATGGTAAAAATTTTAAATTATATTAGGCATTTTCAAACCACGTATTTCGTGTTACTTACATAGTTCAAGAGTAATATTCTCCTTTCTCCTCCAACTATGAAACGCGTAGGTACGGAGTACGCGAGTGACGCGACGCATGTCGTATTGTTAGAATAGAATAGAATAGAAATGTTTTTTATTCAAATAAACTTTTTTACAAGTGCTTTTGAATCGTCGATGAGTACTGGTTCGGAATGCCCTTCCTGCCGAGAAGAATCAGCAAGAACTCGGCGGTTGCTCTTTTCAAAACAAGTTACAATTCAATAGATACGCTATGTCCACAATGAGTTCCACAAAAGCATACCTAATTATAATTCAACACGTCATCTTAAGACGGGCAGACAGAAAGTAGCCCCATTCCCGCTGATCGCGCATGATCCAGCCATTAACCTAAGTTAAGCTTCGCTGAACCATATTTGAGGGAAAGTAACATAACGTAACGTTAATAAGTACTGTAGGTGCCAAGTATAGACCACGTACATAAGTGGCGTAGCGTTGGAGGGACGTAAGAAGAGGAGCAGGCACGAGCTATACTAAAAAAGCTTAAAATAAAAACTCTTTTCAAAAAACCGACTTCAAACGCCACTACAAAGTATAACACGTGTAAATTAAAAAATATAATTTTAAAAAACAAGCTTTTAGTAGTTGGCTACATCATAAGATTTTAAGAATTAAGAATATTATCTACGACCATAGCACTTGTCAAGACGAATCAAACGAGCCCAAATTTGACGGGATTACGTTGGTTTCTTGCAGAGTTCCGATAGCCATCTTCCAGCTCCATCATCAGATCAGCTCCACGTCACAATAATATTGCATTGTCATCCGATATATATATACATACAAAATTTCAGCTAAATCGGAAACCGGGAAGTTCATCTTACAAGGTAACATAACCTAAACATACACACGTACATACATTGCAAGTTAAATAAAAGCTTGTAAAAATAATTTAGTTTTGTACACATTAATTTTTGAAGTCGGGCGGGCCTAAATAGAAACGATGAAACCAACGTCCAACGTGCGAAACTCGCCTGACTTCAACAAACGTGTCTCTCATGTGTCGTTATAAGGCGAGCGTCACGCATCAGTTTCATCGTTTCTATTTAGGCCTACCCAACTGCAACAAACGTGTACAAACTAAAATTATTTTTATGCTTTGTAGTTGCGTTTGAAGTCGGGTTTTTGAAAATAATTTTTATACAAACCACGATCGTTTTTTATCCACTTGATTTCAATTTATTTTAGACTAAATGATGCCCGCAACTTCGTCCGCATAGATTAAGGTTTCTTAATTTCCGCGGGAACTCTCTAATTTTCCGGGATAAAAAGAAGTCTATGTGTTAATCCTTGGTATGAGCTATCTCCATTCCAAATTTCAACCAAATCTGTTCTTTCGTTGTGTCGAAAAAGAGTAACAAATATCCATCCTCACAAACTTTCGCATTTATAATATTAGTAGGATATTTGACCGAGCGAAGCGAGGTCTTTGAGTTTACTAGAGCGATTTGCACTTGTCCGTCCGTCCGTCCGTCCGTCCGTCCGTCTGTCAGAGCCTTATAACTTTTGAATTACTGAACGTAATTACTTCAAATTTAGATATAATATGTAAACCGATGGCCTCCAGCCGAAAATGGCTTAAAAAGTTATAAAAATCTTTATTTCAGGGGGGCTCTCATAGAAGCGAATGCGAAGTAAAATTTTTTTTGCTATTCATAAAGTTTCTGTGTATCATTTTAAAGACAATTTGGAACAGAGTACAAAATTATTATTTTTTTTATTTTTTTTTCCTAAAATTGACGAAATGGGGGGCTTTCAAAGTGGCGATTTAATACGCTCGCTTGAAGACGCTCTCTGGGAAAATCGGCTATATATTTTCAAGCTGTACTTAATTTTTTACTTGACTTGTATCCTTTACTTGAACAACAAATACTAAAATTATATGAATATTATAAAGAAACGAGATTATTTAATTTTTAATGAGCATCAGTAAATTTCACATAGCTTCACAATAATGCTAATAGATGGCGCAGTCATTAACTATTCCATGGAACGAGGAGTTACGACTACGATCTATCCCAAAAACAGTTTTGCGTCGCGGTTAGGTACATAATATAATAACATATTATTAATAATATATTATATAATAACATATTATATTGCTCACCAACACTATCAGCACCGAATTCAAAATCAGCTCCTCAAGGATCCAGCATCGTTCTGGAACTATACCAAATCAAAAAGAGGTAGTAGGGTTCCGCGAAAAATTTTAAAGAACGGGGTACTGTTGACTGCGGAGCAGTGTGCTGTGGAGTTTGCTACCTTTTTCCATTCCGTCTATAGCTCAGAGCGAGCCGAATTAAATGTTAGCGCGGCCATAGAAGCAGCGGGTAGTGAGAACGGAGCGGCGCGGGTCCATATCGACCGATTAACTTTGGACGAGGTTATGCAGGCACTTAAAAAACTTAAACCAAAAAAATCTGCGGGACCAGATTGCATCCCACCTTACCTGTTTAGAGACTGTCGATTAGTTCTGGCGGAGCCGTTGCTTCACATATATAATCTGTGTTTGAAGAAAGCTGTGTTTCCTGAGACATGGAAATTAACTCGAGTCGTACCGGTACCGAAAGGTGGATCAGGAACACAGTTGGAGGGATACAGACCTGTAGCGGTTCTGTCCACACCGGCAAAAGTGTTAGAGTCGGCTATCCATAAAATCATCTACAACCAGGTAAGCGCGCAACTCTCTGATGCTCAGCACGGATTCCGGCCAGCGAGGAGTACTACGAGCAACCTTCTCGCTTATATGTCTGATATTGTTCCAACTGTTGACAGTGGGGGGCAGGCTGATGCGGCATACTTTGACTTTAGAAAGGCATTCGATCTAGTAGATAACGATGTGCTGCTCAAAAAGTTAGCATTTGTTGGGTTCACTCCACATTTACTTAATTTTTTTGCGAGTTACTTAAGAGATAGGCAACAATATGTAGACTATAGGGGTCATAGGTCAGACCCGTATTTTACTAAATCCGGTGTGAGTCAGGGCAGCAATCTGGGACCCTTACAGTTTATTTTAATGATAAACGACCTACCACAGGTGATAAAGGATGCAAAGTGTTTGCTTTTCGCGGATGATCTCAAGCTCTCTCTGGCTATAGATGGCGAGACTGACTGTGAGAGACTGCAGTGGGACATCGATCGAGTAGTCAGATGGAGCAAGGACAACCTTTTGCAATTTAACACTTCTAAGTGTGCAGTGATCACCTTCTCTAAGGCACAGTCCCCTATCCGTTATGATTATAAGATCGATGGGGTACCAATGGTGAGAGTTTCAGAAGTTAGAGACTTAGGGGTTGGTTTGAATACGGAGCTCACATTTCGTAACCATATTGTAAAATGCTGTAAGAAAGCTTACAAAAATTTAGGATTTCTGCTTCGTACCGTTAGGGGCTTCAACAACTTAAAGGCGGTGGTAGCATTGTACAATGCTTTGGTTAGGAGCCAATTAGAAAGTAACTCAGTCATTTGGGCTCCACATGAGGCTAAATATAGCCTTATGTTAGAGCGGGTGCAAAATAAATTTGTTAGGTACTTATATATGAGGCTATACGGGGTATACCCATACTACCCATTAATGTACCCAACCTTATTTGTTCTAGGTATGGTTGGGTATAATGAATTAAGGGTTAGGAGGGAACTAGCACTTGCATTGTATATTTTTAAAATAATTAGGGGGAAATTTTTTAACGCAGAAGTTTTAGGACAGGTCAGTCTCCGTGTCCCAGACCGGTATGTGTGGCGGAGGCGCAGGCCACCGCTGCTGGCGGTGCCGTGCGGCCGCACTAACTTGCTCAAGAAGGCGCCGCTGACGCGCGCGATTCTAACCCTTAACGTCATAGCTGAGAGAACAGATCTGTTTTGGTGCACTCTGGGTGAATTCACAAGGATTGCTCTGTGGTCTATATGTTATAATAAATAATAATTAGTTTAACATAATATTAGAATAAGAATGAATTAAGCTTCACTAGTGAATTAGGAAAAGTCCTGTAACGCTAGTTATAAGTTGGGAAATACATAAATAAAAATAAAATAAAATAAATAAAAAAATTATTCAATTAAAATTATTCTTTAGTTAAATATCAAACTTCAATAAACTATTAATTGCTGCATTTTGTATATTTTCTATTCGCGTCGATAGATGACGATTTGTACAGATGCCCCTAACCCGTTTTCACTCGTTAGTACCTACATAATAATTCAATGTTTTCACTGACGTTCCCTAACCTTTACGGGCTACCTATGATAAGTTAGGTGATGATTACTGTCAACTTCTTTATCACGATCCTGTACGGGACACCTAAGAGGACATTGGGACGGATGTTAGGACTTAGGATTGTGTTTTGGAGCTACCTACGTAAAGAGACTCCTACATAGGGGATGATTTATGTATGTTTGGTGAAAACGGGCATAATAATAATGTCAGTTTTGGTCGTCATGTATCGATTGAATGAATAATCATGGGATACCGCTACCGCGAGGTCTCAGTTCGGAGCGAACCACTAGTTATTTTAGTACGTAGCCTCAAAATTTAAATTATGTATATTGGTAAAAAATAATTTTAATTTACTTTCATCTACATAATACCCAAATGCTGGAGTGACGACCCAGCACTGAGAAGCGCAGTGTTGGCAGACCCCCTACTAAGTGGACCGACATCAAACGAGTCGCACAGGGAGCCGCTGGATTCAGGGGGCGCAAGATCGAGGCCTGTGGAAGTCCACGCAAGAGACCCTTGTCCAGCAGTGGATGTCTGTTGCTTGACAAGAAGAAGAAGAAGAAGATCCACATAATACATTACGATTGCAAAAACTTTAACTTACGAAACTGCTCTGAGAGACAAATTAGAAATAGGTATAGTTTCGCATAATCGTAACAGATTCATCGTGCCAGCTCTTTACCCAGCGCGGGGCTCCATAACTCCAAAATGAAAGTCTTAAGTTTTGACACAATTTTTTAGAGATCTATTATATTTTTATAGGTCTATTTCACTGCAAAATGTGTCTTAAAAATTAAATAGTTTAATAAAATTTGTATTTAGCTATCGAAAAAGTAAACCCGGTATTTAAAAAAAAGCAAACTGATAAACTTACAATCTTACTACAAATAATACTGAACAAATAAAAGTATAAAATACAGCAAACATTTTAAATCGTCGTAATAAAACTCACTAACCAGTTCGTTAACAATCAAAGGCAGATAATATAGTTCCCGTGACACAAAAATCTATGCTAAAAATTACTAGTGGTTCGCCCTGAACTGAGACCTCGCGGTATCCCATAATTCCCATAAGGTAGTTTTAACTATATTATATTGTAATTAAAACGCGCCGAATCTGATGACGTCAATCGTCATCTGCTTTCGTGGATGGGATGCGTATGCCTACAGTATTTTACTAAAATTCAGCTGGTTCGCTGAACGGGTGTTACGTAGTATACGATTTCATAATAAAAAAAATTATAAACTGCCATGACTGCGCGCTTGCGGCTTCTGCGGCGAGCATGTCTAGATGCGCGCTCATCTTTACATTCATAGACACAGTACCATCATACGGTAGTAAATAGGTGCTAACGTCTAATTATTGTAAATAGAAACGGATTTACTTTTGCAAAAACAACGTGATACTTTTATTGATAATAATTTGCTAATTGAATAACATAATTAGTAATAGACAAAATAAGAATAGCTGACGCAAAACTGTATTTACAATATTAAAGACAGCGCCATCTATTAACAGTATAGTGAAGTTTTGTTAAAAACATTGATGCCCATTAAAACTTAAATAATTTCGTTTCTATAAAATATTTATCTAATCTTAGTATTTGTTGTTGAAGTACAGAATATAACTCAAATTATGTGTAAGTTTCAAGTTTTAAAATAAAGTGGTTTTAGATATCTAGCCTCGAATATAATCTCCACTTTGAAAGCCCCCCATTTCATCAATTTTAGGAAAAAAAATAAAAAATACTTTTGTACTCTGTTCTAAATTATAATTTAAATTATTTTACTTCGCATTCGCTTCTATGAGAGCCCCCCTGAAATAAAGATTTTATAACTTTTTAAGCCATTTTCGGCTGGAGGCCATCGGTTTACATATCATATCTAAAATTGAAGTAATTACGTTCAGTAATTCAGAAGTTATAAGGCTCTGACAGACGGACGGACGGACGGACGGACGGACGGACGGACGGACAAGTGCAAATTCACTCAAGTAAACTCAGAGACCTTCGCTTCGCTCGGTCGATAATACGTTTAACTCATAATATGTTTTTTCTACCAGTTGAAAATGATTTACATTTCAAAAATTTTGAGGTCTTTTATTTTTAGTAGATAATCGTTTTAAGAGTACATCTGAATTTCATTTTCATTGTTCACCCCGTTGCCAATATTTGTTTCCCTTGATTTTCCGCAGTTGTGACAAATGCCGCTTTCATGAACCCTGTCATCAACTTTGCCATCTTTTGCGTAGCTGCTCCCTCTGCTTTCGGTGGAAAAACTACCTCCGCTACCTTGGCCACTAGCAGAAAAACTAGTACTGTAACCAACGTTGCTGGTTTGAACATTGTCTCCTCCTTGGGCTGAGTAACTGTCAAAGTTAACACCATTACTGTTCACATCAAAGCTGCCTCCTTGGTTTGTTGCAGCGTATTCACCGTTGCTGCCATCAAGATAGCTACTTCCTTGACTTACTCTAGCATACACGTAACTACCACTGTTACCACCGTAGCTGCTTCGTTGGTCTCCGGCAGAATAACTACCACTGCTGCTACTACCGCGGTTGTTTTTGTCAAAGGCGTTATTCTGGTCACCAGCGGTAAAACTAATACCGTAACCGCCATTGCTGCTTTGAACATGATCACTTCCCTGGCCTGTTATATCATAATTACCACTGCTACCACCACTACTATCTCCACTCAAAGTAATACCTTGGCCACTAGCGATAACACTACTACTAGCGTAAACATCATTGCTTCTTTGAGCGTAACCACTTTCCTGGACTATTCCATCATAATTACCCCTGTTTCCACCAGTGCTACCTCCACTAAAAACGCTACCTTGTACTCCAGTAGAATAGCCCCCTCTGCTGGCTTCAACATTGTTTGCACCTTCAGTACCAACTGGACCTCCACTACTATAAGTTTCTCCAACATTACTACCACCACCAGTGTCGCCTCCGCTATTTTTAGAAGCACTATCACAACCGTTTCCACAATGGTTTCTACGACTATCTCCATAGTCGTTACTGCCATCAAAGTATTCTTCCCATTTCATTCCACAGTAAGTTAAACCCAAAGGGCCCACACCACTGTAACAAAAATGAGGCTTATTAATAAGTCTGAAACTTAAAAGACTTTGTTATGGATGAAAATTATCAGAAAATCAATATGATAATAATAATTAAATTACGTTGAAGTAAAAAATAAATAAGAAACGAGGAAAATTAAAGCTAATTACACATTTTCACAGAAAGCGAATACATAAGAAAGAAATACTCACATGGAAAAAGAAATTAAATAAGTTTATTAATGCAACGAGAAAAAAGAAAAAGTAGTAAAGAACGGTATTAAGATACTTTAAAATTATGGCTGTGTCGGCTTAATTAATAGAGCAGTAATAAATTAATTAATATTGCTGTTGTTTAATAAACAGAGCAATGTTATCAATTATGCTTACCATCGTTCAGGGATTGAAATAGCGATCGAAAACAAAGCTACAACGCTTAGGGAAAATAGAATATATTTCTCCATATTCTGGAAAAAAAACTTGAAATAATATTATGGTTGTGTTCTACCCAGCTCTTGATGTATAAATGAGAAATGTTCAAACTTGCCATTTTATATAAGAATAATACGAAGCTGATAAGTCATTAAATACCTAACAAAAAACCCAGGCCTGGGGAATAAATATTGATCTAGTAGATAGATAGATTTATACTTTCGGCTTTTAGTGTGCTTGGAAACACATATTATGGAATAAAACGTGGCGTAAATTTGGCGTGAACTCAAATTCGGAATAAGACGTCGAAAATTAACTGTCATTAAAAAATGTTTACTTACCCTCTTGAGGGTAACCCCACTAAATAAATACTTCAATAATATAATTATGCAGGTTTTTTGACAAATTAAAAAAAATACCGTTTAGCAATAATAATCGACCTAAGCATTTTCGCTTTAATCTTGAGTCACGGCCTGCATTTGTAATAAAACTGCTGAAAATCCCAAAAAAATTCTTGACTAGGACGTACGATGCTTTTTATTTTGGGAAAACCAAAAATTCCCGCATCGAAAAGATTTTTAAAAAAACGTACCACCACGTGCATGAAGTCACGGGAAAAATCTAGTAATAATATCATATTAATGTTGTTCTAGTCCACCCTACCAGGGTGGACTAGAACAAGTGTAAATTGCAAAATTTTATTTTTAAAAAACAAGCTTTTAGTAGCTGGCTACATCATCAGACCCTGAATATTATCTAAGACCAGAGTACCTGTCAAGACAAATTAAACGAGCCCAAACTCGATGGGGTTACGCCATTTTATTACAGAGTTTCCATAGCCACCTTCCGGCTACATCATCGGACCCTGGATATCACCTAGGACTAGGGTTCTTGTCAAAACGAATCAAACGAGCCCAAAATAAATGGGGTTACGTCATTTTATTACAGTTTCCATAATCACCTCCCGGCTTTATCATCAGACCCTGGATACCATCTAGGATCAGAGAACTTGCCAAGATTAATCAATCGAGCGCAAACTTGATGGGGGCAAGGTCACCTTCTGGCTTCATCATCAGACCCTAAATATCATCTGGGACCAGAGTACTTCTTAAGCTGAATCTAACGATCCCAAATTCGATGGAGTTATGTCGTTTTATTACAGAGTTCCGATAGCCATATTCCAGCTCCATCATCAGATCAGTTCCGTATCACATTGCATTGTCATCAATCGGAAACCGGAAAGTGGTTCTAATTCATATTGCAAGATTTGAACTTAATATATTATACATACATTGTAAGTTAAATAATAGCTTTTAAAAATAGAGAACCTTTTTATAAACGTCCTTAAAACTATCTGACCATTAATATTAATTATTTTAATCTTTAATGTGGTAATTCCTTTTCATTCATAATATTATTATCATGGGTTTTTGTAGTTAGTGAAGTTATCGATATAATTGGGGTCAGTTTCACTGATATAAAACAAACTACTGAGTATATGAACTTAAGATTTATATTTATTAATAATTTTTAATAATAATAATACGGTTAGAAATTATGAATAATTATAAATTATTAGACATGATTAGGACAAATAGTAGTTCATGGATTATTTTAATATTAAGAAAACATTTGATTGAATGAATAACATTGCATTAATACGTCTTACTCATCCATTCAATCACATGCTATTCCATACAATATAATGTATACTTTAATTTAATATCGTTATTAAGATAGTTACCTAATTGTTAAAATTACTTAAATTATTGATCCAGTTGGTACATCATATTATTTTTGATGGTTAAAATAATATTAAAGATAGTGTACTGATGTAAAATGGCTGACGTCATTCGTAACATTTCGTTCACATTCGTAATACATTCGTTTTTTGTATAAAAGCTATGCAGCGACATAGAGGGGAGGATTCTGTAAGCGAAAGTCGACGAATAAACAAGTGAAAATAGTCTCCGAGTTATTATTCAGCATCGGCGTCTATCAATATTAAGACATTGTTTTCAATGAGAGAATTATTATACATTTTCATATTTGTAAAATTTTCTGTAACCATTTTCAACTAAATCATTTAGCGTCGTGGACTAGGTCCAACTCATTCTGAGCGTGTCCAGCTAGACGATGGATTGAGAGGATGACGCATCTCAAACGGCAACACTGATGTAGAGCGACATAAGGGGCAACTGCACAGGGCGGGTTTTTTGTCATTAGGGCCAGGGCAAACACGATGCTTTTAGTAGTCGCGATCGGTTTTAGCGACTGCATTGCGAAAACGTGTTTCGCGACTCATACGCGTTCGATACGACGATGCTAAAAGCATCGGTAATAAGCGTTTTTGTGGATGTAATGACTTAGTATATTATCACATGGTTGTGATCAGGATCGATCGATCGAAAGTATCGATACAAATACAAGTATCATGCATCCCTAGTTTGACCGTGTCTGGCAGAGGTGAAATGAAGAGAGAGCGGGAAGGTCGCTTAACAATGCAGCTCGATTGCCGCGACTGCTGTTTGTACGCTACATCGAGCTTCCAAAAATCGCAAAAACGCAGATCGTCGCAGCTAAAAGCATCGTGTATGCCCTGGCCCTTAGACGAATCCACCCTAGACTTAAAACATATTGTTTTGGTCTAAGTATAATGAACTAAATGTTCTAAGCCCCCCAGATTACGACATTATATACTCGTATATCAAACGAGTACCTACTAGTAATTACTGTAGTAAGTAAATGTATAATTATAGTACTCGTAATTCGTAAGTTACCTGCAGCTCCATCGATCCGGTTTACTACCCTGTTCTGTAGTGATTATTTCAAGTATCAGTTGAGATAATGATGACGGTGATGAAAAGTGATAATTACCTACCCAAATTAGGAAGGTTTCGAGCGGCATTATTTGTGTCAATTCTCAGCTATAGAATAATGTATTTTTCCTGTCGGATAATATGAATACCAAAATACCAGCTTTGTATAAATACTGGCTAATGCCCGCGACTTCGTCCGCGTGGATTTGGTTTCCAAAATCCCGCGGGAACTCATTGATTTTCCGGGATGCCTATGTCACCCTCCAGGTTCTCAACTATACCTTTCCAAAAATCACGTCAATCGTAGCTTTGTTGACGGACAAACAAACAAACAAACACACTATTCATAATATGTATTAGTAAGGAAGAATTAATACTACGATAGTAAAGGCGATCTAATTAAATTGTAGAACACAAAAGCTACTATCGTGACTTAAATATGATAAGTTAGATATATTCCCTCAGATACTTTTTTGTAGAGAATAATGAGTACTTTAATCATGTAGTACATAATTTTTAGGGTTCCGTACCCAAAGGGTGCCAACGGGACCCTATTACTAAGCCACCGCTGTCCGTTCGTCCGTCCGTCCGTCCGTCCATTAGCGGGCTGTATCTCGTAAACCGTAATAGATAGACAGTTGAAATTTTTACATATTGTGTATTTCTATTGCCGCTATAACAACAAATAATAAAAATAAAATAAAATTTAAAAATAAAGGATTATAAGGAAATAAAATTTTATTTTTTTACCCTGGCATGTGGAGTGTCATTGTCTAGAGCTCATTAAGTGGAGTTCAAATATATATTTTTTATTTTTTAGCTACAAACACGAAGAAATGGGGGGCCGTCAAAGTTGTCGGTTTTAGACCAATTTTGTTAGGGGGTCTATCTCAAAAACTAAACTAGCTAGGAATTTGAAATTTTGGTATATTATGTATTATATAGTGTATTTAAACAACAAATACTTAAAACACCGGTTTATAATAATAATAATAATAATAATAATGATTTATTTGCCACAAAAAAGAATGTACATTATAAACAGTAAACGTAATGCGGCCCTGGCAGCTAAACTGAGTTTATATACTCGTATGATAGCTGCCAGTGCTTTCCCCGATATAGTGAAGCATACAAACATTCTTAGGTCTAATATAAAAAGCATTCATAATAATAATTAGTTTAAAACTTCTTAAAATAAAACATGCTTATTTTGTGTGTGTGTGTGTGTGTGTGTGTGTGTGTGTTGTGTGTGTGTGTGTGTGTGTGTGCGTGCGTGTGTGTGTGTTGTTGTGTTGGCTTTATTATATAAAAAACTACCTAGAAAAGAGGAAAATCTTTTAGAGAAAACTGTGCTATGATTAGGAATATTACATACTGAATGTTTCCGTCGTTTATCTTTTAATTTCTGTATGTTTGCCGGGTCTACGATTTTATGTTGTTTCAAAATTATTTTTTGAATAAATAATTGTCTCACTGTGAGTAGTTTACTTTCCTTATAGAGGGATGAAGTAGGATATCTGTAGGGTAGAAAAGAGCTGACCTTAAGAACCGCCCTTTGTGCCCGCTCCAATTTGAGGAGACGCGTCTTCGCCGCACCTCCCCAACTATCAATGCAATATGTCAATAAAGATTCACATAAGGTGTGGTACAACATTCTCAATATTTTTTCATCGGCAACATGGCGGATATTTTTAAAAATAGCTATGAGTTTACGAATTCTATTTGCTAGAATATTTATGTGATTATCAAATGAGAGTTGATAGTCAATGATGACGCCTAGATATTTTATACAGTCAGGTCTTTCTAAATTAGGACAATTGCATGTACTTACTGAACTAAGAACGGGACATAAAATAGAATGTGCTTTAATGTTAAAGCTGTCTAGACAAGGTTGTGTGTGCCGGGAAATGGAGAAAGTTAAGTATTTAGTTTTCCCAGTATTAATGCTTAAGAGATTACTATGCAACCAGGACATGACTAGATTAAAACCTTTTTGGGCATTGTGGAAAGCAGTTTCCCAATTAGGACCCCCGAATAAAAGTGTAGTGTCATCCGCAAATGTTATAATTTTTCCATTAATCAATTCCAAATTACAAAGTTGATTAATGTAAATCAGAAAGAGGGTCGGACCTAAAATGCTTCCTTGTGGAACTCCGTGAACAACTGGTAGTGATGAACTTACATGCTCACTAATTCTAACACACTGCGTTCGATAGCTTAAATAGTCCTGGAACAGTTTTAGCTGTATACCACGTATTCCTATCTGTTCCAGCTTTTTTAGAAGCAGAGGGATGGACACAGTGTCAAAGGCCTTGGCGAGGTCTAGAAATATTGATATGCACTTCATTCCACGATCTAAGTTTTGAGCGATAGTATTTGTTAAGTTAGATACCGCATCAGAAGTAGATTTAGATTTGCGAAAACCGTACTGATTTGGTGAAAGTATATTATTTATAGTGCGGTTTGTAAGTTGTGACCAAAACAAACGAGCATTTTTCCCCATATGCTAATTTAGCACTTTCTAAGAACTAAGGTATCTAAATATGTATCTAGTTTTTGAAAAATTGATATGGTCATATGTACGGAACCCTAAAAGAGCGAGGTCCGACTCGCACTTGGCCGATTTTTATGTATCATCAATAGTTTTCTCAGCACACGCCAAATAATGCATTTTATAGGCAAAATTTTGCTACTTTGGGTTACATTATTGCAATTTTCTTAAGGATCTCTGATTTTTTTGAAAATAAATTATAGCCTATTTTACTTTCTGATAATTTAGCTGTCTATTGGTGAAAAAATGGTTAAAACCGGTCCAGTAGTTAAAGAGCCTATTCGGTACAAACAAACAAACAAACAAACAAACAAAAAAATCTTTCCTCTTTATAATATTAGTATATAGACAAGTGATAAAGCAGTCCCAGTGCTAACCTCTGCGGTCAATCTCGCTGGATACCTACAAATGAAGACATCTTTGTGGTACATTAGTTGGATCACTTTTGAACTACTGCGCCTGAGATAAAAGTAGTATTAAGTATGTAGTAAGTTACCTTTGTTGATAACTTTAACTGTGCCTAGTGTCTTTGTTTACGACCGTCAACGCAATACCAATCCCATGGTGAGTGGGTACATAATACAATACGGTGTGAAACCATGACTGGGTTTCATAATCGTATAAACATTTTTGTATGAAACAAATTTAGCAGATCTAAACCTAAATCATGTATCGACATGGCGTTTTATATTTACATCGGTAAACAAAATCATGCCTTCCAAGATAGCGAGTTACTTGAGAAAAAATCGTTCTAAAACTAGCATAAGGCGCCATCTCCACGGGCGAGGGAATCGCGGCGAGTCCGTCCAACTATCGTCAGAATATCAAGTTGGACGAGAGTTACTCACGAATTAGTCGATATTCTGACTAATTTCTTAAACTGGACACTTTAAAGTTAAGATTTCTATATAAGCCTGTGAAGATGATACTGCCATTGGCGCAATTGGAATGCCATAAGCCTACTTTGTCGTATTACTTTACAAATTGAGAAAAACCAAATTAAATTCGAATTACGCGGGCAGACCCGTGTATTTCACCTTAAACATTTTGTTTAAGTAGCGGCGGCAGTTTGCCGTGTCAAGGCGGTAGCAGTAGGCGGGGCTACGGTGGCTACGATGGCTACGGTGGCTACGGCCTCTACGGCGTCTACGGCGGAGGTGATCTCGGTAGAGGCGGCTATGATGGTGGTGGCTACGAGGAGAACGATTCCAGCGATGACGACATCAAACAGTGCAATGGATGTACTATCAATAATATAGGCAGCGGCTACAAGATTACAAATATTGTACACATAGAGAAACGAAGAGAATAAAAAAACATGGTAATATTTTTTATTTCTTCATTTATTTTAGTTTTAAACTCTCATGTTTTGAACTTTCAGTGATTTATTGTTGACATTGTATAATATTAATATAAATAAAGTTTAAAAATACATGTAAGAAGAACATGCAACAACAAAGCTGTTATTTTGACATTTCAAACAGACACTTCAATTTTATTTGTATAGATATGGTTATTCAACGAGCCTCGTTCCATTGGTTTGGTTTTACTAAAACCTTATTATTTAAAAATTAAAAACAAATCGTCATTGCTAAAAGTTGCTATCTTATACCAAATTGACTACGTTTATTACAATAGTAACTGATATCCATATGGGTGGATTTCCCAACAGCAAAATTTACGCGGCATGTATGAAATCGGTAGTGCAGACCGTTACTGTACAGTGCTTATATTTTTCTAGGCAGAAGAGTATGTTATCTTTATGGAGCCAGTAAATATTTCTCGATAAAGATTGCAGTTTAGGAAAAAAAAATTTAAACCCCTAATTTTTCATTTCGGTGGCTGTCCTCACAACATTTTTCAGTGTCATTTCCCTCATAAAACAAAAAATAATTGGTTTTTTTGGCTTATGGCTACTTTTATTTAAACCGTTAATAGTGTTAGTATTATCACAAAGTAATTTTATAATAATGTCTACCCAGATTAAGAACTGGTAAGTAAAAATGCATGTGTCCCAAAAAGTCCTTTCATTTCGGTGGCTTAAAGTTAATCAAGAATATTTTTGCATAGAACAACTCTAGCTCCCCCCTTATGCTTTTAGAACATACGTAATAGTGGCCTCTAGGTGTTTATCCTGTATGGAAGTGCGCCGATTGCCTGCTTGTTCCCCAAAAAAACGTTTGTATGTCATTTCGGTGACGTGCGACACATTTCTTTTCATTTCCGTGTATAGGTATAACTTGTCTTGCAATGAGCTAGTATACTTAATTAAATACTAATGAATGAGATATTGGTAATATGTTTATTTGTGTAGTATTCCTTATATCCTATAATAAATACTTTTTTAGTTATGCTAATTTTTACCCTTGGTTTTCATTTTGGTGGATTCGGTGGCCTAAACTGGCCACCGAAGTGATAAAAACCGACTGAAATGATAAAAATTCTCATTTCGGTGAGCTTTTATCATTTCGGTGTATAATAGTTTCATTTCGGTGGATTGTTTTATCATTTCGGTGAAAATCCGGATCAACACGTGAATTTTTCAAAATATTTGTTTAATTTTATAGTATGTATATATATGAAAATTTTAATAGGAGGACGCTTTATTACCGATATTGTGAAACAACTTTTTTATTTTAGTCTGTCTGTCTGACTGTGCGCGCATTACATGAAAACTACCAAGAAACTACCCAACGGATTTTAATACAATTTGGTATAGTAGGTAGCTGATACTCCTGGTCAACATATAACATATAAGATAATAGATTTTATCCTCATAATACAATAAGGTTCCTCCGGGATAGGAGATGAAAATTTTTGTCTAGTTTACTCCATAACTCCGTGAAAGTAAAAAGATTATCAATTTAGGTAAGGTGTATGGTTGAGGTTAGCATTTGCTCAGTAGAAAAGTAATATTTTGTCTGTCTGTATAATTGACCCATGGGTCAATTTCAACAAAGTGGTTTTTTTCTTTCATTTCGGTGAATTTTCGTATTATAAGTTTTTTTTTTAATTTAAGCTGTAGTATATTATACTTCTTGATATAGGTTATGCTCGTATGTAATGCCATAAAAATATATCCTATTTAACCTATGTAAATTCGTGTTTGAAATTTGGATGCCACCGAAATGAAACATTCGTTCACCGAAATGAAATAGCTAACCACCGAAATGAAAGAATGTGTCAACTGAAATTAAAATGCACCGAAAACGTATACAGACATGGCTAAGTATATTATATTATTAAAATACGAGTACTAGCTGAAGCCCGCGATTTCATCCGCATGTATTTAGTTTTTAAAAACCCGCGATTTATAAAATTACAATAATATAAAAAATAATATGAAAAAATATATAAAATTTTGCGAGTGAAGCAAGCGCGAAATTTTTTACCTTTAATGGTGGGGATTTAGAAACTATTCGATCGTGAATTGATATTGTTTTTACCAAGTATAAACTACAATATTATCTGGGTGATTTTTTTTGGTAAATCGTGTTTTTTGGAAATTATATATTAAAAAATAATAATAATAAAAAAAAATTCATAGGAGAAAGTATAATCGTATGGACTCAAACCGGGGTCTTCAGGTTTCGGTACCGCCCAATTTCCCGAGCTACGGGAACTTTATAAATGATGGCAAAATTTACCTTCGTATCTAATTATATTGTTAGGGGTTTTTCATTGCCTGAAAACACGGATAAAACGACCTTTTATAGAAATGAAACCTAGCTAGATCGATTTATTGCCCCCGAAACTTCCTGCATACTAAATTTCATGAAAATCGTTGGAGCCGTTTCCGAGATTCAGATTATATATATACAAGAATTGCTCGTTTAAAGGTATTAGATAATGACGTAGTGCAGAAGTAAAAAAATTCACACTCGTCTCGCTCGCGAATGTGTCGGTTGTGGATTGCTATGATAGGTACCAAGTACGGACTATACATAGTGGCGTAATGCATCAGTAACATTTTTTCCGCTCGCTTCGCTCGCAAAGTTTTGGTTGGGATTGGTATTGTTGGTATCAATTATTATTATGGATTACATATCTGCAAAGTAAAGCCATCAACACTGGGCTACATCATTGATATCTAGGTACCAATTGCTCAATCCTGATGCTGCTGCGAACTGGCTCATCTATTGGTGGGGATGTGGAATCTATCGATTAACTATGAATTGATATGTAGGTACCAAGTATGGAATACATAATAATACTGCGTAGAAGAGCCATTAACCACTGGGCTATATCATTCCAGGCACCATTTCCTATCCTGATGGTGCAGGGTACCGGCCCACCTAAATGGTAGGGATTTGGAATCTAACAATTGTGAATTGATATTGTATGTACCAAGACGTAAGGACTACATCTTGGTGAAGTGCAAACGTAAAAAAATTCGGGCTCGCTTCGCTCGCAAAAATTGGGGTTTGCTGTTGTAGGTAATAATCATTATAGACTATACAGTGGCGTAGTACAGGCCAAATTTTAAAAACGTAGACGAAGTCGCGGGCATTAGCTATAAAGAACATATAGCATAAAACTACATATCTTTTTGTAAATCTTTGAATGCATTCTCTCTTCTTCGTCTCTAACATTAGAAAATGCATTCAAAGATTTAGAAAAAGTCACTTGCTGGCCTGGATTTTCACCGAAATGAAATAATAACCAACTGAAATCCACTGAAATGAAAAAAAAAATACACCGAAATGAAAAAAACTCACCGAAATGAGGATTTTTATCATTTCGATGAGATTTTTATCATTTCTGTTGCCAGTTTAGGCCACCGAAGCAACCGAAATGAAAACACCGAAATTAAAACCAAGGACAAAAATTAGCATGACGAGAAAATTATTTAATAAAGGATGCAAGGGATACTACACAAATAAACGTAGTACCTACCATAGCGCATTCATGAATACTTAATTCAATGTACTAGCTCATTGCAAGACAAGTTATATCTATGCACGGAAATGAAAAGAAATTTGTCCCGTGCCACCGATATGACATACTAACATTTTTGGGGGGCACACAAACAAGCGGTGAACATCCTTCTACGAAAAACATCTAAAGGTTACTATTGCGTATGTTACAAATGCATGAGGGGGGATCTATTAGAGTTGTTCTATGCAAAAATATTCCTGATAAACTTAAAGCCACAGAAATTAAAGGACTTTCTAGGACACATGCATTTCTACTTACCCGTTATTAAACTGGGTAGATATTATTATAAAATTACATTGTGATAATACTACCACTATTAACGATTTAAATTAGAGTAGCCATAAGCCAAAACAACCAATAGTTTTTGTTTTATGAAAGAAACTACACTGAAAAATGTTGTGAGGACAGCCACTGATATGAAAAATTTGGGGCTTCATCATTTTTTTAATCCTAAACTGCAATTCATCACAAGAAATATTTATTGGCTCCATACAGATAACATACACTTCTGCATACATGCCACGTAAATTTTGCTGTTTGGAAATCCACCCAGAAGATTTTTACAACAATCATGCAAAATAATAACAACATAAGGATAAATAATTATTTATCCTTATTATTTTGCATTTTACATTATTATCACTATTATATTTTATCGTTTTGGGAAAATTTTATACTTAATAATGTCTTATCAATTTGACCTAGGGTCTCTTCTTTTACAATTATAAAAGATTATAAGTATCACAAATCTCATCGGTGAAGACACACGCTATAGCTCTGTATTTTAATACCAATAGAAATAAAAAGTCAACATGAATAAGTGCATGTTGTTCGTTCTTTGTACTGTTGCTCTGTCGGCGATAGTTGAGGCGAAACCAGTGCCAGAGCCTTGGTGAGTACGACTACAAGTTGAAATAGTAGCCCAATAGGCTATTTGACTACTTTTAGAAAATCATCTTAAATTGTTAATAATGCTATGCTGAAGCTAACAAAACATATATTTCGGCATAATTTTCATTATTTTTCATAAAAATCGAGAAATAAATTCAAAAAAATAAATTGCCGCCGAAACGTTCCATTTGCTCTCATGACGTAACAGTTCACATTTCAAACAATGACAATTTTATAATATGTGTTTAGGCCGCGTGTCGCATACTATTTGGTATTTAATAAAATAGTAACGATGAAAAACAGACGAAATTAGCCTATTACGCCGCACAAACACGTCGAAATGTATTGACAAAATGAGAATTCCATAGGTGGTGTAGACTGTGACGTCATTCGAGATCACGCAACGTTTTCGATCACGTGACCATGGCCAGAATTATAGCAATTTTATTTAATGTTTTCTAATTAAATAAAGCTTTATTTTTTAGTTTTGTCGTATGGAATAATGTTTTTAGATAATAATCTTTTAGGATGACACCAGTTGAAACGATATTTTTATTATAGTCAAATACCCTATTGTTAAAGATGTGGACTGAAAACTGAAAGGTTGACTGGTTATATTCCCATCTACTGCACTCTTGTCGAACCTACTCCTAAGCGTAACGCTTACTGTGAGGGGAGAAGGGAATATTTTTCAAGTTCAGAATGGCTCATACTCTTTAAGGAAATATAAAGAAACACGCTTGAAAAGAAAAATATTTATTTAAAAATAAATACACTACCTCTTGAATGTAATCATATCCGATTGTAAGTGCAGCCTAAAAGATGGAACGCGCTTACCTTTAAGATGCCTATTCACCGTTGATTTAAAGGTACCCGAGGTTAAAAAAAATTTCTTCCGTCATGCATAACTGTTTTTTTGGTTAAGTTAAAAGTCTATCTGGAATTTGACTTATACTTCATGCTTTTGAGTTAGAACCTGAGATAATATGCGTCCAAAGACAGCTACTTAAATAAGACCCCATATTATTACTATACCCATTTACTGTGTAGGTTTTTAAAAACAGTGTTGCCTAATTATTTTCAATGAATCTGAATGATTTTGGAACTCCTATTTTTAACTGACTTTCAAAAAGGACCCTTCTTTTTTTTCTCAATTCAGTCGATATCTTTTTTTGCTTTTATCTGCTGACCAGTACCAATGCAGTGGCAGAGTCTTGATTGTGATTAGAGCCACAAGTTGGTCTACATAAGATAAGTAATAGTACCTGGGTGACCGAGCTTTGTTCGGTTTTTTTTTGTGTAAATCGTATTTTTTGGAAATTATATATTTAGAAAAAAAAAATTAATAATAGTAATAATAAAATTCATAGGGGAAAAAATAATCGCCTGGACTCGAACCGGGTTGTTCTGGTTCTGGTTTTTTGATTGACCACCCGATTTCCCTGAGCTATTGGGACTTTTTAATTAATGGCGAAATTTACCTTCGTATTCTAATGATATTGTAGAGAGATTTTCATTGCCTGAAAACATGGCTAAAACGACGTTTTTAAAAATGAAACCTTGCTAGATCGATTCATCACCCCCGAAACCCCCTGCATGCTAAATTTAATGAAAATCGTTGGAGCCGTTTCCGATAGCTACTGCTTTAACAATACGATAAATCGATGTACATTTTTTTGTATTTTGGCAAACCTGTAATATATTTTACAACGAAATATTTTTTTACAGCGAATGGTTGGATCGGCTTTTATGGGGAAATACGGATTATGATAGGAATGTGAATAACTATTATATCGGAAACGGACACCAGAATGACAACAATGTAAACCTACATGGCGGTAGAAATTCCAACGACGGTGGCTGGTGGTAACTACATTTATCTACAACGACATATATTTTTAAAAGTAGATAAACAAATAAAAATAAAAATAGGTAGGTATTGTTTCAAATAAAATCCATTGTTTGCATAGATTGTGTTATAATTTTTGTGTTTATAAAATTAATTTCAATAAACTTTATTAAATTACCTTGCAAAGAGAAAGGTTTTTGTATATTTATTTAAGTCCCTTTCCAAATATCTTTTTCAGCAACAGAACAACGGACCTTTTTTCCATGGATATGGTTGAGAACCGAAAGTGACGTACTTTTATATTGGAAAAACAAGAGGTTTCTGCTAATTTCTTAAATCCTTTCTCCTTATTTACTTACTTAATTTTGTATCTATATTAAACACTAGCTGATGCCCGCGACTTCGTCTGCGTGAACTTAGCCTTTAAAATGCCTCGGGAACTCTTTGACTTTGCGGGATAAAATGTAGCCTGTCACTCTCCAAGTCCTCAACTATAGGTACCCCTGCAAAAAATCACGTCGATCCGTAGCTCTGTTGGGGCGTGATTGAAGGACAAAGCAACGCACTTTCGCAGTTATAATATTTCACCATATAAAGTGCAAGTGCATATAGTCGACGTGGTTTTTTACACAGGTAAAGTTTTAGACCTGGAAAATAACACAGGCTACTTTTTGTCCCGGGAGCATACATTTAAACGCCCGCGCCACTACGAAGTATATAATTTATTGTAGATTTTTTTTAAACGCAGATCGGCTTAGGCGTATTCGAGTAATCGGTGAACATGAATAGAAAAAAGATTCCGTTGAATTGAGATCCTCCTCCTTTTTTGAAGTCGGTTAAAATAATAATAAAAATTAGTTTAAATGTAACGAAGATAAGGAGTAAAACAGTCAAAATAGTTCAATCCCTATCTCAGAGAACATACATCCATCCATCCGTATACTACATCTATACAAACATACATCCGTATACATTCATCCTCACAAACTTTCACATTAATAATATTATTGTATAATTAATTAATAATATTATTAGTTCACATTAATAATCAACATACATTAATACATGCATATATACATACACACATACATACATACATACATACATACATACATACATAAATACATACATAAATACATACATACATACATACATACATACATACATACATACATACATACATACATACATACATACATACATACATACATACATACATACATGCATACATGCATACATACATACATACATGCATACATGCATACATGCATACATACATACATACATACATACATACATACATGTATGCATGCATGCATATTGGCGCATGATTTAAGGATAAATATGTGAAAAGTAGCATACGAATATCCCGCGGGAACTGTTTGTTTTCCCGGAATAAAAAGAAGCTGTTGTCACTTTTCAGGTCCTCAACTATGCCTATCAAAAAAACCACGTCAATCTGTAACTTCGTTGGCGCATAATTGAAGGATTAATATGTGAAAAGTAGCATACGAATATCCCGCGGGAATTGTTTGCTTTCCCAGGATAAAAAGTAGCCTTTGTCACTTTTCAAGTCATCAACTATGCCTCTCCAAAAAACCACGTCAATCTGTAACTCCGTTGGCGCATAATTGAAATATAAATGTGTGAAAAGTAATATACTAATATCCTGCAGGAACCGTTTGTTTTCCCGGGATAAAAAGTAGCCTGTGTCATTTTTCAGGCCCTTAACTTTACCTGTGCAAAAAAATCAGGTCAATCTAAAACTCCATTGCGCGTATTTTGAAGGACAAATGCGTAAAAAATTGCGATGCTATCCCGCAGGAACTGTTTGCTTTTCCGGGATAAAAAGTAGCCTATGTGCTATTCCAGACTATAATCTATGTCTGTGCCAAATTTCAGCAAAATCGGTTCATTCGTTGTCGCGTTAAAGAGTAACAAACATCCATCCATCCATCCATATATCCATTCTCACAAACTTTCGCATTTATAATATATAAGTAGAAGGAAGTAGGGTAGTCGGATAGGTAGTAGGAATATACATATATACATACATACATACATACATACATACATACATTCATACATACTTACATACATACATACATACATACATACATACATACATACATACATACATGCATACATACATGCATACATACATACATACATACATACATACATACATACATACATACATACGTACATACATACATATATAAATACCGCGTAATTAAAAGATAAATATGTGAAAAGTAGCATACTAATATCCCACAGGAACCGTTTGCTTTTCCGGGATAAAAAGTAGCCTTTGTCATTTTTCAGGCCCTTAACTTCACCTGTGCAAAAAATCACGTAAATCTAAAACTCCATCGCGCGTATTTTGAAGGACAAATGCGTAAAAATTAGCGATGCTATCCCGCAGAAACTGTTTGCTTTTCTGGAATAAAAAGTAGCCTATGTGCTATTCCAGACTATAATCTATGTCTGTGCCAAATTTCAGCACAATCGGTTCATTCGTTGTCGCGTTAAAGAGTAACAAACATCCATCCATCCATCCATCCATATATCCATTCTCACAAACTTTCGCATTTATAATATATAAGTAGGAGGAAGTAGGGTAGTCGGATAGGTAGTAGGAATATACATACATACATACATACATACATACATACATACATACATACATACATACATACATACATACATAAATGCCGCGTAATTAAAAGATAAATATGTGAAAAGTAGCATACTAATATTCCACAGGAACCGTTTGTTTTCCCGGGATAAAAAGTAGCCTTTGTCATTTTTCAGGCCCTTAACTTCACCTGTGCAAAAAATCACGTAAATCTAAAACTCCATTGAGCGTATTTTGAAGGACAAATGCGTAAAAATTAGCGATGCTATCCCGCAGGAACTGTTTGCTTTTCCGGGATAAAAAGTAGCCTATGTGCTATTCCAGACTATAATCTATGTCTGTGCCAAATTTCAGCAAAATCGGTTCATTCGTTGTCGCGTTAAAGAGTAACAAACATCCATCCATCCATCCAAACATCCATACATCCTCACAAACTTTCGCATTTATAATATTAGTAGGAAGTAAATAAAGATATGGAAAGGAAAATATAAGTCATGTTCAGAATAGATAGATTAAAAGTTTGTAGTAAAGCAAAAATCTTTGACCATCGACGTCTCAATTCAATCAAGTTGGACTGGGAGCCGAGACCTTTCAGACCTTCGTTAGTGTATAAAAGCTGAAATTTTCTCTGCGTATGTCCCCAATAGAGATAAGAACGATCCTCGACTATGAAGTTAGGATCATGGTGGCTTTGGGAGATATCAGGTAGTAAAGGTGCATAAATTCTGAGGATACTTTCGTCGTAGTCTAAAAGCTGAGTTTTATATTTGTTACTTGGGGAGCTATCAGAAGATGTTTCCTCAGCAGTCAGACACTTCCGATGGTTCTGTCAGACACTTTGAAAATCTACCGTAGGTAGGTAAGTAGGCGAACCTTGATGAAACCATGGAATTTTACGGGATATAAAGTACGATTGCGACCTTGGTTTTTATGACGATTATCTCCATCATCTTGACCACTGATGCCAGTTTGGCGTCTGTTAGCGTCTTCGTTGCTAGTTGGGCTCATGTTACCAGCTTGGCCTATTTTACTAGATTGACCCTCGTCGCCATTAAAGTAACCACCGCGGCCTCTTTTACTAGCTAGATTATCATTCTGATCATCATCGTAGTTTTCATTATCACTACTTTGTACACCATAATCATCATGGTTTAGGTTGCTATATTGGTATCCGTTTGTATCTAGGTCTCCTCTGCCACCTTGAAATATGTCACCAGTAGGATATTCACCTCGTGAATTACGAGCACCTAGATTCTTGGGTTGCCATCTTCTAAAAGATAAAATGCATAATAATTATTTAATATTATGCATTCGAAGAGCTGATGGTCGTTGGGGTCCCAAGGTGCTGGAGTGGCGACCCCGCACCGGGAATTGCAATGTTGGCAGACCTCCCACCAGGTGGACCGACGACATCCAACGAGTCGCAGGGAGCCGCTGGATCCAGGCGGCGTAAGACCGAGGCCTGTGGAAGTCCATGCAAGAGACCTTTGTCCAGCAGTAGACGTCTATCGGTTGATAAAGAAGAAGAAGAAGAAGAATTTAATATTAAATTTACTGCCTAATAGATACATATTTCAATTTTCCCTTTCCTTTTAGTATCTAATCTACGTTTTTTTAAGTATAATATGTTATTAATGGGTACACACGTGCATACCTATTTCCACCTCTATTAAAACCTTGAGTTCTGCCAGATTGTTGGTATTCATCCCAACTCTTCAGGTCTTTGTCTCCCTCTTCGAAATTTTTTCTGTTGTCATCTATATCGCCATCCCAATTACCTGGGTATCTTTGAAAACTGCGGTAAGTAACACTTAGATACTTGTAACTCTTACCATATCGGTATCTACCGTAGTAGTCGAAAGAGCGCCGCAAAATCTCCTGTCGCCATCTATGCACCCAAAAAGCATTTTAATTTTGTAAAATTTTTACTCATTCATTTTATTTTTATTCGCTCTATTTAAAGTGTTTCTCTCTCTCTATGTACATATAACAGTAATTAACAAAAAAAATTGGTTGTCTGTAAAGTAGGTTTACGGACGATAGTTTTACGTGATAACGTCCTAAAGAAACAAGTCACAAGCCAACGCTTGGGCTGATCGTGCCTCTCTATCGGTTGTTCCGCGCTCTCGCTTGCACGCTCAGGCTCAGGCGGAACGTGACACTTTTTCGTGCGTGCAGCCGGTGTTCATCGATTTATAAGACGTTATCACGTCAAAACTATGTAAAAATACAAACAGGTTTTTGCAATTCACGAAGGCGAGTGAGCTTTACTTGTGGTTAATTCGTGTACATGCACATTGCATGAGTGTGCGTGCCTGTCAAAGCCGACAGGTGGGAGCGGGCAGGCGCGAGCATTGCACTCGCTCACACTTATACAGATACGACACACACACACAACCATAAGTCAGTCGGCCTTTGTTTTGCAAGAACTTATACTCTGGTAATGAACCTCTCTAAATAAAGCTGTGTGTATTTTATCTGTAACCTTTTACCTCAGTGCGGCGCGGTCTACATTTCTGTCTTCTTCGTCAGATGTTTCATCGTTATGTCTATAAAAGGAAAAATAACTATTATATTGATTTAAATAGTTTGTAACATTGACAATTCAATTACGGTAGTAAATCATTCGTCTATAGCTTGTAATCATTGAAAATTATTTTTTTATATAAATTTTAATTAATCCCGTTAAATTGTAAAGTAAACTCATTTATAAAGCTTTTTCAACCAATGTACTTCAAAACAGGGTAATTGTCTCTCCTTTGATAGAAACCAAATAAAAATAGGCTCTAATTATAAAAAAAACCGGCCAAGTGCGAGTCGGACTCGCGCACCGAGGGTTCCGTACTCCAAAAGTAAAACGATAATATTATATTAATTTGCTTATTTATCGTTAACTTTGTTTGTAGAGGTTTATTGTTAATATAAAAAAAACTATGCTAGTTAGAGCGCTGGTTTTATTTTTCCTGTAAAATATACATAAACCTCTATTGACCATAATTATTTCAGATTTCTCGATTGGTAAACTTCGGAGATAAGGGGGGGGGGGGGGGGGGGGACGGTATTTTTTTCGACATTTTGGCCGATTAATCAAAAACTATTATATCCTATTACTATTATAAATGCGAAAGTTTGTGAGGATGGATGTTTGGATGTTTGGATGGATGGATGGATGGATGGATGGATGGATGGATGTTTGTTACTCTTTAACGCGACAACAAATGAACCGATTTTGCTGAAATTTGGCACAGACATAGATTAATGTCTGGAATAGCACATAGGCTACTTTTTATCCTGGAAAAGCAAACAGTTCCTGCGGGATAGCTTCGCTATTTTTTACGCATTTGTCCTTCCAAATTCGCGCAATGGGGTTTTAGATCAACGTGGTTTTATTGTACAGGTAAAGTTAAGGACCTGAAAAATAACAAAGGCTACTTTTTATCCCGGGAAAACAAACGGTTCCAGCAGGATATTAGTATTCTACTTTTCACATATTTATCCATCAATTATGCGCCAACGGAGTTACAGATTGACGTGGTTTTTTGGATAGGCATATTTGAGGACCTGAAAAGAGAAAAGGCTACTTTTATCCCGGGAAAACAAACAATTCCCTCGGGATATTCGTATGCTACTTTTCACATATTAATCCTTCAATTATGCGCCAACGGAGTTACAGATTGACGTGTTTTTTTTTAATAGGCATAGTTGAGGACCTGAAAAGTGAAAAGGATACTTTTTATTCCGGGAAAACAAACAGTTCCCGCAGGATATTCATTTGCTACTTTTCACATATTTATCCTTCAATTATGCGCTAACGGAGTTACAGATTGACATGGTTTTTTGAATAGGCATAGTTGAGGACCTGAAAAGTGAAAAGGCTACGTTTTATTCCGGGAAAACAAACAGTTCCCGCAGGATATTCATTTGCTACTTTTCACATATTTATCCTTCAATTATGCGCTAACGGAGTTACAGATTGACATGGTTTTTGAATAGGCATAGCTGAGGACCTGAAAAGTGAAAAGGCTACATTTTATTCCGGGAAAACAAACGGTTCCTGCGGGATATTAGTACTTATGCTACTTTTCACATATTTATCCTTCAATTATGGGCCAAGGGAGTTAGATATTGACGTGGTTTTTTGGATAGGCATAGTTGGGGACCTGAAAAGTAACAACAGCTACTCTTTATCCCGGGAAAACAAACATTTCCCTAAATTATTCGCCAATATGCATGCATGCATGCATGTATGAATGTATGTATGTATGTATGTGTGTATGTATGTATGTATGTATGTATGTATGTATGTATGTATGTATGTATGTATGTATGTATGTATGTATGTATGTATGTATGTATGCATGTATGCATGTATGCATGCATGCATGTATGTATGTTTGTATTTATGATTATTTGTATCCTCCTTTTCCTAACTATAACTACATTACCTATATCCTATCCTACTAATCCTACTAATATTATTAATGTGAAAGTTTGTAAGGATGGATTTATGGATAGATGTAGTATACGGATGGATGGATGGATGGATGTATGGATGGTTGGATGTATGTTCTCTGAGATCTCTCGTGATGATATGAGATGCGTAAGTATGTTGGTTTCTCCTTCAATCACGTCCGAACAGAGCTTCGGATCGACGTGATTCGTGACGTGATTTTTGCAGGGGTAGTTGAGGACCTGGAGAGTGACAGGCTACTTTTTATCCCGCAAAATCAAAGAGTTCCCGAGGCATTTTAAAAACTAAAATCACGCAGACGAAGTCGCGGGCATCAGCTAGTATAGAAATAAATAAAAAACTGTTTTAGAATGCACAAGTAAAGGCCTTTCATATGATACCCCACTCGGTATAGTTATCTTACTTTGAAATTTCAAACCTCCGATTTTCCTCCTTTTTTAATCAAACTAAAATAATTTTCGCGTTTCTTTTATTTTTCCTGTAAAATATATGTCGACACCTCTCCTCTGGCCGAGCGTCTAATAAAGGCAATCACACACTATCTCAGAACAGAACATCATTCTCAGCAATCATCTTCTCTCAATGATAATAATTATCCACAAAGGAGGTACATTGTAATCTTTACATGACAAGCATGGAACCCAATATTTCCATGTCTAACTAGACAAACCCGGCTAACTAAGCTAGCCTAAGCGCAGCCTCCTCCATCCCCATATAGCTGCCCTGACTCCACCAAGAGAAGATCCTAAGCAAAATCTCCTTTCTAACTCGCTCATGGCCCATTACTAGGCAAAGATACGCTAACACGATAGCATTGCAACGAACTCACCAATTAACCATTTCAGCACTCAGTCACTCCACAACGACTGATCAATCTTTCCGCAGCATCACCAAATACACAATCAATCACTCCAGATCCCAAATAGAAATACATCGCAACCACAACCAACCATGGTACCAACGCCATAACGCCTATGACTATGACCATGTTACTTGTCAGCGAACCTAGCAACCTCTATGTAGCCAGCAACACTCAATTGCATAATCAGTAGACACTATCGCATATCATTATCAAAATCACTAATCTTAATCCTTTATTCCTAAATCCGACAAATTAACGACAATGCCTGCGACTCTGACAGAATCCCGAATCCTCGACCATGAACACTGACACTAGAATATCTAACCATAGACCACATAGTTACATAGACACCGAGACTAGCATCTCTGACAAATTCCACCATAGACTACAAACATTCGGGAATGTGATATGATACAACCATCAATCGATAATACATGGAACTAGGAATTACGACTACGTCAACAGATTCCACTACACCTCCTACACGGCCAAACCTGACATTCGCATGTCCTCGTGCGTCCTCCTGCCTTCGTGCATCCGCCAGGGCCAAGAGAATCCCGTATAGAAAACACAAAGCCGAGTAAACCTCTGGACCCGCTCGTCCATCCCTGACCTCTGGACCCGCTCGTCCATCCCTGACACTGCACTTCATCTAAGGCCACCAGTCTAAGTCATGTCATCTGTCCATTGCGTCAATTATCCACACACTTCAACCAGTTAACGTCATTGTCAACTTCAAAATCATCTGGCAAGAGTGTGTCCCTTCAACCAACTCCCACGAGTCTGGCCCGGACTGCACTCTCCACCAGGATAAACTCCGGAGCTCATCTGGGAGGCACCAGTGAATCCCTTCAATCAACACAAACAATGTGTATGACCCGGATTGCACCACCAAAGCCCAGGATAGACAGGAAATCATCTGTCCAACAACCACAGTCTCACAGTCACAATAAAAGAAAAAGTGTGTCCTTTCGACCACGCATGGACCGGACGGCACCTTTCTTCCACTACTCAACTCAACCAGTATGTCCTTTCAACCAACCCACCTCTCAAGGGTCTGGCCCGGTACGATACTGTCTCACCCTGATCTAGACTGACAAGTATGTCCTTTCAACCAACCCAGCTCTCAAGGGTCTGGCCCGGTACGATACTAGGTCTGATCAACATCTCACCCTGATCCTCACCCTGATCTAGACTGACAAGTATGTCCTTTCGACCAACCCAGCTCTCAAGGGTCTGGCCCGGTACGATACTAGGTCTGATCAACGTCTCACTCTGATCCTCACCCTGATCTAGACTGACAAGTATGTCCTTTCAACCAACCCAGCTCTCAAGGGTCTGGCCCGGTACGATACTAGGTCTGATCAGCTTCTCACCCAGCACACACAACACGCAGCCACGTTGCCACAAATGAAGCGGTCCAGAACCTCGACCCACGTAGGCCAGTCCCTTAGACCGTCCATTTGCCACTCAGTTAACAAGGTCAAGGTCATTGTCATAGTCATAGCCATGGTCAAGGTCAAACGTTGTCTGTTTGAGGACGTCGACCCATATAGGCCAGTCCTCCAGTCCTTTCAATCAACTGTCTGTAAGTCTGGCCTAGACAATTACAGTCCCTCATTGATATTCTTAACTTAGCTCAACATTAATCTCAACTTTATTAACCAAGAAGTCTACCAAAGATCATTGACAAAGAATAATAAACACGGATCCTCTCAAAGAATCATTGCATTGACATACGTCAACCAAAATCATGTCAAATAACTTCATTTTTAATCACAAATATTGCAATAGCTTTACCTTCTCAAGTCTCACACATCGACATACTGAATCGCCATAGTCATCGTGCATCCCTACAGGATCGCCCGGACACCATGCATCCAAGTATGCAATTTCCACCAATCACCGTGTATCCACACAAGGATCACATAACACCTGGTTTCCACGAAACCACAACAATGCAAGCTATTCGATCACACAAGAATCTCATCATCCCTTTATCTTAACTCTATACAATAGTCATCAATGATTCTTTGTTCACCTCATTGCATTGACATTCATCATTCAATCAAAAAATTTTTGTTCTTGGTTTTTTTTTTCTTTGTTTTAAGGAAAATCATCTAAGCCGATACTTGACCTATAATCCCCGTTCCCCTCCAAAAATAAAAGAAAGCTTTGATTCAACCACACAAGAAACTTACTGTCACATTTATCTCAACTTTACACAATAGCAAATCTTCAAACTCCTGCATTCAACATCAATCAAATTCGAATCAAAAACTTGCAATAATTCTTACAAGAAAACGAAATCTTAACGTGGGCATGAAGTTCTAACGTGGGCATGAAATTCTACCGTGGGCATGAAGTTCTAAAATGGGCATGAAGTTCTTTATCGTGGGCATGAAGTTCATCCCACTTCTGATGTCGACACCTCTCCTCTGGCCGAGCGTCTAATAAAGGCAATCACACACTATCTCAGAACAGAACATCATTCTCAGCAATCATCTTCTCTCAATGATAATAATTATCCACAAAGGAGGTACATTGTAATCTTTACATGACAAGCATGGAACCCAATATTTCCATGTCTAACTAGACAAACCCGGCTAACTAAGCTAGCCTAAGCGCAGCCTCCTCCATCCCCATATAGCTGCCCTGACTCCACTAAGAGAAGATCCTAAGCAAAATCTCCTTTCTAACTCGCTCATGGCCCATTACTAGGCAAAGATACGCTAACACGATAGCATTGCAACGAACTCACCAATTAACCATTTCAGCACTCAGTCACTCCACAACGACTGATCAATCTTTCCGCAGCATCACCAAATACACAATCAATCACTCCAGATCCCAAATAGAAATACATCGCAACCACAACCAACCATGGTACCAACGCCATAACGCCTATGACTATGACCATGTTACTTGTCAGCGAACCTAGCAACCTCTATGTAGCCAGCAACACTCAATTGCATAATCAGTAGACACTATCGCATATCATTATCAAAATCACTAATCTTAATCCTTTATTCCTAAATCCGACAAATTAACGACAATGCCTGCTACTCTGACAGAATCCCGAATCCTCGACCATGAACACTGTGAGGTGGTCCGCTCATACCTACAACGTATATTTTTTTCTTTCTTCGCCGAATAGACTCATAAATAAATTTTTCGAACATAACAACACCTTAACATTAAAAGCGACTCGTAAAATAAACATTTAGACCTATAAATTTAACAATTTAGACAAGTTAAATTGTGTGCTCGCATGTGGAAGGCAATTAAGCCAAAATAAGACAAAAGGCACAAAACTTCGAAACCACTTTGAAAGCAATAAACTATAGAAATTAGGAGAAATCTGAGTAAAGGCACGATAAGAAATTTTAAAACTAGGAAATGCATCGTAAACTATATTTTTTTGTGGCCTTACAAGCCGTGCGAAACTTGGACATTAAAAATACCAGATGTATGGGAACAAACAAAAAAATAGAAACTTAACCAATCACTCAATGACGAGGTTTGGCTTGGGAGGTGACATTTAGTAACGCGACAGGATTGGTCGAGAACAACGGGTGACGGATACAATTAGACCAATTATATCTTGTACAGTTGACTTTGGGCGTGTTTTAAATCCACAGAGGCTGAAGTCTGGAGAAGGGATGCGAAGGCGCGAGCGCATAGCTGGCGAGAGACGTGGACAGTTCATCTCTGAGGCCTCCGGGTGGCGGTCCAGTGGCTCACACTCGAGGGTCCTTTACAAGCTGATTGGCAGTGCGCGTATTATCTAAGCCAACAGCCTTAATTTAAGATAAACTTGATTATCTTTGTAAACCTTTTAAGAAAGAAATTGTAATAAAATAACTCAGGGTAGAGAATATAATTTAATAAATTAAGAGCTACAGTGATTAAGTGAGGCGATGCAGTAAATTGGTAATGTACTCTATTCAATTTCATATTTAATTAATAGACTGCTTAGATCCACAGAGACTCGAGTTAATTGTAAGACTTGAATTGAGAGGCCTAGGTCTCAAAGGCTAATGGTAATGGACGCAGACAGTTCGCTGGAGCTTATGAGCCGAACAATACAGAGAGATGGGAATATGGCATGGAACCCAGTAGATTGGGTAATTCTTTTCACAGGGGTGGTCTATATCTTGTACCTATTAATACTACTTTACAGACTAGTGTGGCGTGGATAATAGAGGGAGAAAGTCTGACATAAACCCGCCGATAATCTAGCACACCAGTAGACCACCTGTTCAATTATGTAAAATTATTTATCCTAAAAGGAAAGATTGAATTAGATTGAATTAACTATCTGTGAATCTTAGCACAATATTATGTAAATATATGTTTATCCCTACTGTAAAATTAAGGTGTGTGTGTGTCTTTTCTCTTCGAGACAGTTTAGCTAGCATTTTGCATTATAACCAACTCAGTATGTCTGACTACCTTAAGATAGAAGTGAGTCTGTATATATTCTTGAATTTTCCTCATTGTGGAAATACTACATATTTAACATAGTAACTACTGTATTGTAACTGTTTTGAAAAGAGCAACCGCCGAGTTTCTTACTGGTTCTTCTCGGTTGGAAAGGCATTCCGAACCAGTGGTAGATTCATTAATTATTCAAAAGTACTTGTAAAAATTTAATTGAATAACAAATAATTCTATTCTATTCTATTAATGGCTTAAGGTAATTTAGCGCCTTAAACATGAATTAAATGATCAAACAGTTTCTTTCCCCATAATCTTTAAGAAACTGATAATAAATCTCATTCTTTTATCCATAAACACTTCTTTTATTAATATAGTCTATAAATTCCCTCATGCTACCTATGTACGATCATGAATTTCATTTCAGAAAGCTAAGCTTAGATAACTATTAGGTGTAGATATACGAATATTTAAGCTTCCGAGATGGGTTCGATTCCCACAGATTACGGAGGTTCAGACTAAGGTCAATAACTTTATTTCATGCTGATTACATACTCCGATATTATAAATTAAGTCAGGTCAAATATAGCTATGATATTTCTACGTTTCTCGATGGGTTCGACTCCCAGACGAGTGAAATTCTGTGTTGTGAGTAATTAATTATTTCCAACTTGGACAATTACCGTAAGCTACTTTGATTTATACAGATAAATACCTTTCATAGTGAACTAAACAGGTCCAGTTCGAAGAGCTACGTGACTATTTCAGAATCAAAGATTAAGCCTATAGTCTCTGAATTACTGTTCAGTCTATGAAGGCTAGACTTCATCTAGCTTAATACGATGGACTGATTAGGGCATTTAATTAGGTATTTCAACACTATTAAATACTCGAGAGAAGCCGCAGTTTCGTCGAGCATTTTTACACATTCTACGGGCAGCGACTCGACGCAGGTAGGGGATTTGAACCTTTTTTTTTGTGTCCTATTGTTAAGCAGTTGCAAGGCACTAGGGTGACCATAGGGTATTGTGTAAAGGAGAGACTTTATTGGAGATGGCTAGGGTGACCACGATATTGTGGAATGAGGGACATTAAGGTTGATGTGGGCTTTTAAATATTAACTTGTTGACTTTAATAGTCAAAGATTGATACAATATCAGTACATGGCTACCAGTGTGGCGCACCGGCGGCGATTCTCCAACACAACAATTACACGCCCTCTGAAATACGGACCAGCTCCGCTCTGATTTGGCCAAACCACATATCAAATATAACAAATGAATATATCAATAAAACCATGGTAATGGGGCGAGCTACGGCTCTCAAAAGAACCTGTCTCTCGAAGACAAAGGCAATATACGCTTCGCAGCGCAAAAGGGTGATCTGGTCCGTGCCCCGATAACAATGTTCAAAGACCCCTGTGCTGGGTGTAGGGTTCCCCAGTGTTCGAGAGAATCGGTCGGATTGCGATGGCCCAAAGAAGGCACTCATACATTCACCAGCTTATCATGCATCCTATACTGATCGTTAGCTTATAATTTTAATTAAGTCCTTCTGGACTTCCGAGTGTCGAAGTGACGCTATCCCACTGCTCTACTAAGGTAGGCCCATACAATACAAATGGGCCCCGCGTATCCAGATAGAATGGAATGATAGCCTGAATTGTCCACCCGCAAATGTATTGCCCAGGTGAGCGATGCGTCTCCGTTTACTTTGGGAATCCGCGAAGTTACAGATAACATGCCAACTACCAACGTGTCTCTTATTCCTGAAATAATGGGTTTTTTATGAACTTTTCTTCAAGTATACTTAATCACAAATCATCAATCTTAGACGATCACACCGTACCACCACAGAATTTGGTGCCGTGACCAGGATGCGTGTATCATCCTGTGTCACATCTGTGACCCTGTTAGGTCACAGAATTTGTTGCCGATTGACCAGAGGTCTATGTACGTATTCGAAATAACGGTATGACTAGATCTATAATAGTATAAAAATAGAACACAACGTAGAAATCGTGACTAGGTATATGAGGAGAGTAGTCATTAAAGAAAAAACGGAGTTAAGACACACACCGTGCATGTTATTATTATGTTATAAAATTATTCCATATATAGGTGGAGCAGAAATAGCACTGTGCATGTTATTATTATGTTGTACATTTATTCCGTGTATAGAGGGAGCAGAAATAAGCAGTATGTCTTATAAATGTACAATTCACAGGTTTCTAAGGAGGAGATTGCAGTATCGGAGATATTACTTTTGCTTATTTCTTAGATTTATTTCTCTGCCCTTGTTTTATTTCCTAGAATTTATTTTGAACCCAGAGACTTCACATAAAACAAGACACATCCCGAGCGTTTCCAAACATCTGGTATCGGAATTGTTCTATTATCTAAAAGGTTTTGTTCAAGTTTCGTGAAAGCGGCACGGTAATAAACAGCTTATTTTAGCACTTGGCGAAGTTAGGCGGTAAGGTAAAAGGGGGTTTAAGACGAAATAAAATATGTCGACAGGTAGAAAGGGACGTAAGGCGAAGCAGGTAGCGATAGACTTATCAAGCGGCAGTGCAGAAAGGGATAGTGAGCAAACGGGAACCGTAGGTAGCTCGACTTTAGAGTTGATTTTGGAGAAAATCAGCGAGTTCGAAGGAAAGTTACAACAAATTAGTTCGAAAGTGAATTCGGTACCAAACGAAAACGTGAGTGTTACGTCACACGCATCGGTTGGGTTGACGAATAGTGAGGGTGATCGAGATGTTAGACAGGGGTCTAGTTATGAGTCCGCGAGTCACAGCATAGCGTCCTCTGAAACTCGAAACTTATATGTGGTACAGCCGTCGGTTAGCAAACCGAATTTCGCTGGAAACCCATTCACGAACCCTATTTCATTTTTAAAACGGTTAAAGAAGTATATTAGGGCGGTAAATGGATTCGATCGCGAGATCGACATAGCGATTGGGTGCATTACAGGTCACGCGAGACAGGTTATGGAATTATATTCAAAAGATTGGACTACTTTCGCTGATTTTGAAGTTGATTTTAGACGCACGTATTGGACCGAGCAGATCCAGGAGTCTGTGAGGTATCGATTGATTAATGCCGTATATACGAGTAGCTCAGGAATGACGATGTCTGAACATTTTGCCGAGCAGGTTGAGTCGATGCAATCGTTAACTATTGCGTTTAGCGAACGTGATTTAGTAAACGCTATTATGCGTCACTATGCTATAGATATACAACGGTTATGGTTTACTAGGACTGAGGAAGTTAGCATTATGAACGGGGCAAAGTTTCTAAGAAGTATAGAGCAAAATATTGTTGAGAAGCCTAGAGGAATTGCGAGAGAGGTAGCAGGTAGTAGTTTTAGAGGAAAAAGGTATAACGGGCCACCGCTGGCGCTTCCCATTGTTGCTACTATGAATGCTAGGAAGTGGAGTACTAGAGACTCGAACAGAGGTCGGGGTTATCGATGGGGTCGGACAGGCTATAGGGGAAATTCTAACAGGCCAGCATTGCCTGAAACCGAGCGAACCAGACAGGCTATCACTTTTGTGAAAGAGGGCGAAAGCCTTACTTCATCGGAAAATGCGGGGGAGGGAACGTCAAAAAACTAGGTTCCCCTACACAAGCGAGGTCGGGTAAATTAAATTTGTGTAAATCAGGGAATATAGAGATCTCGGAGAGCGAACGGGCAGGTGTAGCTTATAATATTTTAACTAGGAGCGGATGGAAACCAGGACAGAGTTTAGGAGTCGGTGGAAAGGGTCTGAAACGAGCACTAAAAGGCGGCGTAAATGACGTCAATTACAGTTGTCAGTCGGAAATTAGAGGCATAGGAATCTTGTTGGAAAACCAGTTTAGCAACGTAATAGAGTGTAGCGAACGGGGCGTTACGTGCGAGTATTGTGTTAAGCGAGGAGTGAGTTCAAATACGATGTTCCACGAACTCGATGAATCGATTGACGAAGAGGTTGGTTATTCTTTACCTAAGTTACCTGAAGTATGCGCGTCATTGTACGGGAGAAGCATGAATGTACTTATCGATACGGGAAGTCAAATTAGCGGAATGACTAGAGAATTGTACGACTCTATTCTCACTCTCTAGAACAATGGATTCTATATTAAAGGAAGTACGCGAGTTCTGCGTGAATTATTTAGATGACATTGTCATATTTACTACAGGGGATATAAAGTTACATTTAGAACACTTAGATCGAGTACTAGATAAGTTAGAGACTGCAGGGTTGACCGGCAGGCTAGAGAAGTGTCGATTCTTATGTGTAGAGGTGAAATTACTAGGTCACATAGTGAATACTAACGGATTGCGTATGGATCCTGAGCGAGTAGAAGCCATACAGGAGTTCCCCATACCTCGAACAATAAAACAATCACGAGGATTTTTAGGATTAATAAACTATTTCAGGAGATTTATCGCGAAGTATAGCGAGGAGGTTAGGCCACTCTGCGATTTATTGAAACAAAATACCAAATGGCGTTGGACACAGGCAGCAAACGATTGTTTCGAAAGGGTCAAGAAACTATTTTTAGACACAATGCTTCTTGTACACCCTAATCCGAAGGAAACTTATTACCTGCAAACCGATAGCAGTAATTTGGGGGTTTCCGGATATGTTTATCAGTTAGACGAAGTAGGCGAAGAACGAATAATAGGATTTTGTAGTAAGGCTTTAACGGAAACGGAAAGGAAATGGACAGTCACAGAACAGGAACTGTGGGCAATTATCTTTAGTCTATCAAGGTTTGAAACGTACTTAAGAGGAGCACGGTTAGTGATTAGGACTGATCACAAGAGCTTGATATTCCTACAAACGTGTAAGTTATTAAGCGCACGGATGATACGATGGGTACATTACATAGGACGGTTCGATTATACAGTTGAGCATGTGAAAGGTAACCTAAACACGGTAGCGGATGTATTATCCCGCCATATAAAGGGGACAACGGACGTGTTAACTAATAAGGTTACGGGACCAGAGATGTATCTATTTAAAACGTCGTTAGGACGAGTAGTACAGGCGAAATGGAAGGAAATAGGTAGTTATCAAGAGCGTGACAAGGTCGTCAACGAAATAATTAGGCGTATGGAAGTAACGGGCACGTCTGAATCTAGGTATTATACGCTTAAGGAGGGTGTTCTTTACAGGACCGACGGGAAGACGAATACTTTACGGTTATACATTCCCGAGGACATACAGAGAGACTTGATTGTTAGTATACATGAAGAGATAGGTCATTTCGGACGATATAAGGTTTATGCTTTGATGAAGCACCGTTATTATTTTTCGAATATGTCTCGTATAATAGGTCGAATTGTGAGAGCTTGTGAGATATGTCAGAGGTCAAAACACGCGTTAGAAACACATACGGGGCCGATTAAGACTGTGGTGGCGAGAGAAATAGGAGAACGGGTCTTTTGTGACATTTATGGCCCTTTGCCAGCGGGTCGTTTCGGATACAAATACATATTCGTAATGCAGGACGCGTATAGCAAATTAATCAGGCTATACCCACTACGTGCGGCAAGTGGAAAGGCTACGTTAACATGTGTAAGGAAGTTCCATAATCAAATCGAGATTAGGACATTATGTTCGGATAGAGGCGCGAATTTCACTTCGAGAGTTTTCGAGGCAGGCGTTCATCAGTTAGGTATCGAACTAACGCACACATCTGTCAGAAATCCGCGGCCGAACTCTACAGAGAGGGTTAATAAGGAGTTAGGGAGGCTGTTTAGAACATATTGCGAGAAGGCTCATCAATCTTAGATGCATTACCTAGTATAGAGGATTGTTATAATCAAGTGGTACACACTACGACAGGCTATACACCAAATGAGGTAGTGTGGGGAAAACGAACTTCATTATCAACTGACTTTGATAGAGGCATGGTGAAGGAAAACGAACTACAGCGGGAAATGCTAGAACAAATTAGGCAGCAGGTGCGACGGAACATAGTTAAAGCGGCGGAAAGTAGAGAGTCTTACTATAATAAAACGCATAAGCTAGTGCATTTCGAAATAGGAGACTTAGTAAAACTTAAGGTCTTTGCGAAGTCGGATGCCGACAAAAAGTTGACAAAGAAATTCATGCGGCTATATGAAGGGCCCTACATAATAGGAGCAGTCCCATATAATAACGTATACACCTTGATCGACGCTCGTACTAATAAGACAAAAGGAAATTATAACGCTATTCACCTATTCCGTTACTATAAGAACGTGTAAACATTAGGGTTCTATTAGGAACTTAGTGAGTGATTACAGAGGAGAAATAGATTTCCAAACGACTAGTCCAAAATGCTGAGGCATTAGGGAAGACTAGGTGTATTAAAAATCTATTTGGGGGATTGTGAGGTGGTCCGCTCATACCTACAACGTATATTTTTTTCTTTCTTCGCCGAATAGACTCATAAATAAATTTTTCGAACATAACAACACCTTAACATTAAAAGCGACTCGTAAAATAAACATTTAGACCTATAAATTTAACAATTTAGACAAGTTAAATTGTGTGCTCGCATGTGGAAGGCAATTAAGCCAAAATAAGACAAAAGGCACAAAACTTCGAAACCACTTTGAAAGCAATAAACTATAGAAATTAGGAGAAATCTGAGTAAAGGCACGATAAGAAATTTTAAAACTAGGAAATGCATCGTAAACTATATTTTTTTGTGGCCTTACAAGCCGTGCGAAACTTGGACATTAAAAATACCAGATGTATGGGAACAAACAAAAAAATAGAAACTTAACCAATCACTCAATGACGAGGTTTGGCTTGGGAGGTGACATTTAGTAACGCGACAGGATTGGTCGAGAACAACGGGTGACGGATACAATTAGACCAATTATATCTTGTACAGTTGACTTTGGGCGTGTTTTAAATCCACAGAGGCTGAAGTCTGGAGAAGGGATGCGAAGGCGCGAGCGCATACCTGGCGAGAGACGTGGACAGTTCATCTCTGAGGCCTCCGGGTGGCGGTCCAGTGGCTCACACTCGAGGGTCCTTTACAAGCTGATTGGCAGTGCGCGTATTATCTAAGCCAACAGCCTTAATTTAAGATAAACTTGATTATCTTTGTAAACCTTTTAAGAAAGAAATTGTAATAAAATAACTCAGGGTAGAGAATATAATTTAATAAATTAAGAGCTACAGTGATTAAGTGAGGCGATGCAGTAAATTGGTAATGTACTCTATTCAATTTCATATTTAATTAATAGACTGCTTAGATCCACAGAGACTCGAGTTAATTGTAAGACTTGAATTGAGAGGCCTAGGTCTCAAAGGCTAATGGTAATGGACGCAGACAGTTCGCTGGAGCTTATAAGCCGAACAATACAGAGAGATGGGAATATGGCATGGAACCCAGTAGATTGGGTAATTCTTTTCACAGGGGTGGTCTATATCTTGTACCTATTAATACTACTTTACAGACTAGTGTGGCGTGGATAATAGAGGGAGAAAGTCTGACATAAACCCGCCGATAATCTAGCACACCAGTAGACCACCTGTTCAATTATGTAAAATTATTTATCCTAAAAGGAAAGATTGAATTAGATTGAATTAACTATCTGTGAATCTTAGCACAATATTATGTAAATATATGTTTATCCCTACTGTAAAATTAAGGTGTGTGTGTGTCTTTTCTCTTCGAGACAGTTTAGCTAGCATTTTGCATTATAACCAACTCAGTATGTCTGACTACCTTAAGATAGAAGTGAGTCTGTATATATTCTTGAATTTTCCTCATTGTGGAAATACTACATATTTAACATAGTAACTACTGTATTGTAACTGTTTTGAAAAGAGCAACCGCCGAGTTTCTTACTGGTTCTTCTCGGTTGGAAAGGCATTCCGAACCAGTGGTAGATTCATTAATTATTCAAAAGTACTTGTAAAAATTTAATTGAATAACAAATAATTCTATTCTATTCTATTAATGGCTTAAGGTAATTTAGCGCCTTAAACATGAATTAAATGATCAAACAGTTTCTTTCCCCATAATCTTTAAGAAACTGATAATAAATCTCATTCTTTTATCCATAAACACTTCTTTTATTAATATAGTCTATAAATTCCCTCATGCTACCTATGTACGATCATGAATTTCATTTCAGAAAGCTAAGCTTAGATAACTATTAGGTGTAGATATACGAATATTTAAGCTTCCGAGATGGGTTCGATTCCCACAGATTACGGAGGTTCAGACTAAGGTCAATAACTTTATTTCATGCTGATTACATACTCCGATATTATAAATTAAGTCAGGTCAAATATAGCTATGATATTTCTACGTTTCTCGATGGGTTCGACTCCCAGACGAGTGAAATTCTGTGTTGTGAGTAATTAATTATTTCCAACTTGGACAATTACCGTAAGCTACTTTGATTTATACAGATAAATACCTTTCATAGTGAACTAAACAGGTCCAGTTCGAAGAGCTACGTGACTATTTCAGAATCAAAGATTAAGCCTATAGTCTCTGAATTACTGTTCAGTCTATGAAGGCTAGACTTCATCTAGCTTAATACGATGGACTGATTAGGGCATTTAATTAGGTATTTCAACACTATTAAATACTCGAGAGAAGCCGCAGTTTCGTCGAGCATTTGTACACATTCTACGGGCAGCGACTCGACGCAGGTAGGGAATTTGAACCTTTTTTTTTGTGTCCTATTGTTAAGCAGTTGCAAGGCACTAGGGTGACCATAGGGTATTGTGTAAAGGAGAGACTTTATTGGAGATTTAGGTTGCTAGGTTGCTAGGCAACCTAGCAACCTAAATCTTGAACGATTTTATTACGAGTATTATTATGTTGCTAGGCAACCTAAATCTCGAACGATGTCAGATTGCGAGATAGTCTATTTGGGTGAAGACTATCTCGTTGGATTTTAGATCTCATATTTCCTTGTAAAATAAATATATTTTTAATTTATATTATGCATAATTTATAATTATTACTTAATACTTATGCTTATATTTTCACTAAAGCTTATGTACGAGTAGGGCAAGAAAGATTAAGTTAAGAAGAACGTAAAGTTAAAGTATAACACGGAAAGTGAACAAGAAAGTGAAAAGAAACAAGAATATTTATGGCATTAATTTATTTAATGTAATAATGAGCGTTTAATGAGTAATAAGTTCAATTTTAATACTCTAAGTAATTATTAGCCAACCTTAGTTTAAATAAAAACTGATATCAAAGTTTATTATTTTAAACAATTTATTTATCCTTACTAATATTATAAATGTGAAAGTGTGTTTGTTTGTTGGTTTGTTGGTTTGTCCTTCAATCACGTCGCAACAGGGCTACGGATTGACGTGATTTTTTGCATGGGTATAGTTGAGGACCTGAAGAGTGACATAGGCTACTTTTTATCCCGGAAAATCAAAGAGTTCCTGAGGGATTTTAAAAATTAAATCCACGCGGACGAAGTCGCGGGCATCAGCCAGTTTTCATATTAGTTAGCTGTAAGTTGTTGACTTATTATATAGCTGTAAGTTGTTAATTATTATATTTAAAAAATTTAAAAGCCTTTTTTGTTACATTTCCTTTCTTAAAATCTATAATATTTTATGCTTCGTATAAAAACACTTTATTTTCACTATCGAAACCGTTTCCAATATTAGTCCGTCTGCAACCCTTGCAACCGTGTTTGGGTTTCTTAGTATATTCATGAGAATCATCCTCACTTATACTATCCTCTTGACGTCTGAAAAATAATATAGCTGTTATCGTTGTTATTTTACTTAAAAAAACATTTTTAGCTCTTTTTTAATCGATTTCAAAAAAAGAAGGAGTTTCTCAATTCGAAGCTTATTTTTTTTTTTTGGTGACGTTACTCCATAACTCCGTCAAATCTGAACCGATTTCAATATATTTTTTTTATTTTTCCCATTTAAATTTGGTGAAGATCTGATGAATATCTTCAGTGATGGAGGACGGAATTCCTCAATGAATAAGAGCAAGTCGCTCGCCATCAGTGAATGTGTAGATTGATACTATGAAGCTACACTAAAAAACTTAAAAGAATAATATATAAAAATTCTTTTTAAAAACCGACTTCAAACGCCACTACAACGTATTGAATAATTTTAGTTTGTACACGTATGTTGAAGTTGGGCTAGCGTCGCGTATCGGTTTCATTGTTTCTATTTAAGTCCGCCCGACTTCAACATACGTGTACAAACTAAAATTATTAAATACTTTGTAGTGGCGTTTGCAGTTGGTTTTTTAAAAAGAATTTTTATATTATGTTATTCATTTGCTTTGGAGTACTAGGTACACATGAAAAATTAAGAATTAAGAACTAAAACTAAGTTAACATTTTACTCTCTATCCCTATTGTCTATAGTATTTTAAAAGGTTTTTTTTACTTCCTAATTAAGCTTTTTCTACTTTTACTGCACTATTTAAATAACTACTTGCAACTTCAATTATTAACATGCTCATTGCTTATCATTAAGCATGATAATGATATATTATCCAGCTTATGATAGTTACGTTTACCTATCATCACTGTTTTGGTTTCCTCTCCCGCCTTGGTATCCACGGCTTCCTGGATATCCTTGAACACCTAGGCTTCCCCAGTCACCGATGCTATCACGGTCTTTGTTTCTACCACTTTGATGTCCATAGCCACCTTGGTTCCTACGACTGGTTTGGAAATCCTGTCCAGCGTGGTATCTAGTAACGCTTTGGTCATCTTGAATGACATTTTCGCCTTCATCTTGATTTTCATCTGGGTTTTGGTCCCCACGTGTTAAGCTACCACCACTGAAAGCAACGACAAATACTAATATAAATCATATTATGGTATTTAAATTGACTTTTCAAACTATTTTTTGAAAAGGACATACACATCTGTATCCTTTTTCACGAAAACTGGATTCAAATAAAACGTTAAAATTATAGGTACATAATATCACTACACAAATTACAGAATAAACTTCTATCTCATAAAAAAACTATACTGCGATTTAAGGTCGTAGCAATCTACTTAAAAAAGGGTTTTCGAACTTTAACCATTTTTAGGGTTCCGTACCCAAAGGGTGCTAACGGGACCCTATTACTAAGCCTCCGCTGTCCGTCCGTCTGTCAGCGGGCTGTATCTCGTAAACCGTAATAGGTAAACAGTTGAAATTTTCACATATTGTGAATTTCTATTGCCGCTATGACAACAAATAATAAAAATTAAATTAAATTAAAAATGGAATCCCATACATGGAAAAGCAGTAGAAATAAAATTTAATTTTTTACCCTAGCATGTGGATTGTGGGGTGTCATTGTCTACACTAGCGGCACGCTATGATGGCCGGTTTGACGTTTGTCCGCTCATGAAGTTCCGTATTAATTGATAACGACTTTGAAGGAAATAATTGTATTACTTTATTGACGATAGTGATGTGCAGAGATTCATAAATTTTATCGAATGTAGTTTTAGGTTTAGGACTCAAAATTTATTTATTAAATTGATTTCTAAAATGTATACAAGTGTAGAAAAATCAGTTTGCACCATTTAAGGGGTGAATGTACTTGTGAATATGAACAATTTTCACTATGTGGACAAACCTCTGAAATCGCAAAAAAATATCAGCTGTTTCATACAAAAGGTAAAATTTTTATTTTTATATGATATATACCACAACTCGGCATTTGGTTTTCTAAATTGAAAATTTTTAAAAATGGAATCTAATACGATCGTCACATAGGATCGCTGGCTAGCACAACTACTACCTCCGGCAAACTCGCGTCAATGCTCAATGCAAAACAAAGCAGTTTCGAATTGACGTTGCTTCGAAAAGTATAAACTGTCAGTGCAATGCGATTGTGATATAGTTTTGACCTGGCTTTGGATTTCAAATATTGATACTGCATTACTGTTGACCCTTGCTCGTTAATTTGGACTCTGTTCAAGCCCTTTGTTATGGATTTCGTCGATATGACCGAACGTACGCAGAGAACTGTAAACCTATTTAATCAGGTACAAAAACGAAACTTAATTGTTTTTTGTTCGAGAATAAATTGACATTCCACATCACTATTGTAATGTGTCAAACCGGCCATCATAGCGTGCCGCTAGTGTAGAGCTCATTAAGTGGAGTTTAAATATATATTTTTTAGCTACAAAAATGAAGAAATGGGGGGCCGTCAAAGTTGTCGGTTAGACCAATTTTGTTACGGCGTCTATCTCAAAAACTAAACTAGTTAGGAATTTGAAATTTCGGGTTATTATGTATTATATAGAGTATTTAAAGAACAAATACTGAAAACACCGATTTATAATGCGGTTTGTAAGTTGTGACCAAAACAAACGAACATTTTTCCCCATATGCTCAAGAGCGAGGCCCGACTCGCACTTGGCTGATTTTTTATATAATATGTTTGGACTCGATCCCTTACTCAAACTTGTCACCTTTATGCAAATAAAACGAAAAATATAATAAAATATACCTTTTTCTTCCAGTATCACCACCTTTCACTCCAAACTCTTCAACATCAAATTCAGTTGCGCCATTGTTTTCACTGTAACCATTAAAAATATTTTCTTAGACAATAGTTCTTTTCAATCATAAAAATTTCACGTACTACCAGTAGAACCGCCGGTAGTACAACGGGTAAGTACCCACATTATTGAAGACATAATACCTCCCACACGGTGAAAGAAAAGATTTAAAATACGATTGCGATGAAGTGATGATTTAATAAACGTAATAAATAAAGATTAATTATTTATTACTAGCGACCCGCCCCGGCTTCGCACGGGTAGTAGAGCATATTACGCCTATGCTTTGCAATTTGTAAGTTATACCTTCAACAGCATATACGTAGCTTTATTTAAAAGAATTAGTATCGCTCGGAAGCGCTCGGCTTATAGTTATAGAATAGCAACCCGCGGAGCTCGCTTGAAATTATTTTGGCGCACGATCGTTTTTATTTTGCGATGACTCCTAAGATATTCATTTAAATTGTATAGTGTAAAGGACTATCACAATGTGCAAGAAATGCATAAGGTAACCAACGTATTTAAGTTGATAAGAATTAATACTGCATCTGTCTAAATAGATTTCCAATTACCGCATAGTAAGTGACCAGTTTTTTAGAAAATGGGTCTATTATCTATCCATAAAAGATAGATATATGCCATCGCGGACTTTTTTGTAAAAAATTATCCCACCATACCACTACAATACTTTTTTTGTTATATCTCAAAGGGATTAGCCAGCGTTTTTGATTAAAGCTCCCAGGCGGCTTAAATTTTTCCGACATCGTCAACAATTATCGTCATATTTCAACCAGTTTACACAGAATCTTAACAAATCATACACAAAAACCTTCGTCATGAATCACCCTATCTACTGGTGAAAAACGCATTAAAATTCGAATCCGAATCTTGAACAGACAGACAGACAGACAGACAGACGCGGCGGGGAACTTTGTTTTATAATATGTAGTGATAATGATACAATTTACGGAAATTATACGTGAAGTTGGTGCTGTTGTATAATAATAATATAATATTGTTAGACTCGTTTGATTTCATCGGACCACCATGTCAGGTCTGCCAATACTGCACTTTCCAGTGCGAGGTCACCACTTTAGCACCATGGCCTTAGACCTACGACGAGTACATCTAACTTAGTATGTGTGTGTGTGTGTGTGTGTGTGTGTGTGTGTGTGTGTGTGTGTGTGTGTGTGTGTGTGTGTGTGTGTGTTTGTGTGTGTCATCTAACTTAGTGTGTAGGTGGGGGCTCATTGCCACTTCGACTTCGTGACTTAATGAACTACACATTATTTATGTCAGTAATACTGATTCTCTTACACTTTGTTTGCACTTATAATATGAATTAAATAAATACAGACCTCTCAACGACTTCTCCATATCTTTTAGTTGGATTCCGTCCATACCTGTAAAAGATATCAAAGAAATTGTTACTCTTAAGTACTTAAGTTCAAAATTCATATTATGAATTCAGTATGTCTTATAAGCTATGACTTATAAAATGACATTATCTAATTTGATGTTATGTTTATGTCGAATTATGCTCATTTTTGGTGATTTAAAATATAAATGATTTAAAATTACTTGACATAAATATATTTATGAGTTACCAATTTGAGTAATTGAGTAATTCAATTTTAATTGATTAGAACTTACCAAGGGCTAGCTTCGATTACTGTAAATGTTGCAATGGCGCAAACTATAAAAAAAATAGGCGTTTGCATGTTGCGTGTTCATAGACTTTCTGTTGCCTACTGGCAATAAAAGCGACAACACCACATTATATACATATAAACTTTTGTATAGATAAGGCAGGGTTAGCTTGATAATATTATGGTTATGAGTAAATGAGTTACTTCTGCTATGACAAATAAAACACAATAATAATAATTTATTAGGGACGGATCATTTTATCCTTATGAGTGAGTAATATAATAATTCTAAAGGAGACGGAATATTGAACAATAAATATTCATATAACAATAAAATAATCAACTTAAACATAATACACGAAAAATAAAGTAAATATAATAATATAAATATATTTTTCAACACACTTGCTCATAAAGTGGCTCTAATTTCACCGCAATCAGGCACATAATGACACCTATAATCATTTTCATTGCTATTATTCACAAGTGAGTAATAGAGGTTTTTTTTATTTTATTGGTTGAGTAGCTTTGTTCTTAAAAAAGTTTCGATACAAAAACGATTGTGTTCAATAGTACAAATAAATTAATGTACCTATTGCTTGCTAATTTCATGCAACTTCGTATTTAAATAGATAATATCAACTTGTACGTGTTTAATAAATAAAACTTTCACTCAAATATAACTTTTGTTTTTTCAAAGAAAACTTGAAATTCCCCATTTTGTACGTGGCTAAAGCGCTATCCGCGAACAGCCAAAAAAAAGGAACCTCATTCTTTTATCGCCATTATAAGATGCGCGCGCATAGGAAAACTGATTAATTTTTCCCGCCATTGCAAAAAATTTTTCACAACTCGTTTTCACTGTTGAAATTACAGTTATTTATTAATTAAAATGTCTCCAAGTACTAATTATGAAGAAAATTATTTATTTTGTACACCGCCCGATATAAGATATGAAGCCCTTAACGTTATGCCTACTACCTGAAAACTCTAAGGAAAAATATCTATTAGCGTACCAAAATTTCATACAATAGCAAAACAACAAGAATACGCAATCTTTTTCAGAAAATGTGTTCATGGCGTACTTTAAAGAATTATATTCTAAGTACAAATCTAGCTCTTTGTGGTGTAACTCAATGTTAAAAAGTAAAGTCCGAACAAAGAATGGAGTGGACTTAAAAATATACTCTAATTTGTCAGCTTATCTACAGAAACTATCTGATGGAGCAAGAAATCAAAGCTTTTATCGTCTGACGATATTGAAAAATTTATAAAAGATGCTCCAGGTAACCAATATCTGGCTACTAAGGTTAGTTAAAATTATTTTTTAGTATTATTTTCGTCACAAGTGTGTTGAAAAACGTCGTATGATACACGTGAGTATTGATGATTACCGTCCTCGGCTATCTTAAGACCCTCACCTAACGGCTCGGGTCTTAATGGCGCCTCAGCGGTAATCACCAACATTACACAATCGTGCCATAACGTACTATTGTACAGATGCATTTCTCTAGTTCAGTAAAGGTTTAAATTAATACTAGCGTAAATAGCCAATAACCGATACCGTTCCGAAGAAACTTTTTATAAAAAACTTTATTTTTGAGATTTAAATAGAAACCTTTGAGGCTCAAACGAGCTCAAAATCTAGGAAAGATCCTAGATTTTGAACTCGTTGGTAAGTCCTATTCGATGAATAATAATAATTTGTATAGTGGTCAAACGTAAATTATTTTATCAATAAACATATACGAAGACGGTGTATTATCAAACTTAGGATTTTTCAGTTCTGCACTGCATCATTACAGGATAAGAATTAACACAAATACAGATAATTTAATTATATATGAACGTAATTAATGTGATCGTTTTAGAACTGAACAACAACATTGTACTCAGAGAAGCTGAAGGAAATCTCTATTGTTCCTAGGAAGGGTGGTATCTAGTAGCAACTAAATTACCAATCCTAAATATAGGGCTGTTAATTGATATTTTTATGCTGCCTTAAAACTTCAGTAAAGAAGTTTGAGTATAAGAATTTCTAACAATTTATATTTAAGTATAATTATGCAGTGTGCAACTTGCAAAAACAGAAAATTACTGGCGTGTACTGAAAAGAAACTCATAAAACAAGTCAACAAGAAAATCTTCTGAACAAAAAAATACGAACTTTCTCAGACTTTTTGGGCCTCAAAATTTTAAGTAGGTAACCTTACTCCTTAGATCCTGACTTAGACCATTCAACCTAATGAATGGTCTAAGCCAGGGATTCACAAAGTGGTCGATATCAACCCTTTGGGGTCGAAATCGGTTTCCCAGGGGTCGACATAAACGAAAACTGAGTTTAGGGGTCGACGAGGTCTAAAAACCGACCCCTATTAATGAACACAAGTTCTTATTTGATCAAGATAATGTATATTATGTTGTGTTACGTGTATCAATTTGTTATAAGAATGACTAATATCTTAGTAGGAAGTATCATTGTTGTATTTTTTACGTAATTTGTATTATTAATATTATACTTGATATTTACTGAATTTTATGTGAGTATATTTTATTTTATTTTGATGAGAAATTGATTATCATTAATTTACTCACATAACCAGCAAAGTTTTTAAATTGGTAAGTAAGGAAAAAAACTAGAGAAAAAAACTATTAAAGTAATTTGGATATGGGAGTATGAGGTATCAATACATTTTGGAAAATGGGTCTCTTGCCCAAAATAGTTTGGGAAGCCCTGGTCTGAACTCTAAGTTAAATACCGCTCTCGCAAAAATCAGTGCATAAGTGGTGTAGTTCTTATCTTTCAACTTCCGACCTTCAAACTATAACCCTACTTTTAATTTTTAAAATTGCCTTACGGTAAGGAGGATTTTTTAAATTATTTCACTACATTGAGTTACAAGAACATCTTGCTCTTATCCGGGGTTTTTCGAAGAATATGACTTACCATAGTCTAAGCTTACGTACCTACATTATTTAAGCCACGATTACCTACAGCTATTGTTGTTGTTTTGCTCTACAATTCACTTTACAGTAAATGCATAATATCTTGGATTTACCGTCCAGAAACCACAAGTATAAAATAACCAGAGTACGTAATACTTTATCATAAATCATAAAATTGCCATACAAATTTTTACCTACGACATACGAAATTGCATTTGCCAAAACACTAAGGGGTATAATACATAATATTGTCCCTGTTTTGGCAAGTAGGATATCACAGAATATTATCAAGTAAGTCTTCATTTTGGTTTTGTATGCTTTCAGTAGGTATCTAATGAAAATATATGAGCATGGTAATTTTATTTTCGATATTAAAAATAATCTATAGTATCATACCAACAATATTCGGTTTGGTACAATTAATTGGGAATTTTCTTTAAAAATATAATTTAGTGTCAATTGTTATTGAATAATTTAATATTATTGAATTTTACCATCGCCAAGTAGAGTATAAGCGAGGAATGAAGAGTTTTGGCCTTTGTTTTGGCAGATTTTTAATGCAAACTCTGTCCGAAGTGTCAGGTGACCTATCCAATTTTCATTTTCTACAATTATTATCGTTATATTTCAACCAATTTACACAAAAACTTAACAAATTATAAACGAAAACCTTCCTCATGAATCACCCTATCGGGAAAACCTCATGAAATTCCGTTCAGTAGCTTTTGAGTTTATCGCGAACAAACAGACAGACGCGGTGGGGAACTTTGTTTTATAATTATGTAGTGATAGTGACAATCACAGTTTAGCCAATACGTAACAAAATGTTATTATTTCCTCTTATCACAGTGACCCAACTCCGGTTAACCACAGTCTACGTATAAAATAAGCAACACATCTTTTAAGACCCAGTCATTAAATACGTTGTGCTTTGTTATGTTATATTTTTGATTTTTGTGCATATTTTACAAAGTAAAACTGTTTACGTGTAACTTGTAGCCAAAATATTAAAAATGAACATTTCGTTTATTTTTATGCTTTGTTTACTTGTGATCGTGACTTTAAGTGAAGCGAAGCCAAGGTATAGTATAGGGTATGAGTGACGAGTAATATATTGTACATAACCTAGTTCATCTTAATATATAAAAGGAAAAGGTAATTGACTGACTGACTGACTGATCCATCAACGCACAGCTTAAATCACAGAACGGATCAGACTGAAATTTGGCATACAGATAGCTGTTATGACTAGGCATCCGCTAAGACAGATTTTTTGAAAGTTAAGCCCCTAAGGGGGTAGATTAGGGGTTGAGAAAGGAACTCAACGTGAGCAAAGCCGCGAAGAATCGTGTAATACAATTTTTATAATGATTGACTATGCATAACCTATTAATTAGAGTAAGTATTACAAGTACCTACCACTAAACATACAGTTCCTTAAATCAATTTGTTACAAAAAAATAGTAACATAATATAATACCAGGCTCAAATTTTGGCAAAAAGATTTATAAAATAAGAATGTTTAGTGGTTATATTTAAAAGCCTTAACCTCACTCTAACCACCTCTCTCATATGCAACCCGCCATAAAAAGTTTAAAGTTAGAACCGAGACACAGAGAAAAGATTGAATCTTAACAATTTTTAGACTTAATCAGCATAAACTCTAGGACGATTTTGCCTTGTACAATTTTACATTGTTTAAAACAGTGTCATTTAATATAGGCGCTACAGTTACTGTTCTAATACAAGTTTGCGGGTTTTGATAAATGTTATCCATCCCAAAACACACACGTAATTAACGTCAATCCTACGAAGTTATTGAGGTCGGTTTACCTACAGCTATCATACCTACTTGTATTTGTAGAGTTCACATTAATACGAATACGTACGTAGGGGCTTTGTTGAAAAGTTTAACAATTTAATCAAGTGTCTCAATATAACATAATGTGCAAGAAAAGGGTAGAATTATTTTGCTATAATCCGCCAACAGAAAAAATCTGTATAATTTTTACACTACTCTCGACGCACGTTTCGCCCCGACACCGGAGCATCCTCAGGAGATGTTGACTCTACAACGATGCATTGTCTAGTCACTAGACAATGCATCGTTGTAGAGTCAACATCTCCTGAGGATGCTCCGGTCACTATATTAGCGGCACGCTATGATGGCCGGTTTGACGTTTGTCCGCTCATGAAGTTCCGTATTAATTGATAACGACTTTGAAGGAAATAATTGTATTACTTTATTGACGATAGTGATGTGCAGAGATTCATAAATTTTATCGAATGTAGTTTTAGGTTTAGGACTCAAAATTTATTTATTAAATTGATTTCTAAAATGTATACAAGTGTAGAAAAATCAGTTTGCACCATTTAAGGGGTGAATGTACTTGTGAATATGAACAATTTTCACTATGTGGACAAACCTCTGAAATCGCAAAAAAATATCAGCTGTTTCATACAAAAGGTAAAATTTTTATTTTTATATGATATATACCACAACTCGGCATTTGGTTTTCTAAATTGAAAATTTTTAAAAATGGAATCTAATACGATCGTCACATAGGATCGCTGGCTAGCACAACTACTACCTCCGGCAAACTCGCGTCAATGCTCAATGCAAAACAAAGCAGTTTCGAATTGACGTTGCTTCGAAAAGTATAAACTGTCAGTGCAATGCGATTGTGATATAATTTTGACCTGGCTTTGGATTTCAAATATTGATACTGCATTACTGTTGACCCTTGCTCGTTAATTTGGACTCTGTTCAAGCCCTTTGTTGTGGATTTCGTCGATATGACCGAACGTACGCAGAGAACTGTTCTAAATAGTCAGACACGTGAGTTCGTAATACGCCTTCGTAACTATTTCGATCGTGAAGCTCAAAATGGAGGGCCAATTTTACCTATAACGTCAGTGGTTGAACGCGTAGCTGATGCGCTTAATATTGGACAACGAACTGTTAGACGGATAACTAAAAAAAAATATGGCGAGACTGGCACAGAAGAAAATAAACTTCACACACCAAAAAAGAGAAAACGAGCAAAACCAGTCGTAGGCATCGATAGCTTTGATGCCGATGCTATCCGAAGACATGTTTACGGCTACTATTTACAGAAGGAGTATCCAACAAGAAAAAAGTTGGTGCATTCACTGAAGGAAGCTGGATTATTCTTCGGTGGGGAAAGTTCTTTAACGAAGATTTTGAAGACCATTGGATTTCGATACAAAAAATGTAACAAACGCAAAATATTGATGGAAAGATTTGATATAGCGATGGCAAGGTATACTTTTTTACGGCAAGTGAAAGAAATCAAAAATTGGCAAAATGTTGTGTTCTTGGTTGAAACATGGCTTAATGCTAACCATACTGTAGGCCGTTCTTGGAACGATGACACAGCAGCATCTACTTCCAAAGTTCCTGTACGAAAAGGATCGCGACTTATAATTTGTCACGCCGGAACCATCAACGGGTTTGTCGAAGGTTCTCTCATGGCTTTTGCGTCAAAAACCACTGGAGACTATCATGAAGACATGAATGGAGAAAAGTTTACTGAATGGTTTACCTAAATGTTGTGTAGCCTCCCTGAACCATCTATTATAATTATGGACAACGCCCCATACCACTCGATGCAAATTGACAAGCCACCTGCCCAATCCCAAAAGAAAGCTGATATCGTCGCATGGCTTCGTAAAAATGGCGTAGATGCAAACATGAATATGTTAAAAGCGGAATTAGTACGTCTTTTAAAAGAAAACAAACCAACCAAGATCCGATACGTCATTGACGAAATAGCATTAGAACATGGGCACAGAGTTATACGGTTACCGCCTTACCATTGTGAGTATAATGCGATTGAGTTGGTGTGGGCTCAAATTAAGGGATATGCTGCAAGACACAATACAGAAACCCCATTTACCACAAAAAAAATGCTAAAATTATTAGAAGAAGCTTGTGAACATGTGACTAAAGGAGACTGGGAAAAGGTTGTGAATAGAACTGTTAAATTAATAAGGGAAGATTATGAAAGAGATGTGAAAATAGATAATATTATAGAAAACGAACATATAATTATTAATGTAGGTGATGATAGCAGTGACGACAGTGAAAATAGTAGTATGGACGAATCTGATTAATTATGGCCTTTTGTGGCACCTTTTTTGGTATCTTTTGTATTCATATGTTTCTTGTGTGCATATAAAGTATGTATATTCATTTTCATTCAAATATTCAGTTCGTTCAAATAAATTAAATAAACATATACATTTTTGTTTTATTAAACCTATTTAATCAGGTACAAAAACAAAACTTAATTGTTTTTTGTTCGAGAATAAATTGACATTCCACATCACTATTGTAATGTGTCAAACCGGCCATCATAACGTGCCGCTAGTTTAGACAATGTGTAGTGACTAGACAATGTCTAGTCACTAGACAATGCATCGTTGTAGAGTCAACATCTCCTGAGGATGCTCCGGTGTCGGGGCGAAACGTGCGTCGAGAGTAGTGTAAAAATTATACAGATTTTTTCTGTTGGCGGATTATAGCAAAATAATTCTACCCTTTTCTTGCTAATCATGGACTTCCGCAAAGTAACGCCTGCTTCTATCCAATATAACATAATGTTATGGTATCTCAAACATGAACTAAATAAATGAATGGAACTTCATTAAAAAAACCAGATTAAGTATTATATACTTAATCTGGATTTTTTTAATCAAGTTACCGAAAAATCCTTAGTGTTACCAGATAATTTATTTTCCTTGATATATCAACTAATTAATATCATCAAAACCGTAAAATTTATTTTTCATACGGAGTCGTCATTATGGATAGTTTATTGCGCTTAATAAAAAGAGTTACATTCTTAGTAATAGGAGATACAAGATCTTAAAAATTAGAACAAAAAATACTACTGTAGTAGGTACGAGTAGGTAGGTAGTAATAGTTTCTTATTACTGAAGAAGAAAGAAGAATGTAACTTGTAGTTTAAGAGCAGCCCTGTTAGGTTACAAATACCTTTAACCGTTAATTTTAATTTGTAATCCCGTGGGAACTCTTTTTTTCGAGATAAAAAGTAGCGTATGTCAGTCTCTAGATCCTTAACTATGCCCATGCAAAAAATCACGTTGATCCGTAGCTCTGTTGCGGCGTGATTGAAGGAAAAACCAACAAACCAACAAACAAACACACTATAATATTAGTATAGTATGATTACAAAGAATAATATGGTGTTACAGGGCGAGGGGTGGCAGAATGGGACGGTATCGGTTACCGTTTAGCGCAGAAAGTAAAGAAAGTGAAGAGAACTCAAAAGAAGAGGCACCATGCGACGGCTGTACAATAAACAACATCGGGAACGGTTACAAGAATCACAACGAAGTACACATGTACGAGAGGGCGTTCCCGAAGTAGGAGATTTTACACACACGACTTTGGAGGAAGATTGAAAAATAAACAAACCGACATAAATTGAAATTCAAATTCGAAATTATTTCACGTAGGCCAACCTGTGGTTTGCTATGACACGTCATGACTCTACCACCGGTTCAGAAAGCGGATTCTGTTGAGAAGAGCCGGCAAGAAACTCAGCAGTTGCTCTTTTAAAAATAATCAATTTACAATATTATTACGTAGCTATTACATTGTAATATCACTGCTTTTAAGCAGCAGTATACATAATAATATTCTTAGAAGCAGTGATAGCCTAGTGGTTAGGACTGCGGTCTCCTGTTCGGGGGGTCGCAGGTTCAATCCCGGAGTCAAGTGCGTTTAAGCAATTAAATATCACTTGCTTCAACGGTGAAGGAAAACATCGTGAGGAAACCTGCACATCTGAGAGTTTGTCATAATGTTCTCGAAAGTGTGTGAAGTCCGCCAATTCGCATTGGGCCAGCGTGGTGGACTATGGCCTATAACTCTTCTCTGAAAGGAGACCTGCACTCAGTAGTGAGCCGTTGATGGGTTGCTGATGATGATGATGATTATGATTACATTGTAATAAGTTTTTTATACTATCTTGTGGGCAGCTGAATGCCAAGCCGATTTAACCCATGTAGTTAGAATATAATAAAATACAATATTTCCACAATCAGGGGAAGTTCCAAAAATGCGTACTAAAATTCAACACACCTTCTTTTTCAGAAAATCAGTTTTCATAATTTGAACCTTATTAGTACAAAAATATAGTACAAAATGAGTTACGTTCTATTGCCTGTCTCCCGCACCACGTTATATCGCATAGAGTATAACAAGAAAAAGTTTTAAAACTGTAACCCAACTACCAACCCAACAAGTGTAAATTGAAAATTTAAAACAACCCCGACATGTGAATCTATCGCCAGACTATATGTAAAATTACTTGTACAGAATTACTTGTTACAGACTTTATATACCTGATATCCTGTTACCCAGTTTTCTGCTCCATCATCAGATCCTCTTCCTCGATCCTCGATCATCAGCTACACTATTGCGACCATTCTTATGTTGGGCTCATTACATACTATATCTGCTGTAAGTTGCTGAAGAGTTGGGTATCCCACAGACTACTTGATGCTGCAGCATGGGCTCAATTTATTATTTCCAAGGCATGGTAACCTTGAGATTAATATGCCTTGGAAATAATCCGAAGTAACAGTCAAAGCAGTCTGGTAATGACACCAGTGAAATCAAATGCACATACATACACGTCAAATTTATAACATCCCTCTTTCTTTGTCGAGGGTTAAAAATTGGCTCAGTGTAGGCAATACGACAGAGTGCAACTGTGCTTGCGCACACATTTGTACACTATAATATCTGCCACGCAGATGGCTAATCTCTTAGGAAGTTTTACTATGTCGTGACCAGATTCGCTCGGGAGGACATTATAAAAGGAGAAACTCAACCTTCTCTTCTCAAGTTGCTCAAATTAACGTTACGGGTCGGACCGTCGGATGCAAGAGCCCCCATTAAGTGTTATGTCAATGGAAGTGTAAGACTGGGTTTCCACGGCGCGGTTCGCACCCGCGCCCGCAGCGGTTGCGGTACCGCTAACACTGCGCCCGAGGCGGGCGCAAACCGCGCCGTGGAAATCGAAACTTCATTGTCCATACAAATCTGCATTATACGGAGGCCGCGGGCCCGCAACCGCTGCGGGCGCGGGCGCCGAACCGCGCTGTGGAAACTAAAAGCTAAAAATATCTGCCTCTTAGCTGCTAAAAAACGAAAAGTGCAGAACCGCGATTTATTTGGTTGGTATTATTAATATTTGGTCTTCCTATATCTGTGTATACTGGTGTACTGTTTGAAGTAGGTACCTACTTACGTTTTTTGTCTTCATTCTCAACATAGCTGTTTATGAAGTCAGTAAAGAGTATTTTATTATGTTTAACTTATTGTAATTTTCTTTTATAAATAGAAATTATTATAATATTTTGCATATTGAAAAGAGAAAATGAGACTAAACGTTTTTTGTCCGGAGTTTGTAAAATTACATTTGAGGGGATGTTTGGAAAAACGACCTTTGTCAATTTTAGTAAATTTTACAGGAGGCCTAAAAAACTGTTTACAATACATAAAATCAATTTATAAGTATTATAGTTGCTGTTTTATTGTAGATAATATTACATGCAATGGTTTGAGATGTATTTTCAGGACTAAACTTTTCCTAGTTTTCAGAAAAACTGAAATAACACTTTGACATTGGTTATTTTTCCAATAAAATCAAAACATGGGAAAAAATAATTAGATTTTTCATAGTGAAACACTTTTTCATAGTATTCACTTTTAGTCTTCTCCGATTATAGATCCACTTATTGGACGTACTACATGGTTGAGCCTCACCTCAACCATGTAGTACGCCCCAGCAACTTTCCTGTGTTTTATAATATCCCTTTTTGACTCTTTTTTCTTCTTTTTCAAAGTCCACTGGACACTTGAATTTACATCCTGTGGTATATCATTACTATTCATGATTTTACTGATGAAAAGAAAAGGTCAAAGGCGATTAAAAACTAACGACAAATTCAAACGAAGACTTAAATGTCATGCAAACAGTATTGCCAGAATTTTTCGGAAAAAAAACCAATGTCAACTGACATTGGCAGTTCTTCCAAAAACGCATTGGACATTGGTTGTTTTTCCGTATACCATTGACTTTTTTTCCTTGAATATCTTCTGACAGAGGCTGTTTTGTCTAAAACAATAATTTGGATTTTGTGAGGAACGTATCAAGCAAACCATAGACATCAAAATCTCGTTTTCAGTTTTTTTTGACATTGGCTGTTTTTCCAAATAACCCCTCATTTGAAATAAACATTTGATGCAGAACTGCAAAAGTGACCTACATAAAACGGGACCCAGGTATCTTTTGAATGTAAATAGATAATTACTCTTAATAAACAAATACTTAGAATTTAATAATTGTATACCTAAATATCTGTTTAATATACTCGTAAAGCTATGCAAACTGTTATTTTCTCTTGGTTTATGTTTAGTTTTGATACTTTTTAAGAATACAATGTAAGCCTTTTATATTCATAAATTCCTTTCAATGTTATAGTAAAACTTTAATTTAGCTTTTCAAATAAATGCCATTACATTTATATCGGCATCCTTAAGCCTTATCGATTTGTCTAGATGCTGCAAATTCTTCTTATACATATACATAGAGTAAAACGGATTGTTTCAGCCAATAAACCTCTAAGTTCATTAGGTTATACTATAAAATGTTATAGGACGTAGGCGTTATCTTTAACTCAATTTTCGTTATTGATACACAGAGAAGAAAAATCGGAAAAAAAGAAGTGCCTGATAAAATTCGCTTTATTCATGAATCGTGTTTACATTTAGCTTAACAAGATTGTCCTGAACCGCCCCAAGTTTGTCGACTCTAAGTGGATGGGTAAATATTATTTTTATCGCAGGCTCGGCTTCGTTGGCGACGCTGAACTCCCAGTATATGACCTTGATGTGGTTAAAGTGCAAAACACGCGCCGCTTGGAATCATTTCCAGAAACAATTTGAATGAAGTTTAGAAGGCTTTTAACGCGTTTCTATATGGGACTTCACAGATTAGGCTTAAAAAACAATAAACATAAGAAGGTAGAGCCTTTGAGCATATAACCAAGGTAGAGCCGTCTTTGGACTGCCTCACACGCCAACGAAACAAAGAGAAAATCTGCTTTGCAGCTGATCGCATAATGGAACTAAATGGAAAAATATCTTTCGTCAGTTCAACGTGGACCTGGAACGAGTTTGCAGTGCTACTTCTGACAACGCCAGATAGACTTCTTTCTGCCATTATGGTTTGAGCTCTCCCATGCATCTACATTACTTTTTAGCCATGGCTAAGAATATTAGGCATGCTGAACATAACTAATATCCTGTTAGGTCAAGTACCGTGATTAAATGGTCGCTGGTCGCTCCAAAGACCAATGAGCCCGTAGATGCAAGTACGACGATCCAGAAAAAAATGGCTGATTGCTGCTTAGGCCGTAGCGTAGAACCTGTGTTTCGGTACCGCGACGTACAAGAAGAAAATGGACGTTGGTTACGGCGTAGGCCGCAATGACGCTACTCCCCGTAGCGCCCCGTAGCTTTAGTCTTGACGAAGCCAGAACATCCCCTTTTGTCTTCCAACTAAGCAGCTTGAGCTAAGTGTATGTATGTGCGACATTAGTGCAACTGGTGGGGTTTGAACCGTTTGGCTTTCAGTTTTCCCCCAAATCTGACCATTGCTCTATATTGAGGCTTACTTTGTGAAATATTAAGGTTCATTTAACTCAAGTGTGTTCGATGCAGGTAGGCTCTCAACTCAAGTTTACGAGTAGCTGTACATTACTTGTATGTATTTAGTGCTATTATATGTAATATCGGGCTTCTATTTCGCTTTATCTATTCGCGATTATCTATGAGAATATATAACCTAGGAATATAGATTAGGAGCCAGAACCTGGAATGGCCCGCTTCCACCGAGATCCCGATGCATCATTACTTATGATCAGGCTTGTACTAGTCGTAAGATCGAATTCAGCAGGCTAACTTGTCATCATACTAATAATTATATATAATATTATAAATGCGAAAGTGTGTTTTTTTTTGGTTTGTCCTTCAATCACATCGCAATAGAGCTACAAATCGGCGTGATTTTTTGAGTGGGTATTATTGAGGACCTGGAGGGTGACATAGGCTTATTTTTGTTCCGAAAAATCAAAGAGTTCCCGAGGGCTTTTAAAAACTAATACTCACGCGGACGAAGTCGCGGGCATTAGCTAATCAGATAATAAAAAAAAATAGAGTCTTGTTTGCTGTTGTACTGTTTTTCGAAATGGTGGTAGACCACTGGCACCGGTTCGAAAAACAGTTTCGGTTGAGAAGAGCCGGCAAAATACTTGCTATATGTTCCATTCAAAACAAAATGTAGTTATTATAATGTGTAGTGGTTCGCCCCGAACTGAGACCTCGCGGTAACGGTATCCCATGATTATTCATTCAATCGATACATGACGACCAAAACTGATATTATTATTATGCCCGTTTTCACCAAACATACCTAAATCATCCCCTATGTAGCTTGTAGCTATGTAGCTCTTTACGTAGGTAGCTCCAAAACACAATCCTAAGTCCTAAACATCCGTCCCAATGTCCTTTTAGGTGTCCCGTACAGGATCGTGATAAAGAAGTTGACAGTAATCATCACCTAACTTATCATAGGTAGCCCGTAAAGGTTAGGGAACGTCAGTGAAAACATTGAATTATTATGTAGGTACTAACGAGTGAAAACGGGTTAGGGGCATCTGTACAAATCGTCATCTATCGACGCGAATAGAAAATATACAAAATGCAGCAATTAATAGTTTATTGAAGTTTGATATTTAACTAAAGAATAATTTTAATTGAATACTATGTTATTACTAGCTGATGCCCGCGACTTCGTCTGCGTGAACTTAGCCTTTAAAATGCCTTGGGAAATCTGACTTTGCGGGATAAAAAGTAGCCTGTCACTCTCCAGGTCCTCAACTATGGGTACTCCTCCAAAAAATCACGTCGATCCGTAGCTCTGTTTGGGCGTGATTGAAGGACAAACCAACGCACTTTCGCAGTTATAATATTTCACCATATAAAGTGTAAATGCATATAGTCAACGTGGTATTTAGGGTTTCGTACCCAAAAGGTGCCAACGGGACCCTATTACTAAGCCTCCGCTGTCCGTCCGTCCGTCTGTAGGCGGCCTGTATCTCGTAAACCGTAATAGATAGACAGTTGAAATTTTCACATATTTTGTATTTCTATTGCCGCTATAACAACAAATAATAAACATTAAATTAAATTAAAAAAATTAAATTAAAATATTTCCATGGTTACATGGAAATATTTTAATTTTTTTTTAACGGAACCCTAAAAGAGCGAGGACTGACTCGCACTTTGCTGATTTTTTTTACACAGGTAAAGTTGAGGACCTGGAAAATAACACAGGCTACTTTTTGTCCCGGGAGCATACATTTAAACGCCCGCGCCACTACAAAGTATGTAATTTATTGTAGATTTTGTAAAAAACGCTCGACTGATTTCTATAAAATTTAAATGGGACCGCCTGGGAAGTATACCCTTTGAAACAAAAAAAGAATTTTCCAAATCGGTTCAGGCGTCTTCGAGTAATCGGTGAACATACATAAAAAAAGATTCCGTTGAATTGAGATCCTCCTCCTTTTTTGAAGTCGGTTAAAGTAATAATAAAAATTAGTTCAAATTTAACGAAGTTATGGAGTATAACAGTCAAAATAGTTCAACCCCTATCTCAGAGAACATACATCCATCCATCCGTATACGACATCTATACAAACATACATCCGTATACATCCATCCTCACAAACTTTCACATTAATAATATTAGTGGGATAATATGAGTAATAATAAGTAGGATAGGATATAGTTAATGTATTTATTATTTTATTGTTAGTAGGAGGAGGATACAGACATACATAAATACATGCATACACACATACATATATACATATATACATACATGCCATGCATGCAAGCATACATACATACATGCATGCATACATACATACATACATGCATACATACATACATACATACATACATACATACATACATACATACATACATACATACATACATACATACATACATACATACATACATACATACATACATACATACATGCATACATACATACATACATACATACATACATACATACATACATACATGCATACATGCATATGTGAAAAGAAGCATACGTATATCCCGCAGGAACCGTTTGTTTTCCAGGGATAAAAAGTAGCCTTTGTCACTTTTCAAGTCCTCAACTATGCCTATCCAGTAAACCACGTCAATATGTAACTCCGTTGGCGCCTAATTTAAGGATAAATATGTGAAAAAGAGAACACTAATATCCCGCGGGAACTGTTTGCTTTCCCAGGATAAAAAGTAGCCTTTCTCACTTTTCCAGTCATCAACTATGCCTATCCAAAAAACCACGTCAATCTGTAACTCCGTTGGCGCAAAATTGAAAGATAAATGTGTGAAAAGTAGTATTATAATATCCCGCAGGAACCGTTTGTTTTCCCGAGATAAAAAGTAGCCTTTGTCATTTTTCAGGCTCTTAACTTTACCTGTGCAAAAAAATCACGTTAATCTAAAACACCATTGCGAGTATTTTGAAGGACAAATGTGTAAAAAATAGCGATGCTATCCCGCAGGAACTGTTTGCTTTTCCGGGATAAAAAGTAGCCTATGTGCTATTCCAGACTATAATCTATGTCTGTGCCAAATTTCAGCAAAATCGGTTCATACGTTGTCGCGTTAAAGAGGAACAAACATCCATCCATCCATCCATCCATCCATCCAAACATCCAAACATCACAAACTTTCGCATTTATAATATTAATAGGATATTATGTACCTAAATAATAATGCTCGACGCAAAACTGTTTTTGGGATAGATCGTAGTCGTAACTCGTAGTTCCATGGAATAGTTAATGACTGCGCCATCTATTAGCATTATTGTGAAGCTATGTGAAATTTACTGATGCTCATTAAAAATTAAATAAGATCTCGTTTCTTTATAATATTCATACAATTTTAGTATTTTTTGTTCAAGTACAGGATACAAGTGAAGTAAAAAATAAGTACAGCTTGAAAATATATAGCCAATTTTCCCAGAGAGCGTCTTCAAGCGAGCGTATTAAATCGCCACTTTGAAAGCCCCCCATTTCGTCAATTTTAGGAAAAGAATTAAAAAAAGAAATACGTTTGTACTCTGTTTCAAATTGTCTTTAAAATAATACACAGAAACCCTATGAATCGCAAAAAAAAAATTTGCTTCGCATTCGCTTCTATGAGAGCCCCCCTGAAATAAAGATTTTTATAACTTTTTAAGCCATTTTCGGCTGGAGGCCATCGGTTTACATATTATATCTAAATTTGAAGTAATTACGTTCAGTAATTCAAAAGTTATAAGGCTCTGACAGACGGACGGACGGACGGACGGACAAGTGCAAATCGCTCTAGTAAACTCAGAGACCTCGCTTCGCTCGGTCAACAAGTTATTACACTATCATGTAGGCTGCTGCTTGCTGAATGCAATGTCGATTGCTCCCATACCTTTGTCATGAAGAAATTAATTAATAGTCTCGAATTAAAAAATGTGTTTTAGAGATTGTTTGTTGTTAATGGCAAACATAAAAATTCTTTTAAAATCATACTCAACCCTGCTGAGATTTCAAAATTTTTCCATGAAGTTGAAGAATTTGTTCCAAAAAGACTATAATATCATAAATATGCTGCGAATTATAACTAAGTAAATTGGTAAGTATACAAATCTCTGTATTTACATGAAGGAATACGCGCGATCCGATTTTAAAAATTGTTGTAAAAATAAATTGATAAAGACTTTCATGGAACCAATTACTGGTATCTTTTACACTTATCAATTATTATATTATATTATCTTTTACTTTCTCAATCAATTGTCAGATCCCATTTGGAGCATGCTTCCACTGCTTGGAACCCTCAGTATGCAGTTTACGTGGACATGTTAGAGAATATTCACGCAAATTTATAAAATGTTTGAACAAAAGCTTCATAATACTAAAATTAAATCTTTACAAATAAGGAGGGAATATAAAGATCAAATATTTTTATATAAAATGATCAACGGATTGATTAATTGATAGTCCTTATCTTCTAAATAAAATAAAATATTGTGTACCTATATTAAATAAGCGTAATAGTCACGTAAAAGTAACATGTTTGTACTTCCACGTGCCAGAACTAATTATCGTCATAACAGATTCATCGTTCGAGCTTGTGATACGTATAATAAGAAATATTTCAAAGTAGACCAATTTAAATATATGTGTGGGGGTTCGTCTCTGTCATCAAGAAATGCACATAATACAAGGCTTGATGGCAGGGGTGGATATCATCTCGTTTATGGTACATGTTTAACTTATCCTTTATTACTATATAGTATACCGCATCTGAAGCCTCCAGATCATGGGACTTAGGTACTGATTGTTTGTTTTATAAACACACAATCAAAACCCCTTAAAGTATGATTACTTCTAAAAGTTTGTTCGATAATTTAATTTATTTGACTATCGTAAAACGAAATAAACATAATTAAATAAATTGAATACCCTGTCTGCACTGCACTGTATGACCACAAAACGAATAGAAAATCATATCGTATTATATGAGCAATCACTCTACTGAGCTCTGTAGAATAAACAGTCTGATCTAGTCTTAACTTAAAGGCAACGTTGTGGCATAAACCTACTAGTAAGTGGTGCCTACAATTCAGGACGCTATCTATCTCTGAAGAGCTTTCCAATTTTCAGTGAGATCGCGACTGCGGCGATGAACGCACGTCTTATCGCCAACCAATTTCCCGGGAGTAAATACGATACAAATAAACAGTAAGAGAATATATGCGATATTATGCTTATTCAGCGTTATTTCCGATATCAACGGTAACACAAAGGTGAATATTTTTACTATAGTATTACTATACTATATTTGAAGATTTATACTTTTTCTTTGTAAAACTAGAGATATTAAAACTTCAATAGAATTAACTTCTAATTGGAATTCTTGATATGCTAATACGAGTAATAGGTATATTTTATTTGTATTTTTGGTAGAGTACAGTATTTTTCTCGTCTTGTATGTAGAATGTAGATTTTAAGTTTAAATAATACAAGTTCTATTTAACATGAAATTTAGCATTTAGGTATAGTGGAGCGCCTGGGGGTTTTCACCTCGGATTAGAGTTATAGTGAATGAATTAATATGATCGATGTGGGAATTGTTTTTTAAACTATAAATTGCAATGTTTACCCAAAATTTTTTTGTGCTTTTGTTTTTTTATTATTTAAACAAAAACTGTAAAAAATGAATATGTGAGCAATGTTTTATTTAAAATAATTGTTTTTCTCGTATCTATACGTTGAATAATACCTAAAGAGACATAAAAGAACATTTGTAGGGTTCCGTACCGAAAAGGTAAAAAAAGAACCCTTACAAGATCACTCTCTTGTTCGTCTGTCTGTCCGTGTGTCACCACCGATTTTCTCAGGAACGGGTGGACCTAGCAAGTTGAAATTTATACCAGATACTGAGGTCTATAGTCCCTATTAGTTGTATAAAAATCAAGGTCCTGAGTCAACATGATAAAAAGATAGTGGCAAATTTAGATTTTCGCAAAAACTTGTAAGTACCAAAATTTACCTTAATTTTCAACTTTTTTTCGGAATTTTCGGAATTTTCCCTTTACTTGTGCTCTAAGGCCTTGCTTTTAACCAAAATTGACAATTCTAGGTCAACCGGAAGTACCCTTTAGGTTTTGGGTTGAAAACCTATATGGTAGTTCCCGTTGACCTAGAATCACGAAATTTGGCAAAAGCAAGGTCTTACAGCACAAATAAAGGAAAAATTACAAAAATTAAAAAAGTTGAAAACACTTTCATGCGAACAACCAAAAATGTGGCTCATATGATTCCGCACATCTTTTTTCCATACAAACTGGAGCGACGTCCAATGACGTTGTGCAAAAATCAGTAGGTTCTAACTAATATACATATTGCACTGACGTGTTATAACGTCGACGTCTCTGCTACAACACATAGATAAAAATCGGTGTGATTGCGAACAGTATCGACGTACATAGACGCCTGTGCTGCAACAAACGTGTAAACTAAAAAAAATTATCAAAATACAAGCTTTTAGCAGCTGCATCATCAGACTCTGGGTATCATCTAAGACCAGAGTTTTTGTCAAGACGAATCAAGCGAGCCCAAACTCGATAGGGTTACATAGTTTCATTACAGAGTTCTCTTAAGCACCTTTCAGTTCCATCATCAGACGATGGATATCGTCTGGGACCATAGTACTTGTCAAGACGAATTAAATGAGCCCAAACTCGATAGGGTTACGTAGTTTTATTACAGAGTTCCCTTAAGCACCTTTCAGCTTCATCATCATTCCCTGAATAACATCTAGGACCAGAGTTACTTGTCAAGACAAATCTAACGAGCTCAAACTCAACAGGGTTACGTAGTTTCATTACAGGGTCCCCTTAAGAACCTCTCAGCTTCATCATTATTCCCTGAATATTGTCTAGGACCAGAGTACTTGTCAAGACGAATCTAACGAGCTCAAACTCGATAGGGTTACGTAGTTTCATTACAGAGACTCCCTAAACAACATTTCAGCTCCATCATCAGATCAGCTCCATGACACAATAATATTGCATTGTCATCCGATTTACATTGTATGTACATGCAAAATTTCAGCTACGATTTCGCGTAATTTTCGAAAAGATATTAATAAAGCGATAAAATTATTAATAAAGATTCGTTGCTACGATGGACGTGTTGGATGACGAAAATTAGCGCGTGCGTCCCCTCGCAGTGCACAGATCGACGATGTAAGGGCAAAGCGATGTATAGTGGCGTTGTGCGCAAAAAAAGTAGGCAAAAATTACCAGAACGGAGAGCCATCAAAGATGACAAAAAAAATCGATGCTATGTAGCACTAGAATTTTGAGAGTTCGCTGTGTCGTATGTAACGACCCTAGACCTTCGTACAAAGGAATTTTTCATGTTTGATAGTACTAAAAATTGTTGATTAAATTTTATCAAAATCGGTACAGTAGTTAAGTTACGAGATGCACTTTCACATGAGATCATAAAAATAATAATTTTAGGAACTTCAATTTTCATGTCATATAATTTCAATTTGACGTTGACGCTATTCTGTAGAACAATATACTGTAGGGGAAGGCAGCGACGACCGCAGCGTCGTCGACGCGCGGATCGTATATATAAAGAACATTGTTCGTGTATTGGGCATATGTTCAGAGACTTAAACATGCTCATACTGTATTATGAGAAATGTGAAGTGGTATGTAGTGACATACTTTATATCAATTATTATTGATAAAATACAAGGGGCGATACACGAAATCTATTATGAGTGATACCTAATCTGACGAAGCTGCTTAATAGATGGGGAGCTCTAGCGCCTTGGTGCTTTATGAACCTGTCTTTGGGCTAGCGACTGACGATTTCAGATGAAGATTGATCTATATTGCGATGCTCTATGTTGAGTGTTGTGTCAACCTGTAGGTTGGATGCCGAGATAGGATAAGCTTAGGATGGGCTAATAAACTTGCCAGTCCGGGCTGTCTGGTCTAGGTGTCTGATTCTACTTTCGAACTTGCTCTGACGTTAAGTTGGAGCCTATCACCACTTCGTGGTGACAACCAACTGTTGGATGCTGAGATAGGATGAAGCTAATGATGGCAATTGCTATTATGGTTTTGTCTGGTCCAGGCGTCCGACACCAACCTCGAACTAGACTCTAACGTTGTTAGAGTCCTTCACCACTCTGTGGTGACTTCACGCAGTATAACTATTAACATCACGCAGTATAACTATTAACCTACAACCAACTATACATGAGAGGAGCTCACCTCTATAAAAAGTCTCAGTGGATCACACCACTATAAAAAAGTCTTGTGGAAACACACCACGGTTAAAAAAGTGTCTTCAGTGGATCACACCACTTTAAAAAAAGTCTTGTGGAGCAAACCACGGTTAAAAAAGCCTCGCACATTCGTGTGTGAGTGAATGATGACAGTGTGGGGGGGCTCATGGTTTGATGGTATTTCAGGGACTTGTAAACATTCCTGATTATTGACAAATAATTACCCAAAGTAATATTGTATGTTTAAGAAATCCAAGCTGCGATCTCATTGCGTCAATTATTATAATAATACATTATTGTTTTAATGGACGCAATTGAGTGGTCCTTGATGTACCACATAAGGTAGGAGCTCACCATCGTTTGGCGTGCAGGGAGCCAACGATCATCATTTCATTTTTTTACAGTGAAATGATGCCATCTTAAGTTTGAACGTTGCCTATGGACTCAAAGGAACTTGAAACAACGATGCGTAGTGTAGACGTTCAATGTGATGTTGAATGTCGAGGTGCATAAGTTGCGATGTAGGTTCTTTTGATGTTTACCCATAGAAATAATTGTGTCTCTCGACATCAGTGTTGAGTCTCGTGATAATGGAGCAAACCGGTATCAATCATACTGGATTTTAAATATTCTTTAATATAAACCAATACGGGAACCCACTAAAATCTAATACACGAACTCTTGCATATATCGCCTAGGTCTTATGAACTCATTAATTCTGACGCTCTAAAAGTTCTTGGGTTAATGCGATCACAACATTATAAAGGGTTCTACCACTAGCGATTCACGTGCCACTCTAAAGAAATAATTTAAAAAATAGAAAGATCAATAGGAATTATAGGGTAGAGATTTTCGTAGGGTACTTAGTTCAGTTACACGTAGCACAACAACCCTGCTCTTAGTTATTAGTATAACCAGTCGCCGCACTATAACGTTGTGCTCAATAAATCAAGTTTTCGCTGGACGTGATTATACGTTGTGCAACAGCAACTTCCCAACATGAGACGTATTTAAACGTAAGTTCGCATGAAAGTGTTAATTAAAGGGTGTCCCTATGCATGTATGCATCAACTATGTAGTTGACTCCAATTAAGATAGTCCTCTGAGTTGTATGGGCGCTCATACAATTAAGAGGTCTAGCTTAATTGGCTTAACCTCAAATAAGGTAAATAAATAAAATTGTGCTATTGTGTGAAAGAAAATAAAAGAAAATATTTATTTTGATATTAAGAATAAACCTCTTAAACAAAAAATATTATAATTAAGCAAATTAATATAATATTATATTATCGTTTTACTTAAATACTTTTACTTCTAGAGTTCGGAGCCCTCGGTGCGCGAGTCCGACTCGCACTTGGCCGGTTTTTTTATTGCATTTTCCTTCATTTAATTTTTTACGAATACTATTTCTATATAAATATTTATATTAAGTTGGTATATAAAAATGTTCTACAGCCATAATATTTTAATATTATACAGGGTGGGCCAGACCAGGTGGATATAAAATTTTTTTTAGATTGCTCACTTAGGGGCCTACCAGGACCCGGAAGGAAAAAAATCGGTTCCCACCCGATTACGAGAAAAAAATTTTTATTTAAAATTTTGGAAAATCATTGCTTTGACGAACTTTTAATTTTTTTTTAATTTTTCCAGTAACAATTTCCGCAATTTTTTTATGGGATATCTTTACCTACACTAGCGGCACGCTATGATGGCCGGTTTGACACATTACAATAGTGATGTGGAATGTCAATTTATTCTCGAACAAAAAACAATTAAGTTTTGTTTTTATACCTGATTAAATAGGTTTAATAAAACAAAAATGTATATGTTTATTTAATTTATTTGAACGAACTGAATATTTGAATGAAAATGAATATACATACTTTATATGCACACAAGAAACATATGAATACAAAAGATACCAAAAAAGGTGCCACAAAAGGCCATAATTAATCAGATTCGTCCATACTACTATTTTCACTGTCGTCACTGCTATCATCACCTACATTAATAATTATATGTTCGTTTTCTATAATATTATCTATTTTCACATCTCTTTCATAATCTTCCCTTATTAATTTAACAGTTCTATTCACAACCTTTTCCCAGTCTCCTTTAGTCACATGTTCACAAGCTTCTTCTAATAATTTTAGCATTTTTTTTGTGGTAAATGGGGGGGTTCTGTATTGTGTCTTGCAGCATATCCCTTAATTTGAGCCCACACCAACTCAATCGCATTATACTCACAATGGTAAGGCGGTAACCGTATAACTCTGTGCCCATGTTCTAATGCTATTTCGTCAATGACGTATCGGATCTTGGTTGGTTTGTTTTCTTTTAAAAGACGTACTAATTCCGCTTTTAACATATTCATGTTTGCATCTACGCCATTTTTACGAAGCCATGCGACGATATCAGCTTTCTTTTGGGATTGGGCAGGTGGCTTGTCAATTTGCATCGAGTGGTATGGGGCGTTGTCCATAATTATAATAGATGGTTCAGGGAGGCTACACAACATTGAGGTAAACCATTCAGTAAACTTTTCTCCATTCATGTCTTCATGATAGTCTCCAGTGGTTTTTGACGCAAAAGCCATGAGAGAACCTTCGACAAACCCGTTGATGGTTCGACAAATTATAAGTCGCGATCCTTTTCCTACAGGAACTTTGGAAGTAGATGCTGCTGTGTCATCGTTCCAAGAACGGCCTACAGTATGGTTAGCATTAAGCCATGTTTCATCCAAGAACACAACATTTTGCCAATTTTTGATTTCTTTCACTTGCCGTAAAAAAGTATACCTTGCCATCGCTATATCAAATCTTTCCATCAATATTTTGCGTTTGTTACATTTTTTGTATCGAAATCCAATGGTCTTCAAAATCTTCGTTAAAGAACTTTCCCCACCGAAGAATAATCCAGCTTCCTTCAGTGAATGCACCAACTTTTTTCTTGTTGGATACTCCTTCTGTAAATAGTAGCCGTAAACATGTCTTCGGATAGCATCGGCATCAAAGCTATCGATGCCTACGACTGGTTTTGCTCGTTTTCTCTTTTTTGGTGTGTGAAGTTTATTTTCTTCTGTGCCAGTCTCGCCATATTTTTTTTTAGTTATCCGTCTAACAGTTCGTTGTCCAATATTAAGCGCATCAGCTACGCGTTCAACCACTGACGTTATAGGTAAAATTGGCCCTCCATTTTGAGCTTCACGATCGAAATAGTTACGAAGGCGTATTACGAACTCACGTGTCTGACTATTTAGAACAGTTCTCTGCGTACGTTCGGTCATATCGACGAAATCCACAACAAAGGGCTTGAACAGAGTCCAAATTAACGAGCAAGGGTCAACAGTAATGCAGTATCAATATTTGAAATCCAAAGCCAGGTCAAAACTATATCACAATCGCATTGCACTGACAGTTTATACTTTTCGAAGCAACGTCAATTCGAAACTGCTTTGTTTTGCATTGAGCATTGACGCGAGTTTGCCGGAGGTAGTAGTTGTGCTAGCCAGCGATCCTATGTGACGATCGTATTAGATTCCATTTTTAAAAATTTTCAATTTAGAAAACCAAATGCCGAGTTGTGGTATATATCATATAAAAATAAAAATTTTACCTTTTGTATGAAACAGCTGATATTTTTTTGCGATTTCAGAGGTTTGTCCACATAGTGAAAATTGTTCATATTCACAAGTACATTCACCCCTTAAATGGTGCAAACTGATTTTTCTACACTTGTATACATTTTAGAAATCAATTTAATAAATAAATTTTGAGTCCTAAACCTAAAACTACATTCGATAAAATTTATGAATCTCTGCACATCACTATCGTCAATAAAGTAATACAATTATTTCCTTCAAAGTCGTTATCAATTAATACGGAACTTCATGAGCGGACAAACGTCAAACCGGCCATCATAGCGTGCCGCTAGTGTAATAACTGTACTCTCTTAGAAAAAATTCCAGTCTGGTTAGCTGGTTTTAAGAGCATTAAATTTTAAATTATTTCAAGAAAATTAAGTTCATCCAAAATCTACAGAAAACTTTAAAATTCCATGAAAAATAAAAATCACCAGTGCTATGCACTGGTGATTTTTTAAAAACTGTAGCAACTTATGTTCTTTTGATTGCCAAAAGAAAAATTGTATGTCAATGTGCCGGATAAAAAGTTATGATTTTTCAAAAGTCTTCGTTCCTCATTCGTGTAAATAACGACCTTATTGAAAAACATGTTAATTGTTTGTGGAGACTGCAGTATGTCCTTTAATTTTAACTGCCTCGTTGGTCTCGTGTTTGACTGCGGCCGACGAGGTCCCGGGTTCGAGTCCCGGGTCGGACCATATCAAGTTTTGGTGTTTTCCGTAAGAAATTCTCAGTACTAGCCCGGAGTTAGGAAGTTGGCGTTGTTTCACCCCCGTACCTTGGAGAGCACGTAAAGCCGTTGGTCCTGCACATAATCTGTCTTCGCCTGCGCCTAATCTCTCTCCGGTCGTGTCAAATTTTCCGTCCTATCGGGCTATGAGAGTAAAGAAACAGAGAGTGCACCTGTGTTCGCGCACACACTTGTGCACTTTAATATCTCCCGCACAGATGGTTAATCTGTCTGGAGGTAGGTCACCGTGGTCGACTGGAATTTTTTTCTAAGAGAGTACAGTTATTAGGTAAAGATATTCCATAAAAAAATTGCGGAAATTGTCACTGAAAAAATTAAAAAAAAAATAAAAGTCCGTCAAAGCAATGATTTTTTCTCGTAATCGGGTGGGAACCGATTTTTTTCCTTCCGGGTCCTGGTAGGTCCTTAAGTGACCAATCTAAAAAAAAATTTATATCCACCTGGTCTGGCCCACCCTGTAGTTATTAAGTATACCATTTAAATTATCGAAATTATAAATTTTTAATTGAGATCACAATTTTTAATGGGTAAACTTTTTTGTACATATTATAAGCTAAACGTTCCACTTTGAATTATTAAATTTCGTTCACTATAACTGAAATCCGAGGTTTTCATGTTTTTAACGCCCCAGGCGCTCCACTAGTAAGAGAAAAGAGCCTGACTTGGAAAAGTTTTAATTTATCCAAAACTGCCTCATTTTGTATTACATTAAATTTTCATTGAACGAATTTTCTCAATGTACCTATAGTTTAGCTTAGTATTATTCTAGCTAAGTAGCTTTCCAACCAAACATTAAATTTTGTTTAAAAACAAAGCAAATCATTCCCATGTTATTAAAATCATCATCATCATCATCCGCAACCCATCAACATCTCACTACTGAGCAAAGGTCTTTTGTGGAACTCTCAGCTGTGCTGGTTTTCTCGCGATGTTTTCCTTCACCGTTATAGCATGTTATATTTAATTGCTTAAACGCACATTACTTCGAAAAGTCAGAGGTGCATGCCCGGAATCGAACCTGCGACCCCCCGAATAGGAGACCAAAGTCCTAACCACTAGGCTCATCACTGCTCATTATTAAAATAAATGCAAGTAAATTATTCCTGTATGCGTTCGTGAATCGTCCATCCGGTTGTGCTGAAACTTGGTACAGAGGTAGTTTATATCCTGAAGACGTAGACGTGGGTCATTTTCATCCAGGAAACGAGTACATCAGACTATGAAGATTCATTCTTTTATTCATTAATTCATTAATTAATAATATCATGGTATTTACAGATGAAAGCGTGGACAGCCCACGACCAAGACACGACACTGTCCTGCTGCAGATCGCTACACGTTAAGCACGCCGCGTACGCGAGTGCTCTCTATACACTGGTGAGCTTTCGTTTTACTTCTAACAACAATTAGTTAGACGGACACTTAGCTACTGCAGTGCGTAAAGGACCCCAACAAAATGCAATATCACTATAGCGACAGCTTAGGATAGTAAATTACTTTAATTTCTTTTTGTTTGGGGAGTTGTTGTGCTTTTAAAGCTAAATCAATAATAAAATGAAAAAATAATGGGCAAGTCCCTTAATTATGATATAAAAGATTGACTGCGATCTCACCTGGTGATAAGTGACGATATCTAAGATCATACATAGATAAGATCTAGATCTCGTATTTTTTTTTAAAAGAAGCCTTTTTCTAAAGGCTATTTTTTCTTTTTCAAATAGACGATAGAAATCTGTGAGTTTTTTTTGGTATAATTGATTAAGTCTTAAATTAATTGTAAATTACTATGTAATTAGTTAAGATTTTGCATGTATACGTTTTGCGTAAGCTGTTCGTGTATATTGTGTCAACTGAAATAAATAAACAAATAAATAAATAATTAAGTGGGCTAACTTGGGAAGGGCATGGCCGTTTAATGAAACATATTACCCAAAAATAATATCGACGCATCATTGCATTGTATCGAAATGCTAAATCGCTTGGAGGCACGCCTTTGTCGGATGATTGGGAAAGTAGCTTTAGGCATAAACTCTCATTAGACAAAATAATAATGATAATAAATATACTCAAGAAAATGAGTTGTAATATCATTATCAGCATCTCTCTTTATTAATAATAATTAATATTGTATTACAAAAATAAATACGTGAGAGTTTCATGTCTATATTATGAAACATAAGCACACATTACATACATTAGTAAGCAGCGATAGCCTAGTGACTTTTCGGAGTCAAGTGCGTTTAAGCAATTAAATATCACTTACTTATCACTAAATTAAATTTGACGACCTCCCTGGCTCAGTGGTGAGTGCTGTTGTCTTATAACTGGGAGGTCTCGGGTTCGATTCCCGGAGGGGTCAATTTGGGAATTTATAATTTCTGAATTGTCTCTGGTCTGGTCTGGTGGGAGGCTTTGGGCGTGGCTAGTTACCACCCTACTGTCAAAGACGTGCCGCCAAGCGATTTAGCGTTCCGGCACGATGGCGTGTAGAAACCAATTAGGGGTATGGGCTGAATATTCACTGCCATACCCCTTCCAAGTTAGCCCGCTACCATCTTAGACTGCATCGTCACTTACCATCAGGTGAGATCGCAGTCAAGGACTAGCTTGTCATCGAATAAAAAAAAAAAAACTTGCTTCAACGGTGAAGGACAACATCGTGAGGAAACCTGCACACCTGAGAGTTCTTCATAATGTTCTTGAAGGTGTGTGAAATCCGCCAATTCGCATTGGGCCAGCGTGGTGGACTATGGCCTATAACCCTTCTCTTTGAGGAGACCTGCGCTCAGTAGTGAGCCGTTGATGGGTTGGTAATGATGATGATGATGACGATGATGATTATGAAACATTAGATCATGCCCGCGACTTTGTCTGTGTGGAATAAAGTTTTAATTCACGCGGGAACTCTGTAATTTTCCTGGATGAAATGTAACCTATGTGTTCATCCTTAATATGAGCTATTTCCATTCCAAATTTCAGCCAAATCAGTTCATTCGTTGTGGCGTGAAATAGTTACAAATGTCCATCCTTCCATCCATCCTCATAAACTTTCGCATTCATAATATTAGTAGGATTGGTAGGTAGTAGGAAGTAGGATTATAGTCAAAAACCAACCAACAATTAAAATGTTTTGCAATTAGCCTTTGAGGCCTCTTGACAGTTTAAAGTGACCTGTCAAAAATTGGAGGCCCAGAGCTTTAAACCCATTTGCTGGATCCACTGCTAGATATAGGTAGGTCTCTTTCAAGGATCACAAGATGTTGTATTGCATAAATCCAGTGATTATTATATACACTGAAAAAAGATAGTCTAACAAGTACGACTTACACTTGTTTAAGTATTTTATGTTTAATTCCAAAAAGAAAATTATAGCACCGATTAACCATATATTTATTATTTACTGGCGATAAAGTCAAAATGTTTGAATAGACTTGAATAATTTCACCACAATCCTTTTCGCCATCATCAAAAACCATCCTTAGAAGTATCAAATAAATAACTATCACTTATCAATTCAAATTATACCCTGTCCAACCGTTTATTTTCTTTTTGACAGCTTAGTCTCACTATATAATATTGTCACACTCTCACATAGTGAATGAGACACACATGAGTGAGACTGAGCTATCAAAAAGAAAATAAATAGTTGGACAGGGTATACTTAATTTTACTATGTTACGTAGTGAAATCAGTAATAAAGTTAGCATTATTGCTAGCAACCAAGTAGCTTTATGTTCCCCTATGCGAACATTTTACTTGACAACGACTAACAATATTTTGGTGGCAGCGATCAATTTTTTTTCAGTGTATGGAAATAACGTCTTGAATGTCGAAGGGCGTGAATTTTAACATCTTATTTTTTTCCTCTTCGAAGAAAGTCATTATTTAAAACAGTTAAATAGTCTGCGCTATGCAAAACTTTTCCTTTTTTACTCGTCGTAGAAAACTAACTACAAGCGAACAATAGTAACCAAACAACAATAAATAACTAATTAAAACATTTAAAACGTAAAAGTTTGAAAAAACACTGTACTGACAATCGCAAGCGCTACGTTGCTATCTGTACTAAGTGGGTCTGACTTGAGGTGCTGGGTGCGGGGAAGCGCGACGGGAGGTAGCGGCCAACTTGAATCGGACGTGTAGTATAGATATAGATTTGATACCGCAGGGCATTGAAGTAATAGGTACTCAGTATAATATAGGTAAGTCTATACCGCAGGGACCTATATCATAATTTATTATCTAGGGAATATGTTAATTTTGAAATGTTATTTTAGAACTTTACTCAATAAATCTAATATATAAAATTCTCATGTCGCGGTGTTTGTTACCATACTCCTCCGAAACGGCTGGACCGATTTTTATGAAATTTTATGTGCATATCGGGTAGGTCTGAGAATCGGCCAACATCTATTTTTCATACCCCTAAATGATAAGGGTGACCAACCACTAAATAATATATATAATAATTTTGTTGGCGGTATGAAGTTCGCTGGGTCAGCTAGTAATAAACTATGATTTAAGTTTGATGCGAGTAATATCATTTTTCTTATTCAAGAAAATTGCTTTTGTGTTTTGAAATTATTTCTCTTGATTTAATAGCAATTTCGCTTATCAAACAGTATTCATAACACGAAAAAGCTATTCTTTCGTGTTTTGTGATCACCTATATTGTAGGTAGAATATAATGACTTCTAATAAAGGTTTTTCAAGGTTAGGTACATACACAAGAGATATCTATTTTATCCTCAATAGGTCTTCTTAAATGAGAAGTAAGAAGTATTAAATAGTAATTAAGATGGAGTTTCCAATTTGTTGACCATTGATATTTTTTACTTAACTTATTTAGGTAGATATAGATAACACAGATTTAATACTTAACCAAAATTATGAATTCAAAAATTAATTTCGTTTCAGATTCAAAGCTGTACTCCTACGTAGTAAGGAGAATACCTTACTACGTAAGAGATAATATTTGTAGTATGCAACTACGTGCGCCAGCAAAAGTGCTCTCTCTACACTTATAATGCGATGGGGCGGCAAATCTAACACAACCGCAGAAAAATCAAGCCCAGAACTTTAATGCTGTCCGAGGATTGGGGTGTATTGATATTCTCGTAGTAATAGGAAGGCAATGCGACACTACTGAAGAGAGATCAGACATACGACTGGCGGTCCTACGTGCTCTCCCAGGCACGAAGCCGTAACACCATACCTTTTCAACCACTGCTAAATCAACTAGCCAAATGACCACCGAGCCAGTTAATTGCATCGTATGCAACAATATACCTTTCAATTACAAACACTAGTGCACTAACGAAAAGTAATGTTAAATTTTACAGCAATATATTAAATTACAGTTCTAAACGCCCCCCGACAAACTGTAACTTTGCATATTAAACAATCCTTTCATCGAGCTCGCTAAAGTTTCTACGTTATGGCAACACATATCATACCGAATTCATGTTCAAAGTTCTGAGTCTCTGCCTACGTTAAAGCGATATCAAAACGTACCCGACTTACTGTCCAACACACACTGTGTAATTATTTATATATTTATTTATTATTATTATTTTTGCACATACTACGAGTATACCCTATATACATTTCACTATGTGAGAGTGAGTGAGGCTGAGCTGTCAAAATGAAAATAAACGGTTGGACAGGGTATAAGGAGCAGTAAGTATTAAAAATTATATTAGATGAAGTGGACAGAGGTGAAGCTTATCTCTAAGAAAGAAATTTCTTCAAACTTGCCTCAAAAGTGAGTAAGGTGAAATAAACAAGTGTAAATTAAAAAATATAGGCCTATGTTCAGCAGTGGACGTCCGCAGGCTGAGATGATGATGATGATGATGAAATTAAAAAAATACTTCAAAACAAGCTTTTAGTAACTGGCTTCATCATCGTACCCTGGTTATCATCTAGGACCAGAATACTTGTCAAGATTAATCAAACGAGCCCAAAATTGATAGGGTTACGTTGTATTCTTACCAAAGTTGCCAAAACCACCTTCCGGCTTAATCATCAGACCCTGAATGCCTTCTGGGACCAGAGAACTTATCAAGACATATCAAACGAGCCCAAATTCTATTGGGTTACGTCGTTTTATTACATAGTTTAGATAGCTATCTACCAGCTTCACCATCAAATCAGCTCCATGTTCCAATAATATTATATTGTCATCCGATTTACATACACATGCAAAATTTCAGCTCAATCGGAAACCGGGTAGTGGTTCTAATTCATCTTGCAAGATTTGACTTACACATACATACATACATTGCAAAGCTTGTAAAAAGTGGTATATTATTATTTTATACCGGAAATGTGTGTACTTTCACATACCTCGGTCTTAAGCCCCCTGTATCCAGCAGCTCCCTGGATCGACGAAGTGGGTGTTCATCTAATGGGTGTTCTACAAATATTGCGCTTTCCAGTGCGAGTTCACTACTCCAGCACTGTGGGACCTCAACGACAATCAATTATTATAAATAACATAGGATGATATATACAAGTGTAAATCAAAAATTTTATTTTTTAAATACAAACTTTTTCATCTATGACCAGAGTAGTTGTTTCCATGTTACGATGATATTGCATTGTCATCCGATTTACATATACATGCAAAATTTTAGCACAATCGGAAACCTGGAAGTGATTCCAATTCATCTTGCAAGATTTGACCTTAAGTCATAACATACATGTACAATGTACATACATTGTAACTTAAATAAAAGCTTGTAAAAATATTATGTTCGTTGGCAGCCGCTGTACACAAGCGGCTAAAGATCGTGTTCTGTTGCTATCTTTTAAAGAGACTTACGTACAGCAGTGGACGTCTCTTGGTTGTTGCCGGCAACGACAAAGACTTATCGTAGTTAAATATGTAAAAGATTTTGAAAAATTATATTCGTGAATTTAAAGCCGCGCCGCTTTATTAATTCATACTATGAATAGTATTTACATTACTTAGTGCCGATTTCACCAACGTCGAATGACGTTTTAACGGGATTTTTTTTTAATTTATAGACCAGCGATTGACTGCAATAAATTGTGTGGTCTGACAGTTTTTGTATTGAAAATAGTGTCAAATTGTGAAAACGCTCGGATAAGACTTATTTTACTTTGTTGAAATCAGCCCTTAATAAAGCTGCATTTATGCAACTAACATATTTGAATAAATTATATAAAACTAGCTGACCCGGCGAACTTCGTACCGCCAACTTATCTATATGAATAAAACAAATAAACTATCCTAATCCAAAAAAACTATCCTATCTTTCAAGTTGGACCAAATTACAGACAGTTACGAAGTTTGATCAAAATCGGTTAAGTAGTTTAGGAGTCCAACGCGGACAAACAACGTGACATGTAATTTATATATATTAAGATAAATAAATATAAAATGTACATTGTATTCATTCTACTAATATAGGCCGAGAATTTCAATCATTTCACTTGCCTTTGTTTTTCGCAATCAGTAAAATCGACGTTTACATAGTTGTACGTGATGAACATTCGTGGTATTCCAAAGGGCAGTTAAATTAAAAACACAACAAACGTCCTAAATTCCGTACATGTTTCTCGATACGAAACGAAATGAAAATGTATCGATTTCCTATACAAGCTTTTTATCTCTGGTATCCGAATTAGATTTATTTTTAGAACTATTTTAATGAATCCTTTACGCAAACATTAAATTACTAAGAGAGACTTACTCCGCGTGGAACTCTTTGATTTTCCGGGATAAAAATTGAGCCTCAGGTCATTTTTCAGGTCCCCCAATTATACCCATGCAAAATTTCGATCCATAGCTCTGTTGCAGCGTGTTTGAAGGACAAACCAACAAACTAACACACTTTCCCATTTATTATATTAGTAAGATAGTAAGATAAGTAAGATATTCTATTATTTCATTACTCCTTTCATACATAAGATTGAATATTTATAATCAATAGATAGAATGTAAATTTTTTATTTTATTTATTTTTATTATTGAACAAAAATAAATAAAATAAAAAATTCCACATGTAGAAATTATTTAAAATAAAATTGAAAATAGAAAATTCAGACTGAATTTTCTAGGAGCTGGGATTCGAACCATCGACCTTTATGCGACTGTAGAAACCACAAGGCTACGGAGATCTAATATTGTGAAAATATTGAACACAATGCCAAATTCACATTCAAAAAAGTGTCGGTTCAATTTAGTCTTAATTCTTTCCGTCCAGCCCCCTTTCGCATCGCGCGACAAGGAACTTTGTTCCAATAAATATTTTTGCGGGGTAATTAATACGAAGGTACTTTTAATAAACCTAAGTATGTCTTTAGCGTGACATTTAGAATAATAATAATACGAGTATTGAAAAAATCAAAAAATATATTGGAGTATTTTAAATAGAAAACGATAGTTTCATGAATAGCCCAGTTAAAAGTGGGTTTTCAGCAATCCTTTGTGTGTCACAACGTGATATTGAGGACGGCATACAATACGTTGAAACTCTATTAGTGTTGATTCCCGATTGAAAATTAAATCTTATTCCTCCAAGCTATAAGGCGAGGAGGCCTTAAATCTTATAAGCTCTATGATCCTTGGATTCACGTCTCAATTGTGATTGGTTTGCGCCCCTCTAAGATAAAACCTTTTCGAAGTGTTTCTAATAAAAATAAATAGTACCCAGATTGATATTGACTTTTCAATGCAATAATTGCTTGTAAAGTGTATCTTACTCCGAATTCATTTTAAAATGTAACCTACAAGAAGAGGCCTATATCCCACAGTAGAAGTCCACCAGTTCATAAAGAAGAAGTGAAGAAGATTAGTTTCACTTCTTTATCGTAGATATTTGTGTAGTCATTCGGTAGTATGCGATGCAATTTTGTTAACTGCTATAAAATTACATCTAAATTGCAACTTTGCAGTCGAGTTTAGTCCGATCCATTTTTACGTATGTCTGTCTAGTATTCGATCAATTACGGCGTAGCATCGCGTTTGCGTAATCGCTGAACTACGGCGTAGCAGCGATGCGTATTCGCTGGACTACGGCGTAGCATCACGTTTGCATATTCACTTAAGGATGATTATACGGGTCTGCCCGCGAAATTCAAATTTAATTTGGTTTTTCGCAATTTGTAAATTAATACGACAAACTAGGCTAATGGCTTTCTAATTGCGCCAGTAGAATTATCATCTTCATAGGTTTACATAAAAATCTTTACTTGAAAGTGACCAGTTTAAGAAATTAATCAAAATGCTGACTAATTAGTGAGTAACTCACGTCCAACTCGGTATTTTGATTAATTTCTTAAACTGGTCACTTTCAAGTAAAGATTTTTATGTAAATCTGTGAAGATGATAATTCTACTGGTGCAATAAGAATGCCATAAGCCTACTTTGTCGTATTAGTTTACAAAATGGGAAAAACCAAACTAAATTTGAATTTCGCGGGCAGACTCGTATAATCCACCTTAACTACGGCATAGCATCGCGTTTGCGAAGAGTCCGCTAACGTAACGTAACGTAACATTGGCTATTTGGTTTACGACATCCTTATTCCTTAATTGAATTATGACGTTATAAATAGGGAAGGTTGCTGTGTGTAGGTCAACTACTCTCACGTTGAACTCTGTAAAGAGTGTTCTGACTTAGCTCAGGCTTTATACTATGTGAGGAATACTGTTTATGCATTATACACGGTTAGAAGAGGCACAAATATGTTTTGACTTTGACTATTTTGACATTATGTCACTTTTTTATCTGTTTTGAGCATGGAAGTACATCAGCACTCACCTGCGATTTGCCGATGACATAGTAGTCATGGCAGAGACTCTGAGAGATCTCAATACAATGCTCAATGATCTCAGCAGGGTTTCTCAACAGGTGGGCCTGAAAATGAACATGACCAAGACGAAAATTATGTCCAACGCTCATGCTCCGCTCCACGCATTAATCGTTGAGAACTCTGCACTCGAAATTGTAGATGGGTATATATACCTGGGACATACAGTCTAGCTAGGTAGGTCCAATTTCGAGAAAGAGATTAACCACCGAATCCAACTCGGCTGGGCAGCGTTCGGAAAGCTCCGAGATGTCTTCTCGTCCAAAATCCCTCAGTGTCTGAAGACTAAAGTCTTCGAACAGTGCGTGTTGCCAGTGATGACTTACGGATCCGAGACATGGTCGCTAACTTTGGGCCTCATAAGAAGGCTCTGGGTCACTCAGCGAGCGATGGAGAGAGCTATGCTCGGTATATCCCTGCGAGATCAAATCAGAAATGAGGAGATTCGTAGGAGAACCAAAGTCACCGACATAGCTCAGCGTGTCGCGAAACTGAAGTGGAAATGGGCGGGGCACATAGTTCGAAGAGCTGATGGTCGTTGGGGTCCCAAGGTGTTGGAGTGGCGACCCCGCACCGGGAAACGCAGTATTGATAGACCCCCCACCAGGTGGACCGACGACATCAAACGAGTCGCAGGGAGCCGCTGGATTCAAGCGGCGCAAGACCGAAGCCTGTGGAAGTCCATGCAGGAGACCTTTGTCCAGCAGTGGACGTCTATAGGTTGATAAAGAAGAAGCAGAAGAAGAAGAGCATGGAAGTAGGAATGTTTTGTGTCTGAGAAAACTGGGAGTGCGAATTCTAAATAGATAAATCTATAGATTTCATCAACTGATGATGACGAGTCACTAATCAGTATTCAGCTTCGTTATATTTTGGCATAGCAGCCTCCTAACCTAATCAAATACACGCCAAAGTACACTTACCCTATCCTTCACGTTGGATCCTATGCTTACACGCATCCCTTGCAAGTATTATAATATTTACATTACACATATTTATTATGGTACACGAAGTTCTTCTACCAAACTTCGGGCACCTCGGGTATATACCTCTAATAATATAAAATTCTCGTGTCACAGTGTTTGTAACCAAACTCCTCCGAAACGGCTTGACCAATTTTTATGAAATTTTTTGTTTATATTCGGCAGGACTGAGAAATTTTTTATACCCCTAAGTCGTTGTAGTCATGGTCGTCGCCATGGGGGGTACTAGTAGATACTTCATCATTGAAATCCAGGTACTGCTGCCAAATTGGTACCCAAGCAAAATATCACATCGATCCGTTGCTTCGTGCTTCGTTGCTAACGCATACGCAAAACGTAGGTTTCTCTGGAAGAGGCGCTGATGTGAAAAAGTTTCTTCATGTTCCTCTTTTTCAAACTCTAGTCATTTTACTTTAGGTTAACAACTAATAAAGTAGATATAATTAAAGACTTAATAGTCTTTAATTATATTTTATTAGTTGTTAACATTTTAAGTTGTAGGTACGTATGTTCATTTTTTTGATTATTAGTTACAATCGTTGAACTTTGAGTAATAAACCAACACAGGAGAGGAATTGACCCCTAATTTATTCGCAAAAAAGTCTGTCAATTACGGTGGGGGGCGAGGTAGCACACATGAAAACTTGCTTACTACAGTTGCATTTTTCCATCACGTCGCTATGCACGCACACAATATAATTAGCAAACACTACCTTAAAGTATATGCACACTATCACATTCACACACAGGGACGCTCTATCATTACATGAAACAATCGCATCATTTGTGTAAGCATTTTAGGGATTTGACACTATCGATTATCGACTTTCGATAAGTTTTTCTAATAATTATTTACAACAGAGTTACTTTATTCGAGAGTAAATTTTTTTGTTCGAGATCTTTAACATGGTAGGTATATAGAAGCGCTAGGAAACGAGGCTCTTGCCGTTATTTTAGTCATAATATGCCTTTGCTATTAGATTGACTCTTTGTAGGCTTTTAGTACTTGCGTAAAGATACAGCTAGAAACTTTGGACTATATTGACGCTGGAAAGCGATCTAGCTTATTTCGAAAAATAACAAAATGACTTTTTTATATATTTGGAAGAAAAAGATACTGCGTCGGATTGTCGGATTTTCGTTTTCCTATGACATTATTTTTCTAAGATACTATGTTGACCTTCTCTGCATGTTTATATTATATTTTTTTTTGTTATTCATATTTTTCAACGTACTCAAAAATGCTGTAAATACTAAGACATCATCTATTTTTCAATATTATACAGATACTTAAAAAAAGTTATCAATACTTTTTAGCAGTGCAGTGCACTTAGGTGTACCTACTGTTAGGACTTAGGATTATCTGATTATTAACAGATTTTGTAGATACCAAGGTATTTACTCCGTCACTATACTCTCAATCTCATGCTGAAAGCATGCTGTAGGTACCACCTTATGCAGTATATCACCTTAGAGCAGCTGTTTAGTTATTATTTAAGGTTATAAGCCACCAGGGAGTGCTGTACTTTGTCATAGGTTTTTAATAATATTGTTTATTAAGTTGAGAGACATTTAATTTTTATTTGAATACGTAGTAGGTATTAATATTGAACACATTGATTTTTTAAGTAATCTTGTTTAAATAAACATACAGCATTTTAATGAAACATCATTTGTTTTATTTATGTTTAAAGCGAAATTTACGGTGTATCTATTTCTAAAAAGTATATTAAGTACAAACTGTTAGGACTACATCATGTTTCCTTAAAAATAAATACAGCATAATTAGCATTTCAGAGTTTAGAGTTATTTCGTGGTTTCATATGTTTCAAATACCAATTTACAGCAACATTGCTTCTTGAAATTGAAAAACTATTAGTCGAAATTGATATAAAACTAATGTATAAAACTAAAGTAATTCTACTTTACAATTATACAATTAGTATCATCTGATGTGTTACATTAAAAAATATGCTTTTTGAAAAAAATCTGCTCCTGATAGCTTATTATGAGCTGTTATGATTTTTTAAAACGTTATTGGCTCTGGTTTAAAGTTCACTTTTTCGATTTACAAGATCGTTTTCCAGCGTTGAATAATATTCTCTCAGTCCAGTATGGAGGAAACATAAAAAGTAAAAACTGAACCCTAAAAAAAAAAATATTTAAAGTTATGATTGGTAAGTTAAAACTTGTACCTACATACTTTACTTGGAAGGCTTATTTTTTTCATCTACTTCATCTGAACGAAGTGTATATTTGTTTGTAATGCTAGGCTGCCGCCATGGCTATAGTGGCCACCCCATCTGTAATAAAACACCGCCAAGCTATTTAGCTTTCCGGTAAACCTAGCGGGATGAATAAGAAGTATGGGTACTTTAATTCAATTGCCAAGTTTTAATGAACCAAATATGTATAGAATTTAAATATTTTTTTTTGTCAATGAACCATTAGTAAGACGATAGAAATATCTCGGTATAAATAATTTATACAATCCCCCCACCAATATCGACATATGAAATCTTGCTGTCCAGCCCTAATTTTATTGCGGTGTGGCCGACTTCATAAAATTAAAGTCCTAATTTTCGAGTAAGAAAGACTTACGTAGAACTTATCATTATTATTAAACAATTTTTTAGTCTCGTTTTCATTATTTTTTGTATTATATTTGTAAAAATCCTTTCTTAGCGGATGCCTACGTCATAGTAGATGTGCGTTGATAGATCAGTCAGTCAGTCACCTTTTCATTTTATATATTTAGAAAATTATATCACACTGGTTATATGGAAATCTATACCTATAACTTTTGAAATAATTGAGTAAAAAAACTAATTTTATGAATTCGCTGAGTTTATGGAGCTCTAGCTGCATCAATGCATTTTAAACAATAGTGGGAGAGTACCAGCCAATCAGACACCATTGCGATCGTTATAATAATGCAATCATTTTAACCGACTTCAAAAAAGGAGGAGGTTCTCAATTTGAATTTTTTGTATATTTGTTACCCAATTATTCCGCCAAATAATGAATGGAATTTGATAATTTTTTTTTGTTTAGTAGGGCATACTTCAGAGGTGGTTCCCATATAAATTTTTGTTGATATAATGTTAGATGTTACTCCATAACTACGTCAAATCTGAACCGATTTCAATTGTTTTTGAAAAAACGCATAATAAGGTTGGGCCTATTTAAAAGGTGAAGAGAAGATGATTCATATCTTCGGTGATGGAGGAAGGAACTCAATGATTAAGAGCAAATTGCTCGCGATCAGAGATAAACACAAAAAAGCTTAAAATAATAATGTAAAAAAAATATCTTTAAAAAATCGGCCAAGTGCGAGTCGGGCCTCGCTCTTTTAGGGTTCCGTTAAAAAAATTAAATAAAAATATTTCCATGTACCCATGGAAATATTTTAATTTAATTTTTTTAATTTAATTTAATTTTTATTATTTGTTGTTATAGCGGCAATAGAAATACATAATATGTGAAAATTTCATCTGTCTATCTATTACGGTTTACGAGATACAGCCCGCTGACAGACGGACGGACGGACGGACGGACGGACGGACGGACGGACGGACGGACAGCGTAGGCTTAGTAATAGGGTCCCGTTGGTACCCTTTGGGTACGGAACCCTTAAAACCGACTTCATACGCCGATCGGGCAAAGTTGGGCTACCGTAGCGCATTAGTTTCATCATTTATATTTAGGCCCGCCCGACTTCAACATACATGTACAAATTAAAATTGTTTTATACTTTGTAGTGGCGTTTAAAGTCGGTTTTATAGAAAGAATTTTTTATCATTATTTGATAATCCCACAGACGATCAAAGTTCGTATTTATATATCTAGTCATATTTTACTTAAAGCTTATAAATTAGTCGTTCACCCCTTCCTATTCTATCGTGATTTTAATTCTATGGGATCAATTTATAATGCAGTTCATGAAAAAGTTCTCTAAACGAATAGTAAGTAGGAAGATTAATTTTCAATATTTTCCCCAAATTATTTCATGTACGATTAAGTAGCAACATTTTCAGATCGACAGTTTTCTTAAGTTTTCTGCATAAGTATTGCATTATTTGGATAAAATAATACATCAGAAGTAAATAAATGTTATCCTTTAGTAAACTGGATGTTTTAAATATTTTTTTTAGAAGAAAATACTCTCATATTCGGCATTTATAGCGGAGCTCATTCCCCGCTAACCATACGTAGTTGACAGGCGCGTGACTCGAGTCAAACAGTTTTATATAACGAGTAGGACCACTGCTCATACCCAACTTACAGAGGGGTACGCGCGTCAAGTCTTCTCCTGTGTTGGTTTATTACTCAAAGTCGTTGAAGAAATAGAAAGGCATTTTTATTTTATTTATTTGTATACTAACACGACATTAAGTACATTCAAAAGTGATAGGTATACAGCTTTGTATACAGAGTTCATTTTGAAGTCAAAATAAAGGATGTACCTACTTAAGTACTATACAGTTTCATTGAACCTTCTTTATAACCCGACAAAGGCCTATGTGGGCGTTTTATTATCAAGCGTGCGTGCGTGTTAGGTATTGTGAAGTACGTGCTACTATGTGGGGGGGGGGGGTCTTGATTTATTTTATTTTTGACATGTGCCTACCTCTAAGGCGGTGGAGATCTGCTAAACACTAGTATTTTGGCAACTTCTAATAATATAATTTATAAATAAAAATAAAATACGTGTGGCAATCGGGGACTGCCGCGGTAAAGCTATTGCATAGCATTCGTCTAGTCGCACGCACACAAACACCGTGCCGAAGTCTGCCGAACTGAAACAACGTTAGACGATGCACGGCTTTCAACGCCGCACCGCTGTGCCGGTCGGAGTGGGGGGTGTTAGGTTTATTTTCGTTACGGAATTTCTTGATTCGGTCGCCGCGCTCAAAGCCCGAGATAAAAGCTATGCAATAGCTTAAAATTGTACAGTTATGTTGAATAGAATAGAATAGAATAGAAATATTTTTTATTCACTTTACTATTAACATTTTTACAAGTGCTTTTGAATCGTCGATGAGTCTACCACTGGCTCGGAATGCCCTTCCTGCCGAGAAGAACCAGGAAAAAACTCGGCGGTTGCTCTTTTTAAAACAAGTTTACAATACAATAGATACTATGCTATTTATGCAGTGTTTCTACAAAGAGGGGAAGTTCCAAAATGCATACTACTTACAATTATTCAATACATGTTAATATCTATCCCCGCTGATCCATTCCCGCCGGCGACACCCGTTCAAAAGCATGACGTATGACCCAGCCGTTGCTTCGCTCAAACCATATTTCAGGGAACGTAACAACCCGCATTGAAGTCGGACGGGTCTCAATAGAAACGATGAAACGAATGCGCTACGTTAGCCATAATTTTAATTTGTACACTACAGATTTCGCGGGCTAGCGTTGCGGTTTCATAGTTTCTATTCAGGCCCGCCCGACAACAATATACCTGTACAAACTAAAATTATTTTATACTTTGCAGTTGCGTTTGTAGTCAGATTTTTAAAAGAATTTTTATATATTCTTATTTTAAGCTTTTTAGCTTTTTCTCTAATCACGATCGATTTGCTCTTATTCATTGAGGAGTTCCGTCCTCCATCACCGAAGATATTCATCAGATCTTCACTAAATTGAAATGGGACCAACCTGACGGTATGATCTTTAAAATGAAAAAAATATCAGTTCAGTTTTGACGCAGTTATAGAGTAATATCGACAAAAAAAAACACGTGTCGAATTGAGAACCTCCTCTTTTTTTTAAGTTGGTTAAAAATTCCTTGAATTATATCTCTTCACAACGTACATAATTATTATGTCGTAATTACCAGTAGGGAATAAAAACTCGCTAACTTAAAGACTAGTGATCTATCTTATTATTTAGAAAATGCTAATAAAATTTTCTTTATGCAATTGAAACCCAAATTACAACTAAAAAAGTCATAAAGTCAATAAAATCTAGATTAAAAATAAATGAAATGTAAAACCTCATCGATGACACCACTGCGTGGGGTACTAATTTAGGATTGGTAGTCGCTTCACACACAAGCTATGTATCCAAAATGCCAATATCCGTCAAAAGAGAGACGGCTAGACTAATTCTTTGGCAAAGATTATTAAAATAATGTTTGTAGTAACAGATTTATAGGATAGACAGGGTACGGTCTGTTCTACATAATTAAGTTATAATCTTTGAGTATTAAAGTGTTGGAAGGTTATAATTCAAAAATAACAATGTCAGGTAGCTGGTAGCTATTGTAATTATTTATATAATAGAGAAAACCGAAAAAGTTTAATTAAAATTCGTATGAATTCATGTTTGACAAGGGAAAGTTTTTACAAAGTACAAAGCGAATTGTACTAGCAGGTGAACAGGATAATATTATGGTCCGTACTCCCAAATCTCTTTTTATACGTTTTGTCCACTATCCTAACAAAAGAGATTGTTATGAGTTAGATATATTTAACCTACTCTTGTTTTACAATAAGCTCTATTTGGAAAACATTAACATTTCCTAAGGGTCCATTCTAACCTTCATTACATAGGGTTGGCAAAACGATTTATGTTGGCTTAAAATGAGTAATTTACAGTAATGTTTGGGCAAACTGCCGTAGACTGGTTTCCCGGCTTTAATTAATTACAGTTCTGAGGAAAGGGGATTGCAATGTATGTAACGTACGAATATTCAAATCATCAAAAATATTTCCAAGCTTCAACTATCCTTACTCAGTGGTTTCAAAGGTGCGTGCGGTCTGAAAACTGAAAGGTCAGCAGTTCAATCCCCACCCATTGTACTATTATCATGTCCTCACACAAGCTTTCGCTTTTATGGGAGGGGAGAATATTAGTCAAGAACAGCTTGCCTAATACAGATACTTTATATACAATTCTAATTAGGCACATACGAACTTCTAGTTTACCTAGTTCGGGGTGAACCACTAGTAGGTATATATAGTAGTAAACTGCATCCCTGCTGTTTAATATTATTTTGATTTTGTTTAAGCAATAGAAAGAGTCAACTCTTTCTATTGCTTATATTTTGTAATATTAATATTATTATTCTAACTACTTAAGTAAAAAGTTTCCTCTTATTTAAGCATATCAGGTAATCACTACATATTATAAAACAAAGTCTCCCGCCGCGTCTGTCTGTCTGTCTTTCTGTTAATCTGTTCGCGATAAACTCAAAAAGTACCGAACGGATTTTCATACGGTTTTCATCAATAGACAGGTTGATTCATGAGGAAGGTTTTAGTGTATAATATGTTAAGGTTTTGTGTAAATTGGTTGAAATATGACGATAATTGTTGACAAAGTCGGAAAAATTCAAGCCGCCTGGGAGCTTTCATCGAAAACGTTGCCTAATCCCTTTGAGATATAACAAAACAATGTATGTCGGTGCTATGGTGGGATAAGTCTTTACAGAAAAGTCCGCAATGGCATATATCTATCTTTTAAGGATAGCTTACTATACCCATTTTAACTTCTAAAAATGGTCATGTACCATAAGGTAATTGGAAATCTGTTTAGACGAATACAGCGTATTAGTCCTTATCAACTTCAATACATCCACAGCTGGACATAGGCCTTTCCGAGAGCGCGCCACCAAACACGGTCCTCCGCTTTCCTAATCCAACCGCTTCCCGCCACCTTCTTAAGGTCATCGATCCAGCGAGCTGGAGGACGTTCTACACTGCGCTTGCCGGTACGCAGTCTCCACTACAGAACATGTCTGCCCCATCGGCCATCGGTTCTGCGACAGATATGACCTGCCCACTGCCACTTCAGCTTGCTAATCTCGTAATCTTAATAATCTTTAGCTATCGCAAAATAAAAACAACGTGCGCCAAAAAAATTTCGCGGGTTTCTATTTCCGATGGCGATGACGCTCGCGAGTGATACTTCTTTTATAAGCCTATGTACTGTTCAATATGCTGTTCAAGATATAACCTATGGAACATTCCAAGGAGTTTGCATAGCATACCTAGACGTAATATGCTCTACCACCCGGGCGAAGCCGGGGCGGGTCGCTAGTGTTAGATATAACTCGTTAATATGGAGTATAAATGAAAATATATTATACCTATTTACTTGATACAAATAACGAATACCAGCTTCACATAGCAGCAATATTGATTCCATTAAATTAATTAATTTTTGTAGACGTCTCGCGTCAGATGTGACAACGTGGGAGTTGAACAACGTGCCGCATTATCGATTTGTAAACAAAACTTAGGGGCGTAACTAGAGGCACGTGACTGAAGCACGTGTTAGAACCATTACGTGTTAAATGATTAAAGCCTCACAGGATTAATCGAAACCAAATAAAGGTGTCTTGCCGATTTCACCGTCCCCAAGTAACGTTTAACCGAGGATTATATTTGAAGTTCTTATTGTTAATTTCAGCATCGCCAAAAGTACCTAACGCTGAACTAAGGACAAAGACGTTCCGACAATTTTTGTATTGGAAATCTGCCAGAATGTCAAATTTATTATTCAATTAAACGTAATTTGGTGATGACGATGATGAGATATACGCGAACGCGATGTGAGCTTCAAGCTTTGCTATTTTTTAAAAAATAGATTGGCTGTCTGTAAAGTCGGTTTACGGACGATAGTTTTACGTGATACCGTCACAAAGAAACAAGTCACAAGCCAAAGCTTGGGCCGATCGTGCCTCTCTATCGCTTGTTCCGCGCTCTCGCTTGCACGCTCGGGCTAAGGCGGAACGTAACACTTTTTCGTGCGTGTAGCCGGTGTTCATCGATTTATAAGACGTTATCACGTCAAAAACATTCCACCCTTGAACTGGCCGGACACCGTGCTACTAGCGTTGCGTTGAAAAAAGGAGAGCAGATTAATTAATGCAACTTTGACAAAACAGAAACTAATTCAGATAAGAACATAATATTGTACCTAAATAATTAAATAAAAACCCTGACAGTATTTAAAATATCAAATAAAATATAAATATAATCATTGAAACAGTTCCGATATTAGAGTATTTGAATAATTACACTTACACTTATAACAATAATTACTCTTTTTAGGCTTCCGTACCCAAAGGGTGCCAACGGGACCCTATTACTAAGCCTCCGCTGTCCATCTGTCCGTCCGTACGTCCGTCCGTCTGTCAGCGGGCTGTATCTCGTAAACCGTAATAGGTAGACAATTGAAATTTTCACAGAGTGTGTATTTCTATTGCTGCTATAACAACAAATAATAAAAAATAAATTAAATAAAAAAATAAACGGGGCTCCGGTACATGGAAAAGGAGTCGAAACAATTTTATTTGTACCCCGGCATGTGGGGTGTCATTGTCTAGAACTCATTAAGCAGAGTTCAAATATTTTTTGTATTAATTATTAGCTACAAAAATGAAGAAATGGGGGGCCGTCAAAGTTTTCGGTTTTAGACCACTTTTGTTACGGGGTCTATCTCAAAAACTAAACTACTTAGTTTTTATGGTTACTATATAGTGTATTTAAACAACAAATACTGAAAATACCGATTTATGATGCGGTTTGTAATTGTGGCCAAAGCAAATGAGCATTTTTCTCCATATGCCAACTTAGAACTATCTAAGAACTAAGATATTTCAATATCTAGTTAGACTAGAAAAGTGATTTGGTCATAGGTACGGAACCCTAAAAGAGCGAGACCCGACTCGCACTTGGCCGATTTTTAAATTTATACTCTATGCAAGAATTTTGTAGGTTAATAAATAATTAATCGGAGTAAAACATGAAATTGGTGACCCTATATCAGTTTCGTTTTTATCATATTATTACGTCGTATTTAATTATTATTTTGTATCTTCAATGGTATCTTAATTTTTAAGAGATAGTTATAAAAATCCTCCACTCGTGAGAAAACAGGTGAACCATGCAAATCGAGGTCCGTGCATATTATTATAAGGTCAAAGTTTAAAGCCATAACATACCTACGGACTGCGCTTTCCACTGCACTGTACATAATATGTTCTCTAGCTATACTGGATAAGCATACAGATCGATACGCGTGCAATATTTCGAAATGTTGCGAGACAAATGCGAGTTTAAGCGGTGCAAAAGCTACCGCCAAATACAAACGTTAAAATCAGAGCGCACATCAAAATAACGTCTGCCGATGGAACTGATGGAACGCCGGGTGTGGTTCGCGCGATACGCTTGTGACAGTCCTTGACACAGTCTGTGACAGACATAGACGAATGATATTTACTACCGGTGACAGACCTTGCAAAGCGCTAATCCTTAGCAGTGCTAAGGATTAGCGCTTTGCAAGGTTCGTGGAAGCTAAGGCAAGGCTTGCAAGGTTCTATGATAACAAAATTCAAAAAGTTTAAAGTTAATGACGCCACTAGTCGAGCTACAAATCCTTGGATCTATATTTGTTTGACGGTAGTGTTAGCAGACACACACATGCTTTGTGAGTCTTGGTTGCGCCTTGTAATAACTTTCATAAATAATTTTAAACGTTTTGAATTTTGGATGGGCGAGCCATGTTATCGAAGTTGGTCACTACAAAGCTTAAGTGATGTCGTACATCAACATCATTAGCAACCCATCAACGGCTCACTACTGAGCGCAGGTCTCCTCTCAGAGAAGGGTTATAGGCCATAGTCCACCACGTTGGCCCAGTGCGAATTGGCAGACTTCACACACCTTTGAAAACATTTTGAAGAACTCTCAGGTGTGCAGGTTTCCTCACGATGTTTTCCTTCACCGTTGAAGCAAGTGATATTTAATTGCTTAAACGCACTTGACTCCGAAAAGTCAGAGGTGCGTACCCGGGATCGAACCTGCGACCCCCCGAATAGGAGACCACAGTCCTTACCACTAAGCTATCACTGCTGAGGTCGTACGCTATTTGAGAAAGGAGAACATAGATGTAGATAACGGTAGATGAGCGAAGACGGTGGATGATTTGTAGAGAGGGAGGACTTTGTGTAGCAGAAAATTAAAAATTCCCTTTCTTTTGTTACAGAATATATCAATACTGGTGGTGCTGCTATACAGCTGGCGGATAGGTGTTAATGCAAAGAGATATAGGGAACTTGACGATGTATATTACGGTGAGTGTAATTTTTATACTTCATCATCCCAACCGATTGACGTTCACTGCTCGACATAGGTCTCTTGCAAGCACTGACCTCTTTTATTAATCTATGATCAACACTGGACGAGCTGCTCTCATATTTTTTGAACCTAATTGATCAACGCCATTTTGGCGCTGTAAACACTAAACAGTTACGAGTGTCCGAGGACCCAAAATTTGTGAGGGCAGTTGACAACTGATAGCTAGTTTTTGGCACTTCTTGCATCATGGGCAACATAAAAATAAAAAGTATATCCGGCATCGCAACAATAAAATTGCCAATCAGAATCTCTACCTTTTCTACCTTTCCTTTTCTACCTTTTCTTTTCTCTGCCTTTTTTTTAATCGAACCTTTTCTTGCTAATCAGAAACTTATTGACCTTTACGATACCAACTTACGCTAGTATCTAATATCGCCATTTTTTTTTGATTTTTAACAAGAGTGAGAGTGCAGTACGTACAAGAAACTAATGTGAACTGCGAGTGTTATAGGGATCAGTGACCTTTGATTGATGATGAAGAAAACCTTAAAAAATACTTTTGTTTTTACCTCTAGGTAACGGTTTTAACGGTATTTAATCTACGTTACGGTAGGTAATCTACTGAAAAGTTAATATTTAATTTTTCAGTAATATAAAATCCTACTTTGTTTTTTTTTATCTGTATATTTTTTTTGTTTTTTACCAGCTTGTAACCCCATCGATATTTAACAATAAAAATAAACATATCTTAGCTATAAACATGTCTAACACTAGCTGATGCCCGCGACTTCGTCCGCGTGGATTTAGTTTTCAAAATCCCGCGGGAACTCTTTGCTTTTTCGGGATACCTATGTCATCCTCCAGGTTCTCAACTATACCTACACAAAAAATCACGTCAATTTGTAGCTTTGTTTCAGCGTGATTAACAGACAAATCAACAAACAAACACACTTCACATTTATATTATGTATTAGTATGGAAAAATTAATACTACGATGATATTAAGCGATCTAAATAAATTTTAGAACACAAAAGCTACTATTGTGACTCAAATAAACTTTAATACATTCCCTCGGAAACTTTTTTTGAAGAGAATAATGAGTGAGTACTTTAATCATATTGTAGTACTTTTTATTTATAATCAATAGTATTCTCAGCACACGCCAAATAAGGCATTTTATAGGCAAAATTTTACTACTTAGGGTTACATTATTGCAATTTTCTTAAGAATCTCTAATTTTTTTGAAAATAATTTATTGCCCTTGTTACTTCCTGATAACTTAGCATTCTATTGGTGAAAAAAAAGTGTGTGTCAGCTCCGGCCTCCGACGCACGACTGGAGTTTACGCGCGACGCTATATCCTTCTCTATGCGCGCGACTCGGGTCCGAGCGCGCCCCGACCGACTTTCGCTTCGGGGACTCTTTCGCACGAAAACCAACCTTATTTACTCAACGTTAGGGTAGAAATTTCAACGTTGTGAAAAACGTAACAGAAAAACGTAACGAGGTCATTGATAAATTGATTTTACTGCCCGGATTTTTCTCATACCGGGCTGCTAAAATCGATTCTTAAGGAGTAAACTCCAAAAAAAATGGTTTAAATCGGTCCTCTAGTTACAGAACCTATTCGATACAAATAAACAAACAAACAAGCAAGCAAAAAAATCTTTCCTCTATAAAATATTAGTATAGATAATACTGACTTAACTACCAAAACGTCCGAAAGTCACCGAGGGCAAGCAGCGACTACGCCGCACACTTTTCTAGCCAATCTGATGTGGGGTTTGCCAGGACGGTCTGACAAAGTCACACATTTTGTAGCTATCCCAAAATAGCAAACCGCGTAAAGACGTTTTTAAATTGGTTTATTCAATGACCCTTGTAATTTAATTTTTGCGAGGAAAATTTCCAATGTAATGCAATTTACTGAGTGATCTTGAGCGTAAGTCCTCCATATATTTTATCAAGCTGAGCGAGGAAGGTAAATACCTCTGGGCAATCGATGTGATCGATTCTGCTCGATTTGTTGGTACACTTCAGAATCGATTACGTGCTTGTGGTGACAGGGTTGTAGGAAAATCCTTGTTTGTTTTGTAGATTGCATGTTAGATAGTTTAATCGACCTCGGCGCAAAATGTGTTATTCAGATCTCCTATAGTGAGAATTATGAGTTTGATTCTTTTACTGAAGCTTATAAGGAAAAATAAAACATTCATCCATGCCGAAATATCTTCTGCAATTATTTATTTATAGAAATTAACTTTGTTTCATATTACAAAATTTAAAACTAATTGAAAACTAATTAATTTAAAAATAAACTTAAATATAAGTAGTTAATAAACTAGTATATATTTGGTACCTACAAATATCAGAACATAAATAATTGACAGTCTCTAAATCCCGACAGTTTAGATGGGCAGTAAGTACGGAGTACCCAGCAGCATCAAGATCGAGGAGCTGGGACCTTTTTTTACAGCCACACTCTGCCATTATGTATTAGTCCACAATTGGTATCGACCCACTGTTCTAAATGGGCAGCTGTACCCAGCAGCATCGGGATTGAGGAACTGGAGTTCAATGATGTAGTCTATTAATTATAAATGAGCAAGACCCTCATGAATATGTATGGTATGCTTTTAATAAGATTGTTAACACTTATGCGAGTGACTTGCTGCTATCCGTGGAGTTCCGTCCTCTATCTCATATATATATATATATATATATGAGATATATGCCCTTTCTATATCTATAAAATAATACCATGACTGATACACGTGATACATATAGTTGTACGCCACCAACCTATCTGCTCAGGTGGAAAAAATTGGAACTTAACTTATCATTCATTCTAGTGCAAGTACCGTACAATGTAAAGAAAATGCATTACCGCTTTTACATCATTTTCATAAGAAGCAAATACTAAACTCTTTAATAACGACTCCATCAACTGAACAGATTAGTTCATGGATCTACAAGTAATCAATTTCATTGTTGCAGGTGTACAGATAGCGTATTTTGCCATCATTGGAACGCAAATGTTTATGATTATCCTCAGCATATTACTGTTTTACGGGATTTATAAAGTAAGTACTAATACTAAGGCATATTAATTATCTGCTGTAGCTCATTTCGTATCAATAAGTTAGGTTTTATCATGTTCATTAAAACTTTAATCAGAACTAGCTAATGCGACCCTACGACAGAAAAACAATAGCAAGACAAGGTTAGAATTATATTGCTATAATCCGTCAACAGTTGGCGGATTATAGCAAAATAATTCTAATCTTTTCTTGCTAATCATGAACTTCCGCAAATTAACGCCTGCTTCTATACAATAGAAAAAAAACTTAAGAGTTGTCAAGGGATACCCGGATGGAACGCAGTTCCTTTCGATTAATTAATTTGGCATTGTGTTCAACATTTTCACACTACAATATTAGATCTCCGTATCCTTGTGGATTCGAATTAGGATAGTCGCCTAACAGCCAAAGGTTATAAATTATAAAAAATTAGGGAAAAATTCCACATGTAGAAATTATTTAAAATAAAATTGAAAATAGGAAATTTAGTCTGTCGAGCTGGGATTCGAACCATCGACTTTTAACTGTTAAGCGACTGCCGAAACCACAAGGCTACGGAGACCCAATATTGTACCGCGAAAATACCGAACACGACACATTCAAAAAAGTGTCTGTTTCAAAAAAGTGTCGATCCGTCTAGCCCCCTTCCGCACCGCGCGATAAGGAACTACGTTCCAATAATAAAACCGTGCGAAGCCGGGGCGAGTTACTAGCTATAATTATAATGTAACATCATTAAATGTACCTGCATACACAATCTATGCAAACGATGGATTTGATTTGAAACAATACCTATTTTTAAATTTTTATTTGTTTATCTACTTTGAAATATGTATAATAATAATTTTATTTGTGTAAATAGTGTAAATGCCGAACACTTGCACAGATTACTTAAAAAACCCAAAGACATACAATTACAATTATTGATACATCTATTGATACATAAAAAGTAGTCCCTACCCTCTGCGCTAGGAAAACCTGTGTTGCGGAGGGTAGTTCCTTCCAGCAATAATATATAATTATGAAAAAACTTAAGCTAACATCGAGTGAGTGTGTGTGTGTTTGTAATTGTGTTTGTGTTTGCGTGTGTGAGTGTGTGAGTGTGTGTATGTGTCTTTGTATTTGTGTGTGTGAGTGTGTGTGCGTTTGTGTTTGTGTGTGTGTCTGTGTGTGTGTGAGCGACTGCGTCTGTGCTTACTTACTGGGATACTATGTACGACATTGCGGTTACCATTACCATTTCCAGCGTTAACTTCACCGCAACCAAAACTGCTTATATATTGTAATTCGTTGTCATTCCTCCCGTTTACGACATTAACAGTTTTACACGGGCCACTGTCGTTGGAATCTCCACCGCTACTCCTTTTTGCTACGTTGTGATTCCCTTTTCCGTTTCCGACATTAAGGGTGGTAAACCTGTAATCATAATCATCATCATCATTATCATTATCCATCACACCACTCCAAAATCACACCATCTATTACCGCTGTAAAAAATATTTCAGTGTAATATATATATTTACCAAAATACAAAAAATTATATATCGACTAGCTGACCCAGCGAACTTCGTACCGCCAACAAAAATATTTAGTGGTGGGTCACTCTTATCATTTAAGGGTATGAAAAATAGATGTTGGCCGGTTCTCAGACCCACCCGATGTGCACACAAAATTTCATAAAAATAGGTCTAGCCGTTTCGGAAGAGTTTGGTAACAATCACCGCGACATGAGAATTTTTTATATTAATACTAGCTGACCCGGCGAACTACGTACCGCCAACAAAAATATTTAGTGGTTGATCACCACCATTTAGGGGTATAAAAAATAGATGCTGGCCGATTCTCAGACCTACCCGATAATGACACAAAATTTCATAAAAATCGGTCCACCCGTTTCGGAGGAGTAAGGTAACATTGTGACACGAGAATTTTATATAGATACATATTAGCAGAAATTTATCATTTTGTAAAAGCAGTAGCTTTATTGAATTCAAATTCATGATCAATATTATTTATTTCATGTAGACCTTGTGGCTCTAATCATAAGTTAAGACTCAATTGGGCCATTGAGGGTATAAACAGGTTTCAACTACTAGTCGTACTCACCAAGGCGCTCGCGCTGGTTTCGCCTCAACTATCGCCGACAGAGCGACACTACAAAGTACGAACAACATACACTTATTCATGTTTTTTATTTTGACTTTTTATTTCTATTGGTACTAAATTACAGAGGTATATTGTGTTTGTTCACCGATGAGATTTATAAGAATAAATTGTATTTTAGTAAAAACTGCTTTTATATGATCTTTTATAATTGTAAATGTCGAGACCCTTAGGTCAAATTGATAAGACATTAATTTTATTATTAATTAAGTATAGAATTTACCCAGAACGATAAAATATAACAGTGATAACAATGAGTCCTGCAAAATAATAACAACATAAGGATAAATTAATTCACGAATTAATTTATCCTTAATTTATCTTTATACTTATTGGAATTTTAACTCGACAAAAATTATAATAGGTAATCTTAAAAGTGCAACCACCCGTTCAAGTCATATACGACTAGTAAGTAGTATCAAACAGTATAAGAATGATTTGTCAACAAAACATACGTATACTGATTAAACAACAGATTTACCAAAAAGTTTTCAAAAAATATTCGTGAGAAATAAAAATTTTATTTCAGGAAATATACATATTCATAGTTAAAGTTCTTATGTCATTATCCAAGTTTCAAAATATCTCTTCAATATCTGATGCCCGCGACTTCGCCCGCGTGGATTTTTTTTTAAAATCCCTCGGGAACTCTTTGATTTCCCGGAATGAAAAGTCATGTGTGCCATGTCACTCCAGGTCCTCAATTATACCCATGCAAGAAATCACGTCGATCCGTTGGTTTGTTGCGACGTGATTGAAGAACAAACCAACAAATAAACACACTTTCGCATTTTGCATTTATAATGTTAGTAAGGATTAGTAAGGTTTCTTCTCAAAAATTAAATTGTCAGTATTTTATATTTTTCCAATTTCGCTTCAGACGCGGTCTATGCATTTTTATCATGAAGAATATGATGTGAAGTTGAAATTGTTATGTATTGCAGGCACTCTCTATAATATCAATTTTGAATTCGAGCTTGTTTTATTACGCATACACTAAGTTCAATAAAAGTGTTCTAAAAAAAGATTGAGTGTCAAGTAGGGTTTTATGAGAGACTTCCACTTTATTTTATAACTTTATCACAATGTTATAGCAGTTATAAAGAGCTTATCTTAACTGCTTTTGCAAGCTTCGTCGCGTCTCAGTCTAAAATATGTAGTACGTTAATTTCGGCTCTACAAAACTTTTACAGCCATGGATTAATTTTATTACGTAAGAGATTTAGACCAGGGTAGAAGCCTTAAAAAATAATAAAAAGTGAAAAAATTATAGTAGGATGAAACCCATTGGAAAAGGAAGAGAATGCAACAAAAATGAAAGGAAAAATAAATTACGGGCGATCTGAGGTCGGGAAGTGGGGGGAGGGGGGTTTAAGGGTAAAAAACGGTTTATCTCGATTTCCGGAAAAACTACAAGTCCTATGGAAAAAAGTTAAATGACAAAGTTGTAGGTAATAAAAAGATCTACAACTTTTGTATTTAGACTTTTTTCACATAACCTCAAAATGTATGTGAAAAATTCAAATAACCAAGTTTTTGGTTTTTTATTTTTATCTTTTACAAAAAAAAATATTTTTTCACGAAATTTGGTGAAAACTTACCTTTTTATGTCTCAAACACACTGTAATTTTTCTGATTTAAAATATTTATTTTTTCACCTTTTTTTTGACTTAATATTGAAAAAACACCTAATTTTCAATCGAAAATTCTCCCGTCAAAATATCTGCTTTTTTTTAAAAGGTCCGTGAGTTTTTTGTTCGTTGAAATCTCTGCTTTTTGAAGGTGTAAAAAAAAATATACATTACTATGGTAAATGCTCTCAGAAAATGAGGAAACGAAATACGAAATAACAGGTAGTAAGGCCCAGACCCTCCTAGCTCCTTCCCCACTTCTCTATGAAATACCTTTTGATGGGCTAAAATTTTCCGTAGGTCACTCAGGTATATAAGTTATCTTAAAATAGCAATAAATAGCCATCTACGCATGTAATTTAAAAGGTATTTCATAGGGGCGTGGTCTTTGCAATTTCGTCGGCAACTGTCCATCTGGAAAGACCCATACTGACGAACGCTTCTTGCTTTCCGGATAATATTGATATATCCATGTTTCGTCACCAGTAATGATTTCGGAAACACGTCTTGACCTCCCATTTTCAAAACGTAGTCGCATCTCACGGCACCAATCCACACGGGCTTGTTTTTCTCTTTCGGAAAGCAAATGAGGTATCAACGACAACAAAGCTTCCTCATGCCAAGATGTTCATGTAATATGGTGTGAGTACTAACCGAACTGATGCCTAAGATGTTTTCTATGTCCTTGTATGTGATACGTGGGTTTTCTCGCACCATCATTTCAATAGTCCACACATTCTCTGCGGTGACTGCTGCTGGCGGGCGGCCACTTCGGTCATCATCTTCAAGGCTAGTTCTTCCACTTTAAACCATCTAAAAATTGTTGCCCGTGAAGGAGCAGACTCCCCTAAAGCTGATTTTAAACGTCCTAAGCATAAAACTTCGGATAAACCATATTTAAAATCGTAATAAATCATAGCACGCAAATGTTCTCGTTTAAGCTCCATTGTAGCAGACGAAAAAGTGGGAAATGATGACAGTATAATACCGCGAAATTCTTATTTTTTTTTAATTGGTGTAAATGACCTTTTACGTTCGATTTACAAATAAATTTGCTATTTAAAATTATAAGACAAAGACGCGTTCCATTTTTAGGGTTCCGTACCCAAAGGGTACCAACGGGACCCTATTACTAAGCTTACGCTGTCTGTCCGTCCGTCCGTCCGTCCGTCCGTCTGTCAGCGGACTGTATCTCGTAAACCGTAATAGATAGACAGATGAAATTTTCACATATTATGTATTTCTATTGCCGCTATAACAACAAATAATAAAAATTAAATTAAAAAAAATAAATTAAAATATTTCCATGGGTACATGGAAATATTTTTATTTAATTTTTTTTTATCGGAATCCTAAAAGAGCGAGGCCCGACTCGCTTTTGACCGATTTTTTAAATTTCGAGCATCTCAAAACTTATATAGTGACCTACGTATTAGACAAATAACAACACGATTGCGGATCAGTATCTACTTTTTAAATGGAACTAATATTTAGTTCATCATTATCAACCTTTAGATGTCCACTGCTGGACATAGGTCTCCTGCATGGACCTCCACAGGCCTCGGTCTTGCGCCGCCTGAATCCAGCGGCTCCCTGCGACTCGTTTGATGTCGTCGGTCCAGGACAGTTTCCACGAACCTGTTGTTAAGATCGTCCACAGAAACGCAGTCTGCGAGGCAATCGAATCGGTTCTGCAGTTCGAGTTGGAAGTTTTCGGGGTTTTGGATATGAGCACGAGAAGGTCGGAGAGTTGACTTCACGACTGTGGGGTCTAAATTCTTTAAGACCCATCGCAGGAAAAGAACCGACAAGTTCTCTGCCCATACTCTCAATATTTAGTTACGAATACGAAAATAATAGAAAGTTTTTACCAGTATGGGAGCGTAAATAACATCTAACAAATTGTTGTAAAATGTTATATTAGAGAAAGTTTATATAATTTATATAACATTTAGGGCCAAAAATTCTTACACAGGTGCTTACACTTCATGATGCCGCCGAACGCGCAAAGCTTTCAAAATCATTTCGTATGTTAGTCATGTTGGTATTCTATCCAACCTTGCAAGCGGTGCTAATTATTTTATAGCCCAGTTGCGTTATGTGACTATGTGAACAGGTTTAAAGAAATTTTTTCTTGAGAATTCTGGTAACATTACTTGAAATAATGAAATATAAAAAAAAATTTTAAAAACCGACTTCAAACGCCCGCGCCACTACAAATTATATAACTTACTGTTGATTTTTAGGGTTCCATACCCAAAGGGTGCCAACGAGACCCTATTACTAAGCCTCCGCTGTCCGTCCGTCCGTCTGTCAGCGGCCTGTATCTCGTAAACAGTAATATATAGACAGTTGAAATTTTCACATATTTTGTATTTCTATTGCCGCTATAACAACAAATAATAAAAATTAAATTAAATTTAAAAAATTAAATTAAAATATTTCCATATTTTAATTACAGGTACATGGAAATATTTTAATTTAATTTTTTTTAACGGAACCCTAAAAGAGCGAGGCCCGACTCGCCGCACTTTGCCGATTTTTTTAAAACTGCTCGACCTGGGACCTGCCCTTTCAAACAAATGAAGAATTTTTCAAATCAGTTCAGGCGTCTTCGAGTAATCGGTGAACATACATAAAAAGTAATAATAATAAAAAAACAAAGATTCCGATGATTTGAGAACCTCCTCCTTTTTTGAAGTCGGTTAATAAAATAAGCAAAAGGCTTCTAGGAAAAGCTTGTAATGCTTGTTTATTTGTTTCAGGAAAACGTCGCATTTCTGGTGCCTTGGGTTGTTGGTTGTATGACCTTTATGGCCTTAGAAGCGATGGCTATGGTCTATTCAAACATACTCCGGGATCACGTCAACAAAGTAAACTATAATATTTTTCTTTACTGACTTTGACTGTCGCAAAAAAAACATAAAAATACTAACGTTATCTATTTATATATAAAAGAAAGTGGTGTTAGTTACACTATTTATAACTCAAGAACGGATGAACCGATTTGGCTGAAAATTGGTGGAGAGGTAGCTTAGAACCAGGAGACGGACATAGGATACTTTAAAAAAAAAAACAGAACAGCGGATTGATGCGATTTTTTGCATGGGTATAGTAATGGATGTAGTAGTTGTCCTCAGACCGGGAGAGCTACTTTTTATCTCGGATAATGAAAGAGTTCCCGCGGGAGTTTTAAAACTAAATCCATGCGGACGAAGTCGCGGGCATCAGCTAGCAATTGAATAATTATGAATATCAATAATAATAGTTAGGTTATATGTACTTAATGCTCCAGTACCTATTAAATTTCATCACCTAGGTAGGTATTCGCTGGGTGCGTAAGGCATAGTGGGGGACACAAAAGTGATGTCAGCGCGCGCTGCGGACAATATAGAACTACGGGTGGCTCTTTATTATCTATGACCATAAAAATAACACGTGTGTCAGTTTAATTAAATAAGTAAAATAAAATGGGTGATGATTGGGAACACAATTACACTTGACATCTGTCACAAATGACATCCAATACATGTTTATTTTCTCAAAAGAGCCACCGTAAGTTGTATCGTTAGTTGGCGCTGGAATCACGCACCCAGCGAAAATATTTATACCTACATTGCTTGAGGTGAATTAGACTTTCTAGTTTCAACGGATCAAACATAGATGTATGATAAATAGCGACTACCTATCATAAATTTTAAATATAAATCTGAAAAATACTTATTATACTTATATTTCAATAACGTAAAATAAGCCTTATTCGAGCGTAAATTTGATATTTTGACACTATTTTCAATACAAAGACTGTCAGAACGCACCATTCATTCCTCGGTCAAACGTCACTCGACGTTGTTCGCCAACGTCGAGTCAGGTGCCAATTTCACCATTGCTTTTGACATTGTTTGTATTTAAAGTCTGTCAAAACGTCTTTATTCGTCCGTTAAATTTACTCGGCCATGATGAAATTAGCACAATTTACAATGGTGCTTAAAATAGGGCTGCCAAACTGTAAAAATAATATTCATCACAAAAAGTTTGATAAGGAATACAACTGAATCATACGAAGTTAAAGTTTAAAAAAAACCGGCCAAGTGCGTGTCGGGCCACGCGCAGTGTAGGGTGCCGTAGTTGCAAGTCACAAATATTATTGCTGACCTGCGATAGTGCTTTTATTTTATTTATGAATATTAATTATTTTACCCTTGTCAAATTACAGTTTTCTAGTACGAATAGTCTCTGAGCTAAAGCGCGGACGGACGAACGGACGGACAGACAGACGGACGGACATGGCGAAACTATAAGGGTTCCTTGTTTACTACGGAACCCCAAAAAACAAACCGTGTGCACTGATTCAACATATAATATCTTGTAACATTCGTCCTACAAAGATATATACTAGTATTGATCAACAAACGGCCCGCCCTTGAAACTTATCCATCCCGCATACCTAATTCGACGCTTGAACTTATTTAACTTACTACGCTACTATACATTTTCCACTTACTAATCCATTACTGAATGACCAACAAGCTTTTATTAACGCAATAACCTGTCTGATGTCACTCGTAGGTACTCTATTTAATTGCTTGATTACTTTAAGCTGGAACACAGCTGATGTATTTTTAATTTTAATACCGTCATTAAAACAAGGTGGGACGTTATAATAGGCGATAAAACCGACCTTCAAGTTTTGCCGGGTTGGACTCCATTCGGAAATTTCGCTTTTTGTATTTTAATTTATTAATAAGATATTGTTTTGATTTTTGTTGATCGAGTGTCATGATTTTCAATTAATTAAGATAATATTTGACCTAAATTATAATGCATGAAACTGGAAATCAGGAAATAGTTAGGAATAGAATTTAATTTGACTTGAAAATGTATTAAAACGGAATTGTAAGCTGATTTATTGAATGGAAGGGGAAATTGTAATCATTGGTCCATTTTGTTAGTCTAAAAATATAAAAGGGAAATTTGAATTAGTTTACTTTATAGTTAGTTCTCGTTAAGCGTTAGAGCCGACTGTGGCTCCATAAGTGTTTTCGATATTTACTTTTATAGTCTAAATGATATGCTGTCGTGGAGTTTCTTTGCCCTTTCTTCTCCACGACTATAGCACCTTGCGAAACGGGCAGTAGAGTCATTTTATAATAAATGGATCTATACTGAACAACATTATAAATAATAAATGGATCTATACTGAACAACCTAAATAAATACAGATATATATTGATGGAGTTTTCTTTATACTATTTACTTTCTTGAAACGTGATAATCTTTCGAAAGATGGCACTGTAGCAATTATTTTTAGAGAATTTCACAGCTGACTTCGTGTCAGAAAAGGAGCATTTCATAAAACCTTGGTAACCTAAATAAAGTAAAACATTCCGGCCTTGGAAATACCTAAGAATATAACAGTATAGCTTTATCTAAGTAAACCACCTAAGAATATAACCGAGTAAGCTTTTTTTTGTTTCAGCAATTCGACGCGATATGCAAAGCGGAGGTATTATTTTTAATACCAAGAGTTCTTTCAAACGTAAGTACGCCATTAGAATGTGCCTTGAGAGCACGATAATTCTTAATCCCTTTCATTTTCGCTGGATTTTTTGTCTGTTTACTTGTAATTTTCTTCTTACAAATTCTTTTTTCCTTTAATGAAAAAGATAAGGAAACTTAAGAAAATTAAATCTAAAGGTTTTCTGAATTTATAGGATAGTAAGTGGATAAAGCGGTGATAACTAAGACGCGCTTGCAGAAACGTCTTAACCCAGAGTTAGCAGCTAACTCTGGGTTAAAAGGACAGATTTGACAGATTGTGTATAAAGCTTCTGTCAAAATTACAAATTTATTCCTTGGGCTCGGCGTCTCTGCAAGCGGGCCTTAGTGATTAAAACGTCGGCCTCCTTTTCGGAACGTTCGAGTCCAATTTTAGCAATTTTTCAAGAAGCAATTAAATATCACTTGCTTTGACGGTGAAGGAAAACATCGTGAGAAAACCTGCATGTCTAAAAGTTCTTCACACTGTTCTTAAATGTGTGTAACGTCTGCCAATCCGCACTTAGCCAGCATGGTTTACTCCATAGTAAGCCTTTCTTATACTGGGCAAGGATCTCCTCTTGGATCCAGGAGGAGATCTGCCCAGTAGTACGCCGGCGATAGTATATCATCAATAATAAAACAAAGAAGTAACCCCAAATACTTCTTTAACCAAAGCAATGATAGCCATGAAGCAGTGATAGCCTAGTGGCTAGGACTGTGGTCTCCTATTCGGGGGGTCGCAGGTTCGATTCCGGGTACGCACCTCTGACTTTTCGGAGTCAAGTGCGTTTAAGCAATTAAATATCACTTGCTTCAACGGTGAAGAAAAACGTCGTGAGGACACCTGCACATCTGAGAGTTCTTCATAATGTTCTCAAAGGTGTGTGAAGTCCGCCAACTCGCATTGTTAAAATGTTTAAATCTAGAGCGTGTTAATTTCACAATAACATAATATTCCGAATTTTATTTTAATTTTTAAGCAGTCCGATGTGGCTAACTTGAAAAGAGTATGGCATTGTAAATTAAATCCATACACGCCATCGTACCAGAAAGCTGAGACGCTTGGAGCCACGTCTAGGATAGTAGCTAGCCACGGCCAAATCATCCCATCTTACACGAGAGACAATGTCGCAATAATAAACGGAGTTAAACGAAATCGTATTAACGAAGTGCTGTTTTTTGCCAGTGTTTATGCATTTGGTGCGTATTACGGCTCTACCACCTCCTAAGGGCCGGCATCACGTGGAAGGGCTCGGCTGCTATAGAGCTGTGACTAATGCCGCGACCAGACGCGCGACCCGACTCGCCGACCCGCCCACCTCCGTGTGAAACCAGCCTATTAATAGGCGGAGCTGAAAGCGACACAGATGCCAGTCTGCATTCGCTATGACAAATCTTCCGATTGTAATAAATTAATATTTGCATTTGAACATTGTTGTACTTCATGTTATACTATGTTGTCCAACGAAAGCGAACTCAATGCGAATGCGACGCGGCAAGACAATATCAAACACTTCCAGCTGCTAGAAGTGTACTACACATACACGAAGTTATATGTGGCGCAAATTAGGACAACACTATCCGAAGCAAACGCGATTAGTTGGTTTGATATGTTGTTATATATATATTCAAAAATGTTCTATATTTTGAGACGAAGGAAATAAAAAAAATTGCCAAAATAATGATTGGTGCTACAAGTAATCAATTCGTCAGTATGTTATACTACACATAATAATAATAATAAATAATTAAAATTTTATATTATCTCGCAACTATTGCAATTTCATCCAAGCTGCCATTTGACATTCAGCGTGCTGTTTGAGTGCAGTTAGTTTGTATATAGGCTCTTAATAGAATAGAATATCTTTTATTCATTGACAAAAGAAACAAAAAATAGAAATACAAATGAAATGAATATAAAGAGGTACTTAAAATCTTACTTATATCATCTATCATCGCGTTTTCTTCGCGGAGCATCTTTCACGTTCGCTTTGTGTTTGCTTACGTAGGATGTCCCCTTAGTGTTCGATCAATTTAATAAGGTAACTATTCTGAAAACAATTCACATTTATTTATTTTCGTATTCATTCTGAATTTTATAAATCTTAATTCAATTCGATCTTTTAAAAGCTATTGCATAGCTTTTATCGCGGGCTTTGAACTAGGACAAACAGTTTGAGCGCGGCGACCGAATCAAGAAATTCCGTAACGAAAAAGCGTAACACCGTCGTTCAGTAAGCGTTCAACATTTTAGAGGTTCACATTTAGCTCTGTTTGGCGCAGTGGGCGAGCGGCCGCTTTCTTTAGATGTCGGAGGTTCGAATCTCACTCGCGAAGTGGTGACAGTGCGCTTTTCTTGTTTGTTTGTTTTTTAGTTATTATTTTGCATAATTTTTATTATGCAAAAAAAAAATTGCATAAATATTATAATTGCATAAGTTGATAAAAAATGCTATGCAATAGCTTTACCGCGGCAGCCCCCGAGTGCTCCTTAATTTATATTTTAAATATAGATTGCATCCAAAACATCTCATAATTCATATTTAATTATTACACATCATGATGTCAATCATATGGTACTTATTAAATATTAAAACATAAATACATTATGTTAGTTATTATAGCATTACAATTTACCTACAACTTCGCAACCTCAATCGTTCCTTCAATCTACGTACATTAGAATCTCAATCTTATGTTAAGATTAGCATTATAATATAGTCGCTATCTCATATTTGTATTGGCATAGAATATTATTGTTTCGTCTCTAGGGCACACTCGTGCAAATTATACGAAGCGTCTTCCAAATTGATATTCATTCATGATTATTTATGAATGAATATCAAAGCTCCAAACTACAATTAACATGCTTATATGTATATTTGGAACAATTGATGAAGCTGAAAATAAACTTTTATGTAAATAGAATGCCTTATTATATTGATCATCTTATTCTAACCCTTTATTTTCCTTGATGTTACTAGATGTTTATTGTACATAATAAAGTGTGTAAAATAATGGAATTGTAATATATAGAATGTAAATATAACAAAGCGAAAAGTATTTTAAAATAAAAAAACAAAATTCTATATTGTATAACATTTCAAAGTTTGAAAACATACCTAATAAAGGCGCAAAGTGAGACAGAGCTTCGCAGTTGTTTATTTAAAAGCTTTATTTTAAAGGAAATATGTAAATATTAGGTAGCATTATAGACTTTCTGTTTATAAATTAGAAGTTAAAAGAGCTTTTCCACATTCCACATCCGATCTTATTAGATAAATATAAAATGTAATATAAATTGATTGGAGAAATTCTTAAATATTCATGCATATATTATGCATATCAAAAATGAATTTTCATGCACTCCGACTCCCTAAATGCGCACATGAAATGGCTAATACTTTTGTGCACAATCTCTGAGCTAAACTAATCTGTGACTAAATTGACAGGTTTAATTTCGAGCTATATACCTTTCAAAGTTTATTCTGCTGAAAAAGTGCTGAAAAGCATAGCAGCATATAGATATAGATAGATACCTGTCAATTTAGATTCGTTTAAACTTTAAAGATTTTTAGTGGTACCTACAATAATATTACGTTGTTTGTGACAGAAAAATATAAGTAGGTATGTGTCACTAGGACGGAGTACAGTCATAAACATTTCATTCACACTAGAATAAATTCATGATACTCGTAGACCATGAATGTATGCTAGTCCGTTCCCTCAAGGCTGGTTTCAAGAAATAATAATTAAATCTTCTTCATTCTTATATTATCTGCATCATCCAAAATCAAGACCGAATATTATTATTAATACGACCGAAATAATAAAATATAGGCTTTTCTTAAAAACTATATTTATGGTTCTTATAGGTATAGCGTGTGATAACATTAAATTCTAACTTTACTATGTGGAAAAGCTATAAAAATACTGACGATAGTTTCTCGCATGTTTACCATTATTAGATATTATACCTAGATTATGTATGTTATGAAAATAATGTCGAGAAAGAACAAAATGGATAATCCGATGTATCAAACAAAATAAACGATATTATTGAATGTTGCATCGTCTTGTTTGCTTTAAACCATAAACAAACCTTAAAGATCAACGGTTGTTTTGCCACAAAAAAAACGGCCAAGTGTGAGTCGGACTTGCGCACCGAGGCTTCTGTACTCCAGAATTACTTCTGTAAACATTCAAGTAAAACGATTCTCTATTAATTTGCTTGTTCATATTTTTTTTTTGTTTTTATTAATCTTTAACTTTGTTTGTAGAGGTTTATTTTTTATCCTACTAATATTATAAAGGCGAAAGTTTGTGTGTATGTTTGTTCCTCTTTCACGCAAAAACTACTGGATGGATTTGGCTGAAATTTGGAATGGAGATAGATTATACCCTGGAATAACACATAGGCTACAAATTATCCCGGAAAAATCCAAGGTTCCCGCGTTTTTGAAAAACCACGGATAGATGGCGCTGATTGTACTTAAATCACGCTTACATTATCCGCAGCATCGATTTTTTCATCGAAATTCGGGTTTTTTTAAATCCTGCAAGCAAGCATGCAAGAAATCAAGCAAGCAAACAAGCAAGCAAGCAAGCATCAGTTTCAAAAAACCATAGCAAGCATCAGTTTTTGAAATTTCAAGCACAAGCGACTGCATATCCTAACGCTTACGAACGTCAAAAATTGACATTGTTACATAAAATTTAATTATTATCTATCTATACTTATAATAAAACTGTAACTGTAACTGTTCCTACAAACACTTCCCGCGGGATATTAGTGTGCTACTTTTCACATATTTATCCTTCAATTATGGGCCAACGGAGTTACAGATTGACGTGTTTTATTGGATAGGCATAGTTGAGGACTTGAAAAGTGACAAAGGCTACTTTTAATCCCGGGAAACAAATAATTCCCGCGGGATATTTTTACGCTACTTTTCACATATTTATCCTTCAGTTATGCGCCAACGGAGGTATAGATTGAAATGGTTTTCCTAGCACTGGTAAAGTTAAGGGCCTGAAAAGTGACAAAGGCTACTTTTTATCCCGGCAAAACAAACGGTTCCTGCGGGATATTAGTATGCCTCTTCACATATTCATCCTTCAATTATGTGCCAGGGGAGTAACATATTGAAGGGGGTTTTTTGGATAGGCATAGTTGAGGACCAGAAAAGTAACAACAGCTACTTTTTATCCCGGGAAAACAAACAGTTCCCACGGGATATTCGTATGCTACTTTTCACATATTTATCCTTAAATTATGCGCCAACGGAGTTATAGATTGAAGTGGTTTTTTAGCACAGGTAAAGTTAAGGGCCTGAAAAGTGACAAAGGAACAAAGTGTGAACAAAGTGACAAAGGAGGAAGGAGGAAAGGAGGTGTTTTTATCCCGGGAAAACAAACGATTCCTGCGCGATATTAGTATACTACTTTTCATATATTTATCCTTCAATTATGTGCGAAGGGAGTTACATATTGACGTGGTTTTTTGGATAGCCATAGTTGGGGACCGGAAAAGTAACAACAGCTACTTTTTATCCCGGGAAAACAGACAGTTATCGCGGGATATTCGTATGTATGTTTGTATGTATGTATGTATGTATGCATGCATGAGTGCATGTATGTATGTATGTATGCATGCATGAATGCATGTATGTATATATGTATCCACGCATGTATGTATGTGTGTATGCATGTACGTATTTATGTTTGTATCCTCCTGCTACTAACTTTAACTACATTAACTATATCCTATGCTACTTATCCCACTAATGTGAAAGTTTGTGAGGATGGATGTATGGATAGATGTACTTAGTATACGGATGGATGGATGGATGGGATGTATGGATGGATGTATGTTCTCTGAGATAGGGGTTGAACTATTTTGACTGTTTTACTCCATAGCTTCTTCAAATTTAAACTAATTTTTATTCTTATTTTAACCGACTTCAAAAAAGGAGGAGGATCTCAATTCAACGGAATCTTTTTTATGTATGTTCACCGATTACTCTAAGACGCCTGAACCAATTTGGAAAATTCTTTTTATGTTTCAAAAGGTATACTTCCCAGATCCTACCTACTACAACTACTTCTACAACTACTACTACTATAACTACTACAACAACTACAACTACAACTTTTATGGGACCATCTCGCAAAGTTTCTGTATCGATTAAAAAAAATTCAGGCAAATCGGTTTAGAATAGAATAGAATAGAATAGAATAGAAATATTTTTTATTCAAATAAACTTTTACAAGTGCTTTTGAATAGTCAATGAATCTACCACTGGTTCGGAATGCCTTTCCTGCCGAGAAGAACCAGCAAGAAACTCGGCGGTTGCTCTTTTCAAAACAGATTTACAATACAGTAAATACTATGCTATATATGCAGTGTTTCCACAATGAGGAAAGTTCCAAAAATGCATACAGACTAACTTCTATCTTAAGATGGGCAGACATAAAGTAGCCCCATTCCCGCCGGTGGCACCCGTTCACGAGCATGACGCATGACCCCAGCCATTGCTTCGCTCAACCATATTTGAGGGAACGTAACAACCCGCATCACACGACACCACCACAGAAATGTTTAAAGAGTGCGTGACATAGAAATCATGGAGATATTGATATTTATAGGTTAAAAAACACAATACTTTTTTGATACTTTTTTGAAAATCAGTTAAAAAGTAGCCTATGCTAGGCTTATACCATCAGCTATCTGTCATTGGAAGTCCCGTCAAAATCAGTCCAGCCGTTCACGCGTGATGTTTCTACCACGGGATATAGGGAATATACATTTTTATTTATATACGATAATAATTACATTTTTTGTTTAAATCCGAATGCGTCCTATGTTCCTGTGAGTAACGTTATTCACCGGAATTCCTGTGAGCTACGTACGATTATTTTGACTTTAAGTCGGTCCAACATCATTGGAATAAAAATAAAATCCTTACTAATATTATAAATGCGAGTGTGTTTGTTTGTAGGTTTGTTGGTTTGTCCTTCATCACGCCGCAACGGGGCTACGGATCAACGTGATTTTTTGCATGGATATTGAGGTTCTGGAGAGTGACATAGGCTACTTTTTATCCAGGAAAATTAAAAAGAGTTCTCCGAGGGATTTAAAAAAACTAAATCCACGCGGACGAAGTCGCGGGCATCAGCTAGTTGTTAATATTAAATAAACTATGCTATTATAGTTAGAGCGTTGGTTTTATTTTTCCTGTAAAATATACATAAACCTCTGTTGACCATAACTATTTCCGATATTTCAATTGGTGAACTTCGGAGATTTGGCATTTTGCACGATTATTCAAAAACATATAAAAATAAATAAAAATCTGTTTTAGAATGTACAAGTAAAGCCCTTTCATATGATACCCGACTTGGTATAGCTATCTTACTTGGAATTTTCAAACCCCCGACTTTCCCCATTTTTAATTAAACTAAAAATAATTTTCGTTTTTTCTTATTCCAATGATGTTGAGTCACTATTATAATATACAACTATTCCAAATTTCATGTTGATAGCTTTAATAGTTACTAAAATAATCGACTGTGACAGATGGACGGACGGACGGAGAAAGTCGCACCATAAGGGTTCCATTTTTACCATTTTGGTACGGAAACCTAAAAACCAAGCATTCAACGCGTTTTTGTTTTATACCATCCTACAATATGACAGTTTTTCAGAAAACTGTCAAACATTACAGGATTTCGAAAGTCTAGTACTAGTAATGAAACGATTTGAAATCGCCGTAAAATATTACGTTAACTTACTAGTGCACATACTGGCGGTTTCAAACCCGTAATTTGCTACAGTTGACTAGGGGTTGCAAACCTTATTAGTAGTACAGCTAAGTTTTGAAGAAAATAACAGGTATGAGTATCCTACATATAAGTACAAAAATATACTCTATCCAAGGGAATATTCTCAATAAAACTTTTCATGCCTTTTCGCAACTCTCAGGGGATATTTATGAGACTAGTGTTTTTCACAAATGGTGTTCTATTCCTCTATATCTACTGCCCGAGGCTAACAACGTGAAACGGACCACACGTAACCACACGTACTACATAATAACCAGAAAAGAGGTACTGAAAGTAAGTATGATTTCACAAGATAGATACGAGATATTTTATAATATTTTCTCTTGAAGATACATCAGGTATGACTAGCCCAAGTCAGTCTGAACTATAACTGAGGGACGCGCTTCCATAGAGTTATTCACTTCCTACTCTATATAGTTTACCTTGTGTCAAATTAACGTTGAAACGATTGCAAACTTTATTTACTGTCAAACATGGACAATTTGTTGGCAGCACAAAGTTGTTTTTACAACCATTCAACCTTGCACTCCAAATGCACTCTCATGTAGGCAGTGATGTATTTTGACACCAAATAAAATCAGTTGGTAATTGTTATATATCTGGTTAGAAACTTAGACATAGGTAAGAAATTTTTCAAGCACAGATGGATTTTGGGCGAGAGGACATAACGAAGCTTCCTAAACGCTTGACCGCTTGTTCTAGTTACATATTATTATACTCGCATTATATATATCTACAATTTTGTGTGCCGAGTTCTCTAGGATTACTGGATGGGCCGGAAAAATAATTAGATGATATACCTTGATGCTGAGAGCAATGTTATTGTGTTATTAGACTTAGAATCCTTTAGGGCTTGAACAACTTCACAGTCAAAGTTATTTACTTCAAAGAACGTCCACAGTAGAAACCTTTTTGAACATCAAATATTTTTACAAGTATGGAAGTGGAACTTATAAGTAAAGCTAAAAAAGTCCCAAATTCCCGAGAATTCCTCGAGTAAGTAATAAAATAAATCTAAAAATAACTTTGGGCTACGATGAGGCAACATGTTTGAGCCCACTAAGTAAGGATAAAATTCTTAGCCCTTAAATCAAACTCCCGGCCGATACCAACTCGAAATAATAGAGGGCCTCGGATTCCATCAAACTTTTAGGTTACTTTTCTTTTTGTGCTATAGGATAAAAGCCGTATAGTTGCCACACTTTTTAAAATTACTTTATATCTCTCAGTACAAAAAGCAAAATACTTTATTTGTAAATCGGGTAGGTACTTTGGTTCATTATCTTCACATTACTTATCCATGTAAATTACGTTTTTAAGATAGATGCCCTGCCAAGAAAGAGGACATTTATCCCGCAAAAACTTTGATCGCACCTTGCCTCTCCATGTGGTCTAAGATCCCGCTACCACGTACGCTACCGTTACGCACTAACTCTCTTTCACTCTACTTTAAATATTTACCATCTTTAACAGCCAGCAACCCTTATTTGCGGCTAGCTTTAATTAAGCAGCCGCATATCATCATAATAAACAGAAAAAAAATAGCTTTAATTTGATATATAAACAATAAATGTACGTTATAAACGTATAAATGTACCAAAATCATACCTGTTTGGCTGTTTACACCTGGTTGCGAAGAGGTGCGGCCAAGTGAACAACGACAACCTTGATTTTTCAGAGTCTTTATGTATATTGCCGTGAAGTGGACGATATTTTATTTAAAAAACAAGTGAATGAAATTTTTTCCCAAAAATCAATTAACAATAATTTTGTTAAAAATACTAGCGGCCACATTTTGATAGGCAACCTGGTAAATATATATTCTCCTAATCATAAATATGCGTAAAAATTTGGTTTTTGGCAAAAACTCGATGAGTGCACTAATTCTGCAGCGGGATCTCGTACAGAGACATACAATACGGCCAACATAGTGGTAGTTGTAGAGTCTTTCGATAGATAAATAAAATAACATGTGCTTTATCCGCCAATCTAGAGTAACAACAATCGAGGCAACTACGAGGTTTTAACCTAGTACCCGAAAGTAAAGATACACATAGAGCCCCAGCCCTTTTTACCACGCAAGTAGAACATAATATACTTACCTATTATGTTTCTGGTTTACAATTTCTTAATTTTAATAGTGACTTGAAATTTAAGAAATCGTAAACCAGACACTGTGGCTTTCACCCTCATTCAGCACATTTTACGACAAAGGTTTTTAAGTAAAACACGTGCTCATTACAGTACAGTCTTTAGAAGAAGTGAAATGTAAAAAACCGGCCAAGTGCGTGTCGGGCCACGCGCAGTGTAGGGTTCCGTAGTTGAAAGTCTCAAATATTATTGCTGACATAGGATAGTGCTTTTATTTTATTTATGAATATTGAATACATTTTGAGTTCCATGGTTTAAATACTATCATCATCATCATTAGCAACCCACTCACGGCTCACTACTGAGCGCAGGTCTCCTCTCAGAGAAGGGTTAAATACTATATATACTACAAAATATGCAACTTACACTACGTGTAATACCTGACAGAAAAAACAGATATAACTCCTTGACTAATGAACCCTACTTAGCCGTGATAGTTTTCCTTTAAAATTCATTATATATCCTACTGCTGTGAATTTTTTCTTGTATCCTATATACAACCATTTAGCTAGAAGAGGGGGGGGACACTTGACTCTATTAAAATTTAGCACCTTAAAATATCATATTTCACAAACGGATTTTGAAAGACCTATTCAACGACACCCCACGTTATGGGATAGTCGAGAAAAAAAAATTCATCCCCACTTTACATGTAGGGGAAGTACCCTAAAAAAAATTATTTTTCAAAATTTTATTTCACCACTTTGTTGGCGTGATTGATATTTATACCCTTGTCAAATTACAGATTTCTAGTACCAATAGTCTCTGAGCTAAACCGCGGACAGACAGACAGACAGACAGACAGACGGACGGACATGGCGAAACTATAAGGGTTCCTTGTTTACTACGGAACCCTAAAAAGTGTACCTACTCAAGGCCTAAGAAAGAAAGCGCAGTAAAGTAGTTTTTGAGTAGGAATACTTAGCAAGTAAGAAGAGAAACGTCTTAGCAAGTCTTTAACAGTGACAGAACATTTTGCTCTAGATTTAAAGTTTTTCAGCTGGAGACACTTGGCCGGGTGCCAACCGCCGCTGCGCTTCTCAAGATTTTGAAATGTATTCGTACAACGTGTCGCAACTTGTTTTGTTAACAAAATTTTTCTATTCAGACGTAAAAAACTTAACCGATACCAAAGCTGTGGTGGCCTCTTTGAGTATTAAAGTGTTGGTTATATACTCAAAGGGTGGCCTAGTTGTTAGAGCGCGTAAATCCTACAAAGGTTGCAAATCCAAATTATAAAATAAAAAAATCCCACGGAATCTCTTAGGTATCTTGGAGATACCCGGGATTAAAGTAAGTTTTGTATTTCTCCGAATTTAAGCCTTCTCTCCTAGTTCTAGTAAAAATGAAATATAAAAATATTAAAAAAAAAGGAAAATAATCTAATATCATCCATCAAAATCTGTCCCTCCCAAATCCTCTTTAAATACAACCCATATTTCTGGGATGAAAAAAGCGTAGATCACTTTGTTTATCCTGCCTTTGAAAATTCTGCCATAATTTAGTTTTTAAATAATTGTTAATCTTTCAGTGCAAATGGGCGAGTCGGCTAGACAATAAATACGACAGGAAGTAATACCGACTTTGTTTTTGACAATAATAGATAGCTTTTAAGATTAACGCGTTTCCATTTTGCATTCTTAGTGCCAATTTCACCAACGTCGAGTGACGTTTTTGGAGTGCCGAAATTAGGCGTTCTGACAGTTTTTGTATTGAAAATACTGTCAACACATCTTTACTCTCGGATAAGACTTATTTTACGTTGGTGAAATCGGGCCTTATTCTAAAAGTAAAAGTTACTGTATGTTCGTTTAACAATTCACGCATAAACCAATGAACTAATTTTGATAAAATTTGGCAAAGAGATAATTTGCATCCTGAGACAATTTTTATCCAATGAAATTGAGGAATCCCTACGGAATTTTTAATAAACTAAATCCATATTTATGTAATGATCTCTTTCATCAATCTGATATCAGTTCGTGAATTATAAGCAGAATATTCGGGGTCTAAATCCATCTAATAAATATTATCTCCTAACCTCGACCAACTAGTCAAAACTGCCCCATGCATCATTTAGAGCTTTTGTAACACCTGTAATAGTTTCCTACTACCTTTCCTACGAAAATCAAATAAAATAAAAGCCCACTTAAAGATTTCCCTCTGAGCATTTCGGTGCTTATGTATTCACATAAATTTCCTTACAATGTCACACCGCACCCTTACAGGAATCCCCTCGTATCTTTTGCTCAATGTTCTCCAAATAACGCAGGCTTTACTGAAACGCCCCGCCAAGATTCAATATCAGACTAGAAGGGTCACTCCGGGAACATAAAGGAATAAATAACTGCTATTCCCAAGTATTACCTTGATTTTTAAATGGTAATAAATGGCTAAGGGTCGATTCACACTGGCGAAGGGATGAGTAGAAATGAAGCGTCAAACGCGTTTTCCATACATAATCGCAGAACAAAAATTTTTCCCAACATTGACCAAATTAAAGGACCCGCAAGGCACACGCATTTTATTAAACTGAGATGAGTTTATTTTACTCTTGAAAGGTTTACGATACTTTTGCGTTAACAATAATATTATTAAGTACGAATAATAAAGGCTATTGCAGGAAAAAGCTTATACGATGGAAAAAGGACCATGTGAAAAAAGTCGGTTTTCCATCGTCAAAGCATTTTGACGTCACAGCTTCCTTTTCTGAATGAATATCAAACGTGAATCAAAGTGCTTCATTAGCCCGGTCACAGCGAGCGAAAGGCGCTTATTTCCCACACTCTCGAATTCACTGCAAAGCTTTGTCGGCAAGTGTTTATAAGTATTTATGAGTAGGTAGCTGATGGCCGAGGGTTAATTAACGTGCAGTTAGAATTGTTAAAACTAGCGTGGAAAAGTCTTTCATTTCGTGGTATGAAAATTCCTATGACCGTCTTTGAGACGCAATCTGTGTGCCTGATATCGATCTAAATATTATTTATAACAAACAAACTAATTAGAATTTGGCAAAGCAGGAAGATCTCTAATACAACCAAAAAGAGACTCGTGAATAGCTTAGACTTCTCAATCTTCCTCTATGGCTCTGAAGCGTGGACGATCCGAGCGGCAGAGAGAAAAAAGATTGACGCGTTTGAGATGTGGTGTTGGAGAAGGATGCTTCGCATACCGTGGACGGCTAAGAGGACAAACAAGTCTATCCTGGAGCAACTTCGCATTGGCACTAGATTGTCCACAATTTGCTATCAGAAGATCTTGGGGTATTTTGGCCACATTGCCCGACGTCTTCCCAGTAATTTAGACAAACTGATAGTCATAGGCAAGGTGGAGGGCAAAAGACCTCGCGGCCGATCACCTAGCCGCTGGTCGGACCAGATCAAGACACTCACTGGCCTCCCATTTACGACCGCAATAAGGGAGGCTGAGGACCGTCAGGAGTGGAAGGCTTTTGTGACCACCGTTACGAAAAACCTGAATTACGGACACGACCTTCAGAAATGAAGAACGCGATCAAGAAGAAGATTACTTATAAGTTTTTAAAATCCCGGGGAATCTACTGTTTTTCCGGGATAAAGATGCTTCTCACTCACCAAGTCCTGAACTACAGTCTACACATCCAAAAAACAGGTCGATCAGTAGCTCCGTTTTTGCGTGATTGGAGGACAAACCGATTTCGCATTTATGACATTATTGAGGATTGCCCCCCAATATCAGCAGATAGTTTACTCAATACTTTCATCATAAAAAGCAGCAAACACTAGAACTCAAGTGATAAAGCGATTTCAAGCAACCACCGTTGCAAGTTTTAGAAAAGTAGTCTAGGCAATGAAGCTAGTGGACCCCAACATCAATTCCTCAGGCGACGAAACTTTACAGAATGATAAAGTATCAGTAGTTAAACGTATTTTATAAATATCCAAAAAAAAATTAGAACGGAAGTTAGGTATTTTTACCTAAACTCTTTTATGCTTAATATCTCAGTTCGGCAAAATGCTCGGTCAAAACTTTCTTCACCTGAAACATTCATGTAAAGTCTAGAAACAAAATATAAAATATCCAAAATATACTCCTAGTCGAAACCACCAAATTTTGAAAAATACGTTTTTTCAATGTAACTTGCAGCGAAAAATTGCTCTGTGAATTTTTTTCACTGGAATGTCCTTTTATAGCCGTTTTGTACCTACAACTTGAAAATCCAAACAATATACCAAGAGACTATATTTTTTTCAAAAACTACCCTTTTACTCACAGTGCAAAATTTCTCCATCCATTTTTTTTATTGATATGATTACAATTATTTTTTTTGTATCAAGTATCAAAATATCCAAAAAAATAATCAAGCGCATTAAAAACTATAAACATTTTAGAAAGAAATATTTTATATTTAATCCATCAAGGGAAGCAGGAGCGTGGTGACGTCGACGTCGATGACGAGACCCGACATATTATCTGCCTATTATATCGACATATTTTTTCTACGGTGACGCGAGCCTGCACTCGATAATCGACTGTATTTCGTTGAATTGACAGTGCAATTGTCAATCAAAAACTGTTGCCAACGACGGTGACTATGACGATCAATTATTCGTTATGATTTATGAACTATACCGAAGATGTCCCAGATGTCAGTCAGCCTATACGAGATTAGTATGGCTCTCAAACAGCTCAAGAACAACAAAGCGCCTGGTGATGACGGAATCATTGCGGAACTCCTGAAAGCGGGTGGACGTTTATAGGTTGATAAAGAAGAAATAGATATGAATATTTTTTACTTTTTAAAATTAAAAAAAAAAATTTTGATGATATTATGTTTTAGCTCAAGCTTTACGACCATTAGAATAGAATAGAATAGAAATGTTTTTTTATTCAAATAAACTTTTACAAGTTTTTTTACAACTGTCAATGAGTCTACCACTGGTTCGGAATGCCGTTCCTGCCGAGAAGAACCAGCAAGAAACTCGGCAATTGCTCTTTTCAAAATACTTTTACAATATACTTAATAGATATTATGCTATGTATGCATTACATAGTGTAGTACCATTAGTAGTGACCTATTTATTCGAAAATTCATGTTTAAGAACACCAAAAATCTAGATCGTCAACGACATTTTTAGCGAATATTGAGACGTAAATAAGACAGATCGAAAGAGCGTTAAAAACTGAGTATGATACCATTAAAAAGTTCAAGTTTTGGCCAAAATGTCCTTTACGCCCTTTGTAATCCGAGGTCCGTGTGTAATCCGATACATCGATTCTGGATATTTCAAATTTTGTAAGCGACAAACCCCTAATTTTCAGGAGGACCAAACAAATTTTTACCTTTTAAACTGTCATAACTCTCATTTTTATGGTTCCGTACTTCGTACTAAAAACGGAACCCTTCTAGAATCACTTCGTTGTCCGTCTGTCTGTCCGTCTGTCAATACCCTTTTTCTCAGGAACACATGGAGGGTATCAAGTTGAAAATAGTATCAAATACTCAGGTCTGCAATCCCTTGTAGCTGTGACACAGTCTAAGTCGACGCAATCAAAAGATACGGCCTTTTATGGTCCATCTATGCCGCATATTTTAACACTCGCAAGACCTAGAGGGTACTTTCTGTTGACCTAGAATCATGAAATTTGGCATGAAGCAATGTCATGTAGCACAAGTAAAGGAAAAAATCCGAAAATCGTAAATTTAAACCTTAAATCACGCGGACGAAGTCGCGGGCATCATCTTGTATAGTATAACAAAGAAATATGAATAATCAATTTATTATAATAATATCGAAAAATTTTGGAATAAAATAAAAAAAATTGGTTGTCTGTAAAGTCGGTTTACGGACCATAGTTTTCCGTGATAACGTCATAAAGAAACATCGATGAATAAATGTGTCACAAGCCAACGCTTGGGCCGATCATGCCTCTCTATCGCTTGTTCCGCGCTCTCGCTTTCACCGTCAGGCTCAGGTGGAACGTGACACTTTGTCGTGCGTGCAGCTGGTGTTCATTGATTTATAAGACGTTATCACGTCAAAAGAATCTTACACCTTAAGCCTAATAGTATAATAGAAGTAATTTTGTCGTAACTGCCTGAATAGTCTTGCTCACTCAGCTATTAATTAATATATATAAAGCTGTTCGTGCTGATTCACTGATTGACTGATTGACTCACTCACTGATTGATCACCTCTCCTGTAAAATTTTGTATGAAAAATTTTTTTTTCACCGATGGTTTCGTATAGACGACAAAAATTCATTCAGAGACGGGTGAAGAGCACTACCAGGGTATCGAAGATAGGTGGGGTGTGCTCGAACAAATGTCACTCGAAACCTCATCCAATTCGCAGTGAGCTGAAAATAAATTCAAAATGGCGGAAAAAAGATGGCCGCCATACAAATTTCGTCGGTGTCTATTTCGGGGAGTATAAAAGATGGAAGAGTGGTTTCTTGGCAAAAGATGATCAGGACCCATCCCAAAAGGTCTATTTGATGAATAGAAAAAAATCCAAGATGGCGGAATTTTTTTTTCTTCATACAAAATATATGGCGAATATTGAAGGGACTAGAAGCTGAGAACTATGCAACACTTTGATACGGTTCCTTTTCAAAATTTGTTTTTATAGAAGAATTCTCATTCTGACAAATGATGAGATATGCTGATCGAGGATTTGGAAGGTGGGTGAGGAGCACGGCCAGGGTATTGAAGATAGGTGGGGTGTGCTCGAACAAATGTCACTCGAAACCTCATCCAATTCGCAGTGAGCTGAAAAAAAATTCAAAATGGCGGAAAAAAGATGGCCGCCATACAAATTTCGTCGGTGTCTATTTCGGGGAGTATAAAAGATGGAAGAGTGGTTTCTTGGCAAAAGATGATCAGGACTCAAAGGTCTATTTAATGAATAGAAAAAAAATCCAAGATGGCGGAATTTTTTTTTCTTCATACAAAATATATGGCGAATATTGAAGGGACTAGAAGCTGAGAACTATGCAACACTTTGATACGGTTCCTTTTCAAAATTTGTTTTTATAGAAGTATTCTCATTCTGACAAATGATGAGATATGCTGATCGAGGATTTGGAAGGTGGGTGAGGAGCACGGCCAGGGTATTGAAGATAGGTGGGAGGTGCTCAAACAAAAAATACTCGAAACCTCATCCAATTGGCAGTGAGCTGAAAAAAAATTCAAAATGGCGAATTTAAGATGGCGGCCACACCAATTTCATCGGCATCTATCTCGGAGTGTATAAAAGATGGAAGTGGTTTGCTGATAGAAAATGATCAGGACGTGAAAGTCTACTTGATGAGTAGAAAAACCGCGGTCCGCTTGCGGGCCGCGCACCCACGCGCTCTACTAGTTCATGATATAAAGCTTATAAAATTATCAGATTAATGACGTGAGTCGCTTGTCAAAATTGGTTCGATGACAATAAATAGAAAATAGTAGTACTCTTAAATAGAAGACAACTCATTGCTTGATAATTTTAGAGTTTTTTTAGAACATTTGAAGTATAAAACCGTATTGATATTGTTCTATATTTGCATTAAACTTTTCAGATCATTGCATTTTGCTACAGATATTTCAGGTTCCAATTCAATTCTTACATTTTTAGAAGATTTTTGGTGCATTTGAAATGTTGGACTCTTCTTCCATTGATTTTTAACAATCATTAATTTTCATTGAAACACTTCTTTTATGCATTTTTTCTAAATTGACTTAGTTTATTAACAAAGAGCTTTTGCTATTTGTAAATAAACTAAGCTAACGCCTTTTGCTGTTTGTGTCGTTTAGGCTAAGGTCGATTCTTAAATATTTAAAACTTATTATTTCAAGACATTACCAAATATGTTAAAAACAATATACTTTGTAATGTCTTTGGATGTTATCTAGCACATTCGATTGGAATCAGACCATTGCATAGACAGGGTCGTCTTAACCACACTGGACGCCGGGGTGCGAAAATCCGCCTGCGCCCCCCTTGCCAACAAAAAAAAAATTAATTAATTTTCCATTTTTGTATTTCATTTACTCTAAAATAAAGTTAGATACTTTATAATTGACTTCAAAAAAAGGAAGTTTATATCGGCGCGCAATCGGCTCATATTTTTTTCCATGCAGGTATGTACACCAATTTCTTCGAGATTTCAGACCGTATCGCATTTTTTTTTATTTGAAAGAGAATGTTTGCTATTAACTATGAAGATTTAGAAAATATCGATTGTGTATTAATAATGTAAGTAATAGGTATCAAGCATAGACTACATCGTTAAGCTCTAGGCCCCAACTCCTCAATTCTGATGCTGCAGGGTGCTGCACTCTTAAGCTGTGAGAATTTAGGAATTTTTGATTGTGAATTCATATTGTAAAGACCAATTACCTTTAGTTAGATTACACCACGAACTCCAGATTCTATCACCTGACCTGAAAATCAGACCTGATGCTGCAGAATATTGCACTCCTAGGCCACTAAAAATAATAACGATTTTCAAAAAACTAACTTCAAACGCCTCTATAAATTACATATAATATAATCTTTGTTTCTACACGTATGTTGAAGTCGGATGGGCCTATAAGAAACGTCGAAACAAACAGAGGCGCAACGCACACCAGATTTACACATTTGCCGCCAGTAGGCTATTCAAATTTTGCCGCCCCTACAAATCTCTACAATATTGTGTCAGTTCCTAGATTATTTTAACGACCCAATGAAATAATTAAGGCTAGCTGAGTCTGGTGGGCCGAAGCCCAGCAGCATCAGGATTGAGGAGTTGGTACCTTGAGCTCAATGATATAGGCCAGTGATTAACGGCCGTACTACGCAGCTATGTATTCCATACTTGATACCTAAAATATCAATCTGTAATGGAAATTTTCGCGAGCGAAGCGATCGTGAAAATATTTACTAAGTCAGAATCTAAAATTTGATCTATAAGATCTAAAATTTTACTTTTTTTATTACTTACTATACAAATATTACAACTCGTATCTCCAGTCCTTATTTATAAGAGATATCAAAATTTAAAATATACAGGTCGATAGAGATAAAAATTTCGAGTTCAATGGTGAATCAAGTGTACTTACGACAAAATGTCCCTAACGACATTTGAAATTTCCAGCGTCGATATCAGTTGCATAAACTGTCTAGCATTTTGCTTTAAACAGTTTGCAAATTTCTGGCGTGCCAAATACGTACTTAAACGAAATATATTTAATACATTTCCTCCTTTATTTCCTCAAATCCAATTAAAAAAAAATTGAATTTTAAGCTATTGCATAGCTTTTATCGCGGGCTTTGAACTAGGACAAACAGTTTGAGCGCGGCGACCGAATCAAGAAATTCTGTAACGAAAAAAAACCTAACACCGTCGTTCAGTAAGCGTTCAACATTTTAGAGGTTCACAAGTAGCTCTGTTCGGCGTAGTGGGCGAGCGGCCGCTTTCTTTACCGTATGGTGTATGATGTCGCAGGTTCGAATCTCACTCGCGAAGAAGTGACAGTGCGCTTTTCTTGTTTGTTTGTTTTTTAATTATTTTTTTGCATAATTTTTATTATGCAAAAAAAAATATTGCATAAATATTATAATTGCATAAGTTGATAAAAAATGCTATGCAATAGCTTTACTGCGGCAGTCCCCGAGTGCCACTTAATTTTTTATTTTAATTTACTTACCTAGACATAAGCTTACAAAAAAAATAATTTATGAGCCCTTATTTAAGCTCATTTATCTTGTACAAATAAATTAATGTTCAGTTACACGTTTATGTTCAATATTTAGCATTGTAGAAGGCATGTAGTAACATGTATATTATTTTGTGAAGTCGCTTCGCTCGCGCACGCTAAACTATACCCAATGTTTCAAGAATTAAGGTGCATTATCGCGAAAACGCAGTTTAGATTTCAAAAAATCTGTTTCAATATCAATGTTCTTCGTGATATTTTTTTTGGATATTTAGGATAAGAGTGTAAATGTGACTACCTACTATGATAAAAAAAAGAAATTGGATTGAGAAATTTTTCATACCGAGTTATTAACAATTTTCAGTTGAAGTAAGATAAATAGATTTTGATATGGATTTTTTTTTGTATTTTCTTACACGTTATGCTAAATTACATTTTAAGAACATTTAAAAATGAAAAATTGACTGAGCAATTTTGTGGTCGAAATTACGGACAAAAAAGGAAACCTCTTTAAAAAGTGACAGTTCCGTTTGAAAAAAGTTTTGGATTTTTATCAAGTACCTCTTATTAAGGCTAATAATTAGTTTGGTAAAAAAAAGTTGGACGGAGAAATTATTTATTTCAAAATATTGAGCTATTTGTACTTTTAGGTATAAATACCTAACTTCCGCATGGATTTTTTTTTGGATATTTTTGTGTAAATTTTGGGTCATCCCATACTACAACCCCGCCAAATTTCATCGACTGAGGATTTGATGTGGGGGTCTCCATACAATAGACCGCCCCATTGCCTAGGCTAAAGTTCGAACCTTTGAAATAGTTGATTGTTGAAATGCCTGGAAGCTGAAAAGCCGAGTAAGCTCCGAATGGATTACGTTTGCAGTTGATTCCTATCGCAATTTTACGAGTGAAACCTACCAATTTTTACGACGGGAAACATCGATAGAATTGCTGATTTAGTCACACACCACTTATTATTGTTGCAAATTTCATAATAATTGTTGTCAAGTTATGTTTTAGTGTTTTTATTTATTTCAAACTAGCTGATGCCTGCGACTTCATCCGCGTGAACTCTTTGATTTTCCGGGATGCATTTGTCACCCTCCAGGTTCTCAACTATATCTATCCAAAAAATCACGTCACTCCGTAGCTTTGTAGCAGCGTGATTGACGGACAAACCAACAAACAAACACACTTTGGCATTTATATTATGTTTAGTAAGGAAGAATTAATACTACGATAATAAAGGCGATCTAATTAAATTTTAGAACACAAAAGCTTCTAAAAAGTGACTTAAATATAATAGTTAGATATATTCCCTCCGGAACTTTTTTTTAGAGAATCATGAGTACTTTAATCATGTAGTACATAATTTTTATGTATCATCAATAGTTTTCTCAGCACACGCCAATTAATGCATTTTATATGCAAAATTTTGCTACTTTGGGTTAAATTATTGCATTTTTCTTAAAGATCTCCAATTTTTTGGAAATAAAATGTTACTATGCCTATGTTACTTGCTGATAAAATAGCTTTCTATTGGTGAAAAAATGGTTAAAATCGGTCTAGTAGTTACAGAGCCTATTCGGTACAAACAAACAAACAAAAAATCTTTCCTCTTTATAATATTAGTATAGTATAGAAGAATGCCAGCCAAGCTGAATTCGAACAAGTGTAAATTAAAAAAATATATATTTTTTAAAAACAAACTTTTACTAGCTGGCTACATCATCAGACCCTGCATATCATCTAGGACCAGAGTACTTGTCAAGATGAATATAACGAGCCCAAATTCAATGGGGTTACGTCTTTTTATTACAGGGTCCCGATAGCCATCTTCCGGCTCTATCATCAGATCAGCTTCATGTCACAATAATATTGCACTGTCATCCGATTTACTGAATCCGGAAACTGGGAAGTGGTTCTAATTCATCTCGCAAGGTTTGACCTATACACACGTCTTTGAGTAATAAACCAGCAATTTATTACTCAAAGACACACGTACATACATTGCAAGTTAAACAAAAGCTTGTAAAAATATTTTGCTCTCCTCTTCATATAGCCGAAAAGCTTGAATCAGGAGTCGGTACGACAATAGTGCAACGGGTGGGGATCGAACCTGCGATCTTTCAGTTTTCAGTCCGCAAACTTCACTTTGAGGTTCGCGAGGTTTCTAATGAGCCTTCTATCATCGGGCTTCTAATTAGCATTTCTTATTCAACTAAGCTTGTCATTTGTTGATAAAAGAGCAATATTTTTGGATTTCAGTCCATTCCCTAACGTTTGAGCTAAGGCCTCAACTTGATTTGAGCCCACAAGTGAAACAATCTCATTAAGTGGATTGATTATACATATTATTTATTAAAAGCATCGATATATAATGTACTTGTACATATACATAGAATATTGGAAGTCGTCGAATAAAAGACTTTAGTGTAGTAAAGTGTTCATATTCTATTATTCTATTGGCTATTGAAACCGGCCGTAAGCCGCGGTAGCTATATTGATTGATCATAGATGGTCAAAGCCTAGATATAATCCATCGACAGTTTCAACTCAATCAATCTATTGGAATCCACTGAAAAGTCCAATATCCACTATGCTTGTGCCCTCGATACTCGTTATATCCTTCTTTTGAATGGAATACCAACAACTTTGTGAAGTTTTACCGAATATCAAATGCCAGTACAATTTTATTTATACCCTATCTAGTGGTTCCAGTAGATCTATCTGGGTTCAAATTCAAATTCAAAATTATTTATTTCACGTAGGCAAACCTGTGGCTCTTACGACACGTCATGACTCTACCATCGGTTCGGAAAGCGGATTCTGCTGAGAAGAGCCGGCAAGAAACTCAGCAGTTGCTCTTTTCAAAATAATCATTTTACAATATTATTATGGAGCTATTAGGTACAATGTAATATTTTTTTATACTATCTTGTAGGCAGCTGGATGCCAAGCCGATTTAACCCATGCAACTTTGTTAGAATAGAATAGGAATAATATTTCCACAAAGAGGGGAAGTTCCAAAAAAGCGTACTACAATTCAATTCATGTTAAGACGGGCAGATAGAAAGTAGCCCCATTGTTCATCTGTAATTCAGGTTTACAAAAATCCTTTGGGATTATTGGGATACTTTGGGAATTAATTGATTAATCAATGAATTCCAATTGAATTTAATTGAATGATTTTGATTTCTGGGGGTTTTTTGGGGTTTCCTATTACCCTGTTTCATATCAGAAAATTCCGAGTTTAAATAAATCCCATGTGTACAGCGAGGTGTTGTAGTTACTTGTAGTTATGGTGCTTGCAGCATTATACACGCCTTTGGATGATCTCACCGATTCCTTGGTCAAAATAACTGCTAGTTCTTGGATTCTCAATAACATTAATTGGGCTGTTAGCATATAGATGGCTATTATGACGTAGGCATCTGCTAAGAAAGGATTTTTGAAAATTTAACCCCTAAAATCCCTATTGTACCCCTTTTTTATGTAAATAGGGGTTTGAAAAATCGAACTTAACGAGAGTCACGTCGCGGGCAAGAGCTAGTCTTCCATATTCCTCAAATCCATTGAGACACATTTGCACCTCTTTGTTTGTTCGATCTTAGTAGCCACAGCATTCGCCATAGATTAAACAAAGTTACTATTATTTAAATAATATAATCTTCGCTCATCAACCGCATAAACTCAAATAATAGAGATTAATAAAATTTGACGTTGCAAGTTTATAAAACTTATTTTGCGACAACTTTAATATTATAACTTTGTAAGTATCTTAAAATCTATCAAAATATATACTTAGCTGTCGCCGAGATAAGCTCTTTATAAGTAATTTCATAAACTTCAAGTGAAAGCCAATCTTAAAACCTGTCTTGAAATTCAATCTCATAGGTCTCTAAGATCAATTTACCAGTAGCTCATAATTTGTGATGAAATTGCAAAGTTTGAATGAAACAAACTTTGTTTAATTTTTTTATTTAGGGGTGCTAAAGCCTAGTTATTAGTTAATATTTAAATACGTGAATACGTTTTATTTATTTCATACTAAGTAAATAATGTAAGAAAAAAAGCAAACCTATCTCTATCCATAGGGTCTCGTGATAATAAATGATTTAAATAATATTATTACATTATTCTTACCGTGTGTCGTCTCCCAACGTCTATATGTATCTATAGACATAATATATACTTATTAAATTATTTTTTCCGTGTACAAACATATAGTTTAAACATATAGTATAGTTGGGAGACGGTACACGGGAAAAGTAATGTAATAATAATATTATTTAAATAATTTATTATCACGAAACGACGATGGTACGGCGCGGCGGCAGAGTGAAACGTGCTTCATAAAATTATACTCTTTCTTACAAAATCATTGTGCAAGTTTAACACTGAGCAGCTGGTAGGTAGGTACAGTTTTCGTTCCTACATTGTACATAATCTTGCCACCTTTTTCATTTTTGTAACATAAATAAGCTTAGTTTGCTTTGTTCTGATAAAATAATATAAACTCAACATTTAAGTATTATCATCCTTTATCCAAATTAAGCATATTGAAATGTAACAATTGAACATGAAAATTCTTTTTAAAAAACCGAGTTCAAACGCCCACACCAGTACAAAGTAAATAATATATTGTTGATTTTTTAAAAACCGCTGGACGGATTTCGATAAAATTTAAATGGGACCACCTGGAAAGTATGTATACCCTTTCAAATAAAAAAAGAATTTTCCAAGTTGGTTCAGGCGTCTTCGAGTAATCGGTAAACATACATAAAAAAAAAGATTCCGACGACTTGAGAACCTCCTCCTTTTTTGGAGTCGGTTAAACATTAATTATAAATAAATCAATTTTCGGAATCTGCACAATATGTATTACATTTCAAATGAACCTTGTTAAATTTGTGTAAGTCTTTGAGTAATAAACCAGCAATGGAGAGGAATTGACGCCTAATTTATTTGCAAAAAAGTCTGTCAATTACGGTGGGGGGCGAGGTAGCACACATGAAAACTTGCTTACTACAGTTGCATTTTTCCATCACGTCGCTATGCACGCACACAATATAATTAGCAAACACTACCTTAAAGTATATGCACACTATCACATTCACACACAGGGACGCTCTATCATTACATGAAACAATCGCATCCTTTGTGTAAGCATTTTAGGGATTTGACACTATCGATTATCGACTTTCGATAAGTTTTTCTAATAATTATTTACAACAGAGTTACTTTATTCGAGAGTAAATTTTTTTGTTCGAAGTCTTTAACATGGTAGGTATATAGAAGCGCTAGGAAACGAGGTTCTTGCCGTTATTTTAGTCATAATATGCCTTTGCTATTAGATTGACTCTTTGTAGGCTTTTAGTACTTGCGTAAAGATACAGCTAGAAACTTTGGACTATATTGACGCTGGAAAGCGATCTAGCTTATTTCGAAAAATAACAAAATTACTTTTTTATATATTTGGAAGAAAAAGATACTGCGTCGGATTGTCGGATTTTCGTTTTCCTATGACATTATTTTTCTAAGATACTATGTTGACCTTCTCTACATGTTTATATTATATTTTTTGTTATTCATATTTTTCAACGTACTCAAAAATGCTGTAAATACTAAGACACCATCTATTTTTCAATATTATACAGATACTTCAAAAAAGTTATCAATACTTTTTAGCAGTGCAGTGCACTTAGGTGTACCTACTGTAAGGACTTAGGATTATCTGATTATTAACAGATTTTGTAGATACCAAGGTATTTACTCCGTCACTATACTCTCAATCTCATGCTGAAAGCATGCTGTAGGTACCACAGTATATCACCTTAGAGCAGCTGTTTAGTTATGATTTAAGGTTATAAGCCACCAGGGAGTGCTGTACTTTGTCATAGATTTTTAATAATATTGTTTATTAAGTTGAGAGACATTTAATTTTTATTTGAATACGTAGTGGGTATTTATATTGAACACATTGATTTTTTAAGTAATCTTGTTTAAATAAACATACAGCATTTTTAATGAAACATCATTTGTTTTATTTATGTTTAAAGCGAAATTTACGATGTATCTATTTCTAAAAAGTATATTAAGTACAAACTGTTAAGACTACATCATGTTTCCTTAAAAATAAATACAGCATAATTAGCATTTCAGAGTTTAGAGTTATTTCGTGGTTTCATATGTATCAAATACCAAGTTACAGCAACATTGCTTCTTGAAATTGAAAAACTATTAGTCGAAATTGATATAAAAATAATGTATAAAACTAAAGTAATTCTACTTTAGAATTATATAATTAGTATCATCTGATGTGTTACATTAAAAAATATGCTTTTTGAAAAAAATCTGCTCCTGATAGCTTATTATGAGCTGTTATGATTTTTTAAAACGTTATTGGCTCTGGTTTAAAGTTCACTTTTTCGATTTACAAGATCGTTTTCCAGCGTTGAATAATATTCTCTCAGTCCAGTATGGAGGAAACATAAAAAGGAAAAACTGAACCCTAAAAAAAAAATTTATTTAAAGTTATGATTGGTAAGTTAAAACTTGTACCTACATACTTTACTTGGAAGGCTTATTTTTTTCATCTACTTCATCTGAACGAAGTGTATATTTGTTTGTAATGCTAGGCTGCCGCCATGGCTATAGTGGCCACCCCATCTGTAATAAAACACCGCCAAGCTATTTAGCTTTCCGGTAAACCTAGCGGGATGAATAAGAAGTATGGGTACTTTAATTCAATTGCCAAGTTTTAATGAACCAAATATGTATAGAATTTAAATATTTTTTTTCGTCAATGAACCATTAGTAAGACGATAAAAATATCTCGGTATAAATAATTTATACAATCCCCCCACCAATATCGACATATGAAATCTTGCTGTCCAGCCCTAATTTTATTGCGGTGTGGCCGACTTCATAAAATTAAAGTCCTAATTTTCGAGTAAGAAAGACTTACGTAGAACTTATCATTATTATTAAACAATTTTTTAGTCTCGTTTTCATTATTTTTTGTATTATATTTGTAAAAATCCTTTCTTAGCGGATGCCTACGTCATAGTAGATATGCGTTGATAAATCAGTAAGTCAGTCACCTTTTCATTTTATATATTTAGAAAATCATATCACACTGGCTATATGGAAATATATACCTATAAATTTTGAAATAATTGAGTAAAAAAATCGGCCAAGTGCGAGTCGGGCCTCGCTCTTTTAGGGTTCCGTTAAAAAAAATTAAATTAAAAGATTTCCATCTACCCACCTACCCATTTAATTTAATTTTTTTAATTTAATTTAATTTTTATTATTTGTTGTTATAGCGGCAATAGAAATACATAATATGTGAAAATTTCATCTGTCTATCTATTACGGTTTACGAGATACAGCCCGCTGACAGACGGACGGACGGACGGACGGACGGACAGCGTAGGCTTAGTAATAGGGTCCCGTTGGTACCCTTTGGGTACGGAACCCTAAAAACTAATTTTATGAATTCGCTGAGTTTATGGAGCTCTAGCTGCATCAATGCATTTTAAATAATAGTGGGAGAGTACCAGCCAATCAGACACCATTGCGATCGTTCTAATAATGAAATCATTTTAACCGACTTCAAAAAAGGAGGAGGTTCTCAATTTGAATTTTTTGTATATTTGTTACCCAATTATTCCGCCAAATAATGAATGGAATTTGATAATTTTTTTTGTTTAGTAGGGCATACTTCAGAGGTGGTTCCCATATAAATTTTTGTTGATATAATGTTAGATGTTACTCCATAACTACGTCAAATCTGAACCGATTTCAATTTTTTTTGAAAGAAAGCATAATAAGGTTGGGCCTATTTAAAAGGTGAAGAGAAGATGATTCATATCTTCGGTGATGGAGGAAGGAACTCAATGATTAAGAGCAAATTGCTCGCGATCAGAGATATACACAAAAAAGCTTAAAATAATAATGTAAAAAAAATATCTTTAAAAAACCGACTTCATACGCCGATCGGGCAAAGTTGGGCTAGCGTCGCGCATTAGTTTCATCATTTATATTTAGGCCCGCCCGACTTCAACATACATGTACAAATTAAAATTGTTTTATACTTTGTAGTGGCGTTTAAAGTCGGTTTTATAGAAAGAATTTTTTATCATTATTTGATAATCATTTATATATCATCGTATTTATATATCTAGTCATATTTTACTTAAAGCTTTTAAATTAGTCGTTCACCCCTTCCTATTCTATCGTGATTTTAATTCTATGGGATCAATTTATAATGCAGTTCAAGATAAAGGTCTCTAAACGAATAGTAAGTAGGAAGATTAATTTTCAATATTTTCCCCAAATTATTTCATGTACGATTAAGTAGCAACATTTTCAGATCGACAGTTTTCTTAAGTTTTCTGCATAAGTATTGCATTATTTGGATAAAATAATACATCAGAAGTAAATAAATGTTATCCTTTAGTAAACTGGATGTTTTAAATATTTTTTTAGAAGAAAATACTCTCATATTCGGCATTTATAGCGGAGCTCATTCCCCGCTAACCATACGTAGTTGACAGGCGCGTGACTCGAGTCAAACAGTTTTATATAACGAGTAGGACCACTTCTCATACCCAACTTACAGAGGGGTACGCGCGTCAATTCTTCTCCTGTGTTGGTTTATTACTCAAAGGTGTAAGTACTTTATTTACGTCGTTTTTGCTTCTCAAATACGCTGTATAGAATGACAATATTCTCAAAGGAACACTATATAAAACAAATAACTTTCACACGTGCTCTTAAATCACCCTGACACAATTTACTATTGTCCTATAAACCTATGTCCCGGGTTATATAGGTTTTATACGAGCAAAAAGCGAAAGAACTCTTTGACGGAGGGTCGTAACTAACGCATCAAGCTTTACGAGCTCGGTCGGATATATTTTGAGCTTACGTTTTCAATTTAATGTGACCTAGGACACTTATAGCTTTTTAGAAAGAATGTGTCGCGTTTCTATCGTGAGTGTAGGCGTTATAATGTGATTCCGACTTAGGCTGGAACCACATCTGTGCACATCGATTCATATTTTGTCCATACAAAACTGTCATTTTTCGTAGAGTCGTGTACACATCAATTCGGCTTTTCGATGCGTACACGACTCTATGAAAAAATGACAGTTTTGTATGGACAAAATGCGAATCGATCCGCACAGATGTGGTTCCCAGCCTTATGGTCCAGGAGGTTTCACAACACATATACCATAGCCAGACGGTAATTACGGCTAAATAACGATATTTTACGGCTGCTGAAATCCCCTGATACCAAATAGTAGATTATTAACCAAGGGGATAAAGCAGTGTCTTCTGTCGCGGGTGACGATTTAAATCGCGAGCGTAACGAAGGACTTGAGGTTTACTCCCGAGCGTAGCGAGGGTGTTAAAAACTTAAATCACGAGCGAAGCGAGGGATTTAAGACGAGTCCTGAGTGTAGCGGGGGATTTAAGTTCACCCAAGACTAAGACAGCTTTATCACCGAGGAAAATACTCTACTTTTCGTACCATTTGCGAAAAAATTAACACAATAATAATATGAGATAAGCATTTATTAAAAATAAAATAAATTAAAATAAACTTAACGTTTATATATTTGAAGAAAACAAAAACGCGGCAAATTCCTAGACTAATATTTTTTTGTCGGAAAAGCAAAGGCATCAAGCTCATACGGCCTCCTCGGTTTTCGTAATTTTATTTAATAATCATAACTGCATAATAAATGCGTATTCCTTTTTCAAAAAGATGTATAATGCTTTATATACAAACTCAATGGTGTAAACACAGATGTAGTTCAGTATAAATTTCGGTAAGTATTCCAAATTTAAATCACATTCTCCCCCTAGAGGATGAATAAAATTCAGTACAATTTTCTTTCCCTGTTTTTAACAGATTAAAAATGACTATTGTTATGTTCGCTTTTTGTGGCACAGAATGTCACCAAATGTCACTTTTTTGAGCAAGTGGTACGAAAATATTTATTACTTATAGTTGTTAGTAAGTTGATATTTTGACGAACTCCCTGGCGCAGTGGTGAGCGCTGTGGTCTTATACTCATAACTGGGAGGTTTTAGGTTCGATTCCCGGCGGGGTCAATTTAGGAATTTATAATTTCTGAATTGTCTCTGGTCTGGTCTGGTGGGAGGCTTTGGCCGTGGCTAGTTACCACCCTACCGTCGAAAACGTGCCGCCAAGCGATTTAGCTTTCCGGCACGATGGCATGTAGAAACCGATTAGGGTTATGGGTTAGGTGGTCGAAAAACACATCCCGTCCAAAATATTAATATTCATGAAGCATAAAATATTAAAATATACCATTTAAATTCATAATGGCATTTTAAATAAGCAATGGCATGGCTCCCGTTGTTTGTCTGCACGATGGATATGGGCGACGACACGTGTAGTTATTTGCTTTACCGATATATATTAAACGCAAATTGGAATATTCTACCGGCCAGTGAAATGCTTGTAATATATGCCTGTGCCGCTTTAAATTAAAATGTTGGTTAGCTTGGCATAGTTCCAACAATACTTACCAATATCACAACATCGATGAACAACGTAGATCAAGATAGCACCCGCTTTTTAACCGACTTCAAAAATGGAGGAGGTTGGATCTCACCAACCTCGAGTGACGTTTAACCTAGGAATAAAGTGGGCATTCTGACCGTTTTTGTATTGAAAATCTGCCAAAATTTCGCTCGGATAAGACTTATTAAAGATTATCAATTTGATTATTGAAGTTAGTTTACTTCCTTAAATTATTATTGGTTTAAATTACCCTTAGATTTTATCAGTCTAAATACGAGTAAATAATAAGCCAACCTTGATTTTCTCAATATCAGAAACTCGTGTTAGAGAGAGCGTTCATTTCAACGTTCGATAAAATATATGGCGCCGTTTAGAGTCTTCATTGATCTATCAGTCAATCAGGAATGCATTTCATCGAAATAAAGCAAAAAATAAATACGCACGTAACAGTACGGGTGACAGAAATAACTCGAAGGTACCAAGTCTGTACCGAAATAAGTGTTTTCGTACCACTTGCTCAAAAAAGTGACATTCTGTGCCACAAAAAGCGAACATAACAATAGTCATTTTTAATCTGTTAAAAACAGGGAAAGAAAATTGTACTGAATTTTATTCATCCTCTAGGGGGAGAATGTGATTTAAATTTGGAATACTTACCGTTTATACTGTACTACATCTGTGTTTACACCATTGAGTTTGTATATAAATAATAAATAATATCTTTTTGAAAAAGGAATACGCATTTATTATGCAGTTATGATTATTACACTAGCGGCACGCTATGATGGCCGGTTTGACGTTTGTCCGCTCATGAAGTTCCGTATTAATTGATAACGACTTTGAAGGAAATAATTGTATTACTTTATTGACGATAGTGATGTGCAGAGATTCATAAATTTTATCGAATGTAGTTTTAGGTTTAGGACTCAAAATTTATTTATCTACTCCAAAATCGAAAAGTTCCAATTTCGAGTTTGACAGCTGAATCGAAATGAACCCTCTATCGGTTTTGCTTCTCATTTCGATGCAGCTCGTTGTATGGGAGCTGAATCGAAATGGTTATCTTCTTAAAATAGGATACCTAAAGCTAAGGCTCTGAGTTCTGGCACTTTGGTACCGTTCATATGACAGAGGCGCCACAGGCGGCTGGTGGCGGCTTACGGAGTTACTTTTTGTTGACAGAGGCGCCACAGGCGGCTGGTGGCGGCTTACGGAGTTAATTTTTGTTACTTTATTGAGCCTACGGCGTATTTTGTTAATGATTTTATTTTCCTTGTCGTAGATAAAATCTTGTATGCAACTGAACGTAATTAGTCATTTTAATTCTCGTACTATCCTATTTTGATACTCGGCAAGCCTCGTATCAAAAAACAGCACTCGAATTAAAATGACCCTCATTACGATGCAGTTGCATAAATAGCTATTATTAAATTGATTTCTAAAATGTATACAAGTGTAGAAAAATCAGTTTGCACCATTTAAGGGGTGAATGTACTTGTGAATATGAACAATTTTCACTATGTGGACAAACCTCTGAAATCGCAAAAAAATATCAGCTGTTTCATACAAAAGGTAAAATTTTTATTTTTATATGATATATACCACAACTCGGCATTTGGTTTTCTAAATTGAAAATTTTTAAAAATGGAATCTAATACGATCGTCACATAGGATCGCTGGCTAGCACAACTACTACCTCCGGCAAACTCGCGTCAATGCTCAATGCAAAACAAAGCAGTTTCGAATTGACGTTGCTTCGAAAAGTATAAACTGTCAGTGCAATGCGATTGTGATATAGTTTTGACCTGGCTTTGGATTTCAAATATTGATACTGCATTACTGTTGACCCTTGCTCGTTAATTTGGACTCTGTTCAAGCCCTTTGTTGTGGATTTCGTCGATATGACTGAACGTACGCAGAGAACTGTTCTAAATAGTCAGACACGTGAGTTCGTAATACGCCTTCGTAACTATTTCGATCGTGAAGCTCAAAATGGAGGGCCAATTTTACCTATAACGTCAGTGGTTGAACGCGTAGCTGATGCGCTTAATATTGGACAACGAACTGTTAGACGGATAACTAAAAAAAAATATGGCGAGACTGGCACAGAAGAAAATAAACTTCACACACCAAAAAAGAGAAAACGAGCAAAACCAGTCGTAGGCATCGATAGCTTTGATGCCGATGCTATCCGAAGACATGTTTACGGCTACTATTTACAGAAGGAGTATCCAACAAGAAAAAAGTTGGTGCATTCACTGAAGGAAGCTGGATTATTCTTCGGTGGGGAAAGTTCTTTAACGAAGATTTTGAAGACCATTGGATTTCGATACAAAAAATGTAACAAACGCAAAATATTGATGGAAAGATTTGCTATAGCGATGGCAAGGTATTCTTTTTTACGGCAAGTGAAAGAAATCAAAAATTGGCAAAATGTTGTGTTCTTGGATGAAACATGGCTTAATGCTAACCATACTGTAGGCCGTTCTTGGAACGATGACACAGCAGCATCTACTTCCAAAGTTCCTGTAGGAAAAGGATCGCGACTTATAATTTGTCGAACCATCAACGGGTTTGTCGAAGGTTCTCTCATGGCTTTTGCGTCAAAAACCACTGGAGACTATCATGAAGACATGAATGGAGAAAAGTTTACTGAATGGTTTACCTCAATGTTGTGTAGCCTCCCTGAACCATCTATTATAATTATGGACAACGCCCCATACCACTCGATGCAAATTGACAAGCCACCTGCCCAATCCCAAAAGAAAGCTGATATCGTCGCATGGCTTCGTAAAAATGGCGTAGATGCAAACATGAATATGTTAAAAGCGGAATTAGTACGTCTTTTAAAAGAAAACAAACCAACCAAGATCCGATACGTCATTGACGAAATAGCATTAGAACATGGGCACAGAGTTATACGGTTACCGCCTTACCATTGTGAGTATAATGCGATTGAGTTGGTGTGGGCTCAAATTAAGGGATATGCTGCAAGACACAATACAGAACCCCCATTTACCACAAAAAAAATGCTAAAATTATTAGAAGAAGCTTGTGAACATGTGACTAAAGGAGACTGGGAAAAGGTTGTGAATAGAACTGTTAAATTAATAAGGGAAGATTATGAAAGAGATGTGAAAATAGATAATATTATAGAAAACGAACATATAATTATTAATGTAGGTGATGATAGCAGTGACGACAGTGAAAATAGTAGTATGGACGAATCTGATTAATTATGGCCTTTTGTGGCACCTTTTTTGGTATATTTTGTATTCATATGTTTCTTGTGTGCATATAAAGTATGTATATTCATTTTCATTCAAATATTCAGTTCGTTCAAATAAATTAAATAAACATATACATTTTTGTTTTATTAAACCTATTTAATCAGGTACAAAAACAAAACTTAATTGTTTTTTGTTCGAGAATAAATTGACATTCCACATCACTATTGTAATGTGTCAAACCGGCCATCATAGCGTGCCGCTAGTTTAAATAAAATTACGAAAACCGACGAGGCCGTATGAGCTTGATGCCTTTGCTTTTCCGACAAAAAAATATTAGTCTAGGAATTTGCCGCGTTTTTGTTTTCTTCAAATACATAAACGTTAAGTTTATTTTAATTTATTTTTATAAATAAGTTAATGTTCTAAAAATACGTTACGATGTTAAATCAAAGCGACAGTGACAGTGAATTGTCGGATTCCATCAGTGCAAATGCTGCCGCAATTATAAATAATTTGCTTCCAACAAAATCCAAGGAAAATTATTTAAAAACTTATGAAGAATTTTCAACGTGGAGAAGTGCGAAAGGCCTATCAATTTCAGAATCAGTACTTCTTGTCTATTTTGATTATTTATCCAAGACAAAGAATCCGAATACACTTTGGTGCATATACTCAAAACTGAAAGCTACAATAAGCATCAAACACAGCATTGAAATATGTAACTCTTTCTATCAATAATAATTGGACCAATGTTTCGAATGTTAACTTTTACTTTTAATTGTCATTATTTTTAATAAATGCTTATCTCATATTATTATTGTGTTAATTTTTTCGCAAATGGTACGAAAAGTAGAGTATTTTCCTCGGTGATAAAGCTGTCTTAGTCTTGGGTGAACTTAAATCCCTCGCTACACTCAGGACTCGTCATAAATCCCTCGCTTCGCTCGTGATTTAAGTTTTTAACACCCTCGCTACGCTCGGGAGTAAACCTCGAGTCCTTCGTTACGCTCGCGATTTAAATCGTCACCCGCGACAGAAGACATTGCTTTATCCCCTTGGTTAATAATCTACTATTTCGTCTTACACGTAATTTAGCCAGCTCTCCCTAGGGATATCGTGGCAAATATACCTTTACTTTCAAAGAGTAGGGGCGGACGTCGCGAACATCGTTGTCTGTGTCTTTTTAAATTTCAAAAAAGGAATTTCTCAGTTTGACCCTTGGGTTTGACCTGACATGTACTAGATTTTGCTCGCAGCTTCGTCCGCATTAAGATATATTTTTAAAATTCTCGATGGAACCTTTTGATTTTCCCGAGATAAAAACCCTACCCTCTCGTCAACTACAGTTATCTACCTATGAAATAAAATCACATCTATCAGATTCTCCGTTACTCCGTAATTATCGATCCGAAGAACAAACCAACACACTTTCGAATTTAAAATATTAATCCACTATATTCTTACTTCAACAAAACTTACAATTTATAAAAGGATTAGCTTGGCCATCCAAAGGGGTAATGCTGCCAGCATCTTGGGTACTATGCCACACTGCAGTGACTTCGATGGGGTTTTAGATTTTATTTAATTTTTGGAACGTAGTTCCTTATCGCGCGGTACGGAAGGGGGCTAGACGGAAAAAATTAAGGAACCGACACTCAACACATTTTTGAAACTGACACTTTTTTGTTGAATGTGAATTTTGCATTGTATTCGTTATTTTCGCGATACAACACGGCGTCTGCGTGGCCTAGTGGCTGCGGCAGTCGCCTAAAAGTTCAACGTCGATGGTTCGAAATGGGTTCGAATCCCAGCTCGACAGACTGAATTTTCTATTTTCAATTTTATTTTAAATAATTTCTACATGTGGAATTTTTCCCTAATTTTTTATTGTATAAATTGGATAAAAAGTTATTGTACTACTAACGCCATCTGTTAAAAAACCAGAGTAACTCTTTGGTTTTGTAACAGTGCTGCTGCTGCTGCAATAGAAATAAAATAATATAATTCATCGTAGTTAATCAATTTAATACTAGATGACACCACTAGTTTATTACAATTCCTTCACTAAAATTAATCGAAAGGTACTACGTTCCATCCGGGTGTCCTCTCAAGTTTTTTATTTTAGTTTTAATTTTGTTAGTTGTATATAATTTAGGCATATTTTAATTTTAATGATATGATATTATAGAAAGTTATTTATAAAAAATAAACTTAACAAGTTAGAATAAACTAGCATGAAAAATTATGTAATACTTTTCAACATAATAATAGGTACTTTTCAATGCTAGAAATTGTTTTACTTTAATTTTTTAACCAGTTTCCTCACGATAATTTCCATCACCGTTAAAACGAGTGATATGTACCTAACTGCTTAAAAACGCACTACATAACGCACTGCACCTAGATCAAAAGTAAGACAACTTAAAAAAGGTCTCTGTTTCCGTCGAAAAAAAATATTTCTGGATCTTTTTAAGCAAGCTCCATTTTATTTCGTGTACTTTTTAGAGTTCCGTACCCAAAGGGTGCCAACGCGAACGGGACCCTATTACTAAGCCTCCGCTGTCCGTCCGTCTGTCAGCGGCCTGTATCTCGTAAACCGTAATAGATAGACAGTTGAAATTTTCACATATTTTGTATTTCTATTGCCGCTATAACAATAAATAATAAAAATTAAATTAAATTAAAAAAATTAAATTAAAATATTTCCATGGGTCCATGGAAATATTTTAATTTAATTTTTTTAAACGGAACCCTAAAAGAGCGAGGCCCGACTCGCACTTGGCCGATTTTTTTGATCTAGGTGTGCGATAAATCCGAGAATTTTGACGTTGGCGTGCCTGGGATTCAATCCCCGAAAAGATGGCCAAAGGCCTCTGTTGCCTGAAAGTTCTCAAACTTTAGGTAACTAGTTACCTAAAAAGTTTCTTGATCAATAAAATCTTTAGCCAATCAATCAACAAACAGAATCAACAAAAGAATTTTAGTCAAGCTGAACATGACTTATATTCTCCTCTCCCCTCCAAATGAGCAGAAATGTTAGGGTGGGTACGACAATAGTGCAACGGGTGGGGATCGAACATACGACCTTTGGGCCGTTGCTAGACCCATAAAAGGCTCACTGCATAGTAGAAAGCACTTGGAAGTGTAACACAGTTCATTATATTTGTACACAAGTACAAATATAATGAACTTCACACAATATAACTTAAATAAATTATAGTTACAAACGCTGTTTGGATTACAAGTCGTTTAGGAGCTTTTATAATATAACGCGGAACATGTCGAGGCGATGGCTAATATGAGACTGAGAAAATAGCTCTCTAAAAAAATAACACTGATGAAATTTTGCAAGATGGTCGACCGAATCCAAAGAAATACGAACTTGTAATGAATAAGGCGCGCACAAAACGTCACACACGTCTTGACAAGCTTTCTGAATTCAAAAGTACATTCGAAACAATCTGTCTTTACAATGAAGGTCATAAATGAACTTCCTGGCCAGTGAAGCGGCCAGACTGCAGTGTGGTGCAATCGCCACAACCCTTTGAGTATATAACCAACTAGTAGGGCGCGTGGGTGCGCGGCCCGCAAGCGGACCGCGGTTTTTCTACTCGTCAAGTAGACTTTCAGGACCTGATCAATTTCTATCAAAAAACCACTCTTGCATCTTGTATACTCTCCGAGATAGACACCTATGAAATTCTTATAGCCGCCATCTTGAATCCACCATTTTGAATTTTTTTTCAGCTCACTGCCAATTGGATGAGGTTTCGAGTATTTTTTGTTTGAGCAGCCCCCACCTATCTTAAATACCCTGGCGTTGCTCCTCACCCATCTTCCAAATCCTTGATCAGCATTACTTTCTATATTTTTTCTCCGAATCATTTGTCAGGATGAGAATTCTTCCATAAAAACAAATTTTGAAAAGGAACCTTCGTCTTGTATGGTAAAATAAATTCCGCCATCTTGAATTTTTTTTTATTCACCAAGACGTAGACCTTCGGGTTCTGATCATCTTTTTCTAAGAAACCACACTTCCATATTTTATACTCTCAAAACTCTAAATTGGTATGGCCGCCATCTTGAATCCGGCATTTTGAATTTTTTTTCAGCTCACTGCCAATTGGATGAGGTGTCGAGTATTTTTGTTTGAGCACCTCCCACCTATCTTCAATACCCTGGCCGTGCTCCTCACCCACCTTCCAAAACCTCGACCATCATATCTCATCATTTGTCAGAATGAGATTTCTTTTATAAAAACAAATTTTGAAAAGGAACCGTATCAAAGTCTTGCTTAGTTCTCAGCTTATAGTCTATTTAATATCCGCCATATATTTTGTACTAGCTGATGCCCGCGACTTCGTCCGCGTGGAAAAAGTTTTTAAAAATTGCTTTTTCGTTGCACTACGCCAGTATCTAGTCCGTACTACGTGGTATAGAGCTACAATAGCAACCCACAATCGACATTTTCTTCAGCCGGTACCCAGCAGCATAAAGAATGAGGAATTGGTACTTGGAGTTCAATGATGTAGCCCAGTGGTGTAACAATGGGGGGAGGGTGATTCCTAAACCATTGATGTCATCTAAGAATACAAAGCTACTGTACGAAGTTTTTGTAAAAGCAAAACGGAAGCTCGAATTTTTTTACGGCAGCTTGCCACTGCGTAGTTCATACTTGGTACCCATTACCCATTTAGGTGAGCAGGACCCAGCACCAGCAGAATTCGTCCAGTTACAGTTTTATTATAAGTATAGTTAGATGGATGAGTTAGGATTTTGTTTGTTTGTTGATTTTACATTGTTTTTTTTTTGAATATATTATTAAACGTTTTGTTTTTTACTTTATTTTTTATTTCAAATATGTAGTTAATAATTAATTAAGACTTATTAAGATTAATTAATTACGACTAATGTATATTAATTTATTCTTATTTGTTAATCATAATTATTTTTTATTGTTAGTTAATTTATTGGAGTTCACTCCTTAAGAATCGATTTTAGGCGCCCGGTATGAGAAAAATCCGAGCAGTAAAATCAATTTATCAATGACCTCGTTACGTTTTTCACAACGTTGAAATTTCTACCCTAATGTTGAGTAAATAAGGTTGGTTTTCGTGCGAAAGAGCTTTCCGAGGGAAGCCGTGACCTTGTTACGTTTTTCACAACGATGCAAGTTTCTACCCTAACGTTGAGTAAATAAGGTTGGTTTTCGTGCGAAAGAGCTTTCGCTTCGGGTAGCCGAGCGCGTAGCGATCGGGTCCCAGAAGCGAAAGTCGGTCGGGGCGCGCTCGGACCCGAGTCGCGCGTAATCTCCAGTCGTGCGTCGGAGCTGACACACACTTTTTGTTATTTATATATTATCTTTTTTAATATCATTTTAAACGTTTTATATTTAAATTTATTTTCTTATACAATATTCTTTAAAGCATAATTATATTATTTTATATTGTTTTTTAAATATATTTTTTGAACGTTTTATTTTTTACTATATTTTTTGTAGTTAATAATTATTTTTATTTATGATTTAGTTTTAATTAATTTAATTTATAATTAATTAAGGCTTATTAATGTTTATTATTTTATTCTTTTTCGTTCGGATGGATGGATGGATGAATGTATGGTTGTTACTACGGCTTGTACTTGGTTGTGACTTCAAAAGGAGGAGGTTCCCAATTCGTAGGAATCTTTTTTTATGTATGTTCACCGATTACTCCTCCTCCGAAGACGCCTGAACCGATTTGGAAAATTCTTTTTTGTTTCAAAGGGAATACTTCCCGGGTGGTCTCATTTAAATTTTATCAAAATCAGTCGAGCGGTTTTTTAAAAAATAACAATAAATTAGATACTTTGCATTAGCGCGGGCGATTGAAATCGGTTTTAAAAATAGAATTTTTTAATATAGATTTATTTTCAAATGTTTGTTCCCTAGACAAAAGTAGCCTTTGTCACTTTCCAGGTCCTCAACATTACCTGTGTAAAAAACCACGTCAATCTAAACTCAACAAATGCGTAAAAAATAGCGACGCATACATACATACATACATACATACAAACATACATACATACATACATACAAACATAAATACATACATACATACATACATACATACATACATACATACATACATACATACATACATAAATACATACATACATACATACATACATACATACATACATAAATGCCGCGTAATTAAAAGATAAATATGTGAAAAGTAGCATACTAATATCCCGCAGGAACCGTTTGTTTTCCCGGGATAAAAAGTAGCTTTTGTCATTTTTCAGGCCCTTAGCTTCACCTGTGCAAAAAAATCACGTAAATCTAAAACTCCATTGCGCGTATTTTGAAGGACAAATGCGTAAAAAATAGCGATGCTATCCCGTAGGAACTGTTTGCTTTTCCGGGATAAAAAGTAGCCTATGTGCTATTCCAGACTATAATCTATGTCTGTGCCAAATTTCAGCAAAATCGGTTCATTCGTTGTCGCGTTAAAGAGTAACAAACATCCATCCATCCATCCATCCATCCAAACATCCATACATCCATCCTCACAAACTTTCGCATTTATAATATTAGTAGGATGGAGAAAAAACATTCCGCCATCTTGGATTTTTTTCTATTAATCAAATAGACCTTTGAGTCCTGATCATCTTTTGCCACGAAACCACTCTTCCATCTCTTATACTCTCCGAGATAGACACCGACGAAATTTATATGGCGGCCATCTTTTTTCCGCCATTTTGAATTTTTTTTCAGCTTACTGCGAATTGGATGAGGTTTCGAGTGACATTTGTTCGAGCACCCCCCACCTATCTTCAATACCCTGGCCGTGCCACTTACCCGTCTCCGAAATCCTCAATCATCAGCTCTCTCCATATTTTTCCTCCGAATGAATTTTTGTTTTCTATACGAAACCATCGGTGAAAAAAAAAATTTTTCATACAAAATTTTACAGGAGAGGTGATCAATGAGTGAATCAGTGAATCAGTCAGTGAATCAGCACGAGCAGCTATATATATATGTCGGAGATTAAAATTAAAATGGCCATTACTTAAAGCGCCATCTGTTATGAAATAGTTGTACTAGTTTATTCAGTCATTCAATTGACTCGAATTGTTTGTACTAGATTATTAAGTCACTCAGTTGACTTGAATTGTTAGTAAGTTTATTAAATTACTCAATTGACTCGAAAGCGACATCTATATCGAATTCGGGTATTGTTTGTACAAGTTTATTAAGTCACTCAAGTGACTCGAAAGCGTCCTCTATAAGCGAACTCAGGTATTGGATGTACTAGTTTATTCAATCACTCAATTGACTCCATTGACATTCAAACCTGGATGGAGTTGGCGTGGCGGGGGCTGACGAATCGTCTATAAGTAGGGCTGTGGTGCCCGCCAGACGGTTATTATTATTTTGAGAAGTCATCATTATTATTTTGAGAAGTCATCATTATTATTTTGAGAAGTCATCATTATTATTTTGAGAAGTCATCATTATTATTTTGAGAAGTCATCATTATTATTTTGAGAAGTCATCATTATTATTTTGAGAAGTCATCATTATTATTTTGAGAAGTCATCATTATTATTTTGAGAAGTCATCATTATTATTTTGAGAAGTCATCATTATTATTTTGAGAAGTCATCATTATTATTTTGAGAAGTCATCATTTTTATTTTGAGAAGTCATCATTATTATTAGAGAAGTCGTCATTATTATCATTAGACAAGTCATTATTATTGACAGTCATGAGACAGTCAGTAGTAGTCTTAATAGTTGTTCATGAGAGCTTAGTGGAGCATGGTCTCCCAGTCACACCGTCGCGCCAAACCCATCGTTCGCTATATGGTGGTGTTAATTATTTACCTAGCTATTTACAAAGTATTTAAAGTAATTGTGTTTTGAACTACTGTACGTTGATTCTACAAACTTTTAAATATTGTGTGCAGTGCAATAAATCATGTAATCAGCTTCTCGCGTTTATTTGCCCGAGTACCCACAACTATGCAATCAGATCAAGAACAACATGCCCACGATAATGAGGAGCCACCCACGCATGCGGTCTCCGTCATCAGAAGTGGGATCGCCTCGGGCTACCGAGAAGACTGATGATTAATTGAGTGTTGTAATGGACTTACAAAACCAAAATATGAAGCAGTTAATCGAGGTGATTAAACTACCCTCCGTGCCGAAAATATCGCTGCCTGATTTCAATCCTGAACACCAAGATACGGATCCACGGGCATGGTGCTCCACTGTTATAGACCTGTGTTTGTCTGAGAAGCCTCTCCAGGGTTGTGCGCTTATGAATGCTTTGAGTAAAGCGATGAAAGGAACTGCATCTACGTGGCTTCCGCAAGTTTCCGTTTACCGGCGTATGGTATTACTTGGAACCAGTTTAAGGACATTTTCCTAGCGAGATGCGACAGTAATGAAACTACAGCTGCAGCCTTAATTTAATTAATTTGAGTAATAGTTGTCCGAAAGAAAATAAGTGTCTAGCTGCGTATGGAAATCGTTTGACGTCAACGATTATGACTGTGTGGCAAAATCTTAACACTAAGGAATTCTGGTGTATGGCTACCACCTTATCACTATAAAGTACTACTGGATTGTACGGTGAGTTCATTGTATCGTTCCAATGTTTAGTGATACTATTTTGTAGTCTCTTTATTATTTCGTTGTCTTAGCCCATGCGTACGGCGGTACGCTTAGTTGTGTGTATTAATGTAGTACCTACGAGTTGTTGAAGAGTTAGACAGAGCTTTTTAACATTCGATTCCCATCTCTGAATATTTAAGAATTTTAGGTTATTTTAAATTCCCTTTTTACGATATTCAGTTTAGACATTAAAATTACAATTACAAGTTGTTAGTTAGGTTCAATGAAACTTGAACGTACCCGTTCACCCACTGATTAATGCAAAAGTTTGCAGGTACCTACTTAAACCATGATTATTATTTAAATGTGGGTACTTCGTTTTCAGTTAAGTACTTTGGGAAGTTTGAATGTACCTTAAAAATGATTTTTTTATTTACATGTGAATACTTCGTGCAATTGGATACCAGCGCGGTGCTTCTGCGCATGACACTTATCGGCAGTGGCGCCGGCAGAGTCGGCGGCAGTGCGTGCGGCGCATGCGGCCGGCAGCAGCAGTCCTGGGGCGTCTGAGCGGCGACGCATGGATACATGCGAGATTCGCCCGGTCACCGGTCGATTAAATCAATCAGGTCGGTCGTTTTCATTTTGTTATGATTCTGGTGCCGAATGCTCTCTCGTCAAAGAAAGTGTTGCAAATAGGTTATCGTGTGTGCGTTATAATAAAGTCTTAAATATTACCGTGGAAATTAAAGTGTTGATAGTAAATTGCAAATTTTAAGTAATGATTACGATTGATGAACGTAGTTTAGAAATTTTGTTTCACGTGATATCAGATGAGTTTTAACATTTAGAAATTATGATAGGTCGTGATATTTTAAAGCTTTTTTTTCAATTAAGTACGATGACTGCGGATAGTACTTTTTCTATTTCAAAGTGTAAGATTGTTGATGAATGTAGTATTTCTAATTCGGATATTGATTTTACGAATATTGATACGGATATACCAGCTGAGGATAGACCGCGACTATTGTCATTGCTTAACGAATATTCAGATGCTTTTATTAACGGATTAAAACGTTCAAGAGTTACAACCGGAGAACTAAAGATTCGTTTAGTAGATCCTAGTAAAACGGTTCAACGTCGTCCTTACCGTCTTTCGCCTGATGAGCGGCAGATAGTTCGTGATAAAATTAATTAAATGTTGGATGCGGGTATTATCCAACCTAGTTGTTCACCTTTTTCGAGTCCCATAATATTAGTTAAAAACGAGACGGTACAGATCTGTTATGTGTGGATTATCGAGAACTAAAACAGCAACACGCTTTCTGATCGTTTTCCTTTACCTATTATTTCGAATCAAATTGCGAGTCTATGTAGGGGTAATTATTGTACGTGTCTAGACTGTGCCAGTGGGTTTAATCAAATTAAAGTCCATCCAGATAGCGTTGATCTTACTGGATTTGTAACCCCGGACGGTCAATTTGAGTATCTTACCATGTCTTTTAGATTACGTAATGCACCCAGCGTTTTCCAACGTTCAGTCACTCAGGCTCTTGGTGACTTAGTGCATTCGTATGCTATTATTTACATCGATGATGTTATGATACCATCACATGACGTCGATCAGGGTCTCGAAAGACTACGTGTTGTTCTTGACACTTTAACCAAATGTGGGTTTTCTCTAAAAACTTTCAGTTTTCTTTTTCTTAAACGTAAAGTCGAGTATCTTGGTTATGAGATATCTGCAGGACAGAAATAGCTAAAACCTACGAATTGCATTCAGGTGTTTCGTGAAGTACAACTTGCTATCAATTGTACAATCAGTCGTGTGACAAAGTCGAGTCCTTTAGAACTTCTAATAGGGCGTGTAGCGAGACCGTTGTCATTATTGAGTCCTGATGATAACGAAGTTGAAATAGATCTTTCTGACGTAAGAGAGCAGGTGGTCCAGAATATAACTAAAAAATTCAATTGATATAGTTAGGTTTGATGCAACTAAAGCTAAAATTGTAAGATTTAATGTTGATGATTATGTTTTGTTATCCTAAGTTTAAGGGACCTTTTAAGGTCGTTGAAGTATTGGATGGTGATAGATATTTGCTAAAATCATTAACCTCTAAGAGAACTTATAAGTATCCTCATGATAGAGTCAGAAAGATACCCGATCAACAAGTTCCTCCAGAATTAGACATTTTATGTGAGGATGATGACGGTGACGAGAAATAAATTTTTTTTTTTGGTTTCACTTTTCACACTGATTGAATGCCCGAAGGACTGGGCGTTGTATGTTTGTGACAGTACCAGTTGCACCGGAGCATGTAATAGGTGTTTCTCTATCCACTATCCTTGGAAGGAGAGCACTTACGCGGCTGAGATGGATAACTTCTGCGTACGAGTCACACTGCCGATGGACTGGCAAAACTTATAGCCGAAGGACTGGCTACTGCCGATGGACTGGCAAAACTTATAGCCGAAGGACTGGCTACTGCCGATGGACTGGCAAAACTTATAGCCGATGGACTGGCTACTGCCGATGGACTGGCAAAACTTATAGCCGATGGACTGGCTACTGCCGATGGACTGGCAAAACTTATAGCCGATGGACTGGCTACTGCCGACGGACTGGCAATTTGTGTTCAAAGTGATCCCTTTTATGATTAGTGTTCATGATATTTAAAGAAATACTAAGACCTTTTGTTGTAATAACTTTGTTGATCGTGGCATCTTTATTATTTGTCACAATATTTTAAAAACATTGAAATGAAATGTTAGAATTGAGATTTTAGGATGTCTTTCATGTGAAACAAATGTAAACTCCTCATTGATAAGATCTTATGGCAGGATAGCCGAACAGATTACCTTCCAATAATTATTTTTTGTTTGCAGATCAGTCACACGCGGACGTGTGATTGTCAGTTCTGGCCGTGTCGGAGATTAAAATTAAAATGGCCATTACTTAAAGCGCCATCTGTTATGAAATAGTTGTACTAGTTTATTCAGTCATTCAATTGACTCGAATTGTTTGTACTAGATTATTAAGTCACTCAGTTGACTTGAATTGTTAGTAAGTTTATTAAATTACTCAATTGACTCGAAAGCGACATCTATATCGAATTCGGGTATTGTTTGTACAAGTTTATTAAGTCACTCAAGTGACTCGAAAGCGTCCTCTATAAGCGAACTCAGGTATTGGATGTACTAGTTTATTCAATCACTCAATTGACTCCATTGACATTCAAACCTGGATGGAGTTGGCGTGGCGGGGGCTGACGAATCGTCTATAAGTAGGGCTGTGGTGCCCGCCAGACGGTTATTATTATTTTGAGAAGTCATCATTATTATTTTGAGAAGTCATCATTATTATTTTGAGAAGTCATCATTATTATTTTGAGAAGTCATCATTATTATTTTGAGAAGTCATCATTATTATTTTGAGAAGTCATCATTATTATTTTGAGAAGTCATCATTATTATTTTGAGAAGTCATCATTATTATTTTGAGAAGTCATCATTATTATTTTGAGAAGTCATCATTATTATTTTGAGAAGTCATCATTATTATTTTGAGAAGTCATCATTATTATTTTGAGAAGTCATCATTATTATTAGAGAAGTCGTTATTATTATCATTAGACAAGTCATTATTATTGACAGTCATGAGACAGTCAGTAGTAGTCTTAATAGTTGTTCATGAGAGCTTAGTGGAGCATGGTCTCCCAGTCACACCGTCGCGCCAAACCCATCGTTCGCTATATGGTGGTGTTAATTATTTACCTAGCTATTTACAAAGTATTTAAAGTAATTGTGTTTTGAACTACTGTACGTTGATTCTACAAACTTTTAAATATTGTGTGCAGTGCAATAAATCATGTAATCAGCTTCTCGCGTTTATTTGCCCGAGTACCCACAACTATGCAATCAGATCAAGAACAACATGCCCACGATAATGAGGAGCCACCCACGCATGCGGTCTCCGTCATATATTAACTAGTAGGGCGCGTATATATTAACTAGTGGGTGCGCGGCCCGCAAGCGGACCGCGGTTTTTCTACTCATCAAGTAGACTTTCAGGTCCTGATCATTTTCTGTCAAAAAACCACTCTTCCATCTTTTAAACTCCCTGAGATAGACACCTATGAAATTTTCATAGCTGCCATCTTGAATCCGCCATTTTGTTTTTTTCAGCTCACTGGCAATTGGATGGTGTTTCGAGTATTTTTTGTTTGAGCAGGCCCCACCTATCTTAAATACCCTGGCCATGCTCCTCACCCATCTTCCAAATCTTCGATCAGCATTACTTTCCATATTTTTTCTCCGAATCATTTGTCTGGGTGAGAATTCTTCCTTAAAAACAAATTTTGAAAATGAACCTTCGTCTTGTATGGAAAAATAAATTCCGCCATCTTGAATTTTTTTTCAATTCACCAAGACGAAGACCTTTCGGGTTATGATCATCTTTTGCCAAGAAACCACTCTTCCATCTTGTATACTCTGAGATAGACGTTTGTATTTCCGCCATCTTGAATCCGCCATTTTGAATTTTTTTCAGCTCACTGCCAATTGCATGAGGTTTTGAGTATTTTTTGTTTGAGCATCTCCCACCTATCTTCAATACCCTGGCCGTGCTCCTCACCCACCTGGAAGGTGGGTGAGGAGCAAGGCCTCGATCATCATATGTCATAACCCTCGATCATCATATGTCATCATTTGTCATACTGAAAATTATATATATATTAATTATATACTCAAAGCCACAACCTTTCAGTTTTCAGTCCGCACCTTTATAGTTGGGCTATTGACGCTTAAGCTTACGCTAATCTTCGTAACTACATAGACTGTAGTTTTTTACGTTTAAAAACTAAGTATAAAAAATCTTTCAATAATGTTCTCTTAAGAACTATTTACCATTCCCAAACTGACTGATAAGACCATATTTTCATCTTCAAAGATCATATTATTTTCTCCTTGAAGAAATGATTAGGAATTTCAAGGATAAATCAAAAGTAAGCCTTCATAGACGAACCCGGGCTGGTCCTAGTAGCTAAAGGACCTAGAGAACTTTTGTCATTACCAATTGGGACTGCAAATCCGTCTGCCTCAAATCGCCGTTTACGATTGGCTGGTTCTGTTTAGTGTTGCAAGATAAGAAATCCTACTGTTATATTCCAACAGAAATAAGGAGCAACGCTATTCCCTTTTGTATTAGGCTACTCTGGACATGTTACGAACATGATGTATAGAGAAAAATTTCATGAAGATTCTGTTCAGTTTGATTTTTATGAAGAACATGATTGTTATGGTCTTGCAATAAGGTCCCATAAAAATGTTTACCTTCAACTCCTCAAGCCTAATGCTGCAGAGTTACTGCCCACCTGTAATATGAGGATTTAGGAAATGTCGATTTTGAATTGATATTGTAAGTTTCAAGTATAAATTACTTCATGGAACTCTAGGTCCTAGCTCCTCAATCCTGATGCTGTAGAGATTACCCATTTAAACGGTGGAGATTTAGGAATAGTTGATTAAGAATTGATATTGTAGGTAACAAGCATAGACTACATCATGGAGCTCTAGGTTCTAGCTCCTCAATCCCGATGCTGCAGAGTACTGCTCACCTAAGCTGCGGGTCCTAGGAATTGTTGATTACGAATTGATATTGTAGGTAATAACCATAGACTACATCATGGAGCTCTAGGTCCCAGCTCCTCAATCCTGATCAATCATCGCTTTCATCGTTTCTATTTAGGCCCGCCCGACTTCAACAAAGGTGTACAAATAGTTATTTGTGTTATATGGGGCCAAAGGAATTTTTTGTTCCCCGAGGGCGTTATTTTGAATTCAGAGCGAAGTGAAGGATTCTATAGTAGACTCCCGAGCGCAGCGAGGGATTCTAAAGTAGAATCCTGAGCGTAGCGAGGAATTCAATATACGCCGCCCGAGAACAAAAAATTTTGGCCCCGAATGACACACACTATTTTTCATCATTACCTATGAGAAAAAGCTAGGAGTATCAACCTACTATGTATAGAGTATAGACTATAGACATTACCAATACGTATATTGAAAGTTTAAATAAAACACAAATAAATTTTTATGAAATAATTAAACATTAATATTTAGGTTGGAAGTATGGGCGTATAAGTTATAATCGACAAATTTGATCACGTGACTTATAGTAGACAACAGCTTCTCAAACATTTTTGAATTTCGACACATTTTTGAATTCTCTCTTCTGATTGGTCCGCGTTAGTGCTTTAGTATGCTAAAGCACTATAACGCGGACCAATCAGAAGAGAGAAATGAAAAGTCCCATGGGGTTAAAATGAAATTTTGCTCCCGCTGTCCTGTGAAGCCAATATTCGTTTTTCGAATAGGTATGATGAAAATAAAATTATTTTTATACTTTGCAGTGGCGTTTGAAGTCGGTTTTTTGTTGTTTGTTGTGTTTTTAAACAGTTGTCAAATGTCAGAGTTTTACATTCCTTAGTCCAATTAAAGGATAGATTAGGTTTATCGCATAATAAAAAATATTATACAGATTTAAAAACGAAAAAACATACTATGATAAACGTACAGACAAAATAAATAGAAAAAGTAGGAAAAGGAATGGAAAGAATTCATGCAGTAACAACCCCATAACTAATCCAGTCTCGTCGGAGACATGGGATATATCTAGGCGTGCTAGTTTCTAGCAGCTTTACTATTTTAATTACATTCCTTTGTAGAATAATGTGTGGATATAATGAAATACATTAACGTGAGAATTATAACTGTTTAAAAAAATTAATTGCATAATAATTATAATGAACTAACCATTGGATTAATATGTATTACGATTTAATTTCATCTTTTGATTTAATTTAATCAGCATCCTTGAATGCCCCTCACTACCAGTAATTAGTACCTGAGTTCAACTATTTTTTCCCAGTAGTTCAACTGTTAGGAAGATTCAAACGCAGTTGAACTGCTGGGAAAAAAATTCCCACTAGTTCAACGGTGGAACTAATCAGTTGAACTAGTGGGAATGAGCCAATTTTTTAAACAGTTTCAATTTCAACCCAATTTAAACAGCATGGTACCTATGATAAGTATGGTACGTTAAAGTGCTTTAACGTTTTTCCAAAGCTAACAGAAGAGTCAAGGTATTACAACGTAACCTACTACTAACAAAACTGGTAAAATAAAAAACCCAAACGAGAAAAAAAAATAAAGCAGATAAAGCTGTGAGGACTGAAAATATCGTAGGTATCTATGGCATATTAAAAAAAACCGGCCAAGTGCGAGTCGGACTCGCGCACTTGGCCGGTTTATTATATTAATTTGCTTATTTATCGTTAACTTTATTTGTAGAGATTTACTGTTAATTAGCTGACACGGCGAACTTCGTACCGCCAACTTATCTATTGTAATTTTTTTGGTTTGTTTTTTTTATTAAGTACTAGCTGATGCCCGCGACTTCGTCTGCGTGGATTTAGTTCATAACATCCCGCGGGAAATCTTTGTCACCCTCCAGGTTCTCAACTATACCTATCCAATAAATCACGTCAATCCGGAGCTTTGTAGCAGGAAACATTTGATCGTCTTGCTCGCGGCATTGTTAATGATGATTCAAAGAGAAAACATATTACTGATGATATTATCAATTACGTTAAACTATAATTTTTATAATTGTTTTTACCATAATTTTCTACCATAATTAACCAAATACAAAATTACGTTTAGCTGTCATTTACGTTTTGTTCTTCCACTGTCAATTTCGTTTTTTTATTCCATGTCAGATGCATTTTTGTTATACCAGGTTTTATATTGACTTGACGGAATCGCGGTCGAACGGGATAAAAAGTATCCTATGTCCGTCTCCTGGTTCTAAGCTACCTCTCCACCAATTTTGAGCCAAATCGGTTCATCCGTTCTTGAGTTATAAATAGTGTAACTAACACCACTTTCTTTTATATATATAGATTAAAACCTTCCGTGGACCTTAAGGAACATACGAAAAAATAAATTAACCGAATTGGTCCATCCATTCTTGAGTTACGCGCTTACCAACATTCATTTTTATTTATATAGATAGATATAGAAGATATAAAAAAAACTATGCTAGTTAGAGCGTTGGTTTTATTTTTCCTACATAAACCTCTATTGACCATAATTATTTCAGATTTTTCGATTGGTAAACTTCGGAGATAAGGGGGGGAACGGTATTTTTTCGACATTTTGGCCGATTACTCAAAAACATATAGAAATAAATAAATATAAATAAATAAAAAATATATAGAAATAAATAAAAAACTGTTTTAGAATGCACAAGTAAAGGCCTTTCATATGATACCCCACTCGGTATAGTTATCTTACTTTGAAATTTCAAACCCCCGATTTTCCCCCTTTTTTAATAAAACTAAAAATAATTTTCGATTTTCATTTATTCCAATGATTTTGGGCCACTATTATACACAATTATGCCAAATTTCGTGTCGATAGTTTTAATAGTTACTGAAATAATCGACTGTGACAGACGGACGGACAGACGGACGGAGAAAGTCTCACCATTAAGGCTTCCATTTTTACCATTTTGGTACGGAACCCTAATTATTACTTAATATAAAGACAGCTGGGATTTTTGTTGTTATTAGAATATTTTTTTTTTAACTGGCTTTTGTTATTAGAAACGTTATCTTTGAGGTCAGCATCACGAATATGGAACTCAAGCTTGTAGTTACTCAGTCTTTGATAGCACATCAACCAGAAACATTTATTTCCACAGCTTTTCCACGAGTATCATTATTAAACCAAAATCATGAACCAATCTTTAGTAGTTGCTCTTATAGTTATCGTTTTGTTTTCAGTAGTCCAAACGATGCCAAGAAAAGAACCAAAAGAACCAAAAAAACCATGGTAAGTGCAACCTTTTTCGAGCCATTTGTTATTATTTATTATAATTTTTTCCTAAAATACTTACTAATATTGTAAATGCGAAAGTGTGCGTGTGAAAAACAACATCAAGTTCTCGTGATATTTTTCCCTAAAAATGGAAGTAGAGCTGAAGAGGGGTAGCGTCGGCTATATCTTAACTTTGAAGTAGTGTATACGAGTATTACAACAGTTGACCTAGAATCATGAAATTTGGCAAGAAGTACGTAGTACAAGTAAAGGAAAAAATTCGAAAACCGTAAATTGGTATTTGCATCACAATTTTTTTTTGCGATTATAAACTTATGTACAGTTAGTAAGCTAATCGCGACTTAAAATTTTATACGGAACCCTCGGTGCGCGAGTCCGACTCCCACTTGGCCGGTATTTTTTTGCCTCCAACGACTTGCTTGAGATCATATTACGTCAACCTAACGGGGTCTGCCAACAGGAATGTTTGGACGTCGTCGATCCTAATTTCTATCGGTTCTGGGACCTATATGCCGCGCCCATCAGCACTTCAGTTTTGCGACACAACACGATCATGAGCTGCATTATATTATCCAGCGGCTGACATTTAGGCACTGACTTGAGATTTTCTGTAGGCATAGTGGAGAGTCTTTCACAAACGCTGATTTTCCTAGTGCGGTCTGTTTTTTCGGCATATAAGATAGTAGCCTATGTCATTTTCGAAGTCCTCAACCATACTCATGTAAAAAAAATTGAATGAAAGTGTCGCGGAACACTCGGTTGGAACGAAGTTCCTTCTAATAATAAATTAAAAATAAAAATATATAATCTGAATCAGGATTCGAACTCCCGAACTGATCGTTTAACTCCTAAAGACAATAGTTGGCCTAAACTTCTAAATTGTACATGAAAAAGTAGTGTAAATAATTTTTCATTTTTAGGGTTCCGTACCCAAAGGGTACCAACGGGACCCTATTACTAAGCCTACGCTGTCCGTCCGTCCGTCCGTCCGTCCGTCTGTCAGCGGGCTGTATCTCGTAAACCGTAATAGATAGACAGATGAAATTTTCACATATTATGTATTTCTATTGCCGCTATAACAACAAATAATAAAAATTAAATTAAATTAAAAAAAATAAATTAAAATATTTCCATGGGTACATGGAAATATTTTTATTTAATTTTTTTTAACGGAACCCTAAAAGAGCGAGGCCCGACTCGCACTTGGCCGATTTTTTACCAAATATTATTATTAAATTATAAATAATAATAAATTAATAATAAAAATAAATAAAATAAATAATAATCTGAAGTCAGAATTCGAACCCCCGAACCGATAGTTTCTCTCCTTCGTTTAACCACGACGCCACCAAAGTTATGACAAATGTGTGTAATAAACGAAGGCAACAATTAGTATCGTGACGGAAAATTCTTAAACTTTTTTCGGCTAGCCTCCATCCGCCAAACCGTCCAAAAGGAACTTCATTCCAAAAATCACGTCGGTCCGTTACTGCATTGCTGCGTGATTGAAGGAAAACCAATAAAGCAACAATGACACTTTCGTCATAGATTTAGGACTGATAGTAGTCGCTACTACCGCCCTTTCTACAAACAATAGCTCCATAAATGCAGCAACGTAATTTCATAGTTTGTTTTAAAACGTCAAACATTGGTTGTCCGCTACGTAGGTACGCCAGTTCAGGCGTACTATGAATTGCTGCAATTTACTAGTACGCCGACGGTACCTAGTAGTCTGCGAAGCAACAACCAATCCTAAATCTGACTTTCGTATTTAAAATATTAGTAAGGATATAAGTAAGAATTATTATTCCTTTTACTAACTTTTTTTTCGGAATAGCGCTTGACGAAAATCAATGCTGGACAGCACTGATGAGGTCTAGGTTGGAGCGCGCTTGCCTAGAAAATGCCTATTCACTCTTGCCTTGAAGGTACTGAGGTTATATGTGGCCGGAAACACAGTTGTTGAAAGTGCGTTCCACACCTTAGCGGCTCGTTTCAAAAACGTTGAACTGAAGCGTTTTGTGCGAGTAGGTTGGATTTCAACCACGTAAGGGTGCCAACTCTCACGATTTCTCGAAGTTCTGTGGTAAAACGGTGAAGGGGTAACTAAGCGGTGCAACACTATACTTACCTCAGCCTCAAAGTACCTATACTCTTTGGTGTTCTATAATTTTTATAAGTATTTCCTTATTAAAAAATAAGTAATAATATCCACTTCTATTACAGCCGTGAGGGCCATTTCGGTTTAACATATTGTGGAATGAAATGGACTGACTATTTTAACTATGATGATTCCGACGAAGACGAGGAGACCAATAGTAATAAACCGGTGATTTACTGCTCCGGTACATGTACCTTCCAATCCTTTGGAGTCGGGATAAACAATACAAATAAAATTAACATAACAATACATAATACTAAATTTAAAAGATCAATTACTTTAACTTCTAATTCAAAAAAATTTACTGTATCTAAATTTATATCATCTGCCGTAAATTAATTAATATGTGTTAGGTAGGAATTTTATTTAATATTAATTTAAATTATAATAATACATTTTTGTAAGATCAAATTAAAATATTTTTATTTTAAATTAAATGTTTTATTCGATGACAAGATAATCCTTGACTGCGATCTCACCTGATGGTAAGTTATTACGTAGTCTAAGATGGTAGCGTGCTAACTTGGAGGGAGCAGTCATTTTTTAAAACTAGATACATAATTATTTAGATATCTTAGTTCTTAAAAAGTATTAAATTAGCATATTATGGGAAAAAAATGCTCGTTTGTTTTGGTCACAACTTACAAACCACATTACAAATCGGTGTTGTCAGTATTTGTAACAACAAATAACAACAAACTAAACTAGTCAGGAATTTGAAATTTTGGTATATTATGTACTATATAGTGTGCTTAAACATAAGCACACTATATAGTACATAATATACCAAAATTTCAAATTCCTAACTAGTTTAGTTTTTGAGATAAACCCCTAACAAAATTGGTCTAAAACCGACAACTTTGATGGCCCCCATTTCTTCATTTTTGTAGCTAAAAAATAAAAAAATATATATTTGATCTCCACTTCATGAGCTCTAAACAATTACACCTGTGGGGTGTAATTGTCAGGGTAAAAAAATAAAATTTTATTTAAACTCCTTTCCCATGTATGGGAGCCCCCTTTATTTTTAATTTTATTTTATTTTTATTATTAGGGTTCCGTACCCAAAGGGTGCCAACGGGACCCTATTACTAAGCCTCCGCTGTCCGTCCGTCCGTCTGTCAGCGGCCTGTATCTCGTAAACCGTAATAGATAGACAGTTGAAATTTTCACATATTTTGTATTTCTATTGCCGCTATAACAACAAATAATAAAAATTAAATTAAATTAAAAAAATTAAATTAAAATATTTCCATGGGTACATGGAAATATTTTAATTTAATTTTTTTAACGGAACCCTAAAAGAGCGAGGCCCGACTCGCACTTGACCGATTTTTTTGTTGTTATAGCGGCAATAGAAATACACAATATGTGAAAATTTCAACTATCTATTACGGTTTACGAGATACAGCCCGCTGACAGACGGACGGACGGACAGCGGTGGCTTAGTAATAGGGTCCCGTTGGCACCCTTTGGGTACGGAACCCTAAAATCGACGCTTGCCTGTTTAATCCCGATTATGTTGAAAGTACTGGAGGTAAAAACTTGTGTTAATGTATTTTGTATGCTTCAATGATAATAATTATTTATCATAAACGTAGATTAGATTTAGGCCTGTAGAAGCTATATACCTAGCTAGGTACGTCTTAGTTATTTGTAACTGGCGAATTGAAATAAGCTGGTTTGGCGTAAAAGCCACGAACCAATAGAGAAAAGAAAGTTTACTTGGTGATAGTGAAATAGATGGTTTTACCAACTAAGAATACAATTAAAAAATCACTAACTATACAATCTCACAACCTAGTTATTAATAAATAATAGAATAGAACAGAACAGAACAGAACAGAATAGAATAGAATAGAATAGAATAGAATAGAATAGAATAGAATAGAATAGAATAGAATAGAATAGAATAGAATAGAATAGAATAGAATAGAATAGAATAGAATAGAATAGAATAGAATAGAATAGAATAGAATAGAATAGAATAGAATAGAATAGAATAGAATAGAATAGAATAGAATAGAATAGAATAGAATAGAATAGAATAGAATAGAATAGAATAGAATAGAATAGAATAGAATAGAATAGAATAGAATAGAATAGAATAGAATAGAATAGAATAGAATAGAATAGATTGGAATAGAATGGAATAGAATGGAATGGAATGGAATAGAATGGAATAGAATAGAATAGAATAGAATAGAAAAGAATAGAATAGAATAGAATAGAATAGAATAGAAAAGAATAGAATAGAATAGAATAAAATAGAATAGAATATAATAGAAATATTTTTTATTAAAATAAACTTTTTACAAGTGCTTTTGAATCGTCTAGCTCTACCACTGGTTCGGAATGGCCTACCTGCCGTGAAGAACTAGCAAGAAACTCGGCCACCACCAATCAATAGTAGGTACCACCCGTATCTGCCCTGAAGCAAAATGCGAGCAATTTCGTATAATTATACCTTTGCATGTCTAGTAAAGGTCAGGGATCGAACTAAACGACTCCGCGGCCGGAAAGTTTTATGAAACACACCTACATAAACTAAAAAGGAAATTCCGCAGCGGAATTTTCTTTTTAGTTTATATAGGTATGTTTGACTACATCATCATGAAAAAAATTTAATTAGAGTATATTATATTCTTTTTAGTTAAGGAATATAGACAATAATATAAGGAATAGGTATATTAATATACTCTAACCTTAGATATTATGATTGCTTTAGTAGTTTTGAATCCACTTAGCACTTGACTCCTATGTCTAAACTTAGTAGAATTTTTAATAGTAATACGAATTATTGAAATAATATGCAATTTATAATATATTATATTTATAGCTATAGCTATATGTACATAATATCATGGCTATATTATAATACATAATAGATAGGCGGACTGTAAATTTGTAAAACCAAAACAACGACGGACGGACGAACTAAGTATTTCACTATTGTTGTACCTACTCGGAAGCAATGTTTTTGCACACGAATTCGATCGCGTTAAGTTATTCCGGGATAAAAAGTAGCGTAAGTCACTCTACAGATCCTCAGTTGTACCCAATCAAAAAATCACTTATTTAGGGCCGATTTCACCAATGTAAAATTAACACGTGGTTCAATAAGTCCCGAGACTAAGTACTAAAACAAGGTTTTTTTTATAAAATTATTTTTTATTCATCAACGTAATCTCCTCCAAGAGCGATACAGTCCCTCCAACGTTTTTCTAACTTTTCTATCCCATGCGTGTAGAACGATTTGTCTTTGGCTTCAAAATAAGCCTCCGTTGCTGTGATAACTTCACTATTTGAGTCAAATTTCTTACCCTGGAGCATTTTTTTGAGATCTGCAAACAGCCAGTAATCGCTGGGGGCCAAGTCTGGCGAATAAGGGGGATGAGGAAGCAATTCAAAGCCCAATTCATTAATTTTGGCCATCGTTCTCACAGACTTGTGACAAGGCGCGTTGTCCTGGTGAAACACCACTTTCTTTTTGTTCATTTGAGGCCGTTTATCCGCAATTTCGTACTTCAATCGCTCCAATAAGCACATGTAATAGTCACTATTTATATTTTGCCCCTTTTCAAGGTAATCGATAAAAAGTATTCCATGCGCATCCCAAAATATAGACGCCATAACCTTACCGGCCGATTTCTGAGTCTTTGGCCGCTTCGGGCGGCTTTCACCAGCCGCTCTCCACTCCGCTGACTGCCAATTGGATTCCGGAGTAAAATGGTGTATCCATGTTTCATCCATTGTCACATACCGACGTAAAAAATCCTTTTTATTACGATTCATCAGCGCCAAACATCGCTCTGAATCATTGATACGTTGTTCCTTTTGATCAGTTGTAAGCAAACGCGGCACCCACTTCGAAAAAAGCTTTTTCATGGCCAAATTTTTATGTAAAATAGTGAAAACACTACCAGCTGAAATCTTCACTATCTCGGCTATCTCGCGCACTTTTATCTTCCGATCTTCCATTACGATTTTGAGGACTTGGTTAATATTTTGTTGAGTCACTGCTTCATTTGGACGACCTGAGCGTTCCCCATCATTTGTGTCCATGCGACCGCGTTTGAAGTCGGCATACCACCGACAAATGGTTGCTTTAGAGGGAGCTGATCCCGCATAACATTTTATAAGCCATTGCTGTGCTTCAACTGTATTTTTTCCCATTAAAAAACAATGTTTTATCAACACGCGAAAGTCGTTTTTTTCCATTGTATCGAAACTACAAACGTAGCGTCACTTAAATGTCTGCAAAATCAATATTTTAATGTTCCATTTTTAAAAATTTTACACATATCTTTTATTGAAGGCCAGTATTTTTTAAAAATCAAAAAGAGTTTTTAATATATACGCTATTTCCAAGTTAGTCTCGGGACTTATTGAACGATCTAGTATGTCTTCCCAAGCGTTAAGGTATTTTGGCAGATTTTCAGTACAAAATATCAAAGAAGTTGTCCAAAATTGGTTTTTTAAATTTGAATTTAATTAACAAGGATGATTTTAATGTAGTTGGATAAAGATCCCAAAAGGCTTCTATCAAAATAATTTACAGATTTTTCAAAGCCTCCGATAATAAAAAAAAATTTTTTTGTTTTGACTCATTTTTAGGGTTCCGTACCCAAAGGGTATCAACGGGACCCTATTACTAAGCCTACGCTGTCCGTCCGTCCGTCCGTCCGTCCGTCCGTCTGTCAGCGGGCTGTATCTCGGTAACCGTAATAGGTAGACAGTTGAAATTTTCACAGATTGTGCATTTCTATTGCCGCTACAACAACAAATAATAAAAAATAAATTAAATTAAAAAAAATTAAATAAAATATTTCCATGGGTACATGAAAATATTTTAATTTAATTTTTTTTAACGGAACCCTAAAAGAGCGAGGCCCGACTCGCACTTGGCTGATTTTTTTTGCTTGTGATTTGTCGTAATTCCTTGTTCCATGTGATTTATACACCGGTAAAAAACTGAAAATATTATTCTATGTAAGTTGTCAATGTCAGATGATTGTCAGGAACTAATAATTTCATTTTCGAATAGGCAGTTCAAAAGTACCTAGTCGTAATTCCTAGTTCCTGGTCTGTTTTCATTTCTGTGTCCATGGAAATATTTTTATGTAAATTTTTTTAACGGAACCCTAAAAGAGCGAGGCCCGACTCGCACTTGGCCGATTTTTTAGGGTTCCGTACCCAAAGGGTACCAACGGGACCCTATTACTAAGGCTACGCTGTCCGTCTGTCCGTCCGTCCGTCCGTCCGTCCGTCTGTCAGCGGGCTGTATCTCGTAAACCGTAATAGATAGACAGATGAAATTTTCACAGATTGTGTATTTCTATTGCCGCTATAACAACAAATAATAAAAATTAAATTAACTTAAAAAAATCAAATTAAAATATTTCCATGGGTACATGAAAATATTTTAATTTAATTTTTTTTAACGGAACCCTAAAAGAGCGAGGCCCGACTCGCACTTGGCTGATTTTTTTTGCTTGTGATTTGTCGTAATTCCTTGTTCCATGTGATTTATACACCGGTAAAAAACTGAAAATATTATTCTATGTAAGTTGTCAATGTCAGATGATTGTCAGGAACAAATAATTTCATTTTCGAATAGGCAGTTCAAAAGTACCTAGTCGTAATTCCTAGTTCCTGGTCTGTGATTCCTAGTTCCATGGTTCAAAATAACATGTATTTGGTTCAAAATGACATTTACGTGACATTAACCGGTACCAGATTTGATAGTCTATAGATTATAAAAGCTTTTAGTGTTACCATGCATTGAAAAATATTTTCTACAAACGGTAATTTTCATAATTAATTAAAAAAACCGAGGACTCTAAAATTATTATTTTTATGGCGTTTAATTTTTTTTTTTTTCTCTTTCACGTGATGACAGGTTGGTTCTGGTTAATGGACACTCAGAAAAAAAAACCACCCTCCATACTAAACTGGGACATGTCTTTTACGCTTGGGTAAGACTTATTTTACGTCGGTGAAATCGGCCCATTGGCCCATAATATTTAAATGCTCTATTCATTTAAAATAAAAGGTTAGGTAATTTTTAAATCAGAACGAATCATTTGGTCAGATTCAGGTACCTTTTATTAGTGAAAATATACCTATAGCTTTATATCATGCTATTTTGTACGAATGATTCAACTACCTACTAGAAATTAATAATGCGGCTTTCAGTGTCGACTGATGAATGCACCGATAATGATTTATCAGAATTCAATAGGTGCTTTTGAAAAAGTACCGATGATCCATTCATATAAGGTATTCTAGGTTTCGTTGCAATTAGACGAAAATCAACACCATCAACTTAAATCCTCATAATCCATGTAAGCTAACCTGTGGCTATTGTGAGTTATGAAACGTCAAGACATGTATCACATTACACTGCACATCACACTATCACACTATCACACTTCACACTTCACACTAATATTATAAAGGCGAAAGTTTGTATGCGTGTGTGTGTATGTTTGTTAATCTCTACGCAAAAACTACTGGCCGGATTTGGCTGAAATTTGGAGTGGAGATAGATCATACCCTGGATTAACACATAGGCTACATTTAAAAAAAAATTAGAGCGTTCCCGCGGGAAATAAAAAACCTTAATCCACGCGGACAAAGTTGTGGGCATCAAATAGGATATAAGGTCAAGACTCTACCATGAAGATAGAGGTCCACTAGGTCTTGTAGACACGATATACTCGTAGGTCTTCACACGCCGACGCTGGCTTGCGCTGCTTCTATACAGTGGCCCTATAAAGTACATAATTAACACCTTAATCAATGTACTTTGATTAACGTTTAATAGCTCAACATAGGTACCTCTAGACAATCATAATTTGTACTTTGATACTAAAAATGTAGCTGCAGAATAATTCAAAACACACGTCGCGACTGAGGAGGTTGACGTTGTTTATCGCGGACAGAAACACGGAAGGAGGACATGAATTATTCACACGCCTCTCTTTGTGGCAGGTAATCCATTTAAACTTGAGATATGCGGGTATAGCTCCAAATAGCTAATAAGGAAAGACACCTTCAGGAAATGGTAGGTTACATTATTTTTCTTTATTTATTTTTGACACTTTTGGATTTGAATACTAAATAAAGAACTAACTAACTACATTCGCTGTTCGCACTGCAATTTTTCTGAGATTCTGTGTTAGAAATGTGTTGTATGTACTTTGATTTTATGTGTAAATGAAACTTTTTGACAAGACTAACCTTATGTATGTTTTCGTATTGTTATCAAAACCGAAAACACACCTTTTTGTTATAATCTCGAAAGGAAGATGATTAAAGCTTAACCGCACAGCCGATTCTAATAAAAAGGACATACGAGTACTCAGGTAGCTCGCACCCCAGACAAGGACGACTTTGTACTTACCTATGTTGGAAAAATATTACCTAACTCCCATCCAATAAGAAAAGAGATTTGAAACACAAAGATTCCAAACAGATCACAGATGAATTCGTAAACCACAGCTCGTATAAAATATACCTTACCCTTCAATAAACAAGAGCCTTTACCTGCTTATATAGAAACTCTCGTATCCCGTATATCGTGTAGAATTATGCATACAATTTTGGAGCGGACAGTGTAAAAAAACTTATGCTGGGAACACGATAGATTCTTTTTTTGTGACCTTTATACAACTAGTGGTTCGCCCCGAACTGAGACCTCGCGGTATCCCATAATTCCCATAAGGTAGTTTTAACTATATTATATTGTAATTAAAACGCGCCGAATCTGATGACGTCAATCGTCATCTGCTTTCGTGGATGGGATGCGTATTTACAATATTCGACCGAGCGAAGCGAAGGTCTCTGAGTTAACTAGAGCGATTTGCACTTGTCCGTCCGTCCGTCCGTCCGTCTGTCAGAGCCTTATAACTTTTGAATTACTGAACGTAATTACTTCAAATTTAGATATAATATGTAAACCGATGGCCTCCAGCCGAAAATGGCTTAAAAAGTTATAAAAATCTTTATTTCAGGGGGGCTCTCATAGAAGCGAATGCGAAGTAAAAAAAAATATCGCGTTACATAAAATTGTTACATATCATTTTAAAGATAATTTTGAACTGAGTACAAAAATATTTTTTTTTTAATTTTTCCCTTAAAATTGACGAAATGGGGGGCTTTCAAAGTGGCGATTTTATACGCTCGCTTGAAGACGCTCTCTAGGAAAATCCGCTATGGATTTTCAAACTGATTTTATGTTTTTAGGTCACTTATATCCTGTACTTGAACAACAAATACTAAAATTATATGAATATTATAAAGAAACGAGATTATTTAATTTTTAATGTACATCAGTAATTCATATAGCATCAACATAGCTTCACAATAATGCTAATAGATGGCGCAGTCAGTAACTATTCCCATGGAACTACGAGTTACGACTAACGACCTATCCCAAAAACAGTTTTGCGTCGACCATTATTATTTAGTTACTTATTATAATACAATAATTGTATTGTAATTTTTTTGTACCATATTATTCAATTAAAATTATTTTTTAGTTAAATTTTAGTTAAATATTGTATATTTTCTATTCGCGTCGATAGATGACGATTTGTACAGATGCCCGTAACCCGGTTTCACTCGTTAGTACCTACATAATAATTCAATGTTTTCACTAACGTTCCCTAACCTTTACGGGCTACCTATAAGTTAGGTGATTGATGTTTTCTGTCAACTTATTTATCACGATCCTGTACGGGACACCTAAAAGGATATTGGAACGGATGTTAGGACTTAGGATTGTATTTAGGAGCTACCTACGTTAAGAGACTCCTACTTAGGGGATGATTTAGGTATGTTTGGTGAAAACGGGCATAATAATAATGTCAGTTTTGGTTATCATGTATCGATTGAATGAATAATCATGGGATACCGTTACCGCGAGGTCTCAGTTCGGGGCGAACCACTAGTAAAGACAGCGCCATCTATTAACAGTATAGTGAAGTTTTGTTGAAAACATTGATGCCGATTAAAACTTAAATAATTTCGTTTCTTTATAATATTTATCTAATCTTAGTATTTGTTGTTCAAGTACAGAATATAACTCAAATTATGTGTAAGTTTCAATTTTTAAAATAAAGTGGTTTTAGAGATCTAGCCTCGAATAAAATCTCCACTTTGAAAGCCCCCCATTTCGTCAATTTTAGGAAATAAAAAAAAATACTTTTGTACTCTGTTCCAAATTATCTTTAAAATGAGGTACTGCAACCCTATGAAATGCAAAAAAATTTATTTTACTTCGCATTCGCTTCTATGAGAGCCCCCCTGAAATAAAGATTTTTATAACTTTTTAAGCCATTTTCGGCTGGAGGCCATCGGTTTACATATCATATCTAAAATTGAAGTAATACGTTCAGCAATTCAGAAGTTATAAGGCTCTGACAGACGGACGGACGGACGGACGGACGGACGGACGGACGGACGGACGGACGGACGGACGGACAAGTGCAAATTCACTCAAGTAAACTCAGAGACCTTCGCTTCGCTCGGTCGATAACTTTACAAACTAACTCATATCTGCAAAACTCAATATTCAGTCTGACTGTAATATATTAATTGTAGCAGGATTACATACTTAACTACCTATTCCAATCGTATTATTTCACTTCATAGTCATAGTTCACTGTGAGAGTCCGATAGGACGAAAAATCTGATTCAACCGGAGAGAGATCAGGCTCAGGACCCACGGGTTTAGGTGCGGGGTTGATACATCGCCAACTTCCTAACTCCGGACGTGTATACTGTATAAGTACTGAGAATCTCTTGACAAAAACCTAAACATTTTGTTTGGCCTAACCTAGGAATCGAACCCGGGACCTTGTCACACGCAGTTGAACATGCTAACCACAACTAAGAGCATGTCCAGACGACGCGATTTACGTGTGAGTCAACTCGTGTGATTGCGAGATACTAGAGGCTCATACATTCCGTCCAAATGCAAACGTGCGTTTTTATTACTCCCGCGAAGCAAAACAAATCTACGCGAAAATCGACTCGCACATACATCGCGTCGTCTGGACAGGCTAAATGAGGCAGAAGTAAACATGTATAACTATAGATACGTCAAGTTCGACTGACTACAAACAGCAGCAGGTTTTTTTTTTTAGGTTTTAGGTTAGGTAGGTTCAGGACACTACTGGTTTGTATGTACGGAAGGTAAGGAAGGTATTTCATAGAAATAAATAGAAACCATTAGTGTCGAGGCGACACGTCGCTTGCTGCTGCTGTGTGGTAGTCTGCTACGAACTCGTATCGTTAGCAGGTAGGTATACGTCAACAAAAGGGAAAGAAAGATAATTATATGACACAATTATATTAATAAAATCATCGTTACATTAAATTAAGTATTTTTCCTCACCAAATGAAATCAGGAAATGCTCTTGTTGAAGTATAGATCTCGCTATCATTCCGAACATTGTATATCTCAAGAGGGCTGGAATTAATTCAATAGAGCAATTTGAAGGCGATTTGTAATGGCAAAGTGTTTCAAAGAACGAATTATTTTATATTTGAGTATCTCTTGTCTAAGAAGACAGTTGGAACTTATTACACTTGTCACCATTTAACATTCAAGGTAAATGAGGTTATGGAGGAGGTAATCTTATCTTCTTCCAAATTCGTAGTCTTCCTCACTGCTACTCGGTCTTGCGCCGCCTGTATCCAGCGGGTGACCCTCCCTGTGACTCCCTGATATCTGCCAAGGTTCTGGAGCGGCGACCCCATACCGAAAAGCGCAATGTTTGTAGACCCTCCATTAAGCGGACCGTAGACATAATGAGGTAAACTCGGTAAACCACACTAAACTTATAATATTATACTAGATAAATGTACATTTATTGTATATGTATATTAAATGTACATTTTTCATCATCCTCCGCTTACAAGTTACTCGTTTTAGGAATATTCCGATGCATATGAAGGATTTCTTGAAATTCTATAAGGCATTCCTTTAATAAAAGGTCTCTAATCTACGAGTATAATGCCTCCTTCGATTGAATTTCACATTCCACTACTTTATAAAAGCTCCCAGAGAAAGCGCGTTTTGACGTTATTAAAGCTTTGCTGATTTAGCATCCCTATCAGTAATGGGTGGGAGCATTTTTCGTAAAAAGTGTATCGGCAAATATTTATATAAACCATGGTTTGTCTTCATTCTTCATTCCCCTGATGAGGCGTCTAAACGTCAGTGCACCAGACACTATGTAACAGTGACTTTTATGCCGGAAATCGTATCTTCTGCCTCAGAAGGTCAAGAGATTTTATTGCATTGCATTTTTCTAAAGTTTTTAGATCTGGAAATTGAATCTCCTGTTTAAAGGGGAAAAATTATTGTACAGACATATTTTCCTAAAGTTACAGCTTGTTGTAAACTAACATTGCAAAGGTAGATTTTATTTCTAGCAATACCTACCCTAGAATTTTTTATAGAAACAATTTCTAAAATTCAACTGTACCTCGGAGTATTATATTCTCTTGGAAAATAAAATGAGGGAAGGGACTCAAGGGAATTTCAATTGTTTGATACGTAACAACAATATGAGGTAAACATAAAATACATGAACAGGAAACCTAAAAGCCTGTCTGGCTTATTAATTAAATATCAGTGAAACAGAAAGCTCCCTAACCCGATTATTTACTTATTAACCCGATAACCGTTACAATATACAAGGCTTGTATCTCTATTTCAAGTTAATTACAATTAATTTTATGGTATATTTGGTAAAGCAAGACGCGGATTCCTGTTCTTAAGACATTGTGCATGGAATAAGGAGAGTAGGTAACTCCTACTGCCAATGTGTTAGAAATTCGAATGTTTCTCGTGTTTTCTGCAACAAATTGTCGTATTATTAAAAAAATTAAATAAATCATGTAAATACATTATTGATAAAACAAAATGAATAAAATGACGTGTTATAAAGCTCTTTGGACTAGAGTTACTATCAAATGAACCGCTAAGCTACTGCGATTCTAATCGGAATCGGACAGAAGATGTTATTTTTCATTTTTACAAACCTAGAGTTCATTACATTTGTCTAGCTTAAAAAAACTGTATTATTTTTCATGAGAAGAACCAAAAACCTTACGCTGGAACTAAATTATTATTTTATTGGTGATTGAAATGACATTCATTTTACCTAAAAACTTTATACCTATGGTGGGTTTATTCTTACCTATGGTGTCCCCCAGGGTAGTATACTGGGCCCCACGTTATTCCTTATATACATAAACAATCTCTGTGAACTGGCTATTCCAAATTGCAAAATTATAGCTTACGCAGATGATACAGTCTTACTCATTACAGGGAACACTTGGGAAAGTACCTTTAAAAATGCTGAAATTGCTCTAAAAAAGATATCAGATTGGTTGGCTGCCAATTTACTCAGCCTAAATATTACTAAAACCAAATTCCTTACCTTTTCACCCTCTGCTGCCTCTCAACCCTCTGCTAATAAATGCATATTGAAAGCCCATATCTGTAATTCTTTTGAAAATAAATCAAATTGTGACTGCCCTGCTGTAGAATATGCCAGTAACATAAAATATCTTGGACTTCTTATAGATAATACTTTGTCTTGGAAATTGCATATATCTAATTTAACATCAAAAATAAGAAAATTAATATATATTTTTAAAAATCTTAGATCATCAGCAAATAAAGATACTATCTTTATGGTATATTGTGCAGTGGTTCAGTCGTTGCTCATATATTGCGTGTCGGTCTGGGGAGGTAGTAATAAAACTGCGATGCTACAGATAGAAAGAGCGCAAAGATCGATTTTGAAAGTAATGACTAAAAGACCATTCAGATTTCCTACAATAGATCTATATAAAGACTGCAAGGTTCTAACAGTCCGCCAACTGTACTTGCTCCACATTATAACACGCAAACATAATTCCGTTAGTTATGATAAAAATTTGTCAAAGAGAAGAATAGATCAAATCTTTCAAACAGAAAGACATAAAAGTAAACTTGCTGCGAGACAGTATTATATCATTAGCGCTAGACTGTACAATAAAATTAATAAAGCTATTAACATTTACCCTTTAAATAGAAACGATTGTAAAAGGCGTGTTAAACAATGGTTGCTCAAGCAAACGTATGTTGATACTGAAAAGTTGCTGGAAGTTTTGGGTTAACGGAATATTATTTCGGACATACTAGAACTAGACATACTGAGTACGCGCGCGCGCACGCACACACACACACACGCGCATACACACACACACACACACACACACACACACACACACACGCACACGCACACGCACACACGCACACGCACACGCACACGCACGCACACATCTTTGTCAATAAAATGTCATCTTTGCTGCTGTCGCCTAAGATACAGGTTTTTTTTTTACCTAGTTTAGGGACAGCAGATTCTTGAATGTATGAATGTACTATCTTTACGCTGGGTTATGACGTACTTTAAGTTGGTGAAATCGACCCCTAATGTTTTTGGAGATATAATGTTTATTTTTACTCATATATTACTCGTGTTTAATTTTGGTTATGTTATGTTTTTTATGTTTATTTTTGCATGCCTATCCGGCAGATTGTAAGGACTTTTATTAAAATGTTAACACCATTGTACTACTCAATCTGTGCAAATAAATAAATAAATAAAAAAAAAAAAAAAAAAAATATTATACCTACTCTATTCTTTTTAAAAAAAGATTCAATAGCATCACTCAACTTCATCAAGATTATACTTAATTAAATTACCTCTGAATCTAGCAACCACCATCAAATATAGGACCATCATCAAATATTTACTGATACGTAGGCACGTACCACCTGAAACGAGAATGTGCGTTATTAAAGCAATCCAACCTGATTAACTTGCTGATGCTGAACTAATGACAAACTCCAGATACTGATTTACATATTAGAGCACTCTAGACCTACATAATTACCTGTTATTTAAGGTTACAGGTGACGTCATCTCTCGGCTGACACGACACTGTAATTACTACAGATCTTTGAGAAAATAATAGAGAAATGATAACTATATCGAGTATATTGAAAATATATGTAATTTTATTGTAATTGCTATAATATTCATAGTATCCATACTTAGATAAGTAGGAAATGCGAAAGCGTAGTCTGCTAACTTTTGGCTTATGATTTATCGTTTAATGCACAGACTACAAGAAAGGTCACTCTTGATGCTATATTACATGCATGTTCGGGCCGCGCCTATGTCACAAAGCATAGCATTGGAAATATCATCCTTCATCGTTTTATAGATGTTTAAGGCTCTTTATGCTGAAAATAGAGCCATCTGTGCAATTTTGCATAGCGACGCGATGCAAATTCCGGAAACTATTACAGTTACACGATCGTTTCCACTTACCTACCTACTCTCCTCGTTTTGAATCAATGATTAAAATGATAATAATTATTAATTATATTTCTATTGTAGCTATATATAACTTAAAAAATAAATAAGAAATGTCATAAAGTTCTCTCTTTAAAGGTTGCCTGGAAGAGAATCACTCTTAGGGATAAGGTCGCCTTTTGGTATACAAGATTTCATGTATAATATTATACTCCTATATTTCTGTAGGTACGCCATAAAGCTGTGTAAATAAATAAGGTCAGAAAATTAACAATAGATGACTTTATCGTTACGAATCTAGGCGTTGAATGCGTGATAGTAGAAAAAATATAATGAATATCAATAAATCAATATTATTACAATTGACATAATAAAACGTATTTAAGCGCGTAACGAATTCTTGAAATCAATTTACAGCGCATTCATGCTCATTATATACTGAGCGCCTGTCAAATCAAAACAAGATATTATGGTTAATTTTAACGTTATTTGTAGGTAACATACACGAAATTATAAAATAATATGGCCGCTGTAAAATGTTTACATTAAAGCTAAAGCAAGCAAATTGGACTTTTTCCTTGCTCGTGTTTTCTGCAACAAATGTCGTATTATTAAAAAATTAAATAAATCATGTAAATACATTATTGATAAAACAAAATGAATAAAATGACGTGTGTTAAAGCTTTTTGGACTGTATCACTTGTCTCTCTATCAATATTTACAAAACAACTTCAGTTACAATCTAATGAACCGCTAAGCTACTGTGATTCTAATCGGAATCGGACAGAAGATGTTATTTTTCATTTTTACAAACCTAGAGTTCATTACATTATGAACAAAATCAACTCACACCCGATCGCTGAAGATTTCTATCAGAAGTAAGTTTTAAAAATTATACAACTATTAATACATTTTCATTTTCATTCATTCATCATCATCACAACCCAACAGCATATAAGCAGTGTTAGCCTAGTGGTTAGGGCTGTGGTCTCCTATTCGGGGGGTCGCAGGTTCTATCCCGGGTACGCACCTCTGACTTTTCGGAGTCAAGTGCGTTTAAGCAATTAAATATCACTTGCTTCAACGGTGAAGGAAAACATCTTGAGGAAACCTGCACACCTGAGAGTTTTTCATAATGTCCTTGAAGGTGTGTGAAGTCCGCCAATTCGCATTGGGCCAGCGTGGTGGACTATGGCCTATAACCCTTCTCTGAGAGGAGACCTGCGCTCAGTAGTGAGCCGTTGATGGGTAGCTAATGATGATGACAACCCATACTCATACGGCACACTTCTGGATACAGGTCTCCTCTTGAATGAGAAGTTCAGGGACAAAGTTCAGCACGCTGGCCGAGTGCTAATTGATAGATTTCGCACCTTTGAGAACATTATAGAGAACTCACAGGCATGCAGGTTTCCTCACGATGTTTTCCTTTGCCATTATAATAAAATGCAAAATATCCCTAACATTTTATTGCTTAAAACGCAAATTAACTCCGAAAATTCAGATATGAATGCCTACCTACATAAATATATTAGTCAAAATTTCAAATATTTACTGCCAAAACTTTATTTTAACTACAGGTATTCCAGTTTTATAGACAATATTGGAGCTCGACCATCTGGAAGCCCTATTTTAGAAAAAGCGATTGACTATATGATCAACCTTACATTAGATTGTGGAATCAATGATATCGAGACGGAGAGCGTTACGGTAGATAAATTTGTGATATTTTATTAATATACTTTTTCAGTTTATTGACTAATAAACATATTAATTTTAAAAGGGAAATCATGAGTTAAGCTACAGAATTTTTTAACCATAGAACCTAACTTCTGATTTTATAAGTAAGCAACGGGAAGATGAGAAAGCTTCTAATAAAGCACCTTCCACTAAATATTCCAAAGAAAAGAAAGCGTCAAAAACACGCAACAATAATAATTATTTTTATTTTTATCTTTACTAACTCAGCCACGGATTCATCAGCCACGGAGCCAAACTCACAAACATTATACCTTTTAAAGACTAAAACTTGTTCACAAAGGTCACAGTGCAGTCTTCTGCCCTGCTCCTGGAGTGTTTCTTTTAAAGCGCGGAGCCAGAAGCTCGCGAAGACGGTTCTGAATGAAGTGAGCCTATACGAGGCCTTGTAGACCGAAGGGGAGGTGGCGAGCGAAGCGAGCCGGTGACCTCCGCTGCGAAACGAAAGTCGAATAGGTGAAGCTGAACGAAGGCGCGACGTGACGGAGCGATTCTTCTGCCGTAGCCCATTTGATTTGTAAACAACAGCGTAATAATGCAGTTTTAGAGGCCATATTAAATAATGCTAATTAATAGAAGTCTGTTTAATTAGCATCCATTTTAAAACAACAATTTTTACCAAATGAAAATAGAAATTGCTAAGTTTCTTTATTTCTTTTATCAGTAGAATCTACTTTAGAAACGGTTTCTTTTTTAAGATTAGAAATAAGAACTTTTTAAGAATTTTGTTAAAATACTTTTTAAGGCGGTTCCTTTTTTAAGATACTTTTTTAAGAATTTTGTCTGCAACGAAATGAAGGTCATTTTGTTGCCGTACCTCTTACGTTTTGTTTATTTATTTCGGGCTCTTGTGTTTCTTGTTAAACTGAATAATTTTTTTTTATTTATTTGCCAACAAAGAGTCCATCAAATTATATAAATGATATTAATAAACTAATTAAACTTACAGGTGCCTTACTGGAAACGTGGATACGAATCTTTAAAAATGATTCTACCTAGTATGAGAAATATGACGATATTAGGTCTTGGGCCGAGCGTGCCAACGCCTCTCAATGGAATAACAGCGGAGGTTATTGTAGTCAACAGTTTTTCAGACCTCGATGTAATCAATCAAAACGTTCTAGGAAAAATTGTGCTATTCAACGCTCATTTCACTATCTATGAAGAAACAATAAGTTATCGAGTAAATAGTGCTGTAGCAGCAGCAAAGCGGGGAGCAGTCGCAGTATTAGTAAGAAGTATTACTCCATTCTCTTTATATACTCCACATACTGGATACTTAAATTATGAGAATGGTGTAAGGAAAATTCCTGCTGCTGCCATTACTCTAGAAGATGCCGACTTTTTTCAAAGGGCTTATAACAGAGGTGAAAGAATTGTAGTTAACTTAAAAATGTTTAACGATTTTAGTTTACAAAAATCTAGAAACGTTATAATTGACCTAAAAGGTGAAGAAACTCCTGAAAAAATGATTGTAGTTTCGGGACATATTGATAGTTGGGATGTTGGCACGGGAGCTATAGACGATGGTGGTGGAATGATGATAAGCTGGTTTGTACCGGTAATTTTAAAGCATTTGAATTTTAGGCCCAAAAGAACAATAAGATGTATTCTATGGACCTCTGAAGAACCTGGCTTAATAGGAGCTGCTTCGTACTTAAAATATCACTCTAATGAATTACATAAAATTGAATTCATAATGGAATCGGATTCAGGAACATTTGAGCCACTAGGGTTAGAAGTTGCCGGATCCGCAAATATAAGATGTTTAATGGAAAGTATTTTGAAATTATTCACACCGATAGATAAATTAAGATATGCAAATACCACTGGGTCTGATATTACACTTTTTGTGAATTCAGGGATTCCAGGCGCGTCGCTACTTAATAGAAATGATCGATACTTCTGGTTTCACCATACTCAAGCCGATACGTTAACTGCTCAAAATAAAATAAATGTTGTCAAATGTGCAGCATTTTGGGCTGCAGTTTCATATGTCATCGCAGATTTACCTTTTCCAATTCCGCTCTGAATATTATATTTTTATGTAATCATGATATCATTGGTCACATAAAATTGACTAATTTATTTTTTAGTTATTTTATTAGTTTAAATGTAACAATAATCACAGAAATCTCATCCAAAGTATAAAGTATATAAGTATTGTATATTATTGTGTAATCATTGAATGACACTGAATCTGGTATTCCCTTATCGAGGACCGCAGCAGCGGTCCGAGGCTGAAGTACGGCCCCAACAATGCAGTGTGTATCTTAACACGCAACATTTCACGCTGTTTTTACCCCCCACATAAGTCTGGTTCGCGTGATGATAATCTTACGAAATTTGAAATATACGTTAAACTCGTACATGTGATGATAATCTGTTTCAAATTTTTAAATGAATGCATTTCTGAGATACAGAGATACATAAACATAAATTGCATAAAACAAGACTTCCACTAATATCATAATTATGATGCACTTTCCGTGTTATAGATGGCGCTCTCAGACATTAAACCACGGTATGGTATGTGGCCCTATGCAAGTCGGGGGGTCAGAGGTTCGATCCCGACCTCTGACTTTCCGAAGTTATGTGCGTAAAATATCACATGCTTTAACGGTGAAGGAAAACATCGTGAGGAATCCTGCACGCCTAAGAGTTCTCCATAATGTTCTCGAAGGTGTTTGAAGTCCGCCAATTTGCATTGGGCCAGCGTGGTGGACTATGGCCTATAACCCTTCTCTGAGAGGAGACCTGCGCTCAGTAGTGAGCCCTTGATTGGTTGATGATGATGAAGTATAGGCTATTATATATTCTGTGGTATAGGTACTTTAGGGCGTACTGCCTTCTCTTCTTTGTACTAAAAAAATGAAATCATATTTACTCAATTGGTATAAAAATGTATAAAAACAAAACACCCACTACAGAAACAAATCTCAAAATGATTTATGCCAGCTATTTCAAATAACCGGGTAATAAATCAACCGAACGTATTTATTGGTTACTTCCAATATAGGAAAACTAAGTGAATTAGGTCGTATCAGAGTTTGTTTAGGATAGATAGCCGTATTAAATATGGTTTATTACAAGCTTTTATTTTACTTAATATAATAATCTAACGGTACAGTGATGTGTGGCACAACTTTTTAAATAAATGCTTTATTTTCCTTCTTTCTTTCAACTTGCAAAATATGTATGTATGTTTAGGTCAAATCTTGCAAGGTGAATTAGAATCACTTCCCGGTTTCCAATTGAGCTGAAAGGAGGGGTATCGAAAGGCCTTATTTTCGCCCCATCCCCTACATGAATTCTTATAATATGTGCATTAGGTTTACAAGAAAGTAAATATTAAGATGAAATAATTATTGTAGATTATACCATAATATTCTCATCTATACAAATAAATAAAATCGAAGTATCTATTTGTAATGTCAAAATAACAGCTTTTTACTAATTGCAAGTTTAAGTTTTTTTACTAAATGCTTTTTAAGTAAATACGGTACTTATAACAAAAACACATTTTTTGCCTGTCTCTCTTCTTTCTGTCTGTTTGTTCCGGCTAATCTCGGGTACGGCTGGACCGATGTTACGGGACTTCCACTGGCAGATAGCTGATGTTACAAAGAGTAACTTAGGTTTCTTTTTAGCCGACTTTCAATAAAGGAGGAGTTATGTTTTTCTACCCACGAACATCGAATATCTCCGAATTTCTGAACTGATTTGCGTCTTTTTTAATCCATTGAGAAACTTTGCGAAATGGTCCTATAAAAGGAGATTAGCGAATTCCATAGAGTTTCTGACCCAGACGAACTGAACTGAACACTGAACGCCCACGTTCACGAATCAAATTTCTCATAATTGTTCTAGTAAACCAGACTAACAAAAAATTAATCAAAGTCTATCAAATAAAGTAGGGAGAAAAAAGATATTCACTTGTATTGCCATGTAACGGTTATTTAATATAACGTGTACTTGTGAATAATTATATTTTTGATCCCCATCTTCTAAAAATATTAGGTTTACACAGATAATTACACTGAAAAAAATTAATCAAAATTAAATGTTTTCTGAATCTGAACGGTTTTAAAAAATGCTGGTTCAAAATTCGCCAACCTCCCTTCGGGTTCCAACTCTTCAATTCTGACGCTGCAGGGTTACAGCCCACATAAACGGAATGGATTCAGGGACTGCCGATTATGAATAGATATTGTAGGTACCAAGTAAAAACTCCATCGTTAACTCTTCAAGTCTTCAACCTTGATGCTGCAAGGAACTGCACTCCTAAACAGTGGCAATGGCAGTAAAGACGTCTTCATTTAAATCCAGATACCGCTCCCTACTCTTCAACCGTAATGCTAAAAAGCTTATACTTAACTAGTTTTTGCCCCTGACTTCGTCCTCGTGGGGACTTCATCCGCGTATTATGGTTAAATTTTTAGAAATCCAGCGGGAACCCTCTTTTTCCGAGATAAAAGGTAGCCTATGCTATGTAACTCTCCAAGTCCACAACTTCGTGATTGAAGGACAAATCAACAAGTATACACACTTTCCCACACACTAACTCAACGCGAACGAAATCGCGGGCATCAGCTAGGAATATTATATACTGAAACTGCGATAGTTTTTCTTTCTAGCCGATTAAGTTTTCTCTCAAAACGGATAGCAGGAAGACCTTAGTAAGAAGCCTTTAACGAGGCCTTCTTGTCCGCAGATCTATTTCAATTTTCGTGCAGATTGAAACCCATCTCATATGTCCCGTGTAATGGATTCCTAAGTTCGAGTGATACCATTAGTCCCTTATTCTCGTCCACTTACCCAATTAAGGCTTTTTGTAGTAATTTCGGAAGAATTCTTTCGTCGGCGCGTAATTAAATTTCCTCTTATTTCCCTTGTTAAGTGACAAAGAGGCTCGCCCGTTTTAGCGTGAAGAATTGGCGATTCAGCACGATAAAGCGATCCGGAGTTATTTGTCTCACGCAATAGGTATTATAATAAAGGATGTTATGCGTCGAATAATCTTTAAAAAAGTCCTTAAACCTGAACAAAGAAATGTTTTGAAATATATGTACATATATATAAGGTTAAAATAATAGGTACCAAGTAAAATCAACTTCAGTGTTAGGTACCTTCGATTCAACAAGAATAACCTTGTTCTCGGAGACAACACTTCGAACGTCTAATCACTTGAAAAAACCTTACGATCAGTTTTCGAATATGAAGAAATCAAACACAGAATTAAATTCCACAGATATACAAAAAATAATATGTAGATCTCGAAATGTCGAAAGAAAACTCCAATCAACCAGCGATCAAAGACAGCTCCCGTAATGGTTTCGTCCTTTTATTATTCCGCTATAAATCTTTGTTGAAAAATAAACCGAAGAAACTTTACGTAACTCTGTACTAAAGCAAATCAATCTTATAGTACGAAGGTTCTGAATAGAACTTCTAGACATGTAGCAATAGATTTTAAAACTTTTTAACAGTACAATACTTTTATTCCCTGGCGTGTTACGAACAATAACACATTATTTTTATATAATATATCATTACAAAGAATTGATTAATATTTATCAATAGGTAATCAATATAAAATATTATTCATTTATATTATACTCAAATTGGTTATTTTTCTCTAACAGATAATACTCGAAATATACTCTAACCATAAAAAAATATTTTTAAAACACATGATGGTGTTGAACACCTTGGTAGTGATGAACACCTCTGTGACCTTACAAACTTAAATCATAATATTAACTAAGAACTTGCTCTAATGTGATGCAGCTGTGTAATGTAATGGCCCTAGGCATAAAATTAAAACCGAAATAATTGCAGCGAAAAATAAATCTACTGCGCAGAAGCAAAAGGGTAGGTACTAATACAAAAATCCATATTAAAATCTGCCTACTAATTTTTCGAAATTAACGGTAACAATTAATAAACAACCTATAAGCCAAACGCGAAATTTTTTAAGCGTCATGTAGGTGAGTAGTAGGTTGTATCTCAAAGATCTTAAGCTAGTTTAATTAAATGGAATAGTTTTCAAAATAACACTATGAAGATTTTATTTGAAATTCAGTCAACCAAAAGGGCTATTAGGTTTTGACCCTCTGATCTCCCTTGATGATAAAATGCGAAAAGGATTATCCCAATATCTCTGAATAAATTAAATTAAGCCTCTATTCAAATAAATACCACTCGAAAGGGAATAGCCCGTGTAAATTCGATATTAGCACATGACGGCCTTTTGACGCTCCTGTCCAACTCTTTAGACAATAGGTACGTACCTAACTGGTAGTTACATTTTCAAAGCTTAGCTACGTAGACTAATGAAGTCACCATTTCGCTTGACGCAAGGATGCGCGAGAAATATTTTTGCCAAATCATTTCGCTCCTTTTTAGGGTTCCGTAGTAAACAAGGAACCCTTGTAGTTTCGCCATGTCCGTCCGTCTGTCTGTCCGTCCGCGGTTTAGCTCAGAGACTATTGGTACTAGAAATCTGTAAATTAAAAAAAATTCACAGCAGTAGTATATATAATGAATTTTAAAGGAAAACTATCACGGCTTAGTAGGGTTCATTAGTTAAGGAGTTATATCTTTTTTTTCTAAGTCAGTTATTACACGTATACAAGTTGCATATTTTGTATTATATTATAGTATTTAAACCATGGAACTCAAAATATATTCAATATTCATAAATAAAATCACTATCCTAGGTCAGCAATAATATTTGTGACTTGCAACTACGGAACCCTACACTGCGTGTGGCCCGACACGCACTTGGCCGGTTTTTTTCCTTATACTAACCCTTATGAAAATTCTAAAATCAACTGAAAATCTGTACTAACAAATTCTATTTCCTAGGAATTCTATGCTAATGTTTCCACGGCAATCGAAAATGGGATGGAGATGTCGGTAGGTTTCAGCGGGATAATAAGAGCGATTGTTTTTTTAGAAGACTAGTTTCGCCTTCCTTTCATTGGCTTTGCGCTTTACAAAAACAACAAGGCTGCGTTGGGTCAATTTGAATACAAAAAAAAAGAATTAAAATAAATAGGTTTCATACGTAGGAGGCTTGGCTTGGTACGGGTAGCAAAAAAGTATATATACATAGACTTGATTTTCGTTGTAATTTTTGTAGTAAGTAATTTCAATTTGATTATTTTAATTTATATTTCGTTAAGTATTTGAGGGTAATAAATTCACAACATTCATAAACACGTCGTAAAAGTTTTTTGAATACAGAACTATTCTATTTTATTCTACGGAGCATCTCCAGTGGGTCGGAAGAATTCACTGATTTTCTAGAATACAAGTGTAAATTAAAAATTTAAAACACCCCCGGCATGAATCTATGGCCGGACTATAATATATATGTAGGTACGATATATCTGACATCCTGTCACCTAGTATTCTGCTCCATCATCAGATCCTCATCCTCGATCCTCAATCATCATATCTAACATCAACTCATTGCGACTATTCCTGTGAGTTTTCGAAGAGTCGGGTTTTCTGGAGACCATCCTGGTTGCAGCACCAGGTCAACGGGACCGTATTGCCAGATCATAACCTGCAACTCATTGAAACTAATCTATTAAACCCAAATACGATATGTCTGCTGTGAGTTTTCGAAGAGTCGGGTTCTCTGGAGACCATTATGGTTGCAGCATCAGGTCGAAGTTAATTGTCATTTAACGATTATACTGGCACGCGTGAAGCACTTAATCGAGTAATCATACGCCAAAAATGCCTACATCATTTTGGAAAAGAGCTGATACTCTTACTGCTGGACCGATATTAACCAAACATAACCAAGAACCACCGCAAGGAAACTGACTTTCAAATAAAAAAACAACATCGAAATCGGTCCATCCGTTTGAGAGCTACGATGCCACAGACAGACACACACACAGACAGACAGACAGATAGACATCGACGTCAAACTTATAACACCCCCCTTTTTGCGTCGGGGGTTAAAAGTAGCCTTGATAATTATTCCTTTTGTAACTCGCTGAATGCTTGTGGAATTTCCAAGAATCCGTTCTTAGTGAGTTCCTTCGTCTTAAAAGAAACCTAATTAACCTAACAACAAAATTAACAAACTAAGGAATTTTCGGCAGCTCAGCTAAAATATCGTGAAAAATTTGTTACAAACCAATTTATTTGTATAACATTCTGTATAACATACCTATGTCTAGTGGGTCACTGAAAATAATTTATATTTTAAATTATTTTCTCGGCGAAATTGCTATTCAAAGTGCCAAATCCTCAAGGATCCTGCAGTGTCCCTCAAACAAAATCTAATCAAAGTGTAATATGATTTATTTACTATGACATTGAGGCTGTAAAGTAAACTACAATAAAGAAGTAATTATTTATTACTAGCTGATGCCCGCGACTTCGTCCGCGTGGAAATAGTTTAAAAAATTGCTTTGTGTTAATCGCGATATTTTTACGATTATTGGTATCTATAATATCATCTTTTTTAGAACTTTAAATGTGTAGTACTTCATTCTTGGTTCATACAATGACAATGAAGAAAAACATTTTCGCGAGCGAAGCGAGCGCGAAAATTTGTACGATTGCACTACGCCACTATATAGTTCATACTTTAGCACCTACAGTAGCAAAGCAAACCTAACCTTTTCGCGCATGAAGCGAGCGTGAAATATTTTAGAACTGCACTATTTAACTGATTAGTGCTCCATTCTTGGATCATACAATAACAATGAAGAAAAACATTTTCGCGAGCGAAGCGAGCGCGAAAAATTTTACGATTGCACTACGCCACTATGTAGTTCATACTTAGAACCTACAATAGCAAAGTAAACCGAACATTGTCGCGAGCGAGGCGAGCGTAAAATTTTTTAAAACTGCACTACTTAACTGATTAGTGCTCTTTTCTTGGATAATACAATAACAATGAAGAAAAACATTTTAGCGAGCGAAGCAAACGCGAAAATTTTTACGATTGCACTACGCCACTATGTAGTTCATACTTAGAACCTACAATAGCAAAGTAAACTCAAAATTTAAGCGAGCGAAGCGAGCTGAATTTTTTTTACTTCTGCACTACTTAACTGTGTATAAATACTTGGTTCATGCAATAACCGTCAAGAAAAACATTTTCGCGAGCGAAGCGAGCGCGATAATTTTTACAGTTGCACTACGCCACTATGTCATTCATACTTAGCACCTACAATAGCAAAGTAAACCGAACATTGTCGCGAGCGAAGCGAGCGCGAAAATAATTACAGTTGCATAACGCCACTATGTTATTCATACTTAGCACCTTCAACAGCAAAGTAAACCGAACATCGTCGCGAGCGAAGCGAGCGTGAAATTTTTTAAAACTGCACTACTCAACTGATTAGTGCTCTTTTCTTGGATCATACAATAACAATGAAGAAAAATGAAAATTTTTACGATTGCACTACGCCACTATGTAGTCCATACTTAGAACCTACAATAGCAAAGCACAACTGCACTACTTAACTGTGTAGGACTCCATACTTCGTTCATGAAATAACCATTAAGAAAAACATTTTTGCGAGCGAAGCGAGCGCGATAATTTTTACAGTTACACTACGCCACTATGTTATTCATACTTAACACCTCCAATAGCAAAGTAAACTGAACATTGTCGCGAGCGAAGCGAGCGTGAAATATTTTAAAACTGCACTAATTAACTGATTAGTGCTCTTTTCTTGGATCATACAATAACAAAAAATTTAAGCGAGCGAAGCGAGCTGAAATTTTTTTACAACTGCACTACTTAACTGTGTACTTGGTTCATGCAATAACCATTAAGAAAAACATTTTCGCAAGCGAAGCGAGCGCGATAATTTTTACAGTTGCACTACGCCACTATGTTATTCATACTTAGCTTCTCCAATAGCAAAGCAAACCGAACATTGTCGCGAGCGAAGCGAGCGTGAAATTTTTTAAAACTGCACTAATTAACTGATTAGTGCTCTTTTCTTGGATCATACAATAACAATGAAGAAAAACGAAATTTTTTACGATTGCAACACGCCACTATGTAGTTCATACTTAGAACCTACAATAGCAAAGTAAACCCAAAATTTTTGAAATTTTTTTACAACTTCACTACTTAACTGTGTAGGACTTCATACTTGGTTCATGTAACAACCATTAACAAAAACATTTTCGCGAGCGAAGCGAGCGCGATAATTTTTACAGTTGCACTACGCCACTATGTAATTCATACTTAGCACCTACAATATTAAAGTAAAGCGAACATTGTCGCGAGCGAAGTGAGCGTGAAAATTTTTACAGTTGCACTACGCCCCTATGTTATTCATACTTAGCACCTTCAATAGCAAAGTAAAGCGAACACTGTCGCGAGTGAAGCGAGCGTGAAATTTTTTAAAACTGCACTACTTAACTGATTAGTGCTCTTTTCTTGAATCATACAATAACAATGAAGAAAATTAGACCGTGCTTCCCACTATAATACATATTAATACAGGAGCCCAACCATGGGCAGGGGTTTCTACCTATTTTTATTCTTTCAGTCATTTATAGAGCTTCCCTATAAACAATGTTTTCTGTTGTATTACCGGGAGCATACACAAACATGCTAGTAGCATCGCTCACTCTCGATAAAGCCACGTACAATTGTCCGTGACTGAAGCAGCTGGTGGTGAGGTCTACGCCAGCTGTTCGCAGTGTCTGTCCTTGCGCTTTATTTATCGTCATGGCAAAGCAGAGGCTGACAGGAAACTGTACGCGTTTGAAGCGGAATGGAAAGTTGTTGGGAATTAGAGGTATTCGAGGAATAAAGACGCGTTCTCCGACTCCGCACCCTGTCAACACCTCCGCTTCTATAACGTTACGCTGCAGAGCCGTCACTTTTAGGCGGGTACCATTACATAATTTTGGTGGACTCAGGTTTCTCAGCAGAATTATAGGCACTCCGACTTTTAAATTCAGTGTGTGCGACGGAAGTCCGGGGGCAGATAACGAATTCAAAAATTCTATGGGATAATTGGTGGTCTCGTCTTGATCGGCAACCCGATTAATGGAGATATACTGAACATTGTCTCCAGCAATACGCATTAATATGTTGTTGTTTATTGCAGCAGCTTGATCGTTTCGAGTGGTTAGTATTGCGCGCTCACAGAGCCAAGAATTCTCTTGAACCATCATATTCTCTGTCTCACCATACACTGAAGTAATTAGTTCCTCAGAAGAAGAAACTGTTTGGCATAAGCTAGGTGGAAGTCTTACCTTTCCTTCTTCTTTAGGATACGTATCATTTCCGATTCGAAGTAACATGTCGGCGAATTCTTGTGCGTTTACATTACCACCTCTTCGTGCTCGCATGTTTTCTGTTAAATGCATTTGTGTGATATGGGGCCAGAGAACTGAACTTTTGAGACAGGCAAACACTTCATCTGCTCTTGTGCCTCGTGGCACTACAGGTAAAGTTTGCCTGAAGTCTCCGCAAAACAGTAATGTTATGCCTCCCATAGATCTTTCATTTCGTCGTATGTCTATGAGCGTTCTGTTGACAGCCTCTATTGCCTTTCGGTGTGCCATGGTACATTCATCCCATACAATTAGACTGCATTCTCGCAAAACACGTGCTTTGTCACTGGTCTGCGAGATATCACAAACTGGTGTTTCAGATGTGTCTAACTGGATGGGTATTTTAAACATGGCATGTGCTGTTTTACCACCAGGCAATAACGTGGCTGCTATCCCTGACGATGCCACAGCTAGAGCAATTTTGCCTTGGCTACGAATTTGCGCCAGAATAACTTTGGTCAAGAACGTTTTTCCCGTACCACCGGGCGCATCTAAAAAAAACATTTCCCCTGAATTGTTTGTGGCACTATCACAAACACGATGGAAGACATTTTGCTGTTCTTCTGTCAAGCTGGGTAGATCATCTCGAAGCGTTGCCGTTATTTCTGCGGAGTTGTAGCTTGTTTCCGCGGTATATTCCCTGTTGCCACGTTGCTCACCGTTTGAGTTTGATGTGGGTTCAGGCAATCCATAACTTGGCAAGGGATTTCCACCAATGGACAATACTGTGTCTTGAATGGACAGCAGGCAGCGATTTAGAGACGCATCGGAACTCTGACCATCTCTCAAAAAATCTTCTGCTAAAATTTGTATTTTTGCCAAAGTTGTGGAGCATCAGATAATCCACAGAACACCAACAACATAGAAAATAAATGGCGCAAGCGGCGTGGACTATCACTAACGCACGCTTCAGCTAGTGTATCATCCCAATGTTGGTCGTCATCAAGTAAATGTCGCGCTCGGCAAGCAACCAAAAATGTGGGCTGTTCGACATCATCGACCGTTCGTAGTGCACTAAAGGATGTAGGGCCACGTACCGTGTGTAAAAGTAATCGCAAATAAAACAATTCTGTATTATTTGGATGCACTGTATAAACTCTTCCCAAAATGTGTTCCTTGAAGACACCTGGAACGCCTTCTACGGTATCACCTCTTTTCCGACGATTAAAAGCACCTTGCTGTTTATTGTATGTGTAATACGCAGGTACTTCTTCATACAATAGGGTTTTAGCGAATTCATCTGCCTCACATAATTGAAAAAAAGCTAATAGGGTTGTTTGTCTTGGGTTTTCCAAGCGCTCCCTAACATTATCGGGGTCAAAATATATGCGTTGACCGCCTTCCAAGTGTACGTCTAGATGTGTGACTGGCGGGTACCTCTCATGTATAGGAAAACTCAAGGTACGCCAAACTGCTTCAGATGTGCTAATGTAACGACCGGATTGGTACCGTGTTACTTCATCCCGATTTCTGTTAATTGCAAAGGTAGCTTGATCACTACCTTTGTTGACATATTTGCATATGTATTTAATTGATTCTACACTGTTACACATTTCCACATTTATGTGGGCCTGAAAAGTCTTAGACAGCACTGGAGAGTAAGCTACTACCCATCTATTATCAACAGTGATTTGTTGACCACGTACATTTTTTTCCGCTGTAGAGGTAAACGGCGGCGATAGGATGGATAGCCATCTTCGCCTGTTATCGTTTGCTCCACCGGTGTTTTTGGGAATCTTTTTGTACAGCGGCCATCTCGCATACAGGGAGAGTTAATATTGACGGCGCCGCAAGGTCCATGTACCATGTGTGTTTTAATAATATCGTAAAGCATAGGGTCCTCATTAGGGTCTGGAAACTCCGCGCTTATTATATGGTCAACGTCATTCGCTCGTATTTTTTCCTGCAGCCAAAGAAGTATGTGTGCATGCGGCAAGCCCCTCTTCTGCCATTCGACACTATACATTTAACACAGTGACGCACCGAACACATTGTTTTTAGTGAGCAGATCGATTAATAACTTGAGTTTCAAGTGAAATACTCGAGCGACAACATCGTGTCTATCCTGAGAAGCTTGTCCTTGAAAAAGCTCTCGAGTTATTTCAGCCCACTTCGGATTTGTGGTTAACGTGATAAATAGGTCGGGGCGCCCATATTTTCTCACGTAACAGAATGCATCCTGTGTACGCTCGTGCATGTATCTTGGCCCGCCGGTAAAACTCGAAGGCAGAATGATTAATCGACCCAAATCTTCAGTGCTGGTGTCCTGTTGTAAAGCATCCCGCAGGTCGACATAATTTTCAGCGCGAAGTTTTCTTTGATTTGTGCGAATGAACACTAATCGCTCTGTTTCAATTTTCGCATACATGTCAACCAAGAACTGGTTAAACAAACCACGAAAGCGTTGTAAGTGTGCAAAACGGTCCCGCCTAATTTGCAATAGAAAACAATAAAATTGCAACGCTGACATTTTTTTGTTAAAATTAGGGTTTCCAGTTGCAGGGTTGACTTGGTGTATACCAAAATTATACCCATCCTCGCCACGGCAGTAAATTAGCGGATATTGAAACGCATCATAAGCACGATGAGTTTCACTAATCCTTTCCAAGCGGTCATTCCGGGCTCGCAGCACAATGTCACGCCTGTCACACTCTTGATCCACCAAGACAACAGCAACTTCATTTGTCGTAGGAGCATTATAACGACCACGATGCTCTCCTGCGGGACGTCTTTCAGCACTGATTACTAATTTAAAATCATTTTCTTGATCTCGGGTAATGGACTCCAGTGCAGCTTTAAAATTATTAATGTATGGGTTTGTTTCATGTAGCATGTTTTGCAGTTCAGTAACTAACCTCGCGTTGAGATTCTGAAAGTTTCTATTTCTAATTTCAGCTTGTTCGCAATAATCGGATACAAAATATATTTGTAAAAATTTTGGTTCATTTACAGGCAATAAAGATCCAATCAAGTGATAGACTTGGCCCTGAATTTTAAACGTGGGCATAAATGCTCCTTCCACAATTTGATTTGCACCAAAAGAAGTCATTTGAAATGCACTATTGTAGCTACGGATATTTTTTAGAAAATGTTCAGAGTGTGGATGTTCTCCGCTAAGAAGCGATTTTATAAGCTCTGGAGGTTCTTGGAAAAGGTCTAAATGAACTTTGCCACTTGAGCAACACAGTCCACTCGACTTTTTTCTCCATTTTAATGCTCTACAATGAGAACAGATTTGGTCCATTCCACCTATATCAGCGAACTCAGCATAATTAATATGAGAAGAGTAAGAAAATCCACTCCTATATTTATCAATCCACGGCTGTTCTTCAGTAACAATTGACTCTTCAGAAGAAATCGACATTCTATTTAAGTTATAACGAAGGCGATCTTCATTTAAGCGAGACTCTCGTTGTTCTTGTGTCTCTGTCAGTCTGATTTCGGAAATTCTTTCTCTCTCAGAAGACAAATTAGTGTAGCGATCTTGAATCTAATGCTCATAATAGTTTCTAGCGGTTTCCAAGCGATCCTCATATTGCGTGAAAGTTTCGGAAAGTCGAGATTCAGCGTGGCGCTGACTGTCAGCAGTTAAGCGTGCTTCCCTTTCTGTAAAGGTCTCTGAAGCTCGAGACTCAGCGTGTCGCTGGCTGTCAGCAGTTAAGCGTGCTTCCCTTTCTGTAAATGTCTCTGAAGCTCGAGACTCAGCGTGGCGCTGACTGTCAGCAGTTAAGCGTGCTTCCCTTTCTGTAAATGTCTCTGAAGCTCGAGACTCAGCGTGGCGCTGACTGTCAGCGGTTAAGCGTGCTTCCCTTTCTGTAAATGTCTCTGAAGCTCGAGACTCAGCGTGGCGCTGACTGTCAGCAGTTAAGCGTGCTTCCCTTTCTGTAAATGTCTCTGAAGCTCGAGACTCAGCGTGGCGCTGACTGTCAGCGGTTAAGCGTGCTTCCCTTTCTGTAAATGTCTCTGAAGCTCGAGACTCAGCGTGGCGCTGACTGTCAGCAGTTAAGCGTGCTTCCCTTTCTGTAAATGTCTCTGAAGCTCGAGACTCAGCGTGGCGCTGACTGTCAGCGGTTAAGCGTGCTTCACGTTCTTCAGCGGTTTCTTGTGAACGAAACTGTCTCTTCCGTTTAGCATCTTTTGAGTACTGAGAAAGATTAGATCTCTTTCTAAAAGGCATTTTAATATTTAAAAGTAGGTACCTAGCTGAACCTACACTTATTTTCAAACGGTTTAGCTAAGTATCGATAGCTGAAAACAACTTATTACCCGATACTTGAGCTATTTTATACTTACTTATCTAAAAAACACGAAAATAAAATGCCTATACCTACCTATTCACACCTAACCTAAAAGCAACTAAGCCGCCAGAGAATGCAGAAAATAAAATAAACTACCTATTAAGCCTACTATAACTACTTCAACTTTCAAAAAAATAACTTAGCATAACAACATATGGCTGGAATATCTTAAAAGCTATACTTACTTATTTTCAAATAGCTAAAATTACCTAAGTGAAACTTATACATAAACTATTAAACACAAACTATTACACAAACTATTTTTTATCTAAAAAACACGAAAACAAAATACCTATTTATTCACACGTAACCTAAAAGCAAAGAGCTGAGAGTAAAATAAAATATAATACAGTTACCTATACCTACTTAAACCAAAAATCTTCACCTTTCCAGAAAATAACTCATCAATGCAAATTATAGCTATAAAAGCTACTACCTACTCGTGTCAACCTACTTATAATAATTTATACCTAACCTATAACTAATTTTGAAATTGAGAAACAGATAAAATCGTAACAATATGTAACGTCTAATACAAACTACAAAAATAAATTAAGACCTATCACTGAAGAAAAGTTTTGTAAGTTAACTAATTTCAAAAACAATAAGAATTAAGAATCTGCTGCAATCCTAAAGTAAAATTTTAAGAATGCATACAATTTTTTCTTATTTATGAGACAACCATCAACAACGACTGCCCTCACTCGACTGCTCGTTCAAGTCGCGCACTCGGAGACATTCCTTCCCGCCCCGGCCCCCGGCCACGCGTCTTGCTCTTGACTACGGCGCGGCCGCGCGCGTGCCGTCAAGCGAACAATTATTATTATTCATAATATTATTAGGGGGGGGGTAAGGGAGTGCACCACCATCTTAGTGCTCCAAATGTCAACCTCACCTGCCCGTGGTGCCCCCTGCTGATTAACGAACGAGGCTCTGACGACCGAATAATGGCGGTATAACCATTCAAATGAGCTGGACTGGAATAAATTACGCAGACCGGTGTCGGGCAGCAGCGACATCGGTGCAAGCAGTCTGGCCCTGCGATGGCCAACACGCCTGCCCAGCGTGGCCATTATGGGCATATCTTCCCATGATTAGCGTCACAACACAACGGCCCCTAGTCCCCGGCAGCCCTACTATTCCCGTTCACGGTAGCGGACGTGGTCACGGTAGAGCAGGGGGTGCAAAGAATCACCGGGTTTCGGACAGCTACCATAAACATCGAATGTATTTGGCAACTTATAATACACGGACATTGAGAGCGGACGAACACCTCGCTGAAATCGAAATAGAGCTGAGCAGAATTAAATGGCATGTTTTGGGGCTATCAGAAGTCCGAAGAGAGGGGGAGGACATGATAACCCTGGAATCGGGCAATATGCTCTATTATCGACAAGGCGACCAGGCTTCACAAGGAGGTATTGGATTTTTGGTCAATAGAGTCCTCACAAATAACGTACTGGAGATCAGTAGTGTGTCGTCGAGGGTGGCATATGTTATACTCAAGCTGAATAAGAGGTACTCCCTTAAGATAGTACAAGTCTATGCGCCCACGTCGACACACGCTGATGACGAAGTTGAGGCCTTATACGAAGACATTGCAAAGGCGCTTGATAACACCACCAAAACTCACTTCAATGTCGTTATGGGGGACTTTAATGCTAAGGTGGGAGTACAGGAACATGGCGAGTTAAAAGTAGGACCACACGGATTTGGTCACAGAAATCACAGGGGGCAGATGCTTGTTCACTTCTTGGAGCGGAAAGGGCTATTCCTGATGAATTCTTTCTTCAAGAAAAAGCCCTCTAGAAAGTGGACATGGCATAGTCCGGATAATGTGACTAAAAATGAGATTGACTTTATAATGACGGATCGCAGATATATATTTGAAGATGTCTCAGTGATCAATAGGTTTGATACCGGCAGCGATCACAGGCTTGTGCGTGGTATCTTAAATATAGATCTGCAATTAGAGAGACAACGTCTGATGAAGTCAACTCTCCGACCAAAACCGTTGCAAAGTGTAAGCTCCGAACAATTCCAAATTGAGCTCAAGAACCGGTTCGAGCTGCTGGAAACCAACTTGGACATTGACCAACGATTCACCAATTTTGTAGATGTCGTTCGTGAAGTGGGACGCAAATACTGTCAGAACGATCATAAAAGGGTGTCAAAGATATCCGAAGATACCCGTAAACTTATGGAGCAGAGACGGGAGACTTCCTCAGCATTGCCTGAGTGGCATACTTTGAACAAGCGCGTCAAGAAGCGAATAAGATTCGACCTCCGGCGCTCCAACACCCGCAATATACAAAATGCGATCGAGCAAAACCGAGGTTCGAAAGTGTTCGCTAAGCGACTTGAGAGGAGCCACTTAACAAAGTTGAGAAACCCCGTCGGTAAAATCGTAACGTCTCAAGCAGAGGTCCTAGAGGAGATCGAACGATTTTACTCTCAACTATACTCCTCCAAAGCTCCAAAAGCGGCTCAAGACACGAACGACAAACGTGCGACATTGACCCGCCACTACACCGAAGACATCCCAGACGTTGACCTTGGCGAGATGCGAATAGCCCTCAATCAACTTAAAAACAACAGGGCACCTGGCGATGACGGCATCACATCAGAGCTTCTACGTGCAGGAAGGAGGTACGTACTCCGATCCTGAAAGAGCTAGCAGAGCTCTTTAATGACGTCATTGCAAACGGAACAACGCCAAAAGCATGGAGCAAGAGTGTGGTAATTCTTTTCTTTAAGAAGGGTGACAAGGAGCTTCTGAAGAACTATCGGCCGATATCACTCTTGAGCCATGTTTATAAGTTGTTTTCGAGGGTGATCACAAATCGCCTCGCCCGAGGGCTTGACGATTTTCAACCTCCGGAGCAGGCTGGGTTTCGAAAAGGCTACAGCACCGTAGACCACATCCACACCTTGAGGCAGATTATACAGAAGGCCGAAGAGTATAATCTACCACTCTGCCTTGCTTTTGTGGACTACGAGAAAGCCTTCGACTCTATCGAAACTTGGGCTGTTCTGGAGTCACTGCAGAGATGCCAAGTCGATTGGCGTTATATCGAGGTGCTGCGATGTATTTACGATACTGCGTCAATGACCGTCCAAGTACAGTCTCAGCAAACAAAACCAATCAACTTGAGAAGGGGGGTTAGACAGGGGGATGTAATATCCCCAAAACTGTTTAATAGTGCACTAGAAGACCTCTTCAAAACGCTGGACTGGACAGGACGAGGATTTAATATAAATGGCGAATACATCTCACACCTGCGGTTCGCCGACGATGTGGTTATCCTTGCAGAGACTCCAGAAGATCTGGAGCAGATGCTGAGTAGTCTAAGCCGCTCTTCCAGACGAGTTGGTCTCGGGATAAACATGGACAAAACCAAGGTTATGTTCAATCAACATGTTGTCCCGATACCCGTGAACGTCGAAAATGTTGGAATCGAAATTGTTTCAGAGTACAACTACCTTGGCCAGACCATACAATTGGGTAGAAACAATTTCGACGAAGAAGCCAACAGAAGGATACGGCTGGGCTGGGCGGCATTTGGAAAATTAAGTCAGGTCTTCTCATCGCCAATACCTCAATGCCTGAAGACGAAAGTCTTCAATCAATGTGTCCTTCCCGTCCTCACTTATGGCGCTGAAACGTGGACACTAACAAAAGGCTTGATCCACAAATTTAAAGTCACTCAGAGAGCTATGGAGAGGGCTATGTTAGGAGTTTCTCTTAAGGACAGGATTCGAAATGAAGAGATCCGTAAGAGAACCAAGGTCGCCGACATAGCTCAAACCATTAGCAAGCTGAAATGGCAGTGGGCAGGCCATGCTTGTCGCAGAAGCGATGGCCGTTGGGGCCGAAAAGTCCTAGAGTGGAGACCGCGAACAAGTAAGCGTAGTGTGGGGCGCCCTCCAGCACGTTGGACTGACGATATAAAGCGGGTGGCGGGAAGTGGCTGGATGAGGAAGGCTGAGGACCGGGTGTGGTGGCGTTCTCTGGGAAAGGCCTATGTTCAGCAGTGGACGTCCGCAGGCTGAGATGATGATGATGATAATATTATTATTTTTCTTATTATTATAGAGTTACCTATTGATTTGAGTTCGTTTATTTAAAAGTAATAATATGTGTTATAAATAACTTTACCTTAAAAAATTACATAGTGCTTTCATCATCTTAATATATATAAATTACGTGTCACGTTGTTTGTCCGCGATGGACTCCTAAACTACTGAACCGATTTTTATCAAACTTCGTAACTATCTGTAATTTGGTCGAACTTAAAAGATAGGATAGTTTTTTTGGATTGGGATAGTTTATTTGTTTTATATATATAGATAAGTCGGCGGTACGAAGTTCGCTGGGTCAGCTAGTATACTATATATACCACATGACCAATGAATTTGCCGACTAAGTACCGATCACGGTCCGATTACTATTACATCTTCTTCTTGTTTATCAACCTATAGACGTCCACTGCTGGGCAAAGGTCTCTTGCTTGAACTTCCACAGGTCTCGGTCTTGTGCCGCCTGAATCCAGCGGCTCCCTGCGACTCGTTTGATGTCGTCGGTCCTACTGGTGGGGGAGTCTGCCAACACTGCACTTCCCGGTGCGTGGTCGCCGCTCTAGCACCTTGGGACCCCAACGACCATCAGCTCTACGAACTATGTGCCCCGCCCATTTCCACTTCAGCCTCGCGACTCGCTGAGCTATGTCGGTGACTTTGGTTCTCTTACGGATCTCCTCATTTCTGATTCGATCCCGTAGGGACACTCCGAGCATAGCTCTCTCCATCGCCCGCTGAGCGATCCTGAGCCTACTTATGAGGACCTTAGTTAGTAAGATTACTATTATATACTCACAACTAATAAAACCTGAGTCGTAGTATTATTATCGTCGTATCGAAGCATTTATCAAAAAAAACTGCCACCATCATAGCTGTGCTACCATCATCGGATGGTGTGGCTAGCTATCAAAACTATTATTAGGTACTATTTTATACGTGGTGTATTTAGAGGATAAGTTGTCATTATTTTAGTTGATAAGAATCATTAAATCCTAATCGAATGAATTGCTGCTATCCGTTGAGGAGTTTTGTGCTCTATCTCCGATAATATTTATCAGATCTTCACCAAAATTGGACACAACTTACCTGATAGTACAAACTTTTTAATAAAGAAAAAAATATCAAAATTGTTTCATATTTGACTAAGTTCTTGAGTGAAATCGACAAAAACTTTCAACCCCTATCCTGGAAGTCTTATTATGTATCGGGATAAAAACTATCCTATATGTTGACCCGGAGTATCAGCTACCGCTATACCAAATTTCATTTAAATCTGTTCAGTAGTTTTCGCGTGAAGCCCGGACAGACAGACAGACAGACAGACAGACAGACAAAAATAAAATAAAAATCTGTTTTGGGTTCAGTATCGATAATAAAGCACCCCCCGGTTAAAATTTTCAAAATATATTAAATGTACAGAAACCTTCCAGTTACAGTTTTATTATAAGTATAGATTATTCTTTCTCGACTGGGAGACATATTATTTTACTGTCCCAAAAATATTATAAAATTCCTTTCCGGGATTCGTCCCGACGGTTTCATATCAGGATCCTGTTCAATGTTAAATAAGCTAATATTCAATATCCTATTTACCGAGCGATGTTGTCGCTCAGCTAAATCAATTGGACCTACGAAAGAGACTAAGAATACCACCTAACTTTTTGCACCTAGCTTATTGTTTAATCAGACAGGTTAGTGTGCAGGTTACCTCACGATGTTTTCCTTAACCGTCAAAGCATGTGATATTTAACTTCGAAAAGTCAGAGGTGCTTGCCCGGGATCGAACCTGCGACCCCCCCAATAGGAGACCACAGTCGTAACCACTAGGCTTTCACTGCTTCATAATATAATATCATTACTTAATATATTATCGTCGTCTAATTGGTTTTTGGAACCACGTTTTAGACTAATTCCCGCTACTTAGCTCTTAATTGACATACCGTGTACGGATAGTATTCATCACCTAGTAGGTACATGCTAACACATTATTCTACGCTATTATTCTATGAATACAAATCTTACATGTGGTCGCTGTCTGCGAGTATCTGTGTTAATTTAAACCAACACCAAGGTTATGGATAACATTTGGACGCGCTAGTATCATAACGTTCATGATCACGGACAATCATTCACACAACTGTACGTCGCTATCTAATGATTGTTCATATCGTTGATAAGCCGTTGTGTGGTCTATTATAGTAATACAAAAGCACTCAGAGTGATTGCATACCTATGGAAGTGTTAAGATATTAATAATAAATCATAATAATCAAGTTTTATTCTGTATTGTGAAGTGAAAATATGCAGGCTGTCAGAAGATCAACTTTATTAATAAATAATGCTAGTAAGCAGATCACAAGGTTGGTAGATAATATTTTTAATAGGTGTTATTATTATAAATCGGAGGAAGTTAACAGTTATAAATTATGATACACATTAAATTACCTATAAATCTATTTTTTCCTATAGCTGAACTAAAAAGGTAAACAAGTCGTTTCTCGCAGTTAAAACCTTTAATTTAAGAGCTCATATTTGATATGTGTTTATTTCCAAATTCTTAAAGAATAACTTGTATTTCGCATTTTTCGGTTCAACTTTGGTTAACTTTCTCTTCTACTTCGATTTTATCAACCGATAGATGTCCATAGTTAGACAAAGATCTATCTTGTAGAGACTTCTACACGGATCGGTCTTGTGCCGCCTGTTTCCAGCGGCTTCTCGCAACTTATCTAATGTCAAGGGTCCATCTAGTGAGAGGTCTGCCAATACTGAGTTTTCCGGTGCGAAGTCGGCACTCCAGCACCTTGGGACTCCGATGACCATTACTTATTTTAACAATACATTATAATTATGATCAAGTAGTTAAATATTTATATTCGTGTTCGATATTGAATGAAATCTTTTATTAAAATTTATACTTACAAATTATTTCAGAGCAGTGAACAGTGCAACGATCAGTACTAATGAGGGGGGCCATAACCTAAAGTCATGGAGAGAAATACCGGGTCCCTCTTCACTTCCTATAATCGGGCAGTTGCATCATTTTTTGCCTGGAGGTTAGTCAGTTTTTCCTTTCTCGTTACATAATATCATATGTATAACCTTTAGTTAAAAAGGTATTGAAAAGAACATTCCACAAACAATTCTAGACTTGCATTAGGTAACACAAGTTTAAGAAATCGATCAAAGTATTCTCATGGAAAAATCATAAATTATACTATAATTGTTAAAAAACTTGAAACGGCCAAGCCACATATTTTGAATAAGGTGTAGACTTGTAGAGTTTGTGAAGTTAGGGCTTGTAGAGTTAGAAGTTTGGCTCTACATGAGATCTCCTTTTGACAGTGCGTGAGCACTCGTTTGCTCGTCTTGCCAACATGAAAATGTTTTTGGTGGGATAATTATTTACCCACTTAAAATATTACTAAAGTAAAATGCTTCAGGTTCTTTTTTACCTACTTAAAATATTAAAAATACTTCAGGTTCTTTTTACAAGAGTGAAGACCTAATAAATAAAGTTTTATATGAAACATTCGGGCCCATTTTAAGGATGGATGGCTACTTCGGCGCTCCTTCTATTGTTATGCTCTATGACGCCGAAGCTGCAGCACTCGTGAGTAATTACTCTATAAAGACACATCACCCACTAGAAGATGTACCCAAGAACAAGAACCTTATGTTCTTCGGTATCTTTGCCATTAAGACTGTTAATTAAAAAAATAATATATATATAAATATATAAATATAATATATTATAAATGTTTAAAAGCACAATATAATTTTTACATTAAAGATATTTTGAATTTTAAAACAACAATAAATACCTACTTTGACATTTTTTCCTAACTTTGTTATATTTACTTCACTAGTTTTTTGTAGGTTTCATTAAAATAAATCGTAGAATTAGGTAGATACTAATAAAATATTTTGACTAATTTTTTTTTATAAATAATTATTTGTTTGGAGACCCCGCATTGGCTGACACTTCTCGCTGTTCTCTAAACTGCAAGAACGCGATAAAGATCGTATGCCATTGTATAGCTGACCCTATAACTTGCATACCTTATAATTTTATAATCTCGTACCACGTAGGTACCTACCAACTTAGAAATAATCATCAAATCTATTCTTTTTTTAAGAAAACTCAGGATTATGTAGTGCTTGTGATTCCTTTCCTTCAATCAGATACTTCGTGGTGAAAATTGGATGCCGAATAGGCCGGGTTTCGAATCGCTTCATTATTTCCGAAATAATTATTACAAAAAGGAAGGTGCCGACCCAGACGCACCAATTGGTCTAATTACAGGGTAAGTTAAAAACATTTTATAAACCTTAAATTGTCGTCAATAACGATGGAATAATATATAGTACATAATATAATATGCCAAGTCACGGTACGTTACCTATAACTCGCCCAAGTACCTAGCTAAGTTTGCAACTGAGCTTAGCTTAGCTTAATTAATTATTTATTGTTATTTATATATTATTTACAGAGACGCAAACTATTCCGAAATACTTAAATTATTTCTTCTTCTTCTTTTTTATCAACCGATAGACGTCGACTGCTGGACAAAGGTCTCTTGCATCGACTTTCACAAGCCTCGGTCTTGCACCGCATGCATCCAGCGGCTCCCTGCGACTCGTTTGATGTCGTCGGTCCACCTAGTGTGAGGTCGCCACTCCAGCACCTTGGGAACTATAAACTAAAGGTTTAACAAGCGCCTCTATAGTAAATATTAGCACATAAGTACACCATTTTTATTAATAACTATTTTACTTATTTGTTACAGCCATGGCGAAACATGGAAAAAATTTCGATTAACTGTAAATCCTATTTTGTTACAACCAAAAACTATTAAACTATACACCAATCAACTCAATAAAGTAGCAGACGATATGATTGAAAGGTAACTCATATTAAAACCACATTTAATTCTGGTTAAGTGATTAAGAAACCACTTAATCAAATCCAAAAAATTGGTAACGTTCTGAGAACTAATACCTATGGTGTACAACGTGTAGTGTTGTGTACAACGGTACACGTAACCTGTGTCTTCCTTAAAAGAAATAATTTTAACACTAAAATACGTCTAAAGCAAATTATATAATTAGAATGTGCATTTTCTTGTGTTTAGTACGCACTTTTTTTTTAAAAGAATATTAGTCAAGTTGAAGTTGACTAATATCCTCCTGTTCCCTCCAAATAAGCGGAAAGCTTGTACCAGGAGCGGGTACGGCAATAGTGCAACGGGTGGGATTCGAACCTACGACATTTCAGTTTTCAGTCCACACCTTTAACCGTTGGGCTATTGAGGCTTCATAATATAAAGGCACATAAATGCACACTTTAATAATAATTTGCTCGGTATTACCTGTACAAAATAATTTCGACGTTTCACATCTGCCAGAAGTCACGTGATGGCTCACAATTTTTTATTAGGGTTCCGTACCAAAATGGTAAAAATGGAACCCTTATGGTGAGAGATTCTCCGTCCGTCCGTCCGTCCGTCCGTCTGTCACAGTCGATTATTTCAGTAACTATTAAAGCTATCGACATGAAATTTGGCATAGTTGTGTATAATAGTGGCCCAACATCATTGGAATAAAGAAAAATCGAAAATTATTTATAGTTTTTGATTAATCGGCCAAAATGACGAAAAAAATACCGTTTCCCCCCCTTATCTCCAAAGTTTACCAATCAAAAAATCTGAAATAAGTATGGTCAATAGAGGTTTATGTATATTTTACAGGAAAAATAAAATCAACGCAAAAATTATTTTAGTTTAATTAAAAAAGGGGGGAAATCAGGGGTTTGAAATTTCAAAGTAAGATAATTATACCGAGTTGGGTATCATATGAAAGGCCTTTACTTGTGCATTCTAAAACAGTTTTTTATTTATTTCTATATATAATAGTTTTTGAGTAATCGGCCAAAATGTCGAAAAAAATACCGTTCCCCCCCCTCCCTTATCCCCGAAGTTTACCAATCGAAAAATCTGAAATAATTATGGTCAATAGAAGTTTATGTATATTTTACAGTAAAAATAAAACCAACGCTCTAACTAGCATAGTTTTTTTTTACTTTTGGAGTACGGAACCCTCGGTGCGCGAGTCCGACTCGCACTTGGCCGGTTTTTTATTGATATAATATCAATATTATAATATATTATATATATAATATATCATATATTATAAATATTATATTTTATAACGGCTCCAATCTTACAGAATGAGATTGATACGCAACGAGAAAAATATGTTGGACGGAAATTTTGATTTTGAGATGAATCGATGGTCATTAGAGTCCATTGGTGTGGTAGCTCTTGGCGATCGCCTCAACTGCTTCGATCCCAACCTGCCTGAGGGTTCTCCTGCCAGGAAGCTGATACAGATGGTTCACGACATATTCAGCGCAACTGACAAGCTGGACTTTAAACCAAGTCTGTGGAGATACATTTCAACGCCCACGTTCAGAAAAGCCATGAAGTTGTATGAGGACCAAATCAAGTAAGTAAATATAGATTAGTAGTAAAAACTAGATGATAATATTATGTTATTAAATATAATGAAAGAATCTACGAAAATGAAATAGATCTACGAACTATCATAGAATATGTATATGTGCATCATATTTTATTATTTCTTCAGTATAAGTAAACATTTCATCGCGGAGGCTATGAAAGAGTTTAAATCTAAGAATCGGCCTTCTACAGAAGAAAAAGGCGTTTTAGAGAAGTTGCTGGAAATCGATGAGAATGTTGCTGTTATTATGGCTTGCGATATGTTATTTGCGGGTGTCGATACGGTTAGTTTTTTTCTGAAATATCATGAAATTGGGTATTTGAGCGTAATTTTTTTATTTATTTAAAATAACGTTTTTAATTATTGCAGCACAATGCAATTTCTCTTTTTTAAATACATTACTAGTCTCGGACTTATACTTTGTTTAATTGTGACTGTATCGGTCTGTCTGAAATTTTCTATGGAGCGTGTATGGAGCTGCTGAATTGTGACATCACACTTCAGTAGCGCTCTCTCTGTCTTACAGGAAACTTTAAAGCTCTATAACTTATTTGTTTTTTGACCGATTTATTTCTGTTTTTACAAAATGTTATTCTTACATGTTACATTTTCGATTATAAAAAGTGAATATCAACATTTTGATCACAGTCAAATACCCAATTATCTACGTTAAAATATGTCTAATAATTAAATATTTTTCAACAGTATCTTACCATTTTTCTTTGACCCATAAATGTAAGTATGTCACAGTAAGATTGTTGAAGCTATGATATAGCTATAACCCTAGGGATAATAGCTATATACCGAAATATAGTTAGACGGAAGCGATTCATAGCTATCTTACAAGGAATATAGCTTTAATACGACTACGATCTAGTAATATGTATCTATCTGACTAGACTAATCTAGCGAAATGATTAAAGTATAAATTTTCTTTTATTTGCACAAGTAAGATAGCTATAAACCTAGGTTTACAGCTATATCACGGCTTTAACTATCTTACTGTGACATATACATATATCCAATAGTAATTATAATACTAATTCATGAAAGAAAACTCCAATTGTGCACGGATCTTTACATATTTCATAAATATTTTTCGTTTGAATTATTATTAAATGCATTTAATTCAAATTCAATTTAATTTAATTGTCGACGTCATCTATGTATTATTATTTTTAAGAATTTTGCTGTAAATAATTAATAAAATAAAATTAATTCATTGAAATTATTTCTTTATGTGCAGGCTGCAACTACTATGACAACGACGTTATATTTGCTGGCCAAAAATCAAGATAAACAGAAGAAACTGAGAGAAGAAATTCTCTCGGATAAAGAAAAGCGTCCCTATCTCAAAGCATGTATAAAGGAGTCAATGAGAATATATCCAGTCGTGGCCGGTAACATGCGAGTTACTACGAAAGAATACAACATTTTAGGTTACAAAATACCAAAAGGCGTAAGTAAGATACAATATTGATGTGCATAAACAAGATACCCCTTTTTTAATAGTAGGAATTTAATTTCTGTTGACGTTCTATATTGTATTCTATTCAACTGACAAGTCTAGACTCTACCATCGGTTCGGAAACAGATTCTGCTGAGCAGAGCCAGCAAGAAATATAATGCAGCCCTAAAGATGCCACTCATTTAAAAAAAGAATCTTATTGTAAGTCAAGTCCCTCAGAATTCACATGATTATTCAAATATTTATTTAATTTCTAAATGTGCATCCAAGTAATTTAGCATTCCGGTATTATAGGGAGTAGAAATCAATTAGGGATATCGATTTAATTTGCACTACCATAATCAACATCTTAGACCACACCGTCACTACTCATCAGGTGAAATCGCAATCCGGGCTATTATTTTGTCTTTGAATAAAAAATCTGTAAAATGTGTCTCAATGTTTCAGACGTACGTAGCGTTCAATCATCAAGCTTTATGCATGATGGAAGAACACTTTCCGCAACCAGACAAATACATCCCCGAAAGATGGATCGTTGAAAAAGATGATCCGTTATATCACGGAAACGCACATCCGTTCGCTTGGAATCCGTTCGGGTTTGGAGTCCGTATGTGCATAGGTGAGAGAATTTATTACTACCTTCATTGATCTATATGATATCTGTTTTGAGATTTGAGGCACCCATAACAAGAACTTTATCATTTTTGATTGAGGTGAAATTATTATTTTTTTATTTATTTATTAATCATAAAGAATGTGCATGGTAAATTCAGTGCCACAAAAACCACAGTTGGTTTTACTGTGCAATAATTATTATGTTATCAATTTTGCCTTATGATGTGTAGAAGCTATTAATATTGCTGAAAAAGAAAAAGGAAACGACCTAGAGAGTGACATAGGCTACTTCTGTGTGAGTGTGTGTGTGTGTGTGTGTGTGTTGGTGTATGTGTGTGTTGGTATACGCGTGTGCGTTCGTGCAATAGTGAACTTGTATGCTTCTCGCATATGATTTGTTACAATTGTTTGTTCAATGTTCTCAGGTCGACGAATAGCCGAATTGGAAATAGAGACCTTCCTCGCTAAGGTGATAGAAAATTTTCAAGTTGAATGGTTCGGACCCCCTCTACGCACAAAACCAAGCTCTCTAAACTACACTGTTGGACCTTTTAATTTTATTTTTAAAGATGTTTAATTAATAATATAATTTATGGTTTATTAAAAACATGATTGAGCTGTTTTCTCTGATGATGCCTAATGCAAGTACACAATGTAACATATTACAATCAACTTAAACGATACAGCTGTCGGTACCCTTAACGAATTCGACGCATATTTTATCATTATACCTACTTGTACTAAGGCCGACATGCACCAAACCGCTTAAAACTTAGTAAAATTTTTTGATGCCGTTACATAATATTATTATAGATAGCTTAAACACATTTAACAGCTTGGTGGAAGTGGATCCTAATATTTTATTATTTATCTCTCTCAATATCAATGATTTATAAGTGGTAGTCTTCAATGTACATTGTACATAATAATCATAATATTACTGTCCATTCTCATTTTCTCATTGACCGAGCGAATCGAGGTCTACTTGAGTGAATTTGCACTTGTCCGTCCGTCCGTCTGCCAATTCTCTTAAATTTGACGAAATGGGGGGACGAAGTGGAGATTGAATTCGAGGCTCTATGTCAAAAACAGCTAGATATTAAAAGCTGAAACTTTTGGATAATTTCAGTTATACTTGAACAACAAATACTAATTATTGGATAAATATTATAAAGAAACGAAATATTTCATTTTTAATGGGCATCAGTATTTTTTACGTAACTTCACAACAAGTAATGTTATTATATATGGCGCTGTCATTTTTACTATCGCAAAAACAATTTTGCATCAAGTATTATTAATTTGTAATAACAAGTATGTTGTATTCAATTACCAAACATCACTAAAACATTTAATAACTTCACGTCATTTTTTTTAGATTATATTTCTTTGCTTCATCCTTCAATATAATTATTACAAAGGTAGTCACTCCAGTCGCCAGAGATAAGTCCGCGTATTTTACAGTTATACCCTACCCTAAAAATAAATCACCTTGGCAGCACCGTCTTAATTTTGCTCATTACTTTTTCGCGCGAGATAAGGACTGCACGCGCTCAGCGCGCCGCACTTAATAATTTAACCAGAAGTGCAGAAGATCGAGTGATATTGTAGGATAGTGTGATTGCAGTATTGTTCATCGGCTGAAATGATCATCATCATCATCATCGAAGGAAAAAGGTACGAGCTCTTTTCTGTGTTCAAACGATCTCTTGTTTGCGCTTACGTACCGCCACATAGCCTACTATATTATTGTTTTTGCATTAACATAAAAACGGTACACTTTTCGTATCGAGGTTTACTGTGAGTCTTCATCGATTACGAGGTATCAGAGAAAACGTAAATATTCTGAATTAAATATTACGTTACCTACTCTGCAAATACTTGCGGAAGTGTTTTATTATGAAAATTAATAAAAAATTAAAACACAACTATAACGATTATTATGGTAACACTATTGTTACAACTTGTCATCAATCACGATTGAATTAACTTAGTACCTACCCCCCAAATGTCTCGGATTTATTTAGGTAATTTATCATTATTATTTCTACATATCATATTATACATTCGAAAAATGTAATAAAATTCACGAATTCACTCAACTATATGCTCGTAACATTCGCTCAACGGGGCTTTAGTAGCTTGCCCAGCCGTTAACTATATTCGAGTACCTACTTGTAAACAAAAATATAATATTATTTATCTGGAGAGACGGTAGTGTCCCTGCCAAGACGAGCCAAGCGAAGCGTAAGGGAACTAACTACCCACCTTTTCTTCGATTTATCTGAAAACACTAATTGTTACGAAACACGTAAAATTAAAAGCAATGGTAGATGAACAAGCAGAGCAAGTAGCATATTATTAGATATTATAGAAGATATTAAATATTTGGAAGAAATAATGGCCATTTTCCTCGGTTTGAAAGTCTTGCTCGTAACTTAAACAACTGTGCAATGTTCGTGTCGACACTACGACGGTAATGAGTTATATTAATTGAAAGAGAGGCATTCAATACCCTCACTTAAATAAGTTAACTAGAACCAGTTGGCATTGGTGTGAACAATGTGAGCTTTGTTTTTTTTTGCGTCATACGTAAACACCGAAGAAAATCAAGCCGACGCCGAGTCTAGTAGGAACAGTTAATCCAGATACTGAATGGTCATTTTGACAAAGGGTTCAAAGTTACTTTATAAAAGTCGGTCAACTCGAAATTGACTCAAAATTACACTCGGCGCTTGGGAAATCGACGCATGAAAATATTCATGCCAACCATATGGCTCTTTATATTAAAAAAGGGGATGCAACAAAGACTACTCGTCCTGAGTATCACGGCCGTGAGTAAAGGAATGGGCCTACTATTAAAAGAGAGTGAAAACAGGGTGCAGGCCATGAAACACCTAAGCAGGAAGATGGCTGCAGGATCCTATGTGATTCAAACTTCGGAATCACTCAAAGCAGCATTAAACTCTTAATGCCTCAACTCAACAAGAAGTGCTATAAGATTCGGAAGGAGACAAAACTTTATTTGGATTGGCTTAATCCGAGAAACTAAAAAACAACAAACAGGGATTGACTGCGAACCTATTGCAATAACATGATTAACTGCGAGCTAATCATCAGTCATATACTAAAGCCATGACTCCACAAACAAATTGGAATTGGCTGCGAGTCAATTGCGATAATATAACTAGCTGTGAGCCACTCATGAGTCATATTCTAAAGCTGTGACTCCACAAACAAATCAGGATTAACTGCGAGTCAATTACGATAAAATAACTAGCTGCGAGCGAGCTACTCATGAGTGAAATCCTTAAGCTGTGACTCCAACAAAAAAAAAATCGGGATTGACTGCGAGTCAATTGCGATAACATAACTAGCTGCGAGCTACTTATGGTTCATATCCTAAAGATGTGACTTCCTAACTGCGAGCTACTCATGAGTCAAATCCTACAGCTATGACTCCACAAACAAATCGGGGTTGACTGCGAGTCAATTGCGATAACATAACTAGCTGCGAGCTACTTATGGTTCATATCCTAAAGATGTGACTTCCTAGCTGCGAGCTACTCATGAGTCAAATCCTACAGCTGTGACTCCTCAAACAAATCGGGATTGACTGCGAGTCAATTGCGATAACATAACTAGCTGCGAGCTACTTATGGTTCATATCCTAAAGATGTGACTTCTTAGCTGCGAGCTACTCATGAGTCAAATCCTAAAGCTGTAACACCACAATAAAAAGGGATTAACTGCGAATCAATTGCGATAACATAACTTGCTGCGAGCTATTCATAAATCACATACTAAAGCTGTGATTCCTTAAACAAATCGTTGACTGCGAGTCGATTGCGATTACATAACTAGCTGCGAGCTACTCATGAGCCATATCCCAAAGCTGCTAAAGCTGTGACTCCACAAAAGAAAATTGGTAATTGTGATAACCTTACTAGCTGCGAGCTAGTTATGAGCCATATCCTTATGACAATTGTGTAGAAAATGTGTAATCGTGAATATAAATGTACATTAGCTACAAATTATTGTCTGCGAGACAATATACGTTATGTTCTTACCTAACTATATACGGGTACTCGACCAGCCCGCAACCAGGAAAACTGGCGAGCGCCTCGTCGGTACTCGTCATGAACTGGGGGGGGGGGGCGTAACACTGCGGCGCAGGATAACAGCTTACCAACTTGATATGTGGGTTGTTATTAATAATAATTTATTACAAATAGGAGCTATTATTTCCGAGTTTTATTTTCTTGATGCCTAAACCTAATGTTAGGCTGTTCGTCTTATCAGTGACTCCAGGTGTTTTAATCAAGGTCATAAAAGAAGTTATAACCTATTTGAGATACCTAGGCTTTAAGTCCGTTTTTGCTTGAATAACAATACTAAATTTAAAAAATCCGTGCCTTGACAACAAGATCCGGACGCTTTATCTGTCGATGCATTTACGCTATGTGGGGCTTTTATATTTTTCTATGATTTTTGTTTCCTCCTTTTTCTTTAATTTTAAAGTGTCTGAGGAAAATCATTGATAACGAGGCAAACGGAATCCTAGTTTTTTCAAATTGGTTACCACAAGCGTGGTACTCTCTCCTACAAAGCTTGGTAGTTTCGGATACTACTTAATGTTAAACCTCATTAATACTTATTGCAATCTCATTTCACCATTCCTTGCACAAGTAACTTACCCTGAGTGTCGCGAGACTCTCCGGACTCTCTCTCTCTCTCCCTTAAAACAAGGCACCGACCCAGACTCAGCGTCACTAATGTTAACATCATTCTCTGACAGTATTTTAAAACAATATAATACCACACTCAAGTTTCGGTGGCAGTTGTGTAAATTAAATAATAAAAATGTATTTAAACCGTCAAAGACCAGCATTAGGTATCTTCTCTTACAGCGTTTGTTACGGAGTTTGAACCCTTATCGAATTGCAATATAATTTATGCTAAGAAATAGCATTGTCTCTGGAGCGAGCGTAAAACGTCTCCTCAAAGGTGTCTATAAGTTAAGATCAACCAAACCCTATTACTCCCGTACTTGGGTCCCTCAACTTGTTTTAAACTATATTAAAAATTGGTTCCCTTATAGTCACTCATCTTTAGAAAAAATCACTAAGAAACTTTTCAGTATACTAGCAATTTGCACTGCTCATAGACTACAAACTCTTCCATCAATTAAATTGGAAAGCAATATTACTTTCGAAATCGGGGTTTAAATTAGAATAACGGTAAATTAAAAAAAAAAAAAAAAAAAAAAACATACGCTGCGGCAGATACCAAGCCTATTCTCTCTCTCTCTTCCTACCTTACTTTCAAGAAAATCTGAGCATCTGCCCTGCTACACCCCTCCACACACTATATTTCCAGAACTAAAAATATAAGATCTGAGGGGACAAATAACCTGCTATTTACCTACAAGAAGCCTTACAAAAAGGCCGAACTTCAATCGATCAGCAGGTGTATCAAGTAAACGGTATCAGGGAGCAGCATTGACACAAGCGCACAGCGCCTCACGCTCAGGCGAGCGTTGAGGAAATTAGAAAAACGGCAGGCTGGACTAACACATCGAACTCATTCTTTCGCTGCTTGGATGTTAGATCCATGGCGGATGAGGGAGATTATGCCAGACCCTGCCAAGACAGGTCTTAATAATAATTGCGTTAACACATCTAATAGTGAATCAATTTATGAATTATACCTAATCATAAAAATAAATATATTCTAATTTATAGTATTAAATAATATTATAATAATAATATCATAAATAAATTTTAATATTGTTAAAGTGTATGCAAGCAAATTAATTAGTATTTCCATAAGAAAGTGATTAAAAATACACGATTTACAAAATCTGTATTGCGTACATGTTTATCAAAACTTTTTACTCTAAACAACTACCTTTGTAATAATTATATTGAAGGATGAAGCAAAGAAATATAATAAGTGATCAAACGAACTTACCTGAAGTGAAGTTCGATCATTATTATATGAGTTGCTTCATCCGAAGATATAATTACCCACCCTCCCTGACTGCCCAAATAAAAAAGTTTTGAACCGTAGGTATACATCTCTAAAAATAATGAGCAAAATTAAGACGGTGCTGCCAAGGTGATTTATTTTTAGGGTAGGGTATAACTGTAAAATACGCGGACTTATCTCTGGCGACTGGAGTGACTACCTTTGTAATAATTATATCTTCGGATGAAGCAACTCATATAATAATGATCGAACTTCACTTCAGGTAAGTTCGTTTGATCACTTATTATAGCCAAGAATCAGCAATCATGTTTTGTATTCTTGTCGATAGATGTCGCTGTGCACAGAAAATTTAATTAGAATTGAAAGTATGAGCAATTTTGGCTGTCATGTATCGATTGAATGAAATAAAGGATACCGCGAGTTCTCAGTTCGGGGCAAACCAAGATATGAACAGAAGCTGTCGATACAATAAGGTTTCATGACATATTTGTAAGCAGCGCACGTTAGTAAGTGTAAGGTCTTTGGCGCACGTATTCAAGTCATCGCGCTGATTCCCTATTACGGAGGATATTACAAGAAGCTTCAACTTTTTTCTTAAAATACTTTCTCATTAAGTTTTTATGTACATACATAACAGTCAGTCAGGTACATAAAAACAAAATTCTAAATTATTGAACCGCCGCCGCGTTCAGTTGCTTTTTTCAAACTACCTACCTATTAGAGTTACAATTATGAGTATATAACACTAAAAGTTCGGCCGTTCAGAGAATGCGTTCCTGACACCTATCAGAAAAATATTGTTTACCAAGTTATTTGACACTCAGTTTGGCACAAAATTATAACATTAATTCATTATTGATATAATAATGTTGTTTTAATGCTCATCAATTGTTAAAACGGTAAACAACCAGCAATAATATTTTTATCGTAACTGCAACGCCATTACAAAGTTACGTCGTCAGTTCAATCGCGACGTGTCAGGAACGCATTCTCTGAACGGCCGTATTACACGCTATCAAATCAATCACAAAATACTTTGTATAAAACACAAAATTAATATTACTTCTACGAATTAATTGTTATTTTAGTTAAAGAAAATAAACTTTTGCAGCATGAAAATTTTAATCTTTAGTTTTTAAGTAACGCTTTTAATCATTGTATGTAATTTATCATTGTTCCCTTACCGGGAGCATGTGCCTGTAATGTAACAGTTCAAATCAGCATTACATCAGTGAGTGAGAAGAACTGAGCATTACAATGCGCGCCCTGAAATGATACAGTTTGTAACACGTGTGATATCAATATCTCATGCCATCAAACAAAAATGATTCGAATGCAAGCGAATGCTAAAAACCGAATCTTGGATCGTTATATTACAGGCGAATACTCTCGGTGAGGGACGGCTGTTCTTGAGCCATCATCGTCAACAGTAGCAACCCATCAACGGCTCACTACTGAGCGCAGGTCTCCTCTCAGAGAAGGGTTACTTTCTATTTTATTTGAAGGGCAATCTAAAATCGGAAACTTTCCGCCTTATACTCAACTTGTATTTATTAATGTAATCTATCCCTGAAAATTACAAAGAACAGTTTTATACTTTCAATAAATAATTCTGAAAAATCTCAGTAGTGCATATTAATCTTTGAAAAAAAGCTTTAGAACAAGCAATAGCTATTGGAGAATTAGAATGCCGCTTTTCAAACCTCAGAGACGACGTACTTCAACGTAGTTAATAGTGAGGAACCATTTCAAATAATACGAATGCCTACAAACCTACTTTTATTGCATAGCCTTCTATTCTATTGCAATTGATTTCCTTTACTGTGCACATAACGTCGTAAAGTAGATAGGATAGACAGAAATAGCTAATACAAATAGTAAATGATAACAAAAATATAACTCTTGCTTGCAATCCTACGACATGGGTATTTAAGACTTTTTACACTGTACATACGTACACAGTAGCTTACTATAGCACGGCCTTTTTTACCATACTCTTTTAATTTGGCATGAAATAAATTCTTTTTGTTTGTAGAAAATAATGAAAATAATGGGAGAAACGAGAGTGAACGCTTTGGCAAAAAAGCTTTCGGATAATAAAACCGCAAATTAGGTATACATACCAAAAAATGGCCTCCATTATGGCAAACGGTTTTTATATCACATTTATTAGACAGTGGTATCCTGAGGCGAGATTGAAAAATTATGCTGCTCAAATGTTTTTCATGATGTAATCGTACCTACCTAACTCGTTTTATAATACAGGGTGGGCCAGACCAGGTGGATATAATTTTTTTTTTTAGATTGTTCACTTAGGGGCCTACCAGGACCCGGAAGGAAAAAAATCGGTTCCCACCCGATTACGAGAAAAAAATTTTTATTTAAAATTTTGGGAAATCATTGGTTGGACGAACTTTTAATTTTTTTTTAATTTTTCCAGTAACAATTTCCGCAATTTTTTTATGCAATATCTTTACTTAATAACTGTACTCTCTTAGAAAAAAATTCCAGTCTGGTTAGCTGGTTTTAAGAGCATTAAATTTTAAATTATATCAAGAAAATTAAGTTCATCCAAAATCTACAGAAAACTTTAAAATTCCATTAAAAATAAAAATCTCCAGCGCTATGCACTGGTGATTTTTTAAAAACTGTAGCAACTTATGTTCTTTTGATTGCCAAAAGAAAAATTGTATGTCAATGTGCCGGATAAGAAGTTATGATTTTTCAAAAGTCTTCGTTCCTCATTCGTGTAAATAACGACCTTATTGAAAAACATGTTAATTGTTTGTGGAGACTGCAGTATGTCCTTTAATTTTAACTGCCTCGTTGGTCTCGTGTTTGACTGCGGCCGACGAGGTCCCGGGTTCGAGTCCCGGGTCGGACCATATCAAGTATTGGGGTTTTCCGTAAGAAATTCTCAGTACTAGCCCGGAGTTAGGAAGTTGGCGTTGTTTCACCCCCGTACCTTGGAGAGCACGTAAAGCCGTTGGTCCTGCGCCTAATCTCTCTTCGCCTGCGCCTAATCTCTCTCCGGTCGTGTCAAATTTTCCGTCCTATCGGGCTATGAGAGTAAAGAAACAGAGAGTGCACCTGTGTTGGCGCACACACTTGTGCACTTTAATATCTCCCGCACAGATGGTAAATCTCTCTGGAGATAGGTCACCGTGGTCGAAATTTGGTCGGGAGGACGTTAATCCTTTAATGATGACTGACGGTATCTACATTTTTAAGAGAAAGAAAAATAAAACAATGTCTTATTTTTCCGAATTTCGGTCACGGTGGCGGTCTATCTTCAGAGAGATTAACCATCTGTGCGGGAGATATTAAAGTGCACAAGTGTGTGCGCCAACACAGGTGCACTCTCTGTTTCTTTACTCTCATAGCCCGATAGGACGGAAAATTTGACACAACCGGAGAGAGATTAGGCGCAGGCGGAGAGAGATTAGGCGCAGGACCAACGGCTTTACGTGCTCTTCAAGGTACGGGGGTGAAACAACGCCAACTTCCTAACTCCGGGCTAGTACTGAGAATTTCTTACGGAAAACCCCAATACTTGATATGGTCCGACCCGGGACTCGAACCCGGGACCTCGTCGGCCGCAGTCAAACACGAGACCAACGAGGCAGTTAAAATTAAAGGACATACTGCAGTCTCCACAAACAATTAACATGTTTTTCAATAAGGTCGTTATTTACACGAATGAGGAACGAAGACTTTTGAAAAATCATAACTTTTTGACGTGACAACGTCTTATAAATTGGTTTGCCGGGTGACACTTCAAGAAACGAGAGCGAGTGAGAGGCATGGTTAGCCCGCCTAAGAGCGAGAGAGACAGACATAAAAAGTGAAAGGCACGCGTCCCTTCCACTCGAGCACAGTTAGCCCGCCTAAGAGCGAGAGAGACAGAGCGAGAGAGAGAGAGTGAGAGAGATAGGCATACACACCGGTTCATGTCTTGCGCTTCTATTTGGGTTGTCACGTAAAACTTTCGCCCGTATACCGACTTTACAGGCAACCAATTTTTTATATCTGGCACATTGACATACAATTTTTCTTTTGGCAATCAAAAGAACATAAGTTGCTACAGTTTTTAAAAAATCACCAGTGCATAGCGCTGGAGATTTTTATTTTTAATGGAATTTTAAAGTTTTCTGTAGATTTTGGATGAACTTAATTTTCTTGATATAATTTAAAATGTAATGCTCTTAAAACCAGCTAACCAGACTGGAATTTTTTTCTAAGAGAGTACAGTTATTAGGTAAAGATATTCCATAAAAAAATTGCGGAAATTGTTACTGGAAAAATTAAAAAAAAATTAAAAGTTCGTCAAAGCAATGATTTCCCAAAATTTTAAATAAAAATTTTTTCTCGTAATCGGGTGGGAACCGATTTTTTTCCTTCCGGGTACTGGTAGACCCCTAAGTGAACAATCTAAAAAAAAATTTATATCCACCTGGTATAAGTAAGTATTTTGGCTGAGCTATTGAATTGTTCTAGTAAACTATTGGAACAAATTACTGGTATCGTTCCAGTAGGTAACAATTAAACGCATAACATTTTATCAAAAATATAAACGCGTTTTGTTGAAGGCACACGAGACGAGGAGGGATGATCGACACGAGAAAAATATTCTTTTTAAGTAGCCTATAAGGTATCGTTAAATTTTTGCGTAGCATATTTTTGAAGACACACAGTCCAGCTAGGTAGGTCCAATTTCGAGAAAGAGATCAACCGCCGAATCCAACTCGGCTGGGCAGCGTTCGGGAAGCTCCGAGATGTCTTCTCGTCCAAAATTCCTCAGTGCCTGAAGACTAAAGTCTTCGAACAGTGCGTGTTGCCAGTGATGACTTACGGATCCGAGACATGGTCGCTAACTAAGGGCCTCATAAGTAGGCTCAGGACCGCTCAGCGGGCGATGGAGAGAGCTATGCTTGGAGTGTCCCTGCGGGATCGAATCAGAAATGAGGAGATCCGTAGGAGAACCAGAGTCACCGACATGGCTAAGTGAGTCGCGATACTGAAGTGGAAATGGGCGGGGCACATATTTCGAAGAGCTGATGGTCGTTGGGGTCCCAAGGTGCTGGAGTGGCGACCCCGCACCGGGAAGCGCAGTGTTGGCAGACCCCTCACCAGGTGGACCGACGACATCAAACGAGTCGCAGGGAGCCGCTGGATTCAGGCGGCGCAAGGCCGAGGCCTGTGGAAGTCCATGCAAGAGACCTTTGTCCAGCAGTGGACGTCTATCGGTTGATAAAGAAGAAGAAGAAGATATTTTTCAAGCACGGGATTTTTTAATCAGATGATATAAATAATATCAGGGACTAGACATGAAAAAAACGAAACTAATCACACCACTTTACAAGTATTTTTTTTTCTAAAGAGTAAAAATAAACAAAATCATTAGATAACAGAGAAAGATAAAGGTGAAACAATACCTACACGGCGAACTGAAAGCATTAAGCAAATCAACCGGTTTTTAGGGTTCCGTAGTAAACAAGGAACCCTTATAGTTTCGCCATGTACGTCCGTCTGTCTGTCTGTCTGTCTGTCCGCGGTTTAGCTCAGAGACTATTGGTACTAGAAATCTGTTATTTGACAAGGGTATAAATATCAATCACGCCGACAAAGTGGTGAAATAAAATTGTGAAAAATAATTTTTTTTAGGGTACCTCCCCTACATGTAAAGTGGGGATGATTTTTTTTTCTCATCTATCCCATAGTGTGGGGTGTCGTTGAATAGGTCTTTCAAAAACGTTGTGGGTATGGGAACACCATTTTTCAATTTAGGGATCCTTTTGTGAAATATGATATTTTAAAGTGCTAAATTTTATTAGAGTCAAGTGTCCCCCCCCCCCCCCTCTGCCAGCTAAATGGTTGTATATAGGATACAAGAAAAAATTCACAGCAGTAGTATATATAATGAATTTTAAAGGAAAACTATCACGGCTAAGTAGGGTTCATTAGTTAAGGAGTTATATCTGTTTTTTCTAAGTTAGGTATTACACGTAGTGTAAGTTGCATATTTTGTAGTATATTGTAGTATTTAAACCATGGAACTCAAAATGTATTCAATATTCATAAATAAAATAAAAGCACTATCCTAGGTCAGCAATAATATTTGAGACTTTCAACTACGGAACCCTACACTGCGCGTGGCCCGACACGCACTTGGCCGGTTTTTTTGTCATAGGCGTAGTTTCCGATGTCAAGGGCGACCTTACCTTTCCGGTATAAGTGGTGGCCGCACGCGATCCTTTCGCCGATATTATACCCACCGATATTGAGACATAACCTTGCCCTTTGACTTGTAAAAATCTATTCCGATTTACTGAAACCGTCTATGAAAGGGTTATAATAATATGATCCTGAGTGAAAGCTTCATCTTTTTTCTCATTAGTCATAACTTGTTTATCATATATTGCTACGGGTTGAAGCTTGGAGCACCAAACTTATTACTCTCCATATTTTTTACTTTTGGACAAGAGTAGGTAGTGATATAGCTGTTATCTGTTCGCGTAGCGATTTTAATCCCAGATTAGGCTATGATGAAACATAAATATATTATAGTTTTTTCTTGGAATAATTGTTAAAATCGTCTGTCTACAAGTTTTTGAACGAACGAAGAATTAGGTTTTTGGAGTTTATTGGAGTTAACTCCTTAAGAATCGATTTTAAGCGCCCGGTATGAGAAAAATTCGAGGAGTAAAATCTACTAATGAATGTTCTTGTTACGTTTTTCACAACGATGCAAATTTCTACCCTAACGTTGAGTAAATAAGGTTGGTTTTCGTGCGAAAGAGCTTTCCGAGGGAAGCCGTGACCTCGTTACGTTTTTCACAACGATGCAAATTTCTACCCTAACGTTGAGTAAATAAGGTTGGTTTTCGTGCGAAAGAGCTTTCGCTTCAGGAAGCCGAGCGCGTACCGATCGGGTCCGAGCGGCGCCTAGACGCAGCGAGCGCCCCGAATGCATTACGACGTTGTAAGGAGTAAACTCCAGTCGTGCGTCGGAGCTGACACACACACTTTTTAGGGTTCCGTAGTAAACAAGGAACCCTTATAGTTTCGCCATGTCCGTCCGTCTGTCTGTCTGTCTGTCTGTCTGTCTGTCTGTCCGCGGTTTAGCTCAGAGACTATTGGTACTAGAAATCTGTAATTTGACAAGGGTATAAATATCAATCACGCCGACAAAGTGGTGAAATAAAATTGTGAAAAATAATTTTTTTTAGGGTACCTCCCCTACATGTAAAGTGGGGATGATTTTTTTTTCTCATCTATCCCATAGTGTGGGGTGTCGTTGAATAGGTCTTTCAAAAACGTTGTGGGTATGGGAACACCATTTTTCAATTTAGGGATCCTTTTGTGAAATATGATATTTTAAAGTGCTAAATTTTATTAGAGTCAAGTGTCCCCCCCCCTCTGCCAGCTAAATGGTTGTATATATAATACACGAAAAAACTCACAGCAGTAGTATATATATAATGAATTTTAAAGGAAAACTATCACGGCTAAGTAGGGTTCATTAGTAAGAGTTATATCGGTTTTTCTAAGTTAGATATTACACGTAGTGTAAGTTGCATATTTTGTAGTATATTATAGTATTTAAACCATGAAACTCAAAATGTATGTTGAGACTTTCAACTACGGAACCCTACACTGCGCGTGGCCCGACACGCACTTGGCCGGTTTTATTTTTTTATAATTCCACGGATCCAATTCAATCATTTTTATTACCTAATTCACCTCTCAGTATTCTTATAATACATTTAGTTTAATCTCATTAAGTTCACAGTAAATGATGGGGGGAAGCAAAGTTTGCAGTTATGTTCTTTCTCTTGCAGCGAGAGGGCTATCTGAATTGTAAATAGCCGGGTACCGGAGATAGCCACCGCTTGACAAACAAGCTTTGTGCAATGAACATTTGCATTGAGATTAAGAAAGGTTGCATCTAGTTGCAAGTCTTACGTAAAACATTTACAACAATCTATTGTGCTCGGTTGCATATACTTAATGTTTAAATTGAAATGACAATTCTAAAAATAGTGCTATCCTTTTTACGAAGTTCCCTACGGCAAAGGAAAGTATTTGTCTCTTAGTTAGTCCCCTTTGAGAATTATTTTTAGACCAAAATATAACGTTGTGGCACCGCTGAAATCGCCTAATATATTGGACACGTCATCATAAATAATATCTATTTTAAGATTTCCATATTCGAGTTTTATCGTTTTATCAATAGTTTTATCTTTATTTTTACCTACGAGAAGTAACTATTTTAACTTATTTGTTGCTGACGCCTTATTTTATTAAAACTTATCAGAATAGGCACATAATAAATAGTGTATAATAAAAATATTAATTATATAATAAAAATATATATTCAGATAAAATAGTCAATAAATAAGACAAAATCTTTCACGAAGTAATTTAGAGAGCACTATTCTTTAAGTTTACCTATCCGAACGGAGCAAATAAAGAGGAAAAATTTTCAACTGTAAATTCGAAAATAGACTATTGCGTCATACGGGCATTTATCTCCACTACGAAAGCAATTCGAATTGAAATGGCGAAAGATGGCCACAATGCCCTCTGAGGACAACAAATCGGTTTTGCATGCATATTTTAAGAACACCAAATCAAATATTTTTTCAATATTAACCGATAAAATGGTTTGAAGTATGATGTACTTAAAAGCGGACTGATGTTTGAATGTTCTGAACCTCAACGAAAACCGATGAAACCTACATGTTGGTTTTCCATAAAAACGGAATGATAATAATTAGAACAAATAAGTTTTAGAGATAACATTATTTAGTATAGTTTAATTAAAATATATTTGAGATCGCTTGTTTTGTAGTTTAATTTTAGTTTAGTTTATAAATCTATTTATATAAAAAATCAATTGCTGTTCGTTTGTCTCACTAAAACTCGAGAACGGCTGGGTCGATTTAGCTGATTTTGGTTTTGAAATGTTTGTCGTAGTCCAGGGAAGGCTTAAACGGTGAGAAAAACGGTTAAAAAAGTAAAAAAAAAATGACATACCTACGCCGCAAGAGAGCTTCGGATCGACATGATTTTTTGCATGGGTATAGTTGAGGACCTGGAGAGTGACATATTATGCTACTTTTTATCCCGGAAAACCAAAGAGTTCACGAGGGAAGGGATTTTAAAAACTAAATCCACGCGGACGAAGTCGCCGGCATCAGTTTCTTCTTCTTGATAAAGAATCAACCTATAGACGTCCACTGCTGGACAAAGGTCTCCTGCATGGATTTCCACAGGCTTCGGTCTTGCGGCGCTTGAATCCAGCGGCTCCCTGCGACTCGTTTGATGTCGTCGGTCCACCTGGTGGGAGGTCTGCCAACACTGCGTTTCCCGGTGCGGGGTTGCCACTCCAACACCTTGGGACCCCAACGACCATCAGCTCTTCGAACTATGTGCCCCGCCCATTTCCATTTCATTTTCGCGACACGCTGAGCTATGTCGGTGACTTTGCTTCTCCTACGGTCCTCCTCATTTCTGATTTGATCTCGCAGGGATATACCGAGCAAAGCTCTCTCCATCGCTCGCTGAGTGACCCTGAGCCTTCTTATGATGCCCATAGTTAGCGACTATGTCTCGGATCTGTAAGTCATCACTAGCAACACGCACTGTTCGAAGACTTTAGTCTTCAGGCACTGAGGGATTTTGGACGAGAAGACATCTCGGTGCTTCCCGAACGCTGCCCAGCCGAGTTGGATTCGGCGGTTAATCTCTTAAGTTAAGCTAGTTGGTTATAATTTAAATTTAATTTTAGTTTTAATATTTTCTAATTCTAAGAAAAACTATATGTGTTGAATATGACAATTTAGAACTCCGTTGCGGAAAACGTTTGCCTCCTCTCGTGATGATATTGCGTTTTATTGTCTTTCGGTGATATTGAAAAGTCTTGAAGTGTCTAAAATAAATACGGTTTCCAAAGCGCGGCTTCCAATAATACATTATTACGTTTCGAGTTCTGTATTTCTTGGTGTAAATTGAATTTCAAACAGTATCTTATATTATATCCCACAAATCCCTGGATATATCGAGGATAACATTAGCTATTCCAAATTGCAAATTTATCTTTCTATCAAGATAGAGATTGCATTGCAAATAATTTTCTCGGATTCTCGCGGTATATTCGTTTCGTTCTTAGGGCGATTTTTTTGCTAGGCGAATTTCGGCTGATATCAGAACTAATTATGTGAATTTTAACAGGTTCTTTATCCAAATTCAAATTCAAATTCAAATGTTTTATTTGCAAGATTGAGTACATAATATGATCTTATACAATTGTCTAAGCGCTTCAATCTGCCACATAGTAGCATGCAAAAGAATAGTCATACAAAATTTAATACTTAAATCTATAATTTTTAAATTCAAACAATGTCATACTCATTCTAACTGTTATATAATGTCAGTTCTATTAATTTAAAAAAAAATTAAACAATGTCATTAATATTTTTGTCCTGAATAAATTCATCAACAGTATAGTAGCATTTGTTTAAAAGTATTTTGTATAGTTTTGATTTAAATCGATTAGCATTTAGGTTTTTTATACTGTCCGGTAACTTATTATAGAGGCGTACGGCCATGCAGTAAATATTTTTTTTAAATAAATTTATTCTTTGTCTTGGAATTATAAGTTTATTTTCATATCTGTTGGATCTTGTAATTGTGTCAGCTATGCGTGGAAAATAGTCCCTATGCTTATGAACAAAAACTGAGACTTCATATATGTAGAGACTTGGAAGAGGCAGTGTCTTGGTACTTTTAAAGAGTGGCCTACAAGATTCCAAAGGTGCGGCTCCGCAAACGGCTCGAATACATTTTTTTTGAATACGAAACACTTTTATCACATCAACAGAGTTGCCCCATAGGATTAATCCGTAACGTAAAAGAGAGGAAACATACCCGTGGTATGCGCAAAGAGCCGTCTCTTTTGATGTTACACTTTTAAGTTTGTATAGAGCGTACACAAATCGATCTAGTTTTTTACATAGAGAATCTATATGAATTTTCCAATTTAAAAACTTATCCATTGCTACACCAAGAAACACAGTATGGTCAACCTGTTCAATAGGTAAATTATTGCATGTAACTTTAATATTTATTGGAAAACTATTGTATGTTTGAAACTGTATATATTTAGTCTTACCAACATTTATACATAAATTGTTTTGGCTCATCCATTGAACAACTTTATTTAGGTTTTCATTGACTTCCTGTTCAAAAGTTTCCCTGTTTTTACATTGCATTATGAGAGTCGTGTCATCAGCAAATTGGATACAGTTACATTCGACTGAGTCAGGTAGGTCATTCGCATACAATAGAAATAACAGTGGTCCCAAGATACTTCCTTGTGGCACACCATACTTGTTTGTCCTAAAGTTTGATGTAAATGATCCCCTTGTATTGCCGCAGATTTTATTAATTTGAACACTCTGTTGTCTATTATTTAGGTAGCTATGAATCCATTGGTGAGCATTCCCTCTTATTCCATAATTCTGTAGTTTATTTAAAAGTATCCTGTGACAAACAAGATCGAATGCTTTAGACATGTCCAGGAAAATACAAGCTACTGGAGTTTTTCTATTTAGACTCTCTGTTATTTGCTTAGTAAGCGCAAAACAAGCTAATGACGTAGAACTATTTTTTAGAAATCCAAATTGTTGAGGTTTTAACAAGCTATATTTTGATACAAATTGATATATTCTTTTGTACATAACTTTTTCGAATATTTTTGATAGGATAGGTATGAGTGTAATTGGCCTATAGTTATTGAGTTCTTTTTTCGATCCTTTTTTGTGTACGGGTTTAACTACAGAGTATTTTAATCGGGACGGGAATTCACCTTGTGATATGGAGAGATTTATAATGTGACTCAGAGGACGTGATATATGTTTGGCGCAAAGTTTAACAGCTCTTGTATTTATTTCGTCATAACCTGTAGAGTTAGTGTTTTTTAATTCCATGATAATTTTATATATTTCACTGTCGTCAGTAGGGTAAACGTAAATGCTGTCTCTAATATTATCATTTTTACTGCTTAAGAGGGGTGAATTGCTCGTATTATTGGTAGTATTAGATAAATTTATAAAATACTCATTAAATTTTTCTGCTATATCATTTGCGTCATTATATTCAATACTGTTGATTTCAATACTATTAATTTCCTGGATTTTATCATTTTTTGCGGGTAGAGAATACTTTTTTATTACAGTCCAGGCTGCTCTACACTTATTTTTTGAACGTATGACGTATTTGGCATTAGCCAAGCTTTGTGCTTGGATAATGCATTTCTTAAATAATCTATTATAATTTATGTATTTATCCTTGTTTATTTTTTTATTACTAGAGTTTAGACGATATGATAGGTATAAAACTCTCTTTCTAATGCTGCACTTCTTTATACCTCTTGTGATCCAGGAGTTTATTTTATTATTTTCAAACACTTTAACTTTAATTAAAGGAAAACATAGTTTATAAAACAAAGTAAGTATATCATGAAAAGAATCGAATGCACTATTTGTACCCGTCTCTTCAAATATATCGTTAAAAGTTAATGATTCAATGTACTCACAAAATTTTCTAATGTTATCTTTGCTGAAGTCACGTTTAAATTCAAACCAGTAAGGGAGGTTACTTTTATTTGAAATACTAATAGGAGTTTCGAAAGCTATCGATTGACAGGTTTCATGATCAGATAATCCCATATAATGAAGCTCAGCTGTTACATCTGGGATATTACTAGCAATTATATCTATACAGGATTTTTTCCTAGTGGGTCTTAAAATATGTTGATTCAAATTACAATTATTTAGTATCGATTGCAGTTCCTGTGACACTGAATTATTAGTGAGTAAATCAATATTCCAGTCGCCACAAAGGATAATGCGTTTTTTCTTTTTTCTAATTAAAATATTTGTCAAATTACTAAGATTTTGTAGAAATGCATTAACATTCGAGTTAGGTATTCTATATATACAAACAATGATAGCACTGATAGAGGTTATTTCGGTAGCACAGTATTCAAATACATATGGAATTGGTTTAACAGTCAAAGCTACGGGTTTATATTCAAAATTATTTTTTATAAGAATACAGCTCCCACCTCTTCGTTCCGAAAGCCTGGAGTAGGAGGCCACTAATTTATAATTCTTTAACTGAAGGTTTGATTCAGTGCCTTGTTTCATAAAAGTCTCTGTTAAGCAAATAATATCAATGTTACCTACTTTAGGTTTGAGATCTTCTATTGCAAGGTGAAACAGTTCTTGCTTATTCAAAATGCCTGCTATATTTTGATGTAATAAGGTAATGTTAGAAGAAGTTAGAGTATTATGCACGAAAAAATTGTTCTCTATTATTTTCAGTAGTTGGACCAGCTTTATTTTTATTAATTTTATTGAAAAAATTTGGTATTGTCTTTTGGATAAGCTTCACCTTAGAGTTTAAGGAATTCGATATTTTAGGTTTTTTTTCAAAATAATAAGGTATAGTGCCTTTTTTGACTCGGGTATAATATTTATTTGGCTCATAATTTGCATTATTCATAGTTTTTAATACGTTATTGATTATTAGGGGTGTCTTTTTGTTGTATTTTACTATGTAGAGTTTATAATATTCCAAATAATCAATCTCAATATTTATTTTAGAGGATAGCTGTTGGAAATTCTGTTGTAGAGTTTTAGGAGTGTTTGCATTATATTTATAGTTGTTTATCGTATTTATAAATTTGCAATTCATAAAATTTTGTGTCACTAGCTTAATGCTATTATTCAATAATTTCACATTTAAATAGGGGTTTTCTAAAACATTTAGCACAAAAACTTGACATTGTTTGAGTTTGTACAGGGCATTACTTAATTCTGATAGCATAGAATACGGATTTTTTTCGTTAGATCCTATTCCCAAAATAACAATATCATTATTATTCAGATTCTTAAGTAAGCCATCGCAGCTGCTGAGTACTTGTGCTGCAGTTGCCTGTGGTTTCACAAATGAGGAAACAGTGTATACATCATTCCATCGACTTTGGCGCTTTCTCGTGATTTCTCTTGATAATCCTCGTGCTATTTGATCGCCAAGTATTATTATCTTTGAAGGCTTAAGATTATTTTCAGTTGATGTTTGATTTATTAGTGTTTCTTGGGTGGGTTGATTTCCTTGTATATCTTGATTTTTCTTATTAGCAGGTTTTACCAATTTTGGTGATTTAATAGATACTAGTTTATTAGATATGACTTCCTTTCTTAGTATTATAGACTCTTTCGGTGTGGAGAAATTGGCTCTATCGACATTATCAGCGATTGGCGTAGAAAAAGTATTCAGGCTAGATTCAGGAACTCTCGCTGCTGGTGTTCTTGCAGGTGTAGTTTGTTTAGATTGTCTTTCCATTGACCTCAAAGGCGTAGAAGTTACAGAGGTCACGCCATCAGTTAGTAGTGCCTTAAACATTTTAATTTGTTTTACATTGTCTTCTAACATTTTTTGAAGATTTGAATTTTCTAGGTTGAGTCTCGCTATTTCATCATGAGCACTTTCTAATTGAGAAGACAATGCCTTTATTTCTTGTTTTAAGTCGTTAATGCGCGAATTATCTGCCGTGGATAGGTCCGGTAAACTACATGCGCTGATATCTTTTAAAGTTGAATGGTCTCCCAAAGAGCTATATGTTTCATTTCCTAGAGATCGGTTGTGTAAAATGGGTTTTAATATCTTGGGTAAGTTATCCATTTCCGGTTGGGTATGTTTTTTTAATGTTGTTTCCTGTGAATTTGACTTTAGGTTCTTGCATTCATTGCATTTCCATTTTGCCTTTGTATCTATTGACATTGTATTAAATCGTTTTTGAGTAACGCTGGCACATCTTAAGTCCAATAGGTTACTGCAATTAACACATTGTAAGTAATCTTTATTTTTTATCGTCAGAGTACATCCAGCACAGACAATTGTTCTTTTTGGCCTCGTAGACATTTTTAACTTTAATTTCAATGTCAAATAAGAAATAAAATTTGAAAAGCGATAGTTCGTGTCGGTCTCGATCTCGCGACTATTGAAATGGATACTGTCGTCCACGCCACTAGACCAGAATATCATTAACCATTATGACGAAAATATCGTTTAGGTTGTTAGTGGTTAGCGTAGGTACTAGTGTTTTGATTGATGGTAGCTTCAATACAGATGTGAGATGACAGTTTTTATTTTATGAAGGTGTTTACTGTACGGGTGTAAGCTTCTCGATCAGTGATTTTTACTAGATGGCGTTAGTGGTATATAAATCATTCTTGGATCATCATTAATAATAATGTTATACATCAATCTTCTAGATTTATAACCATATTTATTTATTTTATTTTGTTCCAGCGTGTAATTAATCAATATTACACACATAAGAAGCACTTTAATCGCATCACTTTTCCAATTTAGAAGATTGAACTTTCCGTTATTCAGTTTGAATTGTCTATTGTTATTGTCACTCGAATTTTTTGTGTTTATATCATAAAAGTTTGTTTACTGCACTTATATTTGTTAACTTTTATAACTACTATAGCACTTATTTTCACTTTTATTATTGTTAATTAGTTGAAATGTTTATATACGTTGTTTAAATTTACATAAACATCACATAGAATTGTCAATATTTAAAACACGGTTTTTACGTAAATTACTGCACAGTATTTATTGCTTTCATTTTTCCACTTGATTTGCATTACTATTAGTCCTTTAAACACTTATTTACACTTCTTATTCGGGAATTTCTATTTTTAAAACAAAAACTATCAAAGAGCTCGTGTTTACTTGGCGATGCTAGCGCCAATTGTACCATCCAAAATTTGAACAATTATTATAAATAAACTATTGTCAGCTTTTACTCTTGTTGTTTGATAAATTGCATTAGTGAAGATAAAGTAGTGTATGCAACTCCACAATAAGTTTAGTAGTGTGGTGCAGTAAGAACAAAATAAAGCAGCAAGTTGTAGTAGACGTACACGTATACGTAACTTAAACCGGGAAGATTTTCACCACTAAACTCTTGCAAGTTAATTCTACTCATTCTACTCATCTAAATATAAAAAACAAAAGGTCACTGACTGACTGACTGATCTATCAACGAACAGCTCAAACCACTGGACGGATCTAGTTGAACTTTGGTACACTTGTGGCTATTATGACATCGGCACGTTAAGAAAGGATTTTTGAAAATTCAACCCGTGAAGGGTTAAAATAGGGGTTTAGTAAATCGAAATTAACGTGAGCGAAGCCACGGGCATTAAAATAAAACTCCTACAATAGTTTGAAAAGCTATAAGCACTTCACAGATATAAAGGCTAGGCTAAATAAGTATTGACAATTGCTTTTATTTTCAAAATATATTTTAATAATTACTAAAATCTGTTGCATATAAGTATTGTTAGCGGACTGACGCCATCTTGGAGTAAAACGTGCGCGGATGAATCCGAGCGCGCGCACGAGTAGCACCGAGCCGAGCCGAGTAAGATCGACTCGTAAATCGAGAGGGGCGACGATGTAGCGATCGTCGGCCTTATAAGCGCAGCGTGGTATTTGTTCGCTCACTCTTGTTGGGACGAGCGCACCATCAACATCTCCTAGGCGTGATGGATCACGCCTGAGTCATAATAACTGTCCATTGGTTGATTTGTCCATTTTGATAGTTACCCTCACGTTCAGATGGTGGTTTGTCTGTCGTGCTGTGGTTATTAGTGAGTGGAAAGGGGCCGTTATTGGGGATGGTGGAGACGGCTTAGGTAGGGTTTCAGCGTTTTAAGAGAATGAGTTCTCTTAAGACCTGATTAGTTTTTGAGTAATAAACCCTCTTCCGATAACTTTTAAATAAATCCGCTTCTGATAGCCAAAATCAGAAGTGGGATTCCTACTTGATGCCCATTAGAGTTCAGGCTATTCCCTGGCATCATTTTATTTCGATTGGAAAAAAATTAATTCTTAACTTTTGATTTTATCGTTGTTCTGTGAATATGTCGGATGGACAGGCGTTGTAACCGTGAACAGTGTCGTGATCAAAATCGGAGATCACAAAGCAGAGCACGTCGATGTGACACATCAGGGCGTAATCATTGGTCGCGAGATCATACCGGAACCGCGAGTCACTGCCTGCCACGGTCTGTCTGCACCTTACCTACCGGTGCACTGCCGAGCACGTTGGAGTGCGTCGCAGCGCTGGCGATGGCGCGTCCGCGCCTCCTCTTCTGGTGCGCTACCGAGCGCGTTGGAGCGCGTAGCAGCACTGGCGATGTCGCGTGCGTGCCTCACCTGCCGGTGCGCTGCCGATCACGTTGGATCACGTCGCAGCGCTGGCTACGGCGCATCTGCGCCTCATCTGCCGGTGCTCTAGCGAGCACGGAGGGGCATGTCGCGGCGCCGGCTACGGCGTTTCTGCGCCTCATCGCCGGTGGCCTGGCGAGCACGTCGGGGTGTGTCGCAACGCCGGTCACGGCACGTTTGCGCATCACCTACCGGTACTACTGGATTGTGCGGTGAGTTCAGTGTATCGTTCCAATGCTTAATGCTGTTTTGACACACAACAAGGGCGCGGGTGAAACGTGTTCGGGGCGGAGCCCCCTGCATGTGGGTTCTGCCGCCTGCCGTCAATACGGCAGGTTCCTTGGGTTGGTTATAAAACCTTGAAGTAAGTTGGTGGACCCTCTTCTGTCGCGGACCGGCCCTACCGGGTGAGACCATAAGGAAGCCCAGCGGATGCCTACCGCGGTCGAGCGGGAGTCCACCAATGCTGTTTTGAAGGGGTCTCTTTATCATTTTGTTGTATTGGCCCATACGTGGGGCTTAGTTGTGTGAGTTGTTCAAGAATTAAAAGCTGAAAGCTTTTTAACATTCGATTCAAATTTCTAAAAAGGTTATGGTTAACTCCCTTTTTTTGATGTTCTGTTTAGTTCAGTTAGTTAGATTCGATGAAACTTTCACCTGACCCGTTCACCCACTGATTAATGCGAAAGTCTGCAGGTACCTACTTAAGCAATGTTTTTATTTACATGTGGGTACTTTGTGCAATTGGATGCCGGCGCGGCGCACCTCCGCGCGTCGCCTGTCGGCGGTGGGTGAGCGCGCCACTTCGTGTCACAGCGCCAGTCGCGATGCCACTGGGCGTCACCTGTCGGTGCGCTGGCGAGTGCGTCACCTCTTGACGCAGCGCCAGTCGTGGTACCACTGCACGACACCTGTCGTTGCGCTGGCATGACGCGGCGCCTACCACAGTGCCGGTCTGCACTTGGCACATTGAGATGTGCACAGATATGTAAAGGATTCGGTCTGTAAGATATTTCATATTTGATTATGAGAGTAGAAAATTAATGTGTGAGCTAGTCTCACTGATACCGTTTCATGTTTGTTAGTTGGGTCGATAATAATAATGCGACCTTTAAAGCAGGTAGTTAAGCAAAACGATATTTCTTTCAGTGATATTATTACTGATTTCCACACATGTTACTTGCGCACTCTGCACATATCACAAGTGTAACAAGATGCCCCCTAGTCTTGTATTGATAAGGTCCGATTCAACAGAATCATGAGACCTTGTGTAAATGTGTACTTGCTGTCGCTGGCTGACTGTTAAGAATCCTGTTTTGGTTTCCGTGCTCGATTTTGAGGAAATGTTCTTTCCTTATTTGAATTATTAATTAAGGTCAGGTGAGGCCGAGTCGTCACAAGTTCGAAACATTGGTCAAGTCCTCATCCCCTGCGAACGTCAAAGCCCTGCAACTAGTTTTGACTTTTGAACAGGTATCACCTCTGAACCTTCTTATTGGTATTGGTGGCGTAATTCCTGTCATCAGAAGTCTGGTTCACGATGTAGCTGCTGAAAGTGCACAGCCTATTCGAGCAGCATGACGTGCCACCCGGTAGGGTGACTATGCTAATCAGAAGCGTTGTCCGCTTTGTGTGTTTCAGATTGGAGTCATGATATCTGTGATTAAGTATTCCCAGTCGACGGGAAAGCTTGATACAGGTATGCGGGGACCATATAAGGTCCTGGAGACCTTGCCAAGCGGCCGCTACGAACTGTAGCTGTTGAGCGGGTCATATGGCAAGACCACTCAGGCAGCGGCCGAGTATATGGTGCCCTGGCGAGGAAAGTGGTTTCCGGAGGCGTGTGCTGCTTTCTTCGAATTTAATTTCAGTTGGTTGACTACTTTGTTGTGGTAAAGATAAAAGTCGTGGTTTTGTTAGTCATAGTCCCCAGAAAGCCCTCACTGTTCTAATCAATAAGTTTTACCCCCTGACTGACATACACCATCTATTTATTTTCCTTGCCCATTTTTGTGCTATGACTTAACGAATCACGGTAATGCTTTATCCCTCAAGGAAAGTTCAACAGCGTCGGGTTGAGATGTAAGTGACTATTGCCTGAAACTGGTAGTCCGTTCTCGTACGTCGGGTTGAGATGTAAGTGACTATTGCCTGAAACTGGTAGTCCGTTCTCGTGCGTCGGGTTGAGATGTAAGTGACTATTGCCTGAAACTGGTAGTCCGTTCTCGTGCGTCGGGTTGAGATGTAAGTGACTATTGCCTGAAACTGGTAGTCCGTTCTCGTGCGTCGGGTTGAGATGTAAGTGACTATTGCCTGAAACTGGTAGTCCGTTCTCGTGCGTCGGGTTGAGATGTAAGCGACTATTGCCTGAAACTGGTAGTCCGTTCTCGTGCGTCGGGTTGAGATGTAAGTGACTATTGCCTGAAACTGGTAGTCCGTTCTCGTGCGTCGGGTTGAGATGTAAGTGACTTTTGCCTGAAACTGGTAGTCTTTTCTCGTGCGTCGGGTTGAGATGTAAGTGACTATTGCCTGAAACTGGTAGTCCGTTCTCGTGCGTCGGGTTGAGATGTAAGCGACTATTGCCTGAAACTGGTAGTCCGTTCTCATGCGTCGGGTGTGAGACAAGTTGCCTTACTGCGTGTGGTGCTGCCGGTAGCTGGCGTGGCCAAGCTGCAGCGCGCTCCTGAGGCTTGCGACCAGGAGTGGCTGGTCTAGCACGGCATGTCCTGTGGGTGCGAGTCAGTCGCACTCGACGGGCAAGCTGGCTCTGGCTGGCAAGTGGACGCATCTGAGTACATGGTCCCGTGGCACGGTTAGTGGACGCTTGAGGTATCCGTAGCTTGCTGTGATGACGAGTTGCTGGGCTGGACAGGTTGTAAACTGTTCTTGGGTATGTCTCCAAAAGGAGCGAGCGTCGTGCTTCCTTTTTGGGTGGTCACTTGCTAAGTTGTGTTCAACGTTCTACCTCTGATTTAGTGTGGTGGAGTTGTCTGTTGTCTGAGTTATGTTAAGCGTTCTACCTCTGACTTGTGAGGAAGTTGACAGAGTCTGGATATTAAACGTTCTACCTATGACTTGGGGTCTAGTTGAGCCATGACAACGTTTTCGTCTATAGCTTAATTGGTAACCTTGCTGTTTTGCATCTTATCAATATGGCGGACGCGTCTATTATTAGATGTAAAGCTTCAGTTTGTTTCTTTTTCTGTTGATGTTTTGTTTTTTTTTAGACTAGAGGAGGCTGGGCCCTCTTCAATACATCAACTGTCTCCAACTACTACACCAGCCAGGTCGTTGCCTAGACTGATTGCTGGATCTTCAGACGATGATGGACCTGATGAGGACACCAGGGTGTCAGGAGAGGCCGTGTTAGCGGACTGACGCCATCTTGGAGTAAAACGTGCGCGGATGAATCCGAGCGCGCGCACGAGTAGCACCGAGCCGAGCCGAGTAAGATCGACTCATAAATCGAGAGGGGCGACGATGTAGCGATCGTCGGCCTTATAAGCGCAGCGTGGTATTTGTTCGCTCACTCTTGTTGGGACGAGCGCACCATCAACATCTCCTAGGCGTGATGGATCACGCCTGAGTCATAATAACTGTCCATTGGTTGATTTGTCCATTTTGATAGTTACCCTCACGTTCAGATGGTGGTTTGTCTGTCGTGCTGTGGTTATTAGTGAGTGGAAAGGGGCCGTTATTGGGGATGGTGGAGACGGCTTAGGTAGGGTTTCAGCGTTTTAAGAGAATGAGTTCTCTTAAGACCTGATTAGTTTTTGAGTAATAAACCCTCTTCCGATAACTTTTAAATAAATCCGCTTCTGATAGCCAAAAGTATATTAATTTTTAGTGAAAAATAATTTTTTCACCTCTCTAGCTCAAAAAGGGCACCTTTGCTGCCCAAAACCAGTGAGCAAATGTCGTTTTTGCTCACTCAGTGAGCAAAAGTGTTTTGAATTTAGAACGCTGTGGAGTAGCATTTCTTCAAGTTATCGTCTCAAGAAAAGTTCGGAAATTTTGTATATATAATATTGTATGCCCCAACATTTTATTTGGTCAAATTTTTTTAACTCTCTATTTTATTATTTAAAGTTTTATTATTTTTTGTTAAAATGTGTTTTTACTTCATAATTCTGTAAAACAACATGAAACATAAAAGAAAATTTAAATTAATTAATAACTGATGGTTATTTTATGAATGATAGCAAGCGAAGCAATGGCTGGGTCATGCGTCATGCTCGTGAACGGGTGCCACCAGCGGCAATGGGGCTACTTTCTGTCTGCCCGTCTTGACATGTGTTGAATTATAATTAGAAATAATTACGTATGCTTTTGTGGACCTTTCCCTCATTGTGGAAACTCTGCATACATAGAATATATGTTAAGTATATTGTAAAAGTATTTTGAAAAGAGCAACTGCCGAGTTTCTTGCTGGTTCTTCTCGGCAGGAACGGCATTCCGAACCAGTGGTAGACTCATTGACGATTTAAAAGTACTTGTAAAAGTTTATTTGAATAAAAAACATTTCTATTCTATTCTATTCTATTCTAAAAACGATTTAAACATGGCGGGAAAACAAAAGAAAAATTGTCTGTGGTCTATAACTTAATAATTACGTACCTGATTTCTTTGTAGATAATTGTTATAAAAGTTTTACAAGAAACAAAATGAGTGATACTAGTGATGTTTTAATACTATCAGAATTCAGGAATTAGTGTTTAACGCTGAATTAAACTTTCTTCTGGAAAGTCGCGTGAAGAATACTTGAAAGCCTATGAATTATTTAACGATTGGAAAATTGCTAAAGGTGTGAAGACCTGCTCAGAAACTGTGTTTTTGTCATATTTAAGTACGTAACATACATGAATGTAAAAATTCCTTTGTGTTTCAATAATTTGTATTTTTTCGCTATTGAGGTTAAAAGTTGTATGTATCACACGATAGCAAAGTTTTTTGTTTCTTGTGCCTTTGTATCCCTCACTACACTCGGGATTCTAAATAATAATCCTGAAGAAATCCTTCGCTCGCTCGGGATTCAAACTAGGCACTCGCTAAATCTTTGCTATCTTGTTGAACAAATAGCTATTTTATCGCCATAAAATCGCTGCGTTAGGTAACTACGAATTTTTGGTGGTCCTAATACAATAAATATTCCAAGTTATGGTTACGAAACGTAAATGTTTTAGACGCACGCACTCATGCGACATAATAACATAAAGACATTGTGCTTTTAGCTGAAGTTACGACGATGCGACAGTAATAATATAATATTATTATATTTATTATTGTATTTGCGTGCTTCTATCGATTTTATTTTATTATAAGCTGTGACAGCCTAGTGGTTAGAAATGTGGTCTCCTATTCGGAGGGTCGCAGGTTCGATCCCGGGTACGCACCTCTGACTTTTCGGAGTCAAGTGCGTTTAAGCAATTAAATATCATTTGCTTCAACGGTGAAGGAAAACACCGTGAGGAAACCTGCACACCTGAGAGTTCTTCATAATGTTCTTGAAGGTGTGTGAAGTCCACCAATTCGCATTGGGCCAGCGTGATGGACTATGGTCTATAACCCTTCTCTGAGAGGAGACCTGCGCTCAGTAGTGAGCCGTTGATGGGTTGCTAATGATGATGATGATTGATTTTATTGTATAATAAAATAATATATTATAAAGGCGGACGAAGACTCCTTTGTCGAGTGGGTAACTACGACTTGAGTGCAACGGGTGGATATCGAACCTGCGACCTTTCAGTTTTCAGTCCGCACCTTTCCTCTCCTTTTATCGTTGCCGTAGTCAGGTAGAAAAGTACGTCTTAAATTCAAATGAATCTGTAAAACTCAAATTGAAGTTCCTTATGGGGCGTTGCGGAGGGGTACCCTAGCCGGCAAAAAAAGTCCGTAACGTTAAATAGAAGCGTAAGATTTTTTCGTCACAGTCCTTGTTTTATTAATTTTATTATTGTCTTCGTTTATTTTACACTTTCTATCAATGCTTCGATGGCGCAGGGGTAAAAAGAAGGAGTAATACTATCGGTTCAGAGGCTCTCGAATCCTGACTTCAGATACTTATTATTTATTTTATTTTTAATTATTAATTTAATAATTTATAATTTATAATATTTGGTAAAAAATTAAAAACAAATTAGGTACACTTGTTATTATATAATTGAAGTTCTTAACATAACAAAACTCAATGGAACCGCTGCGAAAAGTCATAATAATGAAGAACACGAGAGCCTTCAGGTATTTTATAACTAGTCGGAGGTGTTTTAATTAACCGGATAATATCACGCTCGGCACCGGCTAAAAGGGGTAGTAAAATGCAAATTCTAATATAATTTCTGGCTTAAACGGGGCTAAGCGGTACACTTTTGCAATTAACTAAAACTACCGTGTTATGTATTCTGGCCACTTTCTAAAGGGTCGAAATATTAATTGCTTGTTTATATTTTACGATCCTCCGGCTTCCTCGTCCACCCACTTCCCGCCACCTTCAGATTTTCAGCCGACTAGAACTCGTGGCTGCGCTGCGCTTACCGATACGCGGGTATTACCGGTACGCGGGTATTACCGGTACACGGTCATTACCGGTAAGTGTGTATTACCGGTACGTGGGTATTGGCGATGCGCGGGTAATATCGATTATTATATCGGTACGTGAGTGACCTGTACGTGGGAATTACTCGTATGCGGGTATAACCGAATAAACTATTTCTTATCATATTTAAGATCCACGAAATGGAATACCTACATGAAATAAATAATTTCTAATTTAAACGATTTCTAATAAATTTAGAAAAAAGTATAAGTAGCTTTTGTCTACGACTTTGTCCGCTTTAGGTTTAGATATTCGAAAATCCCGAGGAACGCTCTGTTACTCCCGTATAAAAGGTAGCCTATGATCTCCAGATCGACAACTATACCCATTCAAAAAAAAATCACATTCCATATTAATAATATCAGTAAGAAATTAAGGATCAGTGCAAAAGAAAATACAATAAATACACTGAGAAAGGAGGTGTGTAGTCCAACACAGATATATGTTCTGACTTATAGTTGGGCCGCAAGAGACACGCGTGTCAAGTCAAAATCCAATTAAAGTTTGTTCTTTCTTCAGCGAAAAGCCTTATCGATAAACGTCACTAGGGGCTATTGTTAGTATTATATTATCTTCTTCCTCTTCTTTACAGACATTACATTTATGAATTCAATAATCTTTAAACAGCGCTACAATACTAAAATGTTTGTTTAATATAGTATATTATTAAGCTATTGCATAGCTTTTATCGCGGGCTTTGAACTAGGACAAACAGTTTGAGCGCGGCGACCGAATCAAGAAATTCCGTAACGAAAATAAACCTAACACCGTCGTTCAGTAAGCGTTCAACATTTTAGAGGTCCACAAGTAGCTCTGTTTGGCGCAGTGGGCGAGCGGCCGCTTTCTTTACCGTATGGTGTATGATGTCGCAGGTTCGAATCTCACTCGCGAACAGTGCGCTTTTCTTGTTTGCTTGTTTTTTAATTATTTTTTTTGCATAATTTTTATTATGCAAAAAAAAATATTGCATAAATATTATAATTGCATAAGTTGATAAAAAATGCTATGCAATAGCTTTACCGCGGCAGTCCCCGAGTGCCACTTAATTTTTTTTTATTGTTTTTTTTGTTTTTTTTTTTTATTACAGTTTTATTATATTATAGATAGAAAATTTCATATATACAATACTATAAACCTAAATTTAATTCTAAAATTAAAACTAAAATAAAAAAAAAAATTGGTTGCCTGTAAAGTCGGTATACGGGCGAAAGTTTTACGTGACAACCGAAATAGAAGCGCAAGACATGAACCGGTGTGTATGCCTATCTCTCTCACTCTCTCTCTCTCGCTCTGTCTCTCTCGCTCTTAGGCGGGCTAACTGTGCTCGAGTGGAAGGGACGCCTGCCTTTCACTTTTTATGTCTGTCTCTCTCGCTCTTAGGCGGGCTAACCATGCCTCTCACTCGCTCTCATTGTGAGCGCATAACGTGAGCGGAGCGTAACGCAGTTTCTTGAAGTGTCACCCGGCAAACCAATTTATAAGACGTTGTCACGTCAAAACTAATTAAAATCTAAAACCCCATCCAAGCCACCGCAAATTGTGTCCGTGAACTTAGCAGAGCAAGTGCCAGCAGATCAAAAATAAAATGGAGTTCTGTTCGCATGCAGATGAGTTCTATAGTTCCTGATACATTTTAGAGATAGTTCTGGCGAGATAACCGAAAAAACGTCTGTTGAAAAAATGATCTGCTAACTTCCGGTAGCAGATCATTTTCCAGAAAATCAAAAATTAAAGTGTGTTCTGTACGCATCTGGCTGAGTTCTAGAGTTCCCTATACTTTTCAGAGATAGTTCTAGCATTTTTACCTAAAAAAAAGTCGGTTAAAAAAAATGATCTGCTACGGGAAGTTAGCAGAGCATCTGGCAGAAAATAAAATAAAATTCACAGAAACGAGTACTTTCTCTAACGAGGCTAAAACTCTGCGTCTTAAGATAGAACAGTAATAAAACTATCACATCTAGCAAATAATTGATCTGAAACTCTCTTAAAACTTCCAGCAGAGCATAGCAGAAGATGACCATGAATCGTCGAAATGAAATAATAACTATAATTAAAAAATTCACTTACAACAGAACTCTCACCCTAGAGACTAGAACTCTTTGGAACTATTTAGACGAGTGACAGGTCTATAGTTTCCATCACAAATCTAAACTAGAACTCTCTTAAAACTTCCAGCAGAGCATAGCAGAAGATGACCATGAATCGTCGAAATGAAATAATAACAACAATTTAAAAATTTCGCTGACACCAGAACTCTCACCCTAGAGACTAGAACTCTTTGGAACTATTTAGAGGAGTGACAGGTCTAAAGTTTCCATCACAAATCTAAACTAGAACTCTCTTAAAACTTCCAGCAGAGCATAGCAGAAGATGACCATGAATCGTCGAAATGAAATAATAACTATAATTAAAAAAATCACTTACAACAGAACACTCACCCTAGAGACTAGAACTCTTTGGAACTATTTAGACGAGTGACAGGTCTGTAGTTTCCATCACAAATCTAAACTAGAACTCTCTTAAAACTTCCAGCAGAGCATAGCAGAAGATGACCATGAATCGTCGAAATGAAATAATAACTACAATTTAAAAATTTCACTGACACCAGAACTCTTACCCTAGAGACTCCAACTCTTTGGAACTATTTAGAGGAGTGACAGGTCTAAAGTTTCCATCACAAATCTAAACTAGAACTCTCTTAAAACTTCCAGCAGAGCATAGCAGAAGATGACCATGAATCGTCGAAATGAAATAATAACTATAATTAAAAAAATCACTTACAACAGAACTCTCACCCTAGAGACTAGAACTCTTTGGAACTATTTAGACGAGTGACAGGTCTATAGTTTCCATTACAAATCTAAACTAGAACTCTCTTGAAACTTCCAGCAGAGCATAGCAGAAGATGACCATGAATCGTCGAAATGAAATAATAACTATAATTAAAAAATTAACTTACAACAGAACTCTCACCCTAGAGACTAGAACTCTTTGGAACTATTTAGACGAGTAACAGGTCTATAGTTTCCATCACAAATCTAAACTAGAACTCTCTTAAAACTTGCAGCAGAGCATAGCAGAAGATGACCATGAATCGTCGAAATGAAATAATAACTATAATTAAAAAATTAACTTACAACAGAACTCTCACCCTAGAGACTAGAACTCTTTGGAACTATTTAGACGAGTGACAGGTCTGTAGTTTCCATCACAAATCTAAACTAGAACTCTCTTAAAACTTCCAGCAGAGCATAGCAGAAGATGACCATGAATCGTCGAAATGAAATAATAACTACAATTTAAAAATTTCGCTGACACCAGAACTCTCACCCTAGAGACTCCAACTCTTTGGAACTATTTAGAGGAGTGACAGGTCTGTAGTTTCCATCACAAATCTAAACTAGAACTCTCTTAAAACTTCCAGCAGAGCATAGCAGAAGATGACCATGAATCGTCGAAATGAAATAATAACTATAATTAAAAAATTAACTTACAACAGAACTCTCACCCTAGAGACTAGAACTCTTTGGAACTATTTAGATGAGTGACAGGTCTATAGTTTCCATCACAAATCTAAACTAGAACTCTCTTTAAACTTCCAGCAGAGCATAGCAGAAGATGACCATGAATCGTCGAAATGAAATAATAACTACAATTTAAAAATTTCGCTGACACCAGAACTCTCACCCTAGAGACTCCAACTCTTTGGAACTATTTAGAAGAGTGACAGGTCTGTAGTTTCCATCACAAATCTAAACTAGAACTCTCTTAAAACTTCCAGCAGAGCATAGCAGAAGATGACCATGAATCGTCGAAATGAAATAATAACTACAATTTAAAAATTTCGCTGACACCAGAACTCTCACCCTAGAGACTCCAACTCTTTGGAACTATTTAGAGGAGTGACAGGTCTGTAGTTTCCATCACAAATCTAAACTAGAACTCTCTTTAAACTTCCAGCAGAGCATAGCAGAAGATGACCATGAATCGTCGAAATGAAATAATAACTACAATTTAAAAATTTCGCTGACACCAGAACTCTCACCCTAGAGACTCCAACTCTTTGGAACTATTTAGAGGAGTGACAGGTCTGTAGTTTCCATCACAAATCTAAACTAGAACTCTCTTAAAACTTCCAGCAGAGCATAGCAGAAGATGACCATGAATCGTCGAAATGAAATAATAACTATAATTAAAAAATTAACTTACAACAGAACTCTCACCCTAGAGACTAGAACTCTTTGGAACTATTTAGATGAGTGACAGGTCTATAGTTTCCATCACAAATCTAAACTAGAACTCTCTTTAAACTTCCAGCAGAGCATAGCAGAAGATGACCATGAATCGTCGAAATGAAATAATAACTACAATTTAAAAATTTCGCTGACACCAGAACTCTCACCCTAGAGACTCCAACTCTTTGGAACTGTTTAGAAGAGTGACAGGTCTGTAGTTTCCATCACAAATCTAAACTAGAACTCTCTTAAAACTTCCAGCAGAGCATAGCAGAAGATGACCATGAATCGTCGAAATGAAATAATAACTATAATTAAAAAATTAACTTACAACAGAACTCTCACCCTAGAGACTAGAACTCTTTGGAACTATTTAGACGAGTGACAGGTCTATAGTTTCCATCACAAATCTAAACTAGAACTCTCTTAAAACTTCCAGCAGAGCATAGCTGAAGATGACCATGAATCGTCGAAATGAAATAATAACTATAATTAAAAAATTAACTTACAACAGAACTCTCACCCTAGAGACTAGAACTCTTTGGAACTATTTAGACGAGTGACATGTCTGTAGTTTCCATCACAAATCTAAACTAGAACTCTCTTAAAACTTCCAGCAGAGCATAGCAGAAGATGACCATGAATCGTCGAAATGAAATAATAACTATAATTAAAAAATTAACTTACAACAGAACTCTCACCCTAGAGACTAGAACTCTTTGGAACTATTTAGACGAGTGACAGGTCTATAGTTTCCATCACAAATCTAAACTAGAACTCTCTTAAAACTTCCAGCAGAGCATAGCTGAAGATGACCATGAATCGTCGAAATGAAATAATAACTACAATTTAAAAATTTCGCTGACACCAGAACTCTCACCCTAGAGACTCCAACTCTTTGGAACTATTTAGAGGAGTGACAGGTCTATAGTTTCCATTACAAATCTAAACTAGAACTCTCTTAAAACTTCCAGCAGAGCATAGCAGAAGATGACCATGAATCGTCCAAATTGAAATAATAACTATAATTAAAAAAAATCACTTACAACAGAACTCTCACCTTAGAGACTAGAACTCTTTGGAACTATTTAGACGAGTGACAGGTCTATAGTTTCCATCACAAATCTAAACTAGAACTCTCTTAAAACTTCCAGCAGAGCATAGCAGAAGATGACCATGAATCGTCGAAATGAAATAATAACTATAATTAAAAAATTAACTTACAACAGAACTCTCACCCTAGAGACTAGAACTCTTTAAAAATATTTAGACGAGTGACAGGTCTATAGTTTCCATCACAAATCTTAACTAGAACTCTCTTTAAACTTGCAGCAGAGCATAGCAGAAGATGACCATGAATCGTCGAAATGAAATAATAACTACAATTTAAAAATTTCGCTGACACCAGAACTCTCACCCTAGAGACTAGAACTCTTTGGAACTATTTAGACGAGTGACAGGTCTGTAGTTTCCATCACAAATCTAAACTAGAACTCTCTTAAAACTTCCAGCAGAGCATAGCAGAAGATGACCATGAATCGTCGAAATGAAATAATAACTACAATTTAAAAATTTCGCTGACACCAGAACTCTCACCCTAGAGACTAGAACTCCTTGGAACTATTTAGACGAGTGACAGGTCTATACTTTCCATCACAAATCTAAACTAGAACTCTCTTAAAACTTCCAGCAGAGCATAGCAGAAGATGAACATGAATCGTCGAAATGAAATACTTAATAACTATAATTAAATAAATCACTTACAACAGAACTCTCACCCTAGAGACTAGAACTCTTTGGAACTATTTAGACGAGTGACAGGTCTATACTTTCCATCACAAATCTAAACTAGAACTCTCTTAAAACTTCCAGCAGAGCATAGCAGAAGATGACCATGAATCGTCGAAATGAAATAATAACTATAATTAAATAAATCACTTACAACAGAACTCTCACCCTAGAGACTAGAACTCTTTGGAACTATTTAGACGAGTGACAGGTCTATAGTTTCCATCACAAATCTAAACTAGAACTCTCTTAAAACTTCCAGCAGAGCATAGCAGAAAATGACCATGAATCGTCGAAATGAAATAATAACTATAATTAAAAAAATCACTTACAACAGAACTCTCACCTTAGAGACTAGAACTCTTTGGAACTATTTAGACGAGTGACAGGTCTATAGTTTCCATCACAAATCTAAACTAGAACTCTCTTAAAACTTCCAGCAGAGCATAGCAGAAGATGACCATGAATCGTCGAAATGAAATAATAACTATAATTAAAAAATTAACTTACAACAGAACTCTCACCCTAGAGACTAGAACTCTTTGGAACTATTTAGACGAGTGACAGGTCTATAGTTTCCATCACAAATCTAAACTAGAACTCTCTTAAAACTTCCAGCAGAGCATAGCAGAAAATGACCATGAATCGTCGAAATGAAATAATAACTATAATTAAAAAATTAACTTACAACAGAACTCTCACCCTAGAGACTAGAACTCTTTGGAACTATTTAGACGAGTGACAGGTCTGTAGATTCCATCACAAATCTAAACTAGAACTCTCTTAAAACTTCCAGCAGAGCATAGCAGAAGATGACCATGAATCGTCGAAATGAAATAATAACTACAATTTAAAAATTTCGCTGACACCAGAACTCTCACCCTAGAGACTCCAACTCTTTGGAACTATTTAGAAGAGTGACAGGTCTGTAGTTTCCATCACAAATCTAAACTAGAACTCTCTTAAAACTTCCAGCAGAGCATAGCAGAAGATGACCATGAATCGTCGAAATGAAATAATAACTATAATTAAAAAATTAACTTACAACAGAACTCTCACCCTAGAGACTAGAACTCTTTGGAACTATTTAGACGAGTGACAGGTCTATAGTTTCCATAACAAATCTAAACTATAACTCTCTTTAAACTTCCAGCAGAGCATAGCAGAAGATGACCATGAATCGTCGAAATGAAATAATAACTATAATTAAATAAATCACTTACAACAGAACTCTCACCCTAGAGACTAGAACTCTTTGGAAATATTTAGACGAGTGACAGGTCTATAGTTTCCATCACAAATCTAAACTAGAACTCTCTTAAAACTTCCAGCAGAGCATAGCAGAAGATGACCATGAATCGTCGAAATGAAATAATAACTATAATTAAAAAAATCACTTACAACAGAACTCTCACCTTAGAGACTAGAACTATTTGGAACTATTTAGACGAGTGACAGGTCTATAGTTTCCATCACAAATCTAAACTAGAACTCTCTTAAAACTTCCAGCAGAGCATAGCAGAAGATGACCATGAATCGTCGAAATGAAATAATAACTATAATTAAAAAATTAACTTACAACAGAACTCTCACCCTAGAGACTAGAACTCTTTGGAACTATTTAGACGAGTGACAGGTCTATAGTTTCCATCACAAATCTAAACTAGAACTCTCTTAAAACTTCCAGCAGAGCATAGCAGAAGATGACCATGAATCGTCGAAATGAAATAATAACTATAATTAAAAAATTAACTTACAACAGAACTCTCACCCTAGAGACTAGAACTCTTTGGAACTATTTAGACGAGTGACAGGTCTGTAGTTTCCATCACAAATCTAAACAAGAACTCTCTTAAAACTTCCAGCAGAGCATAGCAGAAAATGACCATGAATCGTCGAAATGAAATAATAACTACAATTTAAAAATTTCGCTGACACCAGAACTCTCACCCTAGAGACTCCAACTCTTTGGAACTATTTAGAGGAGTGACAGGTCTGTAGTTTCCATCACAAATCTAAACTAGAACTCTCTTAAAACTTCCAGCAGAGCATAGCAGAAGATGACCATGAATCGTCGAAATGAAATAATAACTATAATTTAAAAATTAACTTACAACAGAACTCTCACCCTAGAGACTAGAACTCTTTGGAACTATTTAGACGAATGACAGGTCTATAGTTTCCATCACAAATCTAAACTTGAACTCTCTTGAAACTTCCAGCAGAGCATAGCAGAAGATGACCATGAATCGTCTAAATGAAATAATAACTACAATTTAAAAATTTCGCTGACACCAGAACTCTCACCCTAGAGAATAGAACTCTTTATAACTATTTAGACGAGTGACAGGTCTGTAGTTTCCATTACAAATCTAAACTAGAACTCTCTTAAAACTTCCAGCAGAGCATAGCAGAAGATGACCATGAATCGTCGAAATGAAATAATAACTACAATTTAAAAATTTCGCTGACACCAGAACTCTCACCCTAGAGACTCCAACTCTTTGGAACTATTTAGAAGAGTGACAGGTCTATTGTTTCCATCACAAATCTAAACGAGAACTCTCTTAAAACTTCCAGCAGAGCATAGCAGAAGATGACCATGAATCGTCGAAATGAAATAATAACTATAATTAAAAAATTAACTTACAACAGAACTCTCACCCTAGAGACTAGAACTCTTTGGAAATATTTAGACGAGTGACAGGTCTATAGTTTCCATCACAAATCTAAACTAGAACTTTCTTTAAACTTGCAGCAGAGCATAGCAGAAGATGACCATGAATCGTCGAAATGAAATAATAACTACAATTTAAAAATTTCGCTGACACCAGAACTCTCACCCTAGAGACTAGAACTCTTTGGAACTATTTAGACGAGTGACAGTTCTGTAGTTTCCATCACAAATCTAAACTAGAACTCTCTTAAAACTTCCAGCAGAGCATAGCAGAAGATGACCATGAATCGTCGAAATGAAATAATAACTATAATTAAAAAATTAACTTACAACAGAACTCTCACCCTAGAGACTAGAACTCTTTGGAACTATTTAGACGAGTGACAGGTCTGTAGTTTCCATCACAAATCTAAACTAGAACTCTCTTAAAACTTCCAGCAGAGCATAGCAGAAGATGACCATGAATCGTCGAAATGAAATAATAACTACAATTTAAAAATTTCGCTGACACCAGAACTCTCACCCTAGAGACTCCAACTCTTTGGAACTATTTAGAGGAGTGACAGGTCTGTAGTTTCCATCACAAATCTAAACTAGAACTCTCTTAAAACTTCCAGCAGAGCATAGCAGAAGATGACCATGAATCGTCGAAATGAAATAATAACTATAATTAAAAAATTAACTTACAACAGAACTCTCACCCTAGAGACTAGAACTCTTTGGAACTATTTAGACGAGTGACAGGTCTATAGTTTCCATCACAAATCTAAACTAGAACTCTCTTAAAACTTCCAGCAGAGCATAGCAGAAGATGACCATGAATCGTCGAAATGAAATAATAACTATAATTAAAAAAATCACTTACAACAGAACTCTCACCCTAGAGACTAGAACTCTTTGGAACTATTTAGACGAGTGACAGGTCTATAGTTTCCATCACAAATCTAAACTAGAACTCTCTTAAAACTTCCAGCAGAGCATAGCAGAAGATGACCATGAATCGTCGAAATGAAATAATAACTATAATTAAAAAAATCACTTACAACAGAACTCTCACCTTAGAGACTAGAACTCTTTGGAACTATTTAGACGAGTGACAGGTCTATAGTTTCCATCACAAATCTAAACTAGAACTCTCTTGAAACTTCCAGCAGAGCATAGCAGAAGATGACCATGAATCGTCGAAATGAAATAATAACTATAATTAAATAAATCACTTACAACAGAACTCTCACCCTAGAGACTAGAACTCTTTGAAAATATTTAGACGAGTGACAGGTCTATAGTTTCCATCACAAATCTAAACTAGAACTCTCTTAAAACTTCCAGCAGAGCATAGCAGAAGATGACCATGAATCGTCGAAATGAAATAATAACTATAATTAAAAAAATCACTTACAACAGAACTCTCACCCTAGAGACTAGAACTCTTTGGAACTATTTAGACGAGTGACAGGTCTATAGTTTCCATCACAAATCTAAACTAGAACTCTCTTAAAACTTCCAGCAGAGCATAGCAGAAGATGACCATGAATCGTCGAAATGAAATAATAACTATAATTAAAAAAATCACTTACAACAGAACTCTCACCTTAGAGACTAGAACTCTTTGGAACTATTTAGACGAGTGACAGGTCTATAGTTTCCATCACAAATCTAAACTAGAACTCTCTTGAAACTTCCAGCAGAGCATAGCAGAAGATGACCATGAATCGTCGAAATGAAATAATAACTATAATTAAAAAATTAACTTACAACAGAACTCTCACCCTAGAGACTAGAACTCTTTGGAACTATTTAGACGAGTGACAGGTCTATAGTTTCCATCACAAATCTAAACTAGAACTCTCTTAAAACTTGCAGCAGAGCATAGCAGAAAATGACCATGAATCGTCGAAATGAAATAATAACTATAATTAAAAAATTAACTTACAACAGAACTCTCACCCTAGAGACTAGAACTCTTTGCAACTATTTAGACGAGTGACAGGTCTGTAGTTTCCATCACAAATCTAAACTAGAACTCTCTTAAAACTTCCAGCAGAGCATAGCAGAAAATGACCATGAATCGTCGAAATGAAATAATAACTACAATAATAATTAAATTATAAATAATAATAAATAAATAAATAAATAAATAAATAATGGAGTACGATTCTTTGTCTCCATGGCGAGCGGTTGGCGGCTGCGGGTGACCGGATCAAGATACGGCGGGGTATCTTCCAGGGCGATTGTCTGAGTCCATTATGGTTTTGTCTGTCGCTGAACCCTCTCAGCTCTTTGCTGGAGAGATCAGGGACAGGCTTCCAGTTTCGGAGAGGAGGGACAAAAGTGCCTCACCTTCTCTACATGGATGACCTCAAGCTGCTAGCACCCAATGCCACCCGCCTGAGGGAGCTGCTGAATATCACCACTGAGTTCAGTAACTCCATCAGGATGGAGCTTGGACTAGACAAGTGTGCGGTCTTACATGTGGAGAGGGGACAGGTTATAAGTCAGTATAGTTATTATTTCATTTCGACGATTCATGGTCATTTTCTGCTATGCTCTGCTGGAAGTTTTAAGAGAGTTCTAGTTTAGATTTGTGATGAAAACTATAGACCTGTCACTCGTCTAAATAGTTCCAAAGAGTTCTAGTCTCTAGGGTGAGAGTTCTGTTGTAAGTGAATTTTTTAATTATAGTTATTATTTCATTTCGACGATTCATGGTCATCTTCTGCTATGCTCTGCTGGAAGTTTTAAGAGAGTTCTAGTTTAGATTTGTGATGGAAAATATAGACCTGTCACTCGTCTAAATAGTTCCAAAGAGTTCTAGTCTCTAGGGTGAGAGTTCTGTTGTAAGTGATTTTTTTAATTATAGTTATTATTTCATTTCGACGATTCATAGTCATCTTCTGCTATGCTCTGCTGGAAGTTTTAAGAGAGTTCTAGTTTAGATTTGTGATGGAAACTATAGACCTGTCACTCGTCTAAATAGTTCCAAAGAGTTCTAGTCTCTAGGATGAGAGTTCTGTTGTAAGTGATTTTTTTAATTATAGTTATTATTTCATTTCGACGATTCATAGTCATCTTCTGCTATGCTCTGCTGGAAGTTTTAAGAGAGTTCTAGTTTAGATTTGTGATGGAAACTATAGACCTGTCACTCGTCTAAATAGTTCCAAAGAGTTCTAGTCTCTAGGGTGAGAGTTCTGTTGTAAGTGATTTTATTAATAATAGTTATTATTTCATTTCGACGATTCATGGTCATCTTCTGCTATGCTCTGCTGGAAGTTTTAAGAGAGTTCTAGTTTAGATTTGTAATGGAAACTATAGACCTGTCACTCGTCTAAATAGTTCCAAAGAGTTCTAGTCTCTAGGGTGAGAGTTCTGTTGTAAGTGATTTTTTTAATTATAGTTATTATTTCATTTCGACGATTCATAGTCATCTTCTGCTATGCTCTGCTGGAAGTTTTAAGAGAGTTCTAGTTTAGATTTGTGATGGAAACTATAGACATATTACTCCTCTAAATATTTCCAAAGAGTTCTAGTCTCTAGGGTGAGAGTTCTGTTGTAAGTGAATTTTTTGATTATAGTTATTGTTTCATTTCGACGATTCATGGTCATCTGCTGCTATGCTCTGCTGGAAGTTTTAAGAGAGTTCTAGTTTAGATTTGTGATGAAAACTATAGACATGTCACTCTTCTAAATAGTTCTGAAGAGTTCTAGTCTCTAGGGTGAGAGTTCTGTTGTAAGTGAATTTTTTAATTATAGTTATTATTTCATTTCGACGATTCATGGTCATCTTCTGCTATGCTCTGCTGGAAGTTTTAAGAGAGTTCTAGTTTAGATTTGTGATGGAAACTATAGACCTGTCACTCGTCTAAGTAGTTCCAAAGAGTTCTAGTCTCTAGGGTGAGAGTTCTGTTGTAAGTGATTTTTTTAATTATAGTTATTATTTCATTTCGACGATTCATAGTCATCTTCTGCTATGCTCTGCTGGAAGTTTTAAGAGAGTTCTAGTTTAGATTTGTGATGGAAACTATAGACCTGTCACTCCTCTAAATATTTCCAAAGAGTTCTAGTCTCTAGGGTGAGAGTTCTGTTGTAAGTGAATTTTTTAATTATAGTTATTATTTCATTTCGACGATTCATGGTCATCTTCTGCTATGCTCTGCTGGAAGTTTTAAGAGAGTTCTAGTTTAGATTTGTGATGGAAACTATAGACCTGTCACTCGTCTAAATAGTTCCAAAGAGTTCTAGTCTCTAGGGTGAGAGTTCTGTTGTAAGTGAATTTTTTAATTATAGTTATTATTTCATTTCGACGATTCATGGTCATCTTCTGCTATGCTCTGCTGGAAGTTTTAAGAGAGTTCTAGTTTAGATTTGTGATGGAAACTATAGACCTGTCACTCGTCTAAGTAGTTCCAAAGAGTTCTAGTCTCTAGGGTGAGAGTTCTGTTGTAAGTGATTTTTTTAATTATAGTTATTATTTCATTTCGACGATTCATAGTCATCTTCTGCTATGCTCTGCTGGAAGTTTTAAGAGAGTTCTAGTTTAGATTTGTGATGGAAACTATAGACCTGTCACTCGTCTAAATAGTTCCAAAGAGTTCTAGTCTCTAGGGTGAGAGTTCTGTTGTAAGTGAATTTTTTAATTATAGTTATTATTTCATTTCGACGATTCATGGTCATCTTCTGCTATGCTCTGCTGGAAGTTTTAAGAGAGTTCTAGTTTAGATTTGTGATGGAAACTATAGACCTGTCACTCGTCTAAATAGTTCCAAAGAGTTCTAGTCTCTAGGGTGAGAGTTCTGTTGTAAGTGATTTTTTTAATTATAGTTATTATTTCATTTTGACGATTCATAGTCATCTTCTGCTATGCTCTGCTGGAAGTTTTAAGAGAGTTCTAGTTTAGATTTGTGATGGATACTATAGACCTGTCACTCCTCTAAATATTTCCAAAGAGTTCTAGTCTTTAGGGTGAGAGTTCTGTTGTAAGTGAATTTTTTAATTATAGTTATTATTTCATTTCGACGATTCATGGTCATTATGGCACGTACGAGACGTGACCATACGGACCTCATAGCATATTTAATTCCGCAATAACAAAACCTTGTAATTTATTTCAACAAACTTATAATAATATTAGTTCAGCAACTTTTGCACGTACGTAATATCCAAGCACATCTCTCCCCACCTTTGTTTATAAAATTAATTAGTATATAAGATCTTTTGTAAATACGTAATATATGCCACTACCAGTAGACACTGCAGTCTGTGTTTCTTTATTCCTTTACCTCATCTCTCGGCAAGAACACGCTGTTACACTGCAGCCGCGGTGTAACGCAACAGTCATCTTCTGCTATGCTCTGCTGGAAGTTTTAAGAGAGTTCTAGTTTAGATTTGTGATGGAAACTATAGACCTGTCACTCGTCTAAATAGTTCCAAAGAGTTCTAGTCTCTAGGGTGAGAGTTCTGTTGTAAGTGAATTTTTTAATTATAGTTATTATTTCATTTCGACGATTCATGGTCATCTTCTGCTATGCTCTGCTGGAAGTTTTAAGAGAGTTCTAGTTTAGATTTGTGATGGAAACTATAGACCTGTCACTCGTCTAAATAGTTCCAAAGAGCTCTAGTCTCTAGGGTGAGAGTTCTGTTGTAAGTGATTTATTTAATTATAGTTATTATTTCATTTCGACGATTCATGGTCATCTTCTGCTATGCTCTGCTGGAAGTTTTAAGAGAGTTCTAGTTTAGATTTGTGATGGAAACTATAGACCTATCACTCGTCTAAATAGTTCCAAAGAGTTCTAGTCTCTAGGGTGAGAGTTCTGTTGTAAGTGATTTTTTTAATTAAAGTTATTATTTCATTTCGACGATTCATAGTCATCTTCTGCTATGCTCTGCTGGAAGTTTTAAGAGAGTTCTAGTTTAGATTTGTGATGGAAACTATAGACCTGTCACTCCTCTAAATATTTCCAAAGAGTTCTAGTCTCTAGGGTGAGAGTTCTGTTGTAAGTGAATTTTTTAATTATAGTTATTATTTCATTTCGACGATTCATGGTCATCTTCTGCTATGCTCTGCTGGAAGTTTTAAGAGAGTTCTGGTTTAGATTTGTGATGGAAACTATAGACATGTCACTCGTCTAAATAGTTCCAAAGAGTTCTAGTCTCTAGGGTGAGAGTTCTGTTGTAAGTGATTTTTTTAATTATAGTTATTATTTCATTTCGACGATTCATAGTCATCTTCTGCTATGCTCTGCTGGAAGTTTTAAGAGAGTTCTAGTTTAGATTTGTGATGGAAACTATAGACCTGTCACTCGTCTAAATAGTTCCAAAGAGTTCTAGTCTCTAGGGTGAGAGTTCTGTTGTAAGTGAATTTTTTAATTATAGTTATTATTTCATTTCGACGATTCATGGTCATCTTCTGCTATGCTCTGCTGGAAGTTTTAAGAGAGTTCTAGTTTAGATTTGTGATGGAAAGTGTAGACCTGTCACTCGTCTAAATAGTTCCAAAGAGTTCTAGTCTCTAGGGTGAGAGTTCTGGTGTCAGCGAAATTTTTAAATTGTAGTTATTATTTCATTTCGACGATTCATGGTCATCTTCTGCTATGCTCTGCTGGAAGTTTTAAGAGAGTTCTAGTTTAGATTTGTGATGGAAACTATAGACCTGTCACTCGTCTAAATAGTTCCAAAGAGTTCTAGTCTCTAGGGTGAGAGTTCTGTTGTAAGTGAATTTTTTAATTATAGTTATTATTTCATTTCGACGATTCATGGTCATCTTCTGCTATGCTCTGCTGGAAGTTTTAAGAGAGTTTCAGATCAATTATTTGCTAGATGTGATAGTTTTATTACTGTTCTATCTTAAGACGCAGAGTTTTAGCCTCGTTAGAGAAAGTACTCGTTTCTGTGAATTTTATTTTATTTTCTGCCAGATGCTCTGCTAACTTCCCGTAGCAGATCATTTTTTTTAACCGACTTTTTTTAGGTAAAAATGCTAGAACTATCTCTGAAAAGTATAGGGAACTCTAGAACTCAGCCAGATGCGTACAGAACACACTTTAATTTTTGATTTTCTGGAAAATGATCTGCTACCGGAAGTTAGCAGATCATTTTTTCAACAGACGTTTTTTCGGTTATCTCGCCAGAACTATCTCTAAAATGTATCAGGAACTATAGAACTCATCTGCATGCGAACAGAACTCCATTTTATTTTTGATCTGCTGGCACTTGCTCTGCTAAGTTCACGGACACCCGCAAATTTAGGTTTATAGTATTGTATATATGAAATTTTCTATCTATAATATAATAAAACTGTAATAAAAAAAAAAAAAAAAATTAAACTTTTACAAAGTTGTTTCGAATCGTCAAGAGAATCTATCACTGGTTTGGAATGCCGTTCCAACCGAGAAGAGTATATTTAATTTTAATATAATCTAAATTTTCAACCTCTTTTTCTGTCTATATAAATCAAAAAATCGTATAGAAATCAGTTGCATACTTCTTAAAAAAATAGTAACAACGATGCAACCACAGTTTTTTTTTTTTTTATTTGGAGATAGGCTTACGCTTGACGACAATCAATACTGGAAACCACTGATGAGGTCTAGGTTGGAGCGCGCTTGCCTAGAAAATGTCTATTCACTCTTGCCTTGAAGGTACTGAGGTTTAAATACGTGGTCGGAAACACAGATGTTGGAAAAGTGTTCCACACCTTAGCGGTTCGATTCAGAAACGTTGAACTGAAGCGTTTTGTGCGAGTAGGTTGGATTTCAACCACGTAAGGGTGCCAACGCTCACGTTTTCTCGATGTTCTGTGGTAAAAAGGTGAAGGGGGCACAAGGTTGTGAAGTTCCAAAGTAACAGAGATTATCTCCGTCCTATAACAGTAAAAGTAAAAAGTAATTCCAATTAAAGGCGCAAACTTTGAAAAGCTAGGCATCACACCGCGAGGCGAGGGACGGAATCTGACCTGAAATTCCAGATGTTAAACGCTAGGACCGGAGGTAGATCGACTTAATAAAACCCGCCCACCTCCCATTACCGTGTTTATGTGTAAACCATTACTGTTAAGCTCGGCCCTTTGACAAAACGACCCTCTACGAATACAAAATAATAAACTTATGCCTCATTCCTTTAATAGTATATTGTTGTAGATTGTAGATTTAATCTTACATTTTCAGCCTTCAATTGTTTTGAAGAGTACCTACTACTTAGATTACCTTTTACGTCGTTTTACTGAGGAATTAATTGGACTTTCTGACAGTCTTTGTATTGAAAATACTGTCAAAAAATCAAATTTACGCTAGGATAAAATTTATTTTACTTTGGTGAAATTGGCCCTAATTCATTAGATTTAGTACTAATTTTACCATCGACCAGTAGGTAAAGTTTAAACCTGTTTAAACAAAGAGCAAATGGGATGTTCTTACAGGTTGTAATATTCAGTAAGAAAGTCTTTCTTCGTCGGTTAAACAATACTCAAAGGTTAAACGTTACTCGGCTATTGTGAGTTTGACACTAAGGCCTTTCTCCCATTACGATACGCACAGGCGATTCAAGTATCCTGCAAGTCTCGGGGACTAGTCGCTGCCAAGTATCTCACATACATTTGAATGCAGGCTTTTGAAGGCTCGCACACTACGCTACAGGTATCCTACGCGTCCGCGTCTCCGCGACTAGTATCGCGCGACTCGCCGTGTTGGTCGCTTGTGCATCGCGTCTCTTGCGCGTCTCGACAAGACATTCTCTAAATATAGTATTTCGTTGATGTATAGCAGGCTTTAATAATATAACAAGATGCAGAATAGGTCTCTTTAGACATTCGATAGAAAGATAAAAATTTATTATCATCATGTTGTAGTTCTTGTGCGGCTACAAAAGCTCTACAATTTATGTTTCTATCAATATATGGATGAATCCAGTATTTTCTATTCTTGCGTTGACGTCTTCTGTTTCTATAAAACAGAAAAACTGCAACTGCTTCTTCGTCACTGTATTCGCTCGACATAACGTCCGTCCACAAAAAACAAGTGCACAAATGATGAATTTAGTAATTTTTCAGTAGCATAATATGCGAGCATCGGGTAGTGAACAAGTATCCAACTAGTATTCTACTCGAGTATCGTCTCCTACAAGTATTGTAATGGGAGAAGGGCCTAAGTGCCATCGCTTTATTTGGCAGATTTTTAATACAAAAACTGACAGTACATTCAATTTATTCCTCGGTTAAAGGTTACTTGACGATGGTGAAATTGGCACTGAGTCATTATTGTTCGTAAATTATTGTATGCTCTGGTTTTATAGCATATAGATCGCGGTTTCATTATTACTAACTATTACTATCAATACTGAGAACCCATCATGGGATTCAAAAGTTGACAGACAGTATAAATCTTAGGCCCGCTTGCAGAGACGCCGGGTTAGGTTTAACCCAGGAATAAATTTGTAATTTTGACAGAAGCATAATCGAAATCTGTCAAAGCAACAGCTAACTCTGGGTTAAAAGTATAACCCTTTGAGTAATAAACCAACACAGGAGAAGAATTGACGCGCGTACCCCTCTGTAAGTTGGGTATGAGCAGTGCTCATACTCGTTATATAAAACTGTTTGACTCCAGTCACGCGCCTGTCAACTACGTATGGTTAGCGGGGAATGAGCTCCGCTATAAATGCCGAATATGAGAGTATTTTCTTCTAAAAAAAATATTTAAAACATCCAGTTTACTAAAGGATAACATTTATTTACTTCTGATGTATTATTTTATCCAAATAATGCAATACTTATGCAGAAAACTTAAGAAAACTGTCGATCTGAAAATGTTGCTACTTAAACGTACATGAAATAATTTGGGGAAAATATTGAAAATTAATCTTCCTACTTACTATTCGTTTAGAGACCTTTTTCATGAACTGCATTATAAATTGATCCCATAGAATTAAAATCACGATAGAATAGGAAGGGGTGAACGACTAATTTATAAGCTTTAAGTAAAATATGACTAGATATATAAATACGAACTTTGATCGTCTGTGGGATTATCAAATAATGATAAAAAATTCTTTCTATAAAACCGACTTTAAACGCCACTACAAAGTATAAAACAATTTTAATTTGTACATGTATGTTGAAGTCGGGCGGGCCTAAATATAAATGATGAAACTAACGCTAGCCCAACTTTACCCGATCGGCGTATGAAGTCGGTTTTTTAAAGATATTTTTTTTACATTATTATTTTAAGCTTTTTTGTGTATATCTCTGATTGCGAGCAATTTGCTCTTAATCATTGAGTTCCTTCCTCCATCACCGAAGATATGAATCATCTTTCACCTTTTAAATAGGCCCAACCTTATTATGCGTTCTTTCAAAAAAAATTGAAATCGGTTCAGATTTGACGTAGTTATGGAGTAACATCTAACATTATATCAACAAAAATTTATATGGGAACCACCTCTGAAGTATGCCCTACTAAACAAAAAAAAATTATCAAATTCCATTCATTATTTGGCGGAATAATTGGATAACAAATATACAAAAAATTCAAATTGAGAACCTCCTCCTTTTTTGAAGTCGGTTAAAATGATTGCATTATTATAACGATCGCAATGGTGTCTGATTGGCTGGTACTCTCACACTATTGTTTAAAATGCATTGATGCAGCTAGAGCTCCATAAACTCAGCGAATTCATAAAATTAGTTTTTTTACTCAATTATTTCAAAAGTTATAGGTATATATTTCCATATAACCAGTGTGATATGATTTTCTAAATATATAAAATGAAAAGGTGACTGACTCACTGAACTATCAACGCACATCTACTATGACGTAGGCATCCGCTAAGAAAGGATTTTTACAAATATAATACAAAAAATAATGAAAACGAGACTAAAAAATTGTTTAATAATAATGATAAGTTCTACGTAAGTCTTTCATACTCGAAAATTAGGACTTTAATTTTATGAAGTCGGCCACACCGCAATAAAATTAGGGCTGGACAGCAAGATTTCATATGTCGATATTGGTGGGGGGATTGTATAAATTATTTATACCGAGATATTTTTATCGTCTTACTAATGGTTCATTGACGAAAAAAAATATTTAAATTCTATACATATTTGGTTCATTAAAACTTGGCAATTGAATTAAAGTACCCATACTTCTTATTCATCCCGCTAGGTTTACCGGAAAGCTAAATAGCTTGGCGGTGTTTTATTACAGATGGGGTGGCCACTATAGCCATGGCGGCAGCCTAGCATTACAAACAAATATACACTTCGTTCAGATGAAGTAGATGAAAAAAATAAGCCTTCCAAGTAAAGTATGTAGGTACAAGTTTTAACTTACCAATCATAACTTTAAATACATTTTTTTTTAGGGTTTAGTTTTTACTTTTTATGTTTCCTCCATACTGGACTGAGAGAATATTATTCAACGCTGGAAAACGATCTTGTAAATCGAAAAAGTGAACTTTAAACCAGAGCCAATAACGTTTTAAAAAAAAAATTGGTTACCTGTAAAGTCGGTATACGGGCGAAAGTTTTACGTGACAACCGAAATAGAAGCGCAAGACATGAACCGGTGTGTATGCCTATCTCTCTCACTCTCTCTCTCTCGCTCTGTCTCTCTCGCTCTTAGGCGGGCTAACTGTGCTCGAGTGGAAGGGACGCGTGCCTTTCACTTTTTATGTCTGTCTCTCTCGCTCTTAGGCGGGCTAACCATGCCTCTCACTCGCTCTCATTGTGAGCGCATAACGTGAGCGGAGCGTAACGCAGTTTCTTGAAGTGTCACCCGGCAAACCACTTTATAAGACGTTGTCACGTCAAAATCATAACAGCTCATAATAAGCTATCAGGAGCAGATTTTTTTCAAAAAGCATATTTTTTAAAGTAACACATCAGATGATACTAATTATATAATTCTAAAGTAGAATTACTTTAGTTTTATACATTAGTTTTATATCAATTTCGACTAATAGTTTTTCAATTTTAAGAAGCAATGTTGCTGTAACTTGTTATTTGAAACATATGAAACCACGAAATAACTCTAAACTCTGAAATGCTAATTATGCTGTATTTATTTTTAAGGAAACATGGTGTAGTCCTAACAGTTTGTACTTAATATACTTTTTAGAAATAGATACATCGTAAATTTCGCTTTAAACATAAATAAAACAAATGATGTTTCATTAAAAATGCTGTATGTTTATTTAAACAAGATTACTTAAAAAATCAATGTGTTCAATATTAATACCCACTACGTATTCAAATAAAAATTAAATGTCTCTCAACTTAATAAACAATATTATTAAAAACCTATGACAAAGTACAGCACTCCCTGGTGGCTTATAACCTTAAATCATAACTAAACAGCTGCTCTAAGGTGATATACTGTGGTACCTACAGCATGCTCTCAGCATGAGATTGAGAGTATAGTGACGGAGTAAATACCTTGGTATCTACAAAATCTGTTAATAATCAGATAATCCTAAGTCCTTACAGTAGGTTCGCCTAAGTGCACTGCACTGCTAAAAAGTATTGATAACTTTTTTTGAAGTATCTGTATAATATTGAAAAATAGATGGTGTGGTGTGGTGTGGAATAACAAAAGATATATAATATAAACATGCAGAGAAGGTCAACATAGTATCTTAGAAAAATAATGTCATAGGAAAACGAAAATCCGACAATCCGACGCAGTATCTTTTTCTTCCAAATATATAAAAAAGTCATTTTGTTATTTTTCGAAATAAGCTAGATCGCTTTCCAGCGTCAATATAGTCCAAAGTTTCTAGCTGTATCTTTACGCAAGTACTAAAAGCCTACAAAGAGTCAATCTAATAGCAAAGGCATATTATGACTAAAATAACGGCAAGAGTCTCGTTTCCTAGCGCTTCTATATACCTACCATGTTAAAGATCTCGAACAAAAAAATTTACTCTTGAATAAAGTAACTCTGTTGTAAATAATTATTAGAAAAACTTATCGAAAGTCGATAATCGATAGTGTCAAATCCCTAAAATGTTTACACAAATGATGCGATTGTTTCATGTAATGATAGAGCGTCCCTGTGTGTGAATGTGATAGTGTGCATATACTTTAAGGTAGTGTTTGCTAATTATATTGTGTGCGTGCATAGCGACGTGATGGAAAAATGCAACTGTAGTAAGCAAGTTTTCATGTGTGCTACCTCGCCCCCCACCGTAATTGACAGACTTTTTTGCGAATAAATTAGGGGTCAAGTCCTCTCCATTGCTGGTTTATTACTCAAAGGTATAACCCGACATTTCTGCAAGTGGGCCTTAATAAACTGATAGTGAAAGAACAGAGGGTCCATACTTCAGTTTACCTGAAATCAATTCGAAGCGTCTATACGTGAAAAATTGTTAAAAAACCGTAGAGGTTCCTTCCATTACTAAAACATAATCACTGACATTTTTCGTTTGAGGAACTCACAAAAAAAAGATATTAACAACTTTATATGTATTTTGAGGTTATAAAAATATGTAGATAGGCATAAAGACGTATTCGTAATTCCTACTTCCATGTTATTATAAGTTCTAATTTGACGATGGGATGTGTTACTTATTAGTAGTCTATAGACCTCTCTACATAAACAAACTCTTGAATTTCCGGGCGAGTAATGACATCGAGCAACGATCCATTCTCAAAGCGCGATATGAATTAATCAGATGATGGTCCATTATTTAATAATTATTTATCCAAGGCAAAAGATGTAAAACTAATGTCATATAAAAAACGAACTAATTTAAATACTTTGTTTTGCATAAATCATATTCGTAGACGCCTCCTAAAATATTCAGGTACAATTCTGCCATTGTTCTTTAACTGTAGCACGTTTAATTTTCAAACATACAAATCATTCATGCGAATAACCTGACAAAATTCGCTTGAGCTCACTCTTCTCAAATAAAATTAATTGATACGAGCAAAAGATTATTATTGAAATGCGAATAAGCATTAATTTAAAAATGTTCAGAATAATAATAATATTATGAAGCTTTAAGCAATTCGAAAATAACAAAAATATAAAACGAGCAACTAATATTACAATATATCAAATCACAATTAAATTGTATTTTCGATATAATATAAAGAAAATAAATCTTAATTGCTTTCAGCCCTTTCACAGGTTTTGGATTCCTCAATGTCAAAGTATTACAAAACCGCTAGATTTCTTACTGCTGCAGTGCTATTTCACATTGTTTTGACATGTCATACAATGTCAATCTTAAAGTAAGTATCACAAGGAAGACATTGTATGACATCTCAAAACAATATTGAAATGATACTGCTTTTATCGTAGGCCACCTGTATAGAGGTAACCAACTACGGCCAGTTGCACATAAAATTTTTAACGTTAACGTTAAAGACCACCAAAATCTTTTGGGTTGCACAAGATAGAATTTTTTAACTTTTTACTAGTGATGTGCCAGATATTCGTATACGGATACGGAATCCGTGGAAATCCGATGAAAAAGAAAGGTCCGTATTCGTGTCCGTTACTTTTTTGGTGGATTATTACGGATCTTTTTACACTACTTTTACACTACTAAACTTATTTGTAGACATTTTTTAAACTCATGTACCAAGCACAAATGTTATCCGTATCCGTATCCACCACCGGATCTTGACACCAAATATCCGTATTCGGATCCGTATCCACGGATATACATTTTTAACGATCCGGCACATCACTACTTTTTACCATCCCTATTCAACTGATGACCGATTTCACCAATGTCAAGTGACGTTTTACTGAGGAATAAATTGGGCCTTCTGATAGTTTTTGTATTAAAAATACTGTCAATATATCAAATTTACGCTCGGATAAGACTTATTTTACGTTGGTAAAATCGGCCCTTAATAGTTAAATATTGAGTTATGATACTCGTATATGCATTATGCAACCCACTAGACTTATTTACTGATGGACAAAACACCAGCATCATCGAATTTACGTCCCTTGTTTACCATAAATTTATATAATATCTCAGCGATATTTCCGTGGTCCAGCAAGAACAATAAGTCGTTAGCTCGTCAGCATTATCTTGTTCGAGGGTTTATCTTAAAGGAGAAAGTAAGTATAGCTGCTGTAAGCGTTATTTTAATTTTACGGAACAGTGCTTACATTCATTTAACTCGTGAATTCATGAATATTAAGGGCGTAAAAAGTATTTAAACGTTAAGAATAGCATACCAAAAGTTAACGCGAGGACATTTTTATTGCGTACAATACCAACTATCCGAGCAAGGCTAAATACCATGGCAGGTCGACTTAATAAAACTCGACAACCTCCATTGCTTCGTTAATGTGTAAAGCTCTACTTTTACGATTTGCTCTCGCACTTTACGGCTCGGAGACTATCCTGTATCCACCTTAATAGCCCCGGCGGTGGGAACAACAAAGTTTCTATAGGAACATCTTAATGGTCACATCATTATATTTTCGCCTACCGTACTCCAGACTTCCTATTATATCAAAACCAAATCTATTAATTAATAAATATTTTGGATTTTTTTTTTGTAATAGTATGTACTTATTTACAATGTAATGAGTTTTCCCATTTCGTTTTGGTGAAAGTAGAATTCCTAAAAGTACCTAATACAAAATTTCTGCTCCTTAATTTCATAGGTATAGGGTTTTTTTTGTAGTTTCTGCTAGTAATTTCTACCTCTTGAATTAAATTGTCAAATCAACTGTTAACTTTATCATAAAAACAAAACAACAGAATTTGGGTATAATTACAAAAATGTGACATTTGTTTACCTATAAACGACAAACGATAAAAATTAAAGGGGCCCTTTTGTTATTCCACTTGAAAAATAGAAGTACCTACGTGCAATTTGAAAATCCTCAACTCAATTGAATTCAAATCAATTTCCAAGTATTCTCAACTATTTAAAAAAATTATATTGCTCCTTAATTAACGAAATAGAATACCCATCCAATATGACTCTCTCAATATAATTTTATTTTTATTGCAGCTATTTTTTGATAAATGAATAGAAGCAATTCGAGGTGAAGTCTGTACCTAACAAAATTAATATCGTAAATAGGTTTGGTCAACACGTTTTCCCGAAAAGGGCCAAATATATAAGTCAAAAATCATAATTATTTTCTATTCAATAAACATAATATGGGTTGTGTACGTGAGTCGAATATTAGAGGACATGATTGTAAGGTATTACCCAACGAGGCGTCTAAAAAAGATGGCGTCAGACGTGTTCTCTAATTATACAACATCTTTGCCTTGCTGGTCTCGTCTCCAAGGCGTGTGGTGGTTTATTAAACACTGCACAGAATACCTAAATCCCTTAAAGCTTTTTATAAGCCCATTTGTTTTGATTCGTAAGTGACATAAATAGGTTTTACGAATTTTGTAAAAACCCTTGTTTTAAAGCTATGGTTTATCTATTTTGATATAGATAGGTAGGTTTATCTATTTAGGTATTTTAGATAAAAATACCTAAATAGATAGATTCACTTCAACAATCTTTTGTCCAATCAACCTTACCCCAACTCAAACCCGACTACGTATGTAGGTATGTATTTTTGTATTTACATGGATAGGCCCCATTGTATAGTGCCTAAACTACTGAGTGAATTTTGATGAATGAGGTGTTGTTCGAATTGTTATTATTATACATACAAAATTAATTTACATACAATTTGCAGTGGTCGGATTTACAGTTTTAAACTTTTTTCTTTTTTTTATTATAATTATGTCAATAAACTTTCTTTACGTTAAAAATGACAACTTCGTTTCTCGAGATTTCGTTTAATAATATGTCGTTGGGTTTAATCAATTCTTTTACTCTGGAGCGTAAAAAATACCAATGAATTTTAAAGCAGTGAACCGTTTTTTTAATAAGACGTAGAGATTCTTTTGCTCGAGGTTTTCCGACAGCTTAATAAGTTGAGATTAACCTTACCCGCAATCTTGGAAATTGGATACAGTTAATTTAGAAGACTGTGTGGATTCTCCTAGCTTTCATTTTTAAAGCCACTCATTACTACCTTCTTAGTTGAAATCCAAATTTAGAACGTTAAATTATAGTAGGTACAATGTATATTTTATGTATTTCATTGACCCTCTCTCTTTTGAATCCACAAAAATATTTTAAAGTCGCCTTTTCTGTAAGCTACTTATCCCACATTATAATCAAGTAAGCTAAGCTCCAGTCTGCCCACAGACTCCAATAAGCCAGCGTTTAACCACAAAACCTTGCAAGTTCATTTAGTTTGCAAATAGTAGAGCTAAATATTATTTCTTTATATTTTTGTTACTGTACGACGTATTGTCTAATTTTCTTGCAAAATTCAACGCATCTATTTTTTAACGCACATATTACATATATACTAGTAAGAATCTTGCACCATCTTATCAGATACTAGATGATGCCCGCGACTTCATCTGTGTGGAGTAAGGTTGTTTGATTCCTGCGGGAACTATTAATCTTTCCGGGATAAAATAATATTCTTATATGCTTATTCTGGGTATGAACTATTTAAGCTATCTCCATTCCAAATTTCAGCCAAATCGCTTCATTCCTTTTAGCGTGAAAGAGTAACAAACATCCATCCATACATCCATCCTCACAAACTTTCGCATTTATAATAGGTACTTAGATATTTACTAGGATTTACTCTAAACTTACTTTAAATACGATAAGTAATACAACGTTTATGCATTAAAGTTACTTTAACTTATTATTTTTTAAAGTTGCATGTGTATCCTAGACCACCAGGTCATAACATTGAGCTTTGACATAACCACTAGAGTTTGCTCTGTACTGAAAAATAATATCCCACCAAAAACATTTTCATGTAAAATGTTTCCGTGACCATAAGGCTCCCACTGTCAAAAAGTTATCAGATCTCATGTAGAGCCAAGCTTCTAACTCTACACGCCCTAACTTCACAAACTTTACATCTTAGTCAAAATATGTGGCTTGGCCGTTTCGTTGTACCGGGGGGGTGAAAAAAGAGAGAGTGTGTTAAATAACAAAGGTAGCCCACGGTAACAAAAGTATTTATTTCGACCAAAGGTAACGGTACAGATCTTTATTACCGCGGCTAGCTCAGTAGGTGGGTACACAAATTTGTAGGGCCGTGGAGTTACCAAGATCCTGCCTTGACCTAGGTGGTGGTGTATATAAGTACTCCCCTGGTTAGGTGGCCGAGATGTCGGGGGCCACTGAGTCGCTGGGGGTGGCGGCAGGCACACAAATCCGCAGACGAGGTGACGCCCGTGCTAGCGCGCACAGGAACGTCGACCGTCGCGATCTGGGCGAGCGGTGCAGGAAGTAAGCAGCTCTAAGCGGAGCGGTGAAGGTTGAAGCGGAGAATGGAGAACGTTACTCCAAACGGAGAATCCTTAATCGGAGCGGAGAACCCTAGAACGGGATAATCCGCATCCATTGCACGGCTTAAATAATTTTGAAGAGACTCATCGCAGAACAAACTAGAGCGATTGCTCTGCGAAAAGAAATGAGACGCGCCCGTCACTAGTGCGAGATCGGGCGCGACTGACGGCTGGTTTAACTACATCAAAATGGATGCCTGTGCGCCGCCGGTATGCTTGGATACGCGCGCGCGCGCGCGCGACGCATTAACAAAATAGGTAGGTACCTACGTAAATGAAATACAAGTTAAAATATGGCGGGTAAACATAATAACTACATACTATACTTAAATAATATAAATGTTTTTTATCATAAGGACAAATACTTAGATATTTATAAATAAATACGTATTTTAAAATAAATATAATTAAAATATGTAACGCTTCGTTACATCGTTCCTACAAGAACTATTGTATATGAGAAAAGTAATGGACAGTGAAAAAATTTTTCACCTTACGCCCATGTGAATGTTCGCACTGTATTCTTAACTTCTTTTTATATCTGCCCCATGTTTAAGTTTCAAATTATTTTCGTATAAACGAGAGTTCCTTGTTAACAAAAAGTACACGATAAAGATAAATTCATAGAAAGGAGCAAAAAATAACTCTGCTGAATAAAATAATGTTTATGTATGAGCTGCAATCTTTGTTCACCGCCATTAACATAAAGTCGATGCAAATTGTTCGATGGACAAGTCCTGTCGCTGCTACTTTTACCTCCAACGCTGGAATATTTACATTTTGGATAGCGCTCTAAATCAAAAGAAAAATCTAGTTTAATGCGAGTACGAGACTTAAATACATACCTAACAAATTCTACAAATATATTATTCATATATTCTCCAGCTCTAATGCCCAAGAGTTATCGCGCGTGGAATGTTGGTTTTTAGAAATCTCGTTATGTTCCTGTGGAATTAGCCGTGCTGAACTAAACTAATAGGTATAGCTACTTCTCTCCCTTCCAAATAAGCGTTATGCTTGTGTTAGATTGTGTTATGCCGTACCCCCTGGTACGGCAAAAGTGCAACGGATGATGATTGAACCGTCGCGTCGACCTTTATAGGGTTCCGTAGTAAACAAGGAACCCTTATAGTTTCGCCATGTCCGTCCGTCTGTCCGTCTGTCCGTCCGTCCGTCCGTCCGTCCGCGGTTTAGCTCAGAGACTATTGGTACTAGAAAACTGTAATTTGACAGGGTATAAACATTAATCACGCCAACAGAGTGGTGAAATAAAATTGTGAAAAATATTTTTTCTCCCCTACATGTACAGTGGGGATGAATTTTTTTTCTTGTCTATCCCATAGTGTGCTGTGTCGTTGAATAGGTATTTCAAAAACATTTGTGAAATATGATATTTTAAATTGCTACATTTTATTAGAGTCAAGTGCCCTCCCCCCTCTGCCAGCTAAATGGTTGTTTATAGGATACATGAAAAAATTCACAGCAGTAGTATATATACAAAATTTTATAGGAAAACTATCACGGCTAAGTAGGGTTCATATAAGTTGCATATTTTGGAGTATATTATAGTATTTAAACCATGGAACTCAAAATAATATTACATTCAATATTCATAAATAAAATAAAAGCACTATCCTAGGTCAGCAATAATATTTGTGACTTGTAACTACGGAACCCTACACTGCGCGTGGCCCGACACGCACTTGGCCGGTTTTTTTTGTTTTCAATCCGCACCTAAACCATTGGAGGCAATTCTGTTGACTATTTTTATCAGAAACCAGTTGATCTTGCTCAATCTTTTAGCTATATAAATAATAAAATTAGTCTTTGTTATAGGTAGAAACTACATGTTTATTTTTCAGTACCTACCTATCTAAACAATTTCCGTAAAAGTTTTCTCATATTTTCTCTTCTATCAATTTTGCAATGGACAAAATGGCTTTCGGACATTGTAGGTGACCGCTCTCATGTAGTGACGAAAATTTGTTCCGACTAGGACGTGCCTCGGGATATCTTGGGAGAATTTCAACGCAAATCCTATTACGGACGGTACTCGGTACGCTTCAACGGACATGTTTATTTTTAATCATGCCATATTTTTACTGTATAAGGCTTAAGATTTAGTTTGTAGGCATGTGAGTGTTTCATTAAAAAAATCTTTTAAAAAAACCGGCTCAAGCACCACTACAAAGTATAAAAATAATTTTAGTTTCTTCTTCTCAGTCGATACGCTCTTCACAATACGCCTCCACTGCCTTTAACAGCTGCTTTTCTTGTACATTCATGCAACGGGACATCCACCGCAGCCCTCACCTGGTCTGTCCATCTCATAGGCGATCTGCCACGTGCTCTAGTGCCCTCCACTCTTTCCTGGACCACTAGACGTTCAATCGAGATATCATTACGTCTTGACACGTGACCAAAGAAAGTGAGTATGCGAGCTTGCACAATAGAGGACAGACGCTGCTTAATGCGGAGTTCTTCGATAATGGACTTATTGGTCCGGAATTCGGTCCAGGACACTCTCAACATTCTTCTCCAGCACCACATCTCGAGAGCGTCTATTCTCTTCTTCTCACTTTCTCGCAGGGTCCACGTTTCTCAAGCGTAGAGGAATATGGGGAACACAAGCGCTCTAACTAGCCGGGTCTTAGTGGCCTTTGTTATATTACGGTTCCTCCATATCAATCAATCAATCAATCAATTTTAGGTAAATTTTAGTTTGTACACGCTTATTGAAGTTGGGCAGGCCTAAATAGAAACGATGAAACCGATTTACGACGCTCGCTTTGTGATGACACAATAATAATATAGAATCAAGAATAAAGCATCGCGAATCGGTTTCATCGTTTCTATTTAGATCCACGCTGGCCCAATGCGAATTGGTGGACTTCACACACGTTCGAGAACATTATGAAGAACTCTCAGATGTGCAGGGTTCCTCACGATATATTCCTTCATCGTTGAAACAAGTGATATTTAATTGCTTAAACACACTTGACTCGGAACAGTCAGAGGTGCGTACCCGGGATCGAATCTGCAACCCCCCGAATAGGAGACCACACTCCTAACCACTAGGCTATCACTGCTTCAGCTGCACAGATTTATGTCAGGTCATACTTGTCTCATTTTTACTATATCTTGAGCCTTGAGCAGAGCCAGAGTACGATCTATATAATTATCTCAGCCTAAGTTTCTTTGGAATTATTACGAAAATTTTACTTATCTAAGTACATTAATTATAAGTTACTCGACAATGCTCGTTAATTTATAAAGCTTACTTAGCTGTGATAGTTTTCCTTTTAACTTCGTTATTTACCTCCGCTTTGCGTGTAAGGAAGGAAGGTACGCAAAAACCAAAGTAATACCCAACCCAAATTACAGCTTTCTGCAACGTAGGGTTTCTGAGTTAAACCACAGACAGACGGAAAGATTAAACCACGGACAGACGGGTAGATTTTGTAGTTATAATTCCTTGTTGTTTACTACGAACCCCTAAAACATTTAGATCTACTGTTAGATCGATTCGCTAAAGTCTACGCAATACACACATAATTGCGTCGTAGCCCTGCCGTAGCCTGTAGCGTTTTTAGACATTTTGTGTAGCCTCCAGCGTAGACATTCAACATACAAGTACAACTACGTAAATAAACGCACCTTTTTGGTTTCCATGATGTTTTTAATGAAACACAATCTTAAAAATTCATTCATTCGATTAGGACTAATAGTCCAGGGTAGATAATTTTTGAAAACAAAAATAATTATAGTAAGATCAAACCATTTGGAAAAAGAAGAAAATGTAACAAAAATGAAAGGAAAAATAATTTACGGGCGATCTGAGGTCGGGAAGTGGGGGGAGGTGGGGGGTTTAAGAGTAAAAAACGGTTTATCTCGATTTCCGGCAAAACTTAAGTCCTATGGAAAAAGTTAAATGGCCAAGTTGTAGGTAATAAGAAGATCTACAACTTTTGTATTTACACTTTTTTCACATAACCTCAAAATGTATGTGAAAAATTCAAATAACCAAGTTTTTTTTTCACTAAATTTGGTGAAAACTTACCTTTTAATGTCCCGAACACACTGTAATTTTTTTGATTTAAAATATTTATTTTTTCACCTTTTTTTTGACTTAATATTGAAAAAGCACCTAATTTTCAATCGAAAATTCTCACGTCAAAATATCTGTTTTTTTTTTAAAGTCGGTGTGCTTTTTATTCGTTGAAATCTCTACTTTCTGATGGTGTAAAAAAAAACATACATTACTGTGATAAATGCTCTCAGAAAATGCAGAAACGAAATACGAAATAACAGTTAGTAAGGCCCAGACGCTCCTAGCCCCTTCTCCACTTCTCTATGAAATACCTTTTGATGGGCTAAAATTTTCCGTAGCTCACTCAGGTATATAAGTTATCTTTAAATAGCAATAAATAGGCATATATAATTATATAATTTAAAAGGTATTTTATAGGGGCTAGGAGGGTCTGTGCCTTACTACCTGTTATTTCGTATTTCGTTTCTGCATTTTCTGAGAGCATTTACCTTATTAGTTTATATTTTTTACACCATCAGAAAGTAAAGGTTTCAACGAACAAAAAGCTCACCAACTTTTTTAGAAAAGCAGATATTTTGACGTGAGAATTTTCAATTGAAAATTAGGGTGCTTATTCAATATTATGGCAAAAAATCGGCCAAGTGCGAGTCGGGCCTCGCTGTTTTAGGGTTCCGTTTAAAAAAATTAAATAAAAATATTTCCATGTACCCATGGAAATATTTTAATTTAATTTTTTTAATTTAATTTAATTTTTATTATTTGTTGTTATAGCGGCAATAGAAATACATAATATGTGAAAATTTCATCTGTCTATCTATTACGGTTTACGAGATACAGCTCGCTGACAGACGGACGGACGGACGGACAGCGTAGGCTTAGTAATAGGGTCCCGTTGGTACCCTTTGGGTACGGAACCCTAAAAAAAAGGTAAAAAATAAATATTTAAAATCAAAAAAATTACAGTGTGTTTGGGACATTAAAAGGTGTGTTTTCACCAAATTTCGTGAAAAGGTTATTTGAATTTTTCACATACATTTTGAGGTTATGTGAAAAAAGTGTAAATACAAAAGTTGTAGATCTTTTTATTAACTACAACCTTGCCATTTAACTTTTTTCCGTAGGACTTGTAGTTTTGCCGGAAATCGAGATAAACAGTTTTTTACCCTTAACCCCCCCCCCCCCCCGCTTCCCGACCACAGATCGCCCGTAAGTTATTTTTCCTTTCATTTTTGTTACATTTTCTTCATTTTCCAAATAGTTTGATCTTACTATAATTTTTTTTGTTTTCCAAAATTATCTACCCTGGACTATTAGTCCTAATCGAATGAATGTAATTCAAAGGTATCTGCACTGGTCTATAAATAAATTATTTTTCATTTAATTACAGGGATTATAATAATAATAATATTCGTCAGCTCATAACTAAAGTAGTGAAGGTTCCAATCGCTGAGAATAAACGAACAAACACAACTGAGTATTCTTTTTCTTATACTACTCTATCTTTCAAGTCACAAATAAACGTACACGTAAAAGATCGATTTTACTAAAATTACATACACCGGTACCTACAACAGTTATGAGGCTGTAAATGTAAAGAGAATCGTGGTTATAACAGAGCTATCTGAATATTGGATTGCAATTTCATTCTTGATAAAGTTTCCTTTTGCACTATATTCTAGTCAGTCGTAAATCAAAAAGTAATTTCCGTATATGTAGCGGTGAAATTCATATCAAATATGCACATAGATAGATACATTATGTTCAAGTATGAATAAACCGAATGCAATAATTTCTGAGACGGATTACCCGATTAGAGCCATGATATATAATTACCAGACCTTTAAATATATATTAATTAATTGTAATGCCATAAGTACCTAACATTTAGCTTAAGCGTGCTCTAAGTTCGTTCATGGTCACCTAACTTACACCAAAGTTAAGTTATCAATGCCAAAACATAATTTATCACCATTGACCGAAACTCGCCTTTTCACAGTTCCGCACACGTTTGGAAAGTATTAAATTATTATCAGAGAAATGTTACATTTACTACAAAGATTATTACTTTAAAACGAATATCAAACTATCCCCAAAAAGGTTTTATATGTATGCCATTCTAAGAACTTTTTGATTCACCCTGGTACATATTAAACTATCATGGAGTCCCATTTACGATGGATGTGAAAATTCAATAAACCCTGTCATCGTCTAGAAGAGCAGCTCCTGCAAGTACAGAGCATCGCATTTTATAGAGGAAATTAAAAAATGTCAACTACATTAATATTTATTCCAGAAAATGTGATAGCGTTGGAAAATGCTCCAGAAGGTGCACAGACTGGCGATCTCAACACTCACGACTGGTGATTTCAAGATACATTTTTTATGTCAAGCAGTGAACGTTTAACAGTTGAGATGTGGATGAAGATGATGGAAAAATTGGATATTATTAATTATTGAAAGTGATTATTGTATAATGGTGCCGCGGTCACGGACACTACACGACATCTATAAACGTCTTACGACAAAGCGCTTTTCATCAAACTCGCATATTACGTTACTAGCCGATGCCCGCGACTTCGTTCGCGTGGATTTAGTTTTTAAAATCCCTCGGGAACTCTTTTATTTTCCGGGATAAAAAGTAGCCTATGTCACTCTCCAGGTCCTCAACTATACCCATGCAACAAATCACGTCGATCCGTAGCCCTGTTGCGACGTGATTGAAGGGCAAACCAACAAACCAATAAATAAACACACTTTCGCATTTATAATAATATTAGTAAGGATTGAATGTAGTAGACTGTGAGTCAGACTCATTAAAGCATTATTATCTGACAAAGGCTTTAACCGACTCTCCTAATATATCTCATTAGTCGTAGTGCCCCCGTTATCAAGCATTGGGAAAATAATTATGCCGGAAATTAAAATCTTAACATTGTGGAACACAACCGCAGCACCCTTTTAATTAAACCCGCTGCTACACGCCAAAATATTAATTCTACTAGTAGGGCAAGTCAGACTAAGGACTTATAGTCTTAAAACTTTTTGCCCTATGCCCACTGTACCCAAGAAGCTTAAGTACATACCCAAGTACCATACTTTGCTTCGACTGGACGACGCGACATACCGTGACAAAACAATTCATTTTACAAGTGCAACGGGGACAAGCTGTTTTGTATAGATAGAACCATAAACTTAGTATTACTTTGAGGCGGTTTCGGATTAGCGTTATTTCGGCGCTCGTTTTTGGAAGCGCGTAAAGGCGCGTATAAGGCCACCCTTTGCCACACGCGAATTTCGTACGAGCATTGACGCACTTAAAAGCTCGTATAAGCTCGATCTGGTGGCGAGTGACCCACCTTTTCGAGCGAACGTGCTGAAATAAGCGCGTGTATGCGCGTTCGGTTTTCGGAGCGCAAAACGTGGAGTGCGTAAGCCTATACCAGCTTATATGCGCAAAAACATACGCTAGTCTGAAACCGCCCTTATAGTAGAACAAATCGTCCTCCCAACCCAACCCAAACCGCCACTTTTGTTTGAATGTAAAACTGAAATCTATTGTCACCACAGATCAATGAAATGACAATATTTATTGTCTGTACAATATTTTGTCGCTGATATTCGAGTAGGTACTTGGTTACATTGCCAGAAAAATCATTAAAATTTTTATATCACTGGCAAGTCGAGGTAAGGGACCTCGCAGACGTAGCCCGAGTTGTTGCCACGTCTTGACTGCCTCTCTTTTCTGATCAGACCAACGTGTTGGTCATTAGAAAAGAGAGGCAGTCGACGCGACGCATCTATTTTGTAGTGCTATTTGCACGGCTTCCATTTAGACGCTGGTTGGTAACTAAAAGAAGATTAATTAGCAGGTATCAGTCTAGAAGTAGTACCTAAGGTAGTGACCGCCAACTGTTATTTTTAACCCCCGACGCAATAAGAGGGGTGTTATAAGTTTAACGTGTGTATCTGTGTTTATTTGTATCTGTATACCTGTATATCTGTGTATCTGTGTATCTGTGTATCTGTGTATCTGTGTATCTGTGTATCTGTTTATCTATGTATCTGTGTATCTATGTGTCTGTGTATTCCCTCGTAGCAGTCTCCCCAATGGACTGATTTTAATGCGGTTTTTTCTGTTTGAAAGCTAATGTAATCGAGGTGGATATTAGCTATAATTTATGAAGATCTACTCAAGCGTTTGAAGATCATCAGCTGACTAAAGGGTGTTACATGCTTTGTTACATGCCTTTTTTAATTTGGAGTATTGTTACTCCATTTGGAGTATTATTTCCAAGTCATGATAATCTTGAACTGATGCTGCAGCATCAAGTAGTCTGCGGGGTACCCAACTCCTCAGCATCTTACAGCAGATATAGTGTGTTTGGGCTCATTAGAATGGTCTCAATGAGTAGAGGTTAGATAGATGATGATGTAACAGAATACTGGGTGTATATTGTACATAGTCCGGCCATAGATTCACATGTCGGCGGTCTTTTAAATTTTTAATTTACACTTGTTCCGTTGTTTTGTGGATCTTAAGAGTGTTCTTAAGACAGAATGTCGCTAGTGTGATCTTACGTTAATTTCAAAGTGTCATAAGCCGCGCAGGTGCTAAGAGCACTGTTTATCAGATCGGGTGTTCTCATTACCGTGCGCTCACGGAATAATGATAGTGGTAAGGGCCCGAAAGCAGCCGCAAAGCCCTTTTAATTAAAATCCTCGCTGACACCACGCATGGAAATATAAACTGTCGTTTCATCTATGTAAGTTCCAAGAGGCCATTATTGTGGAGCTTTATTTACTCTTCATTAATGGAGCTTAACCATTACCTAACATGATTTAAAGTTATATATAGGTAGTATAGGTATTTTATAGTACCATAAAGTAGGTTTAATACAATATTAATCTACATACAAATAAAAAATGTCCTAGTACTTACTTACAATTAATAAAAGATCTCATAAAACATGGCTACCTCAAAACGTATAAAATATACCTAGATATATCGTGTGTAATTTGTTAGGTGTTACAGCTGAGTTGTACTTGTAATATTATTTTAAAGCCTGAGCCTTCTTATGAGGCCCATAGTTAAGGACTATGAGCTTAACCATTACCTAACATGATTTAAAGTTATATATAGGTAGTATAGGTATTTTATAGTACCATAAAGTAGGTTTAATACAATATTAATCTACATACAAATAAAAAATGTCCTAGTACTTACTTACAATTAATAAAAGATCTCATAAAACATGGCTACCTCAAAACGTATAAAATATACCTAGATATATCGTGTGTAATTTGTTAGGTGTTACAGCTGAGTTGTACTTGTAATATTATTTTAAAGCCTGAGCCTTCTTATGAGGCCCATAGTTAAGGACTATGAGCTTAACCATTACCTAACATGATTTAAAGTTATATATAGGTAGTATAGGTATTTTATAGTACCATAAAGTAGGTTTAATACAATATTAATCTACATACAAATAAAAAATGTCCTAGTACTTACTTACAATTAATAAAAGATCTCATAAAACATGGCTACCTCAAAACGTATAAAATATACCTAGAACTATTAAAGATATATCGTGTGTAATTTGTTAGGTGTTACAGCTGAGTTGTACTTGTAATATTATTTTAAAGCCTGAGCCTTCTTATGAGGCCCATAGTTAAGGACTATGTGTCGGATCTGAATTCATCACTGGCAACAATGCAATGTTCGAATATTTAAATAAAAATCAATATCGATATCAATACAGAAATGGCGTACATTAAAACTTAATAAAAACAATAACAACATTGAAAAATAAATTGATTAATCTTAATATATATAAATTACGTGTCACGTTGTTTGTCCGCGATGGACTCCTAAACTACTGAACCGATTTTGATCAAACTTCGTAACTATCTGTAATTTGGTCCAACTTAAAAGATAGGATAGTCTTTTTGGATTGGGATAGTTTATTTGTTTGATTTATATATATAAGTTGGCGGTACGAAGTTCGCTGGGTCAGCTAGTTAATTATAAAATATCTATTGATTGCTAACTTTTATATACGTACGAGTTGTAATGTCAACTATCTATTTATAAAATAGAACAAAGATGTTTCTTGAAGTCAGACATACAGACAGGGAAGATCTTGTCACATTCTTGGCACCCCAAACCTCATATTAAATAATACCTTGACTTCGTTTGCATGGTGTACCTACCTACCTACGCTTGAAATTTCTAGAGGGTCTCTTTTTAGTAAAATGTGGACCTTTCGTGTTGCAAGCCGTAGTTGTCTTCAATTAGATTTTTGACTGGTTAGAGTTGTGTGACTTGTGAGAAAGATATATTTAACGCTTTCTAGTTGTATGTGCCTATTTTATAGTTTGAGAACTTACTATGAACGGTTACTTGTTAAAATCGAGAGCGCGCTCCGCCGATGCTGGAACAAACTTTAATTGGGTCTTGACTTCAGGACACGCGCGTCTGCCTCCAAGAGACATGAAACTAACTTGGACATCTAACTTGACACAATCCGGCAGTCATTTATCAGCAATGATCATTAATTTTGTGAAGTTGTTTATTTTTTATTAGGTTTTAATTATTGCTTCAAATAAATAAAAATATATTATTTTTATAATATTATTACCTATTATACTTAATCCAAAATTCCTCAGTGCCTGAAGACTAAAGTCTTCGAACAGTGCGTGTTGCCAGTGATGACTTATGGATCCGAGACATGGTCGCTAACTGTGGGCCTCATAAGAAGGCTCAGGGTCACTCAGCGAGCGATGGAGAGAGCTATGCTTGGGGTATCCTTGCGAGATCAAATCAGAAATGAAGAGATCCGCAGGAGAACCAAAGTCACCGACATACCTCAGCGAGTCGCGAAACTGAAGTGAAAATGGGCGGCACATAGTTCGAAGAGCTGATGGTCGTTGGGGTCCCAAGGTGCTGGAGTGGCGACCCCGCACCGGTAAGCGCAGTGTTGGCAGACCCCCCACTAGGTGGACCGAAGACATCAAACGAGTCGCAGGCAGCCGCTGGATTCAGGAGGCGCAAGACCGAAGCCTGCGGAGGTCCATGCAGGAGACCTATGTCCAGCAGTGGAGATCTAAAGGTTGATAATTATGATTACCTATTAATATTATTAGGTATTATTATTATAAATAACCTATAATTATTATTATAATTTTTAACGATAAAGATTATATACCTACTCAATTTAATGGCCACTCCCACTATTCTGAAAATTTAATATTATGTCAAACCCGGTTTACTAGCTTTAAAACTCAAATCAACGAGAAAGAATGTAAAAGATTTTTTCGGAAATTGAACCTCTATGTTTCAAAGCTACTTAAAAAATACCCACTCCAATGTCTATGACTTGATACATTATGGAAATTACTTTTTCTTTAATTATTTCCAAATGTCTGGTAATATAATATCAAATTAACATAAATTTAATCTGGAACAATTATCTGGCAGCGCCTTATAGTCTAGGCAATGAAGCTAGTGGACCCCAACATCAATTCCTCAGGCGACGAAACTTTACAGAATGATAAAGTATCAGTAGTTAAACGTATTTTATAAATATCCAAAAAAAAATTAGAACGGAAGTTAGGTATTTTTACCCAAACTCTTTTATGCTTAATATCTCAGTTCGGCAAAATGCTCGGTCAAAACTTTCTTCACCTGAAACATTCATGTAAAGTCTAGAAACAAAATATAAAATATCCAAAATATACTCCTAGTCGAAATCACCAAATTTTGAAAAATACGTTTTTTCAATGTAACTTGCAGCAAAAAATTGCTCTGTGAATTTTTTTCACTGGAATGTCCTTTTATAGCCGTTTTGTACCTACAAATTGAAAATCCAAACAATATACCAAGAGACTATATTTTTTTCAAAAACTACCCTTTTCCTCACAGTGCAAAATTTCTCCATCCATTTTTTTTATTGATATGATTACAATTATTTTTTTTGTATCAAGCATCAAAATATCCAAAAAAATAATCAAGCGCATTAAAAACTATAAACATTTTAGAAAGAAATATTTTATATTTAATCCATCAAGGGAAGCAGGAGCGTGGTGACGTCACGAGACCCGACATATTATCTGCCTATTATATCGACATATTTTTTCTACGGTGACGCGAGCCTGCACTCGATAATCGACTGTATTTCGTTGAATCGACAGTGCAATTGTCAATCAAAAACTGTTGCCAACGACGGTGACTATGACGATCAATTATTCGTTATGTTATGATTTATGAACTATACCGAAGATGTCCCAGATGTCAGTCAGCCTATACGAGATTAGTATGGCTCTCAAACAGCTCAAGAAAAACAAAGCGCCTGGTGATGACGGAATCATTGCGGAACTCCTGAAAGCGGGTGGACGTTTATAGGTTGATAAAGAAGAAATAGATATGAATATTTTTTACTTTTTAAAATTAAAAAAAAATAATTTTGGTGATATTATGTTTTAGCTCAAGCTTTACGACCATTAGAATAGAATAGAATAGAAATGTTTTTTTATTCAAATAAACTTTTACAAGTTTTTTTACAATCGTCAATGAGTCTACCACTGGTTCGGAATGCTGTTCCTGCCGAGAAGAACCAGCAAGAAAATCGGCAGTTGCTCTTTTCAAAATACTTTTACAATATACTTAATAGATATTATGCTATGTATGCATTACATAGTGTAGTACCATTAGTAGTGACCTATTTATTCGAAAATTCATGTTTAAGAACAGCAAAAATCTGGATCGTCAACGACATTTTTAGCGAATATTGAGACGTAAATAAGACAGATCGAAATAGCGTAAAAAACTGAGTATGATACCATTAAAAAGTTCAAGTTATGGCCAAAATGTCCTTTACGCCCTTTGTAATCCGAGGTCCGTGTGTAATCCGATACATCGATGCTGGATATTTCAAATTTTGTAAGCGACAAACCCCTAATTTTCAGGAGGACCAAACAAAATTTTACCTTTTAAACTGTCATAACTCTCATTTTTAGGGTTCCGTACTCCGGACTAAAAACGGAACCCTTCTAGAATCACTTCGTTGTCCGTCTGTCTGTCCGTCTGTCAATACCCTTTTTCTCAGGAACACGTGGAGGGTATCAAGTTGAAAATAGTATCAAATACTCAGGTCTGCAATCCCTTGTAGTTGTGACAAAGTCTAAGTCGACGCAATCAAAAGATACGGCCTTTTATGGTCCATCTATGCCGCATATTTTAACACTCGCAAGACCTAGAGGGTACTTCCTGTTGACCTAGAATCATGAAATTTGGCATGAAGCAATGTCATGTAGCACAAGTAAAGGAAAATATCCGAAAATCGTAAATTTGTAGTTGCATCACAAATTTTTTTTTTTTTTGTGATGCAGTATATCCTACTATCCTAGTTCATACTATGCGATGCGATGACTATGCGAAAGTTTGTGAAGATGTATGGATGTATGTTTGGATGGATGTTTATTACTTTTTCACGCTACAACGAATGAACCGATTTGGTGGAAATTTGGAATGGAGATAGCTTATAAACAGGATTAACACATAGGCTACTTATTATCCCGGAAAATTACAGAGTTCCCGTGGGAATCAAAAAACCTTAAATCACGCGGACGAATTCGCGGGCATCATCTTGTATAGTATAACAAAAAAATATGAATAATCAATTTAATATAATAATATCGAAAAATTTTGAAAAAAAATAAAAAAAATTGGTTGTCTGTAAAGTCGGTTTACGGACCATAGTTTTACGTGATAACGTCATAAAGAAACATCGATGAATAAATGTGTCACAGGCCAACGCTTGGGCCGATCATGCCTCTCTATCGCTTGTTCAGCGCTCTCGCTTTCACCCTCAGGCTCAGGTGGAACGTGACACTTTGTCGTGCGTGCAGCTGGTGTTCATCGATTTATAAGACGTTATCACGTCAAAGGAATCTTACACCTTAAGCCTAATAGTATAATAGAAGTAATTTTGTCGTAACTGCCTGAAAAGTCTTGCTCACTCAGCTATTAATTCATGATATAAAGCTTATAAAATTATCAGATTAATGACGTGAGTCGCTTGTTAAAATTGGTTCGATGACAATAAATAGAAAATAGTAGTACTCTTAAATAGAAGACAACTCATTGCTTGATAATTTTAGAGATTTTCTTAGAACATTTGAAGTATAAAACCGTATTGATATTGTTCTGTATTTGCATTAAACTTTTCAGATCATTGCATTTTGCTACAGATATTTCAGGTTCCAATTCAATTCTTACATCTTTAGAAGATTTTTGGTGCATTTGAAATGTTGGACTCTTCTTCCATTGATTTCTAACAATCATTAATTTTCATTGAGACACTTCTGTTATGCATTTTTTCTAAATTGACTTAGTTTATTAACAAAGAGCTTTTGCTATTTGTAAATAAACTAAGCTAACGCCTTTTGCTGTTTGTGTCGTTTAGGCTAAGGTCGATTCTTAATTATTTAAAATTTATTATTTCAAGACATTACCAAGTATGTTAAAAACAATATACTTTGTAATGTCTTTGGATGTTATCTAGCACATTCGATTGGAATCAGACCATTGCATAGACAGGGTCGTCTTAACCACACTGGACGCCGGGGTGCGAAAATCCGCCCGCGCCCCCCTTGCCAACAAAAAAAAAATAATTAATTTTCCATTTTTGTATTTCATTTACTCTAAAATAAAGTTAGATACTTTATAATTGACTTCAAAAAAAGGAAGTTTATATCGGCGCGCAATCGGCTCATATTTTTTTCCATGCAGGTATGTACACCAATTTCTTCGAGATTTCAGACCGATTCGCATTTTTTTTATTTGAAAGAGAATGTTTGCTATTAACTATGAAGATTTAGAAAATATCGATTGTGTATTAATAATGTAAGTAATAGGTATCAAGCATAGACTACATCGTTAAGCTCGAGGCCCCAACTCCTCAATTCTGATGCTGCAGGGTGTTGCACTCTTAAGCTGTGAGAATTTAGGAATTTTTGATTGTGAATTCATATTGTAAATACCAATTACCTTTAGTTAGACTACACCACGAACTCCAGATTCTATCACCTGACCTGAAAATCAGACCTGATGCTGCAGGATATTGCACTCCTAGGCCACTAAAAATAATAACGATTTTCAAAAAACTAACTTCAAACGCCTCTATAAATTACATATATAATCTTTGTTTCTACACGTATGTTGAAGTCGGATGGGCATATAAGAAACGTCGAAACAAACGGAGGCGCAACGCACACCAGATTTACACATTTGCCGCCAGTAGGCTATTCAAATTTTGCCGCCCCTACAAATCTCTACAATATTGTGTCAGTTCCTAGATTATTTTAACGACCCAATGATTTAATTAAGGCTAGCTGAGTCTGGTGGGCCGAAGCCCAGCAGCATCAGGATTGAGGAGTTGGTACCTTGAGCTCAATGATATAGGCCAGTGATTAACGGCCCTACTACGCAGCTATGTATTCCATACTTGACAATACACATACCTAAAATATCAATCTGTAATGGAAATATTCGCGAGCGAAGCGATCGTGAAAATATTTACTAAGTCAGAATCTAAAATTTGATATATACGATCTAAAATTTTACTTTTTTTATTACTTACTACAAATATTACATCTCGTATCTCCAGTCCTTATTTATAAGAGATATCAAAATTTAAAATATACAGATCGATAGAGATAAAAATTTCAAGTTCAATGGTGTATGAAGTGTACTTAGGACAAAATGTCCCTTGCGACATTTGAAATTTCCAGCGTCGATATCAATTCGTCGCTACTTACGTCAATGTTAATCCAAAATTTTTAAATACCAAAATAGATTTTAGATCGTAAAGAATTTTTAATTTTTGTAGACGCGTTACAGCATAGAAACCAGACAGCTAAAATTTGACCTATACTAACTAAAATTTTACTTTTTTGTTACTTACTACTAAGTATTATTTTGTTACTTACTACTAAGCATTTCGTATCTCCAGTCCTTATTTATAATTATAAGAGATATCAAAATTTTAAATAATTATACAGATCGATAGAAAGAAAAATTTCGATGATGAATCAAGTGTACTTACGACGGAATGTCCCTTACGACATTTGAAATTTCCAGCGTCAATATCAGTTGCATAAACTGTCTAGCATGTCGCAGGTTCGAATCTCACTCGCGAAGAAGTGACAGTGCGCTTTTCTTGTTTGTTTGTTTTTTAATTATTTTTTAAAAAAATATTGCATAAATATTATAATTGCATAAGTTGATAAAAAATGCTATGCAATAGCTTTACTGCGGCAGTCCCGGAGTGCCACTTAATTTTTTATTTTAATTTACTTACCTAGACATAAGCTTACAAAAAAATAATTTATGAGCCCTTATTTAAGCTCATTTATCTTGTACAAATAAATTAATGTTCAGTTACACGTTTATGTTCAATATTTAGCATTGTAGAAGGCATGTGGTAACATGTAATGTATATTATTTTGTGAAGTCGCTTCGCTCGCGCACATTAAACTATACCCAATGTTTCAAGAATTAAGGTGCATTATCGCGAAAACGCAGTTTAGATTTCAAAAAATCTGTTTCAATATCGATGTTCTTCGTGATATTTTTTTTGGATATTTAGGATAAGAGTGTAAATGTGACTACCTACTATGATAAAAAAAAGAAATTGGATTGAGAAATTTTTCATACCGAGTTATAAACAATTTTCAGTTGAAGTAAGATAAATAGATTTTGGTATGGATTTTTTTTTGGATTTTCTTACACGTTATGCTAAATTACATTTTAAGGACATTTTAAAATGAAAAATTGACTGAGCAATTTTGTGGTCGAAATTACGGACAAAAAAGGAAACCTCTTTAAAAAGTGACAGTTCCGTTTGAAAAAAGTTTTGGATTTTTATCAATTACCTCTTATTAAGGCTAATAATTTGTTTGGTAAAAAAAAATTGGACGGAGAAATTATTCTGTTCAAAATATTAAGCTATTTGTACTTTTAGGTATAAATACCTAACTTCCGGTTGGTTTTTTTTTGGATATTTTTGTGTAAATTTTGGGTCATCCCATACTACAACCCTGCCAAGTTTCATCGACTGAGCATTTGATGCGGGGGTCTCCATACAATAGACCGCCCCATTGCCTAGGCTATAAAGAGGGTAAGTATTCGAGTTTTAATCGTTTTTAAACTTTTAATTCGTTTAAATATAGGTAAAAGTGTAATTTGCATAATGAGGCAAAGGGCGCCAGGAGATTATTGAAAGCATTTGGTGCAAGTGAATTGTTGATTGAAACGTGGAGACTAAGTAAGTAGAGGGGTGTACTAAGTAAGTAAGGGTTGAGGGGAGGGGAGGGAGGTATGATCCACCACTTACTTATATGGGGTCTGCACCGTCATAGCAAACCTCTCGTAAATCTGACCTTTTTCAACTTATAATTTTCTCGTTACCGAATTTCGCGTATTTAACCTCAACAGAAACTTACCATTTACGCTCTCATAGTCCGATGTGACTACAATCCGACACGACCGGAGGGTAATCAGGCATAAGAACGACGAATTTACAGATTTTCCAAGTCAGGGTGAAACGCCACCAACTTACAAACTCTGTGTATTTCAGCCCAGGAATAAGCTACTTAGGCCAGCTTGCAGAAACGCCGAATATCCTTTTAACCCAGAGTTAGTTGCTGCTTTGACAGATTTCGTTTATAGCTTCTATCAAAATTACAAATTTATTCCTGGGTTAAAGTCTGGTCTCTGCAAGCGGATCTAAGTCACAAAAGCAACGAGTAAGGCGATTTATTGTTCAAGTTCTCACGGGCTTTTAAAATAAGATAAGCATGGGACGTAATCAGCTGTTGTAGATAAATTTAAACTTTGTCAAGGCCTACACGAAAGAGTGCTTACACACTGTTCACGTCTAGGCCATTAAAATCGAATTTTCGATGAACAATGTGGATGAAATAATATTTTCATCATACCTATTCGAAAAACGAATATTGGTTTCAGAGGACAGCGGGAGCAAAATTTCATTTTAACCCCATGGGACTTTTCATTTCTCTCTTCTGATTGGTCCGCGTTATAGTGCTTTAGCATACTAAAGCACTAAGGCGGACCAATCAGAAGAGAGAATTCAAAAATGTGTCGAAATTCAAAAATGTTTGAGAAGCTGTTGTCTACGATAAGTCACGTGATCAAATTTGTCGATTAGACATATACGCCCATACTTCCAACATAAATATTAATGTTTAATTATTTCATAAAAAATTATTTGTGTTTTCAATATACGTATTGGTAATGTCTATACTCTATACGTCATAGTAGGTTGATACTCCTAGCTTTTTCTCATAGGTAATGATGAAAAATAGTGTGTGTCGTTCGGGGCCAAAATTTTTTGTTCTCGGGCGGCGTATATTGAATTCCTCGCTGCGCTCAGGATTCTACTTTAGAATCCCTCGCTGCGCTCGGGAGTCTACTATAGAATCCTTCACTTCGCTCTGAATTCAAAATAACGCCCTCGGGGAACAAAAAATTCCTTTGGCCCCATATAACACAAATAACTATTCCTCTTCACTGTTTTACCACAGAACAGCGAGATGTATTTTGGTCCGAAGTCCAATCTCAAGTCGTAAAAAGCGATTACGTACAACGTTGCTAACACGAACTGCTAAGCTGTAAACTCCCTCCCGGCGTGCATGTTTCCTGCCACTTAAATACCTACCTTCAATTCAAGGCAAGAGTAAATAGGTATCTTCAAGACAAACACACTCCAACCTAACCCCTTTTTGATTGGGATTTAGCCTCTGCAGTAGTATCCTCTGTCCGAGTAATACAAGGCTATAATATCTAATACTATAAAAGCCGTAATATTGGTAGCCAAGTTTAAACTTTGAAAAAATTGTTACAGTTCAAATAGCTTTTTCTAGCACACCCTTGCCCAAACCCTCCTAACAAAATATTGCTGGCTACGTCCATAGCGTCAATGCTAGACGTCATCAATTTTCATATTATAAAGTTTAACGACTTTTAAAAGCGCTGTTTAAACTTGGTTAACTTTAAAGTGGTCGTTACAAGGGAGATTTTAGAAGTTTCTTAGCGAAGTATCAGCATAGTCATTTTTATCAATATGTTAAAATTACTTAGAATAATGCTAGAAATTACAAAATTAGATTATGAAAATAATGCTGTCCGTCGGGAGAGAAATCGCCATAAATCGCCATCTTGACTCCCAAGAGAATATACTTGACTCTTGAAGCTGGTTAAAAAGAAGCACAGGCCGACATATTTTATTTGTTTGCTTCTAATTTAAATTAGCCCGAGCTGGCCCACGACTGGACAAAGGCCTCCCTCCGATCACATCTCCCTATTCCGTGCCACTCAACTGAAAAAGTCATCGGCAATACGGCTCACATGACTTGCCCAGTCCCACTAAGTGAAGCAGCTGCAGTACCAACATCGGCTACTAATAGCGTTTTGGATCGTATAGGTATCCGAATTCCCTAAACGATCTGCTACCTTTAAGCCAAGTATGCTCCGTTCCATGGTCCTTTGGCAAACCTTGAGCTTGGACTTTTGAGTTTTCGTCCCGGACCAAGTCTGAGGACCATACATGAGAGTTAGTAGAATGCTCAAGTCCAGGAGCTTTCGTTTCAGATACTGGATAGTCACACTTTGATAAATAATAATTGGTCTTTTAATGACCAAAAAATGCGTTTCCATAGGCATTTTCTATGCGCCTTATGATCTCTTTAATTTGGCGTGCCTGAAAAGAAACTTTAATTTTGGCCAAGTTTGACTAGTTTTATGAGGGCTATTTTGAGCTACTTTCAGAATCCGGAGGTATCGTACATTATGAGTATCAATAACTTGCATCCATTTTGAAGCCTGTGAAAAATAATTTAGCAGCTAACATGAAAAATGTGAGTACATGAGAAGCAACAAAGTACATTATATTGATCACTATCCTCCAAGACTTTTCCATCCAATTTTCTTAGAAAAGTAGGTATTATATCGAGACGTATTCAAAAATAAATTGGCTCTTGGATAAAGCTGATGTAAATCCGATAAATCCAAGGATTTTTAACGTAAAAGCAGGATGTACGATAATAAGAGTAGGTATGTACAAAAGAAAATAAGACATCAAACATTTAATATGAAAGCCTATTTCTTTAATAATAAGTATAACAAAATTATTATTAGGTACCTACTATGTAGTCATGTGGCCGATACCTAATGCTTTTGTTAAGTTTTCAGAGGGCAATTTCATCTAAACAGATTTAGTTATTTATCCTTTATATATATTTTTATGAGTTATTTTATCCTTTAAGTGTATTTAATATATTAGCTTACTATGTAACTATAATCTTAATTATTACAGACATTATATACCTACTTAAACATATTATATTGTGATGAGACAAAACACCTGCTGTTTGTCGAGTTCAAAGTTTAACGTATAAAGTTCAACGCGGACGAAATTGCGAGGGCAAAAGCAAAAGCTAGTAACGTAATAAAATAACTGGTTTTGCATCCGTGACCTAATTAATGATTTGCCATGCCATACCTCCCGACGACCTCCCTGGCTCAGTGGTGAGCGCTGTTGTCTTATAACTGGGAAGTCTCGGGTTCGATTCCCGGCGGGGTCAATTTGGGAATTTATAATTTCTGAATTGTCTCTGGTCCGGTCTGGTGGGAGGCTTTGGCCGTGGCTAGTTACCACCCTACCGTCAAAGACGTGCCGCCAAGCGATTTAGCGTTCCGGCACGATGGCGTGTAGAAACCAATTAGGGGTTTGGGTTGAATGTTCACTGCCATACCCCTTCCAAATTAGCCCGCTACCATCTTAGACTGCATCGTCACTTACCATCAGGTGAGATCGCAGTCAAGGACTAGCTTGTCATCGAATAAAAAAAAAACCTTACCATGTCCATAATAATATCATACCTACTTACAGACATGAAAAGGTATGACGAACCCTGAAATGTTGCCGATAACATTTTCTTTCAACCCAAAATCATTTTTAAGAGCAATATGGGGACTGATCCTTACCTACTGCCACCCTGACGAGGGTTAATCTAATGCTCAACTGGTGATTCGGCGCAAAAATACTGAATGATTTAAAAAACCCCGGCCAAGTGCGAGTCGGACTCGCGCATCGAGGCTTCCGTACTCTAGAAGTAAAAGTAAAACGATAATATTATATTAATTTGCTTATTAATCGTTAACTTTGTTTGTAGAGGTTTATTGTTAATATAAAAAAAACTATGCTAGAGCGTTGGTTTTATTTTTCCTGTAAAATATACATAAACTTCTATTGACCATAATTATTTCTGATTTTTCGATTGGTAAACTTCGGAGATAAGGGGGGGGAGGGTGGTGGGAGGGGGGGGGGGGCATTAAAACAAAACAAAAAAAAATTCAACTTGGTTCACACGTCTTCGAGTAATCGGTGAACATACATAAAAAAACGATTCCTCCTTTTTTGGTCGGAGTCGGTTAATAAATAGGACATTTTACATTTTCAATGTGTTTACATTTCCTAGGAGCTCAAACGGGCTATGACAGGAAACTCGCTCCGTAATCCCTTCATTCAGCTTCAACTCCTCGACCATCGCTCCATTCAAGACCTTCACGATAAAAGAACGTACCTACTCTAGGGGTAGGACCATGGAACTAGGAATTACGCGTAGTCTTCCTATTTCTATGGGTAGGACAGACAAGACTGCGTGGAAACGGGGTGTCTAAATTTCGTTTTTTAGGTTATACTTGACCTACTTGAAACCCATTTCAATTCTATGCCGCGTATAAGTCTGTGGAGAGACGCAGAAAGAGGCGATAACGAGACGAGATAATTTTTTTACACATTTTATACATTGGATTGTCATTGCTAACATTTTCTAGGAATTAGGTTCCAATCGTACCTCCTACAAAGGTACTAAACTAAAGGAATAGCGACGCGAAATATAAAACGGCATCTTCAACCCAACTCAATACCTATGGTAGCGAGCATCAACGAAAATTTTATGAAAGACTTCAAGACTGGGCCATCTCGAATAACAGCAACATAAAATCTTTAAGGTTAAACTGCTATAAAACACATAAATACCTACCGTAAAGTTTATTCTAGCTCTATTTTCCTTTGCCTACTACACCAGCAAAATTAAAGTATGATGTTAAGATGTGATCTATGAGTAGTAGGTACCTACCTAAGTCATTTAGTATAGATATATTATTATCTCCACTTAATATTATTTAAACCCGACAACAAAATATGAAAACAGGAAACACTGACGTGAGAAACGTGCCATTTACTTTGGTTTATAGCTTAGTAAAAACAAAGAAACCTTAGAGGATAATGCTACTCAAATCTGGGTGTAAGTAATCCTACTAGTAGAGTAGAGTTTCTTGCTCAGGATTACGCATTAGCACTTGGCTCAGGTGAATACGTAATATTCGTAATAGGTATTAAGCTGGGAACATACTAATAACAATCAGCGGGCGATGGAGAGAGCTATGCTCGGAGTGTCCCTGCGGGATCGAATCAGAAATGAGGAGATCCGGAGGAGAACCAGAGTCACCGACATAGCTAAGCGAGTCGCGATACTGAAGTGGAAAGGGCGGGGCACATAGTTCGAAGAGCTGATGGTCGTTGGGGTCCCAAGGTGCTGGAGTGGCGACCCCGCACCGGGAAGCGCAGTGTTGGCAGACCCCCCACCAGGTGGACCGACGACATCAAACGAGTCGCAGGGAGCCGCTGGATTCAGGCGGCGCAAGACCGAGGCCTGTGGAAGTCCATGCAAGAGACCTTTGTCCAGCAGTGGGCGTCTATCGGTTGATAAAGAAGAAGAAGAAGATACTAATAACAAACAAAACACTCCACCGATGGGCGTAACGACATAATATGGGAGATACAGGTCTTCTTCTTCTTCATTACACTTACTGCTTATTAGACTTTTTATGTAAGTAGTTAGACGTTTTGCTATTCAGACTTTCTGATAAGCTTCAACTGCCTCTCCGAATAACGAAGGTTGGAAGTAAGCTGTCACGGCGGTTGAGATTGTAATCTGAGTAGTTAAAGGACCTATTCGGTACAAACAAACAAACAAACAAAAAATCTTTCTTCTTTATAATATTAGTATGGACTAATTAGTAGGAAGATTGCAAGATTGAATTTGTCTCACATATCGAAAATCTTATTGTCACCCTGTTAGAAAGGGACACACGGCCTCATTACTAACTATCTCGCTCGGCTCGCTTTTCAGCTGCGAGTACTCGGTCCTGTTTGTTTAATAAGGTCCATGTTTCTACGACTATCATAGACTAAAAACGAAGTGACCATGGAACTAGGAATTACGACTACGATGGAAGTGAGTGGATCGTAGACAGAGAAATAGATTTCGCCCAGATTCTCTTAACCATGGAATTAGGAATTACGACTGTTGCATGCTCTTAACCACTCATAACTCAGTGCCCGTAGTCGTAATTCCTATTTCCATGTCAGTGCCTAATGCATGGAAGTCCAGGACTAAAGTCCTACTTCTATGTCCATAGTCCTACTATTTTCCGTTATGGTGCAAGACACGGATCTGCCCGCGAAATTCAAATTTAATTTGGTTTTTCCCATTTTGTAAACTAATACGACAAAGTAGGCTTATGGCATTCTAATTGCGCCAGTAGAATTATCATCTTCACAGGTTTACATAAAAATCTTTACTTGAAAGTGACTAGTTTAAGAAATTAATCTAAATACCGAGTTGGACGTGAGTTACCTACTCACAAATTAGTCAGTATTTTGATTAATTTCTTAATTAAACTGGTCGCTTTCAAGTAAAGATTTTTATGTAAACCTGTGAAGACGATAATTCTAAGGCCCAATTAAAATGCCATGGGCCTAGTTTGTCGTATTAGTTTACAAATTGCGAAAAACCAAATTAAATTTGAATTTCGCGGGCAGACCCGTATAATCAACCTTATTGTCTCATATTAGTCCATGGAACTAGGAATTACGTGCACTGAATCTGCACACGCACAGAACTTATTAATTTTGAGAGCTAACACATGGAACTAGGAATTAAGACTACGTTAACAGGCTGCCGCAACTTTGAAGATAATTTTTTTGTATGAAACGTGCGCTATTTTTAATGGCGGCTCCTATTTATCAGTTATCACTCTAGTTTTTCTTTGTCGAACTTTCCCCTGAGTCCGCCTCTAGGGGTCCTATCGCGTAATTTTTTCTCAGTCCTTAAGGACTGCATCAATGTCAAAAAATGATTTTGGGCTTCTCTGGCCAAAAATATGTTTTGATATTGCAATAGGGTGGAACCACATTTGTGAGGATCGTTTCGGATTTCGCCCATACAAAACTGTCAAATTCCATAGAAACGTGTACGGATCAAATCGGCTTTTCGATGCCTACACGAATGTATGAAAAATGACAGTTTTGTATAGGCAAAATCCGAATCGATCCTCACAAATGTGGTTCCACCCATAGTCAGGGACAGCGTTATCAGTTACGCGATCGCCACACTGGCCTTGAGTTGACAGAAAATTAGTTTTTTATGTTGGTACTATTCGCTAGCGCCTAGCGCACGGTGGCGCACGTTCATTTCTTTGTGGGAGTTCGACTCTTTCCGACATTCGTAGTGAACACAAGTGAACAACAAGTAGTGATTAGATCCTAATTACATCAAGGAACCTTTAGGGTGGAACCACATTTGTGAGGATCGATTCGGATTTTGCCTATACAAAACCGTCATTTTCCATACGCATCGAAAAGCCGATTTGATCCGTACACGTTTTTATGGAATTTGACAGTTTTGTATGGGCGAAATCCGAAACGATCCTCACAAATGTGGTTCCACCCTTATACTGAAGGATTATGTACATTCTCTTTGAGAGCTAATCTGTGACATTAAAGTATTCTGTGGAGTGGTGTGGTGGTGGGTAAAATTTATTTAAAAGAAATATTAAATAAGTACAACTGACCTCAATTTTATTATTAATATTTTATACCTATGGAAAAATAGTGTTAGATATAAGTATAGCAGATATATATCCTTCTCTATGATATAACATAATTTTAAATATTGGCTAAAAAAATGAAGATTTCTGAGGTAGGTAATCGTGAAAATTGTATTTATAACACTACTAGCTGATGCCCGCGACTTCGTCCGTGTGGATTTGGTTTTTTAAAATCCCTCGGGAACTGGTTTTCCGGGAAAAAAGCAGCCTATGTAATGTCACTCTCCAGGTCCTGAACTACACACGTGCTAAAAATCACGTCGATCCATAGCTCTGTTGCGGCGTGATCAAAGGACAAACCAACAAACACTTTAGCATTTATAATATTAGTATGATGTCAATATCGGTACCTACATAAATTAAATAAACATCTATTATTTACAGCTACCAGGAGACGAGGATTCGGGAGCGACCTGTCGGACGTACGTCTTCCAAGATGAAAGTCACACATTGGGAAATGCGTTAAAATGTATAATAAATAGATAGTAAGTGAGTGATTATTTTTACTAAGTATAGATAGCATAATATTCATTCCTTATCATCAGCAACCCTTTAACGGCTCACTAATGAGTGCAAGTGGGTTGCGTATAGATATACTGGTACTCGCGTACGAGGTTGGGGGTGGGGGAGGGGGGGTGGGGGGGAGAGGGGAAGCCCCCCCCACCTTTCCCCTTTAGCGGAAATGTATAGTTTTTGAGTAATGATTTTTTTTATAAATCATAACCTCACTTCTTTTACACAGGAATATTGACCTATATATTAATTATCCTGTGTTAAATATACTGTTAAAACATAATATTATCCCTTAGCACGAGGGGGGATGGAGGTGGAGGGAGGGGAGGGGGTGATAGAACTCAATGCTCAAGTTTTTCTAGGCGGTAGAAAATAATAAACACGAAGGCTGTGGCGTGAGTTGCGTTTTGTTCAAGCTACAAATCAAATGGGCTACGCCAGAAGACTCGCTCCGTCACCCCTTCATTCAGCTTCGTTAGGTTGGGTTAGAACATAAGGAGGGGAAAAGGAGTAGAGTAGATGGGAGCTCATGTTTATAAAATATAAAGAATGACAGACATGGACTGATATAGGTCGAACAGTGTGACAGAACCGAATTGGCCAACCCCGACTCCACGTAGTCTTGTCCGTCCTACCCCTAGAGTGTTTTTATGAAGCGCGAAGCCAGAAGCTCGCGAAGGAGGTCCTGAATGAAGCGAGCCTACGAGGCCGAGTGGAGCGAAGGGGGGAGATGGCGAGCGAAGCGAGCCGGCGACCTCCGTAGCGAAACGAAGGTCGAGTAGGTGAAGCTGAATGAAGGGGCGACGGAGCGAGTCTTCTGGCGTAGCCCATTTGATTTGTAGCTTGAACAAAACGCAACTCACGCCACAGCCTTCGTGTTTGTTATAAAATATAAAGAATGACAGACATGGACTGATATAGGTCGAACAGTGTGACAGAACCGAATTGGCCAACCCCGACTCCACGTAGTCTTGTCTGTCCTACCCCTAGAGTGTTTTTATGAAGCGCGAAGCCAGAAGCTCGCGAAGGAGGTCCTGAATGAAGCGAGCCTACGAGGCCGAGTGGAGCGAAGGGGGGAGGTGGCGAGCGAAGCGAGCCGGCGACCTCCGTAGCGAAACGAAGGTCGAGTAGGTGAAGCTGAATGAAGGGGTGACGGAGCGAGTCTTCTGGCGTAGCCCATTTGATTTGTAGCTTGAACAAAACGCAACTCACGCCACAGCCTTCGTGTTTATTATTTTCTACCGCCTAGAAAAACTTGAGCATTGAGTTCTATCACCCCCTCCCCTCCCTCCACCTCCATCCCCCTCGTGCTAAGGGATAATATTATGTTTTAACAGTATATTTAACACAGGATAATTAATATATAGGTCAATATTCCTGTGTAAAAGAAGTGAGGTTATGATTTATAAAAAAATCATTACTCAAAAACTATACATTTCCGCTAAAGGGGAAAGGTGGGGGGGGCTTACCCTCTCCCCCCCCGCCCCCCCCTCCCCCACCCCCAACCTCGTACGCGAGTACCAGTATATCTATACTTTACCCGTGCAAGTCTTCCTCGTAGAAGGTTAGGCCATAGTCCACCACTCTGGCTCAATGTGAATTGACAGACTGACTTCTCCATAATGTTCTGAAAGGTGTATAGCATGTTGAGAATAACATAATGTACTAGTAGCCATCTCAATTCTGAAAAACAGATAACTGAACAGATCACTGCACTGTACATTAATTATTATTCCTATTAAAATTAAAATAAATCATAAATCTTGTGGCTCAGATAAAATGTGTCAAAACTGCACTGGGTTGGAAAGCAGATTCTGCTGAGAAAATGTAGTATTTAGTAATTTGCTTTTCAAATTCAAATTTATTTATTTCACGTAGGCCAACCTGTGGCTCTTATGACAAGTCATGACTCTACCACCCGTTAAGGAAACCAGATTCTGCTGAGAAAAGCCGGCAAGAAACTAAGCAGTTGCTCTTTTCAAAATAATCATTTTACAATATTATTATGAAGCTATTACATTGTAATAAGTTTTTTATACTGTCTTGTTGGCAGCTGGATGCCAAGCCGATTTAACCTATGCATCTTTGTTATAGCAAAATATATTTCCACAATGAGGGGAAGTTCCAAAAAAAAAATTACTACAATTCAATTCATGTTAAGACGGGCAGACAAAAAGTAGCCCCATTCCCACTGGCGAATGAAATTTTGAATTCCATTCAAAACATAAACATAGCCTGTGTACTTTTATCCAGTAACTTGCCTTACACTTTTGTGGTATTAATGATCAACCGGATGTCAGCTTACACTGTTTTCCAGTGTGAAGTCACCATTCTAGCACCTTGAGGACAATGTCATTTTACTTACCTACTTACCTTTGTTTTTTCTTGTTTAACTTTTTATTTTTATTGCAGTGAAGATGTACAATTTTGTGGATACACAGTGCCTCACCCTGCTGAAGCTAAAATGCATTTTAGAATACAAACACACGAGACCCCAGCTCTTGAAGTTTTAAAAAGAGGGCTTAAGGACTTACAGAAAGTATGCGACCACACTATTAACTTGTTTGAAAAGGAAGTTAAAGAGTTCAATAAAACGTGAAATTTATTACACTTAAATATTATTTTTGTGTTACACAACCTATCCCAAATGCGAACTTCGTACTGTCAACAAAAATATTTAGTGGTGGGTCTCCCTTATCATTTAGGGGTATGAAAAATAGATGTTGGCCGATTCTCAGATCCAGCTGATATGCACACAAAATTTCATAAAAATCGGTCCAGCCGTCTCGGAGGAGTTTGGTAACAAACACAGTGACATGAGAATTGTATATATTATTAGACTAGCTGACCCAATGAACTTCGTACCGCTATCAAAAATATTTAAGGGTGGGTCACCCTTATCATTTAGGGGTGTGAAAAATAGATGTTGGCCAATTCTCAGACCTACCCGATATGCACACAAAATTTCATAAAAATCGGTCCACCCGTTTCGGAGGAGTAAGGTAACTAACATTGTGACACGAGAATTTTATATATTAGATTATACAAATAAGAAAAATCTAGTTCATCTACTGACTAAAATGTGTTTTTGGTTTTATTTACTTACCTGACATTGTACGATTTTGACATTTGTTCATCTACTTAATATAAATTAAAGTTCCTACTTGTACAAAAAATAATATTGTGTGCATGTTGATACCACAAGGCAACACTTAGGTTCCCTTTATCCCAAGTTGTGGTGGATAGTACATAGGTAGGTATAGTTTTAGCAAATTAATTGAATTCATTCTTTTTTGATAAACCTATAAAAATATATGATCCTATTCTATAGTACAGGTTAATTTACCTACTTATGATAAAATAAATTGTTACCTTCAAATTCATATATTTCTAAGACTTCAAAAAAGGGTTATCAATAATAATTCATCTGAATCTTTTTTCACCGATTACTCGAAGTTGTCTGAACCGATTTGGAAAATTCTTTTTTTGTTTCAAAGGTTATACTTTCCAGGTGGTCCCACACAATGGGTCCACCATTGAAATTTTATCAAAATCGGTCGAGCGGTTAATATCAATAATAAATAATTGTAGTGGCAAAGGCATTTGAAGTTGGGTATTTTAGATTTTTTTTTTAATTAAACTAAGTATGACAGTAAGGGAATAGAAGAGCCAAATTGAAAGTATCATAGGCTAGACTACTCCATAACTAGATGGTAAAATATAGTGATTGATTATAATACTCAGTGAAGATGGTTCTAAAAAATATATGGCCTTGACTAGAAAGTTAGTACCTACCTACTATAATTACCTAAACCTGACACCAAATTAAAAAGCAAATATGTAAAAATTATTACACTTGTTAATAAAACAAATAAAAATTATATTTATTCAACAACATAATATGTAGGTATATCATTGTACCTTATTATTATCAAAGGGTTGTAGAGGAAAAAAAAAAAGAATTTGTTCAAGACATTTAATCAATGTTTAGACTTTGAACTCAGAGTAAGGTGACTTTGTCAGTGGGATGTCCCTCCACAAGTCAGGAGTAAGGTAGGCATAAGTCTTTGCAATGGCTGCATAGGTAGCCTTGGCAAAGTTTCCAAGAGTGCCTGTAGAACCACGAGCTGATGTATAACAATCCTGTACTCCAGCCATCTGGAGCAGCTTCTTGGGGACTGGTGCTGACACAATACCGGTACCACGGGGAGCTGGGATTAACCGCACAGTGACTGAACCACACTTGCCAGTGACCTGAGAATGATTAACACTTATTAACAAAGACATTATATCATTAATAAAATTACATAGTCTACAGTAAAATCAGACGCAACAGAGCTTCATTGGACAAGCCTCAAGAGGATACCACGAATGAAATGATTGTTAATTTCTCATCATCAAATTAAATTAGTTTTATGTCAAATAACTATCTTTAGCTTGCACTGACTTAACTCAGACTTAAGACACAAGAAGACATTGATTTTTAACAGAATCTTTCTGTGCTTCAGGCTGAGATCTATAGATTATACTCTGGCTCAGCTCAAGGCTCAAGAGTTAAAATGAACCACAAATAAGTCACAAGTAAGTAACATAAATCTCTCGTTTTAACTCTCTCAAGTCTGAGTTAAGTGGGAGTACCATCTATAGATCTCACCCTTAGTCTCAAGTCAGCTTCACAGATCTCAGCCAGAGTCTATGTACCACTTGCTGATGACTGTACACTCGGTCGCAAGATAAAAATATAAAATGTTGTATCAACTGCAATACAACTTCATCAGCATTGCCATGCCATTACAGTCAGTATAGTCATCAGTATAATAGACACAAATTGATAATTACCTTGCATGGTACAGTATGGGGTTTTCCGATCTTGTTACCCCAGTAACCCCTTCGGACTGGAAGTACTGATAGTTTAGCCAAGATGATAGCTCCCCTAATAGCAGTCGCCACTTCTTTGCTGCACTTGACGCCAAGGCCAATATGTCCATTGTTGTCTCCGATGGCCACAAAGGCTTTGAAACGGGTACGCTGTCCGGCCCGGGTTTGCTTCTGTACTGGCATAATTTTCAGTACTTCGTCATTCAACGACGCGCCAAGGAAGAAGTCGATGATTTCGAATTCCTTTATGGGCAGGGAAAATAAATAAATGCTCTCGAGTTTGTCGATCTTTCCTTCACGCACGAGGCGACCCAGCTTTGTAACAGGCACCCATTCCTTTTGATCTTCTTTTCCGCGTCCACGGCCTCTACCGCGTCCGCGACCACGTCCACGCGGGCCGCCTCTACCTCTGTCGCCGCCCCGAGATCCAAAGCCACCGCGAAAACCGCCACGTCCACCGGCTGGAGCTGCGTCCGCCATTCTGCAAAATCATAATCAGCTGACAAATGGACGATGAACTAAATAATTCATACAAAATACCTAATCATTAATCAGACGCATTAAAGCCATCACTGTGTAAACACTATGGTAGATACCACGAATGAAATTATTTTTATTTCTCATCATAAAATGCCTGAGCAGTGGTGATAAAATATGCACCACGTGTTGGTTAAGGTTATTCTTGTCAAAGATCTTCAGCGATCATCACATATGCAAAATATTATAGTTCTTACTTATTATCCGCTACATTAGTTAATAAAAAGTTGATTAAAATATACCTACAGATTCTAATTCAATTCTTAATAAAATAATACTTACGTTGAACTGTGAGCTTAGTGAGACGGTCAAATTCAAAATGGCCGAAGTTTCAGAAATCAGAATTCATTATTCAGTATTCACTGATGAACAGCCGTCACTGACCTTTAAATATTAATCTATGATTAACACTGGATAGGCTGTTGTCATTTTTTTTTACCTTGTTTGAGGCCATTTTATTCATGGAACTAGGATTTGCGACTACATTTTATTACTGTAAACTTAAGGTTGAAGACAAGGGTCTGCTCGCGAAATTCAAATTTAATTTGGTTTTTCGCAATTTGTAAACTAATACGACAAAGTAGGCTTATGGCATTCTAATTGCGACAATGGCAGTATCATCTTCACAGTTTTATATAAAAAAAATTACTTGAAAGTGTCCAACTTAAGAAATTAATCAAAATATCGACTAATTTGTGAGTAACTCACGTCCAACTCAGTATTTTGATTAATTTCTTAAACTGGTCACTTTCAAGTAAAGATTTTTTATGTAAACCTGTGAAGATGATAATTCCACTGACGCAATTAGGCCATAAGCCTACTTTGTCGTATTAGTTTACAAATTGCGAAAAACCAAATTAAATTTGAATTTCGTGGGCAGACCCTTGTCTTCAACCTTAACCATAAACAGGTACAAGTGTCCAATGAGGTCCAATGCCGTTGTAATCAATAAACACAGTAGGTAATCGACATTTCGACGATTTTCAGTTTTTATCGGAAACGAACTTAGAAAAGCCTGAACTACCTTTATTAGCGAGATAAAATAAAATGAAAAATATTTTTGAAACTTAGTGAAACATTACGCATTATTGCAGCATTTGTATTTGCTGTTATTAATTGTTAGTATAGTACCTATGAAAGCAATAATGATCATGTTCAAGAATAAAATGCAGTACTTACATTACACCTGTACAAAGTCAGCGTGTAGTATTCGCTAACATATTAACGTTACTCTTGTTTTTGCTGTATTTTAATTTGGAACAATATTTAATTTTATTACTTATTAGTACGGTCTACCCTTACTTTAAATGCAGCTAAAGTTCATACTCCGTTTTAACCTAGTGCGATAGAAGACGCTACAACATAATAATTAAAGAACTAAATTAGATAAGTGTATATTTACTTTACTCTATAAATTCGTGAGGGCACTAGTGGAAACTGATAACTTAAATTCTGTTAATTTGGCACTTCCTGCATGCCTGTATTAATAGTTGCAAAGACACTCGATTAAGGCCCAGTTGCGTGAGGCGCCGTTATAGTTAAATTATCGTTAAAGCTAAATGCGACAGCCGAAACACTTGTTTAACGGCTGTCACATTTATTTTTAACGATAACTATAACGGCGCATCACGCAATCGGGCCTAAGTCAAAATATGTGGCGCTTGGGATAGACAGTCCAGTGTTAATCATAGACATAATAAACATTTCCAGTGGTCAGTGATTCGATTCAAAGAAATCTGACTTTTGAGTTCGAGTTTTCCAAGAAGCTATTCTTGGTTACAACGCCAACATGGCGTCAACGGTCAAATCGTCAATCGAATTCAAAATGGCGTCCAAAGAGAATGTAATGGTAATGAGAATGAATGTAAAACAAAGAAATAAACGTGCGCTAGCGAACAGCACCAACTGAAACTAATTTTCTGTCAACTCTCAAGGACTGGAGGCCTTTGAGTATTAAAGTGTTTGTTTAATACTCAAAGCTGGAGGCGAACTCGCTAGGTGCGACAGAGAAAAACACTTTAGAGTAAGTTAAATAGGAGCCGCCATTAAAATTAGCGCAGGTTTCATACAAAAAAAATCTCTTGGAATTTGCGCCAGCCTGATGGCTAATCTGGGATCAACTAAGACCGCTCATTCATAATCTTTTAAGGTGGAAACAAACTATCGGACTGACAGCCGCGACTAATAAGTGTGCACAGTGCATAAACATTCAGCGGGTCAGATTTCTCTCGGACGTCTGAACGCCCAAGGTAACTACCGCGACTTACGTCTGATAGTTTGCACAGTTCAGTGTACATTTATTAACCCTACCCTATAAGTCGTGGCTGTCAGCCGCATCCGTCAGCCGCGTCCGATAGCTTTTTTCCCTTTACGCTTTATTTTGACCCTTGCCGTCATGTTGGCACCATTGTTTCACACAATGAAAACCCTGTCAACCGGCTGGAGATAATCTTGGAAGCAGTCGTCGTAATTCCTAGTTCCATGTGAGTTAAGAAATGGTGCCAACATGACGGCAAGGGACAAGATCTAATGAACCAGTCTGCTGTAGGCTCTAATAGTTACTCTGAGGCTGTAGGTTAGACGTAGTTGTTTTCCTAGTTCCATGGTAGGTTCCAAAAAGTGACGGCAGCGGCAGCCTCTCCAGTATTACTATTGGACTAATTATAGAGCTCAGTGCATGAAATCATTCTGCAGTACCTATTTTATAAATACCAATTGCGAAAAACCAAATTAAATTTGAATTTCGCGGGCAGAACCATGTCTTGCACCACTTCGTCTAGTTCGTCAGTCATGAACATTTTTATACTAAGAAACTAAGAACACCTCAAAGAAGAAAACAGATACAATATGTAATATTAATAATACTGCTAAAAATAAAACTACCAATTTCTTTACCATTAATATTTTTTCTTTATTATGTAAAAATTACCCTGTTAAGTATATTATGTCTTATTTCTGTAATTTGTAATCTGTCGAAAAGATTAAATGAAATCTTTCATTTTCATCTTAATTTAAATGTCCCACCATAATTTAGAATTGGTAGTCGCTACGCACACGAGATACCGACGGAGTACCACTACTAGATACCGACGCAGTACTAGTAAATTGCGGCAATTAATAGTACGATTGAACTGGCGTAACCCAAGTCACGTAGCTATTGTTTGTAGGAAAGGCGGTATCTAGTAGCGACTAAGCTACCAATCCTATATCTATGTGTCCCGCCTTATTTGACCACTGATTCCACATAGAATAATTTAATTTAGGTAGGTATAGTATTGGTAACATCTCGAAATTGCAAGTGACATTGATGGCGCAATACCGCATCTGTAGCATGCCTAGCTACCTCATTCGAGTCGGCAGTGTTTGTTGAAAATAACAAAGCCGACCCGAAGCAATCACATAATATTATTATCATTCATTTATCTACATAATATTAAATATTCGATTTTACCGCCCGGCTGTGCCGATTAATGTCGATAATAAGTGTATGTGGTATATCAAGGTTAAAATGTACAAAATTATCCTAGAGTTTTAAAAATCAGTGTAATGGCCATGAACAATTCACTGTTTCTATTTTGTATTTGTGCATAGTGATGTCTTGAACAACAAAGGGGAACGGTTCATCTCCTAAGCCGTGGCAAGCCGCGCCGTATGCACCGTCGATACTCAGAGCGATTACAGCACCCATGAAGTCAGGATAATGAGTAGCTATTCGATTTATGGCTGTTCTGGCAGCTTCTGTGGGTGAAGCACCGCGACGCATTTCTTCAACGGCTAGAAAACTAAAAAAAAAATCTTTTTAAAAAGCAGACTACAAACGCCACTACAGTGTATGTAAAACAATTTTAGTTTGTACACGTGCGTTGTTGTCGGGCGGGCCTAAATAGAAACAATGAAACCAATATGCGACTCTAGCCCGCGGAGTAGCACGTAACTAACATACAAAAAAAATTGATTCAGTCGAAGTCGGTTAAAAATTGATTAAGGTTAAATACTTAAGGATGATACGAGTCTGCCCGCGAAATTCAAATTTAATTTGGTTTTTCGCAATTTGTAAACTAATACGACAAAGTAGGCTTATGACATTCAAATTGCGCCAGTAGCCGTATAATCTTCACACGTTTATATAAAAATCTTTCCTTGAAAGTGACCAGTTTAAGAAATTAATCAAAATAGTGAGTTGGATGTGAGCTACTCACAAATAAGTCACTTTTTTGATTAATTTCTTAAACTGGAAAAACTGAAAAACCTTAACTGCGAAAAACCAAATTAAATTTGAATTTCGCGGGCAGTGTCTTCCACCTTAAGATACACAATCAAAACCTTAAGGCTGGAATCACATCTGTGCACAGGGATTCACATTTTGTCCATAAAAAACTGTCATTTTTGAAAAGCTGAATAATTGATGCCTACATTACTCTATAAAAAATGAGTTTCGTATAGACAAAATGTGATTCCAGCCTAACAGCTCAACAGTTTACCATGACTTGATATACCAAAGCAGTGATAGCCTAGTGATCAGGACTGGGGTCTCTTATTCAGGGGGTCACATGTTCGATCCCGGGTACACACCTCTGACTTTTCGAAGTTTAATGGTGAAGGAAAACATTGTGAGGAGTTCTGCACACCTGAAAGTTCTCCATAATGTTTTTGAAGTCTGCCAATTAACATTGGGCCAGCGTGTTGGACTATGGCCCTTCTCTGAGAGGACACCTGCACTCAGTAGTGAGCTGTTGATGGGTTGATGATGATGATGAAATATTAAATATGGTAGTGGTATTCACCTAGGTAGAAACCTGAGCATAATGTCACCATCACCAGTTGCAGTAGCTCCACCTACATTATTGTCTGCATAAGCACCTGATCCTGGGATGGGAGAATCTCCAACTCTCCTGAAAGTAAATAAAATAAATATCAGATAAGTAACAGCTAGTTATATATAGTTCCTTTGCCATTAGGTTGCCATCTTTAGCTTTGCTATGTTTGGTGTATGTTTGTTGAGTTTATGCATCTTGGGAAAGAAAAAAATCTTATTCAACTAATAATATTATTAAGCCAACACCAGTGCCTTCTACCTAAGACCAAATTTCGGAAGTATCATAAAATTTATCATCAAATAATTTGAAAGGTACATACAGGAAAAGAAGGGGGTAACTAATCAGGAAAAGAAGGGGGTACCCAATTTAAGTAATAATAATACAGCTATTTCAAAAACTTACCCAGGAATTTTAAATTTAGCCCCATTTGTTGAAGTGCCAGCTGCTACATCACCTTTTCTATCAATGGCAACCATTCCAATTGTGTCATGGTTAAATCTATCAACCTTCACGGGCAGCCAGTTGTGATACTTGTGCCTAAAGTTATCCATCTTGCTATATGGACCACAAAACTTACTCGGATCAGGTGTGACACCCTGTGATAAGATAAACACATTTTGAAGTGATTTACAATTTGAAGCATTCCCACTTTACTGTACTTAAGATAGTCTTAAGCATGTCAAGGATAATTTACAATGACCACACACACACACACACACACACACACACACACACACACACACACACACACACACACACACACACGCGCACACACACACACACACACACACACACACACACACACACACACACACACACACACACACACACACACACACACAGTACAAGAAAATATAAATAGATAGTATGGTATCGGTACTAATTCCCTGCTATAGTTCTTGCAATTCACGACGGCGAATGACTTATGGTTGTGTGTGTGTCGTATCTGTATAAGTGTGAGCGAGCGCAATGCTCGCGCCTGCCCGCTCCCACCTAGGCTTTGACCGGCACACACACTTATGCAATGTGCATGTACAGGAAGTAACCACAAGTAAAGCTCACTCGCCTTCGTGAATTGCAAAAACTGTAATATTATTGTGATGCGCAGGTCCATGTATAAAGCATTCAATTTAATCCCTGAGAATTTCTTTTCGGCAGAAAACATTGTGAAAAGTATAGCAACATTTTTAGATTTATCAATCACACTACTATTATAAACTGCGAAAGTGGGTTTGTTGGTTGGTATGTCCTTCAATCACGCCGCAACAGAGCTACAGATTGACGTGATTTTTGCATGGGTTTTTCTAGTGTATATTAATGACTTACCACTCTCCGTAAATCAAAAATGTGTCCAATATGCAGATGACACAACAATAGTTATTAAAGCTAATGACCAAGAAATGATTGCAAAAGAAACAAACAAAGCTCTTAAAGATGTTACTAACTGGCTCACAAACAATAGCTTAAACATTAATCTTAGCAAAACCCAATTTATTCACTTTCGGACATATAATAGTGCTAGTATAAAAATCAATATTAATTTCGATGGCGTAAATATCAAAGAAACGGATACAGCAACTTTTTTAGGTGTAACTATAGACTCTTATTGTAACTGGAAAGCACAGGTAGATAATGTATGTTCAAAAATAGATAAATTTACTTACATACTAAAAAGGCTTAGAATAACTGTTTCAGAAAAAGCAGCTACTGTTGCATATCATGCTTATGTTTCGTCTATTTTAAGATACGGAATAATTCTTTGGGGAAATTCAGTCAACGCCATCAGAGTTTTTAGGGCACAAAAAAGATGTATGAGGGCATTATGTGGTGCTGAATATCTTGATAGCTGTAGACCACTTTTTAAAAAAAAGAAGATATTGCCTCTACCAGCTCTGTACATTTATGAGATTTGTCTATTTGTGAAAAAAAATATTAAATTGTTTCCTCAACAAAATAATTGTGATCGTAGCAGAAGGCAACTACATAAGATAATAGTACCAGGACAAAGATTGACTGTCCATCAGCGAAATGTCTATTGCATGGCAATAAAAATTTATAATTATTTGCCAGATTATATTAAGGTTATGACTATTAATAGATTTAAAAATTACATGTTCAATAAATTATTAAATGATAATATTTATGAAATTAATGATTACTTTAAAATTAAATTTAATTAAAAGACAGACATCTTACAGCTTGACATCTCAATTTTTGACATAAATAATGGGTATACCTTAATGTAAACGAAATGAAACCTTAATATTTGCACGCCTATAAGGCAAAACATGTTTCGGAATCACAAATCTTTGTAACCTATCTGTAACCTATTTGTAACCCATGTTTAAAGCAAATAAACGAATTTATTTATTTATTTATGGGTATAGTTGGGGACCTGGAGTGACGTACTTTTTACATACATGAGTACTTTTATCCTGGAAAATCAACGAATTCCCAAGGAATTTTAAAAACTAAATCCATGCAGACTAAGTCTTAGGCTCGAAGTATCAGCTAGTTAAGTATGGTTTAAAGGTTGACTACAACTGAATTAGCACCATTATCAGATGGCAAAAGGCAAATAGGTTCATCACAAACCATCCAAAAGTTTGGTTGACAATGATCCCTGTAGTACCATCTAAGCCACATCCTTTTTGAATTTGGCGTTGTTAAGGTTTCTTCGTGGAAACCCATTTGCACAGCAAATTGTGTTGCCAACTCTCCAACTAGAATAGAATGCTTTGTGTGGTCTAAAACATGCCTTGCAACAGAGGCAGCCTGTTTGACTCGCCTGAGGGCTGCAACTGCACCAACATTCATTGTTCTTCTACAACAATATAATTAAAAAAAATTAACCTGACTAGGTAACTAAGAAGTAAGAACTAAATTATTTTTTATCCTACACCTATGAAACAGTACTGTTACTGAAGAATAAATCTGAAATAGAATTACTCTAAAATGTTACAGGTTCAATCCTGGGCACGCACCTCTGACTTTTTGGAGTTATGTGTGTTGATGCAATTAAATATCACATGCTTCAACCGTTAAGGAAAACATCATGAGGAAACCTACATACTTGAGAGTTTGCCTTAATGTTCTCAAAGGTGTGTGAAGTTTGCCAATTTGCAGTGGGCCAGTGTGGTGAACTATGACATATAACCCTTCCCTGAGAGGAGACCTGCACTCAATAGTGAGATGTTGATGGGTTGCTGATGATGATGTTGATTACACTAATTATTGAGGGAGTAACAAAATTAGTATAATTACCCATCCATTATAAGGGCATCAAGTGTAGTTTCACCATCTTCATCAGGACTACCTCCATAGCCCACAGTTCCATCACACTGCTGCTCCTCGCAAATTGATGTTCCTCTTTCAATTGCATCAAGAGAATAGCCTCCTTGCTTTAGAATATTCCAAGCTATTTAATAAATAATGTGATTAAATAAACAAGAGTAATATTGTTGACCCGGTCTGGCCTCGCACGGGTATGCTACAAAACAAACACAATAGTACAAACATCTGGGGCCTGGAGGTTGATGATTTAGTATATTTGTAATAAGACCTAAGGGCTAAGACCCTCCTAAATAAGGTATACATGTATTAAATTGTTGTCTCTTATGCAAGTAACTTGCTGTTATTTGTGAAGAGTTATGTCCTCCAAATATTCATCAAAATTAAGCAAAACCTGCCTGATAGCCACTTTCAAATAAAAAATAATTAATAAAATCAGTTCAGACAGAGTTATGAAGTAAAATTGATAAAAACTTTCATCCCCTATCCTGGAGGAACCTTAATACAGACAAAAATTCAAATTCATATAATTCATCAAATGAATTTGAATTTAATCAATTTTGGCACTTCTGACAATTCGTGAATCTACCACCAGTTCAGAAAGCTGATTCTGCTGAGATCCGGCAAGAAACAAAATAATCTGTTTTGGACTCAGTATCAATAATAAAGCATCGAATTTACAAAATATGTAAATGTACAGGAATCTTCCAGTTAGTTTTATTAGAAGTAGATTGTATTGTATTGTATTTGTGGAGGGGACGCCTGCTAACGCCAGGCGGGTGACCAGTAATCTACTTCTAATAATAGTTTTATTAGAAGTAGATTACTGGTTACAATAGTTTCTTACCAGTAATAGTAGAATTGACAAAATTCCATGTTGTTACCACTATTGGAGTATTTTGTTCGCTATTAACAAATATGGCTAGTGTTACTGGTAAGAGAACACAAATTAATCTTGACATATTGAGATTTTGAGACTACATATGGTGGAAATTTTCGACAATTTTCGACCGATTTTTTTTGAAAACCTTTTTCTCTTGAGTAGGTTCTCAAATGCTTTATATGCTTCTCTATGCTCAAATCACAGATTAGAGGATACTGCTCAAATGCTGCTTTTGAGCATCAAACAGAGATAATGTAATAAAATAATAAAATAAATAATAATATAACAGTACTCAACCCACAGATTAGGTATTAGTTACTACGTAAACTCAACCAAGAGAATATAACCACAGACCACTACGTTTTTCTCATAGACTTAATGATCTAAGAAGTTCTGTGTTTAATACTCTGTGCAAAGCATAGACCACGAACACTTAAGTTGGTGCTGTTGGCTAGCGCACGTTCATTTCTTGGGAGAATCATGGGAGAATGGAGTGATAAGTGATTACATTCTCTTTTGGGCGAATGGAGGGTCTTCTTTTGGATGAATAGACGAGTCTGCCCGCGAAATTCAAATTTAATTTGGTTTTTCGCAATTTGTAAACTAATACGACAAACTAGGCTAATGGCATTCTAATTGCGCCAGTAGAATTATCATCTTCACAGGTTTACATAAAAATCTTTACTTGAAAGTGACCAGTTTAAGAAATTAATCAAAATACTGAGTTGGACGTGAGTTACTCACAAATTAGTCGATATTTTGATAAATTTCTTAAACTGGACACTTTCAAGTAAAGATTTTTATATAAACCTGTGAAGATGATACTGCCACTGCCGCAATTAGAATGCCATAAGCCTACTTTGTCGTATTAGTTTACAAATTGCGAAAAACCAAATTAAATTTGAATTTCGCGGGCAGAACTGTGTCTTCCACCTTCAGAACCTTTTTTTAATGTAAGTATAAAACATAAAGAATAGTAACTCCATTTAAATAAATGCTGAAATTCTATAAATTCCGAAAAACAATATTAATTCTACTACCAATTAGTTCATCAGCGCATTTGCCCGGCGCAATTTATTTATGAGACATTAAGGGTGGAACCACATTTGTGAGGATCGTTTCGGATTTCGCCCATACAAAACTGTCAAATTCCATAGAAACGTGTACGGATCAAATCGGCTTTTCGATGCGTACACGAATGTATGAAAAATGACAGTTTTGTATAGGCAAAATCCGAATCGATCCTCACAAATGTGGTTCCACCCTAAGCTGGAAACAAACTATCGGACGCGGCTGACGGCCGCGACTTATAGGATATCTGGATAATGAATGTACACTGAACTGTGCAAACTATCGGACGCAAGCTTTGAGTAATAAACCAACACAGGAGAAGAATTGACGCGCGTACCCCTCTGTAAGTTGGGTATGACCAGTGGTCATACCCGTTATATAAAACTGTTTGACTCGAGTCACGCGCCTGTCAACTACGTATGGTTAGCGGGGAATGAGCTCCGCTATAAATGCCGAATATGAGAGTATTTTATTCTGAAAAAATATTTAAAAAATCCAGTTTACTAAAGGATAACATTTATTTACTTCTCATGTATTATTTTATCCAAATAATGCAATACTTATGCAGAAAACTTAAGAAAACTGTCGATCTGAAAATGTTGCTACTTAATCGTACATGAAATAATTTGGGGAAAATATTGAAAATTAATCTTCCTACTTACTATTCGTTTAGAGACCTTTTTCATGAACTGCATTATAAATTGATCCCATAGAATTAAAATCACGATAGAATAGGAAGGGGTGAACGACTAATTTATAAGCTTTAAGTAAAATATGACTAGATATATAAATACGAACTTTGATCGTCTGTGGGATTATCAAATAATGATAAAAATTCTTTCTATAAAACCAACTTTAAACGCCACTACAAAGTATAAAACAATTTTAATTTGTACATGTATGTTGAAGTCGGGCGGGCCTAAATATAAATGATGAAACCAATGCGCGACGCTAGCCCAACTTTGCCCGATCGGCGTATGAAGTCGGTTTTTTAAAGATATTTTTTTTTTACATTATTATTTTAAGCTTTTTAGTGTATATCTCTGATCGCGAGCAATTTGCTCTTAATCATTGAGTTCCTTCCTCCATTACCGAAGATATGAATCACCTTCTCTTCACCTTTTAAATAGGCCCAACCTTATTATGCGTTCTTTCAAAAAAAAATTGAAATCGGTTCAGATTTGACGTAGTTATGGAGTAACATTTAACATTATATCAACAAAAATTTATATGGGAATTTACCTCTGAAGTATGCCCTACTAAACAAAAAAAAATTATCAAATTCCATTCATTATTTGGCGGAATAATTGCGTAACAAATATACAAAAAAAATCGAATTGAGAACCTCCTCCTTTTTTGAAGTCGGTTAAAATGATTGCATTATTATAACGATCGCAATGGTGTCTGATTGGCTGGTACTCTCCCACTATTGTTTAAAATGCATTGATGCAGCTAGAGCTCCATAAACTCAGCGAATTCATAAAATTAGTTTTTTTACTCAATTATTTCAAAAGTTATAGGTATATATTTCCATATAGCCAGTGTGGTATAATTTTCTAAATATATAAAATGAAAAGGTGACTGACTGACTGATCTATCAACGCACATCTACTATGACGTAGGCATCCGCTAAGAAAGGATTTTTACAAATATAATACAAAAAAATAATGAAAACGAGACTAAAAAATTGTTTAATAATAATTATTAGTTCCACGTAAGTCTTTCTTAGTCGAAAATTAGGACTTTAATTTTATGAAGTCGGCCACACCGCAATAAAATTAGGGCTGGACAGCAAGATTTCATATGTCGATATTGGTGGGGGGATTGTATAAATTATTTATACCGAGATATTTTTATCGTCTTACTAATGGTTCATTGACGAAAAAAATAATTTAAATTCTATACATATTATTTGGTTCATTAAAACTTGGCAATTGAATTAAAGTACCCATACTTCTTATTCATCGCGCTAGGTTTACCGGAAAGCTAAATAGCTTGGCGGTGTTTTATAACAGATGGGGTGGCCACTATAGCCATGGCGGCAGCCTAGCATTACAAACAAATATACACTTCGTTCAGATGAAGTAGATGAAAAAAAATAAGCCTTCCAAGTAAAGTGTGTAGGTACAACTTTTAACTTACCAATCATAACTTTAAATAAAATTTTTTTTTAGGGTTCAGTTTTTACTTTTTATGTTTCCTCCATGCTGGACTGAGAGAATATTATTGAACGCTGGAAAACGATCTTGTAAATCGAAAAAGTGAACTTTAAACCAGAGCCAATAACGTTTTAAAAAATCATAACCGCTCATAATAAGCTATCAGGAGCAGATTTGTTTCAAAAATCATATTTTTTAATGTAACACATCAGATGATACTAATTATATAATTCTAAAGTAGTAGTTTTTCAATTTCAAGAAGCAATGTTGCTGTAACTTGGTATTATATATATGGAAACCACGAAATAACTCTAAAGTCTGAAATGCTGATTATGATGTATCTATTTTTAAGGAAACATGATGTAGTCCTAACAGTTTGTATTTAATAATTAATATACTTTTTAGAAATAGATACATCGTAAATTTCGCTTTAAACATAAATAAAACAAATGATGTTTCATTAAAAATGCTGTATGTTTATTTAAACAAGATTACTTAAAAAATCAATGTGTTCAATATTAATACCCACTACGTATTCAAATAAAAATTAAATGTCTCTCAACTTAATAAACAATATTATTAAAAATTATAAAAACCTATGACAAAGTACAGCACTCCCTGGTGGCTTATAATCTTAAATCATAACTAAACAGCTTCTCTAAGGTGATATACTATGGTACCTACAGCATGCTCTCAGCATGAGATTGAGAGTATAGTGACGGAGTAAATATCTTGGTATCTACAAAATCTGTTAATAATCAGATAATCCTAAGTCCTTACAGTAAACCTAAGTGCACTGCACTGCTAAAAAGTATTGATAACTTTTTTGAAGTATCTGTATAATATTGAAAAATAGATTGTGTCTTAGTATTTACAGCATTTTTGAGAACGTTTAAAAATATGAATAACAAAAAAGATATACTATAAACATGCAGAGAAGGTCAACATAGTATCTTAGAAAAATAATGTCGTAGGAAAACGAAAATCCAACAATCCGACGCAGTATCTTTTTCTTCCAAATATATAAAAAAGTAATTTTGTTATTTTTCGAAATAAGCTAGATCGCTTTCCATCGTCAATATAGGTCAAAGTTTCTAGCTGTATCTTTACGCAAGTACTAAAAGCCTACAAAGAGTCAATCTAATAGCAAAGGCATATTATGACTAAAATAACGGCAAGAGCCTCGTTTCCTAGCGCTTCTATATAGGTACCTACCATGTTAAAGATCTCGAACAAAAAAATTTACTCTCGAATAAAGTAACTCTGTTGTAAATAATTATTAGAAGAACTTATCGTAAGTCGATAATCGATAGTGTCAAATCCCTAAAATGCTTACACATATGATGCGATTGTTTCATGTAATGATAGAGCGTCCCTGTGTGTGAATGTGATTGTGTGCATATAATTTAAGGTAGTGTTTGCTAATTATATTGTGTGCGTGCATAGCGACGTGATGGAAAAATGCACCTGTAGTAAGCAAGTTTTCATGTGTGCTACCTCGCCCCCCACCGTAATTGACAGACTTTTTTGCAAATAAATTAGGCGTCAATTCCTCTCCATTGCTGGTTTATTACTCAAAGGACGCAAGTCGCGGACGTAACCTTGAGCGTTCGGACGTCCGAGAGAAATCTGGCCCGCTGGATGTTGGAACTGTACACACATATCAGTCGCGGCTGTCAGCCGCGTCCGATAGTGTGTTTTCAGCTTAAGACATAATCCGAACGGTCCAAACGAACACTCATCCTCTACCTACCCTGTTCCGACCAGCGCGGTTTATCATTTAATTGCTTCGTACACCCTATACCTTGCCCTTTCTAACTTATGCAACGGCTAATAATTCAGTCCTTCACGAACTTAATAGAATATTGTTCCTAGTTCCATGGCATTATTACAAAATGGAGTTGAAAAATATAACCGAGTCAGTTGACATGACAGGTTTTTTTTCTGTGTTTCTATTGTTGATTTTGAAAATGTTCTTTGATCTGGGTTATCTTCTCCTTGTATTACTTTTCTGCGGTACTTCCTATACTCTATGACAAAAAATATCACACGACACCTGAGTCTGTGCTTTTTACATTGAAAAATAGTTTGTGGTGGTTAGGTACCGGCTTTTTATTGTTCGAATCGAAATATCAAAACAAACTGCAAAAGAAAAAACCGAAAAAAAAATAATCCTTAATCCTTTGTTTTACCAAATCTGTGCTTTGTTCAAGGAACATATATTACTGAAGAAGAATGTCAACTACGTACATATGAAATGGCATTAAAATAGGCGCCATCTGTTGAACGCCCCCCGTTAACTCATGAAAGCGGGAAATTTTAAATGCAGATTTTTTCTTTTAATTTTATAAAAGGCTGCATATCCACCAAAAGCAAAACTGGAAAACTGTAATCAAATATGTAGTATGTAAAATTGCACAATAAGTAAGCTATTTATTTAGCAATTATAGTGCAATTTCACTGATTACAATTTTCCAGCTCTGCTTTGGTGGATAAGCAACCTTATTGTTTTATCAAGACACTATTGAGAACTTTCTTGATTTATCATAAGTCATAACATAATTATAAACATAAAAAAAACATTCTTTGTTTTAGTCAAAAGTATTTTATTATAACATTTATAACTATGTAACATAGAACTATTTTATATCTGCCTATTATAATAATTAATATTATGGAAACAATTTTAAAGCACTGATCAATTTTCAATAATTTTAAATTACTTAATTATAACAATGCTAAAATGAAATTTAAATAATTCATAATAAATTTCACTAACGCAATGATTTGTTTTCAAATGCAATCAAATTGATTGTTTTGGATAGTGAAAACATTACCAAACAAAAGTCAAAAAAAGCATCAAGTACATATTAATCAACAAGTTTTTTTATCCCAGATTGCTTTAAATCAACTTCTGCTTGGTTTACAAAGCAGCATGGTATGGTATGTACCAACCTACATTCTGTGTACTGAAATTACAAAATATATAGATATATAGAGTAGTTTTATAATTGGCCCAGTTATCAACTGGATTGCATGATTTAAATCAAAATGGTTACCCAGAAACAGCAGTAAAAAAGTATCATCAAACATCAAACGCTATATTTGTTATGGCTGATAGAGGTTGCCATGGAACAGCTACAGGCTCTCTTACCTCCACTTGAAGGAAAGGCGCAGTAATATCCTGCAAACAAAGTAAACCATGAGTTAGATATATAAATATTTATTGTAGATTTGCACAGTGCTAGACAGTGTATTATAATCAATGTAATTAAATCTATATTAATAGAACAGAATAGAATAGAAATGTTTTTTTATTCAAATAAACTTTTACAAGAACTTTTGAATCGTCAATGAGTCTACCACTGGTTTGGAATGCCGTTCCTGCCGAGAAGAGCCAGCAAGAAACTCGGCAGTTGCTCTTTTCAAAATACTTTTACAATATACTTAATAGATATTATTCTATGTATGCAGAGTTTCCACAATGAGGGGAAGTTCCACAAAAGCATACGTAATTATTTCTAATTATAATTCACACATGTCAAGACGGGCAGACAGAAAGTAGCCCCATTGCCGCTGGTGGGACCCGTTCACGAGCATGACGCATGACCCAGCCATTGCTTCGCTCAACCATATTTTAGGGAACTTAACAACCCGCATCACACGACACCACCGCAGAAATGTTAAAGAGAGTGTGACATACTTAGGCTTAATGTTTCAGTGTATAAGTGTAATACATTGAATATTAGTGTAGTACTTTATTGTAGTAATATGAGAATTTAGCGAGGACTACATCCACTTACCTCCACATCATCATTTCTTTGATGGGAAGTCCACAAAAGCTGTTTCCATAAAATGCCTATGACATAGCATTCCGTGTTCAGAATACAGTTTAAACTGAAAGTCCTGGACCATGGTTTGCCTGGAAAACAATATTTTGCCCATAATTCACAACTGAAATAAAAAGAATAAGTAGATTAAGTATCGCAACAATCTTAAATCAGAGTGTGCCGGTATGGAGGTCTATTATCTATAATAATATGATAAAGAGAAAAGATTTTTTTGTTTGTTTGTACCGACTAGGCTCTGATAGTACCTACTGCACCGATTTTAACAATTTTTTCACCAATAGAAAGCTAAATTATCAGGAAGTAACATAAGGTATAACTTATTTAAAAAAAATTATAGATCCTCATGAAAATTGCAATAATGTAACCCAAAGTAGTAAAATTTTGCCTAATATGTTTAAGTACTTCTTCACGCGAAAACTACCTAATGAACCGATTGCGATAAAACTTAACAGGTTGTTGTTTTTATCCCGATATTCCCATGGAATCGAAATTTAAGCGGGTGAAACCGCAGGGCACAGCTAGTACAAGATAAAAATAACGAAGATCAATAGGTATTATGAATACGTACCGGAAACTATTTATTGAACCAGGTTATGGAAACCTAAATAATGTGGTATCCGTGTTATCAGCAGACGAAGAACCACACTTAAAGCATTTCCTTTGATAGTCTTTCATAGTTTACACTTTATAGTTGAAAACACTACCTAACATTAACTTAGAGAGTTAGCTCGTACACAACACTCAGGTGTTTCAGTGAACCACACACTGGGTACGGAGGAATCTAGGCTCTACACAACGTTTGAATGGCGAGGATTACAAAAGGTTTACAAAACGAGATCACATTCACTTTTATTAGATCAGTAATCACAAAAAATAACACCACACACCGGCAGACATTTTTTTGTTTTTTTCTTGTGATAAGGGCTGCCAGGTACATAAATAAAAATCTTACCGATCTATTTCTATAAACGTTACAAACTAACGCTCAAACAACGTATTTCCATTATATTCTGCAAGAATTATATTAATAACGTGTAAATAATACTAACATTAATTAAGTTGACGAAAAGTTATTTATATAAATAAATTAAATTAAATCGCTTAAACTACCATATGGTAGCTTTTTAGCATGTAGGCATCCTTTCAGGTTTACTTATGTTGCTAGCTGTAAAAAAAGCATTATTAGAGACCCAAATTTAGGTCTATCATAATAAAGTCTCCTCTTGGCAACACATTCCTGGCCCCCGTAGGTATTTCCAAACTCTCCATAGTGAGTCGACTGGGCCTGGCTTTGTTTCCTGGTCCGTGAAAATAATGGAACTGCATAAATTTTGTCGTGAAGTGCCCAAACTAGTAAGAAAATAATGTCAGGGTCTAAATATTGTAACCATTTATTTATAAAACAAAATATGTTTATTTGCTACGTTTAAATCTATTTAATTTCCTTTTTATGGTTATGTAGGTATGAATGTACATTTTACCATTTTTTGGCAGGAATTGCATGCTCATTTAAACGGTTCATTGAGTCGCTCAACCATGCTAGAACTACAGCGGTATCTAGCCGATAATGGGATGGCCGATAAATCTAACGCTTTTTTAGACGAATTTCAAATAGGTGCTGGTGATACAAGAAACTTGTCTGAGTAAGTTAATCATCATCTTGTTAAATACTAGCACAATCCTTGTGTATTCATCTGTATAGATTCTGGATTCAGTTTTTATAGTTTGTTTAAAAAACTCTTTTAAAAACACTTCATGATATTCTTTTACATAAAATCCATAAATTTTATATTATAAAAGTATATAAAATTTGTTATTTATATTATATATTTACTGTTACATAACTGTTAAGCTTTAGGCAATTAAATGAAAATTTTATGAATATGATGTTGACACTTGTAGTAGTTGTTTTCAGGTTTTCAACATAGCACATGCACTAACAAGCACAAAGGACACACTTGCTATGGCAACTGCATTAACACTGAGAGAATTTGAAGATGATGGATGCTGTTACATTGAACTGCGTAGCACTCCGCGGCAGACTCCATATATGTCAATTAGTGAATATATTGAAACCATCATTCAAACTATGCAGTAAGCCAAAACTATTTCATTGTGTGTTTTTTAATGAAGCCTTGCTGAAAAATACGAAAATTTTCCTGTTCCACCCACTTATCTTATAGTTTGTGCTAGAAGTAATACAATACTGAACCTTTCATTTCAGTCCACCAGTTCTCATAGTAATAATTTATTAATACTACCTTTTGTCTGTCTGATTTTCCACATGGATTTGGGGATTTTAAAAAATCCCATGGGAACCCTGTCTGTTTTGGGATAAAAAGCATTTTTCTAATAAAAATTGTATGAATTGCAGGAACACCACAGATTTGTCAATCATATCCTGTCTCATAATATCAATAAATAGAAGTAGCTCTCAAAAAGATGCAGACATAATAGCAGATTATGCAATTGAATATCACACAAAATATCCTGATATAGTAGTTGGCATTGAACTAAGTGGTAATCCTGCAGTTGGAAAATTTCAAGATTTTGTACCAGCATTGACTAGAGCAAGAATAGCTGGTTTAAAAGTACACAGCTCTAATATTTTTTGTTTATAGTTGTAATTTATTAATTTATATTCACTATGCATATTTCAATTTTTGTTTCAGGTCACACTACATTGTGGAGAAATATGCAAACCACAAGAAGTAATTGAAATGTTGAATTTTAAGCCAGAACGGATTGGCCATGGCATTTGTATCCATCCACTGTTTGGTGGTACAGACGAAGCCTGGGAATTGCTGTGCAAGTCCCAAATACCTGTGGGTAAGCTTATTTCTTCAACTCAAAATGTAGATTCAAAAACTATTAACACCAAATATAAAGGGTTTTTTTTAATAATTTTACTTAAGTATGTCAATCTACTTAAGTATGTAAACCATTTTTGGTCACCTTTAACCCTGACTATAACAATTATTTATGGCAGCAATTAGATTGACATAATATAATTTGAAAATTGTAATATTTTTAAAATATTGTCAAGGTTCATAATCAAATCTAGATTTATGGAAAATATACATACCAAGTTTAACTTCACTGATCGTATGATGATTTTACTTATTATTCTAGCCTTTATTGTTCTGTATGGTTTATTTGTAGTATGAAACTATTTGTGTTTTGTTTGCAGAAGTATGCCTAACAAGCAATGTGAATACAAAGTCAACGATGGACTATAACTGTCACCATTTTAAGGAATTGTATAGAGCAAATGTGCCTATAGTAATATGTGTAAGTATTGTGCCTTAGCCCATAATCATAAATAAGTTTTTCAAATCAAGGTTAAAACAATTAATTACCTACCAATTGCTTTAAATAAAGGCCATCCATAGATTGAAAGCAACAGTATCAATGGTGACAGTGGATTTGGCTGGTTATACACTTGTTTTTCCAGTCACATACAATTCAGAATGAAAGCCAGTTTTATTTGGCAGCAAATTAAATTGCAATCAATCATGTTATTGTTGATTAGAAACCTGAGAGTATTATATAAAAGAAATATTGGAAGATAAGAAAAAGTGGAGCACATATTTATATTCCATCCTTTTTATTATTCTTTACAGACTGATGACAAAGGAGTGTTTGCTACGTCGCTTTCGCAGGAGTATAGAATATGTGCTGAAACATTTGGAATTGAACAATCAAAACTTGCCAGACTAAGCCTTAGCGCTTGTAATTATATATTTGCGGTAGAGAAACGTAAGATGTTAATGGATACATTACTAAATTTTATAAATAAAAACGAATTGTAATAATAAAGTTGCACATGCTCAAATTATGTTTTTTACTAGTGGTTCGCCCCCAAACTGAGACCTCGCGGTATCCCATAATTCCCATAAGGTAGTTTTAACTATATTATATTGTAATTAAAACGCGCCGAATCTGATGACGTCAATCGTCATCTGCTTTCGTGGATGGGATGCGTATGCCTACAGTATTTTACTAAACTAGCGGCACGTTATGATGGCCGGTTTGACACATTACAATAGTGATGTGGAATGTCAATTTATTCTCGAACAAAAAACAATTAAGTTTTGTTTTTGTACCTGATTAAATAGGTTTAATAAAACAAAAATGTATATGTTTATTTAATTTATTTGAACGAACTGAATATTTGAATGAAAATGAATATACATACTTTATATGCACACAAGAAACATATGAATACAAAAGATACCAAAAAAGGTGCCACAAAAGGCCATAATTAATCAGATTCGTCCATACTACTATTTTCACTGTCGTCACTGCTATCATCACCTACATTAATAATTATATGTTCGTTTTCTATAATATTATCTATTTTCACATCTCTTTCATAATCTTCCCTTATTAATTTAACAGTTCTATTCACAACCTTTTCCCAGTCTCCTTTAGTCACATGTTCACAAGCTTCTTCTAATAATTTTAGCATTTTTTTTGTGGTAAATGGGGGTTCTGTATTGTGTCTTGCAGCATATCCCTTAATTTGAGCCCACACCAACTCAATCGCATTATACTCACAATGGTAAGGCGGTAACCGTATAACTCTGTGCCCATGTTCTAATGCTATTTCGTCAATGACGTATCGGATCTTGGTTGGTTTGTTTTCTTTTAAAAGATGTACTAATTCCGCTTTTAACATATTCATGTTTGCATCTACGCCATTTTTACGAAGCCATGCGACGATATCAGCTTTCTTTTGGGATTGGGCAGGTGGCTTGTCAATTTGCATCGAGTGGTATGGGGCGTTGTCCATAATTATAATAGATGGTTCAGGGAGGCTACACAACATTGAGGTAAACCATTCAGTAAACTTTTCTCCATTCATGTCTTCATGATAGTCTCCAGTGGTTTTTGACGCAAAAGCCATGAGAGAACCTTCGACAAACCCGTTGATGGTTCCGGCGTGACAAATTATAAGTCGCGATCCTTTTCCTACAGGAACTTTGGAAGTAGATGCTGCTGTGTCATCGTTCCAAGAACGGCCTACAGTATGGTTAGCATTAAGCCATGTTTCATCCAAGAACACAACATTTTGCCAATTTTTGATTTCTTTCACTTGCCGTAAAAAAGTATACCTTGCCATCGCTATATCAAATCTTTCCATCAATATTTTGCGTTTGTTACATTTTTTGTATCGAAATCCAATGGTCTTCAAAATCTTCGTTAAAGAACTTTCCCCACCGAAGAATAATCCAGCTTCCTTCAGTGAATGCACCAACTTTTTTCTTGTTGGATACTCCTTCTGTAAATAGTAGCCGTAAACATGTCTTCGGATAGCATCGGCATCAAAGCTATCGATGCCTACGACTGGTTTTGCTCGTTTTCTCTTTTTTGGTGTGTGAAGTTTATTTTCTTCTGTGCCAGTCTCGCCATATTTTTTTTTAGTTATCCGTCTAACAGTTCGTTGTCCAATATTAAGCGCATCAGCTACGCGTTCAACCACTGACGTTATAGGTAAAATTGGCCCTCCATTTTGAGCTTCACGATCGAAATAGTTACGAAGGCGTATTACGAACTCACGTGTCTGACTATTTAGAACAGTTCTCTGCGTACGTTCGGTCATATCGACGAAATCCACAACAAAGGGCTTGAACAGAGTCCAAATTAACGAGCAAGGGTCAACAGTAATGCAGTATCAATATTTGAAATCCAAAGCCAGGTCAAAACTATATCACAATCGCATTGCACTGACAGTTTATACTTTTCGAAGCAACGTCAATTCGAAACTGCTTTGTTTTGCATTGAGCATTGACGCGAGTTTGCCGGAGGTAGTAGTTGTGCTAGCCAGCGATCCTATGTGACGATCGTATTAGATTCCATTTTTAAAAATTTTCAATTTAGAAAACCAAATGCCGAGTTGTGGTATATATCATATAAAAATAAAAATTTTACCTTTTGTATGAAACAGCTGATATTTTTTTGCGATTTCAGAGGTTTGTCCACATAGTGAAAATTGTTCATATTCACAAGTACATTCACCCCTTAAATGGTGCAAACTGATTTTTCTACACTTGTATACATTTTAGAAATCAATTTAATAAATAAATTTTGAGTCCTAAACCTAAAACTACATTCGATAAAATTTATGAATCTCTGCACATCACTATCGTCAATAAAGTATTACAATTATTTCCTTCAAAGTCGTTATCAATTAATACGGAACTTCATGAGCGGACAAACGTCAAACCGGCCATCATAGCGTGCCGCTAATATAAAATTCAGCTGGTTCGCTGAACGGGTGTTACGTAGTATATGATTTCATAATAAAAAAAATTATAAACTGCTATGACTGGGCGCTTGCGGCTTCTGCGGCGAGCATGTCTAGATGCGCGCTCATCTTTACATTCATAGACACAGTACCATCAGAGAGAGAGAGATCATACGGTAGTAAATAGGTGCTAACGTCTAATTATTGTAAATAGAAACGGATTTACTTTTGCAAAAACAACGTGATAGTTTTATTGATAATAATTTGCTAATTGAATAACATAATTAGTAATAGACAAAATAAGAATAGCTGACGCAAAACTGTATTTACAATATTAAAGACAGCGCCATCTATTAACAGTATAGTGAAGTTTTGTTAAAAACATTGATGCCCATTAAAACTCAAATAATTTCGTTTCTTTATAATATTTATCTAATCTTAGTATTTGTTGTTCAAGTACAGAATATAACTCAAATTATGTGTAAGTTTCAAGTTCTCTAAAACAAAGTGGTTTTAGAGATCTAAAGCCCCCCATTTCGTCAATTTTAGGAAAAAAAAATTAAAAAAGAATACTTTTGTACTCTGTTCCAAATTATCTTTAAAATGAGGTACTGCAACCCTATGAAATGCAAAAAAATATATTTTACTTCGCATTCGCTTCTATGAGAGCCCCCCTGAAATAAAGATTTTTGTAACTTTATAAGCCATTTTCGGCTGGAGGCCATCGGTTTACATATCATATCTAAAATTGAAGTAATTACGTTCAGTAATTCAGAAGTTATAAGGCTCTGACAGACGGACGGACAAGTGCAAATTCACTCAAGTAAACTCAGAGAATTTTATATTTGTACCTACAGCTTCGCTCGGTCGATTACTAACGCTAGGAGTAATAGTGTTCTGTGATTACTAATAAGGCCGGTTGACCGTTGACACCACAGACTAGCCTGGCGATCGCGTAACTTTTATCGCTGTCCTTATAGGACTATTTCAATGTCAAAACATGGTTTTGGCGTTTTGGCCAATAGGAGAAGCCCAAAATCATATTTTGACATCATCGATCATCAGCGATAAAAGTTACGCGATCGCCAGGCAGGAACAACAAGGTTGACACGTGGTTGACACCGGAATGACAGCGGCCGGCAGATGCGCGAGGAGGCTGACCGCGGACGCGGAAGGCTCGTGTCGTCGCCGGCGACCGCTGGCGGGGAGCGAGCGGCCGCGTGCCCTTTTCAAGCGATACTGGTCTTTTAATGAGTGTAGATAGTTTTAAATTATTTCACACTGAACGTGCTCGCCGCGCCGCTGCCATCACGGTGTGAATCGGCCCGTATATATTCCCTTTTGTCCATGAACTAGTATAAAAGCTTGTGCTATGAGTAAGCTACGACAGTCAAACGTGTGGGGTTTGAACCGCCGACCTTTCAATACCGCGCTGACCCGACCATGACCGTTTGTGAGAACTCAAAACTAAAATAATTACGTGGTATTTAAGCACGGTGGCCCGTGGCAATCACTACCGTATTAGGCTGGAACTACATCTGTGCGCACCGATTCGCATTTTGTCCATACAAAACTAATTTTTCATAGAGTCGTACGCATCAAATCGGCTTCTATAGGTGTACACTGGTTTAATACCTACTCAAAGGTGTACACGACTATGAAAAATCGGCCAAGTGCGAGTCGGGCCTCTTTTAGGGTTCCGTGCATATGACCAAATCACCTACATATTTAGTTATCATAATTCTTAGGTGGTTCTTAGAAAGTACTAAATTAGCATATGGGGGAAAAATGCTCGTTTGTGTTGGTGACAACTTTAAAACCGCATTATAAATCGGTGTTTTCAGTTTTTGTGGTTTAAATACACTATATAGTACATAATATACCAAAATTTCAAATTCCTAACTAGTTAAGTTTTTGAGATAGACCCCCCCTTTAACAAAATTGGTCTTTAAAAAGCCGACAACTTTGACGGCCCCCCATTTTTTCGTTTCTGTAGCTAAAAAATAAAAAATAAAAATAATTGAACACCCCACATGCCAGGGTAAAAAAATATAATTTTATTTCGACTCATTTAATTTTTAGGGTTCCGTACCCAAAGGGTACCAACGGGACCCTATTACTAAGCCTACGCTGTCCGTCCGTCCGTCCGTCCGTCTGTCAGCGGGCTGTATCTCGTAAACCGTAATAGATAGACAGATGAAATTTTCACATATTATGTATTTCTATTGCCGCTATAACAACAAATAATAAAAATTAAATTAAATTAAAAAAATTAAATTAAAATATTTCCATGGGTACATGGAAATATTTTTATTTAATTTTTTTAACGGAACCCTAAAAGAGCGAGGCCCGACTCGCACTTGGCCGATTTTTTATTATTTGTTATAGGGGCAATAGAAATACACAATATTATGTGAAATTTTCAACTGTCTATCTATTACGGTTTACCAGATACAGCCCGCTGACAGACGGACAGCGGCTTAGTAATAGGGTTCCGTACCCAAAGGGCGTCACCCTTTGGGTACGGAACCCTAAAAATGACAGTTTTTGCACAAAATGCGAATCGATGCGCACAGATGTGGTTTCAGCCTTAAATTCAAAATATATACTCTATGGCTTCTTTTCTATTTTTGGTCTGTGGTGCTGGTGTGGTCTATGGTTAACCTATTACCAAATATCAACCTAAATTATTTTAAAATTTGAAATATTTATAATTTTAAATTTTTATCCTTTGGAAATAACATTATGAGCGACTTACCAGACTTTTCGTCGAGTGGAAAAGCAGGGGACTCTGAATTACAAGATTTTCTCTTGGTAGAAAAGCAGAAGGCTCAATTTCATGCCCAAGTAATGAATTTATTAATTTCAAGATACAACTTACACATCGATGAACTTACATAATAAACTAAAACTGATTTCGTATAGTAATTTTTGGTAAAAGATTTTTTATAAATAAAGTAAATATTTCTTATAATGACACTCCCATGAATATCTTGCAATAGTAACAAAAGTACACCCAATTAAATAAGCTAGATTGAAACTGACTCTTAATATAATTATTGATTGTATTTGAATGTTACTTTGCTTTCACTCTTCATACTATTCTGAGGCAAGGCAGTGCCATGGACAGGCACAGTCATATTAATGTGTGACTATGCTAACTTGAACTAGATGAACTAACTATTGAACATGAATTAGTTCATACAAAAGCATACTTTAATATATCTTTGACAATCCATTGTCTGTAGCACAATCTGAATCATGCTTAGTTGTACATAATCATAAGATCAGCTAATTGGCATTCCCTTTCAATTATTTCAGATTCATGAATTCAACGACTTCTGTTGGGACAAATGTGTAGACAAGCCTGGGGCCAAGCTGGACTCTAGAACTGAAACATGTATTAGTAACTGTGTAGAAAGATTTATTGATGTCTCATTATTAATCACAAATAGATTTGCACAGATGCTTGAGAAAGGAGGTGGCATGCATTGAAACTGTAATAATTAATAGTTTTACACTCTGTTTAAGTAATGTGAACCAAAAACTTAAAAGGGGTTCACATGAGGCGATTTTTGTTGAATGTCACCATGGCCATCTCTGTCTCTGTATTACAAGATATAGAGACAGCTGTGGTGACATTCAACAAAAATCACCTCATGTGAACACCATATTAGCAGTCAATAATAATTAATGTACAGGATTCAACAATAACTTATCTTTTTTTGGTACACTGTTTCTTATGCTGTTGTATGTAGTTATAATTAGTTTATTTACTTAAATATTCCTGTTTATAGGTGTAGAATGACCTATTTGTATGAGAAACCTTGGAATTTATCAAAACACATTGTGTAAAAGGTTTATTTTGAAACTAAGCATGCTTTATTTGTATTTTAAATAATAATTAAATCTGTGGATATTAACAGAAAAGCATTATAATGTTGCATATTTGGTTTAAAAAGGTATAACAAATAAAACTGCAAATTGTTATACTATAACTTTATTTACCTACCTGTCAGTTTGTCCTAGAAGAGCTAAAGATCTGAAAGAGGGTATATAGATTGTCATTAATTTATACCCAAGAGGTGCACTAAGACAGGATTTGTTGAGTATCGAATTTTAAGAGAGTTAAAAAGGGTTCAGTCATTCCATTAAGCCTCAATCTCAAAGACAATCTTCCTTTGTAATTTTTTTCTCACATGGATAAAGAAGCAAATTAATTTTAAGTTAAATTAGCTGATTCCAGAGATTCCGTCCATATGAATTTAGCTTTTAAAAATCCCATGGGAACTTTGAATTTTTGAGATAAAAAATACCTAGTCTGTCACTCATCAGGTCCTCAACTATACCCATGCCAAAAGTCATGTTGATCTGTTGCTGTGTGATTGAAAGATAAACCAAGAAACAAACACACTTTCACATTGATATATTAGTAAGGATAAGTACTAAATAATATATAAACTGTTTGCACAATAGTAAAAAACTACTTTCATAATTTAATTTTTTTTTGGATGTATTAAAAATATATTGCATCAGTTAACACTTGATTAATGTTCTCACTTAAACCATTTCAATGTTTTCTGTGGAAAAGAAAGGCTTGATAAAGTTCCTATAATTTTATTACAATAATAACAAAGAAATTGCAAAGCTGATTTATAAAGTCAATTGATGATACATTACTATTAGTTATTTTCATTTCATTAGATTGGTTATGATAATGACCTACATTTTAATATACTTAGTTAATATAAATTGTGGTTATTGATTGATTCTTGAACAAACAAAAGTTGTTGGAATTATAAGCCTTTAGGAACAAATGTATCAGTTGTATATTATTTCATTATTTTAGACTCAAAAGCTGGGCCAGAAATATAAAAACCTGACTAGGTGCCAGGCAACCATTATAATTAATTTCTTTGAAATAATTCTAGAATTAACTGTTTTCTGTGAGTTAATAATGCTATATTAAGTTTCATGACATGAATGAAAAAAAGTGGACAGTGAGCAGGTTTTTATTTTTCTGTCAGGTTTTGTGATACATTAATAATTTATCTTCCAACTCTTCCCAATGTAGTATCCGTGCGAGGGTCTGCTGTGACTGTCTGCACAGCAACCAAAGCCTCATTGATCTTTGTTTGGAGCTCCCTCAAATCTTGTATAAAGAGCAGTTTTAGCACATCAACTGGTTGATTGACCATGTTGACTTCATTTCTAGGATGATCAGGGTGTGGTGAAGTTTTTAATAACTTGGCAACAGCCGCCAGACGAAATTTAGGGTCTGGATGAGGTCCCACTCCAGCGAGTGCACAGATCCTTTCCACTCCAGCCTTGAATGTTGGGCTGCTGACTGTAAAATAGTACACATATGACATGCTTATATTTATGACTTATGTTGTTGCATTTTATGCATTATTGTCCTTAATCTTAATACCTATGTATAAATTACGTGTCACGTTGTTTTTCCGCGATGGACTCCTAAACTACTTAACCGATTTTGATCAAACTTCGTAACTATCTGTAATTTGGTCCAACTTGAAAGATAGGATAGTTTTTTTTTATTAAGATAATTTATTCGTTTTATTTATATAGGTAAGTTGGCGGTACGAAGTTCGCCGGGTTAGCTAGTAATATATAAAAATTATTTAAAAAAAAAAACAGACTTCAAATGCGACTACAAAGTATAAAATAATTTTAGTTTAAACAGGTATGTTGAAGTCGTGCGGGCCTAAATAGAAACGATGAAATAGATGCACAACGCTACTCAACTCTCAAGTGTGCAGGTTTCCTCACCATATTTTCCTTCACCGTTGAAACACGTGATATTTATCTATCTAATACCTTTAAACGAGCAATTCTTGTATATATATAATTATATAATCTGAATCTCAGAAACGGCTCCAACAATTTTCATGAAATTTAGGATGAAGTGGGTTTCGGGGGCGATAAATTGATCTAGCAAGGTTTTATTTTTGGAAAACGTCGTTTTATCCATGTCTTAAGGCAATGAAAAACCCCCTACAATATCATTAGAATACAAAGGTAAATTTCGCCATTAACTATAAAGTCCCAGTAGCTCAGTTAGGAAATCGGTGGTCCCGAAACCAGAAGACCCTGGTTCGAGTCCAGAAGATTATTTTTTCCCTTATGAATTTTATTATTATTATTATTATTTCTTCTTCTTTATCAACCGATAGACGTCCACTGCTGGACAAAGGTCTCTTGCATGGACTTCCACAGGCCTCGGTCTTGCGCCGCCTGAATCCAGCGGCTCCCTGCGACTCGCTTGATGTCGTCGGTCCACATGGTGGGGGGTCTGCCAACACTGCGCTTCCCGGTGCGGGGTCGCCACTCCAGCACCTTGGGACCCCAACGACCATCAGCTCTTCGAACTATGTGGCCCGCCCATTTCCACTTCAGTATCGCGACTCGCTGAGCTATGTCGGTGACTCTGGTTCTCCTACGGATCTCCTCATTTCTGATTCGATCCCGCAGGGATACTCCGAGCATAGCTCTTTCCATCGCACGCTGAGCGGTCCTGAGCCTACTTATGAGGCCCTTAGTTAGCGACCATGTCTCGGATCCGTAAGTCATCACTGGCAACACGCACTGTTCGAAGACTTTAGTCTTCAGGCACTGAGGAATTTTGGACGAAAAGACATCTCGGAGCTTTCCGAACGCTGCCCAGCTGAGTTGGATTCGGCGGTTGATCTCTTTCTCGAAATTGGACCTACCTAGCTGGACTGTGTGTCCTTTGCTCATGTTCATTTTCAGGCCCACCTGTTGAGAAACCCTGCTGAGATCGTTGAGCATTGTATTGAGGTCTCTCAGAGTCTCTGCCATGACTACTATGTCATCGGCAAATCGCAGGTGAGTGATGTACTCGCCGTTTATGTTGATGCCAAGCCCGTTCCAATCCAGAAGCTTAAAGACGTCCTCCAACGCAGCGGTAAAGAGCTTCGGGGAGATAACGTCTCCCTGTCGCACTCCACGCTGCAAGTGGATTGGCCTCGTAGTCTGATCCTGTATACGTACTGACATTGTGGCGTTTTCATACAAGCACTTCAACACTTGGATATACCGGTAGTCAATTCGGCATCTCTGCAGCGACCTCAACACAGCCCAAGTTTCCACCGAATCAAAGGCTTTCTCATAGTCCACAAACGCTAAGCAAAGTGGCCGGTTATACTCTTCCGTCTTTTGTATAACCTGCCGCAGCGTATGAATGTGATTTATGGTACCAAAGCCTTTTCGGAATCCGGCTTGTTCGGGAGGCTGGAAGTCGTCGAACCTACGAGCGAGATGATTCGTAATGACTCTCGAGAACAACTTATAAACATGACTCAACAACAAGATGGGTCTATAATTCTTTACCAAGGTATTATCTCCCTTTTTGAAGAACAGAACCACCAAGCTCCTGTGCCATGCTTCCGGCGTTGTGCCCTCGTGGATGACGGAATTGAACAATCGCTGAAAGATCTTAAGTACCGGTTTTCCACCCGCTTTCAGGAGTTCCGCAGTGATTCCGTCATCACCTGGCGCCTTGTTGTCCTTAAGCTGTTTGAGAGCCATTCTTATCTCGTATAGGCTGACGTCCGGGATATCTTCGGTATAGTGTCGGGTCAGTTTGGCTCTGGGATCTTTCGCCAAATCTTCAACAGGTTTTTGTGTCGTGGTATTATTATTTATTATTTTATTATTATTTTTTTTTCTAAATATATAATTTCCAAAAACCACGATTTACCAAAAATAAACTCCCAGGTACTTTTCTTAAATGCAAATAACTCTGAAAAGTGTGTGCCCAGGATCAAACCTGCAACCCCGTATATGGGGGACTAATATATAGTCTCCTATAGGAGACCACAGTCCTAACCACTTGGCTATCACTGCTATTAGAATAGTATCAAACTAATAATGTAGTTCATACTCACAGTCAAGGTTATCCAATGGATTTGAAGATACCACATTAGGAGCAGCCTTCTTCGGTTCTTCTTTTTTAACATTCTGATATTTAGTTACTGTAAGGAAAAATATTTATTTTCTGTAAATTGTTCTTTCATTGCTAACTATACTCGAGCCTCATAAGCTCAAAGGCATTGTAGACTGAAACATTATTATATTATATAGATATCATCCTGGATAAACACTATACTACTATAAACTACTGTGTACAATAAGCAATTAGCATTATACCTTAGCCAACTTGAATCAAACTGTTTAATGTATAAAAACCATATACGACAAAAATTTTACTATGCTAATGTTTAGGAAAGCTTAATCCAGGATTGATATAAGACCTAGAAAATATAATACACATCAAAACAATCAACAGGTTGATGAAAGTTGATGGTTAACTTTAGTGCTATTGAGGTGTATGCTACATATTATATACAACACCAAGATTGCTGCTTTGCACACCATTAATAATGGGGCAATGTGAATGCAGATCTAAGATTTGACTTAGTCTGTATGCCTGCATTATTTGAATTTTACTAGAACTGCACGCCAACCGTGCAATCTGTTGCGATGCAAAATTTATCATCTGCCATAGGAAATACATCGGGATTTTAAAGAGGAGAGAGAGTATGTAAAACATACCATTATCAGCATATTCTAGTCGCACAGCATAGGACAATAACCAATTTAATTGCTCATTCGGCAATCCCTGCACTACAGGGCTCACCAAATCAGTTTGATATGTATCATATGCTTTCTTCCACTGATCACTCTCGATGTTTCTTAGTCCTTCTCTTTCTTCTATTTTATAATGCCTGATTTTTTGATCTTCCAGCCAAAGCACTACACTCCTATATTCCTTTTCATCTAAAACAAAAATTCAATAAGTAATAAAAGAACTAACACGGATAGGTAAGGCTTCACCAACTGAAAGGGTTAGGTGAGATCACTACCTTCGCAATTAAAGCCTTCTGGATTAGGATGACCGAGAGCAGTTAACTTTAGCTTAAATAAATTGCTCATTTTTATTTGGTTTGTTTCAACTTTATAGCCAAGAGTGTATTTTATGTATTATAAAAACACCATTAAAAATCGACCGGTCTTTGAAAACATAAACCCTAGAGCATAGATAATACCTGTGATAATACCCTCTACCTTTGTGCCCTCTACCACCCTCTACTGTAGTCTTTGCTCTAATCTGTGATCCGAATTGACCCTCACAAATGTGGTTTCAGCCTTATACTCTATGGTGACCACCACAGATCAAAGTATTTGACTATGAGCTAATCAATCAAAAAAAATCATCAATCAAATCAAAATGGCGGACACACTATTCTTAATCTATGCTCGAAGGGGTATTTGAGTAGGTATCTATGAGTGACCACAAAGTAGCGACGAGGACACAGAGTACAGTATCAAGTATTTTCGTGGTCTTCGGCGTCCATAAAGAACTAGTCGTAATTCCTAGTTCCATGGTCCAAACGGTAAGACTTACTATAACTATAGTCGGAATTATAATTCGATTCCACGTTTGACATTAGCTACTGTCATTTTGTAAAATAATGATACCACATATAATAGTGTAGTGATGAACACAAAAATCGATAAACAATCGCGATTTATGTTTATGTAATCATAATATTGGTGTGCCAATTAAAGACTAAATTATTGATTTTTATTTAAATAAATACATAATTACTCATAATAATTATTTATTAATTAGTAACCGCTGCTTTATTTTATAAAAAGTTAATATTTTTGTTTTTTATATTAAAAACAAAACTTATAATAAAAGAACCTAGATAGTCTTCTGTATTCGCAACCCGTGCGCGCTCGTGCAGCTATCGCCATTTTGTTTATCTTGTCATTCGGCTTCATTCTCCCAGTCTGACTGCACGAATATCTTGTTTCATTGCGAATCGATATTTTTTTATTTTGTTGGGTTTTTGTTAAAGTTTTGTTACGTTGTGTTTGTTGTTACGTTTATAGTTTTTTTGTGAACTTTGAGTGAATCTATTTGTTTTGGTTTTCCATCAAAATGGATCCTCAGCCAAGTACATCACAAAAAGACGTGGATGTTTTCTTGTCCCCAAGAAAAAAACGTCCACGAAAAGCTTTCACTGTTACTGAAAAAGGATGATCCGCAATGCCTACAAGTACGTGAAAAATGAAACTTCTGCGCAATTGGAGGCCTTTGAAGTAGTGGAAGAAAATGAATGTATGAGCAAAGTTGCTGACATATTGGGAATAACCTCACGCTCTGTTTGTAACGTTTTGAAGGAAGTAAATAAAGGTGCGGCGCCAACTCCTCCTAAAAAAACTGGACCAAAGCGAAGTTTCAAAGACAAAATTGATGAATTTACATTCTCCGCAATACGAAGACTTGTTCATCAGTTCTTTTACCGAAATGAACCTCCAACGATTGCAAAGGTTAGTCAATCAGTCAGACAGTATTATTTTATACCTACATCTTTTATATATATAAGTAATGATTCCAAACTATTATAAAATTTACTATTTTAGATTTTACAAGTGATGAACGATGATCCAGAAATGCCCAAGGTTTCCAAAGACACCCTCAGAAAAATTTTGAAGCATCTTAATTTTAAATTTGTTGCACGGTCACGCAAGAGCACACTTATTGATCGAAATGATATAATAACATGGCGCCAGCGTTACTTGCGATCTATATGTCAGTTTCGATGAGAAGGGAGACATATATATTATCAAGATGAAACTTGGGTTAACGCAGGTAAGGCTAACATTTTGAATTTATATACATTTTACATTAAATTTAATAGTAATATTGAATGTTAATGTACTATATTTATTTTTAGGTCATACTGTAAAAAAAACTTGGGTGGACAAGAAAGTCACATCATCTCGGCAAGCGTTTTTGGAGGGACTGACCAGTGGATTAAAAAATCCATCTGGAAAAGGCAAACGTCTCATAATTAGCCATATAGGTAGTGAAGAAGGCTTCCTGGAAAAGGGGCTCATGATTTTTGAAGCAAAGAAAAATTGTGAAGATTACCATGATGAGATGAACGCAGTTTGTTTTGAGGAGTGGTTCGCTGGAGTCTTACCAAAATTAAGACCAAACTCAATTGTGGTGATGGATAATGCACCTTACTACTCCCGAAAATTGGAAACGGCACCAAAAATGAGCTGGAAAAAAGCTGCCATTCAAGACTGGCTTTTAAATAAAAATATTCATTACGAACCAGATATGGTTAAAGCTACGCTTTTAGAACTGATTCCACATAACGAGTCTTTTAATAAGTACGCTGTAGACGAAATGGCAGCACAACATGGGATCACGGTTTTAAGACTGCCCCCTTACCATTGCGAGCTGAACCCTATCGAATTGATATGGGCGCAGGTAAAGGGGCATGTAGCTCAAAATAATAAAACCTTCAAATTGACAGACGTGAGAAATTTATTTGAGGAAGGCATTCAAAAAATTACGGCTACCGAATGGTCTAAATGCGTATCCCATGTTGTCAAAGAAGAGGAAAAAATGAGTAGGCTAGATATTTTAATTGACGATATCACAGACACATTTATAATACATGTTACAGAAAGTGACAGCGATAGCGATAGCGAAGACGGCGACGATTTATAAAATAAAATATTACCATAAAACATCTATTTGTTTTATTTCTCATGTTCCTTCATGATCACATTTTTTTATTTATTTCACACACATTTCATAACTAAATTATCCGTTCAGAAATATTTAATTTCCTGATATACTTAGTTTCTATTAAAGTAGTAGTTGTTTAGATATACTACTATAAACGAGAGGAATCGATTCGGAAATATTCCATTTCCGTATCGAATAATTTCGTAACGTCACTATTTACTACTTGTCATAACGTTGCAACACTGAAATTGTCAAATCTGGAATCGAATTAAAATTCCGACTTTAGACTGTGCACCAAACATTTTTGTTAAGCTAAAATGAGATCTATGGCGTTTTACTTAGGGTAGATAGTTCCTTGTAAGCGGTAGCTAGCCAAAAGCGGTCCGTGCGAGAGGGCCTCCGGTGGTAGTGTGTCCTTGTCTGACGTCTTGCTAGCTCATATAATTATTGGGTTTGGTAGAAATGGTAGAAAATTTTATATTTTGCTCTTTTATGATTTACCAAAACGAACAATCCATAAACTTTGAAACTTATTTTAATATTTCTACAGTTTATATAAATACTTATTATTGCGTTGTATTTAAAAATAAATCATGAATACTGAGTAAAAGTAGTACTTAAATGTTTGGCACTGGTAATACTAAATGCACATTACATATTATTCTTTAGGGTAACCATGAATTAAGTGGATTAAAGATTTTTCTAGTCTTTTCGTAGAAGTAGTTATGTAGATACGTAACGTATAGTAAATTAAATAAACTAAAAAAATACTTAATCAAAGTAAATCACATAAATATTATTTTACTTAGAAAGTCGCTTCTCTCAAGTTATAATATTTTAAGTTATTTAGGTGAAAATTAGGAGATTTATTGGAGTTTAGTAAAATACGTAATGTCATTTTATTGAATCTAATTAAATGTCGGAGTATACAAGCAAATTGTCCTGTGTTCTGTTTTATCATGGTCACTAGTAATTAGAAAGGGACACACTACCAACGGGAGCCCTCTCACGCGGACCGGTTTTTTCGCCATAGTGCACAGTCTAGTTAAGTGTAAAGTCTTTGGCAGTACATTAGTGATTAAGGGTGGAACCACATATTTTGTGAGGACCGATTCGGATTTTGCCTATACAAAACTGTCATTTTCCATACATTCGTGTAGGTACGCATCGAAAGGTCGATTTGATCCGTACACGTTTCTATGGAATTTGACAGTTTTGTATGGGCGAAATCCGAAATGATCCTCACAAATGTGGTTCCACCCTAAGGTGGAAGACACAGTTCTGCCCGCGAAATTCAAATTTAATTTGGTTTTTCGCAATTTGTAAACTAATACGACAAAGTAGGCTTATGGCATTCTAATTGCGACAATGGCAGTATCATCTTCACAGGTTTATATAAAAATCTTTACTTGAAAGTGTCCAGTTTAAGAAATTAATCAAAATATCGACTAATTTGTGAGTAACTCACGTCCAACTCAGTATTTTGATTAATTTCTTAAACTGGTCACTTTCAAGTAAACCTGTGACTGGTGCAATTAGAATGCCATTAGCCTAGTTTGTCGTATTAGTTTACAAATTGCGAAAAACCAAATTAAATTTGGATTTCGCGGGCAGACTCCTATAATCAGTTCGTGGTCTATGGATTAGAGGACCACAGAGCAACTTTGTGACGAAAACCCTTTGTTGATAAACTACAAATTATGTTATAACCCAAAACTAACCAGTAAATAATATCTAATAGAACCAACCAATTTAATCATTTAAAGTGTAAAAACAAAGTTTAACTTACCGGTTATAGAATAGAATAGAATTGGCAGCCCTCCAATTTTTTATTCAACACTCGACAGTAACCACAATGTCTTGGGTAAAAGAAAATTGTTTGTCGTTCTTTCAGCTTTTTTGTATTAAAGTTGTAAAAACAGGTAGAATACCGCAACATTTAGCTTTAATCATGGACGGAAACCGTCGCTACGCCAAAAAACTTAGCGTGGAAAGTACTGAAGGACATAATAAAGGATTCGATAAACTTTCTGAAGTTTTGAAGGTTCGTATTTAAATTTTTATTTTAGTACAGTCCTTCGATTTTCATTTTCTCATTCAAATTTCAATTGCAGTGTCTGTCTGTGATAACAAATTAACTGCCTCGTAGTAAACTCCTAAATGATTTTAACTGAACGATAGTAGAAATTCAAACATTGTTTTTGTATTCTGTCTGAATGGGCTAATCTTCCGAGAGGCTGAACTGATTATGACGGGACTTTCATGAGTGTGCCAACTACTAATAACAAAGCTGTTTTACATGTTTTTTAACACTTGAGCAGTCACTAATGGGTCTGTCAGACCCCACTCTCTGTAATTTGCTTAGTATGGTTGAAGTGAAAGCTTTACAAAGTTGCTGTTCTTACTACCTTTCAAAGTATTCTTGTTGCAGTGGGTAAGTTCCACAGGAGACAGTTGGAGTGATGCTCTTGAGTGCTACAGGTGGAAAAAATCCTAAAACCTAACCTATATACAGTCAAACCTGGATAAGCGAGAGTTCAAGGGAGCACAATCTCATTCTCACTTATAAAGGTTTCTCACTAACCCGAGTTTCTCGCTAATCGCATTCACTATTTTAAGTTTATCATGACAGTACTTTAATTTTCCGTTTTGACATGATGCAGAACAGAACTTTCCTTCGCAATTGAATATTGATTAACTATAAACTGAGTAAGTCCAACAAACAGGACGGTACACAGGCACATGTGTCCATTTGTAACACAGATTGCGATAAAATAACAATGTTATATAGTTCCACGAAATAGAATAGGTACACTATATACAAGAAAACAATACAAAAACAATGTAAGGAAGTTCCACGATAGTTAAGAATGAGTCATAAAATATTATTTATTTATTTATTTATATCCTCTTTTCGGACATGCCAGTATTTTCTTTATTTTTCGTATGATCGATTGATCTTTTTTTCCACTTTTGCGTGTCCGTTTGCCAGGTGGCAAAGGCCTCCTCCAATCTTCTCCATTCTGGCCTTTCTATGGCCACTCTACCCCATGTTGTTCCCGCTACTTGTCTAATGTCGTCGTCCCACCTTTTTTGTGGTCTAACTCTCTTTCTCTTACCATCTCTTGGGTACCATTGTGTGATTATTTTACTCCATTTATCCTTTCCAATGATCATGTGGCCTGCCCATTTCCACTTTTGTCTTCTTATTTTCAAAGTTATGTTCTGTACCTTAGTCTTTCTTCTGATGTTGCTACTCCTTACTTTGTCTTTTCTTTTGATCCCAGTCATGCTCCTTTCCATGGCATGTTGGTGTACGGAGAGTTTATTTGTTACATTTTTTGTTAAAGCCCATGTTTCACTCCCGTATGCCAGCACTGTCATAAAATAGCAGATGTTAAATTTGTAATTTGTTTTGTCATTTGCTACTCCTAAATAATATAAATAAATAAAGCTCGACTGTCGCTTATAGAGGTTTATAAGTAGCAGTCTCACTTATGGAGGTCCATGAGGGAAAAACGACTCTCTTACAGAGGTTTCTGTTTCTCGCTAATAGAGGTTTTGGGAGCTTAAAATGACGGGTCCTGGCTATTACTCTCACTTATAGAGTTTTATCACTTATCCAGTTCTCACTTGCCCAGGTTTGACTGTACATTTAGAGATATTTACAGGTTCTTTGAAAAACTAGCAAATAACACCATTGCTCCTATATGGATTTATTATAGAGCAAATGCAAGAGATGGGAGTGTATTGTCCTACTCGGGTACAACTTCTAACCCACATTTGACCAAATATTTAAATGTTATGTTTACATGTTTACAGTGGTGCCTAGACCTTGGTATTCCTGAAGTGACGGTTTATGCATTTAGCATTGAAAACTTTAAACGGAGCAAAGAAGAGGTAGATGCCCTCATGGACTTAGCAAGTGACAAATTCAAAGGGCTTCTAGAAGAAATGTAAATATGACAGTATAAACTTAAGGGTCTCACCATATTTATTAAGGCGAGGCTTGAGATATCTGAAAAACAATATCAAATATGTCAATAGTAAAGAATGTAAACAATATTGCTCACATTGGTAGTCTTAGGCTGAGATCTATAGATCTCACCTTTAGACGTCTCAATGTGATGGCTGTTGATGGAAAGACCATGATTTGCTGATTGCACAGTGCTGATAGTAAGTTGAGGGCAAATGCTGAGCATCTTTATGACCACAGAAAAAATAAAAAACCAAAAACCATAGCTATTCAGGGGAAGCAACTGTTGTATATTGGTTACAATCTGTCACAGCTGGTTTGTGTTAATATTGGCTATTCACATACTATACTATTGGCTATATCACAACTCTCAAGTTGTGATGGGTGTACTGGGCAGGACACATCATTCGAAGAGCTGATGGTTGTTGGGGTCTCAAGGTGCTGGAATGGCGACCCCACACCGGGAAGTGCAGTGTTGGCAGACTCCCCACTAGGTGGACCAACTGAGCCTCTGGATTCAGGCGGTGCAAGACCAAAGCCTGTGGAAGTCCATGCAGGAGACCTTTGTCCTTTTGTGGACGTCTATAGGTAGATAAAGAGGAAGAGACCTTAAGGTCAGTTTCATCTTTATTTTTGTTGATTTTAAATAAGATTCATTTGTACAATTTGTGCAGTGACCAAATAAACGAGTGGGGAGTCAGGATGCAGGTGGCCGGCCGGTTGTCGCTTCTCCCCACTGAGCTGCAGGTCCTTGTGTCCAAAGCAATGCTGGCCACGAGACACAACAACAAACTCCAACTCAATATAGCATACAGTTATACAGGTAATATTTGAAATTACCTTAAAACCAACTTATTATTATTGTGGGCCTTATAAAAAAGCTCAGGGTCACATAGCACAGCGAGTCGCCAAACTAAAGTGGAATTAGGCAAGGCACAATTATGTAGTTTGAAGAGCTGATGGTCGTTGGGGTCCCAAAGATGCTGGAGTGTTCGCAGACCCTCCACAAGGTGGTCCGACGACATCAAACGAGTCACAGAGAGCCACTGGATTTCAGCGGCACAAGACCGAAGCCTGTGGAAGATGAAGCCTATCTATGCACGAGATATTCTCTGTCCAGCAGTGGACATCTATAGGTTGATAAAGAAGAAGAAGAATAGTTATTTGTTCAAGATAGCAAAGATTTTTTTGTTGCGAGTGCATAGTTTGAATCCTGAGCAAGCGAAGGATTCTTTACATATAAACATATAAACTAAAGATTTTTTACATATTACGTACTTAAATATGATGAAAACCACAGTTTCTGAGCAGGTCTTCACACCTTTAGCAAGTTCCCAATCGAAAAATAATTCATAGGCTTTCAAGTATTTTTCACGCGACTTTTCCAGAAGTTTAATTCAGCGTTAAACACTAATTCCTCAATTCTGATAGTGTTAAATTATCACTAGTATCACTAAAGTTTCTTGTAAAACTTTTATAACAATTATCTACAAAAATTAGGTACGTAATTATTAAATTATAGACCACTGAGACAATTTTTCTTTTGATTTCCCGCCATGTTTAAATCCTTTTTTGTCATTCATAAAATAACAATCAGTAATTAATTAATTTTAATTTTCTTTTATGTTTTATGTTGTTTTAGAGAATTATAAAGTCTAAAATATAACAAAAAGTCAATAGTGTAAATAATAAAATAGAGAGTTAAAAAAATTAGAGAGTGCTCTGTGTCAGAATGTCAGTATGGCTTTAGGTCTGGATGTAGTACCATAGACCCAATTTTCGCTCTCAGAACACTCACATACAGAGCGTAATCAACCCTTACATTTAGCTTTTCTGGACCTACAAAAGGCCTTTGATTGTGTACCAAGGGAGCAAATCTGGTTTGCATTGAGGTCTAAAAACGTGCCGGAAGGGTACATACGTATAATCCAGGACATGTACACCCAGACTGAAGCTATAGTAAGGACCGCAGTCGGTGACACTTCGACCTTTCCAATCACAGTAGGAGTACACCAAGTGTCGTGCTTGATGCTCTGTCGGCGGACATTCAGAGTACTCCTTCGTGGCTAATGAAATATGCCGACGACATCGTACTTGTCAGTAAAAACAGGGGCGCACTTGAAGTTAAGGTGAACTCGTGGAAAGACACTCTTGAGAAGAGCGGTTTAATACTCAATACCGCAAAAACAGAGTACATGGCCTGTAGTGTGGGGGATCACGGTACCATCCATGTAGATAACGTGCCCGTTAAAAGATCGGATAAGTTTAAATATCTTGGGTCTGTACTACATGAATCCGGAAGCGTCGACTACGATGTCAAGTCCCGAATCGCCGCAGCCTGGGCCAAGTGGAGGGAGATAACGGCAGTAACCTGTGACCCAAAAGTTCCTGTCCGCCTAAAAGGATTGATCTACAAGAGCATCATACGTCCTGTAATGCTTTATGGCAGCGAGGCCTGGCCAGCGCTAACGAGACATACCCGCGATCTTCACTCCAATGAAATGAAGATGCTTAGGTGGATGTGTGGTGTTACTCGTTTGGACAGAATTCGCAACGAGTACATCCGCGGTAGCGTTGGCGTGCGAGATATCGCAGACAAAATGCAAGAGTCTCGGTTGCGTTGGTTTGGCCACTTACTGGCCGTCCCCAAAACTATGTGGGTCACAGGTGCCTAAATATGCCCGTCCCTGGACAGCGGTCCCGAGGCCGGCCAAAGAAACGGCGGATTGACATAGTACAGGCAGATGCACGTGCCAACGGTCTTCGTAAAGAGGATGCTTTAGATCGTGCAAAGTGGAAGAAACTTAGCAGGAAAGCGGACCCTGGCGTATGCCGGGACAAACGCTAGGAAGAAGAGAGTTAAAAAAATTAGACCAAATAAAATGTTAGGGTATCTATACAATATTACATATATACATTTCCGAACATTTCTTGAGACAATTTATTGAAAAAATGCCAATCCAAAGTGTTCTAAATTCAAAACACTTTTTCTCACTGAGTGAGCAAAAACTACTTTTGCTCACTGGTTTTGAGCAGCAAAGGCGCCCTTTTTGAGCTAGAGAGGTGAAAACTTATTACATATTTGCTTTTTGATATTATTGATGGTAAAATGATAAGGGGAATGTACCTTTGATATATTTCCTGAATAGAATAACTCAATAAGGAACATTCTTTTATTTTTGATTGTAAGGCATGAATCTGAAAAAGTCAGGCTAAAGGATCGGCCAAAATGTCGAAAAAATACCCCCCCACCCCCCCCCTATCTCCGAAGTTTACCAATCGAAAAATCAGGAATAATTTTGGTCAATAGAGGTTTATGTATATTTTACTGGGAAAATAAAACCAACGCTCTAACTAGCATAGTTTTTTTTATATTAACAATAAACCTCTACAAACAAAGTTAACGATAAATAAGCAAATTAATATAATATTATCATTTTACTTTTACTTTTGGAGTACGGAACCCTCGGTGCCCGAGTCCGACTCACACTTGGCTGGTTTTTTTAATTTTCCAGAACATTGTTTCAAGTTTCATAATATGAATTTGTTAAAACCTCTTCAAACTTGCTACTTGAGAGAAAATTTTCACACAATTTTGAATTTGTGACTTCTTTTGTATTTGAGCTTAAAATATATGCGAATGTTTTAATTATTTTTAATATGTTGGTAAGAGATGTTGCAGTGCTATTATTTTTTAGGGCGAGACGAAATCAGCAGAGCAGCATCACATATTATAGACAGTGTTAAACGTAAAGAACTAACAGCGGACGACATTGACGAAGAGCTCATCTCGCAGACGCTGGATCTGGGAGAGCCAGAGTTGCTGGTGAGGACTTCTGGTGAAGTTAGACTTTCTGACTTTATGTTGTGGCAGGTAAGAGCATGCTGAAATAAACAAACTCTTCTTATCACTACATAATATTTAAAAAAAATGGCAGCCGATAGAAGTGAAAACTAGATTTGCTAATAATTAAAAACAAATAAGAAAAGCACACTGTCACGGTTTCGTGAGTGAGATTCGAACCTGCGACATCATACATTAAACGGTAAGAAAGGCGACTGCTTGCCGGCTGCACTGTACAAGGTTGCTTCGGATTTTCTAAAATGTTGAACGCTTTCTGAAATCTCCAGGTGACGATGACGCGAAATCCATGTGTTTTGCTCACCCAAAAAAGTGCTCAACGCGCCTAAAGAAGTTTTCGCTTCAACAAAGTCTACCATCTGTCTGTCGGTTCGCGATAAACTACTGAATGGATTTTCATGCGCTTTGCACCAATAGATAGGGTGATTCATGAGGAAGGTTTTAGTGTATAATTTGTTAAGGTTTTGTGTAAATTAGTTGAAATATGACGATAATTGTTGACAATGTCGGAAAAATTCAAGCCGCTTGGGAGCTTTCATCGAAAACGCTGCCTTATCCCTTTGAGATATAATAAAAACAAAGTATCGTGGTAGTATGATGGGATAGGTCTATACATAAATATATATATTAAAGTCCTCGATGGCATATATCAGCTGTCTTTTAAGGATAGCTAACTATACCAATTCCAACTTCTGAAAAATGGTCATTTATAATGTGATAATTGGAAATCTGTTTAGACAGACACAGTATTAATCCTTACCATCTTAAATACGTTAGTTAGCATAAGAATTTCATGCACATTATGGTTATCCTTTACACCATATAATTTAAATGAATATCTTAGGAGTTGTCGCAAAATAAAAACGAGAGCGCGCGAAAATAAACCCACATATTCGACGTAACAAGCTGGTGCGAGACTACGACAGAAACACCAATATGTAGGCATAATATTTATTATGTTACGTTCCCTCAAATATGGTTGAGCGAAACAATGGCTGGGTCATACGTCATGCTCGTGAACGGGTTCCACCGGCGGGAATGGGGCTACTTTATGTCTGCCCATCTTAAGATAGAAGTTAGTCTGTATGCATTTTTGGAACTTCCCTCATTGTGGAAACACTGAGCATAGTATTTACTGAATTGTAAATTTGTTTTGAAAAGAGCAAACGCCGAGTTTCTTGCAGGTTCTTCTCGGCAGGAAGGACATTCCCAACCACTGGTAGAGCCAGACGATTCAAAAGCACTTGTAAAAAGTTTATTTGAATAAAAAATATTTCTATTCTATTCTATGCCCTACCCGTGCAAAGCCGGGTCGGGTCACCAACTCACCAGACTGACATAAGATTTTTCAATAACCTATTCCAATTCAACGCTGACGAAGTCGCGGTCATCACCTATTTAAATCTAGTTATTTTCTTCCAGGTTGATAGAACAGTTCTCTATTTTACGGAAGTTTTGTGGCCCGAGTTCACGATATGGAACCTCTTGGCTGCAATTATACACTTCCAAAGACACGCTCCTCCAGAGTTGCAAGAGAAAGAGAATACACCAACACAACAAGAATTTTTGGAAAAATTTGAAACAAGGAAGTGGCAGAATTTGGAGAAAATTGTTGGCTGTTCATAAACGCCGCGATATTGTTATTTTCATAGACCTTAATGGCAGAGTCGCGACCTCTTCGAGTTTATTTAACAACTCTTTTTGCTTGTTTTATGTTTTATGCAATTTCGAAGCTGTAGCCCTGTACCTACCGAGACATTTGTCTAATGTCTGACAAACAAAAAAGGAGGCGTCTGAATCTTTTTTTTATGTACGTTCACTGATTATTCGAAGACACCTGAATCGATTTGGAAAATTCTTTTTTCTGTTTCAAAGGGTATACTTCCCAGGTGGTCCCATTTAAATTTTATCGAAATCTGTCGAGCTATTTTTATAAATTCAACAATAAATTATATGCTTTGTAGTAGTGCAAGCATTTGAAGTCTGTTTTTTAAAAATATTTTTTTATCATAGATTATGTATATAAGTGTGCTAGAGTTACTGAAACCACGTGGGAATGGTATTCATAATCAAATCTCTGCAATAGAACAGCTATGGGATTGTCTAAACCTCAATGATGAAAATAAATAAAATTAAAACCTTTTAAGGTTTAGCCTCAATAGCCCAACGGTTAAAGGTGCGGACTGAAAACTGAAAGTTCGCAGGTTCGAATCCCACCCGTTGCACTATTGTCGTACCCACTCCTAACACAAGCTTTCCGCTTATTTGGAGGGGAGAGGATAATAGTCAACTTCAACTTGACTGATATTCTTTAAAAAAAAAAAGGTTTCAGTTTTATTTATTTTTAATAATAAGTAATAAATAATTCAGTCATTAAAAACATCATCAAGATCAACAGCTCACTATTGAGCACAGGTCTCCTCTCAGAGAAGGGTTATAAGTATAAACATAATATTTTTTCCTAATAGAATAATTATGTACCTATTAACAACATGAGATATGCGGATGATACGATTTTAATAGCTGATACTCTCTCAGGACTCCAAGCATTAGTAAACACTGTACATAAAAATAAAACCAGCACTGAATATGGTATTAACATAAATTGTAAAAAGACCAAATACATGATAATTAGTAGAGCACCAGAACCTTCATTGTCCATTTTTATTAATAACTCCACCATAGACAGGGTAAGCCAATACAAATATTTGGGTACTATAGTCAATGATCAAGTAGATTACAGCATAGAGATCAAATTCAGAATTGAACAAGCCCGGGCAGCTTTCCGTAAAATGGACAAGATACTTTGCGATCGTAATCTCAGCCTCCCATTGCGTATAAGAGTCGCACGCTGTTACGTTTTCTCCGTTCTTCTATATGGAGTCGAAGCCTGGACACTTACGGAAACTTAGTGTAAAAAGATCGAAGCTTTCGAAATGTGGGTTTACAGAAGAATGTTGAGAATTTCGTGGGTTCAGCGTGTCAAAAACACGACTGTGCTGCAGAGGCTAGGCAAAGATCTTGAAATTATTAAGACCATAAAAGTGCGGAAGCTTGAGTATTTTGGCCATATCCTCAGAAATAACAAATATAACCTCCTGCAGCTCATTATACAAGGGAAAATAGCTGGCCGAAGACCACCGGGTCGCAGAAGAACATCGTGGCTTAGAAACCTACGCCAATGGTATGGCAAAAGTACCCGATCCTTGTTCCGAGCAGCAGCGTCCAAGGTGCAGATAGCCGTCATGATTGCCAACCTCCGATAGGAGTCGGCACTTGAAGAAGAAGAAGTACATAACAGATGATAGGTAAATGTAAATAAAATCGTTACTGTATATTGCTATTTTATTAAATTAAGTTAAAAGTTAACTAATAGTAGTTATTGCATTATTCAACAATGTACATTAAAAATATAATATATTGAATACAATACATGGTGAATTTTTATTTTCCTTTCACAGTGTACTTAGAGTATGTCTTAGTTGGGTCGTAAGGCTCCCATCTGGACGCAGGGAATATGTGTTTGTTCCTTTCGTACCAAGATCTGGAATGAAAGATTAATTTGTTACTACTTGTGAATCACAAGTTGTGATGTAGCTAGAAAAACAACTTTGTTAAAAGCTTTTATATAACTTGCAATGTATGTATGTAGGTACGTATGTATGTTAGGGTCAAATCTTGCAAGATGAATTACAACCACTTCCCTTTCCGATTGAGCTGAAAGGAGATTGGCGAATTCCATAGAGTTTCTGACCCAGACGAACTTAACCATGGGCCCACGTTCACAAATCAAACTTATCATGCTTGTTCTAGTAAACCAGTCTAACAAAAAAGTTCATCAAAGTCTATCAAATAAAGTTGGGAGAAAAAAGATATTCACTTGTGTTGCCATGGTTATTTATAATGTGTACTTGTGAATAATTATATTTTTGATCCCATCTTCTAAATATATCGGGTTTACACAGAAAAATACTCTGAAAAATATTAATTAAAATTAAATGATTTCTGAATCAACGGTTTTTAAAAATACTGGGTCCAAATTCGCCAACCTCCTTTTCCATGTAGGTATATGTAAATCGGAAGACAATGCAATATATAAAGAATTTTCTATTCTATATTGGGACATGGAGCTAATCTGATGATGGAGCTGAAAGATAGCTATGGGAACTCTGTAATAACGACTGTTTACTTAATTAGGAATATCTATAATCGCGAGCTTTGATGCACGTCAAAACGTTGCATATTATATTCATCACTACATATAAAACTATGTCTCCCGCCGCGTGTCTGTCTTTCAATTGACGATAAGCTCAAAAACTACTAAATGGATTTTCATGCGGTTTTCACCAATAGACAGGGTGATTCATGAGGAAGGTTTAGGTGTATAATATGTTAAGATTTTATGTAAATTGGTTGAGCTATGGCGACAATCGTTAAAAATGTCGGACAAGTCAAGCCGCCTGGGAGCTTTCATCTAAAACGCTGCTTAATCCCTTTGAGATACAACAAAACAAAATATGGCGGTGGGATAGGCCTGCATAGAAAAGTCTTAAGGATAGCTTACACTAGCGGCACGCTATGATGGCCGGTTTGACACATTACAATAGTGATGTGGAATGTCAATTTATTCTCGAACAAAAAACAATTAAGTTTTGTTTTTGTACCTGATTAAATAGGTTTAATAAAACAAAAATGTATATGTTTATTTAATTTATTTGAACGAACTGAATATTTGAATGAAAATGAATATACATACTTTATATGCACACAAGAAACATATGAATACAAAAGATACCAAAAAAGGTGCCACAAAAGGCCATAATTAATCAGATTCGTCCATACTACTATTTTCACTGTCGTCACTGCTATCATCACCTACATTAATAATTATATGTTCGTTTTCTATAATATTATCTATTTTCACATCTCTTTCATAATCTTCCCTTATTAATTTAACAGTTCTATTCACAACCTTTTCCCAGTCTCCTTTAGTCACATGTTCACAAGCTTCTTCTAATAATTTTAGCATTTTTTTTGTGGTAAATGGGGGTTCTGTATTGTGTCTTGCAGCATATCCCTTAATTTGAGCCCACACCAACTCAATCGCATTATACTCACAATGGTAAGGCGGTAACCGTATAACTCTGTGCCCATGTTCTAATGCTATTTCGTCAATGACGTATCGGATCTTGGTTGGTTTGTTTTCTTTTAAAAGACGTACTAATTCCGCTTTTAACATATTCATGTTTGCATCTACGCCATTTTTACGAAGCCATGCGACGATATCAGCTTTCTTTTGGGATTGGGCAGGTGGCTTGTCAATTTGCATCGAGTGGTATGGGGCGTTGTCCATAATTATAATAGATGGTTCAGGGAGGCTACACAACATTGAGGTAAACCATTCAGTAAACTTTTCTCCATTCATGTCTTCATGATAGTCTCCAGTGGTTTTTGACGCAAAAGCCATGAGAGAACCTTCGACAAACCCGTTGATGGTTCCGGCGTGACAAATTATAAGTCGCGATCCTTTTCCTACAGGAACTTTGGAAGTAGATGCTGCTGTGTCATCGTTCCAAGAACGGCCTACAGTATGGTTAGCATTAAGCCATGTTTCATCCAAGAACACAACATTTTGCCAATTTTTGATTTCTTTCACTTGCCGTAAAAAAGTATACCTTGCCATCGCTATATCAAATCTTTCCATCAATATTTTGCGTTTGTTACATTTTTTGTATCGAAATCCAATGGTCTTCAAAATCTTCGTTAAAGAACTTTCCCCACCGAAGAATAATCCAGCTTCCTTCAGTGAATGCACCAACTTTTTTCTTGTTGGATACTCCTTCTGTAAATAGTAGCCGTAAACATGTCTTCGGATAGCATCGGCATCAAAGCTATCGATGCCTACGACTGGTTTTGCTCGTTTTCTCTTTTTTGGTGTGTGAAGTTTATTTTCTTCTGTGCCAGTCTCGCCATATTTTTTTTTAGTTATCCGTCTAACAGTTCGTTGTCCAATATTAAGCGCATCAGCTACGCGTTCAACCACTGACGTTATAGGTAAAATTGGCCCTCCATTTTGAGCTTCACGATCGAAATAGTTACGAAGGCGTATTACGAACTCACGTGTCTGACTATTTAGAACAGTTCTCTGCGTACGTTCGGTCATATCGACGAAATCCACAACAAAGGGCTTGAACAGAGTCCAAATTAACGAGCAAGGGTCAACAGTAATGCAGTATCAATATTTGAAATCCAAAGCCAGGTCAAAACTATATCACAATCGCATTGCACTGACAGTTTATACTTTTCGAAGCAACGTCAATTCGAAACTGCTTTGTTTTGCATTGAGCATTGACGCGAGTTTGCCGGAGGTAGTAGTTGTGCTAGCCAGCGATCCTATGTGACGATCGTATTAGATTCCATTTTTAAAAATTTTCAATTTAGAAAACCAAATGCCGAGTTGTGGTATATATCATATAAAAATAAAAATTTTACCTTTTGTATGAAACAGCTGATATTTTTTTGCGATTTCAGAGGTTTGTCCACATAGTGAAAATTGTTCATATTCACAAGTACATTCACCCCTTAAATGGTGCAAACTGATTTTTCTACACTTGTATACATTTTAGAAATCAATTTAATAAATAAATTTTGAGTCCTAAACCTAAAACTACATTCGATAAAATTTATGAATCGTCACTCATCACTATCGTCAATAAAGTAATACAATTATTTCCTTCAAAGTCGTTATCAATTAATACGGAACTTCATGAGCGGACAAACGTCAAACCGGCCATCATAGCGTGCCGCTAGTTTAATATAGCCATTTTAACTTCTAAAAACATGGTCATGTACAATGTGGTAATTGGAAATCTATTTAGACTGATACAGTATTAATCCTTATCAACTTAAATACATTAGTTACCATAAGCGTTTCATACACATTATGATAATCCTTTACACCATATTATAATTTAAATGAATATATCTTAGGAGTTATCGCAAAATAAAAACAAACGCGCGCGAAAAGAAATCCACATATTCGACGTAAACAAGCTGATGCGACCGTAAGACACATAAAAACATGTAGGCAAAGCATCCTCTACTACCCGTGCGAAGGCGGGGCGGGTCGCTAGTTTACAATAATATCTACATTCTACACATACTGCTACACATGTCCATGTGGGTTTGCTTATTCACGCAAATGTTAGGAAAAGATTTATGACCCATACGAACCTTAGGAGCACTTTCCCGGCATGTGAATCTTGCTTTTCTTGCGTGGCGTCGTTCACTAGTCTTATATCATCTGAAGCATCAAATTGAAACAGTGGACCACTCTTGCCCCGCGCCTTGAAAAAATCAAAAGTATGCGATTATGGTAATTTTAAGGCCGACACGATAAATTGCGGTGACGACTCTGAGCGCCAAACAAATGAGCATTTTCCTCCCATAGCTAATTTAGTACTATCTAACAACTAAGATATCTAAATATCTAGTTTAAAAAAATTGATTTGGTCCTATGTACGGAACCCTAAACACTTGGCCGATTTTTTTCATTAACGAAGAATAATGCCAGGCGCTTACGACGTAAATACTGACAAGCAAATTACCAAACTTTTCTCAATGTAGTTTACGTTAAGAAAAGTGGGAAGAGCGTCGCCAGCCGATGGCCAAGGGGGGGTGGGGGGGCAAGTTGACATAGTCCTTATGGAGGACGGGAAAAGTATGAATAAAAAAACTTAAGTGGCACTCGGGGACTGCCGCGGTAAAGCTATTGCATAGCATTTTTTATCAACTTATTCAATTATAATATTTATGCAATATTTTTTTTTGCATAATAAAAATTATGCAAAAAAAAAAATTAAAAAACAAACAAACAAGAAAAGCGAACTGTCACTACTTCGCGAGTGAGATTCGAACCTGCGACATCATCAAAGATAGCGGTCGCTCGCCCACTGCGCCAAATAGAGCTACTCGAGAACCTCTAAAATGTTGAACGCTTACCGAACGACGGTGTTAGGTTTTTTTTCGTTACAGAATTTCTTGATTCGGTCGCCGCGCTCAAACTGTTTGTCCTAGTTCAAAGCCCGCGATAAAAGCTATGCAATAGCTTAATAAAACTTATGCATTGAGTTACTAGTACTATATTTTCAAATGTCTAGGGGGGGCAGCTGCCCCTACCTACCCCCCTTGGCGACGCCCATAAAAAGTGGGCAAGAAGTCAAATCAAGTCAAGAACACGAACAAGAATACTTTTACTTATTTGTATAGATTAATTATGATCCATACCTTAGTTACTATGAAGTCATAGAAAGTGTAGTGATGTGGCAATATCAAATCTTCTTTCACATACATCAGTTGGTCGGCTGACACAGTCTTTAACTCGCTAAACTCTGGTCTCAAAGTGTCTAGACATCTTTGCAGAAATTGATATATAGAGTTTCCTGCAATGAGACACAAAATACTGCAAATGACTTACTAATCCTAAAACAAATCAAAAAAGCACATCAACCAAATTATTCCTTATCCTTACTAATATTATAAATGCGAAAGTGTGTTTGTTTGTTGGTTTGTCCTTCAATCACGCCGCAACAGGGCTACTGATCTACGTGATTTTTTGCATGGATATAGTTGATGACCTGAAGAGTGACATAGGCTACTTTTTATCCCGGAAAACCAAAGAGTTCCCGAGGGATTTTAAAAACTAAATCCACGCGGACGAAGTCGGGGGCATCAGCTAGTACTTTTTGAAAATAATTAAAAAAAATTCTTTTACATCGCAATGATTATATTATTTTTAACGTTTATAAATGTATCATAAATAACTATTTTAATAACGTCACACACAAAAATAATGTAGTTTTGCGAGCTAACATAATAATTAAAAAAAAATAAAAATAACCATCATCCATAATACTGATCAAATCATAAAGCATAGATGAACCCCATAAACAATTCAAATCAGCCGTTTGACAAGTGAAATCGCACGTTTATGCTATCAAATGAATACAATTTTCATCTGCAACTTTTAGCTCCCATCCCAGCTCATATAAAAGTTGTGCTATACCTTTTTTTAATGTGACGTTCCGTCTGTGGCCAGAGCCATCCCAATAGCTGAAGGTGACAGTGATTGGCTCGTCCTTGAGGCTGGCTTGAGTCATGACCCACTCAAGCCTCAGTTCCTCACGTAACTTCAAATCGGCTTCCTCCCTTTCTCTGTCTGGCAGAAATGACGTATCAACATCTGGATTCTTTTTAATTTTTTTACATACCTAAAACAAACTTTTTGAATTTACTGATGATATATGTAACAATTTAATAATAATTAATAACAATAATTACTCTGAGATGTCTTCTCGTCCAGTACCTCAGTGCCTGAAGATTAAAGTCTTCGAACAGTGTGTGTTGCCAGTGATGACTTACGGATCCGAGACACGGCCGTTAACTATGGGCCTCATAAGAAGGCTCAGGGTCACTCAGCGGGCGATGGAGAGAGCTATGCTTGGAGTATCCCTGCGAGATCAAATTAGGAATGAGGAGATCCGTAGGAGAACCAAAGTTACCGACATAGCTCAGCGAGTCGCGAAACTGAAGTGGAAATGGGCGGGCCACATAGTTCGACGAGCTGATGGTCATTGGTGTCCCAAGGTGAAGCTCAGGGTTGGCATCTAGGTGGACCGACGACATCAAACGAGTCGCAGGGAGCCGCTGGATTCAGGTGGCGCAAGACAGAGACCTGTGGAAGTACATGCAAGAGACCTTTGTCCAGCAGTGGACGTCTATCGGTCGACAAAGAAGAAAATATTATGTAACAATCGCGTAAAGCTGTAGTTAGAAATTTTTGCTAAATAAATACTATTTTTTGCTTAGATGAGGTTATCCAATAGGTTTCCACAGAAAAATGTAAGCAATACCCAATATAAGGAGCTCTCAGAGTAAATATTAGTAGGTAAGGAGCTAAACTCTATTATGATATTCTAAGGCCCGCTTGCAGAGACGCCGGGTATGGCTTAACCCAGGAAAAAATTTGTAATTTTGACAGAAGCTATATAATATGAAATCTGCCAAAGCAGCAGCTAACTCTGGGTTAAAAGGATAAGGCGTTTCTTTGATTTTCTTATATTAAATTACACATCAGATATAACATTAATTATACATAGACACAACATGACACTTGAATTTCCTAGTTTTCATGCTTGATTGTGTACTATTGTAATCTTAGCCTGAACCCTGTGATTTGCTACAGCATCAATACTTACTTCACTCTAATCTCTCCAAGTGGGCTCTGCTTTCAATTCCACTTCCTCTCCCTCATCACCATCCTCTTCCTCATCCACATTCAAGTCAAATGAAAGCTATATAATATGAAATCTGCCAAAGCAGCAGCTAACTCTGGGTTAAAACGATAACTCATTTCTTTGATTTTCTTATATTAAATTACACATCAGATATAACATTAATTATACATAGACACAACATGACACTTGAATTTCCTAGTTTCATGCTTGATTGTGTACTATTGTAATCTTAGCCTGAACCATGTGATTTGCTACAGTATCAATACTTACAACTTCACTCTGATCTCTCCAAGTCGGCTCTGCTTTCACTTCTACTTCCTCTCCCTCATCACCATCCTCTTCCTCATCCACATTCAAGTCAAATGAAAGCTATATAATATGAAATCTGCCAAAGCAGCAGCTAACTCTGGGTTAAAACGATCTCATTTCTTTGATTTTCTTATATTAAATTACACATCAGATATAACATTAATTATACATAGACACAACATGACACTTGAATTTCCTAGTTTTCATGCTTGATTGTGTACTATTGTAATCTTAGCCTGAACCCTGTGATTTGCTACAGCATCAATACTTACTTCACTCTAATCTCTCCAAGTGGGCTCTGCTTTCAATTCCACTTCCTCTCCCTCATCACCATCCTCTTCCTCATCCACATTCAAGTCAAATGAAAGCTATATAATATGAAATCTGCCAAAGCAGCAGCTAACTCTGGGTTAAAACGATAACTCATTTCTTTGATTTTCTTATATTAAATTACACATCAGATATAACATTAATTATACATAGACACAACATGACACTTGAATTTCCTAGTTTCATGCTTGATTGTGTACTATTGTAATCTTAGCCTGAACCATGTGATTTGCTACAGTATCAATACTTACAACTTCACTCTGATCTCTCCAAGTCGGCTCTGCTTTCACTTCTACTTCCTCTCCCTCATCACCATCCTCTTCCTCATCCACATTCAAGTCAAATGAAAGCTATATAATATGAAATCTGCCAAAGCAGCAGCTAACTCTGGGTTAAAACGATCTCATTTCTTTGATTTTCTTATATTAAATTACACATCAGATATAACATTAATTATACATAGACACAACATGACACTTGAATTTCCTAGTTTTCATGCTTGATTGTGTACTATTGTAATCTTAGCCTGAACCCTGTGATTTGCTACAGCATCAATACTTACAACTTCACTCTGATCTCTCCAAGTCGGCTCTGCTTTCACTTCCACTTCCTCTCCCTCATCATCATCCTCTTCCTCATCCGCATTCAAGTCAAATGAGAGAGCTTGGATCTGGAAATAAAAATTTAAAGTGGAATCATTATTATTTACTGCTGCCAGAACATTAAGCAGATCTGACACGAATGCCATTGTCTGTGGACAATGCATTTAAAGAAAGCAACTTATTAGTCTTACACCTTAATTACTACATGATATAAACAGGAGTTTATCCAAATTGTCACAAAAAAGCTAACACTGATGTATACCATTAAATAAAATGTAAGTGTTTGTCTGTAATTTTTAAATAAACATCTCATAAAATCATAATATGATTATTCAATACAATGTTATGATATGGTGTAATAGTTGCACCCAGAGGATGTGGTTCACTTCACCAATGACGTGGAATGGAAGAGACTCGTTTGATAATCACCTGGGAGAGCTGGGAATAGTATCTTTGACATTCCATTTTGCAATTTTGACAATTTGCCTGTAATTGGCCGTGTGAAGTGAAGGTCTCTGAGTCTACTTGAGTGAATTTGCACTTGTCCGTCCGTCCGTCTGTCTGTCTGTCAGAGCCTTATATCTTCTGAATTAGGTACTGAACATAATTATGCACTTCAATTTTAGATATAATATGTAAACTGATAAATTTAAAGTGGAGATTATATTTGACCTCAGAAGTCTTAATCGGTTGAAAGACTGAGCTTGAAACTTTTGAATTATTTGCGTTATATCATGTACTTGAACACCAAGTACTAAAATTAGATAAATATAATAAGGAAACTAGATTATTTAATTTTTAATGAGCTGCAGTATTTTTAACAGAACTTCACAATGATGTCAATAGATGGCGTTCTCATCTCATATTCAAACGCAGCTTTACGTAAACTATTATTATTTTGTATGACAAGTACTAATACATATAATAACTTAATATTCAATTAAAATTATTATTTAGTTAAATATCAAAACATCAATAAAACTTCACGTCACAGTTGTTTTTGCATGTTTTCTTCAGGTAACCAGGGTACCAATTGTTTAAAAGTTATTCAGATCATATTCATATTTGATGACATTAGCTTCAAAGTAAAATAATATTTGATGGTAATGATTTAAAGTCACAAATTCAGTACAACTGATTTTAATAGTGTTATGGAGTGTATTGTACATACATAAACATATTATAAGAATGCAACACAAAATTGAGCTCTGATTCAATGATGTTATGGTTTATTTTACTTTGACGCTAATGTCATCGAATACGATTACAATCAATGGAATAAGTAGACAATCGCACCTCAGATGTAGTGGCACTAAATGGAGAAAGCTTATGTGCAGTATCCTTGTGTTCATAGTAAATATTGATGCTAAGCTAAGCACTAACCTGTCAAGTCAAAAGATTAGTTGAAGACAGTTTTATAGGGAGCACCAAAGTTGGGGAATGCTTAATCACACTAATATTATAAAGGAAAAAAGTTTTTGTGTGTATCTTTCACAAAAAAACTATAGGACGGATTTGGCTTGGAGATAGCTCATACCCTGTATACACATAGGCTACATTTTATTGTGGAAAATTAAAAGAATTCCCATGGGAATTAAAAATCTTAATCCACAATGACAAAGTAGCAGGCATCAGCAACCCATCAACGGCTCACTACTGAGCACAGGTCTCCTTTCAGAGAAGGGTTATGTCCACCACGCTGGCCCAATGCAAATTGCCAGACTTCACACACATTCAAGAACATTAAGTGACCATGCAAGTGATTTTTAATTGCTCAAATGCACTTGGCATCATCTAGTATGACACAAAACTAAGATAAGCCTATTTCCATCCACAACAGCAGTTACCTCAGGAATCATCTCAATCAAATGGAGGGCCTGTAATAAGCATATCTTAATTATGACAAATTATGATGACATTAATGCATGCCAAGATGATTAGGTAAGGCAGTAGAAACGTACAGTACCCGGCGATATATATTGCACATCAGCCTTTGGAATAAAACGCTATTCTATTGCAAGGAAAGCTAGCCAGAAATTCACGTAGTAATTACTGAAATCTCTTCACAATCGGTGAGCACATCACGTAACATATATAAAAAAATGCAGTGGAACTGTGAATAGAATAGAATAGTGTTTTATTCCAAAGGCCGATGTGCAATATATATCGCCGGGGACTGTAATGATTCAGTGCCTAGTAACATTAAGTTAAGTATACCTGCCGTTTTTTGTTTATTTTTTTGCGCTTGCTTGGCTTCAATTTCCTTCTGGCGCTCCTCTTTTTCAGCTTTCTTTTGAGTTAGTAGTTATAGTACTGTAACTACTACACGTTCGTTTCAAGTTGAGCCCTGCACCATAGAGTAAAGAAATCTTCACCCCTCGCGCTTCCCCGCACCTCACCTCAAGTCAGACCCACAGTAAAGACACAGTATAAGAAAATGCAGTATAATAGTTTATCTATTGTTTTATTTATTAAGTACTAGCTGACCTGTCTTAACTATGAATATTGAATTCGAATTGGTATAAATAATAAAAAAATAATATAAAAAAAGTGTTTATTATTCTAATGCTTTACGATATACAACATTCTTAGTTTTTTTAAACCAAACCTACCAAAACTCCTAATATCCAAAGTTCAATTTAATAAATTGAACTTTTAATACGTAAACTTAGAATAAGAATTATTATTAAATATTATTTTTGCATGCCTATCCGGCAGATTGTAAGGACTTTTATTATAATGTAACACCACTGTACTACTCAATCTGTGCAAATAAATAATTTGAATTCGAATTTGAAATTTATTTTTAATAAGCGGTGCTTCGCGAGCGGTTTACTAAGTGGGTCTGACTTGAGGTGTGGTGCGGGGAAGCGCGAGAGAGCTAGGGGAAATTTGTAACGCGTAGTACCACTAGATCAAAGGTGTCAAACTACTGCATATCCTATACTGTGTCCGTACTGTCGGCATGGAACTAGGAATTACGACTACGTCGATTACTTTACTCTATCATGCAGGGCTCAACTTCAAACGAACGCGTAGTACCTAGATACTAACCATTAATAAAACTAAAAGTGTTAAAAGTAGAAGTAATGTAAACATCCATTATTTTAGAATTTAGATTGAAATTTAATATCCACTGGAATTTTGAATTTATTAATTTATGGAGGAATTGGTCACTGTAAAATTTTTAATCGTCAAAAAAATTTGATGGATTGTGAATATTCTGTTTTTTTGTTTTTTTTTTTCGTGTTAATATTTATTATACAAAAAAAAGGTTATACTATAATTATTAATCCTATGCCTCTCAGCCAAAACCACGTAGGGTTTGTATGCTGGTGTATGCTGGTGTAGTCTTAAGTAATTTTTATATTATTATTATATATAGTAATTCTTATATTATATTCTATATCTATATATTATATTCTATATCTGTATATATTATATTCTATATCTGTATATATTATATTCTATATATCTCTAACGAAGCGCATACGCATGCATGAGTGTTCGAAAGGTGATTTCAAATAAACTGGAGCGAGTTCGCGGTCAAAACCCTGGCACTGCTTTTAGCGCGAACAATGATGATTATGAGTCTATCAAAAACTTTTCAGCTTGCATACTTTTTTTGTGCCATCATTGAAGCCCTCTGGCTGCTTCATATAAATTTCCTCTTTCACAGTACCGTTTAGAAACGCAGTAGATACGTCGAACTTTGCAGTATCATATTTCTTGAGCCGCTATTCCTAGAACAGCTCTGAATAAAATGCTATTCTATTCTATTGCAAGGAAAGCTAGCCAGAAATTCACGTAGTAATAGGGTATTTGACTACTTTTGGGAAATCATTTTAAATTGTTACTAATGCTATGCTGAAGCTAACAAAACGTATATTTGGGCATAAGTTTTAGTATTTTTCATAAAAATCGAGAAATAAATTCAAAAAAATAAATTGCCGCGAAAACGTTCCATTTGCTTTAATGACGTCACCGTTCACATTTAGACCGTAATTTCATCAACTTGTAGAAGATTTCCAGTATTAGCTTTTACAAAATTGGTTCCTATTTTTCTAGGTATTCTTTAATAAAATATTAACGACAAAAAACAGAGGAAATTAGCATAATAAACGCCACACAAACACATCGAAATGTATTGACAAGATGAAAATTCCAGAGGTGGCGTGAACTGTGATGTCATTCGAGGTTCAAGAACGTTTTCGATCTCGTGAACATGGCCAGAATTCTAGCAATTTTAATTAATGTTTTCTATATAAATAAAGCTTTATTTTTTAGTTATGTCGTATGGAATAATATTTTTAGATAATAATCTTTTAGGATGACACCATATGAAACGATATTTTTACTACAGTCAAATACCCTATTACTGAAACCTCTTCACAATCAGCGAGCACATCACGTAACATATATAAAAAAATGCAGTCTAACTGTGAATAGAATAGAATAGTGTTTTATTCCAAAGGCTGATGTGCAATATAAATCGCTGGGTACTGTAATGATACAATGCCTAGTTCACATTAAGTTATACCTGTCGTTTTTGTTTATTTTTTTGCGCTTGCTTGGCTTCAATTTCCTTCTGGCGCTCCTTCTCTTTTTCAGCTTTCTTTTGAGCCAGTTTTTTCTCCCTTTCCCGCACGATGTGCTCCTGCTTGGCCTTCATTTCGTCCAGCGTCACCAAACCGATGGTGGAGCTCTTGAGCTGCTGCTCCACCGCATCATAATGTGTCGCGAATTTGTTTTCGATATTGTCTATCTTTAGATCCTCTTCGATTTTCTTCTTGCGAAGTTCTATTTCCTGCTGCGCTTTCTCCCTTTTTTTCATCAGATGCATGGCTCGGCCAGCTTCGGATGCAGCACCCTTGTAGTGCGCCATGGTTACCAATTATTTTTCCCTTCACGGTCTGGATACTAGTCCCGTAAGCACAAAACTCAAAGAACACTATTAGATATTACTGACAAATCTTCTTCACTTCACTCACTTCACTTCTATAATAATAAAAGTACAAAGCAAAATACCACCAAAATACAAGCAAGCAAAATGAGCTGAGCACAAAATGAGCAAAACCACAGACCAGGAACAACAAGAGCAAAAGTCAAAACACCTACAACTGCAAAACACCAATCTGCAACACAGATTAGGTATTAGTTATGATCTGCAAGCTGCAAGCAACTTCAACACCAAAGGAAGAAGAAGTCTTGTTGTTCCTGATCTGTGACTGTCCCTATACTCTTAACTCTTTGTCTGTGCCAAAAACCCTTTCCAAGTTCCATGGATTGTGTTTACTTGAGGGTGGAACCACATTTGTTGTTCTCCTAGCCTTAGATCATAGACCACGAACAAAGGTGTGATAGTAGGTAATTATATTCCATTTAAGTACCTACTCTGTGATTTAAAAAAAGCTGTTACTACCTGCTGGTCCATTGCAAAAATGCTGTAATATAATAATTTATCATTGCTATAATCTCAATTGTGGTGGTTTGTTGAACAATAATGAGTTTATAGTTTACTGTTTTAATTTTAGTGACAAACTACTATAATCTTACTTCCATGTTTTAGTAGTTCCATGAGTGTGGTACGTAATTGCATAATTTTAGCCAATGTTAGTGATTGTTTTCAAATCAGAGTTGATTGCAATTGTCACATTGCAGCTGCCAGTTTTAGTCAATCGTACTTATGTAGGAGTTCCCCCCCTTCCACTGGAGTTTTTATGATCTATGGTGCGCCTGGCGCCATTTGTTGCTTTCATTGTGATTTTCACAGGTGATTAATATTACCGGTGATTTAAATTACCTTCTTTTTTGTAAGTATGAACGGAACTGTAATTTTTCCCTCTCCAAACTGGTTCCAAGTGTCTGGACTAGCAGTGTCCAAGGATGGTTGGTTGGTTTACGGCGGTCCCAGCAAGAGTCTTTGTGTTCTGGAACCATTGAATCCAACAAATCATGGATCAAGAGCCGAGACTTGCTATCAAGCCCACGTTGTGAGCAGAGCGCATCCGGAAAAGTAAGTTGAGTAATGCTGTCTTACATTAATTAGACTGCGTGAATACTAACTAGGGCGGGTTATGCGGTTATGAATGCAGACACAATTACAGTTTGCGGATAATCAACGAAAGTCTGTAGTTACACATTGCATCTCATTTTTGCTGCGATATTGCGCTTGATATAGTTGCCGCGAGGGCGCACCAACTTGCTCTTGTGTTGCACTAGCGAACTGGGAAGTTGTCCTAAAATGTTAAACTAGCGGCACGCTATGATGGCCGGTTTGACGTTTGTCCGCTCATGAAGTTCCGTATTAATTGATAACGACTTTGAAGGAAATAATTGTATTACTTTATTGACGATAGTGATGTGCAGAGATTCATAAATTTTATCGAATGTAGTTTTAGGTTTAGGACTCAAAATTTATTTATTAAATTGATTTCTAAAATGTATACAAGTGTAGAAAAATCAGTTTGCACCATTTAAGGGGTGAATGTACTTGTGAATATGAACAATTTTCACTATGTGGACAAACCTCTGAAATCGCAAAAAAATATCAGCTGTTTCATACAAAAGGTAAAATTTTTATTTTTATATGATATATACCACAACTCGGCATTTGGTTTTCTAAATTGAAAATTTTTAAAAATGGAATCTAATACGATCGTCACATAGGATCGCTGGCTAGCACAACTACTACCTCCGGCAAACTCGCGTCAATGCTCAATGCAAAACAAAGCAGTTTCGAATTGACGTTGCTTCGAAAAGTATAAACTGTCAGTGCAATGCGATTGTGATATAGTTTTGACCTGGCTTTGGATTTCAAATATTGATACTGCATTACTGTTGACCCTTGCTCGTTAATTTGGACTCTGTTCAAGCCCTTTGTTGTGGATTTCGTCGATATGACCGAACGTACGCAGAGAACTGTTCTAAATAGTCAGACACGTGAGTTCGTAATACGCCTTCGTAACTATTTCGATCGTGAAGCTCAAAATGGAGGGCCAATTTTACCTATAACGTCAGTGGTTGAACGCGTAGCTGATGCGCTTAATATTGGACAACGAACTGTTAGACGGATAACTAAAAAAAAATATGGCGAGACTGGCACAGAAGAAAATAAACTTCACACACCAAAAAAGAGAAAACGAGCAAAACCAGTCGTAGGCATCGATAGCTTTGATGCCGATGCTATCCGAAGACATGTTTACGGCTACTATTTACAGAAGGAGTATCCAACAAGAAAAAAGTTGGTGCATTCACTGAAGGAAGCTGGATTATTCTTCGGTGGGGAAAGTTCTTTAGGGAAAGATTATGAAAGAGATGTGAAAATAGATAATATTATAGAAAACGAACATATAATTATTAATGTAGGTGATGATAGCAGTGACGACAGTGAAAATAGTAGTATGGACGAATCTGATTAATTATGGCCTTTTGTGGCACCTTTTTTGGTATCTTTTGTATTCATATGTTTCTTGTGTGCATATAAAGTATGTATATTCATTTTCATTCAAATATTCAGTTCGTTCAAATAAATTAAATAAACATATACATTTTTGTTTTATTAAACCTATTTAATCAGGTACAAAAACAAAACTTAATTGTTTTTTGTTCGAGAATAAATTGACATTCCACATCACTATTGTAATGTGTCAAACCGGCCATCATAACGTGCCGCTAGTGTAGTGTGTAGAAAAAAACTTTATTTCGCTCGCACTCTTGCCTTGGGAAAAATTTCAGGTTTCAAGTTACCCCCTATATATTAGTTATCGGGTTGGGTATAGATATACTGGTACTCGCGTACGAGGTTGGGGGTGGGGGAGGGGGGTTGGGGGGGGAGGGGGGAAGCCCCCCCCCCACCTTTCCCCTTTGGCGGAAATGTATAGTTTTTGAGTAATGATTTTTTTTATAAATCATAACCTCACTTCTTTTACACAGGAATATTGACCTATATATTAATCGACCGAGCGAAGCGAAGGTCTTTGAGTTAACTAGGGCGATTTGCACTTGTCCGTCCGTCCGTCCGTCCGTCCGTCCGTCTGTCAGAGCCTTATAACTTTTGAATTACTGAACGTAATTACTTCAAATTTAGATATAATATGTAAACCGATGGCCTCCAGCCGAAAATGGCTTAAAAAGTTATAAAAATCTTTATTTCAGGGGGGCTCTCATAGAAGCGGAATGCGAAGTAAAAAAAAAAAAATCGCGTTACATAAAATTGTTACGTATCATTTTAAAGATAATTTTGAACTGAGTACAAAAATATTTTTTTTTTAATTTTTCCCTTAAAATTGACGAAATGGGGGGCTTTCAAAGTGGCGATTTTATACGCTCGCTTGAAGACGCTCTCTAGAAAAATCCGCTATGGATTTTCAAACTGATTTTATGTTTTTAGGTCACTTATATCCTGTACTTGAACAACAAATACTAAAATTATATGAATATTATAAAGAAACGAGATTATTTAATTTTTAATGGGCGTCAGTAATTCATATAGCATCAACATAGCTTCACAATAATGCTAATAGATGGCGCAGTCAGTAACTATTCCCATGGAACTACGAGTTAAATTCAATGTTTGATAAATAATTCAATGTTTTCACTAACGTTCCCTAACCTTTACGGGCTACCTATAAGTTAGGTGATTGATGTTTTCTGTCAACTTATTTATCACGATCCTGTACGGGACACCTAAAAGGATATTGGGACGGATGTTAGGACTTAGGATTGTATTTAGGAGCTACCTACGTTAAGAGACTCCTACTTAGGGGATGATTTAGGTATGTTTGGTGAAAACGGGCATAATAATAATGTCAGTTTTGGTTATCATGTATCGATTGAATGAATAATCATGGGATACCGTTACCGCGAGGTCTCAGTTCGGGGCGAACCACTAGTTATCCTGTGTTAAATATACTGTTAAATCAGAGGTTCCCAAACTTTTTTTGCTCATAGACCCCTTTCAAAAGTTTGCTGGTTCCGGTGGACCCCCTGCAGCTAAATTTCTATCATATTTCCAGTCGACAAAAAATGTGAAGATAAATTATGAAAATTGGCGTTGCGAGTGAGTTCCAACCACGAAAACAACATTCTTTGAAAAAAAAAGAGAATTGATTGGTAAATTAATTAATTGATTGTGCTGTGAGTGGATGTCAAAAGTAAAGTTGACCATTCAAAAAGAAGTGATTCCATCTCAAGCTTACATTTTTGACATCTACTCACAGCACAAAAACCAATCAATTCTCACTTATTTTATTTAGAAAACTCGGAGTGGTAAAAATAAAAAAATAGTATATTTTCTTGTGTTGTATTTATTCAAATACTATGTAAGTAACTATTAATTATTATTATTGTTATCATATTTTACAATATTATATTAAGTAAGTATAGTAAATCAAAATATAATTGTACCTGCAATCAAAATTAAACATTAATAACGTACACGTAACACCTGAGAGTTCTCCATAATGTTCTCGAAGGTGTGTGAAGTCCACCAATTCGCATTGGGCCAGCATGGTGGACTATGGCCTGTAACCCTTCTCTTAGAGGAGACCTCGCTGGGTTGATAATAAAGATGACTTATATTAGTGAAACACCACACAGTCGGGAAATAAACAATTACTAATAAATTAGGGACAAAAAGTTCTACCTTTCTCGGATTTCTGTTCTAAATAAATAAATAAGTAATAAATAAACTAGTGGTTCGCCCCGAACTGAGACCTCGCGGTAACGGTATCCCATGATTATTCATTCAATCGATACATGATAACCAAAACTGACATTATTATTATGCCCGTTTTCACCAAACATACCTAAATCATCCCCTAAGTAGGAGTCTCTTAACGTAGGTAGCTCCTAAATACAATCCTAAGTCCTAACATCCGTCCCAATATCCTTTTAGGTGTCCCGTACAGGATCGTGATAAATAAGTTGACAGAAAACATCAATCACCTAACTTATAGGTAGCCCGTAAAGGTTAGGGAACGTTAGTGAAAACATTGAATTATTATGTAGGTACTAACGAGTGAAACCGGGTTACGGGCATCTGTACAAATCGTCATCTATCGACGCGAATAGAAAATATACAATATTTAACTAAAATTTAACTAAAAAATAATTTTAATTGAATAATATGGTACAAAAAAAATTACAATACAATTATTGTATTATAATAAGTAACTAAATAATAATGGTCGACGCAAAACTGTTTTTGGGATAGGTCGTTAGTCGTAACTCGTAGTTCCATGGGAATAGTTACTGACTGCGCCATCTATTAGCATTATTGTGAAGCTATGTTGATGCTATATGAATTACTGATGTACATTAAAAATTAAATAATCTCGTTTCTTTATAATATTCATATAATTTTAGTATTTGTTGTTCAAGTACAGGATATAAGTGACCTAAAAACATAAAATCAGTTTGAAAATCCATAGCGGATTTTCCTAGAGAGCGTCTTCAAGCGAGGGTATAAAATCGCCACTTTGAAAGCCCCCCATTTCGTCAATTTTAAGGGAAAAATTAAAAAAAAAATATTTTTGTACTCAGTTCAAAATTATCTTTAAAATGATACGTAACAATGTTATGTAACGCGATATTTTTTTTTTTACTTCGCATTCGCTTCTATGAGAGCCCCCCTGAAATAAAGATTTTTATAACTTTTTAAGCCATTTTCGGCTGGAGGCCATCGGTTTACATATTATATCTAAATTTGAAGTAATTACGTTCTGTAATTCAAAAGTTATAAGGCTCTGACAGACGGACGGACGGACGGACGGACGGACGGACAAGTGCAAATCGCTCTAGTTAACTCAAAGACCTTCGCTTCGCTCGGTCGATAAAAGTATGTATAGCAAAAGGCAGCCTACTTACTTTTTCCGTCGCTGGCAATAACTAAGATCGATTCACTTTAGGTACTTTTCTCTCCGAAATTCCGGGAACAAATGAGTAACGTTTATTCTTGGCATTCGTATTTATATTGGTGAAGAATCAAACAAGTTCATGCAAGATTGCAAGCACACACACCACCCACAAGTTGTATTTGGTCCCTTTGCACGTCTGAACAAGCGTTGCAGACGGCGCGTCGGCGGCGGCTTCACTATCGACCCCCGCTTACGAATTGTGAACCCCCATTTTTCTGTCACGCCAACGTAGACCCCCGTCGAGTCTCCCGTGGACTCCTGGGGGTCCACCTGGACCACTTTGGGAATTACTGTGTTAAATCATAATATCCCTTAGCACGAGGGGGGATGGAGGTGGAGGGAGGGGAGGGGGTGATAGAACTCAATGCTCAAGTTTTTCTAGGCGGTAGAAAATAATAAACACGAAGGCTGTGGCGTGAGTTGCGTTTTGTTCAAGCTACAAATCAAATGGGCTACGCCAGAAGACTCGCTCCGTCGCCCCTTCATTCAGCTTCGTTAGGTTGGGTTAGAACATAAGGAGGGGAAAAGGAGTAGAGTAGATGGGAGCTCATGTTTATAAAATATAAAGAATGACAGACATGGACTGATATAGGTCGAACAGTGTGACAGAACCGAATTGGCCAACCCCGACTCCACGTAGTCTTGTCTGTCCTACCCCTAGAGTGTTTTTATGAAGCGCGAAGCCAGAAGCTCGCGAAGGAGGTCCTGAATGAAGCGAGCCTACGAGGCCGAGTGGAGCGAAGGGGGGAGGTGGCGAGCGAAGCGAGCCGGCGACCTCCGTAGCGAAACGAAGGTCGAGTAGGTGAAGCTGAATGAAGGGGCGACGGAGCGAGTCTTCTGGCGTAGCCCATTTGATTTGTAGCTTGAACAAAACGCAACTCATGCCACAGCCTTCGTGTTTGTTATAAAATATAAAGAATGACAGACATGGACTGATATAGGTCGAACAGTATGACAGAACCGAATTGGCCAACCCCGACTCCACATAGTCTTGTCTGTCCTACCCCTAGAGTGTTTTTTTGAAGCGCGAAGCCAGAAGCTCGTGAAGGAGGTCCTGAATGAAGTGAGCCTACGAGGCCGAGTGGAGCGAAGGGGGGAGGTGGCGAGCGAAGCGATCCGGCGACCTCCGTAGTGAAACGAAGGTCGAGTAGGTGAAGTTGAATGAAGGGGCGACGGAGCGAGTCTTCTGGCGTAGCCCATTTGATTTGTAGCTTGAACAAAACGCAACTCACGCCACAGCCTTCGTGTTTATTATTTTCTACTGCCTAGAAAAACTTGAGCATTGAGTTTTATCACCCCCTCCCCTCCCTCCACCTCCATCCCCCCTCGTGCTAAGGGATATTATGTTTTAACAGTATATTTAACACAGGATAATTAATATATAGGTCAATATTCCTGTGTAAAAGAAGTGAGGTTATGATTTATAAAAAAAATCATTACTCAAAAACTATACATTTCCGTCAAAGGGGAAAGGTGGGGGGGGGGGCGCTAACCTCCTCCCCCCCCACCCCCTCCCCCACCCCCAACCTCGTACGCGAGTACCAGTATATCTATACTTTACCCTAGTTATCCCCTTGCCAAATTTTTTCAAAATTGTTTTAGCAGTTTGGGCGTGCAGTACCAGACAGCTATTTATGCATTTTTATTATAAAATAAGCAAAAACAACCAATGTCTAAGCCACTCTGGCCCAGGAACACTCTTGTTTTCATTTATGGCTGCCTATTTCATGCCTGAAGTACCTGCCTGATCTATTTTTACAACTAATTGAAAATAAAAGAGAAAAATGATATGTAAAAAAGTGGTACCCAAAAAGGTTACATTAGTACAGACAAATGGTCTTATGAATATTACCAGAATCGCAAACATCAATACAGCCATTCTCTACAAACACTGTATCTCTCACTTTCTACAAACATGTTGCACGATAAACTCAAACATATGGCCAAGTATGAGAGTGTGAACCCACCCACTGCGGTGCGTGGGCACCTTGTGGGTTCATGTGAACCCTCGTGAACACTCCTAATCGTTCTCTCTAGAGGATCTTATCCTCATACTTGGCCATAAGTTTGAGTTTATCGACGGGCGCTGCATAAACGTAAACATAGTGTTACACTTTACATAATATATTGTAATGTTTTATTATGTGTTACCCTTTAGGATAGTCAGTGTTGATATCTCTCGAGAATGGCCCGAAAAGAAATTGTTGTTGACTGGCAGTGTAGATGGCAGTGTGAAGCAGTGGAGCCTAGAACGTGTTCAGAATGCAACAAGAATAAAATCTACACATTGTCTTGATATCCATCAAAATGATAAAGAGGTAAGAATAAAAGTGTGTGTTTGTAGTTAGCAATTTTTACTCTGGAATTTTTCTTTGTCAACCGCTAGATGTCCACTGCTGGACAAAAGTCTCTTGCATGGACTTCCACCGGCCTCTGTCTTGCGAAGCCTAAATCCAGCGGCTGATTGCTACTCATTTGATGTTGTCGGTCCACCTAAGGGGGGGTCTGCCAACACTGCGATTTCAGGGTGGCCAGCACCTTGGGACCCGACGACCAGCTGCACTTCCAACTATGTGCCCCGCCCATTTCCACTTCAGTTTTGTGACTCGCAGAACTATGTCAGTGGCTGGAATTTTTAGTGTACATTTATTCTAGAGGGATCATAGAAAGGGCTGACTTTAGTTCATTATAGGGGGCCATTTTGAGTGGGCCATTGTGTTGTAGCAGAGACTGTGCAGAAATGATGGACGAAGGCCTTTGGGCCCTCAAGGGGTCACGGGTGGGATGTGGTCCTGAGTACATTATTATATTACATTATAATTAGTTTAACCACAAAACTCAATATTTTAAGTATAATGGTGGTGTTAACAAAATGTTAATTGTTCGAAAATGTAACAAGAATAACATTATTTTGTAAAAACAGAAATTAAATTGGTCAAAAAACAAAAACAGTTACAAGCTGTTTTACTGCAACTGTATCTGTGTCTTTCTAAAATACTATTTTCTGTGAAGATTTTGGATTTGTGATATCACAGTTCAGTAGCACTCTCTTTGTCTAACAGGAAACTTTAAGGGTCCATATTTCCAAGACTAGTTAAGATATTTAAAAAAGAAAAATTGCATTATGTTATTATATTTAAAAACTTTATTTTAAAAATCAAATCAAAATATCAGTCAACCTAACCTTATTCTCTTTTGTTGAAGGAGGTGGTAGGAGTTGGATACAGCAGTGAAACATTTGCAATAACAGTTGGCACATTTGGCAATGTTGTCAAATGGGACTTGAATTCAAATGTGGCTAAATCTCATAGCAAATTTCTGAAGAAGTTTAAACCCACTTGTATAGCTTGCTCTCACCATGTACCTTTGAATGTGGCTGTGGGTACCAAACAAGGCGTTATCTTTGTCTTAGACCTGAAAGGTGAGTTGTTTCAACATTTATATCACAATTTTTTCCATTTTTGCCAATAAATTTATTTACATCCTATTCTTCTTCTTTATCAACCGATAGACGTCCACTGCTGGACAAAGGTGTCTTGCATGGACTTCCACAGGCTTCGGTCTTGCGCCGCCTGAATCCAGCTGCTCCCTGCGACTCGTCTGATGTCGTCGGTCGACCTGGTGGGGGTCTGTCAACACTGCGCTTCCTGGTGTGGGGTTGTCACTCTAGCACCTTGGGACCCCAACAGCCATCAGCTCTTTGAACTATGTGCCCCGTCCATTTCCACTTCAGCCTCGCGACTCGCTGAGCTATGTCGGTGACTTTGGTTCTCCTACGGATCTCCTCATTTCCGATTCGATACCGCAGAGGGACACTCCGAGCATAGCTCTCTCCATCACCCGCTGAGTGATTCTGAGCCTATTTATGAGGCCCTTAGTTAGTCCTATCCTATTAATATTTATAAATGCGAAAGTTTGTGAGGGTGGTTACCCTCACAAACTTTCGGTATGGTTTGTTACTCTTTCACACTGAACCGATTTGGCTGAAATTTGAAGTGGAAATAGCTCATACCCAGGATTAACACAGGCTACTTTTTATCCCAGGAAAATTACAGAGTTCCCAGGGGAATTAAAAACCTTAATCCACACAGACAAAGTAGTGGGCATCATCTAGTTGATAACATAAAAATAAGATACCTACTATCTCTATCATTGACTAGATGATACATCTTTGTCTGTGGAGTAAGGTTAATTTAATTCCCGTGAGAACTCTGTAATTTTCCTGGGATAAAATCCTATGTGCCTATGTGCTATCCAGACTATAATCTTTCTTTGTGCCAAAATTACAGCCAAATTGGTTCGTTCATTGTAGTGTTAAAGAGTAACAAACATCCATCCTCACAAACTTTCGCATTTATAATATTAGTAGGATGGAGATAAATTTATTTTCAGTTAAATATTAGAAAAAAAAAAAACAATCTTTGATATCTTATACTTACTATAGATTTCAATTTTTTTGCTACAAAAACTCAGTTTGAAACACTGATAAATTCAAAACAACAATATTTTGCAATATTTTTAATTGTCCTTATTTCAGGTGAAGGTAATATTGTATACAAAGTTAGAGGTCAAGATGATGAAATTGTCAATGTATCATGGTGTCCTCAATATGAGGTGCTCCTAAGAAGGTCTTTCAAAGAATCAGTCAGAAAATCAAGTGCAATGAAACGATTGGAAAAAATCAGATCTGAAGTGAATGAAGATAATCTGAATGAGTCAAGCCCTATAGAACAATTAGAAAGAATTAGTTCTGATGTGAATGAAGATAATCTGAATGACGCAAGTTCTGTGGAACAATTGGAAAGAAACAGTTCTAAAGGGGTTGAAGAGGATCAGAATGACTCTGGAGTAGCAAAGAATTTACCTGATGACAGTTTTGATGAGTCAATTGTACAGGAAGATGATATGTTTGATATATATACAGACCATGAAGCAGATGAATTTGGGCACAAAAAGTTTGAACCAAAAGACATAGTAGTTAGAATCAAAGAAGAGAAAAAGGCGGATGATTTCTTAGCAGAATGTTTGAAACTCAAGGAAGATATTTTGAAGATGAAGACTGAATCAGAAACATCTGTAGATAATCTTGTAGAGGCATTGGATAAAACACATGTAGATAGTGAGGCAGAAACATCTGATCTTACTCCACCAGGCAGTAAAGAAGCAATCTCTGATGCTATAAATGAGTCCAGTGCTCATGTACAGAAGCATCTTTTAGCTACAATTGGAAAATATGGGTCAGTATAATGTCACAATTTTATATTATTTTTTTATATTTTTATTAAATACTATTTGATTCCCACGACTTCCGCGTGGATTAATGTTATTTAATTCCCGTGGGAACTTCGTAATTTTTTGGGATAAAAAGCCTATGTTAAAACAGATTAACTTCCTGAGTATGAGCTATCTCCATTCCAAATTCTAGGTTGTGACATGAAAGAGTAACAAACATCCATCCATCCATCCTCATAAACTTTCACATATATAATATTAGTAGGAACTAGGATTAGATTAGAAGGATAGAATAGAATAGAATAGAATAGAAAATACTTTATTGCACAACAAGAAATAATGGTTAAAATACAACAAAAGAAAATAAGTACAAGGTGCAAAGGCGGCCTTATTGCAAAAGCAATCTCTTCCAGGCAACCCTTGTCTGGAGAGGAAAACACCAAAGAAAATGGGATAGTGCAAGCTAAGATCGAGGAAAGTTGTAAACATTATAGACTATTATTATTATTATTATAGACTATAGTAAAATAAATAATATGACATAATATAATACAATACATAAATATAACATTACATGTATATCATACATAACAAAAAAAAAATATATGAAATAAAGTAAATATATAAATATCTATATAATGTAAATATATATATAAATATATATATACATAAATATCCACTATATACACTTATGGTTTCATAGAAAGAAAATGACTTTTCAGACGCTGTTTGAAGATAGGGAGTGATTTGGAGTGTCTTATTTCGAAGGGGAGGGAGTTCCATAGTAAGGTAGCCTTATAGGTAAAGGACTGACCATAGGAGCGGGCATAACAGGTGTTAAAGGTGAGGCGATTATCGTTGTGCGATCTTAAATAGCGGCCAGGTGCATTAACACTGTTGAGGAAAGAAAAGCGTTCTTTAAGATAAGAAGGAGTAGCGGGATTAAAAAGAATGGAATAGAGAAGAGTAAGGATGTGCATGTCACGACGCTGCCTTATCGGAAGCCACTCAAGCTGGGCACGGTAGCAGGATACATGATCAAACTTGCGCAGACCAAAGATGAACCTGATGCAAAGGTTTTGTAACCGCTCCAGCTTGTTAAGTTGTTCTTCCGTTAAGTCAGGGTAACAGCAGTCAGCATAATCGAGTAACGGTAATAGAAGGGAATTAGCTAGAGAAGTTTTAGTTTTAATTGGTAAAAGGTTTTTCCAACGCTTTAGCGAACCAATTGTTGCAAATATTTTGCGGCTCACTTCCGACACTTGTGGGATCCAGGAGAGAGTGTTATCGATTAGGAGGCCAAGATTTTTAACAGTACCGCTAAGTACCAAATGACCCGCCTCAAGTCGAATGGGGGGCAAAGCGTTGGTATCCACCTTAACCAATTGCTTGGGACTGCCAATCAAAGCTACCTGGGATTTACCAGCGTTAATGCTAAGCCCATAGGATTTACTCCATTCACAGATCCTTTGTAGTTCAGTATTTAACCTGTGAATGGCCGAGTTGATGTCATGGGCAGGAGCAGCAACGTAAACTTGTAAGTCATCAGCATATAGATGAAATGATGATGAGAGAAGTTGAGTGACAGTATTAATAAATATTGCGAAGAGGAGAGGAGAAAGGACACCACCTTGTGGGACGCCAGCTGCAAGTGATAGTGGAGAAGAGAATTTATTATTGAGAGTCACACACTGCCGGCGGTCACACAGATAGCTAGCAAACCAAGAAATAGTGTTAGAGGAAATATTAAAGGATTCTAGGACAGCTAACAGTAAATCAAAGTCAACAGTGTTAAATGCATTACTGAAGTCAAGTAAGGCAATGACAGAGACAAGTTGTTGGCCCATATTGTCACGGAGATCATCACAAACTTTGACGAGAGCCGTGGTAGTACTATGCCCTTTCCGAAAGCCAGATTGGAACGGACTAAGGATGTTATTCTTAGTTAAGTAAAGGTTAAGTTGCTGGCAGGCAATACGCTCGAGAACTTTAGAAAGGAAGGGTAGAATGGAAATAGGGCGATAGTTAGTATAAGAAGTTGGATTTTTAATCTTTGGAATAGGGATAACGTGAGCGTTCCGCCAGGCACTGGGAAATTTATTGGAAGCGAAGGAAAAATTGAAGATATGGGTGAGAATAGGCAAGACATTATCAAGAAGAAGTAAAATCATCTTGCGATTTAAACCATCACACCCCACAGCGTCCGACTTGATCGCGAGAATATGTTTCTTTATGTCATCTTTGGAAACAGGATCAAATCGAAACTGTGAGCAAGATAAGGTAGGTAGTGATCTAAGATGATTTAGTGTCGAGGCTTTTGCTTGACTGTCAATGGGAGTGATTGAGGTGAAATGTTTGTTGAGTGCATCAAGATCGAGATTGTCTGGAGTAACTCGTTGTTGACGCCCAATCCCAAGAGTCTCCAAAAATTTCCAAGTCCTTTCAGGGCTTTTTTCAATAGATGAAAAAATAAAATTCCTTTGGGCTTCTCTGCAGACCTTGTTACAGTGATTACGCAATGATTTATATTTATTACGATTATTGTCAGTTGGACGTAACTTATATTTTGATTTAGCAGCATTCCGCTTGGCCATCAAGGTTCTAATGTCCTGCGTCAGCCAAGGGGCTGGTAAATGTTTGAGTTTCATTGGGCGAAGCGGAGCGTGCTTATCAAACAGATCTGTCAGGAATGAGTTGAATAACTCGACTTTTTCATCAACTGTTTCTGCCTGAATTATAGTGCCCCAGTCAATATTGTTGAGGTCAGACATGAAATTAATATTATCGAAATTCTTAAAGCTACGACGCATAACTATGGTTGGCTTGGCCTTAGGGGGACGGATTTTAAATGAAAGGTAAATGAGGTCGTGGTAAGAAAAGGCCTCAGCGGGGTGTTGACCATGGATTTCCACAAGATCGACGGAGGAGGTTATCATTAAATCTAACTGAGAAGGAGCACAATTTGGAAAAAAGTGTGTGGCATTAGTGGGAAGCAAAGTAAGGTTAGAGCTCTCAACAATATTGACAAGGCGTCTAGAACGATAATCGTTTTTTATTATACAAGTATTGAAATCGCCCATAAGGATGGTATGGTCAACAGATGTTACATACTGTTCCAACAGATTTTCGAAGGTTTGGAAGTAATCGATATGGAGCGAAGGACTATAAAATACGCCAAGGAGTAATTTAGTACTACCAAACAAAACCTCAAGAAGAATGTGCTCGACCGAATCGGAGTATAGCGAAGGGGATTTGTTTAAAATCGTGAAGGGAATCTGCCTACGAAGGTATATCGCAACACCGCCTCCACCTTTGCCCGTGCGATCATTACGAATTAAGTGGAAATTGGGTAAGGAATAAGAAGAAGAAGGTAAACACGGTTTAAGAAAGGATTCTGAAACTAAGATGGCATGAATATTATTATTATCAAAGGAATCAAGTAAGTCTAGATAGTGTGATGGAATGCTCTGGGCATTGATGTGAATAACATTGAAGTTTTTGGGAAAAGGGGAAAAGGTCAAGTCCAGGAAGGATTTAAGTGGCTGGGAGAAGCTGTGAAAACTATCTGAAGACGCCGAGTAAAAAGTAGATTATCGTCTGAATTATCATTATTGTTATCACTAATATCCATTTAATACAAATTAAACAAATATAATAAAAATATATATAGTAGCAATATATATATGCTTATAAGAATAAAAATATTGTATAAATAAATTAATAGCAAAAGATACTAATGTGTATCAATGATACATACATACAGGTTCTTTTACCCACCAGTAAGGTAAGAAGAGATTGCTTTAAAATAATAACATATATCAAGGAAAATTTACTTAAACAATAATAAAATTAAAATTAAATATCACTCAAACAACCAATACCTAATTAAACAGAATGCCTATTCTAAGAAAGTAATATCTATGGTGCAAAATGCATTATATATACACTGGCTGATTCAATTTCAAGTTCAATCTGTAGTATATAGTAATAAACAGAATGCTTATTCTAAGAAAGTAATATCTATGGTGCAAAATGCATTATATATACACTGGCTGATTCAATTTTAAGTTCAATCTGTAGTATATTATAGTAATAAACAGAATGCCTATTCTAAGAAAGTAATATCTATGGTGCAAGATGCGTAACTGGCTGATTCAATGTCAAGTTCAATCTGTAGTAGACTGACATTGACAAGTGTCAAATGCGTAGAATGAGCCATGTATAAAATTGACAAAATATATCAATTAATCAAGCCATAGAAAGATGTGGGTAACTAAACGTCAATATTACGTACGTCAATGATTCAAAACAGTAGTTGTTTACATACCCGCCATAAACTAAGTGGAAAAAACAAAGGTTATACCTATTACTTAACTAAATAAAAGGGGTATAAACACCGACAAAAAACTTATTTTAGGCAATCTGTGTATCTTATATGATCAATAAACAAAGCCTATCTCCTGGCAGACCTCTTGCTGCGCGCTGATCCGCCTTTAGGAGTAGCCGGGGCAGTCGTCGGAGCATTATTTGATGTCAGCGGGGCAGTGGTCACCGTCGCAATGGAGTCGAGCTCGGCAACCGATCGGATAAGTTTCCGTGTACCATCTTGTCCAACTACAAAGATATGCCCATCTTTGGTCCAGCACCTAGTGACGCCAAAGCGCTGGCGAGCGGCTACAAATACGCCATGTCGTTCCTTAGTAAGAAACTCTGACAGAGTTATGCCCGAGTTCCTTAAGCCGGTCTTTGCGTACCATACTTTATTCCTGAGTGATAAATCTCTAAACTTGATGAGCACAGCTCTTGGCTTATCTGCTTTAAAACGTCCTAGGCGATGGCAGCGACTCAAACACTCCGAATTAATTGGCAACTTGAGGTGATCAGCGAGTGCTTTTGTGGCAACAGCATCTAAGGTCTCATCTTTGCTCTCGGGAATGCCATGGACCAAAAGAATTTTACGTCTACTTCTCATTTCTAAGTCGTCATTTGATCTGAAAAGTAGTTGGACTTGCATATGCAAACCTTCCAGCGCCGCCATCACAAAACTCCTGAACGCACTGAACTGTGCTGCGATGTCGTAAGTTGGACTGGTACTCGTAGTTGAGATGGACCCCTTGATGGTTTGTTGGAATTCTTCCATCTTAGCGTTAAAATGTGCGCTAAGCTCAGTAATTGACTGTTTAATTGAATCCATTGTGAAGTGAAGTGCTTGATTTTAACAGTGACTTGGCGAAAACACAAACTTGTGCAAAATCACAGGAATATTGTTTATGAAATTACTGGTAGGTAAAAGAACACTTATTTAACACATAGCAATGAAGTAATTATAAAATATATACTTTTAAATATAATTAAGAATGACGAGAACACAAGAACAGCTGCTTATGTTTTTAGCACCTACCCACAATGGATCTTTACCAAAGGAACAGACACTGTTAATTTAACTTGCAATGTATGTATGTATGCTTAGGTCAAATCTCGTAAGATGAATTAGAACCACTTCCCAGTTTCCGATTGAGCTGAAATTTTGCATATACATATATGTAAATTGGATGACAGTACAATATTATTGGGACATGGAGCTGATCTGACGATGGGGCTCTAAGATGGCTATTGGAACTCTGTAATAAAATGACCTAAACCCATTGAATTTGAGCTCGTGTGATTCGTCTTGACAAGTACTCTGATCCTAGATGATATCCAGGGTCTGATGATCTAAAAGCTGTTTTTTGAAAATAATTTATAGTTTTATGTTTTCATTTTAATTTCAGTGGTGTAAGGCTATGGTCCAAATCTGGTAAACTAATTGGCAGCTGTGCGGTTCAAAGTAATGCAAATAAAAAGTCTAAAGGTCCCAGCGGTGCCACACTACTGTGGTACAAGCCTGATGTTTTGCTCATAGCTGATGGAAAAAGCCAATTACTTGAGTGCAACCCATTAATCATTGATTGGTAAGTAAATCTAAAAGTAATACCTTTTTGGTCAAAACACTTGTTTTTTTTTTATTGGTTTACTAGCGATTTTTACGTATACAATACATAAAATGCAATTTATAAGATAATAACTTAGTATGTAAATTCATATTAAAGTAAACACGACACGCGCTATTAAATATTACAGTCAGTTAAAAATTATAGTGAACATTAAACTAAAGTCTAAAATAAAATTTACTCTATGCCTACTATTATAAAATGGAGTTACAACAAATCTAATAAAATTTATTTTAGTTTCTAAACGTTATGATACAATACAATAAAAAAACACACTTGGAAAAATATATAAAAGTATTAAAATATGTAATTTAGTTTTGTGTATGGCTATTGACTAGGTCACTTAATACTAACTTACGAAACATTGCAGGAGAATTTGTGTTTATGTCTATCGACCGACTGCGATCGTTGTATAGTTTGCACAAGCGAGGTTGTTTAAATTGTATGTGATGAAAATCCACCCAGATTTAGTTTCCCTTTCCGCTTCAATTTGGCTCCTACCTCCCTCGCGCTTCTTCGTACCGCACCTCAAGTCGGACCCGCTTAGTACAGATAGCAACATACCACTCACGATTGTCAGTACTGTGTTTTTCTTCAAACTTTTGTTATTGTTACATTTAAAATTTTTTTGTTAATTTGAATTAGATAATTACTGTTGTTTGGTTACTATTGTTCGCATGTAGTTTTCTATGATGAGTAGAAAAAGGAAAAGTTTTGCAAAGCACAGACTATTTATTACTTTAATTAATAACTTTCTTAGAATAGGAGAAAAATAAGAAATTTAAAATTATGCCCTTCAGCATTCAAGACGTCGTTGCCATGAAAAACATTGCTATAAAAGAAAATTCCGTCACAGTCATGGTAACAGTAAAAAAATACAATCATTTTTTTTGTCAAAGGTAGAGTATGACGTCATTTTATAACGGTCGTCGACGGCCAACTTGAAGCGAACGTTTAGTATTTCAGAATGTAACATTCTTTGTATTCTTTTCTATATATTTTTTTTTTATTTTCAATTTTTGAGAGGTCTTTGAATCTCACATGAGATTATGCCAGACCCATAATAACCTAATTAAATTATATTATACAATCTTAAAACTTAAAAAAAAAATTAAACTTAAACTACTCTTGATTTTGTTTAAAAATTCTTAGTATTAACTCACAAAGAGATCTCGCGGCTGAGGAAAATGGCGCCGCGAGAACACTTTGGAAAATACCCACATCTGCGAGATTTAACTTATAATTATTTATCATTGAGGCTCGCATATCTTCACTCCGTGCACACTCCATTAAAAGATGTTGTGTGTCTTCTAGATTGTTACAGAGGGAACAATTTTTTGACTCAGCCTTTTTCATTAGGTATTTAAAACTATTTAACGGAGTGTGCCCGGAACGTAGTCTGAGAGCCACAACTATCAATTCTCTACGCAACTTAAAATTGGTAAAATTCTTTTCTAGTAAAAAGAAATTGGGATGGACGGTAGTTCACTCATTGCACAGGCGCGGCCTGTACTGCATCGCTACAGACGCGCCGCGCGTGCAATCTGCAGACAAATCCAGCGACCAATCGCCGAGCGAGTCGGGCGATTGTTCGCCGGACCAGTGGAGAATTTGGACTGTTGCACAGGACCGTAATCTTATTTGTTATTCCATGGAAAAACGAGCCAAGGTCGCTATCTATAATACATGTGGGAGCTTCCTATATACTATACAGTCATGCCCCTATGATGCTAAAAGGTAAGTTTTTAATTGTTCTATTTTGAATATATTATCTAGAATATAAAATATCAAGCATAGATTTTCGGTCACTGACCAATCAAATTATTGATAGATGTAGCGATAATTAGCCCACGCTATCACATTTTAGCTATTTATGCAACTGCATCGTAATGAGGGTCATTTTAATTCGAGTGCTGTTTTTTGATACGAGGCTTGCCGAGTATCAAAATAAGATAGTACGAGAATTAAAATGACTAATTACGTTCAGTTGCATACAAGATTTTATCTACGACAAGGAAGTAAAATCATTAACAAAATACGCCGTAGGCTCAATAAAGTAACAAAAAGTAACTCCGTAAGCCGCCACCAGCCGCCTGTGGCGCCTCTGTTATATGAACGGTACAAAAGTGCCAGAACTCAGAGCCTTAGCTTTAGGTATCCTATTTTAAGAAGATAACCATTTCGATTCAGCTCCCATACAACGAGCTGCATCGAAATGAGAAGCAAAACCGAAAGAGGGTTCATTTCGATTCAGCTGTCAAACTCGAAATTAGAACTTTTCGATGCTGGAGTAGATAAAACATGTTATGTTATCTCTCAATAATGTCATTGGTGTGCCGAGCACATCTCTGCTCTGCAATGCAATAATAATAATTTGAAAATGTATTTGACTGATATTTTTTATTTATTTAAAATAACGTTTTTAAATAAATTATAACAAAAAGCCATTGCCTGTATTATGATGATAGTATATGTTTATACTATCTAAATTTTTATTAATCTCAAAATATTTAAATAAATGATAGTATACTAAATGATTAAATAATGTATTTATTTATTTTCACATAGTTTCTAAAATACTGTGTATTTGTACTTCAAACTATTTGAGTGGATGAACTACAGCCCGTTCACAGTTATTTTACCTCTGACAACCTCCGTCAAGCCATAGTATTTTGACAAAATACTATGGCTTGACGGAGGTTGTCAGAGGTAAAATAACTGTGAACGGACTGTATATAGACTACTGACATTATGACCTAGTGTTATGGCGGGTACTGTTTGACGTATCGCATATTTGTAGCATAGTCAAAAGAAGTGAAAACTTTGAAATTAAATATAAAATTTATTTTATAATTTTGTGACCTGAAACTTCCACTTCCCGATTCCTTATTGCCTAAAGTCTAAACTATCTTATTTTTATATTTTTAGATTATTTTCCACTAGGAGTAAAATACCTATTGTGATATCACACTTCAGTAGCGCTCTCTCTGTCTAACAGGAAACTTTAAAGCTCTATGACTTATTTGTTTTTGGACCGATTTATTTTCTGTTTTTACAAATGTTATTGTTGTTGTTGAATGTTACATTTTCGAATGTCAATAATAATGAATATCAACATTTTGACTACAGTCAAATACCCAATTAAATCATCGTGGCTGCTTACACATCCCCCGGATTGCATTCGGATGTTATATGTCATGCCAAAATGAACTTTATCTTACAAAGAATGGATTTCAATCTCCTTTATTGCGTTTCATGAGTCGCCAAGCTATGGAAAGTTTATCTTCTACAGTCTGTTCACTATAACTTGTCCCTAATTGCCGTCATGTTGGCATCATTGCTTATCATGTAGAATTTTCATCATGTGAACAGTGAACAGTGTTGCCAACATTACGGCAATTTACAAGTTATTATGAACATTCTAATACATTTTTAGGGACTGTCAAAATAATGTTTTTTTTTAATATGTAAAATTACAGCATAGCAATAAGCGTGGGAGATGGTGCAGTCAGGGTTTGGCAAACAGATACTTTGGAAGAGGATGATACCAAATTGTCTCTGGGCCACGTCTCTTCGTACTGGCAGAATGTGCAGGGCAAAGTTTTGACTATCGCCTGGCATCCCACAAGAGAGAATCTTCTTGCATTTGCTACAGGAGAATCTAGGGTAATTTGTGTTTTTACATGAATGGCAATCGAAAAAGCCGGCGGGTGGTGATATGCAGCACTACAACCAATTTGCTAATGTATTGTCAGTTTTTTTGCCAATATGTTTATCTATAATCTTGAGTATATGTTGACAGGTGGTTGGAGTAAAGCTGAAATGACATCTGCGCTTCGATTCGCACTTTGTCCATACAAAACTGTCATTTTTCATAGAGTCGTGTACGCATCGAAAAGCCCAATTAATGCGTCCACGACTCTGAAAAACTTATTTTTAAGTTATAAAAAATTAGGGAAAAATTCCACACGTAGAAATTATTTAAAATAAAATTGAAAATAGAAAATTCAGTCTGTCGAGCTGGGATTCGAACCATCGACTTTAAACTGTTTAGCGACTGTTGAAACCACAAGGCTACCGAGATCTTATATTGTACTGTGAAAATAATGAAGACAATGCCAAATTCACATTCAAAAAAGTGTCGGTTCAATTTTGTCTTAATTTTTTCCGTCTAGCCCCCTTCCGCACCGCGCGATAAGGAACTACGTTCCAATACGAATACGAATCGATGGAGTGCACAAGCGCACGTACATTTTGTATGACGGCCACCTCGAATCGTAGTTTCACGTATCACGGAAACGAATCGAATATGAGGAAGTTCACAAGAGCCCTTAGGCCTCTGGCTCGAATCTTGCGGGCAGCGGGGCGGCGGCGTTAGTTAAGTTATAAAAAATTAGATTCGGAGATTGCCGAATACCGCTGGCACCGTGATCCGCTTGGCCGATTAGTCGACCTCTTAAAAAAACCGACTAATCGGCTAGTCGGCCAAAGCCATAGTCGACACATCTCTAATTTTTTACCACCTACCATAATTTTTTATGTTAGTCGAAATAAACCACTATACTATCAAGACCTAGTTCAATGTTGCAGCGAGTTATTCAGATAGTCATATATTCGATTAATATGGTTGAGCAAAGCAGCGGCTGGGTCATGCGTCATGCTTGTGAACGGGAGCCGCCGGCGGGAATGGGGCTACTTCTGTCTGCCCATCTTAACATGTATTGAATAGTTGTAATTAGTATGCGTTTTTGGAACTTCCCCTCATTGTGGAAACACTGGATACATAGCATAATATCTACTGTATTGTAAATTTGTAAACTTGTTTTAAAAAGAGCAACCGCCGAGTTAATGCTGGTTCTTCTCGGCAGGATGGGCATTCGGAACCAGTGGTAGACTCATCGACGATTCAAAAGCACTTGAAAAAAAGTTTATTCGAATAAAAAATATTTCTATTCTATTCTATTCAATAGAATAGCCCAGCCCCCGTAGCCATGTTACACTTACGATTGTCTATTTCTCTTTCTACGATAGCAAACGCTGAAGGTTTGGCTAGGGATAGACTAGATGGCGCAGCAGCTGATCAAAGACAGAAGTGTAATGATAATATTTCGCGGCATTTTGTATTTTAAATGTCTTTTTAGCATTTAAAATGCATAAATTATTCACTGTAGTGTCCATTTAGAATGCACATTAAAATAATTAGGTAATTTAAGCGCCATCTAGTTAGCAATGTTGAAAGGTTTGAGTTTCAAAATCTATCCCTAGCCAAACCTTCAGCGTTTGCTATCGTAGAAAGAGAAATAGACAATCGTAAGTGTAACATGGCTACGGGGGCAGTTCTTAGAACTTGGGACGAATTTATAGCGGTATTTATATTACCAACAGGTCGGCTTGATCGACGCCGGTGGTAAGACAGAGCGGCCCGCGAAGACGTTGCCGCCGGGGATACGCGGTGCGATATACTCGCTGTGCTGGGGCGAAGGGTACGACCTTTACGCGGCGGGCGGCTGCCGGCTCATTCGGTACCGCACTAACAGGCCTGATGAAGGTAATCATCATCATCATCACCATTTTCATCATCATCATCATCATCACCATTTACTCATTTGACGTTTTCCTCTCCAGACAAGGGTTGCCTGGAAGAGATTGCTTTTGCAGTAAGGCCGCCTTTGCACCTTGTATTTATGTTCTCTTTCTTATGTATCAACCTTTATAGCTTGTTGTGCAATAAAGAATTTTCTATTCTATTCATCATCAACCCATTAACAGCTCACTACTGAGCGCAGGTCTCCTCTCGGAGAAGGGTTATAGGCCATAGTCCACCACGCTGGCTCAATGCGAATTGTCAGACTTCACACTCCTTTAACAACATTATGAAGGACTCTCAGGTGTGCAAGTTTCCTCTCGATGTTTTGCTTCACTGTTGAAGGTTGTGAAATTTTTTAACGCACTTAGTTAACTTAGAAATCCTGAAAAAAAGATCCGGGATCGAACTTGCGAACCCTCGAATAGGAGACCGCATTACTTACCACTAGGCTATCGTTGCTTAAGGTAATCATGTTGTCTATTAATTCTTAGATGATTAGATTAAATCGTCTCTTTAGGCTGCCCGCACACGGTCAATATTATTGTCAATATTTACGAATATTGTCAATAATATTGCGTGTGTGCGGGGCGTATTGAAGGATTGATCAATATTTTTTCATATAAAAAAAAATTGACAATATTTTTATTGACAATAATAGTGACTGTGTGCGGGCAGCCTACGGGTTCAGAAAATAAATGGAACGCTTATAGGCTCGCTCCGTTGTCCATCTACCGGTCCGTGTGCCAAGACTCAAGACTCAAGGCCAGTGATGAAAAATTTGATATTTATGCGATATTTGTAGAGAGTTCAGTTTGTGACCATACCGCGGTCCGATAGTATAATCCTCACAAGGTTAAGGTTCGGAACCCTCAATGCGTGAGTTTGACTCGAACTTTGCTCGTTATTTATTATTTATTGAAATTAGTTTAATTATAAATTGACATCTGACTCTTCACAGCGTGAGCTGTGGCTTATCATAATAATATATTACTTGGATGACCGAATATACTTGGAAATTATATTTAGACTAGCTGACCCAGCGAACTTCGTACCGCCACTACTTATAAATGAAAAATTTGTTAAATATACATTTTCCAGTGGACCAAATTGTGAATCTAAAATTCTAAACCATCCTCGAATCCCCATGAACTCACAAAAAATTTCATCAAAATCGGTCCAGCCGTCTAGGAGGAGTTCAGTGACATACACACGCACACAAGAAATATATATATTAAGATACAAATTACTTACTGATGAAATATGAATAATATTTTTCAATCTTTAAAGGGTCCCCAATAATAGTTTTTCTCACAAAAGAATGAACTTGAAAAAAAAGGGAAAAATATAATCATGGACTCGAACCGGGGTTTTCAGGTTTAGGGGCCACCCGATTTCCCACCTGAGCTATTATATCCTTGTAGATAGTGGCGAAATTTACCTTCGTATTTTAATGATATTGTAGCAGTTTTTGCCTGAAAACACGGATAAAACAATGTTTTCTAAAAGTGAAACCTAGCTAGATCGATTTATCGCTCACGAGACCCCCTGCATACTAAATTTCATGAAAATCGTTGGAGCCGTTTCCGAGATTTTTCAGATTATATATTATGTACAAGAATTGTTTGTTTAAAGGTTCAATATATTATTAGGTATTGAAGTCGAACATTAGAATAGTTGTCAACTCCTCAAACAATTTGAATGTACATGACAGATCCAATGGAAGTCAATGTGGAGTTGGAGGGTCAGAAGTGGGACATCTGTTCGGTGAGCTGGCACATGCGCGGTCTGCTGTGCGGCAGCATCGCTGGCGCTGTAGCCATGCTGGATCCTTTTTCGCGTGAACTTATCAGTGTTGCCTTTATATTCAGGTAAGTGGTGATATTTAACAGCGATCCTACAGTTAACTGTGATTCTGTAGGGTTAGTATAAGATTTAATTCGATTGATCGTATTCGTACATTACATTAGCGTCAAAGTAAAATGAACCTTAACTGTATTGCTTTAAAGTCACAAATTCAGTACAACCGATTTTAATTTTGAGCGTATCGTATAGGTAAACGTCTATTTCCATTATAACTTAACAGTCGCAATAAATAAAATCTAAAACAGCTATTTGTTGTAGTATATGACAAACAATTGTACTTAATTTTACCAAAATAAATGTATGCATAACAGAGAACGATGGGAGTTTATGTATTCGCAGAGTCAACTTTGCATTTTTTTTCTATCGAGAAAAGTTTGCGTCATCGTTTTTAGGAAACAGCTATCAGGCCAGAAATACGATCAATTATAACTACTTTTTTTTTTCCATAATATTATGACCCATAGAATAAGACGATCTTCATTCGACTTGTGATTCGGCTCCACGAATGAAGATCGTGTCTGAACACCGCGCCTTAAGAAAACTATTACATTACATTTCGCATCCCTCTCGCATTCTAATTTCAATTATTGTAAAAACCTCAGATACTTTTGGCAAAATGTAGTCAATTATTATCTTGGACCCCCCCCCCCCCCCCCCCCCCCGCGGACGCTCGGAGTGTGAACACGCATTTTACCTTGCTCCGTAATAATTAATTTATTAATAATAGTTCCACTTGTCTAATTTTGCACTTATTATAACTCAAAAGCAAAGTCTGAATACAGTTATTAAAATCAAGTGAAAAAAGTGGCAAATTGTAAAGAACTTCTACGATTTTCAAGTGTTTTCAAGTTAGTAAATTGCGATTACAACGGTGACAACTCCTTATTGTTTAAGACACGACGCGGACGTTTGGGTTTTGATTCTACATACCTACAGTCGGTCGGTGAGCTGCAAGTATATAATTTTGTCATCCAGAATACATGTGAGTGAAACAATATCACATAGCACTTGATTTCATTAATCACATATGGAGTAAACAGAAACAAAAGAATTCGACATATTCATGCGGTAGTCGGTGTCCGATTCATTATTATAAATCAGCAAAGATCTACATAGACTGGTCGGTCAATGTAAATGTATCAAGTATCCACCAGTGTCCACTGTAATTAGACCTGTACCTAAATATTCGCCGTTTCTAGTACCCACATCTTTGACTACGTGGTAACCGAATGCGAAGTTTATTAGTTACCTAACAATAATGACAGATCACCGTAGTTCAACTCCCGCCTCCCCCCTGCCGCAGACCCCCACAGACGCAGCGCAGGCACAACCGACATTGGCATTTGAACGTACGGTCACAGGTGCGAAATTGCTGCATGGGGGGATTCGGCGCCTGATCTTAGGTCCGAGCGTAAAAAAAGAAAATACGACTGTGACAATACCTACATTAGCGACATGTTCGCATCTTTTTCACGGCAACAAGAGAAGCTTTTTCAAGAATTAAAATGCACAATAAATAATATCAGTGAGCAAAACGAGGACTTAAAAAAAAGTGTGGAAATTATGTCAAGCAAGTATGATGAGTTCTTGTCCCGCATTTCTTCCCTTGAATCGGAACGAAAACAAGATAAGCTAATCATACATCGACTTGAGGAAAAAATTGAAAATTTAGAACGTAAGTCTCGGATTACTGGGGTAGAAATAAGAAACATCCCAAAAAAATCGGTGAAACAAAAGAGAATATTTCCGAAACTGTCAAAGGTCTTGGTAAAATATTAAATATAAATTTAAGTGATTCGGACATTCGTGATGTATACAGAATTAATTCAAAAGATGGCTCTAATCCAATCATCGCAGAGTTTTCCAGTACTATAATAAAGGAAAAACTCGTAAGCAAAGTCAAAACCTTTAACAAGTCAAAACTTAAAAGTGAGAAACTAAATACGAAACATCTTAATTTCACTGGAACCAATAAGCCAGTTTTCATTTCTGAAACTCTGACTAGCAATACCCAGAAGCTCTTCTACTTGGCTAGGAATTTTCATAAAAGCCATAACTATGCGTTTTGTTGGACTTCGCGTGGAGTTGTATATTTACGTAAAGATGAAAAGTCTCCACAGATAAAAATTTGCACTGAAGATGATCTTGAAAAACTAAGAAAGAAAGAATGACTAGATTTAAGACTTATGATTGTATACTCTAAATAATTGTTATTTAAACTTGTACTATAAAAAACCTTTACACATATATTCAACACTACACAAAGATACACATTACACAAATACTTTTTACAAATTTATATACACGTTCTACCACATATCATTGATTGGTTATTATAAAGGTTATTACTCATTTTGGCCTAGGGATATAGCTATCACATATAATGACAAACGACGTCATAACATCTTTGAAAAATATTTATATACCTATAAAATTCAATACCAATAGTATCAATGAAATATCCAATGACTTGGATAATGTGACAGTATCTAAAAAAATAACCTGTGATGTTGAAGAATGTTATAGGCACTTAGGACATTTTAATCGAACAAGTAAATCATATATCTCAATAATCACACAAAATATACGAAGCATAAATTGTAATATGAATGGTTTTGCTAGCTAGCTTCCTTAGATAGAATTCTCCAAAAATACTCAAATTATAGGAACATTATGGTTATTGGTGATATTATCATAGATCTTATTTCTAATAGAATGGACTCTAACTCAGAAAAATATCTTAACTTAACTGTTTCATGGCTTACTACCTGCCCACACTTTTGTTACGAGAGATGCTAGTGGATCTTGCATTGATCATGTTCTGTTAAAAACCAAAAACCCAACTATAACTATAGTTCCTTAAACTCTATTAACGGATCATAAGCCTGTAATAACTAATATGAAAATAAAACAACCTAAAATACAATACAGTATAACTAATATTAAAAAAATTGACACAGCTAAATTATATTTAGACGTATCTCATAGTGATTTTAATCCTGTTTTCAATAATCCAGACCCCAATGCTGCGACGAATTTATTTATTGATACATTGAGAACTGCCATTAATAATAACACGAAAATAGCCACTTTGTCTAGACGTAAGAAAATTATTAAGCCATGGATTACGCCTGGACTTCTTCGCTGTATGAGACACAGAGATAAATTGCATGAGAAAGCCAGGCGTTCTCCAGGAAATGAAACAATCTGCCTTATCTATAAACGATACAGAAATTTCTGTAATAATCTTTTGAAGAAAATTAAAAGAAACTATGAAAAAGAACAGGTGAATATCGCCAAACATGATAATAAAAAGCTGTGGAATGTCATTAAAACTATCATAAACTCTCCAAAGCGGGAGGGCTATAATAGTGAGTTGATAAATATTAATGACACGCCACAGCTTTCGGTTGATTACATTAATAATTATTTTATCAACGTTGGTAAAAACTTGGCCGAAACTTTTGATAGCATTGATGGTAACTTGTCGAATTCAGATCGGGACGCGCGAAATCAATTAAAATCTTTTGTGCTGTTGGATACAGATGAAGAGGAAATAAATAATATCATAATGAATCTAAAAAATGAATGTACTACAGGTTGGGATGGTATCACGAACAAGCTTCTCAAGCATTGTAAGAATCATTTAATTCCTGTGATTACTTATATCTTTAACTGTTGCCTACGTAAGGGTATCTTTCCAAAAGCCCTTAAGAAGACCGAGGTACGGCCTATTTTCAAAAATGGCGATAAATCTAACATAAGCAACTATAGGCCAATCTCTATCCTGCCTTCTTTATCAAAAGTTTTAGAAAAAATTATCAATGATAGACTAGTGAAATATTTAGAAAGCAATAATCTCTTATGAAATAATCAATACGGCTTCAGACTTGGTAAATCCACGGATGATGCAGTTTATACCCTAACCAGTTATATAGCTTCCAATCTTGATCAGGGCAAAAAATGTATATGTATCTTTCTGGATTTAGCTAAAGCGTTTGATACCGTATCTATCCCCCTTCTACTCGATAAGCTAGAGTACATTGGTGTAAGAGGCCTTCAGCTGGAACTATTTAAAAATTACCTATCAGATAGACTTCAATGCGTTAGAGTGGATTCTTATACTAGTAGCGATCTCCTTGTGACTCACGGTGTACCGCAAGGTAGCATTTTGGGTCCCACTCTCTTCCTCATTTATATTGATTTCCTTACTCGTTTACAATTGAGAAACGGTCAAATCATATCATATGCAGACGATACGGCGTTAGTATTTGCTGCAGATACGTGGAGCGAAGTATTTGAGGCAGCGCAAATAGGTTTTAATAAAACTACCAAATGGCTACATGACAATAGATTGTCATTAAACATCAATAAAACCAAGTATATAACTTTTTCGATGCGAAACATTATTAAATTACCCGATGAACTACAATTAGTTGCTCATTCTGGCACACTCCATTGCTACCTCTTGCACGTGTCCAATCTTGGAAAAAGTTGAAGATATAAAATATTTGGGTGTGACAATAGACACTAATCTAAATTTCAAAAAACACATTGCTAATTTAAGAAATAGATTGTATAAAATGATCTACATTTTCAAAAACCTTAGGCTTGTCGTTGAACCTAAAATTTTAAAAAGTCTATACTTGTCCCTGAATATTCCAGCTGGAATATTCAGGACAGGAATTTCCCATCGAAAGAGGTGTACGCCAGGGAGATCCTATTTCGCCTAAGCTGTTTTCGGCGGTCCTGGAGATGATATTCAGGAATCTAGAATGGACTCAGTTTGGATTGAATATAAATGGGGAAACCCTTAATCACCTACGCTTTGCTGACGACCTGATCCTATTCTCTGACTCCCCAAAAACTTTAGAGTTAATGTTACAACAATTAGCTAACGAAAGTGCCAAGGCAGGCCTTACAATGAACTCCAGTAAAACCAAGATAATGACTAACTCCTTGCAAACATATACTATAATGGTAAATAATGAAAAGATTGAATATGTACAAGAGTATATTTATTTAGGACAACTTATATCCACTGAGGATTGCATGCACAAAGAAATCACGAGAAGAATAAATAACACCTGGAAAAGATTCTGGTCTCTTAGCGAGATAATGAAAAACAAAGACATGCCTATGAAAGAAAAAAGGAAGGTTTTCAATGTGTGCATTCTTCCGTGCTTATTATATGGTTGCCAGGCTTGGGCATTGACAGATCAGCTCGCACACAAAATAAAGGTCTTCCAGAACGGTATAGAAAGGAGTGTAATAGGAGTAAAAAGAAGAGACAGAGTAAAATTAGAGGAAATAAAAAGAAAAACAAAATTTAAAAATGCACACACAATATATAAACAACTAAAATGGCGTTGGACAGGACACATGATGAGAGAGAAGAAAGAGAAATGGACCGCACAAATAACAGAATGGTATCCACGGGATGGGAAAAGGAACCGAGGTAGACAATATAAGAGATGGGACGACGAAATTAAAAAAGTAGCCGGTCCACTATGGACTCGGACTGCAAAAGATAGAAGCAAATGGAAATCCTTGGAGGAGGCCTTTGTCAGAGGACAAGCTGTTACATGATAAATACTAATAAGATAACCGTTTACCGATGTAATTAATATATATAACCACCCTATTTCTAAATATAAACTTCCTAACAAAAAAAAAAAAATTTTCAAATAGTTATTTTCCATTAAAAGTTTTTATGTTTTAAAGTTAGAATGTAAGTTAAAAATGTATTAAATTTAGAATGTAAGTTAAAAATGTATTAGGTAATAGGTATCAGATTTCAACCAATGTACATAAATTAACAGCAATAAAGGCTTATTTTACTTGTCCCTATGCCAATCTATAATAACATACTGCATATCATCATGGGGAGGAGCTTGTAAAACCATTTTAATGAAAGTCGAAGTTGCTCAACGCGCTTTACTAAAGGTCTCGACTTTTCGACCATTTCTGTACTCGACCACTGCGCTTTATCAAAATTGTGAAGTTTTGTCGGTAAGGAAACTATTTATTTTGAGTGCCATACTAAAACAACACAAAGAACTCACATATGACACCACTAATTCAAATAGACGCAGGATACACAAAGTTGCAACTATACCACCAACAAAGACATCATTTAAGAAAAAATTTTGCTGTTTCCAAGGACCTCACATATATAATAAAATTAACGCGAAATTACAAATCTATCCATTAAATAGGGCAAACTGTAAAAAAGTTGTTACTTCATATTTGCATAAGTTATCTTATGAAGATACTGAAAGTTTAATTACAACCTTTAAATAACTAATAAATATAATTTACATAATTAGTATTCATTCAATGCACTTTTTAATTAGGTACCCTAGATAAACATTTTACCATTTACACTTTCACACCACAATTACACAACCTCTCCTACATCCTGCATAACACACACACACACTTCACAGACAGGCACCCATATATTCTTCCCCAGAGAGGAACAATTTTTACAATTATTACAATTTTATAAGTACTCATTTCTTTTTCATTAAATTCAAACTGTAGTTTACATTTATATATTAATACATAATTATTATACATACTTATAACGTCCAGGGGAGTAGGCACTGAAGCTGAAGCACAGGGCCTCCTAGTTTAGCTTCAGACGCAATTTTTGTATAATTAAACATTATATTCATGGGGTACCCCGCCCTCATAAATAGTTTGTAATTAACTAAGTAATGTTTAATATTATGTTTTTTTTTATAAAATAAATTATTCTTATTCTTATTCTTATCTAAACAATTAAATTAGGGATATTTTAGACATATTTTTATCATCCTATCCTAATTTTTGATTTCGCTCTTATTCTCTATCAAAAACTAGGTATATGATATTAAAAATAGTCTAAAATATCCGTAGTTTAATTGTCGAAGATAATTGGCCACATTTTGTCAAAAGTATCTGAGATTTTTACAATCATTGAAAATATTAGAATGTGCGAGAGACAGGTATGCGTAACAGTCCTTTTGATGACTCAATCTTATTGAGTGCTGATTGACAGAATAATTTATTGTTTCAGCAAAATGATACACAGCATGGAGTGGCACCCTCAACAAACCTCTAGCTCCAGCGAAGATTCGCCCTTCAGAGATCTTATCGCGATCTCTTCACAGGATAAGTCCAACGAAATTGCTATCATCGAGTATGCTGACAAAGGCGGTAAGTCAGGCTGGAATCGCAACTGTGCGCATTTTGTCAATATAAAACTCAATCAAAAGTCATTTCTCATAAGAGTCGTGTGTACATCAATTCGACTTTTCTATGCGTACACGAGGCGGCGCGACTTATGTGACTTTAAACACTTAATGCTAATTTGATATTATGACAATTTTGTATTTTGATCCTAGAAATAAATAAATAAATCGGCCAAGTGCGAGTCGGGCCTCGCTCTTTTAGGGTTCCGTTAAAAAAAATTAAATAAAAATATTTCCATGTACCCACGGAAATATTTTAATTTAATTTTTTTAATTTAATTTAATTTTTATTATTTGTTGTTATAGCGGCAATAAAAATACATAATATGTGAAAATTTCATCTGTCTATCTATTACGGTTTACGAGTTACAGCCCGCTGACAGACGGACGGACGGATGGATGGACGGACGGACGGACGGACAGCGTAGGCTTAGTAATAGGGTCCCGTTGGTACCCTTTGGGTACGGAACCCTAATAAAATGATACAATACTGTTAGCTGAGGGTAGATTTTTATAATAACTACCGAGTGCGCCGTTCGTCAATTCCATAAAAGCCAACAAGTATCGACGTCAGGCGCCATTCTGATTCGAGTTATCGCGCCGGTCAAGTCTCCTCTTATACCTACTTGTGTTGTATTAATTATTCAATTATTGAGTAAGGGATATTTGCTAATTCCTTACTTTGTGTTTTTTTTTTGTTAAAATAATAAGGGTCCGCCAATAATACAGTATTTTGTCTAGTAACGCCATTTAAGATAATTTAGTAACAAAATGTAACTATAAAAAGTTACCAATCTATTTCTTCATACTTATCTCTGGGTTCTCTGACACTTACAGTGTCAGATCTTAACAATTCTTTTATGCCATAAAATCGACGAAATCATTCTAATATAAATCTGAAGGTGTTTGTTTGAAGTGCAACATATTTGTTTTTGTTCTTAAACAACTGTTTCACAGAATGTTTCATACTTGTAGATGGTCCAAAGCTGCACAAGTTGAAGTCACTGAGCGGCCACAAGAGCACCGCGCTGCAGCTGGCGTGGAACCCGCACGTCGACGCGCGGCTGCTGTCCACCTCGCACGACGGCACAGTCAGAGTGAGTTATTTACTTTGTAGATGGTCCAAAGCTGCACAAGTTGAAGTCACTGAGCGGCCACAAGAGCACCGCGCTGCAGCTGGCGTGGAACCCGCACGTCGACGCGCGGCTGCTGTCCACCTCGCACGACGGCACAGTCAGAGTGAGTTATTTACTTTGTAAATGGTCCAAAGCTGCACAAGTTGAAGTCACTGAGCGGCCACAAGAGCACCGTGCTGCAGCTGGCGTGGAACCCGCACGTTGACGCGCGGCTGCTGTCCACCTCGCACGACGGCACAGTCAGAGTGAGTTATTTACTTTGTAGATGGTCCAAAGCTGCACAAGTTGAAGTCACTGAGCGGCCACAAGAGCACCGTGCTGCAGCTGGCGTGGAACCCGCACGTTGACGCGCGGCTGCTGTCCACCTCGCACGACGGCACAGTCAGAGTGAGTTATTTACTTTGTAGATGGTCCAAAGCTGCACAAGTTGAAGTTGAGCGGCCACAAGAGCACCGCGCTGCAGCTGGCGTGGAACCCGCACGTCGACGCGCGGCTGCTGTCCACCTCGCACGACGGCACAGTCAGAGTGAGTTATTTACTTTGTAGATGGTCCAAAGCTGCACAAGTTGAAGTCACTGAGCGGCCACAAGAGCACCGTGCTGCAGCTGGCGTGGAACCCGCACGTTGACGCGCGGCTGCTGTCCACCTCGCACGACGGCACAGTCAGAGTGAGCTATTTACTTGGTAGATGGTCCGAAGCTGCACAAGTTGAAGTCACTGAGCGGCCACAAGAGCACCGCGCTGCAGCTGGCGTGGAACCCGCACGTCGACGCGCGGCTGCTGTCCACCTCGCACGACGGCACAGTCAGAGTGAGCTATTTACTTTGTAGAGTTTCGCTAATTCACAAACATGAGACGCAAGTTTTGAAGTAAAACTTCTTTACGCACGCTTGACTTTGGGAGTAAGCTGGTGAATGCGTTACGAAAAGTGTGTTCGGGCGAGGCGAACGGAAGTTGAGAGGGAGATATAAGTGAAGTTATAGAAGAGATATAGTGAAGATAGAAAGAGAGAGATTTACGTTTCGTATATTACTGTAGGGGCAAGAGAGAGAGGTGCGAGCACACATTTTCTTTCTCTCTTTCTCTCATAGCCAGTTGCGTTTCGTAAGTTTTACTTCAGTCGTGTGATCTAAAGCACACTCGTTTTTTTTTCTATGTGAAAGGTATTACTCTGTTTGGTCAGGTGTGGGACGTGTCGGCGGGGGTGTGCGTGGCGATATTCGGCGGGCACGTGCAGTCGTCGCTGGGCGCGGCGTGGAGCGCGCTGCCGCAGCTGGCGGGCACCGTGCTGTCGGGCGGCGCGGACTGCTGCCTGCGCGTGTGGCGCGCCGACGACTACCCGCCCGACGCGTACACAGGTACGCCGAGTCACACACACACACACGCGCGCGCACGCACGCACGCGCACATACACACACACACACCAATAGGTGTCACGAACATCGACACTTAACTCTTTATAACCGAGCCACTCAAAAATCTATCACTCACAAACTAATCATGCCTTATGAGAACACATCTCTTAAAACGCTAAAACCTTTGAGTAATAAACCAACACAGGAGAAGAATTGACGCGCGTACCCCTCTGTAAGTTGGGTATGACCAGTGGTCATACCCGTTATATAAAACTGTTTGACTCGAGTCACGCGCCTGTCAACTACGTATGGTTAGCGGGGAATGAGCTCCGCTATAAATGCCGAATATGAGAGTATTTTATTCTGAAAAAATATTTAAAAAATCCAGTTTACTAAAGGATAACATTTATTTACTTCTCATGTATAATTTTATCCAAATAATGCAATACTTATGCAGAAAACTTAAGAAAACTGTCGATCTGAAAATGTTGCTACTTAATCGTACATGAAATAATTTGGGGAAAATATTGAAAATTAATCTTCCTACTTACTATTCGTTTAGAGACCTTTTTCATGAACTGCATTATAAATTGATCCCATAGAATTAAAATCACGATAGAATAGGAAGGGGTGAACGACTAATTTATAGGCTTTAAGTAAAATATGACTAGATATATAAATACGAACTTTGATCGTCTGTGGGATTATCAAATAATGATAAAAATTCTTTCTATAAAACCAACTTTAAACGCCACTACAAAGTATAAAACAATTTTAATTTGTACATGTATGTTGAAGTCGGGCGGGCCTAAATATAAATGATGAAACCAATGCGCGACGCTAGCCCAACTTTGCCCGATCGGCCGGCGTATGAAGTCGGTTTTTTAAAGATATTTTTATTTACATTATTATTTTAAGCTTTTTAGTGTATATCTCTGATCGCGAGCAATTTGCTCTTAATCATTGAGTTCCTTCCTCCATTACCGAAGATATGAATCACCTTCTCTTCACCTTTTAAAAAGGCCCAACCTTATTATGCGTTCTTTCAAAAAAAAATTGAAATTGGTTCAGATTTGACGTAGTTATGGAGTAACATCTAACATTATATCAACAACAATTTATATGGGAACCACCTCTGAAGTATGCCCTACTAAACAAAAAAAAAAATCAAATTCCATTCATTATTTGGCGGAATAATTGCGTAACAAATATACAAAAAAATTCGAATTGAGAACCTCCTCCTTTTTTAAAGTCGGTTAAAATGATTGCATTATTATAACGATCGCAATGGTGTCTGATTGGCTGGTACTCTCCCACTATTGTTTAAAATGCATTGATGCAGCTAGAGCTCCATAAACTCAGCGAATTCATAAAATTAGTTTTTTTACTCAATTATTTCAAAAGTTATAGGTATATATTTCCATATAGCCAGTGTGGTATAATTTTCTAAATATATAAAATGAAAAGGTGACTGACTGACTGATCTATCAACGCACATCTACTATGACGTAGGCATCCGCTAAGAAAGGATTTTTACAAATATAATACAAAAAAATAATGAAAACGAGACTAAAAAATTGTTTAATAATAATTATTAGTTCCACGTAAGTCTTTCTTAGTCGAAAATTAGGACTTTAATTTTATGAAGTCGGCCACACCGCAATAAAATTAGGGCTGGACAGCAAGATTTCATATATCGATATTGGTGGGGGGATTGTATAAATTATTTATACCGAGATATTTTTATCGTCTTACTAATGGTTCATTGACGAAAAAAAATAATTTAAATTCTATACATATTATTTGGTTCATTAAAACTTGGCAATTGAATTAAAGTACCCATACTTCTTATTCATCCCGCTAGGTTTACCGGAAAGCTAAATAGCTTGGCGGTGTTTTATAACAGATGGGGTGGCCACTATAGCCATGGCGGCAGCCTAGCATTACAAACAAATATACACTTCGTTCAGATGAAGTAGATGAAAAAAATAAGCCTTCCAAGTAAAGTGTGTAGGTACAACTTTTAACTTACCAATCATAACTTTAAATAAAATTTTTTTTAGGGTTCAGTTTTTACTTTTTATGTTTCCTCCATGCTGGACTGAGAGAATATTATTGAACGCTGGAAAACGATCTTGTAAATCGAAAAAGTGAACTTTAAACCAGAGCCAATAACGTTTTAAAAAATCATAACAGCTCATAATAAGCTATCAGGAGCAGACTTTTTTCAAAAATCATATTTTTTAATGTAACACATCAGATGATACTAATTATATAATTCTAAAGTAGTAGTTTTTCAATTTCAAGAAGCAATGTTGCTGTAACTTGGTATTTGAAACATATGAAACCACGAAATAACTCTAAACTCTGAAATGCTGATTATGATGTATCTATTTTTAAGGAAACATGATGTAGTCCTGACAGTTTGTACTTAATATACTTTTTAGTAATAGATACATCGTAAATTTCACTTTAAACATAAATAAAACAAATGATGTTTCATTAAAAATGCTGTATGTTTATTTAAACAAGATTACTTAAAAAATCAATGTGTTCAATATTAATACCCACTACGTATTCAAATAAAAATTAAATGTCTCTCAACTTAATAAACAATATTATTAAAAATTATAAAAACCTATGACAAAGTACAGCACTCCCTGGTGGCTTATAATCTTAAATCATAACTAAACAGCTTCTCTAAGGTGATATACTATGGTACCTACAGCATGCTCTCAGCATGAGATTGAGAGTATAGTGACGGAGTAAATATCTTGGTATCTACAAAATCTGTTAATAATCAGATAATCCTAAGTCCTTACAGTAAACCTACAGTATAGCTTTCCTTACTTGAGCATTCGAGTAAACAAACACCTCTTGATATGAATATCACATAATTACACACCAACCACACATTTTGAACTACGTATAACTGTCTAGATCTGTTCATTAAACACGTTCGTTACGATTTACACCAAACATTGCTTCGAATTTACCATTATAAGATATTTATTTTCTCAAAAACGAAATATTTGCAGAACTCATTTGCACAGATTAGGAGAAAGTAACATTTCGTAACCCTAGATTGTCTATGAATCGTTGAGGTGGGGACAGGCGAATGAGTGACCTTAGATGAATGGATTGAATCCATGGAACTAGGAATTACCCATATATAAAGAAATTGATAGATTGATATTTTGTTTTCTTTATAGTTTGGAAAATCTAAAAACATTTTTTAGACATTAATTTTATCCAAATTATTATTACTACTGATTTTTTTAAAATAATTATTTATATCACAATATTACCCACAGTAGGGTTAACTTTAAGAAATGAAGATTCCTATTTAATATAAATTTGCTTGAAAAATTGCCTAGGTAATTTTAATCCTTTAAATTGCCTAATAACATCTTGGAATACCCAATTGCACAAAACATACAATTGCACACCATACTTACGCAAATTTTTGGCATCCTAAAAACGACCTCTGTGATACCAATGTTACCCACCTCCCCAGTAGTAGTATTGTCAACTTACTATATTTTCAGACTGCCAGGGATTAGAAAATTGCAATACCCATACCGGTATCGAAACAATACTCTTACCATACGTTATTTATGAATTACCGATAGTTTTAAAAAAGCGTTAAAAAGAATCAATCTTTTTAAGGAAATCATATTTTACTATCACCCTTATGCCTTTAACGATATCTAGGCGACGTTAAGTGTGTATAAAATACAATAAATGTGCCAATAACGTTGATGATAACGTTAAAATTATTTTTAACGTTATCATCAACGTTATTTTTAACATTATAAATACTATAATTGAGTTATATACTGTTGATGTTGAGTTGTTGTTGTCTGTTGATGAAGTCGTTGATGTAATAAATTGCCAAACCTATTCTTTGTCTCGTTATCATTCCGCCATTATTATTTACTGAAGAGAAAAGGTAAATAAAAATACACTATTGTTTTTTTCAAGAAAATTGTTTGTATCACAATGATATTTACTTTCGAATAAGACAAAAATCTGATTTGTAGTAAATCTACGTTATTTTTTTCTTGTATATTCCTCTTTTTAATATAATTACGAAAAAGATATTGCTTAGTTACTTTTTACGTCAAATTTGTAGTAATGGTACACATATATGACCGTATTTGTAGTAATGATCAGTTGGGATAAAAATCATTCAGTTTTATAATGCTTTCACATTCGTTCAATGACTCATTTGATAACTTCGCAACCCTATAAATTGTCTTTGGTTAACATTCGGCCATTATTGTTTACTCGAATGCTCAAGTAAGGAAATCTAGACTATAAGTGCACTGCACTGCTAAAAAGTATTGATAACTTTTTTGAAGTATCTGTATAATATTGAAAAATAGATTGTGTCTTAGTATTTACAGCATTTTTGAGAACGTTTTAAAATATGAATAACAAAAAATAAACATGCAGAGAAGGTCAACATAGTATCTTAGAAAAATAATGTCGTAGGAAAACGAAAATCCAACAATCCGACGCAGTATCTTTTTCTTCCAAATATATAAAAAAGTAATTTTGTTATTTTTCGAAATAAGCTAGATCGCTTTCCATCGTCAATATAGGTCAAAGTTTCTAGCTGTATCTTTACGCAAGTACTAAAAGCCTACAAATAGTCAATCTAATAGCAAAGGCATATTATGACTAAAATAACGGCAAGAGCCTCGTTTCCTAGCGCTTCTATATAGGTACCTACCATGTTAAAGATCTCGAACAAAAAAATTTACTCGAATAAAGTAACTCTGTTGTAAATAATTATTAGAAGAACTTATCGAAAGTCGATAATCGATAGTGTCAAATCCCTAAAATGCTTACACATATGATGCGATTGTTTCATGTAATGATAGAGCGTCCCTGTGTGTGAATGTGATTGTGTGCATATACTTTAAGGTAGTGTTTGCTAATTATATTGTGTGCGTGCATAGCGACGTGATGGAAAAATGCACCTGTAGTAAGCAAGTTTTCATGTGTGCTACCTCGCCCCCCACCGTAATGACAGACTTTTTTGCAAATAAATTAGGCGTCAATTCCTCTCCATTGCTGGTTTATTACTCAAAGGCTAAAACCCTACCTATAGCCGTCTCCACCACCCCTATAACGGCCCCTTTCCTCACATCTATTCAATTTAACCACAAACACGACAGACAAACACCATCGTGAGGGTAGTTATCACAAACATCTAAATATTAATTAGATAGATAGATAGATAAAAGTTTTATTTGTTCACGAAAACAATTCAATTTTACAATATTCGCTTACAGACGTAAGTAAAGCTATTGCATAAAGTAGTTCGTGAACAAATAATTAATCAATTACACTCTTTGAGTAATAAACCAACACAGGAGAAGAATTGACGCGCGTACCCCTCTGTAAGTTGGGTATGAGCAGTGCTCATACTCGTTATATAAAACTGTTTGACTCGAGTCATGCGCCTGTCAACTACGTATGGTTAGCGGAGAATGAGCTCCGCTATAAATGCCGAATATGAGAGTATTTTCTTCTAAAAAAATATTTAAAACATCCAGTTTACTAAAGAATAACATTTATTTACTTCTGATGTATTATTTTATCCAAATAATGCAATACTTATGCAGAAAACTTAAGAAAACTGTCGATCTGAAAATGTTGCTACTTAATCGTACATGAAATAATTTGGGGAAAATATTGAAAATTAATCTTCCTACTTACTATTCGTTTAGAGACCTTTATCTTGAACTGCATTATAAATTGATCCCATAGAATTAAAATCACGATAGAATAGGAAGGGGTGAACGACTAATTTATAAGCTTTAAGTAAAATATGACTAGATATATAAATACGAACTTTGATCGTCTGTGGGATTATCAAATAATGATAAAAAATTCTTTCTATAAAACCGACTTTAAACGCCACTACAAAGTATAAAACAATTTTAATTTGTACATGTATGTTGAAGTCGGGCGGGCCTAAATATAAATGATGAAACTAATGCGCGACGCTAGCCCAACTTTGCCCGATCGGCGTATGAAGTCGGTTTTTTAAAGATATTTTTTTTACATTATTATTTTAAGCTTTTTTGTGTATATCTCTGATCGCGAGCAATTTGCTCTTAATCATTGAGTTCCTTCCTCCATCACCGAAGATATGAATCATCTTCTCTTCACCTTTTAAATAGGCCCAACCTTATTATGCTTTCTTTCAAAAAAAATTGAAATCGGTTCAGATTTGACGTAGTTATGGAGTAACATCTAACATTATATCAACAAAAATTTATATGGGAACCACCTCTGAAGTATGCCCTACTAAACAAAAAAAAATTATCAAATTCCATTCATTATTTGGCGGAATAATTGGGTAACAAATATACAAAAAATTCAAATTGAGAACCTCCTCCTTTTTTGAAGTCGGCTAAAATGATTGCATTATTATAACGATCGCAATGGTGTCTGATTGGCTGGTACTCTCCCACTATTGTTTAAAATGCATTGATGCAGCTAGAGCTCCATAAACTCAGCGAATTCATAAAATTAGTTTTTTTACTCAATTATTTCAAAATTTATAGGTATATATTTCCATATAGCCAGTGTGATATGATTTTCTAAATATATAAAATGAAAAGGTGACTGACTCACTGATTTATCAACGCATATCTACTATGACGTAGGCATCCGCTAAGAAAGGATTTTTACAAATATAATACAAAAAATAATGAAAACGAGACTAAAAAATTGTTTAATAATAATGATAAGTTCTACGTAAGTCTTTCTTACTCGAAAATTAGGACTTTAATTTTATGAAGTCGGCCACACCGCAATAAAATTAGGGCTGGACAGCAAGATTTCATATGTCGATATTGGTGGGGGGATTGTATAAATTATTTATACCGAGATATTTTTATCGTCTTACTAATGGTTCATTGACGAAAAAAAATATTTAAATTCTATACATATTTGGTTCATTAAAACTTGGCAATTGAATTAAAGTACCCATACTTCTTATTCATCCCGCTAGGTTTACCGGAAAGCTAAATAGCTTGGCGGTGTTTTATAACAGATGGGGTGGCCACTATAGCCATGGCGGCAGCCTAGCATTACAAACAAATATACACTTCGTTCAGATGAAGTAGATGAAAAAAATAAGCCTTCCAAGTAAAGTATGTAGGTACAAGTTTTAACTTACCAATCATAACTTTAAATAATTTTTTTTTTAGGGTTCAGTTTTTACTTTTTATGTTTCCTCCATACTGGACTGAGAGAATATTATTGAACGCTGGAAAACGATCTTGTAAATCGAAAAAGTGAACTTTAAACCAGAGCCAATAACGTTTTAAAAAATCATAACAGCTCATAATAAGCTATCAGGAGCAGATTTTTTTCAAAAAGCATATTTTTTAATGTAACACATCAGATGATACTAATTACATATATAATTCTAAAGTAGAATTACTTTAGTTTTATACATTAGTTTTATATCAATTTCGACTAATAGTTTTTCAATTTCAAGAAGCAATGTTGCTGTAACTTGGTATTTGAATACATATGAAACCACGAAATAACTCTAAACTCTGAAATGCTAATTATGCTGTATTTATTTTTAAGGAAACATGATGTAGTCCTAACAGTTTGTACTTAATATACTTTTTAGAAATAGATACATCGTAAATTTCGCTTTAAACATAAATAAAACAAATGATGTTTCATTAAAAATGCTGTATGTTTATTTAAACAAGATTACTTAAAAAATCAATGTGTTCAATATTAATACCCACTACGTATTCAAATAAAAATTAAATGTCTCTCAACTTAATAAACAATATTATTAAAAATCTATGACAAAGTACAGCACTCCCTGGTGGCTTATAACCTTAAATCATAACTAAACAGCTGCTCTAAGGTGATATACTGTGGTACCTACAGCATGCTTTCAGCATGAGATTGAGAGTATAGTGACGGAGTAAATACCTTGGTATCTACAAAATCTGTTAATAATCAGATAATCCTAAGTCCTTACAGTAGGTACACCTAAGTGCACTGCACTGCTAAAAAGTATTGATAACTTTTTTGAAGTATCTTTATAATATTGAAAAATAGATGGTGTCTTAGTATTTACAGCATTTTTGAGTACGTTGAAAAATATTAATAACAAAAAATATAATATAAACATGTAGAGAAGGTCAACATAGTATCTTAGAAAAATAATGTCATAGGAAAACGAAAATCCGACAATCCGACGCAGTATCTTTTTCTTCCAAATATATAAAAAAGTCATTTTGTTATTTTTCGAAATAAGCTAGATCGCTTTCCAGCGTCAATATAGTCCAAAGTTTCTAGCTGTATCTTTACGCAAGTACTAAAAGCCTACAAAGAGTCAATCTAATAGCAAAGGCATATTATGACTAAAATAACGGCAAGAACCTCGTTTCCTAGCGCTTCTATATACCTACCATGTTAAAGATCTCGAACAAAAAAATTTACTCTCGAATAAAGTAACTCTGTTGTAAATAATTATTAGAAAAACTTATCGAAAGTCGATAATCGATAGTGTCAAATCCCTAAAATGCTTACACAAATGATGCGATTGTTTCATGTAATGATAGAGCGTCCCTGTGTGTGAATGTGATAGTGTGCATATACTTTAAGGTAGTGTTTGCTAATTATATTGTGTGCGTGCATAGCGACGTGATGGAAAAATGCAACTGTAGTAAGCAAGTTTTCATGTGTGCTACCTCACCCCCCACCGTAATTGACAGACTTTTTTGCGAATAAATTAGGGGTCAAGTCCTCTCCATTGCTGGTTTATTACTCAAAGATTACACTAATGTAAGCGTACAAGAAATATTTATTCGATCAGGGCGCGATTGCTATTGCAGTCCCTCAATCAAATACTAAAGCATTTACTAGTCGGATGAGTCTGGCAGTGACTGAATTCTATCACGCTGTCAAAAATGTCAAATGTCGATTTAATTAGAATAATATTAACTCGAATCTGACACGAGATGTCCATTGCTGAACAAAGGTCTCCTGCATGGACTTCCACAGGCTTGTCTTGCGCTGCCTGAATCCAGCGGCTCCCGGCGACTCGTTTGATGTCGGTCCACATAGTGGGGGGGTCTGCCAACATTAAAGCCGACAAAGTTATAACCAGTTATAACCTAGTTTTTATAGTTCGTTGTCCTCGCTAAATCTTTCACGCCGGGCGTGTACTTACGCGAATCATCATCGTCATCAGCAACCCATCAACAGCTCACTACTGAGCACAGGTCTCCTTTCAGAGAAGGGTTATAGGCCATAGTCCACCACGCTGGCCCAATGCGAATTGGCATTTGGCCAGCAAATTGGCATTGACTTCACACATTTTTGAGAACATTATGGAGAAGTCTCAGGTGTGAGGTTTCCTTCGCCATTGAAGCATGTGACATTTAATTCCTAAATCGCACATAACTGAAAAGTCAAGTGATGCGTGCCCAGGATCGAACCTGCGACCTCCCGAACAGGAGATCACAGTCCTACCCACTAGGTTATCTCTGCTGATGCTACGCGAATGCTAATAATAAATTATATTAGCAACGCGCGCCGGCCATGTAACTAGAAAAGTAATGTATCACTTCTAGTGTTTTTATTACATTTTTGGGATAAAATGTAACTTGGTTTCTAAATTGTCATCAACTATTTAGGCACTTAGGTTGAACTAAACTATTTGCAGCTTTCTCATTAATGAAAAATACATAATAGTATGTAAATTTTTAAACTCTTATTTAAGCCTGTATTATATTAATGAATAAAAATTAATTAATTTAATATTAAGATAATTTTATATTTATTAGTAATTGATACAAGTTATTTTAGGCTAAAATTCGATAGGATTAGCTCCTAAAATATCCAAAGGAACAGATCAAACTAATGAAAAAGCTTCTTTTGCAGAAATCAAACACGAAGTAGCGCCAAAGAAGGAAAAGAAGAAGCAAAAAGCGAAAACAGATGAAAATAAAGACGAGGAACAGGAGATTCCCGAAGTGCCCCTCCCAAACGCGGGCCAAGTTGCCACGAGCTTTGAAAGCAAACCCAAAGCGTCCAAACGGTTCCTACTGCCTACCATACGGAAGCAAATATCGCGTTGCAATGCGCACTGCTTAAGAAAAATGGCAGAAAAACTTATTAAACCTGAAGAAAGTGTCGAAAATAATCAAGAAATCGAATTAGAAAAAAATCCAAATGTTGAATTAAAATCCGAAGAAATTGATACAAACGATGATCTTAATAATGAGACTAAAGCTAATGGTGATCATGAAAACGATGAAACTGAAGCCAATGATGAATTAAGAACTGAACAAGTTGGAAAAAACGAAGTGAAAGTGAAGGGGAACATATATCTAGAGTTTTGGAAGATTTTCGGTAACACGAATGATTTAAATGAGATGCTGGATTTGGAAAGTGAGTAGTTTTATTATATTTTTGGTGTTATGATTATACATATTATGTCTCTCTACCAAAATTGGGTAGAAATATCCATCTTATTACAAATGACCATGCAAAAAATCATCCCCACCCATCAACAGATTTCAAATGTATCTCAATTACATAATGGTAGCTGATGATTTTTAGGGTTCCGTACCCAAAGGGTACTAACGGGACCCTATTACTAAGCCTACGCTGTCCGTCCGTCCGTCCGTCCGTCCGTCCGTCCGTCTGTCAGCGGGCTGTATCTCGTAAACCGTAATAGATAGACAGATGAAATTTTCACATTTTATGTATTTCTATTGCCGCTATAACAACAAATAATAAAAATTAAATTAAATTAAAAAAAATAAATTAAAATATTTCCATGAGTACATGGAAATATTTTTTTTTTAACGGAACCCTAAAAGAGCGAGGCCCGACTCGAACTTGGCCGATTTTTTACTATGACATCCGTCGTAGGATTGGGGTTTTCATGCAAATCGAGTTAGAACTATTATTTACTACCTGATGCCAGCGAATTCGTCCGCGTGGATTCAGTTTTTAAATCCTTCGGGAACTCTGATTTTCCGGGAACTCCTGTGCATGATGGTGACCCCTTAGATAAGTTAGACATTTAATGATGTGTTTTTGTATAGTTTATAAGTAATGTACATAATGTATAACTTTTGGAGTCCTAATAAATAAAACAAATAAATAAGTACAGTTGCGTGCCTGTCAAAGCCTAGGTGGGAGCGGGCAGGCGCGAGCATTGCGCTCGCTCACATTTATACAGATACGACACACACACAACCATAAGTCAGTCGCCCTCGTGAATTGCAAGAACTATAACGAAAACGCTCCAAATTAAAAACGTCTGTATTGAATTTGTGACTTTAAAGCGATAGTAATATGGTTCATTTCACTTTGATACACAGTGCATCGCCACATCGAGCTGAAGAGGTTCGAAGCCTGGAGAATGCTGTCGATATTCCGCGGCCACATCGACCCCATGATGCAGGCCGCGGCGCAGCGGGACGAACTGTGTCCCTTTCTGCTCAGCATAGCACCCTGCGTTTCTTTTAAGTGAGTATTACTAGTATCTTCTCTTCTTCTTTATCAACCGATAGACGTCCACTGTTGGACAAAGGTCTCTTGCGTGGACTTATACAGGCCTCGGTCTTGCGCTGGTTGGATCCAGTGGCTCCGTGCGACTCGTTTGATGTCGTCGGTCCACCTAGTCGGGGGTTTGGGTCGGGGTCGCCACTCGCGCACGTTGAGACCCCAACGACCATCGGCTATGTGCCCGCCTATTTCCACTTCAGTTTCGCGACTATGCTATGTCGGTGACTTTGATCTGTACTTGGTGATTACTATTGTACTGAAATTTTATTGTAAGTGGGCAGAAAGCGATGTGGGTTGATAAAACAACTTTTAGTACTCAAAATAGATCTTAAATTTTTCTATTCATCAAATTTTATCATTGGTATTTTAAAAGCTATTACAGCTTTAAAAAAGTGACATTTATCACTATTTATATTACATATTATATGATCATAGACATTATATAAAATGAAATAAAAAAGTACAGTACTATATATGTATAAATATGGCAACATTATTTTACAAAGTGACTGCCAGTTCGCTCCAATGAATTATTGATTACACTATAAGACAGCAAACTCATTCTAGGTACTGGAAGGATGTCACACAACTTTTTTTGGCCCAAATCGAAAGAGTAGATGCCAAAGGAGAGGAAGATAAAATAATCGGTAAGTAAATTATATTTCTAGCTGTCTGTGGCTTATGGTTGTTTAGGTTATGTTTATTTAGGTTTCTTCCTCTTCTTTTTCAATTGAAGGACAAACCAACAAACATACACGCTTTTGCATTTATAATATTGATATTATAAATAGTGTGTTTATTGGTTTGTCCTTTGATCACGCCGCTACAGAGCTAAAGATCGACGTGATTTTTTGCATGGGTAGTAGTAGTTGAGGACCTGGAGGGTGACATAGGCTACTTTTTATGCCAGAAAATAAAAGAGTTCCCGAGGGATTTTAAATACTAAATCCACGCTGACAAAGTCGCGGGCATCAGCTAGTGTAATTTTTTTTATTTATTTATTTATTTCCCAACTTACAACTAGCATTACAGGATTTTTCCTAATTCACTAGTGAAGCTTAATTCATTCTTATTCTAATATAATGTCAAACTAATTATTATTTATTATAACATATAGACCACAAAGCAATCCTTGTGAATTCACCCAGAGTGCACCAAAACAGATCTGTTCTCTCAGCTATGACGTTAAGGGTTAGAATCGCGCGCGTCAGCGGCGCCTTCTTGAGCAAGTTAGTGCGGCCGCACGGCACCGCCAGCAGCGGTGGTCTGCGCCTCCGCCACACATACCGGTCTGGGACACGGAGACTGACCTGTCCTAAAACGTCTGCGTTAAAAAACTTCCCCCTAATTATTTTAAAAATATACAATACAAGTGCTAGTTCCCTCCTAACCCTTAATTCATTATATCCAACCATACCTAGAACAAATAAGGTTGGGTACATTAATGGGTAGTATGGGTATACCCCGTATAGCCTCATATATAAGTACCTAACAAATTTATTTTGCACCCGCTCTAACATAAGGCTATATTTAGCCTCATGTGGAGCCCAAATGACTGAGTTACTTTCTAATAAAATAATATAATGTAAAGCCCGGCTTCACGCTCCGTGCATTAATTGAGAACTCCAATCTTCCGCAAGTCGACGAACTGCGCGGGATACCGTCTTTCCTTCTACACTCACGCGCTTAACGAAATAAAAAAAAAGTCTTTTTATTCAGGAATAAAACAGCCACATACATATCTATTTAACACAAAACAATAGCGCATTTGTAACTTAAAACTACGGGTGGGTGGGTCCACACGGCTCAAGATGTACAAAAGGTTATATATTTTACTAGACGATGCCCGCGACTTCGTCCGTGTTGATTAAGGTTTTTTGATTCCCACGGGAACTCTTTACTTTTCCGGGATAAATTGTAGCCTATGTGTTAATCCTGGGTATGAGCTATTTCCATTGCAAATTTCAGCCAAATCCGTTCAGTAGTTTTTGCATCAAAGAGTAACAAACATACACAAAGATACATAAACTTTCGCCTTTATAATATTACTAGCTGATGCCCGCGACTTCGTCCGCGTGGAATTAGTTTTTCAAATCCCTCGGGAACTCTCTAATTTTCTGGGATAAAAAGTAGCCTATGTGTTAATCCAGGGTATAATTTATCTGCATTTCAAATTTCAGCCAAATCCATCCAGTAGTTTTTGCGTGAAAGAGGAACAAACATACACATAGACACACATACTTTCGCCTATATAATATTAGTGTGATATCTATATAAATAAAAATGAATGTTGGTAAGCGCATAACTCAAGAATGGATGGACCAATTCGGTTAATTTATTTTTTGTATGTTCCCTAAGGTCCACGGAAGGTGTTAATAAAAAAAAAAAACAAAAAAAAACAAAAAAAAAAATTTTTACTTTTAACTTTTGACAGAACGAAGTCTGTCCGGGCAGCTAGTATAATATATAATTATATTTTATTTCTACGCGAACCATATTATTTCTACGCATTACAGCCAAGAAGAGCACATAGCGCAATTTCCAACCCGACTACAGTTTCATATGAGTGTACAGTTTTATACCTATTATTATTAATTTATTAGATTCAGACTCTTCTTGTCTGAAAAGCATTGCAAACTAAATATAAAAAATATAAACTAACGAAGCACTAACAAAACACTTAACACTCACTAAATAACTACGCAAACGGGCTTGTGCGGGTAAGCGCCTATATACATATTATAGTAAGACGGAGCGTGTAGCCGGTACGACTAGACGCTCAGTTGAACTCAACGAAGGACGAAGTCGCGGGCACTTAGTATGACTTGAAAGTGCGTTTGTATATGCCTAAGGACCTCATAAGTAGGCTCAGAATCATTCAGTGGGCGATGGAGAGGATTGTCCATAAGTGTCAATGTAAAATATACCTTTAACCTACACCTGCTCGGAAAGTACCTTCTGATTTGCGTCATATCGGAAAAGAGCGAGAAAGAAAATACGTCTTTACGTGGAGGCAAATCTGCGGGCTGAAAAAATGTATGAAATTTCATTACTTACGTGCTTTAGCGGGCTGAAAAGTTGTATGAAAATCCATTACACACGTGGTTTTTTTTTTAATTTTTGATAAAATCAGTTCAGTAATACCAATACTTAAAAAAATTATATAAAAAAAAAATAGAACTCTGTTTCAACAAACAAGACTCTTTATTTTCATAGTAAGTATCTAATAAATAAATAATTAGAAAAATGTATAAAATAGTGACTAAATTATAACTAATAATAATCTTTATAAAGAGGATTCTTTAAACTATATCAGTAAACGAAGTTCCATATTTTATTACATACTTATTCTATGAAATATAATAAAACTGATTACAAAGTTAAGAAAAAAAACAAATTGTTATCTTGTTGTTCCTGGTCTGTGGTTACTGGCCACTTGCGTTTTCTACAAGTCATACCTACGTATTTTAAAAAAAATGAAAAATTTCGCGCGAGTCGCATTACTTTGTTATATCTAAATTTTGAATTTATAAAATTACAAGCTTTTAGTAGAAACCATAAACTTTACTCTATATTAAGAACTCAAAATGTCTATTGGTGATAGCAGTGTGAATTCAAAATGTCTGTGTATATTGAAAAATGAATGTCCCGAGAAATCTAAAAATCGATAAATACAACAAAGCATTTTATGAAGATTTACTACAGTGGAAAAGCGGGAAAAAATTCTACCATGAGTTTTTTAGAGTTGAGTTGAGTTTGAGAATTGTAAATATTTTTATAGATATTAATTTCAATTAAATGATTTGTCTATTATTTTCCTCGTAGGTGTAGTATAAAGCACTATGTATCACTCGGGAGAAAGTGCGATTCCTTACTCGGGTGTATTAAGGCCCTCGGCTGCGCCTCGGGCCCCAAATGACACCCTCGTATGTAATCGGTCACTTTCACCCCTCGTTGAACAATGTACTATTACATTGCGAACATTTTTTGTGACAACCTCTTTATAACTAACTAGCTGATGCCCGCGACTTCGTCTGCGTGGATTTAGTTCATAACATCCCGCGGGAAATCTTTGTCACCCTCCAGGTTCTCAACTATACCTATCCAATAAATCACGTCAATCCGTAGCTTTGTAGCAGGAAACATTTGATCGTCTTGCTCGCGGCATTGTTAATGATGATTCAAAGAGAAAACATATTACTGATGATATTATCAATTACGTTAAATAATTACGTTAAATAATAATTGTTTTTACCATAATTAACCAAATACAAAATTACGTTTAGCTGTCATTTACGTTTTGTTCTTCCACTGTCATTTTCGTTTTTTTATTCCATGTCAGATGCATTTTTGTTATACCAGGTTTTATATTGACTTGACGGAAACGCGGTCGAACGAGATAAAAAGTATCCTATGTCCGTCTCCTGGTTCTAAGCTACCTCTCCACCAATTTTGAGCCAAATCGGTTCATCCGTTCTTGAGTTATAAATAGTGTAACTAACACCACTTTCTTTTATATATATAGATTTTCAACTATCAAGAAAAAGTGTAAATACCTCTAATTAACGAATTTTGTCAACCCAAAACCTTTATACCCACCAGTTATTTTCGCACCAATGTATGACCCTTAATCCCATAGTATGTGATTCATGTCGCGACAGGTTTCGACATACTTTTACCTCTTTTTAACAAATTTTAGACCAACCAAACCTCAACATAACAAACCTCAGTTTAACGAATTACTTGATATAACGAATATTTACTTGTTTCCTTCCGATTTGTTATATCGGGGTTGCAATGTATTTACATTTATTATTCTTTATTATACTAGGTATCTTATTTATAATTATATATTTATTTTGTAAAATATTGTTCTTATTATTTTGTTGCATTTGCCCCTTCATATATGTATTTATATTCTTTCAAGAATTAATTAGTGTACACCCTGTAATTTTCTTTCTGCTAACCACGGGTTGCCTGGTAGAGATCGCTTTTTAGCGATAAGGCCGCCTATTGTACTCTGTTTCTTTTAAGTTACATACGTATGTTGTTTTCTTTCTGTTGGTGTACAATAATAGCTATTTATGCAACTGCATCGTAATGAGGGTCATTTTAAATCGAGTGCTGTTTTTTGATACGAGGCTTGCCGCGTATCAAAATAGGATAGTACGAGAATTAAAATGACTAATTACGTTCAGTTGCATACAAGATTTTATCTACAACAAGGAAAATAAAATCATTAACAAAATACGCCGTAGGCTCAATAAAGTAACAAAAAGTAACTCCGTAAGCCGCCACCAGCCGCCTGTGGCGCCTCTGTCGTATGAACGGTACAAAAGTGCCAGAACTCAGAGCCTTAGCTTTAGGTATCCTATTTTAAGAAGATAACCATTTCGATTCAGCTCCCATACAACGAGCTGCATCGAAATGAGAAGCAAAACCGAAAGAGGGTTCATTTCGATTCAGCTGTCAAATTCGAAATTGGAACTTTTCGATGTTGGAGTAGATAAAGTATATTTCAATTCAATTTCAATTTCAAGAAGATGTATATGAATCCCCCTTGTGCTATGTGGGCAGAGGGCACCGCGTACGGCGGGCGCGTGTTCCAGCGCGCGGCGCTGCTGCTGGCGCTGCACGACGTGAACGGCGCCGTGGCCGCGCTCGTCGCCGCGCGCCTCTTCGCCGAGGCCTACGTGCTGGCTAGGGCGAGGTGATTATAGTTTGTTCACAATAAGAAAGTGCGTGGCCAAACAGAGAAATAACGCTACGATTTTAACATGGCAACCTACGCAAGCCACTTGACAAGTGTCAAACTCTGCAGTGTGACGATTCTCTAAAAATGACATGTCGCATGTGGCACCATTTTCACGATAGATTTAGGATTGGTAGCATAGTCGCTACTAGATACTGTCAGCGTACTAGGAAATGGTGGCAATTCATAGTACGCCGGAATTGGCGTAACCACATAGTCTCATAGCAACTAATATTATGTTGTTTTCACACAACTATGATATTACGATGCATGCCGCATTTATGGAGCTATTGTTTGTAGGAAGGGCGGTATCTAGTAACGAAGATCTCCTAAATCTATGACTTTGACATTGATGCAGTGATTTGATACCAAAATTACGGAATCGAGCTGGGAATTGTATTGCCCGCCTAACAAAAAAGGTAAATGAGCACAACAGCGCCCTCCAATTCTAGGCACATAGTTATTGTGAACAGAGTATACAAACATTCTTTATTGTGTAAGACATAGATTCAGAAGTGGAACTTATCACTCAAAAACTAATCACGCCTTAAGAGAATACATCTCTTAAAACGCTAAAACCCTACCTATAGCCGTCGCCACCATCCCCAATAACGGCCCCTTTCCATAACCATATTTGAGGGAACGTAACAACCCGCATCACACGACACCACCGCAGAAATGTTAAAGAGAAGATATGCACTTGCAGACACATGGACGCTGTGGCGCAGGTAGTGCTGCAGGCGTGGACGGCGGATTGCCGGCACGCGGGCCGACACGACCTGGCCGCTATGTGGTGAGGGATAATATTATTAGTCGATTTATTATTAACAAAAAAGCTAAGTATATCGCTGCCTTGGAAGAATACTGTTGCAACTCAAAAATGCTATTTTTTTCAAAGGAGCTGATTGAATTTTACTATTATTTAAAACTGTTATGACTTTTGACCTATAGCACTTTTATTGGTGGAAATTAAATAAAAACAAAGAAAATTTATTATTATGATCTTTGCTGAGTATGTATAATTTGGATCATTCTTCTTGAACTAACTTGAAATTGTGGTATTTTGTAATAATACAGTATTCTTCCAAAGCAGCGATTATATAATTATACTAGATGACCCGGTGTAGAATAGAATAGAAATATTTTTTATTCAAATAAACTTTTTGCAAGTGCTTTTGAATAGTCTGGCTCTACCACCGGTTCGGAATGCCCTTCCTGCCGAGAAGAACCAGCAAGAAACTCGGCGGTTGCTCTTTTCAAAACAAGTTCACAATACAATAGATACTATGCTGTGTATGCAGTGTTTTCACAATGAGGGAAGTTCCAAAAAATGCATACTGACTAACTTCTATCTTAAGATGTAATTCGTATCACCTAACGACATTAAAACTCTCCCTTCGCTAAAATGGCTGAAAATTTTGATAGGTTATGTCAGCTAGGCTTGCCAGTTTCATTAAGTTTAATACGTGCTTCAATTCGAGTAGACCCGAGTCTACCGTACCGAATTAAATTATTTATTTATTAGAAAAAAAGATCACACAATTTATCTTACATAATAATATTCTGTACATATTTGATAAACTCGCTAGCAGAGACGCTGGGTTAGGTTTAACCCAGGAATTTTGTAATTTTGACAGAAGCTTTATACGAAATCTGTCAGAGCAGCAGCTAACTCCGGGTTAAAAGGATAACCCTGCGTTTCTGCAAGCGGGCCATAGTGGCGTAAAAATTACCCACCTTCAGTAGATTAGCCTATAGAAGATTTTAACGTATTTCTTTCGAAGTGTAGATTTGGTTATCTATATATATAAAAGAAAGTGGTGTTAGTTACACTATTTATAACTCGAGAACGGATGGACCGATTTGGCTGAAAATTGGTGGAGAGGTAGCTTAGAACCAGGAGACGGACATAGGATACTTTTTATCCCGTTCGACTGCGTTTCCGTCATGTCACTAAAACGTGGTATAAGAAAAACGCATCTGACATGGAATAACAAAACGCAAATGACAGTGGAATAACAAAACGTAAATGACAGCTAAACGTAATTTTGTCTTTGGTTAAGTATGGTTAAAAAATTTGACAATTATAAAAAGTGTTATAATAAAGCATTACCTACTGATGATATAAATGCGAAAGTGTGTTGGTTTGTCCTTCAATCACGTCGCAACAGAACAGCGGATTGATGCGATTTTTTGCATGGGTATAGTAATGGATGTAGTAGTGGTTCCTCAGACCGGGAGAGCTACTTTTTATCTCGGATAATGAAAGAGTTCCCGCGGGATTTTTAAAAACTAAATCCATGCGGACGAAGTCGCGGGCATCAGCTAGTTTTTTATATTTTATTTGTTTCCAGTTATTTGGCATCAGGGGACCTGTATAACGCGGCGGTATCATTGGCCAAGTCAAACGACCAAGAACTCCTGAGCCTCGCTGCGGATTTGGCTAAAGCCTCCGGGCAGCCGACTTTCGCTACACACATCGAAGACAAAAAGTCGCTTATCGTCAGCGAAACTCCAGAGGCAGACGCTCTTGAACATTTAAAGGAACTGCCCTCGAAAATTGATTTGTTGAAAGATAGCATCGAAATAGAAGTAGGCACTTGTGAAACTGAAGACTGATTTTGCTAAAAGTAAAAAGAAAACGAACTTTGCGCAGGAAACAGTGCGTTTTTTAAGTACCATTCTATACCATTCCACCAGCTTATGTACAGCCTGTCGGTACGAGTTTTCACACATCTCGAGAAAGTTTGGTTTTGAAGTCATCATTACGCTGTAAAGATGATGCATATGTTACGGTAAATGTAATAAATTGAAAATTATTAATAATTACCAAGATTGATGTTATAGTGATAAATTATTTATTCATAATATTATGGATTATTATTGATAATTACATCTTACTTTTGGTAAATGTAATAAATATTTTATATTTTCTGGGTGGTTATCAAAAAAACACTTTGAAAACTGGCGAAGGCAGAGCAAAGCGCAGCGCGCGAAGACTCCGCCACGAGTTTATTTCCTATATACACACAAACCACAAATACTTGGTCCCGGAAATCCTCACTGTTGGTTAGGTTTGAAGGATATGGTAGGAGCAGAGCGCAGTACCCGCCAGTCTTCGAGGTTATTTTTTTATAACCAACCAGAAATACTTGCACCCGGCAATCCTTACTGATGGTTAGGTTAGAAGCACAGCTCCCGCAACAGCCTTTGTAGGTTATTTATTTTTGTAACCACCCAGAAGTTTTTGTACCCGGAAATCCTTACTGTTATTCTTAGTTGGGTTCGCAACAGCCGTTCGTCGTTGTTTTTATTATCTTCTTTCTTCTTTATTTACCAATAGAAGTCCACTGCTGGACAAAAGTATCTTGCGCGGACTTCCACAGGCTTCGGTCTTGCACAACCTGTATCCAGTTGCTCCCTGCGACTCGTTTGATGTCGTCGGTCCACCTTGTGGGAGGTCTGCCAACACTGTGCTTCTTGGTGCAAGATCGCTACCTTGGGACCCCAACGACTATCAGCTCTTCGAACTATGTGCTCCGCCCATTTCCACTTCAGTTTCGTAAATCGCTGATCTATGTTGGTGACTGGTTCTCTTCATTTCTGATTTATCTCGCAGGCACATTCCAAGCATATCTTTCAATTAAATAAACTATTGTTTTTTATAACCACGCAGAATACTTGCACTTACAACAGTTATAAGTTTAATGGAGTCGGGCGGGGAAAGAGGATTTTACATTTCGTTTCTTCTTTGTTTCATTACTTTTACCGAATACATTTGTGAATTATTAATAATAACCGATAAAAGTGATGAAATTCATAGTTTTTATCACATTTACCAAATCATGAGGTTAATAATCACTGAATATTATTAATAATTACCACATTTATCATATTTACCGTAACATAATATGTAAAAATTATTTTTAAAAAACCGACTTAAAACTAGCTTAAACTAAAACTTAAACTTAAGGCTAGCTTCGTGCATTGACTTCATCGTTGCTATTTAGGCCCGCCCGACTTGAACATACGTGTACAAACTAAAATTATTTTATACTTTGCAATAGCGTTTTTTTTAAATAAATGAAGATATAAATATTACTTTAAGCTTTTTAGTGTAGCTTCATATGATGAAGTCTACTTTTCAAGTATGGGATATAATATAATATGTATTATATCCCAAGATATTAATTAATATCGCTCGCCTTGCTTTGAAATTGCACCCTTTACACTTGAGTATGATATATTACATCCCAAACTATGAATATTTTTTCGACCGACCGATATATCTCCGCACCCCGCACACCGCTCACCGTTCACCCCCCTGCGACCCGCGGCCGCGTTATTTGATTGGCGGATTCAGTGACGATCGTTACTTAACTGGTCGATAAAATATATAGTGTAAACGTCAATCGCGAGATGTAATTTATATTTTGGGATGTAATTTATATTATATCCCATAGTGAAAAGTCAGCTTAAATCTACACACACTCTGATCGCGAGCGATTAGCTTCTATTCATTGAAGAGTTCCGTCTCCTCTATCACCGAAGATATTAAATCAGATCGTCACCCAAAAAAAAATGGGACCAACATGACGGTATAAAATGTAATCGGTTAAGATTTGACGAAGTTTTGGAGTAACATCGCCAAAAAATAAACAAAAATACGCATCGGATGGAGATACCTCCTCCTTTTTTTTGAAGTCGGTTAGAAATGGTCCTTAATACTCTTGTTTTAAGTTTTGAATTCGGACTTCGATATACAGAAAGCGTCCTAAGCGGAAAGATTGTGAAATACTTTATTATTACTTTTTGTTTTATAAATCGCTAAAATTAAATAATTGTCCTTAAGGATGATTATACGGGTCTGCCCGCGAAATTCAAATTTAATTTGGTTTTTCGCAATTTGTAAACTAATACGAGTTGGACGTGAGTTACTCACAAATTAGTCAGTATTTTGATTAATTTCTTAAACTGGTCACTTTCAAGTAAAGATTTCTATGTAAACCTGTGAAGATGATAATTCTACTGGCGCAATTAGAATGTCATGCGCCTACTTTGTCGTATTAGTTTACAAAATGGGAAAAACCAAATTAAATTTGAATTTCGAGGGCAGACTCGTATAATCCACCTTAAAACAAGCACCCTACATCTATTTTTCTTTGGCATCATAAGGTGTCAACTCGAAATCTATCCACGTCGAGAGGTATATCAAAATCGTACTATGGCTTTTATAGAATCAACGCGCGTGTGACGTTACTGTGACGTCCCATCACGAGGATTTGTTTAACCTGAAAATCAGTTCAATTGCGATAAGGAAAAAAATGTAACTCTTTTTATCGTTTTTATTCTGTGCTTTTTTCGTTTTTGTTATTAAATAAAACTACATTTATTTTCATTTAACTTTGTTTTCATGACAATTACCTAGCTACTACTTTAATAAAAGACTTTAAACTTACCGTATGCAAGGAACGATTCGCTCCTTCTGGTCTAGACAAGGTCTAAACTAGCCTAGGCTCGGCCCACGAATGACAATATTTAAGTAAATAGCGACCATAAACTTAGAATACTTAAGGCGAGGCAACGGAGGCTAAGTGAAGAAAACAGGTTTGCTAGATCAAATGTTTTAGGTATATTACTATTAAACGACGGACAACTCTCAGGTCGAATTTGAACATCCTTCTTTTGGTTTTCAATTGAAGTTCTATATTTATTGAATTCTTTAACCCAGAACTTGAACGTTGCCAAAGCGTTTTCAGAACACGCCGCGCTGCCTTCTGCCACACCAGTCTCAATTGGTCTCAATCGAGCGCTTGCTGACGCGTATACAAATTAAATAACTATAATATACTTAAATACAAGAGCGTCGCCAGCCGATTAGTAGCTTCACAGTTGAAGATTTGGCAGCGGTATCTGGATTTCAATGATTAAGCATCTAGTAGTACTACCTACCCTTACCCCCCCCCCCCCCCCCCTTGTCGACGCCCATGCTTAAATATGCTTAAGTACTAAACCAGTCGAATAAAAAGCCACAAAAATTGTTTCCGGTTCAAAACTGTTTGACGGAATCGTTAATCGTTTGTACTTGACAAGTGACAACGTTATTAAAACTCAAGTGACCGACATAGCTCTGATGATTAGCAAGCTGAAGTGGCAGTGGGCAGGTCATATCTTTCGCAGAACCGATGGCCGATGGGGTATAGAACGTGTTCTGGAGTGGAGACCGCGTACCGGCAAGCGCAGTGTAGGACGACCTCCAGCTCGTTGGACCGATGGCCTTAAGGTGGCGGGAAGCGTTTGGATGAGGAAGACGGAGGACTGTGCTTGGTGGCGCGCTCTCGGAAAGGCCTATGTCCAGCAGTGGATGAACACAGGCTGATTTATTGGATTGGTGTAATACATTTGTTTGGTAATGTCTAATTAAAAAATTTAATTTATGTAGAAGACACCCGCCATTCTGACGTCAGAATGGCTGCTCACTTTGATTTCATGTTTTGTCAACATACAAATAAAATACAATTTCCATAGTTTATTACAATTACGTACATTTATTCAGTGTAGTTTGGATGTAATCGGAAAACCTACACCCGTCATTCTGATGGATACCATTGGGTAGGTTGCTCCGAGGGAATAGACAGACATACAGATAGCACACGTCAAACTGATAACACCCCCCTTTTTTTTCGGGGGTTAAAATGCAGAGTGCGCTTACCTGGTATGGACGGGAAAGGGACGGACGAAAAGATCAGATAAAAATGAAACTAACATTCAATCTTAGTCAATATAATCAATCATTAAATACGTATTATAATTTGTTAAAATCATCATAAAAAATCAGCAATTCAGGCTAATTAAAGTAAGCGGAATACTAAGATCAACTCTGTTAACCAAAGATTACGCGTACATCTTAAGTTCTATGCTTATTGTACTTCAACAATTAATTAGAAATGTTAGGAAAATTATAAAATTAGCACAAACTAGGAAATACTGATGTGATATGTATAGAAATAATATAGCATTGCAGCGGCATTACTATAATCAATACAATTATACGTATGACAATGTCAATTTTTCCAGCAAATTAGCAAAACGAAAACATGTACAATAATATCAAATAAATGCTTTTGGAATGCCTCTTACAATGGTTTTAAGAACAATAAATAATTAAGTACTGTGTATTTAGAGAAATAATTATTAATTTGTTTAATGACTTCAAAACAAAGCTAATTTGAGGAAAAATAAAAAAAAGAGTACAGCTTCTGTATTTTTACAATAAGAAAAATTGCAACTTTCAAACTTAAAATGTCATCAAACAATCAGATAAGCTGTTAACAACCGAGAGAACGAACAACCCTTAGAACAATTTAACTAAAATATAACAGTATTTTAGTTAAATTGTTTTTCGTTAAATTGTTTTTAGTTAAATTGTTTTTAGTTAAATTGTTCGGAGGGTTGTTCGTTCTCCCGGTTGGAGTCGCTCAGGGCTTTGCCGCGTTTTTTGCAAATGGTCACCAACTTTGCGTTCATTTTCTTCAGTTTTTGGTTCTCCTTTATGACGTCAGTTATTTGTTGATTCTGAAATTGTAAATAAATAGTATAAGTCACGACTCACGGTTGTTCAATTCCATCACTCATGTTATAAAGACAGCAATAACTCACGCCCAACTCGATATTTTGATTAATTTCTTAAACTGGTCATATTCAAGTACCTAAAGATTTTTATATAAACCTGTGAAGATGATAATTCCACTGGCGCAATTTGAATGCCATAAGCCTACTTTGCCGTATTAGTTTACAAATTGCGAAAAACCAAATTAAATTTTAATTTCGCGGGCAGACCCGTATAATCGACCTTAACCTTCTCGCTGCAAAGTAAATGGAAGTGGTCAGGTCACGAGGCTAGATACATTGACGATAGATGGACTTTGAGATCACTGAAATGGCCTGGACAAGTGGCACTAGAGCGAGAGGCAGGCCTTATGCCAGATGGTCAGACGAAATAGTGGCGATAGCAGGTCAAAGATGGCTAGCTACTGCTCTGGACAGAGAGAAGTGGAAATCCTTGGAGGAGGCTTTTACCCGAAGGGGGTCCATAAAAAAAATCTATGACATACCTACTAAAATACATTAAATTTTTGTACCTTATATTATTTCTATCTTATTGTAATTCTATTATTAATAATGTACTGTAATTGTATTGTACCTATTAACTTTGTATGGAATTAAATAAAGCTTTTATTAATTTCTCTATGTATTATGATACCCGCATACAAAATAAATAGATATAGGACCAAAACGTTATATATTATAAACATAAATATATATACACAGATAAATAAACTTACATATACTTTACACAAATAAATACTTGTAGCGGGCGGAGGATTACGCCCCGGCAGGGGAAACCAGACGGCCGGGGGTTAGGGCGACAGGCTGAGAAACCGACGGACTATCCTAGCCGAGTCCAACGGAACCGCTTTCTGCATCTTGGCCGCGAGCGAACTGCCACGGAATCCCAGTCGCCTCCGATGGAGAGCGAGGCTGACGGGGATCAATCCATTCGCAGAAATGACGATTTGGATGGTTTCAGTGAACTCCACATGTCACATGCCGGTAACCTCGTGCGCCAGATCTAGATCTTCTTCTTCTTCTGTTGCGCGGCTATGCAGGTTCGATGCCCTGTAGCACGTCGACCGTCGCCGGTCCATTGTGCTTGTGTCGACACGGGTCTAGTACGAGCTAGAAGTCCCGTGACGTCATCTGGTTCGGACACGAAAGTTAATGAAATCCGTCGATGTGAAATCTAAAGTTCACTCGTTCCAAAATTTGGCTTGGACAAATTGCAGGTACTTACGGTGTTACCGGAGAAATGTCCAAGCTAGGTGACTGGCTGACTTGTCAGGCGTACCCTCACGCGTCGATGATGATACCCATGTAGCTGGATGGATGATTGTTCGCAAGAGCACTACTAATAATGGCACATGCACAACACAAAACAGCGAGACGTTTCGAGGTTCACCGCGGTGATGAAAGGTTTAACAAAAATTCCGAAAATGAGATAGGTCTTCAATACGCAGCACACAGCTATATCCGCTCATGTCCTTAGTCGATGCCAACTGGGCTGACCACCGGAGACTCGAAGAGACCCGTTAAACTACCGTATGCTCACGAATGAATGAGCTCTGCCATTCGTCCAAACCAAGGAATGAGTAATTGAACGAAAGCGACGGGTTTGAGACAGAATATCGAAACACAAATTATACAAATAGATAACGCGAAAAGCGTACATACCGCCCACCAAAATACAGCTGGTATTTTCCGGATAAATAAGATAAGGTTAGAATGTTGAATGATAATATTAAAAAAAAAGGAAACAAAATTAAAATATATTATTAAATTGTTAGTTAGTAGTTTCAATGGGAAGGGGACATAACTTAACCAGAGGTCGTTTGATAAGACTGTCCTTAGTTTTGACAGTTGCCACACGAGTAATTCCATCGGGGCCCGGATGCAAAGCAATTACCCTGCCCATTGACCAATGCATCGGAATGCGATTATCATCTTTGATGACGACGACTGAATTTAAACTCAATGGTTTGGCTACCTTTGTCCATTTAGCACGTTGCGTGAGTGAGTTTAAATATTCATTTCTCCAACGAGTCCAAAAGTTTTGAAGAAACGATTGGATAAGTTGCCAACGATTTAGGCGGTATAATTTAACATCAGATAAATCCTCATCTGGGACGGCTGTAAGTGGTTCCAGAGTCAAAAAATGTCCTGGGGTCAGAACGTTTAAATCGTTTGGATCTGCGCTCAGAGGGTATAGCGGCCTCGAATTTAATAGCGGCTTCGATCTGCACAAACAAGGTAGTGAGTTCCTCAAACGTTAATACTTGGTTGCCAACAACTCTATAGAGGTGTGACTTCGCGGCCCTTATCTGAATTTCCCACACACCACCAAAATGCGGAGCTGAAGCTGGATTAAACTCGAATTTTATACGTTCGGTATGCGAAGCCTGCTCTAATAATGATAGATAGTTACTAGCACCAACAAAGTTGGTCCCTCGATCTGCATGGATGACGCTACAACGACCACGTCGCCCAACAAAGCGGCGTAACGCGGCCACAAAACCATCAGTTGAGAGGGTAGACACCACCTCAAGGTGGACTGCCTTGGTAGCTAGACAAATAAATAAGCAGAGGTAGGCCTTATCTATTTTGGCACCGCGATGTCTACCGATCTTGATTCGAAAAGGGCCACCAAAATCCACCCCGACCTTAGAAAACGGTTTGATTTGATTCAACCGGACAGCTGGAAGATCACTCATATAAGGTTCCAACGGTTTGGGTTGCGTTCTAAAACATCGAATACATTTCGAAAGGGAACGACGTATAGCCCGTTTGGCTGATAAAATCCAAAAGCGTTGTAGAATTAAGTAGTGTGTGGTGTTCTGTCCTGTGTGACAATGTTGACGATGAACGGATTCGATGAGCTTGGATGTAAACGGGTGATCACTTGGTAAAAGAGCAGGGTATCGTTGTTCATATTCGAGACCAGCGCGGGATAGACGACCGCCCACCCTTAGGATACCCTCCTCATCTAAAAATGGGTTAAGTTTTTGAAGCGGTTTCGTTAAGACTTGTTTCGACCGCAAACGTTCAATTTCGGTGAAAAATGACTCAGCTTGAACAAATTTGACAATGAGCAATAATGAATCGTTCACCTCCGTTTCTGTAATATGTGAATTGGTTTGGCGGTTTTGCGAGTTCTTTAGATTATGAATAAATCGACGCGAATATGCTATAATACGAGTAATTTTTTCTAATGACGAAAAACGCCTCAACAGAATATCGATGGGTGATTCTCGTGGAGTATTTTCTTGAGTGACTAAGGCGACTGATTGCCGTTCTTCAGAATGCACAAGGCTATCTTCAATGTGGGAACACATGGGAACCTTCGACGAGCGGGGCCATTGGTTAGACGGTAACAATAACCAGGACGGACCGGACCACCACAATGAATTGTGGAGGAGATCGTATGGAAGCTGTCCACGGGAGCATACATCCGCTGGGTTATCAGAAGAGCTTACATGATGCCACGCTTCGGAAGGAAACATTTCTTGAATGTGACTCACGCGGTTAGCTACAAATGTAGTCCAGCGAGAAGAGTGAGCGCGAAGCCATGACAAAACGACAGTTGAATCAGACCACAAATAAATGGCGTTAACAGATATCCTGTTGAGGTACGTGTCTAGAACGAATTTAACTAGATCTGCGAGTAGCACAGCTGAGCATAGCTCCAAACGGGGCAAAGAAACTTTCTTGATGGGAGTCACACGTGCTTTATTTAGCGCATAGCAGTCAAACTTGGACAGATCCATCTGCACCTATAGTTCGTAGGTATGTAATTGCTCCATAGGCGAGTTCGGAACTGTCACAGTATCCGTGCAGTTCATAGGTGAGTGCTCCATCGACAGTGAGACGACGAGGTAAGTGCAGATCCTGAAGGATTGGTAGTTGCGCGCAGAAGGTTTTCCAGGCATGGGTTATTTCCTCGGGAGGTTCCTCATCCCAAGAAACCCCTAGAATCCACAGTCTTTGCATTAAGCATTTAGCTTTAATAGTTAGAGGTGAAAGAAATCCTAACGGATCAAATATTCTCGCGAGTTCGCTAAGAATATTTCGCTTGGTACACAACTGATTAGAAGACTTTACATCGAATAAAAACGCATCGGTAGTTGGATCCCATTTGAGACCTAGTACCTTAAGTGTAGGATGTTGGCCATCAGAGAATGTTTTTGGATCAGTGAGACACTCCTCCGGAGAGAGATCTGAGAGTAAGCTGGGTTCGTTACTAGCCCATTTCCTTAATTGAAAATGACCCAAAGAAAAGAGTTGTTGATTTGTGATTTAGCTTCTAGAGCATTCTCTAAAGTTGCACAGCCGGTGACAACATCGTCGACGTATATATCAGTGGCTAAAATATTCTTAGCTAAAGGAAACTTGGAGCCTTCATCCTCTGCTAATTGTTTGACTGTTCTACAAGCGAGAAATGGTGCAGATGAAACACCATAGGTTACCGTGTTCAGTCGATATTCTTGTAAGACTTGATCAGGTTTATTTCTCCATACGATCCTCTGATAATCGCGATGATTCTCAGAAACCAAGATTTGCCTATACATCTGACGTATGTCAGCCATAAAGACAACCGAATGTAACCGAAAATGGAGAAGAACTTCCGCAATGTTCGCTTGAAGTTTCGGACCCGTGAGAAGTGTACTATTAAGCGAATTGTGGTTGAAATCTGCAGCAGAAGCGTCAAACACTACGCGTAACTTAGTAGTGGCGCTCTCTGGTTTCATCACACAGTGGTGCGGAATGTAATATTTGCCTTTACTTAGATCCTTAGCTGAAACTAAAGACATATGTCCAGATTGGAGGTAATCTTCCATAAATTCTGAATATTGTTGGTGTAGAAGAGGATCACGTGAAAGGCGTCGTTCAATAGACTTGAATCTCCTCACAGCAACGTCTCTGGAGCCCAGGAATGTGGGCTCGATCTGATCCTTAAATGGAAGCTGTACTACATACCTACCCGACGAATCGCGATAATGTTCAGAAACATAAGCATTTTCACAGGCAACTTCTTCTGCGGTAAGGGGGAACGCTGTAGGAACTATATCGAGTTCCCAAAATCTGTGAACTAAGGACGCTAACTCATCTGTGTTTGGTGAAATTTGAAGCAATGTTGAAGTGAGAAGTGGCGACCTTCCCAATAGAAGCCAACCGAATAATGAGTGAATGGCAAGCGGGTGACGAGCATCTCCCTTTATGTGTTCATTGAGTATGGAATCGGCGAATACATCAGCACCTAGCAGTACATCAACAGGTCCTGGTATATCGAACCCTGGATCAGCCAATGGTAACGTTTCAATGTGAGACCAACCTTGAGTATGGAGTTTGGCGATTGGTTGGTCCCCACAGATGGTAGGCATAACATACATGTCAACATTGAATAACGTGCATCCATTTGAAGCTATGGGACAGTTAATTATGCCAGTAATTTCAGCTGCTACGCCTCCTAGACCGTTGACATTAGCTTGGCACAGGGTGGGCTTTAATTTTAAACATTGCGCAGCCTTGAGTGTTATGAAGTTATTCTGACTTCCAGTGTCAAAGAGTGCACGAAAATATTGATACTCACCGTGCGCATCTTGTATTTGAATAATGGCTGTAGCCAAAAGGACTGTAGTGTTTTTCAAAGATTTACCAACTAGCCCACAAGAGTCCTTAGCCACAAGCGCCACAGATTTAGACTCGGTAGCGATGGAATTAACAGCAGCCCTTTTATTAGTATCACTGTCGCAGATTAAAGAGTGATGCTTGGACCTGCACTTAACGCACCTAAATAGGCTGACACAATTCCTTAATTGGTGGGATCCTTTCAGGCAGTTGTAACACCACCCCTTTTCGTTCGCGGTTGCCCTCCGGTCATCGATAGATTTAGAGAGAAATGCTTTGCATTGTGTGATCGAATGGGGCTCCCCGCAAAATGAACATTTGACCGTAGAGACTTTAAGATTTTGCTCATTTAATTCCAAGGATGTTTGATTTGAATTATCAGTTAGTAAAGTGTGAGACATGTTAGGTCTCTTATTGTAAGAGTTCACAGACCTAGACGTATCCTTGATGGAACTAGAAGGCTTAGACGACTCACTAAAATGGCTATCACGCATAAGTGCTTCACATTTCAAATGTAAAAACTCTTTCAGTTTTTGATACTTTGGAAATTCTGATTTTGAACACTTTTCTTCAAAATCGCGACGCAATTTGGTATCAAGCTTGGATAATACATGGTAGACAATAACGAAGTCCCACTGGTCCACTGGAAGATTTAATTTCTTTAAAATGCATAAGTTCTCATCAACACTGTCTAATGTGCGACGAAACTCAACCGGGTTCTGAATTTTAAAGTTAACGGTCAAAAAATCCTTCCAGCAGGTAAAGGCTAATTCCCGATTATCTTGATATCGCGCTGTTAAAGCCGTATACGCGTCCGAATAAAATTCGCCTGTAATTGGAAATAGACGAATAAGGGCCAGTGGATCGCCACTCAGAGAAGAATTTAAATAATGGAATTTTTCTACATTGGTAAGAGAGGGACAGTCGTGGATAAGGGCATTGAAGGTATCATAGAATTCAGGCCACTTTTTAATATCACCCGAAAAGGTTGGCAATTGAAGCTTGGGCAGCTTTACGTTCGACAATGAGGATTGTCTTTGAACGGCATCAACATTCGATAAGTTCAAATCAGTTTTTGTAAAAGTCCGACGCATACTCATTATTTGAAAATAGATGTCATCAAATCTAACGCGCACACGATCATCATCATCACCGACCTCATCTTCATTGCACTTATCGAATATTTCCAGAATTGCTAAGTGCGCCTGCTCGAAATCATTAGCAATTTTTTTTGCTTGATCGCAATATGACAAAAATAATTCGCATTGACTATCATCTTCTCTCGCCAATATACCAACTTCCAAGGCTTTGACCATACGGTTCATCGCTATGGTCCGCTTACGACGTAAAGTGGGCAAGTCTTGAACAGTGGGAGTATCTGTTCCCGTAGTTTTCGCTTTAGTTTTCGCAGAGCTAGTCTTACGAATTGCACGCCTCGTACTGAACGACATTTTTAATAATGACGAAAAATGTCAAACCGAAAATTATTACACGGACCTATACCTATGTAGGTGCAATAGGTTTGCTTCGATAGGTGTGATTAACTAAGCAGACTTGTTGGCTACTACAACGAATGATTTAAATTGTATCTGCCTGCCGTGGAAGTAGAATTCGTATTCGCGTACAATAGGTGTTTATAGTGTAGTGAGATTTATACTAAATACTTAACATAAATAATATAAATATAACTTTACTTATAATATACAAAATAAACACTATTTTAGATACTGATATCTTATAAGTAATCGAAACCGTAGGTTACAATAATTAATTTACTTAATTATTAATATTATTAGTAGATTATGTTTTACCGTAGCCGATAATACAATTCCATACATATAAGCAAGCACCGGTAAATATCTGTTAGATTGCTTACCTATGCGTAGGTATGATCTACAGCAATACGCGTTTGAATCGATAGAAAATTGTCACAGTCGAATGCACTATATACGTAAACACCGTTTCATAGATAAGTAGTTTGTTTATACAACATACAAATTCACGTTTGATTCTTATAATCATTAAATTATAAGACCGACTAACAAGTTATTACAGCCGATAATTATACAAAACACCGTTAAGAGATAGTTTGTTCTGTATAAGATCTGTAATAACGCGTTACCTGCTAACGATTTGATGTTACTACAGTCGATATGGTATACCTACCTATATATTAGCACCGATAAATATTTAGTTTGCTACTTATAGGCAAGGTATGGTCTATAGTAACACGGTCAATTCGAGTTGGCAGAAAGGTAAGATTGTCACAGCCGGATAACATATACGCGTAAACACCGGTTAAGAATACTAGAACGGTGGATAGATTGTTTACGCGTGATCTGTAACAAACTTATTAACCTTCCTCGAATGAACAAAGGTACCGAACCTAGCTGCAGATGCAACGTCTAGAATGTAAACAATAACGAACTTCGCGCAAGTGACTAGTATAGTACCAACCTAACAATAATAAAACATAGACTCAATCGGCTTTCAAGTGAAGTTGCAGCAGGCAACTTTTAGACGAGTCGTAATTCCTAGTTCCATGCAACTTGCATTAATTTACCCGCAAAACGGCCATCTTGGCCTTTTTGATAACACCGTCTACATGCGTGTTCCAGGTCAGTTTCTGGTCCATAGTAATCCCCAGATACTTGACCTCAGCTGAAAACGGTATTTTTATGTTGTTCAACTTAGGCGGCTCGAGTTTATCGAGATTGCGCCTTCTAGTGAATGGTACTATAACTATCTTCTCCGCGTTAACAGTTCGTTCTCTTTGCACCATTTCTCAATGGTGTTGAGTGCTCTCTGCATAAGGTACGAAAGGGTACTTGGGCAGCTCCCACGCACGGTGACTACCAGGTCGTCAGCGTATCCCTGGGTGTCAATGCGAAGCGCCGCCATCTTATACAGTAGCTGATCCACGGCGAGAGTCCATAATAGGGGCGATAAAACGCCACCCTGCGGACAACCTCGCGTTGTTAGCACCTCCGTCGAGATATTATTTAACTCGAGTTTGGCTATGCGGTTAGAGAGCATTGCCTCCACACATCTGATGGTGGTCGTATCAGCTAGTTTATTGACCAGCCCGCCCACCAAGGTACGGATTGGAGTATTATCAAATGCTCCCTCGATGTCAAGAAACGCTGCAAGAGCAATTTCCTTGTCGTCCAGGGCCTTTTCAACCTTGTCCACAAGACTGAGCAGGGCGGTTTCCGTAGATCGTCCTCTGCAATAGGCATGCTGGGTGATATGAATGGGCCTCTCAATGAGAAGCGCATCTCTTATATATCTATCGAGTACCTTCTCCATAGTTTTTAGTAGAAACGAGGATAGGCTTATGGGTCGGAAGGATTTCGGAAGCCCGTAGTCCTTCCTTCCCGCTTTTGGGATGAATGTGACCTTAACTTTGGTCCACATTTCTGGGATATATCCCCAGGCGTAGCTCGCCCGGAAGATCTTGACCAAATGTGGGATCAGTAGCTTTTCACCTCTCTGTAAGAGGAGAGGTGTCACACCATCAATCCCACAAGTTTTGTTTACGTTAAAAATAATTGATGGCCCATCTCACCACACCAGGTTTGAACACTATGGCGCCCCTCCTCCAGTCATCCGGGTGGGGCCTGCGGGGAGTGTACGCCAGAGTGCTCCCAGCGTTCGAAGGAATCGCTCCTGGGAAGTGAGTTGCTGCAAGCAATTCTAAAGTCTCCTTTTCATTAGAAGTGAAAGTGCCGTCTGGTCGCTTTAAGAGTCCCAGTTGGCTTGGGTTGGCTTAGGCAAGCATCTTATGGAGTCTCGCACTTTGAGGCAGACTGTTTACTTCCTCGCAGAACCTCCTCCAAGATGCCCGCTTAGCTTTCCTGATCTCTTTGCTATATTCAGTCAGGGCTTTCCTGTACGAGTCCCATTCTTTAGTTCTTTTAGCCCGATTGAATAGCTTCCGAGTTTTGTCGCGGAGTCGTTTTAATTTCGAGCTCCACCATGGTACTTTGTGCTTCGAGGTCTTGGTCTTGAGAGGGCAGCTGTCCTCTAGATACTTTCGTTTTTTCTCTGTCTCCGCTCTCACGAGGTTCTCGTCATGTGGGATGGTGATGTCCACTAAAACACCCTCGACTGTGCCCGGTCCATCAGCACGATGTCAGGCTTATTCGCCAGAATCTTATTATTATAAAGGTGCGATATGTCGTGTCAAGTGTTACCTGTTAAGTTCATTGTTACCTGCACGATGGCGCTGCCCGTGGCCACGTAGCGCGGCGCCGCGGCCAGCTGCTGCTCCAGCTCGTTTTTACGCTGCGACACCTTCTCCAGGGCCTGTATGCGTCAAGCATAGATTAGGAACAAGGAAAATATGTACAGTGCGACGTATAACTTGGCGCGGCTGTGCGCCACTGTGCTCAACATTACTATTGCCATTATATAGAACATTAAAGGAGGACCAGAGTCACCGACATAGCTCAGCGAGTCGCGATACTGAAGTGGAAATGGGCGGGGCACATAGTCCGAAGAGCTGATGGTCGTTGGGGTCCCAAGGTGCTGGAGTGGCGACCCCGCACCGGGAAGCGCAGTGTTGGCAGACCCCCCACCAGGTGGACCGACGACATCAAGCGAGTCGCAGGGAGCCGCTGGATTCAGGCGGCGCAAGACCGAGGCCTGTGGAAGTCCATGCAAGAGACCTTTGTCCAGCAGTGGACGTCTATCGGTTGATAAAGAAGAAGAAGAACATTAAACTAAATTTGGGAAAAGAACGTTTTTAATTTACACAATAAATGCAACAGCACACAACGAGATCCAATAGTGAATTTTCAAGATGGCAATGGAGTATAAAAATTGGAAGACCGAATTAGTTCCTCAAAACGCCACCTCCAACTTATACTTGTGGCACTATAAAGGAGGCGTGGTTCGTACGAACTCCCGTAGCACGAAATAGCCATCGCCGCCAGTTTTTGCCTTTAGTCGAATGTCAACCAACGACCGCTTGACTTCTCTAGTTTTCGAACAAAATGCCTCGTTGTTCAGTGGTTGTTTGTAAAAGTTCAAGCTGTAAAGTGAATCACAAGAAAGGTGGCATCTCATTTTACATGAAAGTACAAGTATATTGTTGTTATTTTACGTATAAATCAATAAATCATGACAATTATGAACAATTGCTATTGCCATTGCTTGCTTAGTAGGATTTAATCAATGAATCGGCCGTTCTTACGACGCAATGGTTAAGTGTTCTTTGCCGAGTCTCACTAGCACGATAGATCATAATTTCGTGGTGCGGCCGCACATCGACAACGTTAGATGTTTAAATGTTAGTAAGATGCACGGTGATTGAAAGCTTTGTGTAAAATATTTATGCTAAGATTGGTCATAGTCCACCACACTGGCCCAATGCAAAAGCACCCGACTGCGCGACGCAAAGGAATGGTAATGTGTTTATCAGTCTATCGTATGTATGTTTGTTCCTTTGTGGCACTCTATTTTGATAAGTGGCATGTCGTTAGATTCGCCATGCCAGCGCGAGCGTCAACGAGAACATAAAAATTCGATAAATTCAAAATGGCGGATATTGGACGCCATAATGTGGAGTTCAGAATTTTTTTTGGAACGTAGTTCCTTATCGCGCGGTGCGGAAGGGGGCTAGATTGAAAAAATTAAGACAAAATTGAACCGACACTCGACACTGATCGAACCTTTTTTGAAACCGACACATTTTTGAATGTGAATTTGGCATTGTGTTCGGTATTTTCGCGGTACAATATTGGGTGTCCGTAGCCTTGTGGCTTCTGGAACTTGTGGCTTGTGGAACCTTTCCCTAATTTTTTATAACTTATAAGTTATAAAAAAATTAGGGAAAAATTCCACATGTAGAAATTATTTAAAATAAAATTGAAAATGGAAAATTCGGTCTGTCGAGCTGGGATTCGAACCATCGACCTTTGCCTGTTAGGCGACTGCAGAAGCCACAAGGCTACGGAGACCCATTATTGTACCGCGAAAATACCGAACACAATGCCAAATGAATTAATCGAAAGGAACTACGTTCCATCCGGGTGTCCCTTGCCACCTCTCAAGTTTTTTTTTCTTATAATCCTATTGAGTGGGTTATCAAATTAAAGGGTTTGAAAAGTTGATTACGAAAATATATTTTTTTTTCTCACAAATTTGTTAATTGATATTTTCATTGATATTCTATAGAGCTATTCTATTGCTTGTTGCTCGGTGTATGTATATATATATATATATATATATATATATTTAAATTTAATGAATTTTTTTCATTTATTTATTTATATATGTATAGGAAGCCCCTAATACTCTAAAGCCCGCTTGCAGAGACGCAGGGTTAGTCTTAATACGAAATCTGGCTCTGGCTTGGCTAACCCGGCGTTTTTGCAAGCGAGCCTAATAGGCATCATGACACATTTTGAAAAACTGCTAGATGATGTTCAGAAGTATCTACTATTTCGGAAGTATCGCTTTGATCGCTGTTCAATCCAACATGGCGAATTGTTTTATTTTATCAAAATAAATATCAATCTCGATCAACATAAGAAAATAAATATGTTTTTCATAATCCATGAATCCTATTTCAATAGATAAATTCATAATTTCAACGATTTTGGTTACTGTCGTCATGACTATTAATTATCAAGCTGATGCCCGCGATTTCATCCGCGTGGATTTAGTTTTTACAGATTTTTCGGGGTAAAAAGTAGCCTACGTCACTCTCCAGGTAAACTATACTCATGCGAAAAATCACTTCGATCCGTAGCTCTGTTGCGGCGCGATTGAAGGAAAAACCAGCAAACAAACACACTTTCGCATTATAATATTCGTATGACTAGAATCATGTTCAGAAGCGAATCATTTGTAAAAAGAAGTATTTACCGTTTGAAGACGTTTCAGTTCCATAGTTTGCCTGTCGGCCGCTGCGATTTTAGAGTCGTCTTTCTCAACCTGGTATGTGAGTAAGTCTGAAACAAAACATTTCAATGTTTTTAATATTCTGTTTGTGTTTCAACAAGCCTCGCGAAGTTATAACGAATTTTTATACATATATAACATAAATTGTTAATAAATACATATTATATGTATAACATACAAAATTGTTAATAGTGGTGAATTGGTCCCCACGATACAGGATTACCTAGTGTGGGTCTCAACGGATGTACTAATCTTTGTAAAGGTTTTTTTCACAAACGGATCCCTGAATCCAAAATAGTGTTCTCACACCCACAATATTTTTGAAAGACCTATTCAACGACACCCCACACTATGGGATAGACGAGAAAAAAAATTCATCCCCACTTTATATGTAGGGGGTACCCTAAAAAAAATTATTTTTCATGATAGGGTATTTTACTCCTAGTGAGAAATAACCTAAAAATATTTAAAGAAGATAAATTAGGCAATAAGAAATCGGGAAGTGTGAGTTTCAGTTCACAAAATTATAAAGTAAAGGGGTTGTTTCATCTTGGGCCAGGTACTTGTACGCTATACCAAAAAATAGTATGAAATGATAGAAATTGAAATAAAATATGCTTTTTTGTAGTATTATACTACGGCCGTTCAGAGAATGCGTTCCTGACACGTCGCGATTGAACTGACGACGTAACTTTGTAATGGCGTTGCAGTTACGATAAAAATATTATTGCTGGTTGTTTACCGTTTTAACAATTGATGAGCATTAAAACAACATTATTATATCAATAATCAATTAATGTTATAATTTTGTGACAGTTGTCGTGACTAACTGACAGGTGTCAGGAACGCATTCTCTGAACGGCCGAATTATACAGTGAATAAGAGGTACAAATATAAAATTGATAATTGGGTACATCTGCAGAATGACAACTCCCGGAGTGCAATACATCTGTTTTTGTTGTCTATGTAATGACGTTAGGTCATTTTAATGTCATTTCAAATGTCAAACGTCAATTTCTGGTATGTCAAATGTCAATTGCTGTCAATTGTGGATAGTTTTATGTCAAATGTCATCATGACTCGTGTAAGTACATGTCATTGTCAAAAAGACAGCCATGTTGTTGCGCTTTTATTTTGCAAAATAATTTCGCATTGTACCTCGTTAAAAGGGCCTTTTAAAGAGAAATAAAGAAAAAATAATCACTATTTCATGATCACAAACATTGAACTGAACAAAGACCCAGGCTCCATATATATTTGAAACAACCATTTTTATATTTTATTTCAAAGATTTCACTTTTTTTAATCTATGCAACAAATATGCGAAGCGATACCCGCCATAATACTACGTCATTATGTCAGTAAATCCTTCCAATCTATTTCCATGGAGCTGACTGACATCTGACATGATTACTGATGCATGGATTCTAAGTAGTTTGGGATCCCCTTTCTAAAAAAATACTTTTCTTCTTTGCGTGAGACGCATGTTTTCTTTTTAATATAAAATATTAATTTATTTTTATTTTTCATCTACAAGCGTGTAGACTAGACTTGCACACTAAAGTATACAGCTTAATCAATTTCTTTGTATATTTCTTCTTTCTTTGTATATGTATACATGTCCTTTTTACTTTTTATTTTTATACAAAGAAATTGAATAAATTAAGCTTCTGAAAACAAAGAAATGGCAGATTAAAGAATGTAGTAGTAGCAGTAGTAGATAAAAGAACCACCAGACTATGGAAAATCTAGTTAGGTTAGGTTGGGTTAAAACATAAATATCTTTGGTGTCCTTTGGTTCTATTGGTCTGAAATGAAAAATTAAATTGGAGGGGTTTCTAAGCTCCCTCTACTCCTGACTCAAAGAATTATTAGAATTACTATTAAATAATAGATAATCTCTCAGTAAAAGAGTTTTGCTTAATCCATTAAACAGTATGATAAATTTGATTTAGTTAGTGTGCACATTTAGTGTGCAATCTAGTATTATTGGTGCTACTTTCGAATATTTTGTTACAAGAAAGGGAATTTACAGGTATAGGATTAAATACTATCCGTTAAAAATGTGCGAGAGAGAGGGATGCCAAATGTAATAGCCATCATGTACTCGGCATTCGTGAGCGTCACTCACCATCGCTGGTGTCGGTGGCGGCGTCGCGCGCGTCGGCGGCGGGCGCGCGGCGCTGGTCGTGCAGCGCTTGCCGCCTCCTGCGCAGCGACTGGGCCGCGTCCGCGTCGCCGGCCTCCTGCAGCTTAGCCTGCGCACACAAGGCCAGGATGAGTGGACGTACAATGTTGTTTGTTGGTTTATTTATTTACTAGTTGACGGCTTTATTTATTTACTAGGCGCGCGTCGCCTCCAGCTCTGCCACCAATACCGTACCTCGAGCGCCCTGTTGGCGTCGCGCAGCTTGCGGCACTGCTCGTCGCGCTCGCGCAGGTAGGCGGCGCACGTCTCGCACTCGTCGTCCAGCTCCTTGACGCGCTGCCGCAGCTGCTCCAGCTCTGCACCAATACCGTACCTCGAGCGCCCTGTTGGCGTCGCGCAGCTTGCGGCACTGCTCGTCGCGCTCGCGCAGGTAGGCGGCGCACGTCTCGCACTCGTCGTCCAGCTCCTTGACGCGCTGCCGCAGCTGCTCCAGCTCTCTAAAAGTAAAATATTCCTTGACTGCATTGATTTAAAGTCGCTAATTCAGTACAACCGATTTTAACATGGAGCCTTATGGAGCGTATCGTACATACCCAAATGTAAAAGAATGCATACACGAAATTGAGCTCTAATTCTATGTTGATATGGTTTATTATACTTTGACGCTAATTTCATCAAATGAATACGATTTTGTTCGGCAACTTTTTGTGTTTTGAGTGCAATTGCGATCTACATTTACATATAAATATTGAGTCTAATATCTAGAATAATATTGATTGATTTCTGCTCTATCGCAATTGGCATTCATAATTCTTATGCCAGTTTTAGTTGTAATCATTTTTAATTATTGACCGCACTTGGCCATGTGTCCGTCCGTCCGTCTGTCAGGGCCTCATAACTTCTGAATAAGTGAACGTAATAACTTAAATTTGAACATAATATTATTTAAACCGATGACCTTCAGCCGAATATGGCCTAAAAAGTAAAAATATTTATTTCAGGGGGACTTTCATAGAAGCGAATGCGAAGTAAATTATTTTTGTTTGGTGTTAATTCCACTTTTTCTATCGATCGTTCACTAATTTCTTCAATAATTAGCGAGTTGTAACGAGATCGGTTGGAAAACAAAACAGTTGCAAGAATCACGTCGGCCGCCATCTTGTTTTTCCGAAATGTCATATTTAATTTTTCCCTAATCGAATCCCGCACCCAAACCTATCTCCCGTACATCATTGTATCGTTTTCTGTCTCTTTCTAGGAGAACAATCGTGTCAATCAGTCAGTCAGTTAGTGGTAATTGAGCTATACAATATAGGCTTGCGGGGATAATTTGGAACTAAGTACGAAAATATACTTTTAGGGTTCCGTACCCAAAGGGTGCCAACCCTATTACTAAGCCTCCGCTGTCCGTCCGTCTGTCAGCGGCCTGTATCTCGTAAACCGTAATAGATAGACAGTTGAAATTTTCACATATTTTGTATTTCTATTGCCGCTATAACAACAAATAATAAAAATTAAATTAAATTAAAATATTTTCATGGGTACATGGAAATATTTTAATTAATTTTTTTTAAACGGAACCCATAAAGATCGAGGTCCGACTCGCACTTGGCCGATTTTTTTTTTTTCAAAGTCAAATAAGTAACTCAATCCTCACTTGTCTTTGGTGGAATGTTTGTCAAACGACTTCTGCATTCTCGCCATGGTGGTCTTCAGGTCCTGGTTCTTGAAGCGCAGCTCCTCGATGCTCTTCATCAGCTTTTTATTCTTCTCGACCTCCGCGTCATAAGACATCCTGTCCACGACCACCGAGTGCAGGTTCGCCCAGTCTGTGTTTAAAATTAATAATAGCCAAGCTATACTTGACTAATAGTCTCCTCTTTACTTACGTTACGTTCCCTCAAATATGGTTGAGCGAAGCAACGGCTGGGTCATGCGTCATGCTCGTGGATGGGTGCCGCCGTTGGGAATGGGGCTACTTTCTGCCTGCCCGTCTTAACATGTATTCAATAATTGTATGTAGTATGCATTTTTGGAACTTCCCCTCATTGTGGAAACACTGCACACATAGCATAGTATCTATGGTATTGCAAACTTGTTTTAAAAAGAGCAACAACCGAGTTTCTTGCTGATTCTTCTCAGCAGGAAGGGTATTCCGAACCAGAGGACTCATCGACGATTCAAAAGCACTTGAAAAAAAGTTTATTTGAATAAAAAATATTTATATTCTATTCTCACCTCAAAAAAATCCTACTACTTTAAAAAAGATAAGATAAGTAAGCTTTTTCAAAATAGAACTATCTGTTTTGGCGCTTGACCATTGCAAACGATGTCATAACACGTTTCCAACACACTACATTTTCATTCATCAGACTTCACACACCTTTGAGAACATTATGAAGAACTCTCAGGTGTGCAGGTTACCTTACCTCACCTACCTTCACCGTTGAAGCTTGTGATATTTGTTAAACGCAGAGGATAGAAAAGCCAGAGGTGCGTCCCCGGGGTCGAACCTTTGACACCATATATTATAATATGTACTAGCTGATGCTCGCGACTTCGTCCGCGTGGATTTAGTTTTCTCTAATTTTTCTCCCCCCTCAACTTTAATGAAAAGTACAAAGTCCCACACTAAGGCCCGCTTGCAGAGACGCCGGGTTGGTTAACCCAGGAATAAATTTGTAATTTTGACAGAAGCTTTATACGAAATCTGTCAAATCTGTCCTTTTAAAGCAGACTTAGCTGCTAACTCTGGGTTGAAAGGAAAACCCAGCGTTTCTGTTCTTCCCAGCGTGCCTTAACAAAATAACGGCAAACAGACGAAAAAAACTCAATATAAAATCAACAATTTAATAACATTAAAACAACAAAAATTTTGAAGCAGTGATAGCCTAGTGGTTAGGACTGCGGTCTCTTATCCGGGGGTCGCAGGTTCGATCCCGGGTACGTCTGGCTTTTCAGAGTCAAGTCCGTTTAAGCAATTAAATATCACATGCTTCAACAGTGAAGGAAAACATCGTAAGGATACCTGCACATCTGAGTTCTTTATAATATTCTGGTAGGTGTTTGAAGTCCGCCAATTCGCCTTGGGCCAGCGTGGTGGACTATGGCCTAAAACCGTGCTGTGAGAAGAGACCTGCGCTCAGTAGTGAACCGTTGATGGGTTGATGATGAAGTGAAGACACAAATTGCTTCAATAATGATAAACGTCATACATCTTTCCACTATCGGTATTTTACCTTCATCAGTATTAACGGAAGCATGCGCAAAACTTTTCTTGCCGGATTGAGAGCTGTTTGGATTCAGGTTCTTCAATTTTTCCTTCAAATCAGCGAGTGTGCTCTGCAAAATAATTTGAAAGTATCGGAAAATCAAAGAGTTCCCGAGGTATTTTAAAAACTAAATCCACGCGGACAAAGTCGCGGGCATCAGCTAGTTAAAAATAAAATAGTTTAGTAATTTACTGTAAATAAGTCGCACAAATAATTATTTGTGAATTTGTGAAATAATTTGAAGAATAAGGATCTTTCAAATAAGCATTTTTTTTTAATACACAAATAATTATTTGTGTTTTTATGTGAGAGTGAGTGAGACTGAGCTTACAAAAAACTATTAATAAAATGTTACAAATACCTTGGAATACTCTGCTACATAGAAAATTCATATTAATAATTGAAATTCGTATTAAGTTTTTGTAAGTATAGTGTTATTATTTTGCGGTTTGATTGATTTGTCTAATATCTTTGTGATTTATTGCATAAAATAACTAGACGGAAAACAAAACGTCAAAAATGACGTGAACGTAAGTGGTTATGTACTCTTTGTGACGTACAACTTACAAGCCGCCATTAGTATACGATGTCTGTGTTAATGTCCTCCAATAGAAAATATTATTGTGCTGAGGAATGAGGATTAAATCGTATATTTTAACAGTCAAAAACGGCTTATAAGTGTATTTTTATAAATTGAATGCATTGTACGTGTACCACTCCAAGGCCCCAAACATTTTTTATGGACCATCTCGTTAGGGTGGCTTTAGACCTTTCATACTCGGAATGAGTATTATTATTAAGCTCTATATTTTCCCACACACATGTATCTTATTATATAGTATAGACTTGCAGGAAGTCTTGTCTAGTCCCTTGGTGTGAGTCCCCTGTGGGTAAAAACTTCGTCCATCTGTTAGTCCGGGAGGAATCGGCGCATGCGTACCGAAAACTATTCCACCTCAATTTTTTTATGCGATCCTCTTCAAATGGCCCTCCTAATTATATAAATGCATGTTGCCAGGGCGCCACCTGGTGCCATATTGTTTAAACCGAAATTGTTTAAACAATTGCAAGGAATTGTTATTTTTCAACCGGACAATTTTTTTTTATATTCTTTATTGAAATATCAATAAAAAAGGTCCTATGACTTTTCACGATAAAGTTAATATTTTTAGATATGAATTTTTAAAGGTTCGAAAAATCTCAAATTTGGGTACTTTCGACCCATGAAAAATATATTTAAAAAAAAAAACATAATGTTTTAGTAATATTTTTTTAAAATTCTCTATACAATAGTTAATAATATTGTTAATAGAGATTTAAAAAAATTTCATTGTTTATATCTTTGTTTTAATTGTTACCTACCTCGTTGGTCTAGTGGTGAGCACGTTCGACTACAGATGACGAGGTCCCGGGTTCGATTCCCGGGTCGGGCCAAAAAAAAAAAAAAAAGGTATTGGGTTTTTCTGTCAAGAAAATTCTCATTACTAGCCCGGAGTTAGGAAAGTTGGCGGTGAGTCACCCCCGTGCCTCGGAGAGCACGTAAAGCCGTCGGTCCTGCGCCTGATCTCTCTCCGGTCGTGTCGGATTTTCCGTCCCATCGGACTATGAGAGTGAGGGAATAGAGAGTGCACCTGTGTCTGCGCACACACTTGTGCACTATAATATCTCCCGCGCAGATGGCTAATCTCTGAGCAGGTTGGCCGCCGTGATCGGATACGGTCGGGAGGACATTATTATTATTTTAATTGTTAATTTCGCGCGCTCACAAGTATGCGTCGCTTACCTTTAAGTATCGCTGTCTCTCTCTGACTCATGCGTTGCATCGGCCTCTGTGTCTTGAATCATTATTTATCAATTATCTTAAAAAATCGACCAAGTGCGAGTCGGGACTCGCTCTTTTAGGGTTCCGTTAAAAAAAATTAAATTAAAATATTTTCATGTACCCATGGAAATATTTTTATTTAATTTTTTTAATTTAATTTAATTTTTATTATTTGTTGTTATAGCGGCAATAGAAATACATAATATGTGAAAATTTCATCTGTCTATCTATTACGGTTTTCGAGATACAGCCCGCTGACAGACGGACGGACGGACGGACGGACGGACGGACAGCGTAGGCTTAGTAATAGGGTTCCGTTGGTACCCTTTGGGTACGGAACCCTAAAAAACTATCAACTTTATCAAGATTGTTAAAGAGAGCAATGAACAGAGAACAATTTAATTATTAATAACATTTCTCTCTTTAACAATCTTGATAAAGTTGATAGTTTTTAAGATAATTGATAAATAATGATTCAAGACACAGAGGCCGATGCAACGCATGAGTCAGAGAGAGACAGCGATACTTAAGGTAAGCGACGCATACTTGTGAGCGCGCGAAATTAACAATTAAAACAAAGATATAAACAATGATTTTTTTTTAAATCTCTATTAACAATATTATTAACTATTGTATAGAGAATTAAAAAATATATTACTAAAACATTATGTTTTTTTTAAATATATTTTTCATGGGTCGAAAGTACCCAAATTTGAGATTTTTCGAACCTTTAAAAATTCATATCTTTAAAAATATTAACTTTATCGTGAAAAGTCATAGGACCTTTTTTATTGGTATTTCAATAAAGAATATAAAAAAAATTTGTCCGGTTGCAAAATAACAATTCCTTGCAATTGTTTAAACAATTTCGGTTTAAACAATATGGCACCAGGTGGCGCCCTGGCAACATGCATTTATATAATTAGGAGGGCCATTTGAAGAGGATCGCATAAAAAAATTGAGGTGGAATAGTTTTCGGTACGCATGCGCCGATTCCTCCCGGACTATGTTGCCATCTCTCTGTCTTGGGCAATACGCATCCAGTCCTTTCCCGCTGTGTGCACGATGTCATCAGCCCACTTTTTTCTTTGTCTTCCCACGTGCCTTTTGCCTGCTGGACCTAGCCATTTTGGGGTTTGATGGGTTCATCTCTTATCCTTGTATCTTGCTACATGTCCTGCCCACTTCCATTTCTGTGTTAAAGTATGCTGTTTTTTACGAATTTCTGTGTTTCTTATCTTTTGAATTCTTCTTAGCTTCCAGCATACTTCTTTCCATTGCATGTTGACAAAACAGGATTTACGGCCTGAGTATAAAAGCTCTGAAGCCATTATTAAATTAACGAATATACTCGTAAAGTAGCGAGAACGCTGTCGCATCGATAAGATACTTTCCAACTATGACCTCGTACCTAGAGTATTCGTACTAACGCGCAAGCCATTTTCGTTATGAATTTAAAATCGCGTAGTTACCGAGTGATTTTTTTCTCGCAAATAGTTTCACGAAAATACTTTCTTTTAACGTTTAACCTTTTTGTTTCTTACCTGTCTCTGAGTCGATTTCACCAACGTCGAGTGACGTTTATCCAAGGAATCAAGGAGGTTGGCGAATTTAAACCTAGCATTTTTTAAAACCGTTCAGATTCAGAAATCATTTAATTTTAATTAATATTTTTCAGAGTATTTTTCTGTGTAAACCCAATATTTTTAGAAGATAATTACATATTCACAAGTACACATTATAAATAACCGTTACATGGCAATATAAGTGAATATCTTTTTTCTCCAAACTTTATTTGATGGACTTTGATGAACTTTTTTGTTAGACTGGTTTACTAGAACAAGCATGAGAAGTTTGATTCGTGGACGTGGGCTTGAGGCCCACGGTTCAGTTCGTCTGGGTCAGAAACTATGGAATTCGTCAATCTCCTTGGGCGTTCTGACAGTTTTTGTATTGAAAACTCTGTCAAAATATAAAATTTACGCTTGGATAAGGCTTATTAGGTTGGTGAAATCGGCCCTAAAACGGTAAAAAAAGTCGTCGCAAAAAGGCGTAAATAATTCAAACTGCATAGCTCAAGCATCAACTCACCTCTAATTCTTGTTTTTCTCGCTTTAACTTCAAGCATTGTTCGTCCCTCTCGCGCAAATACTCGGCGCATATCTCGCACTCTTCGTCAAGTTCCCGATTCCTCTCTTTGAGCTCCTCGAGTTCCTTGTGACACGAAGTTAGTTGCATTCTTAGCTGCGTTACTTCACTGAAAGTCGATTGATTCTTTTAAGTACATATTGACCGAGTTACTGAAAGAATGGTTTACATTTTTGACACTGCAAAGCGGCAAATACACTTAGGACTCTCTCATGAACACGAATTTCCATACAATCTTAGTTATTATAACGAGTTAAGGTTCTCCATGAATGGAGTGTCAGAAAAATTTAACTCTGCCTTATATCTGTTTAAATTTATTATTATTTCAGAGCAAATTACAATATAATTAAAGGATATTAAAAAAAAAGTGTTAAAATACAAATTAATGAAAGTTATAGTATATAAATAAAATGTAGATTAAACAGAGTTTTAGAAAGTTTTGTCCTCTAAATCCAACTGAAATTGCCAATTCTCAGTGCGCTGCATTCTAATTTCAAAATGATTTTCCTCAGAGTATTTTGCCCACCGGTTTTAGGCTACAAGGCACTACTTTTTTGTAGCTAAATAAATACATGAGCGCGACGGAGGTAGCGGCCTACTTGAAGCGAACGAGTAGTGCTTTGTGAAATTGGCCTTTAATGAGAATGCTATATTAAATACTGACCTATCAATGCTATTATTTTGTGAAGAGTCTCGCGAGTTTTCTGAAACAAAATTTAAGTAAGTGTAAATTGCGAATTGATAATGTTTTCATTTACTGAAGTAATAAAAAAAAAAACAATTTTAAGAGGTGTAATAGTATTCTTACTAACATAAAGATGCTAAATCGATGCAGGTTGGTAGACTTAAATTTGAACAAGAGTGAATTAAAAAACAAATTAAAAAAAAAATTGGTTGCCTGTAAAGTCGGTATACGGGCGAAAGTTTTACGTGACAACCGAAATAGAAGCGCAAGACATGAACCGGTGTGTATGCCTATCTCTCTCACTCTCTCTCTCTCGCTCTGTCTCTCTCGCTCTTAGGCGGGCTAACTGTGCTCGAGTGGAAGGGACGCGTGCCTTTCACTTTTTATGTCTGTCTCTCTCGCTCTTAGGCGGGCTAACCATGCCCGAGTGGCTCTCACTCGCTCTCATTGTGAGCGCATAACGTGAGCGGAGCGTAACGCAGTTTCTTGAAGTGTCACCCGGCAAACCAATTTATAAGACGTTGTCACGTCAATAAGCCTATAGTCGTTGGTTACATCATCAGACCCTGGATATCATCTAGGCTCAGAGAACTTGTCAAGATGAATCAAACGAGCCCAAACTCCATGTGGTTAAGTCGCTTTATTACAGAATTCCCAAAACCACCTTCCGGCTTCATCATCAGACCCTAAATATAGTCCAGGACCAGAGTACTTGTCAAGACGAATCAAACGAGCCCAAACTCGATGGGGTTACGTCGTTTTAATCCAGAATTTCCATAGCCACCTTCCGACTCCATCATCAGAGGTCTTGTCTAAAAATTGCCGATCTAAATCTTATTCGTTTCATGGCATTAGCGTCAAAGTAAAATATTCCTTGACTGTATTGATTTAAAGTCACAAATTCAGTACAACCGATTCTAACATGGAGCGTTATGGAGCGTATCGTATATACCTAAACGTATGAGAAAGCATACACGAAACTGAGCTCTAATTTAATGCTGTTATTATTTATTTTACTTTGACGCTATTGTCATGAAATTAATAAAATTTTGATGGGCAACTTTTAGACAATCGGGGGGGCAGGTCGGCTTCTTGTCACAATAATATTGCGTTGTCTTCCGATTTACATATGTAGGTACATGCGAAAATTCAGCTCAATCGGAAACCAGAAAATGGTTTTAATTCATCTTGCAAGAGATTACCTAAACATACATACATACATTGCAAGTTAAATAAAAGCTTGGCCGGCGGGGCCCTAACCCACATCTCTCGGGAATCGCGCCCGAGTGTGTTGGCTTTACACCACAGCCGTGGTCGAACTACACGTCAGCATCGAAATTAGTGATATGTATCTACATTTTCAATCAGTTTAAGGGACTGCTAGCGACAAATTGAAACTTGACAAACTGATTCAAAAAGTAGATTTAAATATCACTAATTTAGATACTGACGTGTAGTTCGACTGCGGCTGTGGTGTAAAGCCAACACACTCGGGCGCGATTCTCAAGAGATGTGGTTCGAGCCCCGCCGGCCTCGGAATTTTTGATGTGTATATAAATTTATTCAGATATTTCGTTAAGTGTAGGTTAACACTTAAATAAAAAATAGAACCTTGTAATAAATGAAAATAAATAAACAATTAATTGCATGCATACGTGGTCGCCGTCGACGCAGGGCGGTAGCGGGCGCGGCGCGGGGAGCGGGGAACAGGGGATCTAGGGAATAGGGATACGGCGAACGCAGTTAGTGATTTGCCAGTTAATTTATGATGAGACCAAACTACTACTACCTACTAATATTATGTGAAAGTATTGTGAGGATGGATGGATGGATGTTTGTTACTTTTTCACGCAAAAACTTTTGCGGACGGATTTTGGTGAAACATCTATACTTATAAAAAGACTTGTCCTGACTGACTGATCTATCAACGCACTAAGAAACTTCAAATTTTGACAGTAGATTCTATTACGTAAGCACCTAACACTAAAGGATTTTTGAAATTCCACCCCTCGGGGGTTAAATTGGGAGTGAAAGTTAGGCGGCCCGGCTCCTCCTCCCTCTCGCTCTGCCCACACCGCACCATCAACTTACCGCTGTGGTCGGGCGGCAGGCGCACGCTGCGGTGCAGGTCGTGCACGCTCTGGCGGCGCCGCCGGCTCGCCTGCACGCTGCGGCTGCGGCCCGGCTCCTCCTCCCTCTCGCTCTGCCCACACCGCACCATTATTTTTTATTTCTTTATTGATATTATAATATAAACTATGTAACTACTGTTATTGTAAGACATCAAAGATCGAAGCTGATGGCTTACAGTCCGCACCTTTAAACGTATATCTTTTTAATATATGTTTTTATCAGTGGGTTTAACACTTTTATGGGAGGAGTCTTCGCAATATAAATTCAATCAAGATTTCAAGACGCGATTCTAGTCTTCACAGTGTAGCAATCATTATTTTAAGTTCCGCTTGCGATATTGAGGCTTTCGTCCTATTGTATGTCCAGTATGTCGTGTGGTGCGGGTTGTTACGTTCCCTCAAATATGGTCGAGCGAAGCAACGGCTGGATCATGCGTCATGCTCGTGAACGGGTGCCGACGGCGGGAATGGGGCTGCTTTGTGTCTGCCCGTCTTAACATGAATTGAATTGTAGTACATTTTTTTTGGAACTTCCCCTCACTGTGGAAATATTATATTTTATTCTAACAAAGTTGCATCTAGGTTAAATCGGCTTTGCATCCAGCTGCCCAAAAGATAGTATAAAAAACTTATTACAATGTAATAGCTTCATAATAATATTGTAAAATGATTATTTTGAAAAGAGCAACTGCTGAGTTTCTTGCCGGCTCTTCTCAGCAGAATCCGCTTTCCGAACCGATGGTAGAGTCAAGACTTGTCATAAGAGCCAAAGGTTGGCCTACGTGAAATAAATAATTTTGATTTTTTTTGAATTTTTGAGTAATGAACCTTCACCGGTTCAATTTATTTTGCATATTAAGTAAAATCTTACCTGATCATGCTTCGACGAGAGGCTTTCGCGTCTGCAAAAAAAAATATCTCATTTTTTGAACTAAACTAAAAAGAGAAGCAAGCAATAACAACAAAATTAGTGTTTGTTGATACTACTTCTCTTTTTGAATACTTTAATATAAAAAAAATTCTTTTTAAAACCAACTTCAAACTCCCGCGCCACCTGGCAAGTATACCCTTTGAAGCAAAAAAAAAATAAAGAGAATTTTTCAAAACGGTTCAGGTGTCTTCGAATAATAATCGGTGAACGTAAATTTAAAAAAAAAAATACAGATTCCGACGAATTGAGAGCCTCCTCCTTTTTTTGAAGTCGGTTAAAAATGACTTACCGTCATTGCGGATGTTGATTTTGTTCGGTGCATTCGATAGGAAATTTCTTACTCTTTCAGGAAAAATTACGCAAACCACTTTTTTGGTCGGAAGAGTCTCTCATACCTAAGTAGGTAAACGTATAATGTTTAGCTATCAATTCGAATACAAAATTTTCAAATACTTTCAACTTTCAATGTTACCGGCTCCAGGACCAAAAGGAGAGAGTCCTTTATCACTTACCCTCTCTGCACGAACAGTGGCGTACCCCTACTGGAGCTGTCGCCATCCACGTCCATAAACACATCTTCTGTTATGGAACATGATTTCAACACCGCTTGATCTGTGAAAGTTATGTCCGTATATTATTATTCATTTATTTATTGTAACTTGAAACGGACGTGTAGTACTTTCTTTTTTTTATACATTATAGGCACACGCTTGACCACTATCACACCGGATGGAAAGTGATGTGGCCTAAGGTGGAACGCGTTTGCCTAGAAGATGCCTATTCACTCTTGCTTTCAAGATACCCAAATTGTACGTGTCAGGAAACACAGATCTCGGAAGAGCGTTCCAGACCCTAGCCGTGAGAATCAGAAATTGAGACTTGAACCGCTTCGTGCGCGTGGATGGTATATCAACGATATAGGGAGAGAAGCCCTGCCGACGTCTTGCAGTGCGGTGGTAAAAAAGGTGAAGGCGGGACAAGGTCGAAGAGCTCCTGAGCACACTCACCGAAATATATCCTATAAAACACCTATTTATATTTCTACTAGCTGACCCAGCGAACTACGTACCGCCAATAAAAATATTTAGTGGTTGGTCACCCTTATCATTAAAGGGTATGAAAAATTGATGTTGGCCGATTCTCAGACCTACCCGATATGCACACAAAATTTCATAAAAATCGGTCCATCCGTTTCGGAGGAGTAAGGTAACTAACATTGTGACACGAGAATTTTATATATTAGATAAACTATGTATTTTATTTTATTCCGCCAATTCGCATTGGGCCAGCGTGGTGGACTATGGCCTATTACCCTTCTCTGAGAGGAGACCTGCGCTCAGTAGTGAGCCGTTGATGGGTTGTTAATGATGATAATGATGATGATGATGATGTATTTTATGATCATACACAAACCTTCGTTGTCCGCAGCGAACATTCGTTTGGAGTCATGTATGCTCTGCCGACGCCGCCTGACCGATTCAGCTGCTACTTCTAGTGAGGGGCGGCGCTTGTTGCTTTGAACTTCCTCTTCTAAGTCGGTTATTCGAGCCTAAGATATACGGTATAAGAATAAATTAAAAATTTAAAACACCCCCGACATGAGAATCTATGGCCGGACTATGCACGATATACCTGACATCCTGCTACCCAGTTTTCTCCTCCATCATCTATCTAACACCTACTCATTGAGACCATTCTTCTTCTTCTTTATAAACCTATGATGATAGCTGGACAAAGGTCTCCTGCATGGACTTCCACAGGCTTCGGTCTTGCGCCGCTTGAATCCAGCGGCTCCCTGCGACTCGTTTGATGTCGTCGGTCCACCTAGTGGGGGTCTGCCAACACTGCGTTTCCCGGTGCGGGGTCGGCACCATTCAAATGAGCCCAAAAACACTGAAGTAAGTTGCTGAGGAGTTGGGTACCCCAAAGTTCACGGTCAGTGAAATTCCCGTCAAAATTGGTCCAGCCCAAGATTAGCCAGATTACAGACAGATGAAAAAAAATTATTGTTTTCGTTATAAGTACCATAAGTATACTTTCATATGCATTAATTAGTAAAAAGCTTTTATTTTGACATTACAAAGATACACTCCAATTTTATTTATTTGTATAGATAGAAAGATTTATTTGACTGACACACACACTGAGGTGGTACCTGTAAGTGTAACTATTCAGATTTTTACATTTGGCTATGGAACGGTTTCAACTACTTACCTCCAATAATAGTTTCCCGCTTCTTAATCTCTCGATCTCGTCCCCAGAGGATTTCATATCATTCGTTAATTTCTCATATTCTGCTTCCAGAGATTTATATTTCTGAGTTAATTCCTCCAGTTTTGAATCTTTTTCACAACTTAATTTGTTATCTTCTTCTTTCTGTTTTTGAAGTCTACAAAGAAAGTAACGGAACATTGACAAAAGAAATACGATACTAAAAAAAACTCACAACTTTTTTTTAATAAGTTATGCTATCCTACTAATATTATAAATGCCAGTGTGTTTGTTTGTTGGTTTGTCATTCAATCACGCAGCAACAGAGCTACGGATCGACGTGATTTTTGCATGTGTATAGTTGGTTCTAACAAATTTATTGCATAGGTTAAATCAGCTTGGCATCCAGCTGCCCACAAGATAGTATAAAAACTTATTACAATGTAATAGCTTCATAATAATATTGTAAAATGATTATTTTGAAAAGAGCAACTGCTGAGTTTCTTTCCGGCTTTCTCAGCAGAATCCGCTTTCCGAACCGGTGGCAGAGTCATGACTTGTCATAAGAGCCACAGGTTGGTCTACGTGAAATAAATAATTTTGAATTTGGATTTTTTTTTGACCTGGAGAATGACATAGGCTACTTTTTATACCGCAAAATCAAAGAGTTCCAGGGATTTTAAAAACTAAATCCACGCGGACGAAGTCGCAGGCTAAGGCAAGTCGCTAGTAATGAAAAAGTATGTTACCTTATTATCATTCTACTTTGAATTTCTGCTGTTTTTTCGTGTGTTTTGATGTTCATTTCCAAACGTGAACAATTTTGACACTTTTCTTGAATTTGCTCCTGTAATTGTTTGTTCATCGCAGATAAAGTGTCTTTGGTTGCGTTCAAAGCTTCAAATTCCCTTCTTAAATTGTCTGCTACAGATGAACTTTCTTTTACAGTTTCTTTTAATAATGCAATATCCTTTGCCATCGCATCCAAGTCAATTTTATTCTGCTTGATTATTGCGTTCGCTCCCTCCAGTTCAGTTGAGTATTTTTCTTTTTCTTTGGTAATCATTTCATTTATGGATTTTAAGTTTTCAGTTTCTTTCTGTGACTCAGTTATGGATTTTAATAATTGTGAAATTTTATGTTCCTTTTCTAAGTTATACTTTTGATTATAGGCTTCGAGTTTTTCTTCTAAAGACGTAACCAAAGTCTGCTTATTGAATAAAGCTGCTCTTAGTTCATTTACTTCCGCTGTTAATTGATTTATTAATTTTGTATGAACACCATTTTCTTCAACTTTCTTCAAATGAATTGTATTTAAGTGTTCAAACTTAGAGACTTGACTCTTAAGCTCTTCTTCTTTTTGTGACAAATCTAACTGTAAATTTGTGTTTATTTCTTGTACTTTTGACAGTTCACTAGTGAGTGTGCGTAACTCTCTGTCTTTCACATCTATTTGTGCTTTCAATTTATCTACTTCAGCTGTAATATTACTTATTTCCATTTGCACTAATTGATTGCAACTCTTGATGTTCAATACACGCTCAAATAATAATTCTATAAGTTTTTGCGTTGATAATGATAAGTCTATTTCTTCATTTAGAATATTTTTGTCCAAAAGCTCGCGGTAACCACTTATAATTTGTTTTCTTAATTCTTTTTCCATTTTAACGATATCTAGAGTCACAGTCGCATTAATTTTATGCACTTCTTCTTTTTGTTTTTGTAACAAATTAAATTCATTTTCCTTTTCATTGAGTTGAGATTTTAAAGAAGTAAACTCCTCGTTAACAGTCTGTAGGCTTTTAACAACTTGTTGTATGTCATCTTCTAATTTTGTATTATCATTTCTTAGTTTGTGCATTTCTGTAGTATGGTTCTGATGCATCTGCTGTATCACCAATTCGAAAACTTCAGTACTTGCGAAGCCAAACTCCTTATCAATCACGTTTAAGAAATTATCTTTAAATTTAATAAGGGTGTCTTGAAGGTTATTTGCTTCACTTAAAACAGAAATATTATTTTTCACATGAGATACAACATTGGCCATGGTTTCAAAGTAGCTATTCTTTTCTTCTAATTCTTTAGTTATTTTTAAATTTTCTTTTTTCAAGTCATCTAGGGTTTTTTGTAATGTATTTTTCGAAACTTCGAAGTCTTTTAATTTGTTTACTAAATTTTCAATTTCATTAGCATGTTTAATTTCTATAAAATCATATAGCATTTTCATTACATCTATTAATTTAATGTCACTTGCAAGACTTTCCTTTTTAGCTCCGGTTTTTTCAGCATAATAACTGAGGCAGTTTTCTTTATCTAAAGTTATGGTGACTAAGTCTACTTCTGGAATATTTGGTATATGACATTTGATGTCTTGTGAATTTATGTTTGCCAAATCAGCATAAGGGTATATGTGGGAATTTTCCATGTTATCATCCAAGTCCATACCATGACTCATATTTAAATTGCTACTATATAAATGGTTTTTAATGGTGGTTACTTCTTCTTTTAGTTCAATACAATCTTCTTTCCCTGCATGCAACTCATTTTGCAAACTGCAGATTTTGTTACACCTTAATGAACTATCGGAATCGCTATAACTTCGACTAAATTTTGCATGCGACTCTGTTGCCAACGTTTGTTCTAAAGTTCGCATAACTTCATTTTTTGATTTGCATTCCGTACACATAATTTCTTTCTTATGTTTTAAGTCTTCAATTTTTTCTCCTAATAATGAACAGTTTTCGATAAGTTGTGTTTTAATTTCTTTCAATGAATCATGTTCCTTTTTAAGATCATCAAGTTCAGAAATAGTTTCAATAACTTGGTTAGATAGAATATCGTTCTCCTCTTGTAAGTGTTTTAGTTCTTCATTTTTGCATTTCAAAATCTGTGAAATCTTTGTTAATTCACTTTGTTTTATGAGATGTTCTTTTTCTAAAACATTTAATTTTTGTACTAAAAGCTCAGTTGATGGAACTTCTAACGTAAGATCACGGTATTTTTGCTGAATATCTTGCTTTTGCAATTCAAGTTCGTTTAATTTATTTTTCATTGTATCAATGTCTTTTTTATAGGTTTCTTCCATACATCTAATATTTTCTTCGTGATTACAATTACAATGTAAGTCTATGGGTTCAATCTCGTTTGTAAAGAGTTCAGTCTCGTTAATAATATTTGGAATTTTAATAGGACTGCTGATTTTATCAGTTACATGAACATTTAATTTTTTAGTTTTCGCATATTCATCCACAAGATCTCGTAATTTATTGTTTTCTGCCTTTAGAGATTCTATTGTATCTAGTATTTTAATAAAGTCGGAAGGTTGCATTTCCATCTGAGAATGTAACAAATCATAATTGGTTATTTCATTCAAATTAGTCTGACATGCTACCTCATTATTCGTACAAACCTGAGTTGCATCTAAACATGTTTGATCGTGACCAATTAATGTATTATCACAAGTTGTTAATGTAATATTTGTGTCTAACATTAAAAGATCACCGTCCAAAATAGACTCATTTTTTAATTGAGAATGTAATGGAGTAATATCTAATGCGTTCGGTAAGGAATAGCGTTTGAAGCTTTCATTTTCTAAGTTTCTATTTTCTGATTTCAGTAATATCATGAGATCTTGCAACTGATTTTTAAGGGCCGGAATATCTTTTTGACATACATTGTAAAAGCGATTATGGTGATGTTGCAAGAACTTTATTTGTGAAGCTAAATACTTATTCTCTGCATATGTTGTGGCGGTCAAAGTGGACAAGTTAGTGCGATGATTGACTACTTTTTTATGTAAATCTTGTGTATTTTCTACAAGTAACTGTACCTCTTTTTGAACTTCTTTTTGTTCTTCAACCAGACAATCGTTTATCATTTCCAACTGCTTAACTCTGGTTTTTAAATTACTATTTTCTTCTTGCAATAAATTTAAGTCCGTAGTTAGTTCTGCGCATTGACAAGTGTATTTCAAATCTGTACTAGTACTTGAAGAACTTCCCAAATTATCACTGTCATTTGGGCGGATAGATTCAATTATTCTATTGCAACATATTGTTAAAAGGCTAGGAGGAGAGTCTAATGTCTGCATTGAAATATATTTCTGATCACTATTTGCAAGATTTGATTTTGGCATTGATACACTTTGACTATATGGCAACTCCAATTTCGAGCATTTTGTTTTTAGTTCAGTGTTTTCAATTTCTAACATCCTTCTTTGTTCTATCATTGAAGCTTCATGCGCTTTGAAGTTTTCCTTCCATTCTTGAGCTTTGTTTTGTATAATTTCAATTTCACCAGTTTTTGAAACTAAATCACTTCGTAAATTGTTGATAATGGTATTACTTTCTTTTAAATTAATTTTTAAAATTTTACCATCGTTTTGAATATCTTTAATCTCGACAGATAAATCTTCATTGACTTTTTCTAAATTAGAAATATCTTGTAACATTTTACGGTTTTCTTCTGTGAGTTTAAGAATTTCTTTCTTTGCATCAGACACAATTTCCTGAACATTGTCGCACTCGATCGCTTGTTTTGACTTTAATAACGATATATAGTTAGCAATGTTACCTAAAGTTAAAATAATTTGTTCAAATAAAGTGTTCTCAATATCGTCTTCAATCTGGCTTATTTCAATGTCGAATTGTGAGGCTATAGCAGTGGCTTTTTGTAAAATATTAATCAGCAATACCTTTCGGCTTTCTGTAATTTCTTGAATTTGTTGTAAATATTTTGTACTTTCCAATGTAAGCTTAGACTCAAAGTCTACTTTTAAATTATTATTTTCTATATCTTTTCTAAGTATACTTTTATGAAGATACTCAAGTGTTATCTTTACTTTATGCACAAGAGTCCCCATTTGCAAGTGCATATCTCGATGAGAATCGTCTAGACGACTTTTGCTAGTTTTATTGTGATCGCAGGCATTTTCAAGGAAAACTCTGTTCAAACATTCGTTATTCTTATGAAATTCATCAACGGCATTATCAAGATCGTTGAGCTGCAACTTAATCTTAGCGAAAGTGTCTTGATGGTGGTCAGCTAAAGCACGTAAATCGTTCTTTTCTTTTATCATTTCTTTGGCAATAGTTTCCAAAGACGTTAGATTGTCTGTTAACGTGCCAAAAGCAGAAACTAAACTGTCTATCATTTGTGGAACCTCCAAAATTTTGCCGGACAGTAACACTATTATATTTCGCAACTGTAAAGTGACTCGTGCCAGATTTTCTTGCAATGCATTTTCCTCTTTTCTTAAGTCAGCAATTATGTTATCTTTAGTTCTATTATCATGTTTTAACGTTTTAACTTCTTGGGATAACTTGTCTACTTTTGTTTGAAGTGTTACTTTATCATGTTCTTTTTCCATTAATTCAGAAGTTAAATCCTCTTTACATTTGGTTAAGTTTGCTATTTCAACTAAATGCACTTCATTTTCCTTATCTTTTAGTGCCTGATGTTCTAATAGTTGTGTCTTTAGTTGTTGTTCTATACTCAATAAATTATTTTTCGTTGATATTAATTTATCGACATCAGCTATATGGTTCTCTTTTAAAGATTCAATTTCTTTAACTAGTAAAGAAACTTCTCTTTTCTTATCTTCAAGTTCTTCTTCCAATGACTTGAAATTTGGAGATTTTTCTTTATCTAAAGATCTTAAATTCTTTATCTCCTCGTTACGTAAATCCAAAACAGTCTTAAGTGTCTGTATAATATTTTTCATATTTTCATTATTCGCAATAAACAACTCTTCGTTGGCTATCATCTTTTCTATGTCACTATCATTTACACATCTCAAGTTTTCTTCTTTTGCAGATACATTAATTTTTAATTCTTCAATTATATTATTATATGCCTGAATTTCAGCCTGTGCTTTCTCGGTAAAAGATTTTTGACTTTCAATAGTACAATTCAAATTATCTATCTCTAATTTTTGTAAGGCATTTTCATTTTCAAGAAATGAAATTTTTTCTTTGAGATCAGAAATCATATCTTGGAATTTCTTATTCACATTTTCTAAACTATCTATTTTAAGAAATTGTTGATGTAAACTGGCTTCTAACTGCAAAATAGTCTGATTTTTGAGATGCAACTTAGCTTCGAAATCACCGTTTGTACATAAAAGTGGATTTAAATGTGTTTCTTCTACATTTATAATTTTGTCATTGTCACTATTGACTGAACATACATCACTAGACAGATCCATAAAGTGCGCTAGCTCTTTTCCTACAGCTATTGACGATATTTTACCTGAATATTGAAAATATTAAGATAATGAATAAAAAAATTACATGAAGGAAACAACAAAAGGAAAGTAAAGGTAAGTACAAACCTATTTTTTCATGTTTCTTTTTAGTTTCATGTTCTTTTAATAGGGAAAGAAGTTCTTCTTCTCTTCTTTTGGCTTTCTTTTGTAAAGTTTCGTAACTTACTTCCCAGTCGATCAATTTCGTGTTGTAGTCCTTGCAGGTTGTTTCCAAACTAGTCTAAAGCCATAAATGTAATTTACATACATACAAATATTAATATTAATATATTTAAATAGGTGAAGCAGTGATAGCCTAGTTGTTAGGACTGTAGTCTCCTATTCGGGTGGTCGCAGGTTCGATCCCGGGTACCTCTGACTTTTCGAAGTCAAGTCCGTTTAAGAAATAAAATATCAATAGCTTCAACGGTGAAGGAAAACATCGTGAGCACATCTGAGAGTTCTTCATAATTAATGTTCTCGAAGGTGTGTGAAGTCCGCCAATTCGCATTGGGCCAGCGTGGTGGACTATGGCCTATAGCCATTCTCTGAGAGGTGACCTGCGCTCAGTGGTGAGCCGTTGATGGGTTGCTAATGATGATGATGATGATGATTTAAATAGGTAGTATCTATAAAACTAAGAAAGTGAATATATTATATTGATATTTGTCAGTTAGCCTCCATACCTTAGCAGAAACGATGTCTCTTATTTTTTGCTCTGCTTCACTTATCTTACTTTTAAGCCTTTCCATTTCTTCATCTTTCTCCCTACTGAGATCTTTTATCTTTTCCTCAAGGTTAGCAATTCTTGATGATTTGTCCTCTAATTTCTCCATTAGTTCAACCTTGAAAGTAAAATAAAAAGTTATAATAAAGGAACCTTATTACCGTTTCATTAATTTATGATAATAATAAAATTATTGATGACAAACCATTAGTAAAATAGATTCTAACGAAAGCGTATTCTGAATATTTTTTTAAACACTTACAACATTGGGTGCATAAATTTTCTCTCTTTCCGTGAGTTCCACTATATCATTCAAACTCTTTTCAGCTGCTTTAGCGTTCTTCCTTAATATACAAGGCGGTGTTTTCGATGACTCTGTAATCAAATATTATTCAATAAAGAATAAATTATGATACAGTACAAAGGTTAAAGGCAGCGACAATGTTTCTTCCATAGAATTAGCTTGGCTTATTTCTATGTATTTAAGGCTATTTTATTTTATTTATTTATTATTTTAATTAAGCCTCTAAGCCTTAATAGCCCAACGGTTAAAGGTGCGGACTGAAAACTGAAAGGTCGCAGGTTCGAATCCTGCCCGTTGCACTATTGTCGTACCCACTCCTAACACAAGCTTTCCGCTTATTTAATACATAGGCACGCCATTAGCGACAGGCAGAGTTCTAAAAACGTAATGTATAACAGCCCCCCTAGTTTGACTAGGGGGGCTGTTAAATATTAAGTTACATACATATTCTTGTGTCGTATCTATTCTCTTTCTGTGATCGTTAATGCGAGCAGGGGTTCCCAAAGTTTTTTTTATCATACCTCTCTTCTGAAAGGATAGGAGGCGTGATTATAAGACTTTGGGAACCCCTGCTTTAGAGGAAGCGATCTTAGAAACGATTAAGGGTCAGCGCACACCAAGTGCAGAGCACCGTAGAACATTTTTTGAGAACACTTTAAATTAATTTTACGACTATCGCCAAACGCACGCTCGCGGAGTGTTGCGAGCGTAGCTTTACTGTTGGTGTGCGCTGACCCTTAATCGTTTCTAAGATGGCTTCCTCTAAAGCAGGACTTTCCTAAGTTTTTTATGACGCCTCTTATCCATTCAGAAGGGAAGTGTTATAAAAAAAAAACTCAGGAAACCTCTGCTCTAAAGCGATAATGTTATACGTAAAACTCTAAAATAGACAGGTCAAAAGAATCAAGTAATACAAATGTTCCTTGGAGTCTTGCATTCTGCTGGATGACATAAATTTTAGAATTGTCAATTTAGTCTTCAGTACAACCAAGTAGCATTGTTATCTACTTACCAAAGCACCCGTGATACGGCGAACAGGTTTGTACATCTACTGAGGTATCATCGTCACTATCTATAACAAAAGGTTTGTTTTCAGTAACAAGACAAAAATCAGTCTGTTTCAACTAAAATACAGTGAAAGTAGCACAGTTTACTACTGTAATGTAAATGAATTATGAGCAAACTGAAAAGATACTACCTCCTTAATTCACTAAAAAAATGTTTATGGGTACCCTTTAAATTCATACTTTGCATACATAATATAGGTACACGCATTCACACGCCCGCAACACACAAACACACACTAATAGTGATAATAACTGTGACAACTCGTGAATTATAGTTTCGGAGGTGGCGGTGGCATCTGCAACACAGTTTTTACTAAAATCCCTGCCATTAAACTGTAACTATATTAAGTATTTTGCATTTTAAAAAGAGCTCTGTAAAGTTTATTTGAATAATTTTTTATTATTATTATTATATTGTCATTATCATCAGGCCTGCAGCCTAGCATGCACGCGCGAGTTAATTTTGTCCAACCCTTTTTTCTCGTATTATCTCCATCGAAACTAAAATGATCGCACACCATGATTCGTCTCGTTACGTCAAAAGTAGAGATAAAATTATTTTCTCTATTTTTCTCTACGAACTCTAAAATGGCGAGTGGCGACGTTATTTTCTCGAATTTCGAAGTGTAAAAGAGTGACCGAGGAATCAGTCTACATCGACAATATCTCTCTCATCACTTCGACGTGCATGCTAGGCTTGCTGGTTTTAGTTTTCGTTTAGTGACGTACCAATTTCGATAACTTCGTCGCTGATAGTGACCTGCTTGCTTCTGGGCGGCGGCGTGATCAGACGGGGCTCCTCGGCAACTGGCGTTAGGCTCGACGCACTCTGGATCGGTATGAACTCAGGTAAACAGTTCAATGACATAGGACTGAAATGGAATAATACAATTATTGTGAGATTCTCGAAAAGCAAATACTATAAGCGTTCAATTTTTTTTTTCATTCTATAACTAGCTGATGCCCGCGACTTCGTCCGCGTGGATTTAGTTTTTAAAATCCAGCAGGAACTCTTTGATTTTCCGGGATGCCTATGTCACCCTCCAGGTTCTCAACTATACCTAACCGAAAATTACGTCAATCCGTAGCTTTGTTGCAGCGTGATTGACGGAAAACCGACAAACAAATAAATACACTTTCGCATTAATAATATGTATTAGTAAGGGAAAATTTATACTACGATAATAAAGGCGATCTAATTAAATTTTAAAACACAAAAGCTACTATTGTGATTTAAATATGACAGTTAGATATATTCCCTCGGGACTTTTTTGTAAAGAATAATGAGTACTTTAATCATGTAGTACATAATTTTTCTGTATCATCAATAGTTTTCTCAGCACACGCCAAATAATGCATATTATACGCATTATTTTGCTACTTTGGCTTACATTATTGCAATTATCTTAAGGATCTGTAATTTTTTTAAAAATAAATTATAGCCTATGTTACTTCCGCATAACTTAGCTTTATATTGGTGAAAAAAATTGTTAAAATCGGTCCAGTAGTTACAGAGCCTATTCGGTACAAACAAACAAAACAATCTCCTCTTTATAATATTAGTCCTTGACTGGCGATCTCACTTGATGGTAAGTGATGATGCAGTCTAAGATGGTAGCGGGCTAACTTGAAAGGGGTATGGCAGTGAACATTCAACCCATACCCCTAATCGGTTTCTACACACTATCATGCCGGAACGCTAAATCGCTTGGCGGCACGTCTTTTACGGTAGGGTGGTAACTAGCCACGGTCTAAGCCTCCTACCAGACCAGACCAGAGACAATTCAGAAATTATAAATTCCCAAATTGACCCCGCCGGGAATCGAACCCGAGAACTCCCACTTATAAGACAACAGCGCTCACCACTGCGTCAGGAAGGTCGTCAATTCAAGTTGGCCGTCGAGGACCGTTACAAAATGACGTCACACTGTCGCGTTGCCATAAAAATATGATTGTATATTTTTTTACTGCTACTGTATAATAAAATACAATAGTAGTCTGCGCTGTCTGCGCTTTTCTTTATGTGAAGTAATAGTTTGCGCTTTTCTTTTTTTACTCATCGTAGAAAACTACACGCGAACAATAGCAACCAAACAAAAATAACTAATTGAAAACGTAACAAAAAAAGTATGAAAATAACACGGTACTGACAATCCCGAGCCGATGCGTTGCTATCTGTACTAAGTGGGTCTGACTTGAGGTGCGGTGCGGGGAAGCGCGAGGGAGCTAGCGGGCAACTTGAATTGAACGTGTAGTATAAGTAATGATAGCCTGAATCATAGCCTAGTGGTTAGGTGGTGGTCGGTGGTGGTCTATTCTGGGGGTCGCAGGATCGATCCCGGAAACGCAACAAGCCACCCGGCGTGATGAGACTGTGATATGAACTACTCACGTACTAAAAGAAGCGCTCCGTACAAGTAAATACATTCAAAACACTGTACTAGTTCGGACTTCTAGTACTACCTACTAGGACAGTAGTTCCGAGCCATGCGACATAATCAAGACTAAATAGGTCTACAGGGAACAATGTACTATATGTATGTATTATGTAACGATGTACTATGTATGCTCGTGAACGGGTGCCACCGGCGGGAATTTACTTTCTGTCTGCCCATCTTGACATGAATTGAATTGTAGTACCTACGCTTTTTTGTGGAAATATTATATTATATTCTATCCTAGCAAAGTTGCATGGGTTAAATCGGCTTGGCATCCAATGAGATGAACTGCCCACAGCCGGAATGCAATAGCTGCATAATAATATTGTAAAATGATTATTTTGAAAAGAGCAACTGCCGAGTTTCTTGCCGGCTCTTCTCAGCAGAATGCGCTTTCCGAACTGGTGGTAATCATGACGTGTCATAAGAGCCACAGGTTGGCCTACGTGAAATAAATAATTTTGAATTTGACTTTAAATTATGAATGTTCAAATTCAAATTTATTTCACGTAGGCCAACCTGTGGTTCTTATGACACGTAATGATTCTACCACCAGTTCGGAAAGCGGATGTACTATAATTGTTTGAAATTAAAAAGTTTCCGCGGAATCAAAAAACTTTAATCCACGCGGACGAAGTCGCGGGCATCAGCTTTTATTCTGTTTTTTTTTTGTTATGTTTAGTAATAGTTTGATACAAATGCAATTCAATGTGTCCTGATAACTAAAAATCTTTGAGTCAATTGAGAAGCAACGTTTATATTATAATCTACAGCTTCGTTTATTTTGAAACATCGCACGTGGCACGTTTTTAGCTGGTAAAATCCGAAAATATTGTGATGTTACTTTAGAAACTAAAGCTTACCAATAATTTATTTAAAAATGTTTGAATTCACAACTTTTTCCGATTGTAGGAGAAGAAAATTTAAATTGTCACTGTCAGCTATTCTGACAGTGATTTGCTTCTTCAAAAATTATATATTTTTTATGTCAAAAGAAATTTTTATTGTCCACAAAGTTCCATTATGTATTTTTTGAAATACAGTTTTGACAAGTATAAATTTTAGTACAATTGTAAATCAAAAATTTTATTTTCAAAAACAAGCTTTTAGTAGCTACATCATAAGACCCTGGGTTATAATCTAGGATCAGAGTAATTGCCAAGACGAATCTAACGAGCCCAAACTCGATGTAGTTACATCATTTTACTTACCATATTAAGATAGAAGTTAGTCGGTATGCATTTATTTTTGGAATTTCCCTCATTGTGGAAACACTGCATACATAGCATAGTATTTACTGTATTGTAAATTTGTTTTGAAAAGAGCAATCACCGAGTCTCTTGCTGGTTCTTCTCGGCAGGAAGGGCATTCCGAACCAGTGGTAGAGCCAGACGATTCAAAAACACTTGTAAAAAATTTATTTGAATAAAAAATATTTCTATTCTATTCTACTACAGAGTTCATATAGCCACCTTCCGCCTCCATCATTAGATCAGCTGCATGTTACAATAATATTGCAATGTCATTCGATTTACATACCTATACATGCAAAATTTTAGCTCAATCAGAAACCGGATAGTGGTTCTAATTCATCTTGCAAGAGATGACCTAAGCAAACATACATACATACATACATACATTGAGCCAGCCCGGTCAGTATACAACTTACTTGTACTTGAGACTAGGAGTGCAGAACCTGGGCACAGTGGGCAGTATGGGCGCAGGGTCCTCCGGGGTGCAGCGTGGAGATGGCGTGTTGCTCCTCAGAACCAGCCCGGTCAGTAAACAACTTACTTGTACTTGAGACTAGGAGTGCAGAACCTGGGCACTGTGGGTAGTATGGGCGCAGGGTCCTCCGGTATGGGGTGCAGCGTAGAGATGGTCATGCGGCGCGGCTGCTGCGGCTTGCGCCGCGCGCCGCCTGTCATGTCTGTACTGCTCCTCTGACCAAACCCGTTCAGTATTAATCGCTGGAGATGCCCTATCTGCTTTTGTAGATTGAAGTTATCTTGCTGTAAATAATTAAAGACATATTCTCGTTATTAAAACTTCTTTAGGTGCAGAGAACTAAAGTCTTCGAACAGTGCGTGTTGCCAGTGATGACTTACGGATCCGAGACATAGTCGCTAACTAAGGGCCTCATAAGTAGGCTCAGGATCGCTCAGCGGGCGATGGAGAGAGCTATGCTCGGAGTGTCCCTGCGTGATCGAATCAGCAATGAGGAGATTCGTAGGAGCACCAAAGTCACCGACTCAGCGAGTCGCAAAACTGAAATGGAAATGGGCGAGGCACGTAGTTCGAAGAGCTGATGGTCGTTGGGGTCCCAAGGTGCTGGAGTGGGACTCCGCACCGGGAAGCACAGTGTTAGCAGACCCCCCACTAAGTGAACCGACGACATCAGAGACACAGTGGTAGACTCATTGACGATTCAAAAGTACTTGTAAAAGTTTATTTGAATAAAAAACATTTCTATTCTATTCTATTCTACATCAAACGAGTCGCAGGGAGCCGCTGGATTCAGGCGGCGCAAGACCGAGGCCTGTGGAAGTCCATGCAAGAGACCTTTGTCCAACAGTGGACGTTAATCGGTTGACAAAGAAGCAGAAGGTGCAGAGACCAAGGTGGGAAATATTGAATGTAAACATGTAGTGACGTCTGAATGTAGCGCAAATGACGTAAGAAACGCACGCGTATCGAAACAATTTGAACTTTTATCTACTACTAGCTGATACTCGCGACTTCGTCCGCGTGGATTTAGTTTTTAAATCCCTCGGGAACTCTTTAATTTTCCGGGATAAAAAGTAGCCTATATCACTCTCCAGGTCCTCAACTATACCCATGCAAAAAATCACGCCGATCCGTAGCTCTCTTGCGGCGAGATTGAAGGACAAACCAACAAACAAACACACTTTCGCATTTATAATAGTAGTAAGGATTTGAAAGTGTATCTATAGATGGCACTCTCACTCAGCTCAGACTCAAGACTTAGTTAAAACGAGAAAGATTTATGTCAGAACATATTTGTGTCTCATTTTAACTCTGTCTTGAGTCTTGAGCAAAGCCAGAGTACGATCTAACGACTCTATGAACCTATTTTAACAGCTTTCAAGCAATTTGCTTAGAATCTAAGGCAATTTTTTGAATCCAATCCAAAATCCAGACAATATAAGCCGTGGATTGTCTGGATTGGATGGTTGCATACTATTTAGTATTACTAGCTCCTTGCCTGCAGCTTCACTTTGTTAAGTAGAATTTTTTAAACCCCTATTTTACCTTTTTACAGGTTTTTTTTTTTTATTCGATGACAAGATAGTCCTTGACTGCGATCTCACCTGATGGTAAGTGACGATGCAGTCTAAGATGGTAGCGGACTAACTTGGAAGGGGTATGGCAGTGAAAATTCAACCCATACCCCTAATCGGTTTCTACACGCCATCGTGCCGGAACGCTAAATCGCTTGGCGGCACGTCTTTGACGGTAGGGTGGTAACTAGCCACGGCCAACGAATGCCTCCCACCAGACAAAAGACCTTTTTAGAGGTAGAATTTTGAAAAATCCTTTCTTAGCGGATGCCAACGTCATAATAGCTATCTGCATGCCAAACTTCAGCCCAGTCAGTCCAGTGGTTTGAGCTGTGCGTTGATACGTAGATCTGTCAGTCAGTTAATCAGTCAGTCACCATTTTCTTTTATATATTTAGATATATACTACGTAATACTGATGTGCGACTATTCTCATTCGCGTTCGCAGGAAACGATGCAATTGTTTGACGTATGTAGGGATCCAAAGTAGCCGAAGTTGACAAATTTTAATATATATATTTCTTGTGTGCGTGTGCATGTCACTGAACTCCTCGTAGACAGGTGGATAGATTTTGATGAAATTTTTTGTGTGACTTCAAGGGGATTCGAGGATGGTTTAGAAGTTTAGATTCACAATTTGGCCCACTGGAAAATGTTTATTTAACTAATTTTTCATTTATAAGTAGTGGCGGTACGAAGTTCGCTGGGTCAGCTAGTTGATTTATAAATATTTGATGGACCTATACCTATATCGACCTTGAAATGCCATAATTATAAATTGATCACGCATTTCACGAACATTCGCATTCGCATCTTCCCTTGCGAATGTGATGCGAATGTACGTGGGGTGATCAAAAAAATACCCGTTATATATTTTGAATTTCGAATAAAATTATGATATTGGAAGATTCTATATTTTTTTAGGTCTATGAAATATTTATTCAAAATCAATTTGTTCGGCTATTTTCGATCATCGCTAATTCGCCAAATATTCGCATAACTTCTTTTGTTTTTTTTATTCTCATTTAAAGAGCTGAGTCAATGGAATGACTATGTAGCTCTCGTAGGTAAACACTCAATAAATATACATTTTAAATATCTTAAAACTAGTTATTAGATCTAACTTTTAAATTATTCCTAACTAATAATTTCTTGCGACTGCGAATATTGCTTACATCACTACTACGGAATATTATCTCTCAAATATATAAATTACGTGTCACGTTGTTTGTCCGCGATGGACTCCTAAACTACTGAACCAATTTTGATCAAACTTCGTAACTATCCGTAATTTGGTCCAACTTGAAAGATAGGATAGTTTTTATCCTAATTATTGACATCAATATTTGTTATTGCAAATTAAATGTTTATTACACGACAGTAGTGTGTATTGTTAGTTCGACGAATTGTTATTAGATGGCTCTGTAGGTTAATTTATGGGTACAACTCTAACATCGTTCACTACCTACCTACTGACTACTGAGTCACAGCAACGCGTGGCTGGGTCAGCTAGTCTAATATATAAAATTCTTATGTCGCGGTGTGTGTTACCAAACTCCTCCGAAACGGCTGGACCGATTTTTATGAAATTTTGTGCTCATATCGGGTAGGTCTGAGAATCGGCCATCTATTTTTCATACCCTTAAACGATAAGGGTGACCCAACCCTATATATTTATGTTGCCGGTACGAAGTTCGCTGGGTCAGCTAGTTATATTTTAGAAATGATAATAGTCATATTTACCTCAACATTTTTTTTGCTTTCCAACTGCGTCTTTAGAGCCGAAAGCTGTTTGGTGAGCGTCTGAATCATGGTAGCGTTGGTCGCTACGGCATTCACTGCTGGAGTGTTTTTGATAGATTTCGCTCTATTAGCAAATCTGAAACAGTTTTATTCCAATCTCAACCCAATCCCATCAAATCCGCCGTAGAAGACGGCAATCATAAAACCGGTGGGAATCTGTCTGCCCGTCTTAACATGTATTGAACTGTAGTATGCATTTTTGGAACTTTCCCTCTTTGTGGAAATATTCTATTCTATTTTATTCTAACATAGTTGCATGGGTTAAATCGGCTTGGCATCCAGCTGCCCATATAGATAAAGATAGTATAAAAAACTTATTACAGTGTAATTAATAGCCAAATAATAATATTGTAAATGAATATTTTGAAAAGAGCAACTGCTGAGTTTCTTGCCGGCTCTTCTCAGCAGAATCCGCTTTCAGAACCGGTGGAAGAGTCATGACTTGTCATAAGAGCCACAGGTTGGTCTACGTGAAATAAATAATTTTGAATTTTGAATTTTTTGAATCCAATTTGGGCTTTCCAAAGTAATTATAAAAAGTATTTAGGCCGCGGCTGCACTGGCAAAAATGACTATATTTGATAATAGCGCGATTCGCTAGTTTATCGCCGCTGCAATGTGGCCGCGGCCTTAGCGATTCCTGCTAAAGAGTCGCGAGCTGTCATTTATTATACCAACATATTATTACTAGCTGATGCCCGCGATTTCGTCAGCCAAAATACCAAGTTTCATGTGGATATTACTTGAAAATTAACGGAATACCATACAAACTTCAACCCCTATTTAACCCTTAAGCAAGAATGCTCATCAAGATTCTAAGATTTAAGATATCAATCGGCTTGAATGTGCTGACGACATTATTGACTGATCTTTTTCTTTATTGGCTTAATGGCAGATGATAGATGTACAAAAAAGTACCATAATATTCAACCAATCAAAAGTGATAAGAATAGGAAGTGCAAGAGTATAATAATGTGGAGTTACTGAGGTGACGTCACACCTCAATAACGCTCTCTTTGTCTGAAAACTCTAAAGCTCTCTAGACTTTAAACTTTAAAGCTCTCTTTTTAATATATCAATGATATTAAAAAATAAAAATGCAATTGCGTTATAATATTTAAAAGCTTCATTTTATTTTAATTTATGAGTTCCCATTAGATCTTTTACATAAAATAAAAAATTGCAATGTAATACAAGTGAAAAGAGCTGAAAAAAAGTTTTTTCACAATTATAATATTAATACCTACTTATTAAGTATATATTTTATTTCAATATATAAAATTCTCCGAAATGACTGAACCGATTTTTATGAAATGTTGTGTGCATATAGGGTAAGTCTGAGAATCAGCCAACATCTAGTTTTCATACCCCTAAATGATAAGGGTGACCTACCCCTAAATATTTTGTCGGCGGTACGAAGTTCGCTGGGTCAGCTAGTAATATGGTATAATATAATATAGACTACATCATCATCATCATCATCATTAACAACCCATCAACGGCTCACTACTGAGCGCAGGTCTCCTTTCAGAGAAGGGTTATAGGCCATAGTCCACCACGCTGGCCCAATGCGAATTGGCGGACTTCACACATCTTCGAGAACATTATGAAGAACTCTCAGATGTGCAGGTTTCCTCACGATGTTTTCCTTCACCGTTGAAGCAAGTGATATTTAATTGCTTAAACACACTTGACTCCGAAAAGTCAGAGGTGCGTACCCGGGATCGAACCTGCGACCCCCGAATAGGAGACCACAGTCCTAACCACTAGGCTATCACTGCATTCACATAGACTACATAATATTATGTAATAAGTATATTAGAACTTAAGACTACACCAGCATACAAATCCTACGTGGTTTTCGCTGGGAGGCGTAGGTTTAATTAGAGTAATATAATAATTATAGTATAGTATAATAATTGTAAGTAACTACAATAAAACTTGTACATACTGTAACGTTGATACGGTCTCCTCAAGCGCAGCCGGGGTAACCGCACATATAATGCTGGTCTTCGCGTTACCTCCGAGGGAATTTTGTAGAATACGCGTCAGTTTACTATCGCGATAGTTTGCATGTCTGAAAATTATATTTTTTAGTGAGTGTTTTTGTTGGTTTTTAGGGTCCCGTACCCAAAGGAAGCCAATGGGATCCTATTACTAAGCCTGCGCTGTCCGTCTGTCTGCAACAGGCTGTATCTCTAAACTGTAATAGATAGACAGTTGAAATTTTCACAGAGAGTGTATTTCTATTGCCACTTCAAAATATATTTTTGGTCCATCTAGTGGGGGGGTCTGCCAACACTGCGCTTTCCGGTGCGGGGTCGCCACTCCAGCACCTTGGGACCCCACCGACCATCAGTTCTATGTGCTCCATCCAATTCCACTTCAGTTTCGCGACTCGCTGAGCTATTTATTTATTTATTATTCACGGGACATCAAACAGTCTAGCACCTAAACATTCTAACTTACAGTAAAACTTATGAAATATTATCTAGCGCTAAACCCACACCCGTGTCCACGAATTAACGAAAGGTATATACAGTCTTATGAGGGCAATGCAGAAGTAAATATAACAATATAACAATAATAATACAAAATTTAAAAATACATGTGCCAATAGAGAAAGAAAAAATTTAAAAAAAGAAAAAAAAAGCGAATAAAAAAATAATAGTAATAAAGTAAATATGCTTGTAACTAAATCTTAATAAGTTTTTTTAATTTAAGGTTGCCTATAACCAACCTCTTGAAACCTCCTACACGAGTAGCAAAAATATCAATATTGCCAAAGCGATCATTGTATGTCTGTGTCATTCTGAGCAGAGGTGAGCGCTTTCCTGCATTCGTGCGGCGTTTGGTGGTAGCGAACAGTTGGTGTGTTCGGCAACTACGCATGGGAGTTTTAGACGGCACACGGTAGCAGAGCTTGCGCGTTAAGGCAATGCAGTCGTACTTATTGTGACACAGATCATACAAGAACATGGCTTCTAGTTGTTTACGCCTGGAGTCGAGCAGGTTATATTTTTCAAGAAGTTGGTCATAAGGCAGTCGATTTCGTGTACATTTATAATGCATACAACGCAAGAACTTTTTTTGGACATTTTCGAGGCTTTTTACATATTTTGTCATAGTATGGATCCTAGACACAAACAGCATATTCAAGTTGTGGACGTACTATCGACTTATATAAGTGAATGTATGTAGAGGATCTCTTGAAATTATCACTCGTTCTTACTACAAAACCATGCTATGTCGGTTACTTTGGTTCTCCTACAGATCTCCTCATTTCTGATTTGATCTCGCAGATCTGTCCCTCTCTCCATCGCCCACTGAGTGACCCTGAGCCATGCGACCATATCTCGGATCCGCAAGTCATCACTGGCAACACATAGCAGATACTCACTAAAAATTGAATGTATATCAGAAGAGTATATGTGACTGAAATGCGTATGTTTAGATGTACACATGTAGGCATGACAAGACTGGATAAGATAAGCATTAGATTATTTATATTTATAAGATTGTATTTGTATTGTTTTTTTAGCATTTAAAACATTTATAACACAAAATGCCGCGAAATATTATCAATACACTTCTGTCTTTGATTAGCTGCAGCGCCATCTAGTCTAGCCCTAGCCAAAACTTCGAGTGACAGCGATCGTAGAAAGAGAACAGACACAGGAGTGTATCTTGGCTAGAGGGGCTGATGTTTGGCAGATACTCACTTGTTGGGATCTTCGGAGAGCTGCTTGATGACCAGCGCGAGCACGGACAGCGACTTGTTGATGTGCGTGCCCTCTTTGAAGCGCATGCCGGTGGCGCCCGTCTGCCCCGCGCGCTCCGAGCCCGCCAGGTCTACGAGGTTGAGCTGAGACACGTTCACAGAACCCGCTTCCTCCTCGCCCTCTATGTGCTCCCGAGATTCTATTGTCTACAACACCATTTTTAACAGACTTAATAAAAGGAGGAGGTTAGTTACATATTCCTATGTGGATAGTATGTCATCCGCATGCATCGGCGTACAGCCACAGAGCTATGCAGATATCATCACGTCGATATTCACGATCCAGCATCTATGAGCAGTCATTACTCTTCTAGTCATAACTCGTCTAGGATTTCTTTGCGATCGTCCGTGCGTCCCATGTCTTTGCGTGCCTCCGACAACGAGATCCTCAGTACGCTGGCTGGGAATCTGGACTGTTCCATTTTTAAACACTGGCTCTCAGTGCACCAAGACGCTAACAAAAAGTAGACCAAATACAATATACTCCTTGTATTTGATACAGTTTTTATGTTTCTATTGATAGCAACACCATTGTTGTGGACGTGATATTATTATTATTTGATGTCTATTGTTTGATGAATTTGTTTTACCGACCTATTATATTTTATTTATATTTTGTACATTGGGTTTTTACCTTTCAATAAAGATTTATTATATTATTATTATTACGTAGATTGTAGTGGTAGGGATTAAGATATATAAGCTTCATCATTAGCAACCCATCAATGACTCACTACTGAGTGCAGGTCTCCTCTCAGAGAAGGTTTACAGGCCATAGTCCACCACGCTGGCCCAATGCGAATTGGCGGACGTCACACACCTTCAAGAACATTATGAAGAACTCTCAGGTGTGCAGGTTTCCTCACGATGTTGTCCTTCACCGTTGAAGCAGGTGATATTTAATTGCTTAAACACACTCGACTCCGAAAAGTCCCGGGTGCGTACCCGGGATCGAACCTGCAACTCCCTGAATAGGAGACCACAGTCCTAACCACTAGGCTATCACTACTACAACTAGGCTTTCACTAAGTCAATATATAGTTTTCTCTTTTTGTGGTGTAAAATAAAGAATATTTTATTCATTCATTCACAAAAGAAGATGAAAAATTAGCTTAACCATAACCATATTACGCTGTTATAAATTTATCACTTGTAATCAAGGACCCAATAATCGGGTTAAAAGGTTAACCTGTTAGACGCAAAACCTTTTTATTTGATTATAACCTTTATATGGGTTAAACTGTATAATATAAAGGTTAATCTTAAAAATATTGCTGATTAATCCGAATGAAATAGTTATTATAATAGGAAAGCCGCAAGTCGCAACTATAGGTAATTTATCGCTGCCACGTCGCCAAATTAAATACAGTATTGTGCACCAGAAATAACGTTTAAAATTGCATTCCGTCGGTTCGCGATTAAAAGTACACAAAACGGATCGGCTGTTATCTCCGTCACTTTCTTGCACATGTTTTATGAACAAAAATGAACATTACGTGTGAACCAGTTTCTATAGGCTAATCCCAATAATACGGGATAACCTTTATTGTAGGGTTATAACCTAACCCTAAAAATTAACCTGGTTTAAGTTGGTATAAAGGTTTTATATGGATTAACCTTTCGGTCCTACCTACAAGGAATCTATGTTGACAAGTAGAAAGTCTAAACTTACAATTTGGAAGATGGAATGTGATCTACTGCTCTCGTCATTCATGTATGTGGCACCTGTCTGTCTGTTCGCTTTACCCTAAAAGGAAAAAATATTTAATGAAACAAAAAAAAAATTTTTGTTTTACAGACACGAAGGGGGTCAACTGTAGCTCTTGGGGTGTGATTGAAGGACATACTAACGAACCAACACGCAGACACACTTTTAGATTGTACATAAGCCTCAGAATTTTGTTTACATTTTTCAATATCAACTATATGCATAAGTAAATAAAGCTGAGTTTCAGTTATTTACCAAAAAAGTATAAATTAAAAATCTTATTTTTCAAAAGCAAGCTTTTTAGGAGCTACATCATCAGACACTGGATATCATTTAGGACTAGAGTACTTGTCAAGACGAATCAAATCAGCTCAAACTTGATGGGGTTACATCGTTTATTAAAGAGTTCCTATCCTATATCCATCTCCCGCTTAAATCATCAGATCAGCTCCACATCACAATAACATACATATATACATTGCAATTTAAATAAAAGCTTATAAAAAGGTTTCTTTTCTTGGACTGTAGGTGTGCGATGACACATTCTTCCTACTGTGATTGGAATTAGCTCACATTACAAAGGTCAGACTGGTGTAAAATGATATTATGGTCAAGTGTCCGAATTTGAATCTGACCTTGAGGATTTTGATGCAAAAAATCCTCTGTCAATATTGTGATGCAACACAAGATCAATAGTGTATGATTCAGAGCTTATATGAACTGAGTTAGACTGCAGTTATAGCAATGCAACAAAATTTAAATGTATAATTATTATTTGATCTTATTAATGTTATATATACTAACATTATAAAGAGGAAAGATTTTTTTGTTTGTTTGTTTGTACCGAATAGGCTCTGTAACTACTGGATTGATTTTAACCATTTTTTCACCAATGGAAAGCTAAGTTATCAGAAAGTAACATAGGCTATTATTTATTGCCAAATAAATCAGAGATCCTTAAGAAAATTGCAATAATGTAACCCAAAGTAGGAAAATTTTGCCTATAAAATGCATTATTTGGCGTGTGCTGAGAAAACTATTGATAATACATAAAAATGATGTACTAGATGATTAAAGTACTCATTATTTTCTACAAAAAAGTCCCCGAGGGAATACATCTAACTATGATATTTAAGTCACAATTTGTGTTCTAAAATTTAATTTAGATCATCTTTATCATCGTGGTATTAATTCTTCCTTAGTAATACGTCATACTAATACTATAAATCCGAAAGTGTGTTTGTTTGTCCTTCATTCACGCCGTAACAGAGTTAAGGATCGACGAGATTTTTTGCATGGGTATAGTTGAGGACCTGGAGAGTGACATAGGCTCCTTTTTATCCCGGAAAATCAAAGAGTTCCCGAGGTATTTTAAATACTATATCCAAGCGGACGAAGTCGCGGGCATCAGCTAGTTTAAATGTATAATTATTATTTGATCTTATTAATGTTATGATAATTATCATAATATTATAAATGTGAAAGAGTGTTTGTTTGGTTGGTTGGTTAAATGCAAAATGTGTGAAAACATGTATTTTTCAAAGAAATATACTATCGAGAAAATTTTCACCAATTATGTTTTTAAAACACATAAACCAAGATAACAGTATCATTTCCCCAAATATTAAGGTACAAGCTTTAACAAATTCTGAAATAAATAAGAATTACAAAATACCAAATTATATATTATTATGGACTCTTTAAGATAATTTTATTATTGCATTCAAAGATTTTGACCTACCTGCTACCACTTCTGAGACAAATTGTATAGTGAATCTAAAATTTTAGTTTTAATTCAATGGAACCATACTTTGATATTGCAAATTAGCTGATGACCGCGACTTCGCCCGTGTGAATTTACTTTTTAAAATCCGTCAGGAAATTTCATTTTCCGTAGTTGTGTGGAGGTGACATGTGTTCTGTATAGTTCTATGATTTCTATAATTACCTCTCTCATGAATTGAAGCACTTCTTCTGGGGAGGTTGCAAGCTTCTCTGTGGCATCAACTTTGACACCTTGAAAGGTATCATGAATTTTGATACGTTTATTTTCTATATTCAACAAGTCTATCAACGTTTCATTGTATATTTCAACATAGGATACCCTGAAAAAAAAACCGGTCTAGTGCGAGTCGAACTCGTGCGCCGAGGGTTCCGTACCTACCCATTATACCGCCATTATATTATTATTATAGGTATATAATTGTCAACTTTTTATTTTTTTTGAATTTTTCCTTTATTTGTGCTGTAAGACCTTGCTTTTAGCCAAATTTCGTCAACGGGAACTACCATGTAGGTTTTCGACCCAAAACCTATAGGGTATTTCCGGTTGACCTAGAATTGTCAATTTTGGTGTTAAACAAGGTCTTACAGCAAAGTAAAGGGAAAATTCCAAAAAATAAAGAAAGTTAAATATTAAGGTAAATTTTGGTACTTACAAGTTTTCGTGAAAAGCTAAAGGAGGATGGCGAATTTTGACCCAATACTTTTAATAACCGTTCAGATTCAGGAATCTTTTATTTTAGTTAGTATTTTTCGAAGTATTTTTCTGTGTAAGCCCCGCCCCATATTTTTATAAGTTGGGGATAAAAAATATATTATTCACAATAATTACACATCATAAATAACTGTTCTAATGGCAATACATGTCATTTTACAGAGTAAAGAATAAAAACTTGTCAAAATGATTATGTCAATGTCAATTCTCAACTCAATCAATTAATAGAATAGTAGAATAGAATAGAAATGTTTTTTATTCAAATAAACTTTTTTACATTTAGAATTGTCCATGAGTCTACCACTGGTTTGGAATGCCATTCCTGCCGAGAAGAACCAGCAAGAAACTCTGCAGTTGCTCTTTACAAAATAACTTTACAATGTAATAGATATTATGCTATGTATGCAGTGTTTCCCACAAAGAGGGGATAATAATGTCATTCGTGGTCAGTTCATTTGGTAATTCTTTCATTTTGTTGTGGTTATAGACATCACGGCAGCACTATGAATTACATAGTAAGTTAGCTGTTTTAATGTTTAAAAGAAAGTGGTATATTCAGACAATGAAAGCTATTAAAGTTATTATGGTTATTTTCCTTAAAAATAGTTCAATGGAAACCTAACCTTTTTTCTCCCAACTTTATTTGATTGACTTTAATGAACTTTTTTGTTAGTCTGGTTTACTAGAACAAGTATTAGAAATTTGATTTGTGAATGTGGGCCTCAAATCTGGATCAGAAACTCTATGGAGCTCGCCAATCTCCTTTGCCCATATCTTTTTATCATGTTGACTCAGGACCTTGATTTATATAAACCTAATAGGGACTATAGACCTCAGTATCTGGTATAAATTTCAACTTGCCAGGTCTACATGTTTCTGAGAAAATCTGCAGTGACACACGGACAGACAGACGGACAGTCGGACAAGAGAGTGATTGTATAAGGGTTCCTTTTTTACCTTTTGAGGTACGGAACCCTAAAAAAAGCAATAATTTGGGCCTGTTTCACTACCTTCTGATAAGTGTCGGAAAGCTTTTTTGCATATTTTGTCTTTGTCACTTGACATAAAGTAAGAAGCTGACAAAAATACAGTTAGGCTATCCAACACTTATCAGAAGGTGGTGAAACTGGCCCTTAATATAAGAAACTATCAAAGACAAATTTGAACCTGTTGGTCTGGGACTATATTTTGGTATGGTTAAAAATAAAACACATTTATCACTCTTTTATATTTTTTGTGGCAAGAACATCAGCTTTTTGCTTAGAGAACTTAGTGTTTAAAGTCTTAGAAAGATGTACTGCAAAGCATAAAAACTGCCAACCAACTGAACACATGCTCACAGATTTTCTTATATAGCTCTTGAGGGGGTCTCAGAATAAATACATGAAAATAAAACAATATCCATTTGTCCAGTCAACAGGTAGTTTCAGATAGAAATAGGTCGGAAGTTAAGGAAACTTTGGAATGTTGTTCAGGGATGGTTAATTAACTTTTCTCAAGTTTTGGACCTCGAGGACCCTGTGTTAAAAGAGGAGGGTGGGGGGAAAACTGCAAAATTTTTGACTTTTTTCCCTTTTGTCCTACGGCAAAAGTATTTCCGTACTTTTTAATAGAGCATTACATTTTCTATGATTTTGACTATACAAACATACTTGTATGTCAATTCGTTACTGAGATATGGTTATTTTGAAAAAAAAGGTAATTTGTCAAAATTCACTAAAAATGCAATAAAATGCAGAATATTTGGTAACACAGTAAAATCAAATTAATTAAGAATCAATTACGAGCAATCTTTATGGCCTCTTTGAGCATAGGATCCCTTCAATTTATATAAATCAAATTTTGGGTAACAGCCAGACATAGCTCCCCCAAGCATATCATAGACAAGTATAGACTCATGTATTGGTTGACAACATCTCTAGATCCAGAACTGCAGTTGTCTAAAAGTTGCCGATCAAAATTGTATTCATTTGATGGCATTAGCGTAAAAATAAAATAATCCTTGATATAGTCACAAATTCAGTACAACCGATTTTAACATGGAGCGTATCGTACATACCTAATCATATAAGAATGCATACACGAAATTGAGCTCTAATTCAATGCAGATATAGTTTACTTTACTTTGACGAAAATGCCATCAAATAAATTCAATTTAAATCGGCAACTTTTAGACAATCGGAGGCAGAGAGGCTATGAAGATTGGCCCAGGACTGTATGTAACAATACCTTACTAAAAAATCTCTATCAGGGACGTTTTTAATGATATCAAAAAGGTTGATCACAGCCAGTGGTATAATGCCCGGTGACTCATCAGTGCCAGTCATGGTGTAGGTTTTGCCCGATGAGGTCTGGCCATAGGCGAAGATTGTGCCATTGAAGCCGGCAGTTGCAGCCTCAACAATCGGCTTAGCAATATCATTATATACATCACTAGTTTTGCATCTCTCGTCATATACTTTGTCTAAAACAAGTATAAATATATGAACTCCATAAAAAATGTTTCTTTAGGCTTGATAATGTCATGGTAAACACAATGCAAGATGGTTTGAAAGGCAATATATTGCTTAGCAAACAACCTTTTCGGCGGCCTAATTATGAGAATAGTACTTACCGAAATTATAATACGGTCCACATTCTCGTCCATTTTGATCTATCTGAATAAGAGCGTTATTATTTACGCGCCATTGGAGTAAAAGCTTGTCTTCTATTTCGCGTCGAATCAAAGGCCGGACTTTAACAACAACTTTTATATTGTCACTCATTTTACTTAGGATTAATTTATGTAAATTATATTAGATAAGATTTAAAGTGTCAACAATGCGCTTGGCAAAAACATTTTAACTTAAAATTAATATTTTTTTCACCAAATTCGCAAGTACAAGTACCTTCACCAACGGCTTTTGAATTTTTTAATTTTTTGACGTTTATGTGACGTTTATAATTTTTGATTTCTAATTTGTGTCTGTGTCGTGCATGACATGAGGATCACAGACGAACAACAAGATGGGGATAATACTTATATCGGCTTCAAACGAAGTGAATTTTGTTGATCAACTGCTAAATCGCTTGCCATTCGCATTGTCTAAAGATAATCGCTCGAATTGAAACAACAAAATTCCCTTCAATTTTGCTAGCTTTCAACTTTTCTTGCTTCAACTCCCCGTTGAAAACTATTCGACTCGTTTGCATGCGAATGTAAACATTGAGTTCAATAATGTTTCTAGTATGACAAGAAGGATAAAAAAGATCCTAATTTATAAATAACTTTTCCAAGTTTTGCGGATTACAGGAGAAAAAAAAATTGGCCACGTGCGAGTCGGGCCTCGCTTTGTTAGGGTTCCCTACATAATATGACCAAACCACTTTTTTATAACTATACATTTATATCTTTTTAGATAGTACTAAATTAGCATAATATGGGGAAATGCTCGTTTGTTTTGGTCACAGCTTACAAACCGCATTATAAATCGGTGTTTTCAGTATTTGTTGATTAAATACACTATATAGTAAATAATTTACATTTTCTAACTAGTCTAGTTAGATAGACCCCATAACAAAAATGGTCTAAAACCAGCAACTTTGACGGCCCCCCATTTCTTCATTTTTGTAGCAACAAAATAAAAATATGAACTCTACTTATAACTCTACTTATATATGAACTCTAGACAATGACTTTCCACATGGGGAGCCCCCTTTATTTTTTAATTTAATTTTTATTATTTGTTAAAGTGGCAAAAGAAATACACACTCTCTGAAAACTTCAACTATCTCCCTATTACGGTTTACGATCATAGTCGAATGACATTTACTACCGTTTTACGATATACAGCCCGCTGACAGATGGACGGACGGACGGATGGACGGCAGAGGCTTAGTGATAGGATTCCGTTGGCATTCTTTGTGTACGTAATCCTATAAAAGAAATATCAAATATATATATATATACTAGCGGTCGCCCGCGACTTCGTCCGCGTATAATTTCTGATTTTCTATGAGATTATAAAAAGATAAATTTTCCCGCTGCAAGAAGCCTATCAAAAAAAGTCCTACCGCTATTTTAAATAAAAATAAAAATCAATAAAGCTTTTCCATTCAAATTTCATCCCCTATTTTACCACCCATAAGAGGGGATTTTTCAAAATAACCTATACAGGTTTTTATTATTTACAGCTAGTCACCTAAATCCCGATTTTCAAACTTCAAACATAAACTTTCAGATTAAAACTTTCCTATATAAACTATCATCCCCTATTTTACCACCCTTAAGGGGGATTTTCCAAAATAACTTAAAAATCTTTATTATTTAAAGTTGATAATCTAAATGCCGATTTTCATATGTCTAACTTCAAAAACATAGAAATTTCATATAACATTCGAAACCTCATTTTACCCCCTTAGGGGAGGATTTTCTCAAATTCGTTTCTTAGCTGACACCTACCCTCTAGAAAGAACCTATGTTCCAAATTTCAAGTTAACAATAACAATAATTAAAACTTTCCTATAAAAACGTTCATGAACTCTCGATGAACAGAAAAAAAATTCAAGATGGCGGAATTTATTTTTCCCCATACAAAATACATGGCGAATATTAAAGAGACTAGAAGTTGGGAATTATGCAAGATTTTGATACGGTTTCATTTCGAAATTTGTTTTTATAGAAGAATTTTCATTGTGACAAATGATGAGAGAAGATGATTGAGGGTTTGGAAGGTGGGTGAGGAGCACGGCTAGGGTATTAAAGATAGGTTGGGTGTGCTCAAACAAAAGTCACTCGAAACCTCATCCAATTGGGAGTGAGCTGAAAGAAACTCCAAAATGGTGGATTCAAGATGGCGGCCATACAAATTTCGTCATGGTCTATCTCGGAGAGTATAAAGGATGGAAGAGTGGTTTTTCGATAAAAAATGATCAGGACCTGACAGTCTACTTGACGAGTAGAAAAATCGCGGTCCGCTTGGGGGCGCGCATCCACGCGCCCTACTAGTTATATATGTATATTTCTTGATAAAAGGAAGTCACAAAATAGGATATTTTACTCTCTTTTAAAAGTATCTGAATCTTAGGTGATAATATACTATTAGAAAATTTACTTGAAATTTTATTCAATCGATACAATCGATAAGTACCAAAAAAATGCATTTAAAGTTTGCCTTTTAAATTTCCGCGCGTAAACGCTAGACGCCTCACGTCAGACGATGTAATGACGTCGTAAGGACAGTACATTAGTTCGCCCAAGTGGTTGGCGCCCTTTGTAAAGCCTTTGAGTATATGTTTATACTCAAAGTGTAAAGCCGACACATAGCGACCGCCGCCGGTACATGCATATAAGGCGACGCGACTTATGAGACGCACTGTGTACTTTAGTGCGTCACGCTAAATGTTTGTGTACTGTATTATTATGAATGATGATAGTATATGTATATAAAGTGATGATTCAGATCTTATACTACCAGTATTTTGATTTTGTATTTTTTATTAATCTAAAAAAAATTAATAATTGATGGAACTATAAATGATTAAATAATGCGCGGTGACCGCGTCGACACTTACGGTCATCACGGGCTCTCCTGTTCGAAGAGCGCTGGTCGTTTCTCCCGCCACAATGCCCTCAACGACATCATCCGCAGGTCTCTTGCTACTGCTCACGTGCCAGCTGTATTAGAACCTATTGGTTTGGCACGTAGTGATGGCAAGAGACCTGATGGTATGACGCTTGTTCCTTGGAGGACAGGGAGGTCGCTTGTGTGGGATGTCACCTGTGTAGATACTCTAGCTGCTTCCCACATCCATGCGACCTCCTCTGTGGCGGGTGCAGCGGCTACTAACGCCGAACAGGCTAAGAGGCGCAAATATGAAAAACTTGACAGTGGTTTCATATTTGCGCCTTTTGGTGTAGAGACCCTGGGGCCGTGGGGCCCGGAGGCTCGCGCACTTTTTTTAGAGATATCAAAAAGAGTGATCGAGTCTACCGGGGATCCAAGAGCTGGCAGCTACCTTGGCCAAAGGATTAGCTTGGCCATCCAAAGAGGTAATGCTGCCAGCATCTTGGGTACTATGCCACACTGCGGTGGCTTGGATGGGGTTTTAGATTTTAATTAGTTTTTATTTTAGTTTAAATTTTAGAATTTTTAGGTTTAATATAGTATTGTATATATGAAATTTTCTTAAGTCAAAATAAAAAGTTTATTGTAACATATTATACATAATATATTAAATAATGTATTTATTTATTTTCACATAGTTTCTAAAATACCGTGTATTTGTACTGCAAACTATTTGAGCCGATGAACCATGACATATGAAGTAGTGGAATGGTGGGAACTGTTTGACGTTTCTCATATTTGTAGCATAGGCAAAAAAAGTGAAAACTTTAATATAAAATGTAATATAATTTTGTGAACTGAAAATTCCCACAACCCGATTCCTTATTGCCTAAACTATCTTATTTTTATATTATTTCTCACTAGGAGTAAAATATCCTATTGCTTAAAGCTCTAAAAAGTGCAACGAGGTTTTTTTTACTAGCTTTGCTTATTTCATATTTCTCTATTAATTATTTTCGTGAAACATCCCAAATGCTCCCTGAATTATGCACTTTCCGCCACCTTGGGAAGCGATTTTAACAGGGGGGGTCAACTTTGTATGGGGCAGATGTAAATACCTACTAGGGCAAAATCTCAGAGTACAAAATCACTTTTTTTAACCTAGTGTTCATCGTCTATGGCGCGTCATCGTCATTCAACTCTGTGATTCAATCTTGTTGTTCCTGGTCTGTGGATTCAATTTTCAAAGAGTATCCTAGTGTTCGTGGTCTAAGTCAAAGAGTTTCAACAATGGCGTCTTTGTTATTGTTTCGTAACAATTAACAAATTGATTTCTTGCAATTCTATGAACTTTATCGAGTCGAGTAGTTAACTTCACTGAGTAATAATCAAGTTTATGTATTTTAAAGTGCAGTGCTACTCTTGTTTCACGGAGACAGGACTTGTGTATTTTGTTTTTAAAATGGCTTAAAGTTCAAGAACAAGAGGAAATGTTTTACATGTTCGCCGGCTAAAAACAACATTGTTTCGATTTCCTAAACCTGCTTTCAGGAATCTTAAACTAAATGGTACGTATTAGCTATGTTCTAAAAGTGCTACTTTACCTGCATAAGTTAAAACTATAATAGCTAATGCCCGCGTCTTCGTCCGCGTGGATGTAGTTTTTAAAATCCCTCGGGAACTTAGATTTTCCGGGATAAAATGTAGCCTATGTCACTCTCAGATCCTCAACTATACCAATGCTAAAAATAACGTCGATCCGTAGCTCTGTTGGAGCTTGATTAAAGGACAAACTAACAAACACACATTTTTATTATTATTATGATTATGATTAATTATCCTTTTAAAGGCACAAGCCTAACTTTTGATATTTAGTTGAATCTATAGGATTTTTCAAAATTCAAAATTCTTTTTTCAAAAATTATTGGTATATAAAGGGTATACATATACTTAATAGTATTGTGTTTGTATTTATGTCAACCATGTCCCACACTTGCAGATCCCATTAAGAAAAACTATTTACTATTAGTACACTCTATAGTAAGTGTATACAAATTACCAAAAGGCTATTAGAAATACTATCTTTTATTAGGGCGAGCGGAGCGAGACCTAATACTATCCCACAACCTGAGCATTTTGTGGTACACTTTACTGAAAAACTATCATGCCTATAGATTTGTGATTTAACACAGTAATTTAACTTTATATCCAGATGTGTTATCTGTCAAAAACAACATAATTTCAAAATCATTAACTTAAAAATCATTAACAGTTAGAAAAACTATGCGAGCCCTCACAAAGCTCAGCTTTTTGCTAGTATTATGCTATATAATAATTGTAATAGGTACTAAAAAGAATAAATTGTTTCTTTTCAGATGTGAACTATGCTCAGTACATTTTTTTCCTGAAACAGACTATCCCTGCAGATGAAATTGTACAGTGAAGATAGAATTTTGTAAAAGCGTTCGACAAAGAAAACTAATAATATATTTACATAAAAATAAATGTTCATTTATATTCGCTAGAACAAAAAACCCGTTTTTTTCTTTTAAACCTGAACTGAAACCTTATTGATATGGTATTTTGACTCTAAAGAGAACTTGTATTTTAAAAATACCAAGTTCTCTTTAGAGTCAAAATACCTTAACTAGAAGTTTAATTTGGGTACCTAAGTAGCTTATTTCCACATTTGAATCTCCCGCCTTCAAAGAATTGTCACTGGGTTGAATATAGATGGCGCTAGTAAGAACGGTCCATGAAGGTAGCAAATATTTTTTCCTACCTACCATGATATTTACCATGAAGGTAGCAAATACATGGAGGTGCCCTACCTACAAAAATCGGGTGCATACCTACAGAAAAAACCTCATAAAATGGCCGCCCATTAGGGAGTGTGCTTCGAAACTATCGACATCGATAAGGAGTGAAGCGATAATCAAGCATTTACTTATGTATACGTAGTATTTATAGGTAATAATAATTACGTAACGTACGTTTGTACTCTATCAGGTACATATTATTCGCGTGGATTTAGGTTTTTAAAGATCTTGGAATATCCAAACAGTTTCGCTGCCGTTTTGTGAAATTGAAAGAGATCACCATATATAAAAAATTCTAATTCATCCTAAGGGTGGTAGTCTACTAAAGTTTTAAAAGCGTTCACCGCTTTTAAAAAGCAAGAGCTTACTAGCAAAATATGTTGTCAAATAATAAACTAGTGGTTCGCCCCGAACTGAGACCTCGCGGTAACGGTATCCCATGATTATTCATTCAATCGATACATGATAACCAAAACTGACATTATTATTATGCCCGTTTTCACCAAACATACCTAAATCATCCCCTAAGTAGGAGTCTCTTAACGTAGGTAGCTCCTAAATACAATCCTAAGTCCTAACATCCGTCCCAATATCCTTTTAGGTGTCCCGTACAGGATCGTGATAAATAAGTTGACAGAAAACATCAATCACCTAACTTATAGGTAGCCCGTAAAGGTTAGGGAACGTTAGTGAAAACATTGAATTATTTATCAAACATTGAATTTAACTCGTAGTTCCATGGGAATAGTTACTGACTGCGCCATCTATTAGCATTATTGTGAAGCTATGTTGATGCTATATGAATTACTGACGCCCATTAAAAATTAAATAATCTCGTTTCTTTATAATATTCATATAATTTTAGTATTTGTTGTTCAAGTACAGGATATAAGTGACCTAAAAACATAAAATCAGTTTGAAAATCCATAGCGGATTTTTCTAGAGAGCGTCTTCAAGCGAGCGTATAAAATCGCCACTTTGAAAGCCCCCCATTTCGTCAATTTTAAGGGAAAAATTAAAAAAAAAATATTTTTGTACTCAGTTCAAAATTATCTTTAAAATGATACGTAACAATTTTATGTAACGCGATTTTTTTTTTTTTACTTCGCATTCGCTTCTATGAGAGCCCCCCTGAAATAAAGATTTTTATAACTTTTTAAGCCATTTTCGGCTGGAGGCCATCGGTTTACATATTATATCTAAATTTGAAGTAATTACGTTCAGTAATTCAAAAGTTATAAGGCTCTGACAGACGGACGGACGGACGGACGGACAAGTGCAAATCGCCCTAGTTAACTCAAAGACCTTCGCTTCGCTCGGTCGATGAAATAAAAGACAGTTAGTGTATGATTGATAGGTTATGTATTTAATTGATGAAAATAGTGTAAGTACACATATTTTATTAATATTACGATTTTTTAACTATCGAAATGGGACACTTTATGAAGCGAACCAAACCAATTTTCATTCGTTTCTGAATAAAATTAAGTTAGATAAAAAACTCCTTTGCAACACCATCGTTTATTTTAGTACCATGTTATTGTTAACGGAATCTTAGGTCTAAATATGTTTAAATCACACTTTTATGGGCATCAATTAGTCATTAGTTTTGTGCTCAGGATCATTGCAAAAGTATTTTGTGTGTCGTTTCGTTTCGTTTCACGTCAGGTTTCGTTTTACCATTTAAAATAATTGGTTTCATATAGTTTATGTACCTCTTATAAATATTGCTGCGGTCCTCTTCAATCTGTACAAGGATTTTTTTTCTATTAAATCATTGTTTGTATTAGCTGGGTTTTTCTTGAACAATTGAATATTTATTTGTTAAGAGGAACGCAATTCTCAATTCTGCCATATTTTCTATCAGCTTATATTAATTAGTAATCTCTTCTAAGCCCTCTTGTTGTAATTGAATTGCACAGGTATTATTATTAAATCCACCTCTTGCTCTTACCGCAGAAAAGAAATGTATCACACGATCTTTTCATATTTTATGCAGAGGGATGTGTGTTATATTTATATTTTCCACACCTATAGCACCCATCCATTTTTTCTTTAAGTTTTCACTAGCCGGAAATCTGAAGATAAGAAGTATAATATTAGTAAAATCTATACTGATATTAAAATGCGAAATGTGTCTGTCTACCTGTCTGCTACGTTTAAACGGCCGATATTTTTAGTTGTTTTCGATGAAATTTTGTACCTACCTATAGAGATAGAATCCTGCAAAGTTGAGGAGTTTCCATGGAAAAAAATCTTAAGCGACAGCAGAAAACACGGACATTATCATCTATTATATAGAGGTATTAAATTCTAGCATTTATTATTTATGTGAAGTATTAAAATAACCGGACAAATGATATAAATTTCAACTATAAACACCAAACTTCTGGTTTTAAAACTATGGTGATGAGCAGTAATGCATTAGAATTTATTCAAGTCGTTTAACGTCACCTATAATAATATCGACAAGTCGATACTCCCTTGACACAAATACAATAATACGCAACTACTTGACAGGCTGACAGCTGAAGTTCAACCAATAAGAATGAATACATAATGTGTTGTACATAACGATCATAAAATGGCGGATGGCACCCGGCTTGACTAGTAGTTACTTTATATACTTCATCTCCATCTATTTCCTACCTACCATGGAACGGTCCCCCTTTTTTTAATATGAAGTTATCATTCTTCTCCGCTAGGAGTAATAGTGTTCTGTGGATTTTAATTGAACCGTCATAGAATGTGTTCATACAAATTCACTTTCAATTTTTTGTTGAACTGAAAGTGACATGGGTGGAACCACACCTGTGAGGATCGTTTCGGATTTCGCCCATACAAAACTGTCAAATTCCATAGAAACGTGAACGGATCAATTCGGCTTTTCGCATCGATTCGGCTTTCGCATTTTTTGTACCTAAAAGTGCCTAAAATCCTTACAAGTGTAGCTCACGTTTCGCATGCGAAAGGATCCTTTCGCATCCTTACGGATCCGTAAGGATGCGAACGGATCCTTACGGACGCGAACGGATCCGAAAGGATCCTTACGGATCCGTAAGGATCCTTACGCGTGCGAAAGCGTCATCGGCAACTAGGGAAATGCATGAAGTGCCAAAAAGTATCGATATATCGATGAAATTAGTTTTTATCTCAAGTATGTATGCAAACACAGGTGCCACTTTTCCGCCATGTTGAAATTCTTTGTTATTGGACCGATTTCGTTCAAAATCGATATTTGGGCTTCCCTGGGCTCAAATAAGAGGAAATGATTTGCAAAATTATAAAAAGTCGCCGCCATATTGAAATTCTTTGTTATTGGACCGATTTCGTTCAAAATCGATATTTAGGCTTCCCTTGGGTCAAGAAAGAGGAAATAGATGCCAAAATTTTAAAAAGTGACCGCCATATTGAAATTCTTTGTTATTGGACCGATTTCGTTCAAAATCGATATTTAGGCTTCCCTTGGGTCAAGAAAGAGGAAATAGATGCCAAAATTATAAAAAGTCGCCGCCATATTGAAATTCTTTGTTATTGGACCGATTTCGTTCAAAATCGATATTTAGGCTTCCCTTGGGTCAAGAAAGAGGAAATAGATGCCAAAATTTTAAAAAGTGACCGCCATATTGAAATTCTTTGTTATTGGACCGATTTCGTTCAAAATCGATATTTGGGCTTCCCTGGGCTCAAATAAGAGAAAATGATTGGCAAAATTATAAAAAGTCGCCGCCATATTGAAATTCTTTGTTATTGGACCGATTTCGTTCAAATTCGATATTTAGGCTTCCCTTGGGTCAAGAAAGAGGAAATAGATGGCAAAATTTTAAAAAGTGGCCGCCATATTGAAATTCTTTGTTATTCGACCGATTTCGTTCAAAATCGATATTTAGGCTTCCCTTGGGTCAAGAAAGAGGAAATAGATGCCAAAATTTTAAAAAGTGACCGCCATATTGAAATTCTTTGTTATTGGACCGATTTCGTTCAAAATCGATATTTTGGCTTCCCTGGGCTCAAATAAGAGAAAATGATTGGCAAAATTATAAAAAGTCGCCGCCATATTGAAATTCTTTGTTATTGGACCGATTTCGTTCAAATTCGATATTTAGGCTTCCCTTGGGTCAAGAAAGAGGAAATAGATGCCAAAATTTTAAAAAGTGACCGCCATATTGAAATTCTTTGTTATTGGACCGATTTCGTTCAAAATCGATATTTAGGCTTCCCTTGGGTCAAGAAAGAGGAAATAGATGCCAAAATTATAAAAAGTCGCCGCCATATTGAAATTCTTTGTTATTGGACCGATTTCGTTCAAAATCGATATTTAGGCTTCCCTTGGGTCAAGAAAGAGGAAATAGATGCCAAAATTTTAAAAAGTGACCGCCATATTGAAATTCTTTGTTATTGGACCGATTTCGTTCAAAATCGATATTTGGGCTTCCCTGGGCTCAAATAAGAGAAAATGATAAATAAATATTGATTTTGAACGAAATCTGTCCAATAACAAAGAATTTCAATATGGCGGTCACTTTTTAAAATATTGGCATCTATTTCCTCTTTCTTGACCCAAGGGAAGCCTAAATATCGATTTTGAACGAAATCGGTCCAATAACAAAGAATTTCAATATGGCGGTCACTTTTTATAATTTTGCCAATCATTTCCTCTTATTTGACCCCAGGGAAGCCCAAATATCGATTTTGAACGAAATCGGTGCAATAACAAAGAATTTCAATATGGCGGTCACTTTTTATAATTTTGCCAATCATTTCCTCTTATTTGACCCCAGGGAAGCCCAAATATCGATTTTGAACGAAATCGGTCCAATAACAAAGAATTTCAATATGGCGGTCACTTTTTAAAATTTTGGCATCTATTTCCTCTTTCTTGACCCAAGGGAAGCCTAAATATCGATTTTGAACGAAATCGGTCCAATAACAAAGAATTTCAATATGGCGGTCACTTTTTAAAATTTTGGCATCTATTTCCTCTTTCTTGACCCAAGGGAAGCCTAAATATCGATTTTGAACGAAATCGGTCCAATAACAAAGAATTTCAATATGGCGGTCACTTTTTATAATTTTGCCAATCATTTCCTCTTATATGACCCCAGGGAAGCCCAAATATCGATTTTGAACGAAATCGGTCCAATAACAAAGAATTTCAATATGGCGGTCACTTTTTAAAATTTTGGCATCTATTTCCTCTTTCTTGACCCAAGGGAAGCCTAAATATCGATTTTGAACAAAATCGGTCCAATAACAAAGAATTTCAATATGGCGGCGACTTTTTATAATTTTGCCAATCATTTTCTCTTATTTGACCCCAGGGAAGCCCAAATATCGATTTTGAACTAAATCGGTCCAATAAAAAAGAATTTCAATGTGGCGGTCACTTTTAATAATTTTGCCAATCATTTCCTCTTATTTGGCCCCAGGGAAGCCCAAATATCGATTTTGAACGAAATCGGTCCAATAACAAAGAATTTCAATATGGCGGTCACTTTTTAAAATTTTGGCATCTATTTCCTCTTTCTTGACCCAAGGGAAGCCTAAATATCGATTTTGAACGAAATCGGTCCAATAACAAAGAATTTCAATATGGCAGTCACTTTTTATAATTTTGCCAATCATTTCCTCTTATTTGACCCCAGGGAAGCCCAAATATCGATTTTGAACGAAATCGGTCCAATAACAAAGAATTTCAATATGGCGGTCACTTTTTAAAATTTTGGCATCTATTTCCTCTTTCTTGACCCAAGGGAAGCCTAAATATCGATTTTGAACGAAATCGGTCCAATAACAAAGAATTTCAATATGGCGGTCACTTTTTAAAATTTTGGCATCTATTTCCTCTTTCTTGACCCAAGGGAAGCCTAAATATCGATTTTGAACGAAATCGGTCGAAAAACAAAGAATTTCAATATGGCGGTGACTTTTTAAAATTTTGGCATCTATTTTCTCTTTCTTGACCCAAGGGAAGCCTAAATATCGATTTTGAACGAAATCGGTCGAAAAACAAAGAATTTCAATATGGCGGCGACTTTTTCAATTTTTGGCATCCATTTCCTCTGTGTAGAAGAAGATTAATATCGTGGTTGAGCTGGCAATTAAAATATCGATGCCATCATCGACCATCCCTACGCAGACAACAATGTTTATAGGCTTTCGCCTCCTTACGGATCCGAAAGGATGCGTACGCATCCTTACGGATCCGTAAGGACGCGTACGCATCCTTACGGATCCGTAAGGACGCGTACGCATCCTTTCGGATCCGTAAGGACGCGATCCTTACAAGTGTGTCTTATAGCATCGGCATAAATGCGAATCGATCCTCACAGATGTGGTTCCACCCTAAACAAAATTCACCTCGTCTGAACACTCTATTAATCATAGGCAATAAACTATGTCCAGAACTTTAGGTTTTTTTTTATTTAACTGGCTTTACGGCTCTCGTCTGAACACTCTATTAATCATAGGCAATAAACTATGTCCAGAACTTTAGGTTTTTTTTTATTTAACTGGCTTTACGGCTCTGGGTTCCAGCCCTTCTGAGCCTTAGAACTTTAGGTATGCGGGTTTGACCATGGAACTAGGAATTTCGATGGTTTGACAGTTCGAGGTAACTTTGTATGTCAGTAATGTCAATCATGTCAAGTTTACAATCATGGAAATATGCAAGGACCATTCCATAGACCGTGTCTCATCCATTCCACGCGTCATTGGCGAAGTAAATTGTGCCCATAGATCGCCAGGCTCATGGTAGGTAGGAAATAGATGGAGATGAAGTATATAAAGTAACTACTAGTCAAGCCGGGTGCCATCCGCAATTTTATGAGCATTATTTACAACACATTATGTATTCACTCTTATTGGTTGAACTTCAGCTGTCAGCCTTTCAAGTAGTTGCGTGTTATTGGATTTGTGTCAATAGAGTATCGACTTGTCGATATTATTATAGGTGACGTTAAACGACTTGAATAAATTCTAATGCATTACTGCTCATCACCATATTATCAGATAATACAAGAAGTTTGGTGTTTATCTTATCTTCTTAATATATATAAATTACGTGTCACGTTGTTTGTCCGCGATGGACTCCTAAACTACTTAACCGATTTTTATAAAACTTCGTAACTATCTGTAATTTGGTCCAACTTAAAAGATAGGATAGTTTTGAATTGGGATAGTTTATTTGTTTTATTTATATAGATAAGTAAGCGGTACGAAGTTCGCTGGGTCAGCTAGTAATATATATATAAATTACGTGTCACGTTATTTGTCCACGATGGACTCCTAAACTATTTAACCGATTTTGATCAAACTTCGTTACTATCTGTTATTTAGTCCAATTTGAAAGAAAGGATAGTTTTTTTTGATTAGGATAGTTTATTTGTTTTATTTATATAAATAAGTCGGCGGTACGAATTTCGCCGGGTCAACTAGTATTCTATATTTGTTTATTTATATGTAGGGCATGCAGATAGCTGTCTCATGCTAAGCACGTCATGTTTCGACTCTACCACCGCTTATAGAAAGAAATTCTACTACTATGAGCCAGCAAGTTGCTCTTTTAATGAAAAGAAATAGTGGTTTATAATTAACAAACGATTGATACATATTATAATTTATAAATGAGTACTTTTTTATATATGGTGATCTCTTTCAATTTCACAAAACGGCAGCGAAACTGTTTGGATATTCCAAGATCTTTAAAAACCTAAATCCACGCGAATATTATATGTACCTGATAGAGTACAAACGTACGTTACGTAATTATTATTACCTATAAATACTACGTATACATAAATGCTTGATTATCGCTTCACTCCTTATCGATGTCGATAGTTTCGAAGCACACTCCCTAATGGGCGGCCTTTTTATGAGGTTTTTTCTGTAGGTATGCACCCGATTTTTGTAGGTAAGGCACCTCCATGTATTTGGTACCTTCATGGCCAGGCTAGTGTTCGTGGTCTATGACACTGACAGACTGACAGTTGGCCATCAGTGTTCGTGGTCTATGGTTGGCCATGCCTGATTCCATGTGTATGTATTGATTGTATAATTTTGAAATTGTGTGCTTGTTATTTGTTTAATATAATTAGGCATTGCATATTTACAACAAAATGCAACACGATGACGTAAGTAATATAATAAACATAGCCTTACCTTACCTTTTCCTAGCTCACTTGTGCTAATACTGTTATAATGTTTTGTTTACAGGTTGTGTGGGCGATTATCAATAAAACACATTGTTCCCACAAAGTAACGTAAGTAATCTTTTTATTGAGTTATTTTCTTAAGATTTTGTAATGGTAAATATCCATTTCTCATGCTACAGGACTAAAACTCAACACTTCTGCCGAAATGAATATAACCTCACTGGTTTGTGCAGTCGCTCATCCTGTCCTCTCGCAAACAGTAAATATGCCACTATTAGGGAAGATAATGGTATTATTTATTTATTCATGAAGACCGCTGAAAGGTATGTTATTTACTATTAAATTTTTTATAGTTCATTGTTAAAAAAACTCAGTTTTTAACCGACTTCAAGAAGGGAGGAGTTTCTCATCGGAATCTTTTTTTATGTTTGTTCACCAATTACTCAAAGACGCCTGAACTGATTTGGAAAATTCTTTTTGTTTCAAAGGGTAGAAAATCATCTTAAATTGTTAATAATGATATGCTGAAGCTAACAAAACACATCTTTCGGCATAATTTTCATTATTTTTCATAAATATCGAGAAAAAAAATTCAAAAAAATAAATTGCTGTGGAAACGTTCTATTTGCTTACATGACGTCACAGTTAAAATTTCAATCAAATGACAATTTTATATGTGTTTAAGCAGAGTGTCGCATACTATTTGGTATTCTATAATAAAATAGTAACGACGAAAAACAGACACATTGCCACACAAACACGTTGAAATGTATTGACAAAATGAGAATTCCACAGGTGGCGTGAACTGTGACGTCATTCGAGATTCAAGCAATCACTGAATGTTTTCGATCTCGTGAGCATGGCCAGAATTATAGCAATTTTAATTGATGTTTTCTAATTAAATAAAATTGCCGTGTGGTGACGGCAGATCAGAATACAGTTGTCACCACCCCTCCTCTTCCCGCGGGTGTCGTACGAGGCGACTAAGGGAGTATAACTGAGAACGGGCAGCAGCGTCCTCTGTGCTACTACTACCATCTACTGCGATCACCAACCCGTCTGCCCCGCGTGGTGATTATGGGCAAACCCTCCCCTTGGGAGAGGCCTTTAGTCCAGCAGTGGACTGTTATAGGCTATTGATGAATCAAATAAAGCTTTATTTTTTAGTTTTGTCGTATGGAATAATGTTTTTAGATAATAATCTTTTAGGATGACACCAGATTAAACAATATTTTTAATATAGTCAAATACCCTATTGGTTCCAAATAAATTTCTTACAAAAATAATTTACTGTCTTTAGGGTAATGTTTCCAGCTAAGCAATGGGAAAAGGTCAAATTGTCAAGAAATTTTGAGAAGGCCATTTATCAAATAAATGAAAATCTACTATACTGGCCAGCTTTCATCAAAGCAAAATGCAAACAAAGATTTGTGAAGATAACACAGTACTTAATAAGGATGAGAAAACTTAAGTTAAGGAGAGTGTAAGTAAAATGTTAATTTTTGAGATTAGTTTAGAGGGCGTTCATAAAATATGTGAGATGTTTAAGGGGGGGAGGGGGTCGAGTCTAATCTCATCTAATCTTACGTTGAAGAGAGGGGGGGGGGGGGGGGTCTCGGCAAATATCACGCAATTTTTTTTCTGATTGAAACAAAAAATATACTATTTTGGTCCATTTAATCCAGATTGTACAAGCTTAAGATTTAATCTTAAGCGTAATCGTAATGCGATTAAGATCATTCACTATTTCGTTAAATTCTCATGTGAGATTGGGGGATGGGGGAGAGGGTTGAATAAAATCTCACGACATCTCACCAGGGGGGGAGGGAGGGACAGAAAACACCTCACGTAATTTATGGACGCCCCCTTATGAATTAATATTTTTTGTTGGTATACATATATATAAAATTTGTCTGACGCCTGTAACTTTTGTCTACATGAATTTAGGTTTCATACATGTGAGAACTCTTCGACTACACAATATAATGAAAACTGTCCTTTAAACCTAGCATACATGCATCCCAACCAAGGATTAAGTCATCACTAAACAAAATAATTGTTAAATGTTACTAGTATATAATAATGATGTGGGAATATTTGCATTCACATTCACAAGAAACAATGCGAATGACAATGTAGGCTGATCCAATATAGGGGAAGTTGACAAATTGATTTATAAAAAATATTTGATGGACCTAAAAATAGATATAGAACCTTAAAATGCCATAATTAATGTGCTCTCTCTCAGGAATTTTTAAAGCTCTATAACTTATATCTTTTGGACCGATTTATTTTCTGTTTTTACATTAACTTTAATTAACTATATAACATATTTAACTTTAAATTACATTAATGTTATTCTTACATGTTACATTTTCGATTATAAATAATGAATATCAACATTTTGCCTACCCAATTATGTAATTTAAAATCTTTTACAGGAAAGAGTTAGTACCAATACAACGCAAGATAGAAAGGCGTGAGCGACGTAGGGAGGAAAAGGCATTGGTTGCAGCCAGGATTGATAATGCAATAGAGAAACAATTGCTGGACAGGTTAAAGAAGGGAACTGTGAGTAATTAATCCTATCATTTTATATTTTAAAAGTAACCAGTAATCAGAGAAGCAACTTAGTATATCAGAGTAGAAGTGCTAAATTCAATGTTGAGTTGTAATAAACAATTGAAAAACATCTGTAATTTTGATTTTGCTTTTATAAAATGAGGTTTATGTCACCTGGACCTTAATAAAAAATTGATTCACAAATCATCAATCAAAATTGGCTTAGTAGTTTAAGCACTATGGTGGAACATAAGTAATAATAATAATAATAATAATAATAAATTCATTTATTTGCTTTAAACATGGGATTTACAAATAGGTTACAAAGATATTTTGTGATTCTGAACATGTTTTACCTTATAGGCCTGCAAATATCTTAATATTTGCATGCCTATAAGTAAAGGTAAACTAATGCGCGCTTGCAGAAACGTCTTAACCCAGAGTAAGCAGCTAACTCAGGGTTAAAAGGACAGATTTGACAGATTGCATATACAGCTTCTGTCAAAATTACAAATTTATTCCTGGGTTAACTAACTCGGCGTCTCTGCAAGCCTAAGTAGGTTTTGTATCTGCGTTGAGAACATTGTTTCGCAATTCATTCAATTTAAGCGTCATTTTTGCATGCAGAATATAATAAATAAGTGAAATTAATTTGATCCAATTACATAATTAGTAAAATTCTCATAATCTTACTATGTTGCAATCACTTATATTAAATTAAAATATACCTATTATGAATGTCAAAAATGAAGATGTCTAGTTTTGAGATGTCTGTGTCTTAGTCAAATTTCATTTTAAAGTAAATAGTCACAAACTTACACAACCCTTACTTTTGGCTTTAGTGGTTAGGTAAAAAACTGATTGGCCTAGGTTTCAAGAGCATTTTCAATGCATCAAACGTCTTTTACAGTACAATGACATTTATAACTTCCCACAAATGGCCTTTGATGCTGCCCTCAAAGCAGAGGAAGTTTCCAGTGAAAGTGAGAAGTCAGATGAAGAAGAAGTTGAGAGAGAGATGGAGCCAGAGTTAGAGAGGGAACTACAGAAGAATATTGAAGAAGTTGACGAGTTTGTTGAAGCTGACAGTGATATGGATAGTGAAGCTGTAAGTATTATACCTTGTTGGAAATAAACAAGAAAAAAAATGCGTGAGTGTCCTGGAAGACTTGGTTGGAACAAAGCTCTTTTTAATAATAAATTAATAATAAAAATAAATAAAATAAAAAATAATAATCTGAAGTCAGGATTCGAACCCTGAACCGATAGTTCCACTCCTTCGTTAACGCCGCTACGCCACCAAAAGATATGACTGCCTGTGTGCAATAAACGAAGGCAACATGTGTCGTGACGGAAAATTCTTATACTTTTTTCGCCTAGCCTCCATCCACTAAACCATCCTAAAAGGAGCATGGTTAGTTCGAACTGAAGGAAATAGAATAGAATAGAAATGTTTTTTATTCAAATAAACTTTTTTACAAGTGCTTTTGAATCGTCGATGAGTCTACCACTGGTTCGGAATGCGGAAAAATCTAGGGTGGTGTATTGCCGCGTTGCATATGTTATGGTCTTTTTGCCTTTAATTTTAAAAATTATCTAATAACTTACTTTTAGTTCAATCACAAAAAACAGCTCCAAAACCAGTCTGGTGGTTTTGAGAAAATAAAGTGGTTTTGGTATACCCTAGTGATCTTTTGTGTTTGTTTATTTGTTTGTACTTAACACCTCAACTGATCGAGCAATTTCAATGAAAAATTCATTACTAAATGAATCCTGGAGGCAGGTAGAGGTATTATGAGACTTTTAATCCCAGGAAAACAGGGGTTTTATCTTACAACTACTTATTATTATAAATGCGAAGGTTTGTGAAGACGGATAGATGGTTGTTTGTTTGTTACTCTTTCACCCAAAAACTACTGAACGGATTGTGATGGAACTTCACAATGTAATAGCTCGCAGGAATCAAAAACCCGTAAATGGGCGAAGTCGCGGACATCAGCTTATTGTGTTTATAATGAAGATACTAAAGAAATATAATTATTTATATATTAAATCTTATCGTTTATAGGATAGTGAATCAGGCAGAAAAGAAGATGCAGATGTGGAAAGCGACTTTGAATCGGAGACATCAGATATTGAGGTTAGTACTTTATATTTAAACTTCTAATCCACTCATAAGCTTAACACGAGTTTTATGCTTACTGAGACAGAAAAAGGAGAATCATCTTACTTCCTATCCTAATATCCTACTAATATTATAAATATCGAGTTGCACAAATTAGTTGATATTCTGACTAATTTCTTAAACTGGACACATTCGAGTAAAGATTTTTATATAAATCTGTGAAGATGATACTGCCACTGTTGCAATTAGAATACCATTGCGAAAAACCAAATTAAATTTGAATTTTGCGGGCAGACCCGTATAATCAACCTTACCCGTATAAATTAAAGATTTTACGCAAGGGTAATACGATAACTAGTGACCGGTTTTTATGCATTTGCATAATTAAGCCATCCTCAGCGTTAATTGGATATTTTCTGTAAAATCTAGATAAGAAGCATATTATCGCTATATTTGCAATATTTTCGGTGCATTCAGCAGGCGCGCGTCTTTTGTTTTGGTACGATAATAAAATGAAAGAGCTTTTACATGTATAGGAGCCACTTTACTTTGTAATTTAATTTAATTTTTGTTATTTGTTGTTATAGCGGCAATAGAAATACACAATATGTGAAACTTCGTCGAACCTCTGTACGAACCTATCCTTAGTCTGTGGTACAGATAACAACTCTAAACTAGCGGCACGCTATGATGGCCGGTTTGACACATTACAATAGTGATGTGGAATGTCAATTTATTCTCGAACAAAAAACAATTAAGTTTTGTTTTTGTACCTGATTAAATAGGTTTAATAAAACAAAAATGTATATGTTTATTTAATTTATTTGAACGAACTGAATATTTGAATGAAAATGAATATACATACTTTATATGCACACAAGAAACATATGAATACAAAAGATACCAAAAAAGGTGCCACAAAAGGCCATAATTAATCAGATTCGTCCATACTACTATTTTCACTGTCGTCACTGCTATCATCACCTACATTAATAATTATATGTTCGTTTTCTATAATATTATCTATTTTCACATCTCTTTCATAATCTTCCCTTATTAATTTAACTGCAGTTCTATTCACAACCTTTTCCCAGTCTCCTTTAGTCACATGTTCACAAGCTTCTTCTAATAATTTTAGCATTTTTTTTGTGGTAAATGGGGGTTCTGTATTGTGTCTTGCAGCATATCCCTTAATTTGAGCCCACACCAACTCAATCGCATTATACTCACAATGGTAAGGCGGTAACCGTATAACTCTGTGCCCATGTTCTAATGCTATTTCGTCAATGACGTATCGGATCTTGGTTGGTTTGTTTTCTTTTAAAAGACGTACTAATTCCGCTTTTAACATATTCATGTTTGCATCTACGCCATTTTTACGAAGCCATGCGACGATATAAGCTTTCTTTTGGGATTGGGCAGGTGGCTTGTCAATTTGCATCGAGTGGTATGGGGCGTTGTCCATAATTATAATAGATGGTTCAGGGAGGTTACACAACATTGAGGTAAACCATTCAGTAAACTTTTCTCCATTCATGTCTTCATGATAGTCTCCAGTGGTTTTTGACGCAAAAGCCATGAGAGAACCTTCGACAAACCCGTTGATGGTTCCGGCGTGACAAATTATAACTCGCGATCCTTTTCCTACAGGAACTTTGGAAGTAGATGCTGCTGTGTCATCGTTCCAAGAACGGCCTACAGTATGGTTAGCATTAAGCCATGTTTCATCCAAGAACACAACATTTTGCCAATTTTTGATTTCTTTCACTTGCCGTAAAAAAGTATACCTTGCCATCGCTATATCAAATCTTTCCATCAATATTTTGCGTTTGTTACATTTTTTGTATCGAAATCCAATGGTCTTCAAAATCTTCGTTAAAGAACTTTCCCCACCGAAGAATAATCCAGCTTCCTTCAGTGAATGCGCCAACTTTTTTCTTGTTGGATACTCCTTCTGTAAATAGTAGCCGTAAACATGTCTTCGGATAGCATCGGCATCAAAGCTATCGATGCCTACGACTGGTTTTGCTCGTTTTCTCTTTTTTGGTGTGTGAAGTTTATTTTCTTCTGTGCCAGTCTCGCCATATTTTTTTTTAGTTATCCGTCTAACAGTTCGTTGTCCAATATTAAGCGCATCAGCTACGCGTTCAACCACTGACGTTATAGGTAAAATTGGCCCTCCATTTTGAGCTTCACGATCGAAATAGTTACGAAGGCGTATTACGAACTCACGTGTCTGACTATTTAGAACAGTTCTCTGCGTACGTTCGGTCATATCGACGAAATCCACAACAAAGGGCTTGAACAGAGTCCAAATTAACGAGCAAGGGTCAACAGTAATGCAGTATCAATATTTGAAATCCAAAGCCAGGTCAAAACTATATCACAATCGCATTGCACTGACAGTTTATACTTTTCGAAGCAACGTCAATTCGAAACTGCTTTGTTTTGCATTGAGCATTGACGCGAGTTTGCCGGAGGTAGTAGTTGTGCTAGCCAGCGATCCTATGTGACGATCTTATTAGATTCCATTTTTAAAAATTTTCAATTTAGAAAACCAAATGCCGAGTTGTGGTATATATCATATGAAAATAAAAATTTTACCTTTTGTATGAAACAGCTGATATTTTTTTGCGATTTCAGAGGTTTGTCCACATAGTGAAAATTGTTCATATTCACAAGTACATTCACCCCTTAAATGGTGCAAACTGATTTTTCTACACTTGTATACATTTTAGAAATCAATTTAATAAATAAATTTTGAGTCCTAAACCTAAAACTACATTCGATAAAATTTATGAATCTCTGCACATCACTATCGTCAATAAAGTAATACAATTATTTCCTTCAAAGTCGTTATCAATTAATACGGAACTTCATGAGCGGACAAACGTCAAACCGGCCATCATAGCGTGCCGCTAGTGTAAGTAAATAAAAATTTATATCTAGTAGAAAATGCATACTTTTATTTTATCCTTAGCTTTTATCCTTCCTTTTATGCAATTAAATTGAGAAACTTTAAATTGGAACGGCATTCAGAACCATTTATTAGTAGATTCACTTGACAATTCAAAGCACTTACAAGTTTGTTTGGAAAAAAAAACTTGAGAGGTGTCAAGGGACACCCGGATGGAACGTAGTTCCTTTCGATTAATTAATTTGGCATTGTGTTCAGAAAATACTGAACACAATGCCAAATTCACATTCAAAAAAGTGTCGGTTTAAAAAAGTGTCGATCAGTGTCGAGTGTCGGTTCAATTTTGTATTAATTTTTTCCGTCTAGCCCCCTTCCGCACCACGCGATAAGGAACTACGTTCCAATAATATACATATTATATTCTATTCTATAACGATGCTATGTCAGACGTACTGATAGACCAATGGATTATGTACCTATACGTCACACGACAAATAGTTTTGGTTAGTAAATAAACTCTGAGAGACTCTGAGAGACCTCAATACAATGCTCAACGATCTCAGCAGGGTTTCTCAACAGGTGGGCCTGAAAATGAACATGAGCAAGACGAAAATCATGTCCAATGCTCATGCACCGCTCCACCCAGTAATTGTTGAGAACTCTGCACTCGAAATTGTCGACGAGTATATTTACCTGGGACACACAGTCCAGCTAGGTAGGTCCAATTTCGAGAAAGAGATCAGCCGCCGAATCCAACTCGGCTGGGCTGCGTTCGGGAAGCTCCGAGATGTCTTCTCGTCCAAAATTCCTCAGTGCCTGAAGACTCAAGTCTTCGAACAGTGCGTGTTGCCAGTGATGACTTACGGATCCGAGACATGGTCGCTAACTAAGGGCCTCATAAGTAGGCTCAGGACCGCTCAGCGGGCGATGGAGAGAGCTATGCTCGGAGTGTCCCTGCGGGATCGAATCAGAAATGAGGAGATCCGTAGGAGAACCAGAGTCACCGACATAGCTAAGCGAGTCGCGATACTGAAGTGGAAATGGGCGGGGCACATAGTTCGAAGAGCTGATGGTCGTTGGGGTCCCAAGGTGCTGGAGTGGCGACCCCGCACCGGGAAGCGCAGTGTTGGCAGACCCCCCACCAGGTGGACCGACGACATCAAACGAGTCGCAGGGAGCCGCTGGATTCAGGCGGCGCAAGACCGAGGCCTGTGGAAGTCCATGCAAGAGACCTTTGTCCAGCAGTGGACGTCTATCGGTTGATAAAGAAGAAGAAGAAGAAGAAGTAAATAAACCCTATGCAATAGCTTTTTGGTAAAGTAAAGATTTCATCAAATTACGCAGTAATGGATCTACCTATTATTCCAACCATTTAGGTAATGCAAAATAGTCAACGCAGGTTCTGCTTTGTCAATAATCCGTTACAGCTAAACGCAATGATTTTGCTTTAAACCCAATAGCGTGATGGAGACAATCTCGGCAACTTGCGAAATAAGCGTAACAGAGGTTGGCTTACGATTGCAAATTGCAATAATATTATAGATGTTGCCAGCACTCAAACCAGCGACTCTTTATCAAACATCAAAACGCGCACATTATTGGCAGTATGTACGAAATAGTAAACTTTGAAGTCATAATCATTTAACGCACTTTTTGTAGTAGGTATAATCGATAATATATTTTTTATTATTTTATTTTCTAAAATAGTTTTTATTTTACTGTTAGCATTGATAATAAAAGAAAACTTAAAAAATATAATATGCTATAGTTACTTAATCCTAAATTTAATTCTAAAATTAAAACTAAAATAAAAACTAATTAAAATCTAAAACCCCATCCAAGCCACCGCAGTGTGGCATAGTACCCAAGATGCTGGCAGCATTACCTCTTTGGATAGCCAAGCTAATCCTTTGGCCAAGGTAGCTGCCAGCTCTTGGATCCCCGGTAGACTCGATCACCTTTTTTGATATCTCTAAAAAAAGTGCGCGAGCCTCCGGGCCCCACGGCCCCAGGGTCTCTACACCAAAAGGCGCAAATATGAAACCACTGTCAAGTTTTTCATATTTGCGCCTCTTAGCCTGTTCGGCGCTAGTAGCCGCTGCACCCGCCACAGAGGAGGTCGCATGGATGTGGGAAGCAGCTAGAGTATCTACACAGGTGGCATCCCACACAAGCGACCTCCCTGTCCTCCAAGGAACAAGCGTCATACCATCAGGTCTCTTGCCATCACTACGTGCCAAACCAATAGGTTCTAATACAGCTGGCACGTGAGCAGTAGCAAGAGACCTGCGGATGATGTCGTTGAGGGCATTGTGGCGGGAGAAACGACCAGCGCTCTTCGAACAGGAGAGCCCGTGATGACCGTAAGCGTCGACGTGGTCACCGCAGTGGCAACGGTGAGGCTGGGTTATTTTGGCGCCAAGCCTAAGACCAACTACCACTGCAAGAGTGGCGTGGTTTAAAAGAGTGCCCAGATTAGCAGAAGGGATAGCATGGAGCCAGTGTCCGGATTCTTTCGCAGAGACAGACGACGAGCACGGTCTTTAGAATTTGCTTGCATTAACATTGCGTCAAAAGTTTTTTTACAAATAATGTCATCCCACTGTCTCTGGGAAGGAAGAGAAACCGGCAATTGATTTGGGCTAATCGCTGACCAACCATTTCTTGCCTCTGCCAAGTACGACACCTCAATTGATCCCAAAGACTGGGATATAATTTTTTCAAAGAGAGTGTGTGTACTATAAGCAGAGGAAAGAAAAGCTGGCAGAGAGACACTAGAAATTTTGCGGATTCCCAGACCTCCATACCTGATCGGAAGAGAAGCCTGGGCCCATACTTGATCATCTATCGGACAATTTAAGATTTCAGATAGAATATTTTGTATAAAATTATCCAAATTTTCAAATAAATTATTAAATTTCCAAAGAGGTGAACATCTAACGAAATAAGTAAATTTTGGAACAAATAAGCAGAATCGAATGATGGTCATTGCCATATGAGGATTAATATCGAACAGATGATGGGAAGAGTTTTTGAATTTAGAAATTAAGTCATTAAAAATTGAGGAACTGAGGCCTCTAGAACAGGTGCTCCTAAGAGGCGAAGTGACTCATCATTTAAAATTTTAATACCCGGAGCTAAAATATTGAATTTATTTAATATGTGCAGTTTGGATTCGGCCGAAAAAGAATTTGGAATATAAATTTCACATTTATCAAAGTTAAGTTCCAAGCCAATAGTTTTAAATTTTGATATAATTATTTCTAAATCCTTCAAAACCGAACTCACTTCGCCGCCCAAGGTTCCATCATCCAAATACCAAACATTGAATTTGGAATTTAGAACCGAAATTATAGGGTGTATGGCCAAACTAAAAATAACTGGTCCAAGCGGATCCCCCTGCTGACAGCCGACAGCGGAGCTCAGAACATTCTTTTTGTGTACGAGCTTTGAAGGTTCCCGGTAGCACTGCGCCAAGTATGGGAAAAACTGTGGAAATTTATTTTTCATCATACCTATTCGAAAAACGAATATTGGCTTCAGAGGATAGCGGGAGCAAAATTTAATTTTAACCCCATGGGACTTTTCATTTCTCTCTTCTGATTGGTCCGCGTTCGTGCTTTAGCATACTAAAGCACTAACGCGGACCAATCAGAAGAGAGAATTCAAAAATGTGTCGAAATTAAAAAATGTTTGAGAAGCTGTTGTCTTCGATAAGTCACGTGATCAAATTTGTCGATTAGATATATACGCCCATACTTCCAACATTAATATTAATGTTTAATTATTTCATAAAAAATTATTTGTGTTTTATTTAAACTTTCAATATACGTATTGGTAATGTCTATACTCTATACAAAGTAGGTTGATACTCCTAGCTTTTTCTCATAGGTAATGATGAAAAATAGTGTGTGTCATTCGGGGCACAAATTTTTTGATCTCGGGCGGCGTATATTGAATTCCTCGCTACGCTCAGGATTCTACTTTAGAATCCCTCGCTGCGCTCGGGAGTCTACTGTAGAATCCTTGACTTCGCTCTGAATTCAAAATAACGCCCTCGGGGAACAAAAAATTCCTTTGGCCCCATATAACACAAATAACTATTTTACTTCTGAGAGGGGGACCCCCGATCCACTGAATTGAAGGCATTCTTCACATCAATTTTAAGGAGTACCTCCTCCCGGGAGTTAAGGAGGAATGTGCGAGCAGCGTGAACAGCTGCTTCGCATCCCCCCTTTACCCCAAAGCCTAACTGAATTGGGACAAAATTAGAAGATATTAAAGGAAGAATTTTTTTACAGCAAATTTTAAAAACGACGCGCCGAATCGTTGAACCCACTGCTATGGGACGAATACCACCATCCTTTTTTTTTAGGGCACATAAATTTGCTCCATATAAGGTTTTAGTTATTTCATGGGGTACTCGTCCAGATAGCATCAGGTTCACCAGATCAGTGATCGATTTCAGAAGGGTACCACCTACGTCAACGTTTGCACCACAAACTAAGTCTTTTAAGTGCTGTGGTGACAAACCATCGAGCCCTGCAGCGGAACCACTTCTGAAAGACATCAGAGCTCCCAGCACGTCATTTGTAGTGGCCTGAAAAATAAAATCGATAATAATTATAATTATTATTTTAATATGGTTATCAGTTATCACACTTAAAACTAATAGCGGGTGTGTGTTTTATTTTACTTCTTTTGGAAGACCCTCTATTTTATAATCATCCTCATCATCATCATTAGACCCATCAACGGCTCACTACTGAGCGCAGGTCTCCTCTCGGAGAAGGGTTATAGGCCATAGTCCACCACGCTGGCCTAATGCGAATTAGCGGACTTCACACACCTTCAAGAACATTATGAAGAACTCTCAGGTGTGCAGGTTTTCTCGCGATGTTTTCCTACACCGCTGAAGCAAGTGATATATTTAATTGCTTTAATATTTAAATGCGAAAGTTTGTGAGGATGGATGGATGGATTTTTGTTACTCCTTCACGTCACAACCAATGAACCGGTTTGGCTGAAATTTGGAAGACATAGCTCTTACACAGGATTAACACATAGGCTTCCATTTTATTCGGGAAAATCAAAGAATCCTTACCATGCGAACGAAGTCGCGGGCATCATCTTGTTATTAAAATAAATTAATTCTCACCGATTATAAGCGATTATAATAATTTACCTATTTTCAAAATAGGAAACATCCCAATTTTGAAGAGTTGCAACTACCTACCCAGTTTATTATTGTAGTCTTTGGTTGCAACTTGCAGGTTGCAATCCGTAGGAACATGAAGTTTTGTTTATTCAAGTGGTGAACGGTCGGTAATGCTATCACGACAATTAAACTAGCGGCACGCTATGATGGCCGGTTTGACACATTACAATAGTGATGTGGAATGTCAATTTATTCTCGAACAAAAAACAATTAAGTTTTGTTTTTGTACCTGATTAAATAGGTTTAATAAAACAAAAATGTATATGTTTATTTAATTTATTTGAACGAACTGAATATTTGAATGAAAATGAATATACATACTTTATATGCACACAAGAAACATATGAATACAAAAGATACCAAAAAAGGTGCCACAAAAGGCCATAATTAATCAGATTCGTCCATACTACTATTTTCACTGTCGTCACTGCTATCATCACCTACATTAATAATTATATGTTCGTTTTCTATAATATTATCTATTTTCACATCTCTTTCATAATCTTCCCTTATTAATTTAACTGCAGTTCTATTCACAACCTTTTCCCAGTCTCCTTTAGTCACATGTTCACAAGCTTCTTCTAATAATTTTAGCATTTTTTTTGTGGTAAATGGGGGTTCTGTATTGTGTCTTGCAGCATATCCCTTAATTTGAGCCCACACCAACTCAATCGCATTATACTCACAATGGTAAGGCGGTAACCGTATAACTCTGTGCCCATGTTCTAATGCTATTTCGTCAATGACGTATCGGATCTTGGTTGGTTTGTTTTCTTTTAAAAGACGTACTAATTCCGCTTTTAACATATTCATGTTTGCATCTACGCCATTTTTACGAAGCCATGCGACGATATAAGCTTTCTTTTGGGATTGGGCAGGTGGCTTGTCAATTTGCATCGAGTGGTATGGGGCGTTGTCCATAATTATAATAGATGGTTCAGGGAGGTTACACAACATTGAGGTAAACCATTCAGTAAACTTTTCTCCATTCATGTCTTCATGATAGTCTCCAGTGGTTTTTGACGCAAAAGCCATGAGAGAACCTTCGACAAACCCGTTGATGGTTCCGGCGTGACAAATTATAAGTCGCGATCCTTTTCCTACAGGAACTTTGGAAGTAGATGCTGCTGTGTCATCGTTCCAAGAACGGCCTACAGTATGGTTAGCATTAAGCCATGTTTCATCCAAGAACACAACATTTTGACAATTTTTGATTTCTTTCACTTGCCGTAAAAAAGTATACCTTGCCATCGCTATATCAAATCTTTCCATCAATATTTTGCGTTTGTTACATTTTTTGTATCGAAATCCAATGGTCTTCAAAATCTTCGTTAAAGAACTTTCCCCACCGAAGAATAATCCAGCTTCCTTCAGTGAATGCACCAACTTTTTTCTTGTTGGATACTCCTTCTGTAAATAGTAGCCGTAAACATGTCTTCGGATAGCATCGGCATCAAAGCTATCGATGCCTACGACTGGTTTTGCTCGTTTTCTCTTTTTTGGTGTGTGAAGTTTATTTTCTTCTGTGCCAGTCTCGCCATATTTTTTTTTAGTTATCCGTCTAACAGTTCGTTGTCCAATATTAAGCGCATCAGCTACGCGTTCAACCACTGACGTTATAGGTAAAATTGGCCCTCCATTTTGAGCTTCACGATCGAAATAGTTACGAAGGCGTATTACGAACTCACGTGTCTGACTATTTAGAACAGTTCTCTGCGTACGTTCGGTCATATCGACGAAATCCACAACAAAGGGCTTGAACAGAGTCCAAATTAACGAGCAAGGGTCAACAGTAATGCAGTATCAATATTTGAAATCCAAAGCCAGGTCAAAACTATATCACAATCGCATTGCACTGACAGTTTATACTTTTCGAAGCAACGTCAATTCGAAACTGCTTTGTTTTGCATTGAGCATTGACGCGAGTTTGCCGGAGGTAGTAGTTGTGCTAGCCAGCGATCCTATGTGACGATCGTATTAGATTCCATTTTTAAAAATTTTCAATTTAGAAAACCAAATGCCGAGTTGTGGTATATATCATATAAAAATAAAAATTTTACCTTTTGTATGAAACAGCTGATATTTTTTTGCGATTTCAGAGGTTTGTCCACATAGTGAAAATTGTTCATATTCACAAGTACATTCACCCCTTAAATGGTGCAAACTGATTTTTCTACACTTGTATACATTTTAGAAATCAATTTAATAAATAAATTTTGAGTCCTAAACCTAAAACTACATTCGATAAAATTTATGAATCTCTGCACATCACTATCGTCAATAAAGTAATACAATTATTTCCTTCAAAGTCGTTATCAATTAATACGGAACTTCATGAGCGGACAAACGTCAAACCGGCCATCATAGCGTGCCGCTAGTGTAGCCGAATTACCGATGTCTAGACGTTGGCGACATTAAACACGAGATCAAAGAATATAATATAATATAATAGAATAGAAATAGAATAGAATAGAAATATTATTTATTCAAATAAACTTTTACAAGTGCTTTTGAATAGTCGATGAATCTACCACTGGTTCGGAATGCCTTTCCTGCCGAGAAGAACCAGCAAGAAACTCGGCGGTTGCTCTTTTCAAAACAAATTTACAATACAGTAAATACTGTGCTATATATGCAGTGTTTCCACAATGAGGAAAGTTCCAAAAATGCATACCGACTAACTTCTATCTTAAGATGTGCAGACATAAAGTAGCCCCATTCCCGCCGGTGGCACCCGTTCACGAGCATGACGCATGACCCGGCCATTGCTTCGCTCAACCATATTTGAGGGAACGTAACAACCCGCATCACACGACACCACCACAGAAATGTTTAAAGGAGTCAACCTACTGTATCTCCTTATAGTGTGTCTGTACTAAGTGGGTCTAACTTGAGGTGCGGTGCGAGCGAGGCATAGCAGGGGCCAATTTTTACCGAACGTGTAGTACCTACGTATTAAAATCGAAAATGTAACATGTAAGAATAACATTTGTGAAAACAGAAAATAAATCGGTCAAAAACAAATAAACTATAAGCTGTTTACTACATACATGTAGTATGTCTATTTCTAAAACGAAATATTCTATGAAGAGTGTATGGAGCTATTGTAATGTCACAAGCCAGCACTCTTTTCCTTTAACAGGAAACTTTAAGGATGATTATACGGGTCTGCCCGCGAAATTCAAATTTAATTTGGTTTTTCGCAATTTGTAAACTAATACGACAAACTAGGCTAATGGCATTCTAATTGCGCCAGTAGCGTTATCATCTTCACAGGTTTACATAAAAATCTTAACTTGAAAGTGACCAGTTTAAGAAATTAATCAAAATACTGAGTTGGACGTGAGTTACTCACAAATTAGTCGATATTTTGATTAATTTCTTAAACTTTCAACACACTAACTTGGACACTTTCAAGTAAAGATTTTTATATAAACCTGTGAAGATGATACTGCCATTGTCGCAATTAGAATGCCATAAGCTTACTTTGTCGTATTAGTTTACAAATTGCGAAAAACCAAATTAAATTTGAATTTCGCGGGCAGAACTGTATCTTCCACCTTAAAGCTCTGTATTAGTTCATTTACCGATTTAGTTACCGAGCCTAGTTCAGATATTAATTAAAAAAGATTACTATCTGCCGCACTCAGTCATTCATTAAATTAAGATTAATTAATCATTAACTGCCGCACTCAGCCGCATGTATTAAATTACATTTCACAAATCTATTACTGAATTGTCATTAATGTACAAACGAAGCGTTAACTTCTGAGAATGAAATTTTTTAAAATCCTAGATTAAGTCGTTAAGTATCGATTAGCGACTCTGAGTGCGGCAGATTGTGTTTTAATATTTAAAAACTTTATTCTTAACACCATATAATTTAAATAGATATCTTAGGAGTTATCGCAAAATAAAAACTAACCCGCGCGAAAATAAATCCACATATTCGACGTAACAAGCTGATGCGACCCTACGAGAGAAAAAAATACGTAGGCACAATATTATGCTCTAGTAACCCAGGCAAAGCCGGGACGGGTCGCTAGTTTTAAATATATATTAAAAAATATCAGTCAAATACCCTATTGGAATAGGGTATTTTACTCCTAGTGAGAAATAAGATAGTTTAGGGAATAAGGAATCGGGAAGTGGAAGTTTCAGTTTACAAAATTATAAAATATAAATTAAGTTTTCACTTTTTTGTCTATGCTACAAATATGCGAAACGTCAAACAGTTCCCGCCATTCATCGTATGCCATCATATCACGTATGTCAGAAGTCTATATAGTTGATAAATAATGAGCGGATGCGCTCAAATAGTTTGCAGTACAAATACACGGTATTTTAGAAACTATGTGAAAATAAAGAAATACATTATTTAATCATTTAGTACTCATATTTTATTTAAATTATTTTAGATTAATGAAAAATACAAATCAAAATACTGGTAGTATTAGATCTGAATCATCACTTTATATACATATTATACTGTCATCATAATACAGCACACAAACATTTAACGTGACGCACTAAAGTACACAGTGGGTCACATAAGTCGTGCCGCCTTCGGCATGTACCGGCGGTCGCTATGTGTCGGCTTTACAAAGGGCGCCAACCATTTGAGCGAACAAATTTACTGTCCATAGGACGACGTCACCACATCGTCTGACGTGAGGCGTCTAGCGTTTACGCGCGGAAATTTAAAAAGCAAACTTAAAATGCATTTTTTAGCGTTCCGTACCCAAAGGGTGCCAACGGGACCCTATTACTAAGCCTCCGCTGTCCGTCCGTCCGTCCGTCCGTCCGTCTGTCAGCGGGCTGTATCTCGTAAACCGTAATAGATAGACAGTCGAAATTTTCACATATTGTGTATTTCTATTGCCGCTATAACAACAAATAATAAAAATAAAATTAAATTAAAAAATAAAGGGGGCTCCCATACATGGAAAAGGAGTCGAAATAAAATTTTTTTTTTTTTACTCTGGCATGTGGGGTGTCATTGTCTAGAGCTCATTAAGTGGAGTTCAAATATATATTTTTTTATTTTTTAGCTACAAAAATGAAGAAATGGGGGGCCGTTAAAGTTTTCGGTTTTAGACCAATTTTGTTAGGGGGTCTATCTCAAAAACTAAACAAATTAGGAATTTGAAATTTTGGTATATTATGTACTATATTGTGTGTTTAAACAACAAATACTAAAAACACCGATTTATTATGCGGTTTGTAAGTTGTGATCAAAACAAACGAGCATTTTTCCCCATATGCTAATTTAGTACTTTCTAAGAACTAAGATATCTAAATATGTACATATAGTATTCAAAAAATGATTTGGTCATATGTACGGAACCCTAAAAGAGCGAGACCTGACTCGCACTTGGCCGATTTTTTGGTACTTATCGATAGAATAAAATTTTAGTAAATTTTCTAGTAGTATATTATCACCTTCGAATCAAATTTAGACACTTTTCAAAAAATAGTAAAATACCCTATTGACTATGTTCAAGTAAAAATATCATCATAATTTATTAACCTGGTGAGACACCTTAGATGTTCTGCTGTGGACATATCTTTGTATTGTTTTTGTATTTGGCCATTACGTACCTTACTCTTTTGCAACTCTGTTAATATTAAAACTCTTTTTATCACCTTCGAATCAAATTTAGACACTTTTCAAAAAATAGTAAAATACCCTATTGACTATGTTCAAGTAAAAATATCATCATAATTTATTAACCTGGTGAGACACCTTAGATGTTCTGCTGTGGACATAGCTTTGTATTGTTTTTGTATTTGGCCATTACGTACCTTACTCTTTTGCAACTCTGTTAATATTAAAACTCTTTTACAGGACATTCCGGTGAAGATTGCCAGCAAGAAGCCTCGCGTGGAGATCGAGTATGAAACAGAACCAGCAGCTAGTGTGTCGAGAAAAAAAATAAAGAATTGATGCAGTCCAATAATTATATTATTTTTCATTTGTGTATATTATAAGAGCTTTTTCTGAACGCGCCATGCAAATGGATTGAAATGAATGAAAAAATAATCATTTTACAATATTATTATGTACTACGCGTTCGTTTCAAGTTGAGCCCTGCACCATAGAGTAAAGAAATCTACACCCCTCGCGCTTCCCCGCACCGCACCTCAAGTCAGACCCACAGTAAAGACACAGTATAAGAAGATGCAGTCTAATAGTAATTTATCTATTGTTTTAATTATTAAGTACTAGCTGACCTGTCTTAACTATGAACATTGAATTCGAATTGGTATAAATAATGAAAAAATCATTAAAAAAAAGTGTTTATTATTCTAATGCTTTACGATATACAACATTCTTAGTTTTTTTTACCAAACCTACCAAAACTCCTAATATCCAAAGTTCAATTTAATAAATTGAACTTTTAATACGTAAGCTTAGAATAAGAATTATTATTAAATATTATTTTTGCATGCCTATCCGGCAGATTGTAAGGACTTTTATTATAATGTAACACCATTGTACTACCCAATCTGTGCAAATAAATAATTTGAATTTGAAATTTATTTTTAACTAGCTGATGCCCGCGACTTCGTCCGCGTGGAAAAAGTAATAAAAAAGAATTGTTTTATGTTAATCGTGAGGTTTTTACGATTGTACTACGCCACTATATAATATTCTGTACCTACTTGGTACCTGCAAACCTACAATATCAATTCAAAATGGAAATTTTGTAAATACCCACAATTTAGGCAGGACCAGCAGCATCAGGATTGAGGAGTTGGTAACTGGTAAAATTGAAGACAATGATGGATTGGCAACTGGTCTTCATTCAATCGAAAATTCTCGCCTGCATCACTGGACTACAGTCCAGTGATGCAGGCGAGAATTTTCGATTGCACTACGCTTCTTTTTAGTTTATACTTGGCATCTATTGTAGCAACTGAAAACCGAACTTTTCGTGAGCGAAGCGAGTGCGAAATTTTTTTGATCGCACTACGCCTCTGTGTAGCCCATACTAATTGGTATCTACAAAAGCAATCTATAATCGACATTATTGCTAGTAAAGCCAGTGCGACATTTTAAGGATTGCACTACGCCACCATATAGTCCATACTTGGCACCTACATAAGCAACACAAAAGCGACGTTATCGCGAGCGAAGCAAGCGCGAAATTTTCAGAACTGCACTACTTAACTATGTACTCCATACTTGGTTTACACTCACAACAACAATTAAGAAAAGACATTTTCGCCAACGAAGCGAGCGCGAAAATTTTTAAGATTTCATTGCATCACTATGTAGTCCAAAACGGACATTTCGCAAAATTTTTAGGGCTGCACTACTTAACTGTGTCCTTCATACTTGGTTCTTACAATACCAATCAAGAAAAGACACAATTTCGCGAGCAAAGCGAGCGCAAAAATTTTAGATTACACTACGCTCCTTTTTAGTTTCTACTTGGCACCTACATTAGCAAGCGAAAACCGAAATTTTCGCGAGTGAAGCGAGCGCAAAAATATTTTGATCGCACTACGCCTCTGTGTAGTCCATACTAATTGGTATAGACAAAAGCAATCTACAATCGACATTTTCGCGAGCGAAGCGAGCGCGAAATTTTTTAAGACTGCACTACTTAACTATGTATCCATACTTGGTTTACACTTACAACAACAATGAAGAAAAGACATATTCGCGAGCGAAGCGAGCGCCTAATATTTTACAATTACATTGCATCACTATGAAGTGCATACTTGGCAATCGAAAACGGACATTTTCGCAAATTTTTTAGGGCTGCACTACTTAACTGTGTCCTTCATATTTGGTTCTTACAATACCAATCAAGAAAAGACACAATTTCGCGAGCAAAGCGAGCGCAAAAATTTTAGATTGCACTACTCTCCTTTTTAGTTTCTACTTGGCACCTACATTAGGAAGCGAAAAGCGAAATTTTCGCGAGCGAAGCGAGCGCGAAAATATTTTGATCGCACTACGCCTCTGTGTAGTCCATACTTATTGGTATAGACAGAAGCAATCTACAAACGACATTTTCGCGAGCGAAGCGAGCGCAAAAATTTTCGATTGCACTACGCTTCTTTGTAGTTCATACTTGGCACCTACAATAGCAACTGAAAAGGGATATTTTCGCGAGCGAAGCGAGCGCGAAATTTTTTAGGACTGCACTACTTAACTATGTTTTCCTTACTTGGTTTACACTTACAACAACAATGAAGAAAAGGCATTATCGCGAGCGAAGCGAGCGCGAAATTTTTTACAATTACATTGCATCACTACGTAGTCCATACTTGGCAATCCAAAACGGACATTTTGCAATTTTTTTAGGGCTGCACTACTTAACTGTGTCCTTCATACTTTGTTCTTACAATACCAATTAAGAAAAGACACAATTTCGCGAGCAAAGCGAGCGCAAAAATTTTAGATTGCACTACGCTCTTTTTTAGGTTAAACTTGGCACCTACATTAGCGAAAACAAAATTTTCGCGAGTGAAGAGAGCGCGAAAATATTTTGATCGCACTACGCCTCTGTTTAGTCCATACTAATTGGTATAGACAAAAGCAATCTACAATCAAAAAATTTCGATTGCACTACGCATATTTGTAGTTCATACTTGGCACCTACAGTAGCAACTGAAAACTGATATTTTCGCGAGCGAAGCGAGCATACTCGGTTTACACTCACAACAACAATTAAGAAATTTTCGCCAATGAAGCTAGCGCGAAAATTTTTACAATTTCATTGCATCACTATGTAGTCCATACTTGGCAATCCAAAACAGACATTTCGCAAAATTCTTTAGGGCTGCACTACATAACTGTTTCCTTCATACTTGGTTCTTCTTCTTCTTCTTCTTGAGGTGCCATCTCCTACCGGAGGTCGGCTATCATATTGGCTATTCGGACCTTACACACAACTGCGCGGAATAAGGATCGAGTACCCAGTCCGAACCATGTCCGGAGATTCTTGAGCCAAGAGGTCCGTCTTCTTCCAGGGGGTCTCCTACCTTGTATCTTCCCCTGTATTATTAGTTGGAGCAACTTGTACTTATCGCCACGCATTATATGTCCCAGATATTGCAGTTTTCGTTGCTTTATTGGTTCGTTATACTTGGTTCTTACAATACCAATCAAGAAGACACATTTTAGCGAGCGAAGCGAGCGCGAAAATTTCGATTGCACTACGCTTCTTTGTAGTTCATACTTGGCACCCGCAGTAGCAACTGAAAACTGATATTTTCGCGAGCGAAGCGAGCGCGAAGGGTTTTTTGATCGCACTACGCCTCTGTGTAGTCCATTTACTAATGAGTACATAATTTAATATAATTTTTTTACAAAACAAAGTATATATTTTTTTTTCTCAATTTTTTAAAACCGCTCAACCGATTTCGGTAAAATTTAAAAACCACCTGGGAAGTACCCTTTCAAACAAAAAAGTAAGAATTTTCCAAATCAGTTCAGGCGCCTTCAAGTAATCGGTGAACATACATAAAAAATTGAAAAAATAGATTCCGACGAATTGAGAATCTGCTCCTTTTTCGAAGTCGGTTAAAAAGAAATCTACAATCGACATTCTCGCAAACGAAGCGAGTGAGACATTTTTTACGATTGCACTATGCCACTTTGTAGTCTTCACTTGGTTGGTACCTACAATATGAATTCATTATCGACATTTTGTAAACACCCACTATTTAGGTGGGTATTATCATCAGCAGCATCGGGATTGAGAAGTTGGTACCATTAGTAGTTATAGCATGGGGAGGAGAAGGGAGGTGGATGATTCCTAAACCGAACCGAGCGATAATTAAATTAGCTGAATAGATTGATGCCATCTAAGAATACAAAGCTACTGTGGGAAATTTTAGTAAACGGAAAACGGAGACGCGAATTTTTTTACGGCTGCGTTATGCCACTACCCTAAGTAGTTCATACTAATTGTTACCTATCATTGGTGAGCAGCACCCAGCAGCATCAGAATTGAGTCCTCTTTTATGGCTCCACTACACTATTATATTTTAAATATTTGGCACCTACAATATCAATTCACAATCGACAGTTCGTAAATATCCATGATTTAGGTGGGCAGTACACTGCACCATCAGGATTGAGGAGCTAGGGCCTGGAGGTCAGTGATATAGTCTAAAATTAGTATGTAATGAATAGCTCAGGTCAAGATATGGCTATGGTATGAATGTAATAAGATCTATATACGTATATATCGTATGCGAGTGACCTGGAACTATCCGAGAGAAGTTTTGACCTCTATCTCCGATAATATCTAGCAGATCTTATAGCAGCACCAAAATTGGTCATTGTATTTCTTGTCCTACACACTCACAAATAAAGAAAGAATTATTAAAATCCGTTCAGATTTGACTGAGTTATGGAGTAAAATCAACAAAAAGTTTCATCACCTATCCTGAAGTAACCTTATGTTTTATCGGGATAAAAACTATCCTATATGTTGACCCGGAGTATCAGCTACCGCTGTACTAAATTTCATTTAAATCCGTTCAGTAGTTTTCGCGTGAAGCGCGGACAGACAGACAGACAGACAGACAGACAGACAAAAATTAAATAAAAATCTGTTTTGGGCTCAGTATCGATAGTCAAGCATCCCCCAATAAAAATTTTCAAAATATATTAAATGTACAGAAATCTTCCAGTTACAGTTTTATTATAAGTATAGATAAGCGGTGCTTCGCGAGCGGTTTACTAAGTGGGTCTGACTTGAGGTGCGGTGCGGGGAAACACGAGAGAGCTAGGGGAAATTTGTAACGCGTAGTACCACTAGAATCTAGATCAAAGGTGTCAAACTACGGACACAGTATAGTATATGCAGCATATACTATACTGTGTCCGTACTGTCGGCATGGAACTAGGAATTACGACTACGTCGATTATTTTACTCTATGGTGCAGGGCTCAACTTGAAACGAACGCGTAGTAGCTATTTACATTGTAATAAGTTTTTTATACTATCCTGTGGGCAGCTGGATGCCAAGCCGATTTATCACATGCAACTTGATAGAATAGAATAGAATATTTCCACAATGAGGGGAAGTTCCAGAAATGCGCACTACAATTCACAGACAGAAAGCAGCTCCATTCCCGCCGGTGGAACCCGTTCACGAGCACGACGCATGATCCAGCCGTTGCTTCGCTCAACCATATTTGAGGAAAGGACCACTCATTAACTATGTACTTATTACTGAACTATAGATCGCTAGTCGATACGAACTCGGATACATTTCAATGACATTACGACAACAGTTGCTATGAGATTGTCTACAATACGACGATCTCAATCACCTCAAATTGACCGAGATTTTCTAGTTATTTACTAAAATTCAGTTTCATCGAGAATCCCATATCAACATAATTGAGACTATAGGATTTATTCGACGCAGACGTTGTTACATAATCGACCAGCTTTGATAAATAACATAGGTAAGTACCCAGTGAACTTTGTTTGAATCGAGCTTACAATTGGGTATTTGACTGATATTTTTTTATTTTATTTAAAATTAAGTTTTTAAATATTTTAACACAGCGCCATTTCTCTTTTTTAAATATCTTTACTACATTATAAGCTGTTTTACTGTGACTGTATTTGTCTCTTTCTAAAACGAAATCTTCTATGGAGCGTGTATGGAGCTGCTGAATTGTAACATCACACTTTACTAGCGCTCTCTGTCTAACAGGAAACTTTAAAGCTCTATAACTTATTTGTTTTTGGACCGATTTATTTTCTGTTATTACAAATGTTATTCTTACATGTTACATTTCCGATTATAAATAATGAATATCAACATTTTGACTACAGTCAAATACCCAATTACTCACAATCAACAACGGGTGCCTATCCCTACGTACAAATAGGTAGGGAAGAATCAACGCTATTATCCTCAGAACAAACTCTCTTAATTAACGGATAAGTGTTATAATTAAGTAGGGAACAGCTGCTGAATTCAGACAAACTTCAAAATCCCCGATCAAATTCAATTTCAAATCAAAATTAATTATGAATAGACAATGGTAGTTGGATACAAAACTGGATAATAATAATATGGATTTGATACATAATTCACTTTCAAGCTCATCGTACATTACAGAGGACTCGAACAATTTTTTACTCCCGAAGGTGACATAGTTAGAAGAGCTGATGGTCGTTGGGGTCTTAACGTGCTGGAGTGGCGACCCCGCACCAGGAAGCGCAGTGTTGGCAGACCCCCACAAGGTGGACTGACTACATCAAACGAGTCGCAGGAAGCCGCTGGATTCAGGCGGCGCAAGACAGAGGCCTTTGGAATTCCATGCATAAGGCCATTGCTTAAATTCAAAATCATTTATTTCATGTAAGCCAACCTGTGGCTCTTATGACACGTCATGACTCTACCACCGGTTCGTACATTCCCGCCAGCGGACGAAGACGCACTTCACTGATTTTCATGAGGAGGAGACGGAGTAGATACGGAATGCTATACGTTACGTTCCCTCAAATATGGTTGAGCGAAGCAGTGGCTGGGTCATACGTCATGCTCGTGAACGGGTTCCACCGGCGGGAATGGGGCTACTTTCTGGCTGCCCGTCTTTACATGTGTTGAATTACATACTAAAGATACTCGAGCTTATCGCCAGTCGCCACGCCTTACTACTGGTTCGGAATAACGTTCCTACCGAGAAGAACCAGCAAGAAACTCGCCGGTTGCTCTTTTTGAATCAATTTTACAATAGGTACCTAACTACCTACTATGCTATGTATGCAGTGTTTCCACAAAGTTCCAAAAATGCATACTTACAATTCAATACATGTTAAGATGGGCAGACAGAAAGTAGCCCCATTCCCGCCATTAGTTTCTAGAGTTGTCTGTGATTTTCAAAATCTCATTGACTTATCTCATAGATTTGGTATGTAGGTAAATTCAAATTCAAATTCAAAATTATTTATTTCATGTAGGCCAACCTGTGGCTCTTATGACACGTCAAGACTCAAGATTCTACCACCGGTTCGGAAAGCGGATTCTGCTGAGAAGAGCCGGCAAGAAACTCAGCAGTTGCTCTTTTCAAAATAATCATTTTACAATATTAATAAGTAGCTATTACATTGTAATAAGTTTTTACACTATCTTGTGGGCAGCTGGATGCCAAGCTGATTTAACCCGTGCATCTTTGTTAGAATAGAATATGACATTTCCACAAAACGTACTACAATTCAATTCACGTCAAAGACGGGCTGACAGAAAGTAGCCCCATTCCCGCCGGCGGCACCCGTTCACGAGCATGACGCATGACGCATGGTAGATTGACTTCTCATAATATTAGATATGTTATTTTGAAAAAAGCAACTGCAGAGTTTCATTGGCGGCTCTTCTCAGCGGAATCCGCTTTCCGAACCGGTGGTAGAGTCAAGGCGTGTCATAAGAGCCACAGGTCGGCCTACTTGAAATAAATAATTTTGAATATACAGGATGTAGTCGACATACTTAGCTCAGCGAGTCGCGAAACTGAAGTGTAAATGGGCGGGGCACATAGTTCGAAGAGCTGATGATCATTGAAATTCCATGGTGCTGGAGTGGCTCATGGCGACCCCGCACCTGGAAGCGCAGTGTTGGCAGACCCCCCACTAGGTGGACCGACGACATCAAACGAGTCATAGGGAGTCCATGCAGGAGACCTTTGTCCAGCAGTGGACGTCTATTGGTTGATAAAGAAGTTACAGTGTGTATATAACGTTCTAAGTTCTAACGATAAGTGAAACTAGGAATTAGTTAATTCATGGAATCGTGTATGTAAGTTGTAACCTATCTCAACATGATTTTAATTGGAAAAACAACAAATGACAAATAGCAATGTAATAGGTACGCGCGCGTTTTCTTCAAGCTGTAAGTACCTATGTGAAATTGGTGAATTAAAGTGCCGTGTGGGCATGACAAATGAAATAACAACAACAACAGCTGTTTGTCAAAAGTTCAAAGCACTCTGCCTATTAAGTTTCTACAAACCACCTTTTGCGACGCGCAGTACATACTGCGTGTGTAGGTATCGGCGTTCGTAGTGCGCGATACATTGCGTGCTCAAAAATTACAATATTGGTAACCCATCATTTGAGAGTTATGTGGAAATTTGTAATTTCAATTAAGGCGTTAAGTGTTACCTATTCACAAAGTTTTCTATAACATGTCCCTTACAGCCTATATAATTTTATATTCGAAAGTTTGTTGAAAAGTCCTCAACCTGAACTGAATAATCTTTCAGTAGGAAGTAGATCCCTCTTACGTATTTTAGGCGGGTACCTACTACATAAGAGATATGTAGGAAAGACGTAGTCTCCGGGGACGCGGTGTGAGTCGAATGATAACGACTGCATTGTGCCGAGAGCATAATAAATCATTGGCTTTAAATTAATCGAGAGTTACTGGTTAGGGTTACCCTATATTATCTATTTATTGTCTGGCCAAAAAAGGGGAATCCAGTGGCGTGACTATACTGTTCGAGGCCCGTGGCAAATGAATTGGAAGGGAAGGGGCCCTCTCCCACCCATTTAAACATGTTAAAGTCACAAAAATAGCAACGTGGACAATTTGCTACAAGTAGGTAGGTAATAAACAATTTATTGTTATGTAGGGTGTGGTAATAATTTGTTGTATTATGTTGATTATAAGTTTACAAATAGGTGTAAGTTAGGTATAAGATTTAGATTAGGAGATAGGTACTTTACTTTACACTTGACTATCGCATAGAGTTACCCTGTAAGGAGAGTGTTTGAAGGTCAACAATTATAAATAACTAAAATAAATAAATAAATGTTAGGACCCCACCCCGCCAGCCCTCTCTGGCCCCCTTTCGGCTGGGGGCCTATTTAATACTAAGGTATTAAATACGGCTGATGATAGCCTTACCTAATTCTCTTTTATATACTCAATTTCTTAACTAAATTACACACATCAAAAGTGTCTAGGGATCAACATATATTTTTGCAATAACTTTTCTCCTGATTGATATTAATTAAAATTTTCTTTAAGGATTCATCAAATAAAGTGTTTTCGTTTGTCACAGTAACGATAAACCAAGTCACCTTTGCATTAATAAAGAAATTTGCCATTTTCCTAATAAAGGGATTTTTGACATTTGAACCACTAACATTAAAGTTCGAAAAAAAGACTGAAATAACAGTTTTCTTTAAAATTTTATTGGGTAACTTAAGCAATTAATAATCCGTGTTTCTACCGCGAACACTAACAACACAAGAACATCGGTTTGGCATACTCAAAATGAGTTCATCCAAATCACGCTGTGGAATGGCCGCCCATGTTCGTTGCAACAACAAAAAAAGGTCTTCTTGCCACTGGATACCCTCCATATTCGGCAGAGCTCTTCTCTGTAGCATATCCCATGCATGCTCAATCGGGTTCAAGTCTGGCGACTGAGCAGGCCAGGGCAGGACATTGATGTTAGCTGCGGCGAGAGTCTGTCTTACAACTCTTGCGGTGTGCGGTCGTGCATTATCATGCATTAACTGAAATAAGGGACCGATTTGCACTTGTAGAGGAACGATGACGTCTGATACAATCGTCTCAGCATAAATTTGAGCGTTGAGGTTGCCTCTGATCCAAATCAACTCAGTTCTTCCGCCGATCCAAATACCCGCCCATACCATGATGGTTCCACCACTATAAGGATGGACTTCCTGGCAGGATTTTAATCGCTGTTGGCGTCCAGGGGTTCTCCAGTGTCGTATACGTCTTGTATCCGGTCTCATACCAAAACGAGACTCATCAGAAAAGCACACGAAACGCCATTGTTCTTCTGCCCAATTTCTGTGTTCAAGAGCCCATTGATATCGAATCCTACGATTGTGCATTGCTATAGGTGGTACCCGTAGCGGTCTTCGGGAATGAAGGTTCACTTCATGCAAGCGGTTTCTGACTGTTTGGTCGCTAATTAAGTTCCCTGAAGAGTGATGAAGCCTCACGGCTAACATCATGGCGGTTATTGTTGGAGCTCTTCGAGTTAAGATTTGACTGTATCGGTCTTGTCTCCGTGTGGTGAAGCGATACCGTCCTCCATGGCGCTCAGCCACGGTACCAGTGCTTCGGTAACGTGTCCAAAGTCGACTGATAACACTCTGACTTGTATTCAGAGCTAAAGCCACAGTAGTTGCCGGGAACCAGCTTCTATCATTCCCACGGCTCTGAGCATTTAATCTTCCCTGCTTAAATGACGTCGCCGCTCCATAATAACGTTGGTTTTAATCAGTAGTAGGGAAACAGTAGCACTAATAATGTCTTCAATGCGTTGTATGTTTTTATAGGGAAAATATTGACAGCTGATTTTCATCTTTTACTCGAATTTGATTGACAGTTCCTGATTCAAATTATGAAATGCACCAAAAAGGATCCATATAAATTTATAAAATCATAAATTTATTACAAAGCCACATCTCAATCTCAAGAAATCCGCATAAAAATGCTTGATCCCTAGACACTTTTGATGTGTGTATATTGGCACGTGTAGTATTATAATCCTATGCTTTTCGCCAGGGAACATTGTAAAAAGAATAGGTTTTTACCTTTTTATCTGTCATATTGTGTCCTGTAATTTGACAAATTAGATTGATTCATATAAAATATACTAGCTGACCCAGCCACGCCTTGCTGTGACCCAGTTATAGGTATAATAGATTAAATTAATATTAAGATAAAAACTATCCTATCTTTCAAGTTTGACCAAATTACAGATAGTTACGAAGTTTTATCAAAATCGGTTCAGTAGTTTAGGAGTCCATCGCGGACAAACAACGTGACACGTAATTTATATATATTAAGAAGAAAGATATAGCTTAGAAGTTAGAATAGAATAGAATTTTTTGTTCAAACAACTTTTACAAGTGCTTTCGAATCGTCAAATGAATCTTCCACCGGTTCGGAATGCCCTTCCTAGTTCCTACCAAGAAGAACCAGAAAACTCTTTTTCAATACATTTTACATTAGGTAACTACTAGCTATGTATGCAGTATAGTGCAGTGTTTCCACAATGAGGGGAAGTTCCAAAAATGCATATTTACTATTCAACACATGTTAAGATAGGCAGACAGAAAGTAGCCCCATTCCCGCCGGTGGCAACCGTTCAGGTGCATGACGCATGACCCAGCCGCCATACTTTTAAATGTGTGCACTCGGAGATCTGTCTATCGCTGGTGGGCATGCCCCTTAAAAATAGGTACCTACTACTAAAGTAGTATCTATTACTACTCTCCTCATTGGTACCTACTACTATAATTTTATTGGCAACTTTTTCGTATTTAGTGCTCGCAATTCTCATAATGGCCCCGCCGGGGACCATAGACAGTTCCAGAATGCTTTATTTCAACTGCAAACAAAATCTGAATTGGAGGAAGGAACATTGTTTTAAATGCTAAAGATTTTAGACTTATTTCGTGGTTTACTGACATAATTATAATGTATCTATTATACGAGTACGTACCACGATAATTGTTTTTATAATGTCGATATTTCGATCCAGTTATATCGACATTATCTAAAGAAATATACAAAAATATTATAATTATTGTTTATGCTGCAATAAAATGAACCTAACTGAGAGCTAAAATCCTCTATAAACCAGCCGCCAGGAGAATAGGTTTACTTTACCCAAATCGGTTTCTACACGCCATCGTGCATCGTGATGGAACGCTAAATCGCTTAGCGGCACGTCTTTGATGGTAGGGTGGTAACTAGCCACGGCCAAAGCCTCACACCGGACCAGACCACAGACAATTCAGAAATTATATAAGTATTCCCAAAATGACTCGAACCCGAGACCTCCCAGTTATAACACCACAGCGTCAGGGAGGTCGTCAAAAGGGAAGGGGGAAGCAAGGGGGATTGCGCCAGGGAGGTAAAGCTTGCATTTCAAGTTTCAGGTTTTTGTGACCTCACTACCAGTACCTAGTGAGTTTATTTTGAGGAAGACATATATATTGATCGAAGCGTAGGTATTATCACATGCGATAGTATGTTCATTTGTTGATTTGTCCTTTAATCATGCGGCAAGAGAGTTATTACAGATTTTTGCACGGGTTTAACTGAGGTCTGAGACTGAGAGAGACAAAGGCTACCTTTTACCCCGGAAAAAACAGAGGGTTTCCTACCTAACTCTAAGCTCTGATATCTCTGCTCCAAGCGGACGAATTCGGGGCAAAAGCTATAGTAAAGTGTCTATAGGTATAACCCGTATAACCCATGTATTGGCAAGTGCTGTTCCTATGGACACTTGTACCTGTGGACACAATCGATTCCATCGCAACTAGCAAATTCTAATTTGAACGCGACCGTAAAGATTTGTCTATGGTTGACAGTTCGCGTTCAAATTAGAATTTTAGGGTGGAACCACATTTGTGAGGATCGTTTCGGATTTCGCCCATACAAAACTGTCAAATTCCATAGAAACGTGTACGGATCAAATCGGCTTTTCGATGCGTTCACGAATGTATGGAAAATGACATTTTTGTATATGCAAAATCCGAATTGATCCGCACAAATGTGGTTCCACCCTTAAGGTTGCTTGCTAGTTTCGACGGAATCGATTGTGTCCCCATAAAGCCAAGTAACACTTCGTTGTGTGTATTCTCTTTCTACGATAGTGGTCGAGGGTCGTCTTCGTTGGCCGTGGCCAGCGGAGGGTGCGGGCTTCGAGGCGTGGCCTCATTACCCGGGCGGGTCGCGGGGAAGAACACTTCCCCGGTGCTGGGTTTTCAGCCGTCTTGGCAATCCACGACGGCTGAGGCTCCTATTCCACTATGGGTAGGGGCCTTGCGGCTCAATGTCAGTCCAGTGGCTCCGCTCGCTGGCGGGCAGGGTAGCCGCCGCGAGCGGAGCGGTGTCGGGTCCAGAGGGTGGGCCCGCGCTACGGGCGATAGAGTCGCTGCCGTGCGCGGGACCGGTGTCGGTCCGGGGGCCCCGCGTCGCAGGCGGGCAAGTCGCCGCCGCGAGCGGAGCGGTGTCGTGTTCGGTGTGGGGCCACGCGCTACTGACGAAAGGGTCGTCATCGAGCGCGGGGCCAGTGTATCGCCAGGGGCCCCGCGTCGCTGGCGGGCAGATAGCCGCCGCGAGCGGGGCGGTGTCAAATCCGGTGGAGTGCTCCGCGCTACGGGCGATGGTGTCGCCACCGTGCGCGGAGCTGAGGTCATGTCCAGTGGGTCTCGCGTCGTCGTCGCTGTGGCCGCCTGCGTGCCTCCTCGGTGGTGGCGATCGCAGGAGCTCACGAGGTAGAGGACGCCCGGTCGGTGGTCGGCTGGCTAGCGGTGCGATGCCGTGGAGGTGTTCGTACGATCCGTTGTCGGCGCTGGCGAACATGCGCCGCGCCAGTGTACGGACGTACTCCTCCACGGTGGGCGTCTTGAGGTCGCGATGGATGACATCGTTCCTCACGTACCTCGGAGCTCCAACGATCAGGCGGAGGCACTTGTTCTGTTGGACCTGTAGGCGGCGTGCCTGGTACGCTGAGCAGTACGCATACCAGGCTGGGGCCGCGTACGTCAGTCTGGAGCGGACATAGGCTCCATAGATGAGGAGCTTGGTCTTCGGTGATAGACTCGAGGTGAGGACTTGGTACAGCATCGACAGTGCCGCCTTAGCCTGACTCACCACGTGGTTGACCATGGGAATCAGGTTCAGGCTGAGGTCGATGCGGCACCCCAAGTAGCACACCGAAGTTTGCCACTCTATGTCCTGCCCTCGGAAGCGGAGCTGACGTAATGGCTTCCGGATGCCGAACAGGATCGCGGCCGTCTTCCCCACGTTGACGGCCATCCTCCACTTGTCCAGCCACTCCGGAAGCAGGTCCAACATGCGCTGCATCTTGTTGCAGGCGGCGGCTTGGTGGAACGACGACGCGAGATACGCGCTGTCGTCGGCGTAGAGCGACAACAGCACGTCTTCCTCCCCCTCGCGCAGGTGTCCGGCGAGGGTAGGGATGTCGTTGGTGTACAACGCGTACAGGCACGGGGAGAGGCAGCTGCCTTGGGGCACTCCCGCACGGATGGGGCGCGGCTGGGAGTCCGCGCCCTCCACGGAGACGTGGAAGGACCGCCCGTCCAGGAAAGAGGCCACCAGCCGCACAATCGCGGGTGGCAGGTCGGTGGTGAGGAGCTTTGCCAGCAGACCGGTGTGCCACACACGGTCGAAGGCCTTCTCGATGTCGAGAAAGACCCCGACGGTGCAGTAGCCCTTGTTCGTCTTGCTGGCGATGTGGTGAAGTCCTCTCGCCAGCTGGAGCGTCGTTGAGTGGTTACTGCGAAAGCCGAACTGCTCATCCCGTAAACGGACGTACGGGGTGAGCCTTCGCAGCAACAGACGCTCGAACAGCTTGGCGATGTGCGGCAGTAGGGTGATCGGGCGGTAGCTCCCTGGTAGGCGGCGGTCCTTGCCCGGTTTGGGGATGGTGATCACCTTCCCCCTCTTCCAGGTCTCCGGAAAGTGTGCGGTGCGGAGAATGCCATTGAAGAGCCTCGCTAGCGCTACGAGGGCTCTTCTTGGCAGCTGCTGAAGTGCGGCGATCGGAATTCCGTCGTAGCCTGCCGCCTTCCGTTTGGGGAGACGGATGACGGCTTTCCTCAGCTCAGACGGGGAGATGAACTCGTCCCCCCGGAGCGGAGGAGTCTGGGCCGACAGGAATTCCCGCACTTGATGTTCGAGCTCGGTGTGGTGCCTGTGCGCGTTGTCGTTGGCCGGTGGGTTGGGGGTGAACTGCAACTCCATATACTCCGCCATGATCTCAGCTCGGTCACTGGCGGAATATCTTCGCCTACCCTGGCTGTCTAGCAAAGGGTAGACGGGTGAGTCAGATCCGGTGAGTGTCTTGCACAGGTGGTACAGCGATGTTTCTGACTCGGCTGCCGCGTCGATGGTCTTCTCCCAGTCATCATCTTCGCGGGCGCCGAGTGCTAGCCTCACTTCCTGTGCAAGACGGTTGAGGTCACGCTTGACCGTCGGACAGCGAGTGCGCGCCCATAGTTTGCGCAGGGCGCGCTTCCTCCTCAGCATGTCGCGGAGCGAGCTCGAAAGCAGGTCTCGTCGCCCAGTGGGGGGCATGGTGGTAGTGGCCTCCTGTTTGGCCGTCTGGATGGCCGCCGTGATGGTGTTGGCGGCCCGGTCAACATCCACTGGGTCCGAGATAGGGCCTCCGAGCTCTAGCTCCGACAGCGCGACGGCGAACTTCTCCCAGTTGGTCTTGGCTCTGGGAGGACGCGGTATGGTGAAGTCGCGCTGGAGGTTGAGCGTGACCAGGATCGGCAGGTGTTCAGTGTCGAGGTCATAGAGTGGCTCGACACTGATGGGGTGGTCAATCCGGTGATGCAGCACGATGTCCAGGACGTCCGGGTGGTAGTGGGGGTTAGACGGTATATTGGTCGGTGCTCCAGGACCCAATATACCGTACTGGTGGTGCTCGCTGTCCTCGAGTAAAGCCCTTCCGGCCGGAGTGATTACGCGCGAGCCCCAGGCTTGGTGCTTCGCGTTAAAATCACCCACGACTAGTGTGGGGGCATGCGACTCGAGGAGTGTGTGGACGTCGGTGCTGCAGAAGGTCGTGGTAGGTGGTCGGTAGGCGGCATACAGGAGGAGCTCCTCCTCCCCGGCGTGAACACGCACTCCCTGCGTACGCAGGGATGTGTATGGTGCGTGTTCAACTTCCTCGTGTACGATGTCCCTCCGCACCAGGGCCGCCGTTCCTCTGAAGGCTAGACCCCGGGGAGAGACTTCGTCGCGCCGGTACACGAAGAAGTTCGGGATACGGAGCTCGACGTGTTCCGCGAGCTTGGTCTCGCCCAGGAGGATGACGTGGACATCCTGCGACTGGGCGAGTGTTGTGAGCTCGCGGATGTGGCCTCTGATGCCGCCCGGGTTCCAGTACAGGACCCTCAGCAGGACGGGAGTCGCGCTAAGACCGCCATCCCTGCTGCGATCGCCTGTACTGCGCCCTGTCCTTGTAGGTATGTCGTCAGCCCGGTCGTTATTGCCTCCAACACAACCCGGACTATGGCCATGATGTCCGGGCTGTGTCTCGCTTCCCCCTGTTGAGATGCGGGGGGAGGCGGTTGGGAGGCGGTGTGTTGCTCGGCAGGTGGGGCTGCGCGCCGGGCAGTGCGCGGCGCGGCGCGCGGTGCAGCGCGTGATGGTGCAGGTTGCTCGCGCGCTTGCTGCTGCACGCGAGCTTGCGCCTGCGCCCTCTCAGGAGCAATCCGCTGCGAGCGGCGAGTTTGCTCCCGAGAAGCGGCAGGCGTCGGTGACTGTGGTCGGGCTGTTGTAGCGGGAGCGGTCGGGGCCGATTGAGTCGGCGCCGGTTGAGTCGGCACAGGTTGAGTCGGCGCCGGTTGAGTCGCAGGTTGAGTCGGCGCAGGCGCCTGGGATTGCGCCTGCGCGGCCGGTTGCGAGGGCGCTTGCCTCGCTTGCCTCGGCTGAGGCGTGGAGGCGGCGGCTGGCTCGTTGCGAGCGGGGCGGCGGCCGCGGTTGCGCGGTCTGCGCCTACCGCGCAGCGCCTGTCCCCGCTCAGTGGGTGGGTTGGCAGCCGCTGGGAGCGTGGTAGTAGGGCCCCCAGCGGCGTTCGGTGGAGCGGTTCTCGTGGTCGACGGGGGGCGAGGGGCGCGCGGCGCGGCGGTCGCCTGCGCGCCTTCTGCGGGGGCCGACGCAGCGGTCGCTGCGGGCCTGCGTTGCGATTGCGGGCGGGGACGGCCGGGTGCCTGAGACGGGGGCGGAGGCAAGGCGATGCCTCTCTTCCGCGCCTCCCGCTTATATTGCGAGCATCGGCGGTCATTCGCGGCGTGGCTTTGCCCGCAGTTCGCGCAGGTGGGCGTAACGTCGCGCGGGTGCGGGCAGTCTGCGACCGGATGGGCTCCTGCACACCGGATACAGCGGAAGGGCCGGTGGCAGTTGACTGATGAGTGCCCGTACGCCTGGCACCGGTGGCACTGGGGCGGCTTGGTCCCTCCGCGCCAGGCCTCCACGGTGACCGCGGGCATGCAGAGAAGTTCCGTCACTGCGTACAGCTGACGGAGCTCTTCGGCGGTCATGTGCGCCAGCTGCACAAAGTAGGTGCAGCCGTGCTTGCCGGCTTTTGGCGGGATTGATCGCGCGTTTTCCGCCGGGAAGCCGATGTCGCGCAGGGCGGCGACCACCTCCTCGGGCGGTGTGTCGAGCGGCAGTCCTCGCACCGCTATTTTGGCTGGGCGTTCGGTCGCCGGGCTGTAGCAGTACCATGAGATGGTACTGTCTTGGCGCGCCGCCTGGGTCAGGTAGCGCTGTACAGCCCGGAATTCGTCGGCAGATTGAGGGAGGAATCGGACTCCTCTGCCCAGTGGTCTGGCGTTTGGCGCGAATCCCAGCTCGCGCCGTATGGCCTGGAAGTGCCTCGTCCAGTTGGGGAGGCACTCGACCACTAGCGGCGGGTATTCGGACCGCGGCGGCTGGGCGGCCGCAGGCGCAGCAGGCGGGGCCGCACGGCCCGCTTGCTGGGTCGAGCGTTGTTCGGCGGGCGGTGGGCTGCGGCGCGGCGCGGACGGCGCCGCGGCTGTCGCAGCGTAGGAAGTGCTCGGCAGAGGTGAGTGCGGCCGAGTCAAGTCCATAGGGACGGGCGAAGCTAGGCCCGCATAGCTGGTCGAGTCCTTCGGCCAGCTTGCGGACCCCGCTTGAGAGGACGATGCAGTGGTTTGTGTGGATGGGACGGCAATATGTGCCGTCGCATCCATCGTCGGCGAGCGCGCGACAGGGACGGCGATATGTGCCGTCGCGTCGGCGGTAGGTAGGCGCGCGACAGGGACGGCATGACTTGCCGTCTCACCTGCGGGCGCGGGGGCGGAGGGCGGGGGGCGCACCTCCGGCTGCGGTGTGGGGGTGATCCGCGGGGGCGGGGGGAGCACTTCTCGAGCGCGGGGGCGAGCCGCTGGGCTGGGTGACCGCGGCGACTCGTCTGAGGAATGGTACGGCAGCAGGGCGAAGCGGGAAGACAGCTTCGTCCGCTTGTCTTCTTGGCCGTCAGTGTTCCCCGAGGAGGACGAGCTCGGGCGCGCGCGCTTGGCCAACTCACCTACCGGAGCCAATGTTCCGGCTGTGGTGATCGGTTGAGTCGTAGCGTCATCTTCACTGTCCTCGCTGGAGGACGAGGACGGCGGGTCGGACAGGCGCGATGGGGGCGCCGTCATCATTGGCGTTGGGCGTCTCTCCATGGAGAGGGGCGTGACCGATTGGTCAAAGATATTCCGGCGCACGATTGCACGCGGAATACCTTTTCTGCCGCGTCCCGCACGTTGCGGGCGAGGCGGTTCGTCCGACATTATCACATAAGGTCGCGATGATCGCGACGAAGCGGTGGATGCAACACTGCGTCCCTTGCAGGGAGACCGAACGCAATCGCGTGCTACCCAGCCAGGCGAGACCCCTAAGGGAGACCCAGCTTAGGCGCCCGCGTACACGCTCAGTCAGCCCCGCTCGGTAAGAGGTCTGACGGTCGGTGTTGGCAATCCGACGGCTTTTTGTCACAAAAAGCGCGGGATTAGGGCCGCGCAGTTTATCGCGGGCGGGGCGCAGGGGCGCCGACGCGGGTCGAATCCGGCCGCTTCCTCAAGCCGCACGAGTGCGGCGAGTACCACTGGCACCGGGGAACGCGACGGGCGGCGGAAAACGCGAGCCGCGAAAAAAAAAAAAAAAAAACTACGGGATGTATCTCAATTCACTCGCTCGACGAGGGCTCAACGATACGGTCGGAGCACACTCGGAGCAAAGATAGTGGTCACTTGAAGGTTTAGCTAGAGCTAGACTAGATGGCGCTGCAGCTAACCAAAGACAAGTGTATTGATAATAATATTTCGCGGCATTTTGTAGTGTTTTTTTTAGCATTTAAAACATAAAAAATACAAAATGCCGCGAAATATGTATTATCAATACACTTCTGTCTTTGATCAGCTGCAGCGCAATCTAGTCTAGCTCTAGCCAAAACTTCAAGTGACAACTATCGTAGAAAGAGAATAGACACAACGAAGTGTTACTTGGCTACAGGGGCAAGCGTCTATAGGAACAGCCCTTGCCCATATAAATGAAATAGCGCACGTACAGTTTAGACTTTAGAACTATGAGTTCGTACACTAACAATACTCCGTATCTATCCCGGACTCAGGAACAAGAAACTGTATTGGAGCGTTGACAGTAGCGGTGGATTAATGATGGTGTCACCTGCAGTCGTGCTGAGGGGGCCGGCTCTGTGTCCTTTGTCTTAAACCAGTCGATACCTCACATGGGTGTCTGTATAATAGGTATTGCAGACAGCATACTATAATATTACTAGTGGTTCGCCCCGAACTGAGACCTCGCGGTAACGGTATCCCATGATTATTCATTCAATCGATACATGGCGACCAAAACTGACATTATTATTATTATGCCCGTTTTCACCAAACATACCTAAATCATCCCCTATGTAGGAGTCTCTTTACGTAGGTAGCTCCAAAACACAATCTTAAGTCCTAACATCCGTCCCAATGTCCTTTTAGGTGTCCCGTACAGGATCGTGATAAAGAAGTTGACAGTAATCATCACCTAACTTATCATAGGTAGCCCGTAAAGGTAAGGGAACGTCAGTGAAAACATTGAATTATTATGTAGGTAGAGTGAAAACGGGTTAGGGGCATCTGTACAAATCGTTATCTATCGACGCGAATAGAAAATATACAAAATGCAGCAATTAATTTGGCCCAAATTAATTGCTTAATAAATTGGGCCCAACTTAGCTTAACGTAACTTAACTTGGTAACAGCAGTCGGACGACACGAAATCGTGCCGAACCCATCAAGTTTTTATTTAAATCCTTTATAATCACATAATTTAATGAACCCGAAATCTCAAATTATTGAAGTTTGATATTTAACTAAAGAATAATTTTAATTGAATAATATGATATTATGTACCTAAATAATAGTAGTCGACGCAAAACTGTTTTTGGGATAGATCGTAGTCGTAACTCCTAGTAGTCCTAGTTCCATGGAATAGTTATGTGTGTATGGAGTGCGCCATCTATTAGCATTATTGTGAAGCTATGTGAAATTTACTGATGCTCATTAAAAATTAAATAATCTCGTTTCTTTATAATATTCATATAATTTTAGTATTTGTTGTTCAAGTACAGGATACAAGTGAAGTAAGAAGATAAGTAGAACTTGAAAATATATAGAAAATTTTCCCAGAGAGCGTCTTCAAGCGAGCGTATTAAATCGCCACTTTGGAAGCCCCCCATTTCGTCAATTTTAGAAAAAAAATTAAAAAAAAAATACGGTTGTACTCTGTTCCAAATTGTCTTTAAAATGATACACAGAAAACCTATGAATCGCAAATAAAAAAAAATTTCTTCGCATTCGCTTCTATGAGAGCCCCCCTGAAATAAAGATTTTTATAACTTTTTAAGCCATTTTCGGCTGGAGGCCATCGGTTTACATAATTATTATATCTAAATTTGAAGTAATTACGTTCAGTAATTCAAAAGTATATATATATAAGTATAAGGCTCTGACAGACGGACGGACGGACGGACGGACAAGTGCAAATCGCTCTAGTAAACTCAGAGACCTCGCTTCGCTCGGTCAATAAATGCGAAAGTGTGTTTGTTTGTTGGTTTGTCCTTCAATCACGCCGCAACAGAGCAACGGTTTGATTGTTTGCATGGGTATAGTTGAGGATCAGGAGACTGACATAGGCTAGGCTACGCTACTTCTTATCCCGGAAAATCAGAGTTCCCGAGGGAATTTAAAAACTAAATCCACACGAACGAAGTCGTGGGCATCAGCTAGGTATATTATACTTTAAAAATTATAATTTCTAGCCTCATAATTATATGCCAGCATATCGTATCAGTATCACTAATATAGCCTTTATGTTTCCACTGCACTCTATCTTAATAATAAAGCTGGCGGCTGTATCTCAGGTGGCGTAATTTACAGCATCCTTAAGGCTTCAGCGATATACAGCGCGCTGTAAGGCGTGCGTGAACCAACTAATGAGCAGGTAAATGTGAGGTGAAAAGTAACTTAGGAAGGGATACTCTTTTAAAACTAGGTTAGCCTAATTTCGAGGTAGCTATGAGTATAGCTACTCATAGTTTCCTTTCAAAAAGTAAATATATTAATTAAGTCTATGAGGGAACATGACAAAACATACGTAGCACAACATTTTGAATGACAAACGGACGACTCGGCCAACTCACCTCAACTTTAAAATGGAATTAGAGGCCGTGAATTGCTTTCAGTAGATCGACATGTATTACATAATACTATTCTTATATCTCAATATATAAATTACGTGTCACGTTGTTTGTCCGCGATGGACTCCTAAACTACTTAACCGATTTTAATCAAACTTCGTAACTATCTGTAATTTGGTCCAACTTAAAAGATAGGATAGTTTTTTTGGATTGGGATAGTTTATTTGTTTTATTTATATAGATAAGTTGGCGATAGGTACGAAGTTCGCTGGGTCAGGTAGTTTATTATAAAGTTGAATACTTTTTACAATTCGTAATAAAGAGTATAATCATTTTTTTTTCATTGATCTAGCGAAACGAGATCTTCCAGTCTAATTGATTCACTCAAACGACTGAAATCTTCATTAGTTAGTTGGTAGACAAATTGGTTAATTTATTGATGGTGATGATGATGAAGGTGATGGGTATAGGATGACGGGTAAATATATCGTACATAGAGCGACTAAGTTAGAAGAGCGACAAACTAGAAATTCTATTATATCGCCTGCGCAAAGTGCAGAAATCCTTTGTGGGGTTGAGGAAGGAATTACTGGATTTGTCACTGCAGAAAAAACAATGCGTAAAAACTCAAATTAAAATTCAAAATTATTTATTTCACGTAGGCCAACCTGTGGCTCTTATGACACATCATGACTCTACTACCGGTTAGGAAAGCGGATTCTGCTGAAAATAGCCGGCAACCAGCTGCCCACAGGATAGTATAAAAAACTTAATTGAATGTAAGTAGATAGCTGCATAATAATATTAATAATAATAATCGTTTATTTTTTTTCCAAAATTACAAATGATTTTATGACAGATTTGAACGATGATCCCGCAGAAGTATAAACTGTGTTGCGGTGATCATCGCCCTCCTCGTCCATTAAACACAAGATTTATAATATGTACTTATTACAAACAAAATTATATACTTAAATAAATAAAATAAAATTTAGAAAAAAGACAAATTTTAAAGTGTTAGATTGTAGTAGTAGATTGTTGAAAGTGCATGTGCGTGTTTGCAATGTGTTGGGTGTCGGGTAATTGGTGTGAGAGGTGTGTATGTGTGTGTGTGTGTGCGCGCGCGCGCGCGCGCGTGTGTGTGTGTGTGTGTGTGTGTGCGTGTGCGTGTGTGTGTGTGTGTGTGTGTGTGCGTGTGTGTGTGTGTGAATGTTAGTGGAGTAGTGTAACATTTATTGACGCAGCTTTACAAGGTCTTCCGTTTCATCATAAGTGAGGGCTCGAAGCCATTCTGAACACTTGTGTTTGCATTTATCTAATGTTAACGGATATATATTTAGTATTTTATTTGCTCGATTATATATTAAGCCACCAAAATAAAAATAATGCCGACCGGCAACAGCGGTCCGGCGAGGTCTGTGGGCACAAACCATATGAGACATGAGTTCTCCGCTTCATAGTAAATAGGTTAGGATCATAGGTCAGTTCAGAATGTTTGCGGAGCACCGTATGCAAGATGAACAATTGCCGGTAGGAAAAAGTATGGGCTTACCGAGCATTACTTTTAAAACTGCCCTCTGAGCTCTTTCAATCCGTAGCATAAGCGTTTTTGGTGAACCACCCCAAGCGGTTATACAATATGATAGGATTGATTGAGCGAGGGCATAGTAAACGGATTTAAGGCATTTGGGGTCAGCTACGTTTCTTATATTCTTAAAAACAAACATTAATTTTCTTGTGCGCGAAGAGACTGATGCAATATGTTGTTTCCAAGATAAGAAGCAATCTACCAAAATACCTAAGTATTTGATACAGCGATCAAGGATGTGCGTTCAAGGGCTTTGCAATTACAGGTAGGATTAGAGCCATTACATCCGTGAGTACGTATTGTGAAGGAGATAGGAGCTTGGGTAAGTGTGTTCGGGGCAAAGGTTATAAACTTAGTTTTGGACAAGTTTAATGTAAGAAGGTTCCAATTTAGCCATTTCATATTGTAAACTTATGTTTTGAAAAGAGCAACTGCTTAGTTTCTTGCCGGTTCTTTCCGAACGTGGTAGAATCATGACGTGTCATAAGAGCCACAGGTTGGCCTACGTGAAATCAATAAAGAGAATATGACAGTTGACTAAGTATAGATTACACAATACTTGTATTATAGGTATGTTCTAGGTGATAAAAATTTTTCGTTTACCATTGTTCATAGAAAAATCGGAAATTTCGACCTAGGGCAGGAACTCGTGACTTTTCATTTAGGATTTTCTCTTCTAATCACCTTCTATGTATTTCATTCATTATAGGTAGGTACTAGGTACCTACATTAAATTACTTCAATCTCACAATGTATTGTTCTATTGTTGAGAGAAAGCCGGTTGAATGCATATTGCATTCAATAGCACGGTATAGTTCTAAAAGCTATACATTACCCCGGAGTGTTCGTGTAGGATCGTTTTTCCAATAGCAAGTGGCCAGGAATGAAAGCCTTTATTGGTCGTAAATAGAAAATTACTCTCTCCGCCGACTCGGAGTCATTTTCGCCGGACGTTCCCTTTTAATATTAGATGAAGACTGTTTTCCTCATCTGCGCCTCGACTTTGTCGTGAAAATCATTTTTGGGAATGCCACCAAAGCTTATTGGAACGTAGTTCCTTATGGCGCGGTGCGGAAGGGGGCTAGACGGATCGACACTTTTTTGAAACCGACACTTTTTTGAATGTGAATTTGGCATTGTGTGTTCGGTATTTTCGCGGTACAATATTGGGTCTCCGTAGCGACTGCTTAGCGACTGCAGAAACCACTAGGGTTTCTGCAGTCGCTAAACAGTTAAAAGTCGATGGTTCGAATCCCAGCTCGACAGACTGAATTTTCTATTTTCAATTTTATTTTAAATAATTTCTACATGTGGAATTTTTCCCTAATTTTTTATTGTATAAATTGGATAAAATGTTATTGTACTACTAACGCCATCTGTTAAAAAACCAGAGTAACTCTTTGGTTTTGTAACATTGCTGCAATAGAAATAAACTAAATATAATTCATCGTAGTTAATCAATTTAATACTAGATCACACCACTAGAATCAGGTTGTAAAAATATAATATTAACTGTGACTGTGGCCATTGGGCATCGCAAAATAATATAAACTTGTTTTCAATTTTATTTTAAATAATTTCTACATGTGGAATTTTTCTCTAATTTTTTATTATTATAACTTAAAAAACTCAGAGTAAATATTAGTAAATGTTTACTCTGGTGGCTACTTTTGAAAAAATCAAAGAGTTTCCGCGGGATTTTAAAAAGTAAATCCATCGGACGAAGTCGCGGGCATCAACTAGTAAATAAATGTAAACTCTAGGTTTCAAATACTCAACAACTCAACAAGTCTAGTAAAATGTCTCCGAAGTATCACCATAATAAGTTATCGTCCGTATATCGAGAGTGAACAAATCGTTTATCGGCTCTGAGACTATAGGGAGCCTAATTTATAAAGAGCTTGTAACATGTGTCGACTGCACGGAGATTAAAAGTGTAATTTCCGATGGCGTGTCGGCACTTCCTGCGGACACTGTTGGACTATGATTTATTATCGTGAGAGCCCTCTGACTGAAGTCTTTAGCTGATTTATAAGGAACGCGTCATTTGCTTTGAGTATAGTGTTGGTTATATACTCAAAGGTCATTTGTGATAAATACAACTTTTACCTAGGTACTATTTTATAGGTTAGTTATGTATTTATTACCTACCTACTGAGCGCGTGTTGCAGATCAGGTAAAGTAAAGAGGTTATTTTTATTCATTAAAGACTTGCTTTCATGCCTGATGGAAACCTGAAGGGTGTAAAATGTCGGTTACTTCAAGAGGTTTGAGCCAAGTCAGAGCAACTCACACACACATTGTGTTACTTTTTAAATGTGAGTAAAACTGTCACTTTGTGTGAATGTCATGTCAACCTTATCGGTTTTCCAAAATTTAATATCCATACCATGTAATGACGTTTTTAAGATAAGGACCGTGAAACCCATATAATTAAGGTCAGGAAGGCGCACTGTTAAGGCGATGACGATGTGACAGCATTCAGTTAAAACAAACTGAAAGAGACTTAGGGCCAATTTAGACGGCGCCTCGTTCATCGTTCATTTCTGCGAAAATTTTTTGTGAAAACAAACCCTAAGGCCCTTTGCCCTAAAGGCGAATTTAGACGGTTCATTTTCGATGACTCATCGATGAAGCCTTGAAAATGAAAGCAATAATCTCGAAAAATTAACCATCTAAATTCGCCCTAGGGAGAATTAGAAGACGGTTCATTTTCGTAAAAAAGTAAGTAAGTTTTACAAAAAAGTTTACAGGAAATAAAAGATGTAAAATTTTATTCTCTACAAAGAAGGTCTGAGTAAGTTTTGCTCTAAAGTGATAGTTTCCGAGATATCGGCCAAAAACTTTTTTTTAAGATTGCGATCGAAGCTCCACCTGGATCTGTCAGCATTTTGTGTTTATGTGGTCAGTAAGTGACCCTTACTGACCACATAAACACAAAATGCTGACAAATTGGATCGGAAATTTAGTGCGCGGTTAAATGCTTTATTTACTGGACTACTACGTTTCACTGCGTTTTAAGAGTCGGGACTCCCATACACTCCCATACAAAGAAATGAACGTGCGCTAGCGAACAGTATCAACTTAAAAAAAACGGCCAAGTGCGTGTCGGGCCACGCGCAGTGTAGGGTTCCGTAGCTGAAAGTCTCAAATATTATTGCTGACCTAGGATAGTGCTTTTGTTTTATTTATGAATATTGAATAAATTTTGAGTTCCATGGTTTAAATACTATAATATTCTACAAAATATGCAACTTACACTACGTGTAAAACCTAACTTAGAAAAAACAGATATAACTCCTTAACTAAAGAACCCTACTTAGCCGTGATAGTTTTCCTTTAAAATTCATTATATATACTACTGCTGGAAATTTTTTCTTGTATCCTATATACAACCATTTAGCTGGCAGAGGGGGGGGGACACTTGACTCTAATAAAATTTAGCACTTTAAAATATCATATTTCACAAACGGATCCCTGAATTGAAAAATGATGTTCCCACACCCACAATATTTTTGAAAGACCTATTCAACGACACCCCACACTATGGGGTAGACGTGAAAAAAAAATTCATCCCCACTTTACATGTAGGGGAGGTACCCTAAAAAAATATTTTTCAAAATTTTATTTCACGACTTTGTCGACGTGATTGATATTTATACCCTTGTCAAATTACAGATTTCTAGTACCAATAGTATCTGAGCTAAACCGCGACGGACAGACGGACAGACGGACGGACATGGCGAAACTATAAGGGTTCCTTGTTTACTACGGAACCCTAAAAACTAATTTTCTGTCAACTCTCAAGGACTGTAGGCGAACTCGGTAGGTGCGACAGAGACAAACACTTTAGAGTAAGACAAACAGGAGCCGCCATATTAAAATTAGCGCACGTTTCATACAAAAAAAAATTCTCATCGAAGTTGCGCCAGCCCTGATTATATTATTAGATTACCACTTAGTACTATCGTATCGAACCAATAATAATGGCTATATACCTTACTCTCAAGAATGGCGCTAGCGCTATGCTACAAATACGGCATTCAGTTTTCACGTAGGTACCTAATATTTCATCACAGAGATAATATAGAAATTTCAAATCACAGCGTTAAGAGACCATTGATCTTTGTATTCAGTATCAGTTTCAACTTAGTACCTCAAACCAATTCTGAAAAAAGGGCCTTGACACACGGACAGACAGACGGAGCGAGTCTATAAAGTAAAAGGTTCCGTTTTTTTTTTCGTTCGTTGACTTTGTATTTGTATTAACGAAGAATGCAAATAGTTTTAAAAACAGAAATAACACCTATTTGTAAAGTCTAGAGACAGTAAACCGGGTACCTAGCCTCGGAAACGTTCGAGTGTCTGCCGTAAAACAAGCGAAGGCTTTGTTCGATTTGTAGGCACCGCTTTATTTATGTTGAATCCTCCATTAGTGCCGCCCCCCTTGAGTGCCTGTAGTTTGCACTATATTCACATTTTGTTTTTTTTGCAAGCGGTTTTAGGCTTATTTCAAAGTAGCTTTTGCTCGTGACTTCGTTCGCATCGAGTTAGGTTTTAAAATCTCGTGGGAACTGGGAAAACTTTTCAACCCAGATACGTAAGTCCATAATATGCAATGGTATTTTGTCTTTGTTATTTATCTCAGAATTTGTAGAAGTTACCACCTTAATTTTTGAGGAAATGATACTTCGTTCGTAATCTATACTATAATATTATAAAGAGATTTTTTTTGTTTGTTTGTTTGTTTGTTTGTACCGAATAGGCTCTGTAACGAATGGACCGATTTAAACCATTTTTTCACCAATAGAAAGCTAAGTTATCGAAAGCTAAGGATTGACGTGATTTTTTGCATGGGTATAGTTGAGGAGCTGGAGAGTGACATAGGCTCATTTTTGTCCCGGAAAATCAAAGAGTTCCAGAGGGATTTTAAAAAGTACATCCACGCCGACGAAGTCGCGGGCATCAGCTAGTTAGGTATAGAAGCAGTTTTGCTGCTTTCGTCGTCAAAAATACGTTGCGCGTCTCTGCTGTACTTCTCACTCACGAGAAAACAATAAATTACCATCCCGCTCGAAGAGTTATAGTTAAGAGTTATAGGTCTCTAATATTGGTCATTTTTCAAAAATGCTCGGTCATTATTTATTTATTTATTTATTTATTTATTTATTTATTTATTTATTTATTTATTTATTTTAAGACATTATGTAGGCATAAGGCCCAAATAGTCACTTAGCCCCGATTTCACCAACGTCGAGTGACGTTATACCGCGGAATAAATTGGGCGTTCTGACAGTTCTTCTATTGAAAATGCTGTCAAAATATCAAATTTACTCTCGGATAAGACTTATTTTACGTTGGTGAAATCGGCCCTAAGTCATATTATCCATAGTTTAAACTTACTGTGAAATTAGTGTGTGTAACCTACAAACAATAAATTATTTATTTTCAAGGCTGAATTATTGATTTTGTTCGTGAAATTAAATAATAATACAAAATATTAGATTTCACGTGTCGTTGCAAAATTGTGTATTAAAAAATTGCTATAAAATGAAGCTTAATCTTCTTTTTGTTTGGTTTTCTCTTTTGTTTTTCTTATGCCATGCCATCGGAAGTCTACTAGAACGTGATTATTACTCACTGAGTATAGTGAAATTATAAAATTGAAAATGAATTTAAATTTTATAAACATTTTCATCGTATTTATTGTACTTATGATTGTTGGATTGAAAGGTAACAATAGTAAATATTAATACATATTTAGAATTTTTTTTACAAGCTTTTATTTAACTTGCGATGTAGGTATATTATAATAAGTAGACCTGTATGTACTCGTATGTAAGTTAAGGTCAAATCTTGCAAGATGAATTAGAACCACTTTCCAGATTCCGATTGAGCCGAAATTTTGCATGTACATATTATATGTCAATCGCATGACAATGCAATATTATCGGGACACGGAGCTGATTTGATGATGGAGCTGGAAGATGACTATCGGAACTCTGTAATAAAACGACGTAGCCCCATCAAATTTGGGCTCGTTTGATTCGTCTTGACAAGTACTCTGGTCCTAGATGACATCCAGGGTCTGACGATGTAGCCAGCTACCTACTAAACGCTTGACTTTAAAAATATTGTTTTTAAATTTAAACTTCTTTAAATTAATGGTACTGACTGACTGATAGATCACAGCCAAAAACAGTAGATCTAGAAGTGTGAACAGCCTACAGATGCAAACCTGAGGAAACTTTTGAAAGGAATCAATTAATCTTTTTCCCCGCGTAGGTACAGACAATTTATAGATAGGTATAGGCGTACCTATGTATATTATTGAATATTTTTTTATATTCAAGAGATCTTGACCGATCTTGATCAATTGTACCGACATTCTACTGTGGGGAGATCCCCACAGTAGAATGTCGGTACAATTGGAAATTACGTATTAAGTGTTTGTTTATGATCAAATAGTGGCCTCTATCTAGACGCAACCAAATGAATGGGCTATATAATAGGTATAGCCCATTCATCATATTTTATTAATTAATGTATTTACCTCATCATCATCAACTCATCATCGGCTCACCACTGAGCACAGGTCTCCTCTCAGAGAAGGATTATAGGCTATAGTCCACTACGCTGGCCCAATGCGAATTGGCAGACTTCACACACCTTTGAGAACATTATGAAGAACTCTCAGTTGTGCGGGTTTCCTCACGATGTTTACCTTCACCGTTTAAAACCTACTATATTTAATTTCATAAACACACATACTTAACTTCGAAAAGCCAGAGGTGCGTGCCCGGGATCGTACCTGCGACCCCCGAATAGGAGACCGCTACTGCGGTCCTATTCGGGGGGTACTAAACATTAGCTTATAGCCACCAGGATACCTGGTATTTACCTACTTCACTAATATTATGTTTAACAAATAATCATCAATCAATTATCAATAGCCTATAACAGTCCACTGCAGGATTAAAGTCCTCTCCCAAGGGGAGGGTTTGCCCATAATCACCACGCGGGGCAGACGGGTTGGTGATCGCAGTAGATGGTAGTAGTAGCACAGAGGACGCTGCTGCCCGTTCTCCGTTATATTCCCTTAGTCGCCTCGTATGATACCCGCGGGAAGAGGAGGGGTGGTGGCAACTGTATTCTGATCTGCTGTCACCACACGGCATGTAATACAAACAAATAAAAACATATTTTAAATACACAATGTCTATATTTTTCAGATGTTTATGGACAATCCAGCTGTCGCTACGACTGCCCATCTTATTGTAGAAATGAATGCGAAACTGGGGTCGGTGAATGTTCGTGTTGACTCAAAAACCTTGCGCTTTCCTACAAAGTGTTTTTACTTTTAATTGAAATGTCTGTAATAATAAACTGAATCAAACAAGTTACGTTTAATTTGGTGTTTAGCCAGACTTGTTCACTTAGGGTAGTTTAAATTCTAAAACGAAGTTTCAAAGAGCAAAATCCTACTAATATTATAAAGGCGAAAGTTTGTGTGTATGTTTGTTTCTCTTTAACGCAAAAACTACTGGATGGATTTGGCTGAAATTTGGAATGGAGATAGATTATACCCTGGAATAACACATAGGCTACAAATTATCCCGGAAAATTCCAAGGTTCCCGCGGGATTTTGAAAAACCACTGATAGATGGCGCTGATTGTACTTAAATCACGCTTACATTATCCGCAGTAGGTATCGAGAATAAGTAAAAAATTCCAATTCAACAATCAAGTAGGATAAACACAGTTATTGAAGTTTTTCATTAGCAATAGAAAATTTCTTAGGGATTAGGGATGGATTACGAAATAAATAACACAATTAGTACAAGGTATCGATTTGTCCAGTCATAGTGAGTACATTGCTAGATATTATAATGACTGGTCATGTGTAGATCCTATCCTATTATTATTATTATTATTTATTATTTTTTATTATAATATTATAAATGCGAAAGTTTGTGAGGATGGATGGATGGATGGATGGATGGATGGATGGATGTTTGTTACTCTTTAACGCGACAACGAATGAACCGATTTTGCTGAAATTTGGCACAGACATAGAATATAGTCTGGAATAGCACATAGGCTACTTTTTATCCCGGAAAAGCAAACAGTTCCTGCGGGATAGCATCGCTATTTTTTACGCATTTGTCCTTCAATATACGCGCAATGGAGTTTTAGATCAACGTGATTTTTTTGCACAGGTAAAGTTAAGAGCCTAAAAAATGACAAAGGCTACTTTTTATCTCGGGAAAACAAACGGTTCCTGCGGGATATTAGCATACTACTTTTCACACATTTATTTTTCAATTAAGCGCCAACGGAGTTACAGATTGACGTGGTTTTTTGGATAGGCATAGTTGATGACTTGAAAAGTGACAAAAGCTACTTTTTATCCTGGGAAAGCAAACAGTTCCCGCGGGATATTAGTGTTCTACTTTTCACATATTTATCCTTAAATTAGGCGCCAACGGAGTTACAGATTGAGGTGGTTTATTGGATAGGCATAGTTGAGGACTTGAAAAGTGACAAAGGCTACTTTTAATCCCAGGAAAACAAACAGTTCTCGCGGGATATTCGTATGCTACTTTTCACATATTAATCCTTCAATTATGCGCCAACGAAGTTACAGATTGACGTGTTTTTTTTGATAGGCATAGTTGAGGACCTGAAAAGTGAAAAGGCTACTTTTTATCCCAGGAAAACAAACAGTTCCCGCGGGATATTCGTATGTTACTTTTCACATGCTTATCCTTCAATTAAAGAAAATTCTTTTTTGTTTCAAAGGGTATACTTCCCAGGTGGTCCCATTTAAATTTTATAGAAATCAGTCGAGCGTTTTTTAAAAAATTCTACAATAAATTATATACTTTGTAGTGGCGCGGGCGTTTAAATGTATGCTCCCGGGACAAAAGTAGCCTGTGTTATTTTCCAGGTCCTCAACTTTACCTGTGTAATAAAAAATCGGCCAAGTGCGAGTTGGTCCTCGCTCTTTTAGGTTTCCGTTAAAAAATATTAAATATTATAACTGCGAAAGTGCGGTGGTTTGTCCTTCAATCACGCCCCAACATAGCTACGGATCGACGTGATTTTTTGCAGTGTACCTATAGTTGAGGACCTGGAGAGTGACAGGCTACTTTTTATCCCGCAAAGTCAGAGTTCCCAAGGCATTTTAAAGGCTAAGTTCACGCAGACGAAGTCGCGGGCATCAGCTAGTTATGGGGCCGTTCATAAAATACGTTCGCATACAAGGGGGAGGGAGGGGTTTTTCTGAGTGTGACAAGATGTGACAAGGGGGGGCGGGGGGTCTACGGCAACGTGACGTTCGCCGTTCATTATTTTTCGACATGAGCGCTAGCTCTGTTGCGCGGCTCTAGCAGCGTTGCGATCCGTCACTACTGGTTTCTTTGTTTTTCCAATACTTGAGAGAGTAACGTTTCCACGTACCTTGCGCTCTCGATTCTTTAACAAATGAAAATACTGTTTCTCATGTATTTATTATTATATTATTCCTTCATTCGCCATTTAGCAGTGAACTAATACAGACGCTTTTTTCATATTTCTCAGTTTAATACTCTTTATTACGTTAATTACTTTATACTCTTTATTGCCGAAATTTGTAACTCCTAGATTTAATAGTTAAGATATATATTAGAAAACAATTTCATCGATAAGAGGTGAATTCTATCAAAAATTATTTAACACTTATAAAAAGTGTTATTCGGATAAAAAAATCAACGATCGTATAAGAAATTTCGTTCATTCTTAAAATTAAATTTATGTACTATCATTTGAAATTTATCATACTAAGGAGGGGGGGGGGGGGGGTCTTATTTTTTGTGACGGAATATTTCTAGGGGGGGTCACAGAAAGTGTGACACACCGTGACAACAGGGGGGGAGGGGGTCAAAAAAAGCTGATTTTAGCGTGACGTATTTTATGAACGGCCCCTAATAATAAATCCAACCCGAGTATTTCTTTATTTACCAGCTGATGTGGATGCCGACAACTGCCTCCCAATTTTAAGGTGATTTAAAATTCGAAATTAAGGTGAACTAAACTAGTCTGCCCGCGAAATTCAAATTTAATTTGGTTTTTCGCAATTTGTAAACTAATACGACAAAGTAGGCTTATGGTATTCTAATTGCGCCAGTGGGAGTATCATCTTCACAGGTTTATATAAAAATCTTTAGTCGAAAGTGTGCAGTTTAAGAAATTAGTCAGAATATGGGGGTTGTTACGTTCCCTAAAATATGGTTGAGCGAAGCAACGGCTGGGTCATGCGTCATGCTCGTGAACGGGTGCCACCAGCGGCAATGGGGCTACTTTCTGTCTGCCCGTCTTGACATGTGTTGAATTATAATTAGAAATAATTACGTATGCTATTGTGGAACTTCCCCTCATTGTGGAAACTCTGCATACATAGAATAATATCAATTAAGTATATTGTAAAAGTATTTTGAAAAGAGCAACTGCCGAGTTTCTTGCTGGTTCTTCTCGGCAGGAACGGCATTCCGAACCAGTGGTAGACTCATTGACGATTCAAAAGTACTTTTAAAAGTTTATTTGAATAAAAAACATTTCTATTCTATTCTATTCTATTCTATTCTATCGACTAATTTGTGAGTAGACCTACGTCCAACTCGATATTCTGACTAATTTCTTAAACAAGATTTTTATATAAACCTGTGAAGATGACACTGCCATTGGCGCAATTAGAATGCCACAAGCCTACTTTGTCGTATTAGTTTACTAATTGCAAAAAACAAATTAAATTTGAATTTCGCGGGCAGACCCGTGTAATCAACCTTATGAATAAGTTACAATTGAATAGTGTACCTACCTACTAGTATTTGTGTTGTGAGGGAACCCCCTTGACCGGCGTTTCCCGTGACTTCGTACAATGAAGTGCAATGTCGACATTATTTATTATTAGCACATGCTAATGAAGTTTGTAAAGAATAAAGGCATTTCATTGTTTTCTATCGGTAGGTATGGATATTGTAATTTCTAGTATCTTGGACGTAACGAGTGCGTATTTTATCTCCTTGGTCTAAGTTTATCTATACTTATAATAAAACTGTAACTGGAAGATTTCTGTACATTTAATATATTTTGAAAATTTTAATTGGGGGATGCTTTACTATCGATACTGAGCTCAAAACAGATTTTTATTTAATTTTTGTCTGTTTGTCTGTCTGTTTGTTTGTCCTTCTTTCACGTAAAAACTAACGCACAGATTTCTAAAAAATTTTATACCGTAAGTAGCCTAGATGTTGACCCGAGTAATAAGCTACCAAGCTTATTACTCGGTCAACATCTAGGCTACTTTTTATCCCGGAAAATCAAGGAGTTCCCGAGGGACTTTAAAAACTAAATCCACACGGACAAAGTCGCGGGCATCAGCTAGTTTCTAAATAATATTAAAAAGACTGAAATCTGTCATTTTTTGTAAGAAACTACGGTAAGAAACGGATTTTGATACGGTTTTTTACGTAGAACCTCGTGCGAAAGTTTGTGAGGATAGATGTATGGATGGATGGATGGTTGTTACTCTTTCACGCCACAACGTATAAACTGATTTGGCTGAAATTTGGAATGGAGATAGCTAGCATACCCAGGATTAAAACATAGGCTAAATTTTATCCCAGAAAATTAAAGAGTTCCCGCGGGAAATTTAAAAATTTAAATTGAGGACGAAGTCGCAGGGATTATCTAGTAATAGATAAAATTAATTTATGTCAAATTATTCATTCAATAACTAAAAATATAAATACATGTAAGTATGAATAATTATACATGGTTCACAGATTATTATCTACTGATCAAAACGTATAAATACGACAAAATACAATAATAAAGGTTTGGCGGAACTTAGGTAAATAGCCGGGGTTTGCCCAGTGTTGAGAATTTAGTATTAGTATGACGATGGATATACTTTCCTCTTCACTTGCGCTAATTTTCGTCGGATTACCCCCGATAACGTAAATTGGAGGTTAAGTAATAAGTATACATCCCATCCATACTGTTTGTTGTTTCCGTCTCAGTCAGGTGTTATTATTAGGCAAAGGTGCATGTGATAAACTTATACAGAAATTAAAAACGTCAACAATATGAATTTTAAATTATTAAATGTTATTTTCGTCTTCATTGTTTTCATGATTGTTGGTATAAAAGGTAATGCACACTTTAACTTGTTTATAAGTTAAGTATATTATGTTTATAAGTATTAGGTATATTTGATTTTTCATTTCTTATTCTCATAGATTGATCGATATATTATCATGTATTTTTTCTTCATATATCAAACAAAAACTTAGTTGTTTTTATCAGTTTTGGTTTATGTTTTAAACCACAATTCACAACACATCGTTATTGATGATAAATTTATCTAACCAAATAGATTTAGTAGCTAATTGAAAATCACCTTACTTCTGTTAAGTCTATTGTTATTTTTAAAACACCATCTACATTAAGCTATTATTATCCGGTAGTAGATATTAGGTACAATTAAGTCCCAGAAAGAGACATTCAGCCAGCCTCAGTTTCGTTGAGCGTCATCACTGTCACTCATACCTATGAAACGTTTGACATTTCTAGTTTAAGGTTACCTTACCCATGGAAGTAGGTTATACATTCCATTCATTATAACTTGTCACTTGCCGTCATGTGGGCACCATTGCTTACCCAATGGTGCCCACATGACGGCTAGGGACAAGTTATAGTAAACGGTCTATACTTACCATACTCTTAGGTACGAGTTGCGACCGACAGTAAGTTTATGGGTAATACTATCTCATTTGTGGAAAATCATTGAACCCTAGAGTTATTTAAGCATGAAACTATCAGAGAGTTCCTACAGAGAGTACCTAATTATTTGAAGTAGAGTAACTTTACTATTTATTTAAGTTTAGAAGAATAACGAAGTAAAATGTAGCAACACATTTACACATTAACATAAAGCAAAGGTTACACAGCTATAAATCTTATCAGCTGACTGTACCAATGCTACAGTAGGCTGCAGTCAAGGTTGCTAGGTTTAATTTTATACAAAGAGAATATTTAATTTCGTTATTGGAAAATATTTTAAAGTTTTTTATGAAGACTAGTTGATGCCTACCACTTCGTCCACGTGGATTGAGGTTTTTAAATAATTTTCTTCATTCAAGATTTATCCGATTTGCTTATCAGAGTGATAGAGTGATTTCATGTGGAACCATACTTACTAATATTATAAACTAGCTGACACGGCGAACTTTGTACCGCCAACTTATCTATTATAATTTTTTTTTGTTTGTTTTTTTTATTAAGTATTAAAACCTTTCGTGGACCTTAAGGAACATACAAAAAAATTAATTAACCGAATTGGTCCATCCATTCTTGAGTTATGCGCTTACCAACATTCATTTTTATTTATATAGAAGAAGATAGATAGATTATAGAAGATGCGAAAGCACTAATATAAATTATAAATGTATGTTGTACCTACTGCGAAAGTGTGTTTGTTTCTTGGTTTGTCCTTCAATCACGCCGCAACAGAGCTATGGATCGACGTGATTTTGACCTGGAGAGTAACATAGACTACTTTTTATCCCAGAAAATCAGTGTTCCCGAGAGAATTTAAAAACTAAATCCACGTAGACGAAGTCGCAGGCATCAGCTAGTGAAAAAATAAATGTTTTTTGATTAAAATATTGTTCTATCATGTATCGTTTTGTGGAAACGCTCATTTTCAATTTACCCTTATGTGTCAAGTTACCTAGCTATATTCAATTTGTATTATAATTTCTTTCAGATGCTGAATCGAGGAAATTAGATCATAACAAATGTCGCTACGACTGTCCGTCTTATTGCCAAACCCGCGGCAAGAGCGGCGGACACTGTGTACGGAGATCCTGCGTATGCCGTCACACTATGGAACCATAGCATCCAAACCACCAGCGTCTGGCTAAGGAAACTCGGCGTTCTCGGCAAATAAATGGAATACCGCCCTTTGAGAAAAAAAATCTTTTTCATCATACCTATTCGAAAAACGAATATTGGCTTCAGAGGATAGCGGGAGCAAAATTTAATTTTAACCCCATGGGACTTTTCATTTCTCTCTTCTGATTGGTCCGCTTTCGTGCTTTAGCATACTAAATCACTAACGCGGACCAATCAGAAGAGAGAATTCAAAAATGTGTCGAAATTCAAAAATGTTTGAGAAGCTGTTGTCTTCGATAAGTCACGTGATCTTTGTCGATTAGATATGTACGCCCATACTACATACCAACATAAATATTAATGTTTAATTATTTCATAAAAAAATATTTGTGTTTTATTTAAACTTTCAATATACGTATTGGTAATGTCTATACTCTATACAAAGTAGGTTGATACTCCTAGCTTTTTCTCATAGGTAATGATGAAAAATAGTGTGTGTCATTCGGGGCCAAGATTTTTTGCTCTCGGGCGGCGTATATTGAATTCCTCGCTACGCTCAGGATTCTACTTTAGAATCCTTCACTTCGCACTGAATTCAAAATAACGCCCTCGGGGAACAAAAAATTCCTTTGGCCCCATATAACACAAATAACTATTTTATCCCTAACACCCGTCCCGGTTTACTCTGCCACTTATTATTATTTTTTTTATAAAGAATATCAACCAAAATGAACTTGACTAAAGGAAGTTGAACTTGACTAATATTCTCCTCTCCCCTCCAAATAAGCGGAAAGCTTGTGCCAGGCGTGGGTGCGACAATAGTGCAACGGGTGGGATTCGAACCTGCGACCTTTCAGTTTTCAGTCCGCACCGTTAACCGTTGAGGCTTAATTTGGAGAAGCCTTTTCATTTTCAACATCTATTGGATCTGTAGAATTTTCAGGAAATATTTAAGCAAACCCAATCGAGAGGTTTACCTTATTGTATCCTATAACTCATAGAAGTCATTGTATAGAAGCAGTGATAGCCTAGTGGTTAGTACTGCGGTGTCCTATTCGGGGGTCGCAAGGTTTTGTGTAAATTGGTTGAAATAAAGGCTATAATTGTTGAAAATGTCGAAAAAAGTCAAGCTACCTGGGAGCTTTTATCGAAAACGCTGCCTAATCACTTTGAGATAGTTCATGGCCGTCATGGCTCGATATGCAGATTGCATATATTTATGACAGTATAATAATGGAGTGGTTATTGAACAGTAAAGCTATACCAAGCTCTGAACATGGTTTCTATGCCCAGATTGCAGCTGACATGACGTGGGAACTGGGAGCTTTGGAATTGCAAATTACTGAGCGGCCACAAGCTCCTTGCGCTAGTACGCTTAGCGTCGGAACTGGCTTTGCATGCCATTTTTAACCTTTTCGAAGTTACAGAGAATTGTAGAGACAGTTTGTGTAAGAGCTCTACGGGTTTTCCACCGAAAAGGGATTATACATACAGGTGGAAGTGGCATCTAACAATTCATTCGTTAATCTCAAATTGAAACCTCAATAGCCCAACGTGCAAAAACTGCGGACTGAATACTGAAAGGTCGCAGGTTCGAACCCCACCCGTTGCACTATTGTCGTACCCACTCCTAGCACAAGCTTAACGTTTATTTGGATCGGATAGGAGGGTATCAGTCAACTTCGGCTTGGCTGATATTCTTTAAAAAAAAAATTAAGTGGCACTCGGGGACTGCCGCGGTATTGCATAGCATTTTTAATCAACTTATGCAATTATAATATTTATGCAATATTTTTTTTGCATACCTAATAAAAATTATGCAAAAAAATAATTAAAAACAAACAAACAAGAAAAGCGCACTGTCACTACTTCGCGAGTGAGATTCGAACCTGCGACATCATACACCATACGGTAAAGAAAGCGGCCGCTCTCCCACTGCGCCAAAAAGAGCTACTTGTGAACCTCTAAAATGTTGAACGCTTACTGAACGACGGTGTTAGGTTTATTTTCGTTACGGAATTTCTTGATTCGGTCGCCGCGCTCAAACTGTTTGTCCTAGTTCAAAGCCCGCGATAAAAGCTATGTAATAGCTTAAAAGAATTGGCGACCCTTCTGGGCAAAGGTCTCGTCTCGAACGAGGTAGGCCACCAAACTTACTAAGTGTAGATTGGTAGACTTTTCACACCTTTGAGAGCGTAAGGTCTGGCGCCCAATGTGACTTTTTGTCGCCGTGACTTTTTGTCGCTGTCACCTACTGTCGCCCACGATGCGCCCTGTTTTAGGCCAGCCGCATGTCGCTCGGCGATAAAACGCGTTCATTCTTGAAATTGATTTCATGTATCATCAGTTCCTGGAACTATTTCTCGCCGTATTGTCTCGTCTCTACAGTGAGCGCACTTCCATATTATATCTTCATAGCACTCCACTTGGCGACAAAAAGTCACGGCGACAAAAAGTCACAATGAGCGCCTGGCCCAACGGTTACTCTCAGTTAAACTATCTCACCACACAGTGATATTTAAGCGTACATAACTCTGAAATGTTAGAAATGCGTGTTCAGGATCAAACCCCGAAGCCACCAAACAGAAAGCTTATGTCGTAATCACTAGGCTATCACCGCTTTAAAACTAATAGCACCACAGAAAACATTTCACCATTAGCTGGGGACATTGCAATGTTTAGTGATCAGGGCCTATAGGTTCTACCAAAGCTTGACGGTCCTACCTATTAGGTATTAAATTTAAAATTTTGTTTTGAGTTACTTTATACTGCCAGATCACTAGGTATATGTTTTTGGCTTGTACACCAAAAAATTAAAAAATAATGGTAGGAGGACAAATTAGCACAATAATTCTCTAAGGCTCACTTGCAGAGACGCCGAGTTAGTTAACCCAGGAATAAATATGTAATTTTGACAGAAGCTGTATACACAATCTGTCCAATCTGTCCTTTTAGCCCAGAGTTAGCTGGTAACTCTGGGTTAAGACGTTTCTGCAAGCGCGCCTTTGGCTCACTTGCAGAGACGCCGAGTTAGTTAACCTAGGAATAAATTTGTAATTTTGACAGAACCTGTATACACTCTGTCAAATCTGTCCATTTAACCCAGATAGAGTTAGCTTTTAACTCTGACTTAAAAGATTTCGTGTAAATCATCTGTCAAAATTAAAAATTTATTCCTGGATTAACTAACTCGGCGTCTCTGCAAGCGGGCCTTAGTTTTTTGTTAGTTTAATTTAATAATAGGTACAACTGCTGCTGAGTGATTTCATTCATGCCATTTGGTTAACCTTGACTTGGCTGTGCTAATATTGTCAGATTGTTCATTGGTATATTTAGGGTTATTGACATCGGTTAATCCCCGAGTCACAGAATATATAACCCGATAACGATAAACTTGTTCCATACAATGTAAATGTGGAGTACAATACGATAAATGAATTAAAGATTTGCGATCGTTCTAACCATTGCATTGCTCTCTTATCTATAATTATCCTTTTTATTAACACTAAAAGATGCGGTAATGTATATGTGACAATCCAGTATTGTACTGTGAAATTCTCTATAAACTCATCATAAAATGTAGTACTGGCTGTTGTAAAATAAATGATGCGTTTATATTGTGAGCAAGAGAAAATAAATAGCCTTTCGAGGTCTGCCATTTTGTAGTCAATTCCTGGATTTCGATTATGAAACCGTGGTTGGCGTTTGCGATCTTTTTCGTTGCCTTTTTGGAGTTGAGGAGTAGCGTGGAGTCCAACGGTCAGTAGGTACACTTTTTTCTACAAGTTGAAATTTTTTTGCTAACTTTTCAACTACCTACTTAATACTTTGTCACACTAATATTATAAATGCGAAAGTGTGTTTGTTGGTTTGTCCTTCAATCACGCCGCAACAGAGCTACGGATCGACGTGATTTTTGGCATGGGTATAGTTGAGGACCTGGGGAATGACATAGGCTACTTTTTATCCCGGAAAATCATAGAGTTCCCGAGGGATTTTATTATATTGGCCGCTACCTCTCCAATGAGTGTAAACTAGTGTAATTACTTATACTAACATAACTATGCGATAACAGTGAAATTGCCCACCTAGCCAATTACATATTATGTGTCGTATCTATTCTCTTTCTATGGTCGTTAACGCTTTAGAGCAGCGGTTCCCAAAGTTTTTTTTATCACGTCTCCCTTCTGAAATGTTAGGAGGCGTGATAAAAAACTTTGGGAAACCCTGCTTTAGAGGAAGTGATCTTAGACCATTGATTTTATTGGAAGCCAGTTGGATACAACGTTCTCGATCGCTCATAGAATATTTTTTTTATGAGTAACCAGCAAACAAAATTTTTAAAAGAGTAAATTATGTTGAATTGCTGATTATGTTGTTGAATAAAAAATAGTAACTTGCGTATAACATAAAGACGATAAGTTGACTGGCCCTTTATAAAATTAACTTGTACGTAAAAACTAGCCAAGCTTCAATTTATCCTTAGTAATCTGCTTTTTGTAAATAATTCTACTGTTCTTTAAGAAGTTATATTTTTAAATAGCAAACATTGTTGTAGTAGAAGAAACAAGAAATTGTGTTCTGAATTTATATGTTTAGAATGTTGTTTGTTTATAACAATTAAATTTCAGGATTATCTACAGAACTTGGCAACCATTTCTAGATCTCAAGTCTTTTGATGGCGAAGTCGACAACCACACCCATATTCTTCATATTGAACTTGGCTCTCATTTTCACATTTATGTTTTTGATGGGATTCTATTTACTAAAGGAAGCATACCTTGAAAAATAATATAAAATAAATGCCGCTGCCCGCTACTGGTATCGAAACTACTATTTTTAGACACTGGTAGAATAGGCGGTTATAAATCAAAATTAACCTTTTCTTAGAAAAAAATAATTTATTCTTCTAGGTTACCATATTACACGAAAAAGACAAATAATCAAGCCTGTGACGATTATGGTGAAACCTCCGCCCGGCTGTGTGTTTTACGATTGCATTGCGCGCTGTAAACAGCGCGGCTACCGAAACGGACTGCACAATCAATGGATGCCAATGTCTTCGATAGTAACTGACGTTACAATATCAGGAACCGCAATAAAAATAATTATTGAAGTGACAGCAAAATTGTTTTATTTTAAGACTAGCTGATGCCCGCGACTTTGTCCGCGTGGATTTAGTTTTTAAAGTCCCTCGGGAACTCCTTGATTTTCCGGGATAAAAAGTAGCCTAGATGTTGAATCGAGTAATAAGCTACCACGGTATAAAATTTTGTAGAAATCTGTGCGGTAGTTTTTACGTGAAAGAAGGACAAACAAACAGACAGACAAACAGACAAAAAAAATTTAGCTTCTGTTTTGATATCTGTACCTTGAACACAATTAGAAGCAAAAACCCTTTTTTGAATCTATTTCATTGGAATTGGTTTTGTTTCTGTTTTATTTTATTTTAAGATACTTACTTACAAGATTTAAAAAGTTTATTATACTTACAAGATTTAAGATTTAAAATACATTTCATAGTTTTATTTTACCAACTAAAACTAGTAAACTAAACTTTAAAATACATAATTTCATAGTTTTATTTTATCAAAATAAATAATATATCGATCTCGCTCAAAATAGAAAAATAAATACTTTCTTTATAATCCATGAATTTTATTTCATTAGGGAAATTCATAATTTAATTGAATCTTGGTTACTGGCACCATGCCTATTTGCAGTCTGCGCTCTGCTTGAAGCATGCATCAGTCTAGAGTCTAGACTCTAGACTGATGCATGCTGCAAGAAATTATGTAAACTAATCATAATGGTCTAGAGTTACATAATTATAGAGAGTTAATCCTGATTATTTAGGTAGGTACCTACAATCTACATGTTGGTATACATATTCAAGACAAAATGTCAACCGAAATAAGACACGCAAGACATATAAATAATTTTAAATACCTTTCACATACATAAATAAAATAAAATTAACTTTACTGCCAAAAGGAATAAAATAATACATTAGTTTTGCCGTTGGTCTTCACACAAGGAAGAACCTGTGTCGCGGAGACCGTAGCATTAGTATTTGCCTTTATTTACCAAAGTATACGGACTTAGGAAATAGTTCGGGATCGTGGTGGGTACAATAACTCGACCAATAATTGATAGGTCCTTTATGACTTTTTTCTTCCCCGTTCCAAAGTAATACGCTTGTATCACAAGCTTGGAGCAATAACTCGGATTCGTGGACCATATGTCTGTGGTTATCTTATAAGTAATGTGCTTGGTCTTCTTTGAACCTCCACTGGGGTTGTAGTATGTATGATCGGCCCACGCCGCGGCCTCCCGCGCGGCCGTTCCGTCTTTACAACGATACACGTTGGTCCAGTCAGAGCTGTGTTCGTCGAACCACTTGTCCTTCTTAACCTGGCGGTTGTTATCCTTTATCCCATCCTGCCACCCCGCGCCGCCCCTCATTTCTAGCACCCAGTTGTCCGTAGTCATAATCGCTGCGTGGCCAACCAACCCGCCGATACCACGTCCCGTGATTAGAATATCCCCTTTTCTCACTGTGTTGATGAAACGTCGTTTGTTATCCGCAACACTGCGCTTGCTTATTTTTCTTTGAAGTAAAGATTCCTGGGTGTCGGGTAATATACCAAAGTTGTTCATAATAAGCCATTCTTCGTAATTAATTGGTACGGTGTCGTTCATGAAAACATACTCTGTGTACAGGTCCCTAAATGTGTTTTGTTCGTCCCGTTGGAACTCCTCCAAGGGATATTTTTCCATATTGATTATCCCCTGGTCGACGGCTCTCATGTAGATCCGGAAGGTTGTCTCGTTCGAATGGGAGGCATCGTCGCCTGAAATCATAAATGCATTTTATTATCGTTTAAAAATGATCTTCATAAAATCGTTTTTTTTTATTATAAGCTTTTATTTAGTTTCACCTGTCCCGATGTTTGTCATGAAATCTTGCAAATTAAATTAGATCCCGATTGTGCTTACCGATTGAGCTGAAATTTTGCATACATGTGTAAATCGCGTGACAATGCAATATTATGATGACATGGTGCTGATCTGATGATGGAGTTGGAAGGTGGCCATAGGAACTTCGCAATGAAACGACACAACCTCATCGAGTTTGGGCTCGTTTGATTCGTCTTGACGAGTACTTTGTGTTTAGATGGTTACCAGGGTCTGATCTGATGATGGAGCTGGAAGGTGGTCATAGTAACTTGGTAAAGAAACGACGTACTCTGGTCCTAGATGATATCCAGGTCTGACGATGTATCCAGCTACTTTGAATAAAAGCTTGTTTTATAAAAATAAAATATTTAATTTACACTTGTTTAACAATCAATTAACCCGTTTTTCAAAGGTTACATTTATTTCAGTATTTTTCTGATTAATTAAAATTATTCGTAATTTAAATGATTTTTTGTGAATCTCCAAGTAAAAGTACGGATACCATAAGAAATTGAAGTGTCTGTGATGAAAAAACGTTTACTTTTTAAACGATTTATTTTTTGTGTTTTTTTCCTTTACTGTTATAATTATGTATTAAGTAGGTATATTATTCTGTAGATTTACTGCTATGCCATAGGTAGAATGGCAAGAATGCAGTAGAACCACAAGAGCTCACAGATTTTTTGATCTTCAAGTAACACCAAAAGTTAACTAGGAAATTAGAAAGCAAAAAATATACTATTGTTAACTTACTTATATTATGAAGGTCATCTTCACAACAAACAATCTGTCTCGTAAACAGAACAGCAAACAAAACAAGATAGAAAATATTTTCAGACATGCTTGAGGCAGCTTCATCAATGCCTTATCGTAATTAAGACTCGCTTTATAAAGGGACAAACAACAATGTGTAAACTGAATCATATTAATTATTATTAAACCAAACGCTTGGGGAAGTTCATAGAAATAAAGCACTTGTTATACAGAAATCTCTGCCGGGGCCGTACCGGTACCGTCTTTTGATGTTGTATATAATATAATATTACTAGCTGATGCCCGCGACTTCGTCCGCATGGATTTAGTTTTTAAAACTCCCGCGGGAACTCTTTCATTATGCGAGATAAAAAGTGGCTCTCCCGGTCTGAGGAACCACTACTACATCCATTACTATACCCATGCAAAAAATCGCATCAATCGGCTGTTCTGTTTTTTTTTAAAGTATCCTATGTCCGTCTCCTGGTTCTAAGCTACCTCTCCACCAATTTTCAGCCAAATCGGTTCATCCGTTCTTGAGTTATAAATAGTGTAACTAACACCACTTTCTTTTATATATATAGATAGATTTGTCTTAAAGTAGGATATAATATTATTATGGACTTAGCTACCATATAATAATCGTTTCTAAGATCGCTTCCTCTAAAGCAGGGGTCTTCAAAGTTTTTTATCACGCCTCCTAACTATTCAGAAGGGAGGTGCGATAAAAAAACTTTGGATACCCCTGCTCTAAAGCGTTAACGATCATAGAAAGAGAATAGATAATAGACGACAATAATATGTAATTTGGCTACGGGGGCAGGATTTTCCTGATCCAGTAGGCGATGCGCAAACGTGGACACTTTTGTGTCCTGTGTCGGATACAAGCCACTTATTTTGATACAATAAATATGGAGTGGAAGCAACTGGACACAAACTGTGTCTAGGTACGTTTACGCAGCTGCTGGTTGATTTCATATTTATTGTATGAAAATAAAATATTCAATGGTGGCTTGTGTCCGACACAGGACCCACGTCTGTCGATTGATAGCACTCCCTCACTGGATCGTATCGCTTAGGTGTGCTACACACCTATTCGAGTCAGAATCAAAGCATAGCCGGGCAGTAAAATCGAATATATTATGTTGATAACGAATATATTATGTACCTAATTGCTCTGGGTCAGCTTTATTGTTCAACAAATACCTACTGCTGAATCGAATGTGCCGACCCCTTTAGCTCGCCTTAGACAAATTCGATCCAGCGCTGAGAGGTAGCGCAACTGGCAAGATAAGTAGTGTTCCTATGCTAGTACCATGCTAGTACAGGCGTAGGCTTGGATCAACAAAAACATGTATGTATTTATTTAAAATCAACGGCACGTCCCCGGCACGTATTCTGTGAATTTCTGTGTGACTACTCCATAAGAATCCTTTACGTCCGAGTACCTCACTTGACACATATTTATATGAGTAATAGGTATGCAATGATTTCAAACATGTAGTTACAGGTAAATATATTGATAAGATAATGCAGAAAATTTTTGCCTACTTATTGGTGCAAATTGTAAGACCTGCAGTCTTAAACGTATAGGTGTAGGTATATGTATATGTGTTTTCACGTACTTAGGTATATTCAATGAGTGTATGTTAAACTAAGTACTTAATTACAGTACAGTAGGTACCAATCTATAGGCTAATCTATAGATTTGCCATCTGCGTGGGAGATATTATAGTACAGAAGGTCCAAACACAGGTGCACTATCTAGTCCGTCACTCTAGCAGCTCAAGCTAGCAGTCCCTAGCAGTCATAGCCAGATGGATCATATTATGTAGATTAGGTTTCATTAAATTATTTATAAATAAAACTTTTGTTTATAATCAAATTGAAGAGGTTGATGAATAGAATCAGGGGTTGTGCATATCTATACTAATATTATAAAGAGGAAAGATTTTTTTGTTTGTTTGTTGGTTTGTACCGAATAGGCTCTGTAATTACTGGACCGATTTTAAAAATTTTTTCATTAATAGAAAGCTAAGTTATCAAGAAGTAACTTAGGCTATAATTTATTTTCAAAAAAAATTAGAGATTCTTAAGAAAATTGCAATAATGTAACCCAAAGTAGCAAAATTTTGTATATAAAATGCATTATTTGGCGTGTGCTGGGAAAACTATTGATGATACATAAAAATAATGTACTACATGATTAAAGTACTAACTATTCTCTACAATAAGTCACAATAGTACTCGTAGCTTTTGTGTTCTAAAATTTAATTAGATCGCCTTTAGTATCGTATAATATTATTAATTCTTCCTTACTAATACATAATTCTAAATGCGAAAGTGTGTTTGTTTGTTGGTTTGTCCGTCAATCACGCTGCAACATAGCTACAGATTGATGGTGTAACGAAGCGTTACATATTTTAATTATATTTAATTTAAAATACGTATTTATTTATAAATATCTAAGTATTTGTCTAGATAAATAAACATTTATATTATTTAAGTATAGTATGTAGGTATTATGTTTACCCGCCATATTTTAATAATATCATTTACGTGGGTACCTACCTACTTTGATATAAGCATTCCGGCGTACGGGCATCCATTTTGATGTAGTTAAACCAGCTGTCAGTCGCATACGTAGTATCCTGTAATCTGTGGTCGCGCCCGATCTCGCACTAGTGACGGGCGCGTCTCATTTTTTTTCGCAGAGCAATCGCTTTAGTTTGTTCTGCGATGAGTCTCTTCAAAATTATTTAAGCCGTGCAATGGATGCGGATTATCCCGTTCTAGGGTAAGTTTTGAATGGCATTTTAAATTGTTTTAGTCGTAGATTGTAGCCTAGTACAACGCTAATCATTATTCATTTCGCATTCCACAGTATATGATTCAACGTCATATAATTTGTACCTAACTTAACATTTCTTTGTGTTTATAGCTAATTACTTAACGTGCTAATAATAATAGCTATATTTCAGCCTTATTATTATCATTGATTACTTTCATTTCATATTATTTGCTATGTACTTTGTAATTCTTGAAATTTCTCTAGACTTTAGTTTTTTGACAACCTTCACTTTAATATTTATATTTTTCAAGTTTCTCAATCATTAAAAATTGCATTAAATTGTTTTCTGATTACATTTTGGCCTTCAGCTTTTCATTATTTACCTATTCTTGTAACTCCGTTCTGATTTCTAACCACAACGGCAATACTATCATGCTTATTAGTACGTCCCTGCGTTTTACTTTAGTGCCAAGGTTGGATTCAGGACGGAATGATATTACCAGACACTAACATCAGTCGGTATATCAATTCCAGGTTCTCCGTTTGGAGTAACGTTCTCCATTCTCCGCTTCAACCTTCACCGCTCCGCTAAGAGCTACTTCCTGCACCGCTCGCTACTACCAATCCCGGCTAGTCACCAGATCGCGACGGTCGACGTTCCTGTGCGCGCTAGCACGGGCGTCACCTCATCTGCGGGTCTGCGGGACAGCCGTCACCCCCCAGCGACTCAACGGCCCCCAACACCTAGGCCACCTAACCAGGGGAGTACCTATATACACCACCACCTAGGTCAAGGCGGGATTTAGGATAACACCACTTTTACAAATTTTGTGTACCTCCCCGGTACACTGGCGCCCTCTTACGTGGTAGATCCTGTCTTTTTCTTAGTGGTATAGTGGTAGTTTTGTGCGGTAAGTGGTATTTTTTGTAAAACGCTTATCTTTTATGGTTTGCCGTAGCTAAGGTGAACGTAAGCTGTATCAAAATAATTTTCTTTGCATACCGCAAACAGTGTATTATTCATTTTACTTGTGTAGCATTTTGGTACAGTCGGCTACAAAATTGTTTTAATTAAAAATATTTTATTTTTAATATTGTATATTTTGTTTGTGTGGAAGTTTCGTGCGCTTTAGTACGTAACTTCAATTTTATAAAGCCACGTTCACACCAGCTACAAAATTTTTTTTCTGTTGATAATTTTTTTATTTTTTTTGCTAGTCATTTTCTTTCATCCTCATCAAACCAAAGCGTTCTGTTAAGTTGTTTGTAACAGAACGGAGCATTTTTTTAAATCATTTTTTTTAAAGTGTCATTCACAACTCCCACCTTTCTCATTTCGGTTTAGGATATTAGGTTCAAATATTTTTATCTTATGTATTTTTTTGTTTTATACATAATAATATTTACGAAATATTTTATTTACTGCAAAAGATAATTATTAATTATTTGTTCCGTCTTCGATATCCGGAATCCATGTTGAGTTAAGCGTTTCCGTTTTTCGTATATTCTGACTTAGCGATACCCTCGCTTCCGGTCCCCACCGTGTATCCGTGTCCAATATGGCGACGCCGCGGGATCGCGGTTGAGGCCATCTTATTTTCTCATTATAGCGTCGTTTTTCGTATTGTTCGGACGTGTTTCTAAAAAGTTCTTATTAATCCTAAATATAGTGATATATTATATAAAAGTATATCAAGTGTTAAGATTTATATCAAGAATAAGAATAATCCCTCGCTTCTGCGATGGAGAATAACGAACAGCAGTAGGAGACCGCTGCCATTTTGACCTCATAGCGGTGTAGTTACGCCGCGTGCGCGTCAAATCTAAGATTATTTCGTTAATCCGTCTCTCTTGGCAAAAAATATTGCAATCAAAGTGTTAAAAATATACAGTATTAGTGTTAATAGTGCATATTTTCTGTCACGGGGAACTTTCGGTTACGCGTAAATGAACCCCACGTGCACAGAAGAAGCTCAAGTTCGTAGAGGAAAGAAGAGGCAGGAAAATGGATTTTCGGGCAGTTCATCAGTGAGCAGGAGCAGCGAGAAGGAATCAGAAGGTAGCGAAACTACGCATAGAGTCTGATGATATATCCAGAAGTGGTTTGTATTTTACAAATCGGTAAGTTCAATTTTTATTTTTTCTGGTCAACAAGAAGCCTTCTTGATAAACAACTTGGTGACTATATTTTGTAATAAGAATTCACTTTGCAATCACCGCCTGACAATAAGGTGGAGAAGTCACAGATAAATTAATCGAAATTATGCGTTTCATTATTTCGATTATATTAAGTCCACAGAAATAATAACGATATTTTCAGATTACTCCTAATTTTCATTGAAATATTTCATATAAAATCCCTCTTAGTTCACAACCCTTATTTAATAACGAGGCAATTCGACGTTATTTAAAAATAGAGGGGGGGGCGACCAATAATCGTGACAGCTAAGAGGGTAAGAAATTTTATTTACAATTTACCGTCAAGTTAACGAACAGTTCAAGGCGGTTGTCTAGTGATTTTAATATATCGGGAGACATTCACGGAACTTCCGTGAGAATAATCTAAGCGTGGAATCTTAATTATCACGACATAACCACACAGATCGAGAATTTATAGGTTAGAGGTAGAGATACTAGAACAGAAAAAATACAGTCCAAGCTACTTTTTTTTTTTCACGTTCTTTTTGGTTCCTTCCTATTCCTAAGTCGGACCAGCCAGATTGGAAGATGAATCAAACCTAAGTACCTACTGCCATAATTAACTGACCATCCTTGGATTTTTATCAACAACAAAACCATTCGCGTCCACTACGGATTGGACAGTACAATTTGGATGAATTCTCTTGGCAAACAGCTCTTACCCGCTCGCCATTCAATCCTGTGTGTAGTTTCAAGTACAGGTAACATTTTGATGTTGACTTTTGAAACTTGAAACTGTTGAAACTCCTAGCATGAACGAGCAAATTCGACACCTGTATTGGTTCCGACTCGACACCTATTTCCATTGTATAGATTTCTATTCTATATTATATATAATATGGATTATGTTTCTATATTTTGGATTTCTAGGAGTTGCCTGGGATAAACGAGTTAATTCAAAATCTCTGTCGGAACCAAAAGTTAGTCCCTCAGACAGGCCAAGTTCCTAATGGGGTTGACACAACTTTGCCATGCTGGCTCCGACGCAATGCCTTGAGTTTCTCGGCATGTGGGACACAAAACGCAACGCGGAGTCCTTGTTGGAGCAGCGCCCCGATTCGGAACCTTGCGATGACATATTTATCGATCGATTCGGTTTGTTATCGTATGATATTGACAGTGAAATTGTCGAAATACCAACCAAAATGAACCAACGAACATTTTGTTCGATTTCTTGATTCCATCAAGCTGTTTACTGTTTTTGTATAAAAAAAAAAAGGTCATGACAGATATTTTTTGGTATGCAAATGTTTACTATATTATAGGTATATTGACATTAAAAAACAATAACTAAAATTTTGGTAAAGTAAACAATCTTCTTAAGTGCACGTGTATTTTAATGTTATCTTGTCGATCGATAACGTAGTCCATGTCGAGTCCTCTAACCGAACGTTCTGAATTGCACATTTTCGATACGAGATCGATAGGTGCCTGATCGTATTGAAACGGTAGGTTGTCGAAGGGTGTAGAATCGGGGTGCTAAAGTACTTTACACTACACAGTGTACTTCAGCATCACTTTCAAAACGAAAGTGGGTCTCTCATTCAGTACTAATTTCTAATGAGAGACTGTGGCATTACAGGAACAGTCGAAAGGCAGTTGGTCCCTCAGACAGGCCTAGTTCCTAATGAGGGGACAACTTTGCCTAAGTATACTCTGTATGGTGTAATACATAGCCGCTAAGGAGTTAGAATACTGGCGTCCATATAACGACCGAGCTGCGAATGGTCAAAATATTTATGCGAGTCATCAGCTGGTAATGTCGAACCTAGCAACAAAAATATCTGCTTGCATGTCCCGGCAAATCATGTTAAGCAATGCATGTCAGATTAATACTGAAATATGATATAAAGGAGACATAAAGTGGTGGTGTGGACATGTTGTTCGTATGGATGACTCCAGACTTTCTAAGGCCGTTTTTTACTCGGAGTTAAAAGAAAAAAAAATGTTAGTCTCAATTCTTACGGTACAAAGACGTATTGAAGCACCATCTCATTTCTTGGCATACACCTAGTGAGAGGTGGGAGGAACTTGCGTTGCAGTGGCAAGAGTGGCGCAAGTCAGTAGGTGAGGCGATGGCATCCTTTGAGGAACGTCTAAGGGACCTCGACGCCAAACGCCAGACCCAGCCCAGGACCTCCTACCTCTACACGTATAATAGGTCGGGCACAGTTACACTGTGCACCGTGCAACAGTATTTGAAAACGAAATTTGGTTTCGCGAGCCATATTTGCTCACATAACCGGCCCTAGCCAAGACCGCCGTTAATGGATACGTCATCATCATCATCATATGATACAGTAAAATGCCCCACACTACACATGGCATTACAGAATTAGTAGAAAGGCAGTTAGTCTCTCAGACAGGCCTAGTTCCTAATGGGAGACACAACTTTGCCTCGTCTATTATTCGCCAAGGATGGTTTCACTGTCGAACAGTGCAGCAATACAGTCGACATCTGCTGATATCCATCCCCCAGTCCCCCTGCAATACATACTCCGAAACCACCAACGACGTAGGTCAGGTTTTGAACGTGGGGAATACCAGTGTAGATCTGTTTGCTTACACATTTGCTTCATACTTACATATTTGCTTCGAAATACGTGTCAACAGATTCATAGAACGAGAAAGCCTTTGCTCACAATGCCTTTCTCTGTCACTGGAACTAAAACCCGGGCTGGCTGTAAGCACCACTCAACCTATGGAAGGGTTGATATGTTCAAATATTTTGAAATGCAGAAACTATATCAGATACCAGCTCTTCCAATAATACTGATGAAGACATAGACTTAAGTGTAGCACTCACCGGAGGTCCAGAAGCATATTTTAGGAGGCTTAATTGATTGGTGCCGGATAGACTTGGCTTCAAAACGTACTGCCATTTACTTCTGCTTGCGTCGGATAGAGAGGCTTGATCTTGCTTTACCAAAGATTGACACGGAGCACATGATGGTTTATGGTGATCATAAATTATAATATAATAATGTTTGGTAATGCCACATTATTACATTTGGCCTTTGTTTGCAAAACAGATACTGCTCAATTTGGACAATCTAGTTGGAAAGACACAGTACCCTAACAAGTTTTAAGATGAGTTTAGTATACTGAATCCTTTGATTTTGTTCAGTTTATAGGAAATACCTAAGATATGTAAATGATCGCGAGCGCAGCGGCGAGTCCTCGCTCGCAGTGAGGAGTCCACTGACGAAAAGCCTAGCCAATAGCCATGTTGTCCCCGTCCCTTGATGGATATAAGAAATTGGGTCTAATATCCTTTCTAGCAACTGGCAGTTGGACCCTTAAGCAGGCCCTGTCCTCTTAGGGTTTTCTCAACTCTGCGACCTTCATCACCCACCGGGGAAGGTTGCAGTGCCGAACCATTCATCGACGTCACAGCAGTTGTCTGCGTCAACATCCTCTCAAACCCATGCGTTTACCGAAAGAGGTGTGTCGAACTAGAATGGTGGCTAGAAAATCTGATGCAGACGACTCTAATTCAATCGAAGAGAAATCCCATGAATTATGTTATTACGGATACATCAGATATACATTACCAAACATTACCAGGAAAGTGATCTTCCTTGTGTCTTAAACGGTTGAGAAGCCTCGACACCTGTGCTCCCGTGGGCTTCACGGTCAGTGGCGAGGTCTCTCACTATATAACGTTGCTTTTGGTGGTTTCAACATTACATTGGTAAGAAGATCATTCAATTCTGGCTATAGAAATTTAGTCATCTAATACGTAATTATTTCTTTTTGCATGCCATAGCATTTTTGAACACATTATAGCATCAACAAAATAGTACCAGGAGAAATCAAACACATCACTCAACATGGATTCCGGATATCGAAGACGGAACAAATAATAGAGAGTTTTACCTACCAATAAAACTTACCTATTATTTTTCCTGAGATATCCGGAATCCACATAATTCCTACCTGGTACTTACGCTTATAATGAGAAAATAAGATGGCCTCAACCGCGATCCCGCGGCGTCGCCATATTGGACACGGATACACGGTGGGGACCGGAAGCGAGGGTATCGCTAAGTCAGAATATACGAAAAACGGAAACGCTTAACTCAACATGGATTCCGGATATCTCAGGAAAAATAATAGGTAAGTTTTATTGGTAGGTAAAACTCTCTATTATGTATCATAACATCATAAGTATATAGTTTATATTAAAATATAATATATAGTAAGTAAATAATTAGTATATTATGTATCTATAGTGTTTATAATGAACCGTGTCGTAACATTCACCCACCCATACTAAATGCACTTTTAACATTTCTTGCAAAAAAAAAAAAAAGTTTTAAATCGCCTCTAGGTTTATGACTTTATCTGTGATAGGACGCGTCACTACCCGCTTAGGTATGTGACGTTAATATGGAAGGTGAAGTATGTGTGTTTTTGAAAGGTTTGTGAAGTGGTTGTAAGAATGTGATGCTAGTGCGAGAGTGCGGATTTTATTATTAAAATAAAATCCTTATCGTGGAACGGGGGGTAATGTAACGAAGCGTTACATATTTTAATTATATTTAATTTAAAATACGTATTTATTTATAAATATCTAAGTATTTGTCTAGATAAATAAACATTTATATTATTTAAGTATAGTATGTAGATATTATGTTTACCCGCCATATTTTAATAATATCATTTACGTGGGTACCTACCTACTTTGATATAAGCATTCCGGCGTACGGGCATCCATTTTGATGTAGTTAAACCAGCTGTCAGTCGCGCCCGATCTCGCACTAGTGACGGGCGTGTCTCATTTTTTTTCGCAGAGCAATCGCTTTAGTTTGTTCTGCGATGAGTCTCTTCAAAATTATTTAAGCCGTGCAATGGATGCGGATTATCCCGTTCTAGGGTAAGTTTTGAATGGCATTTTAAATTGTTTTAGTCGTAGATTGTAGCCTAGTACAACGCTAATCATTATTCATTTCGCATTCCACAGCATATGATTCAACGTCATATAATTTGTACCTAACTTAACATTTCTTTGTGTTTATAGCTAATTACTTAACGTGCTAATAATAATAGCTATATTTCAGCCTTATTATTATCATTGATTACTTTCATTTCATATTATTTGCTATGTACTTTGTAATTCTTGAAATTTCTCTAGACTTTAGTTTTTTGACAACCTTCACTTTAATATTTATATTTTTCAAGTTTCTCAATCATTAAAAATTGCATTAAATTGTTTTCTGATTACATTTTGGCCTTCAGCTTTTCATTATTTACCTATTCTTGTAACTCCGTTCTGATTTCTAACCACAACGGCAATACTATCATGCTTATTAGTACGTCCCTGCGTTTTACTTTAGTGCCAAGGTTGGATTCAGGACGGAATGATATTACCAGACACTAACATCAGTCGGTATATCAATTCCAGGTTCTCCGTTTGGAGTAACGTTCTCCATTCTCCGCTTGTAACGTAGTAGGTTAATTCTACGAGTGAATAGGTACTTAAATAAAATCATCTGAGGAACGTTTTTTCGATCTGTCGTTTACCTAACATATTAAATTCAAAATTATTTTATAACTTGACGCTCGACCTTGAGTGTCCCAGGTGACGCTTGCGCGTTCCCTCTCCCCGCGCACCGCACCTAACCGGTTCTTTCGCAAATGCTTAATTATGCTAGCGTCGAACTCCGCGGCGGGCGGCATTTTGGAATTTTTACACCTGAAAGCGGTAACCTGTGTCGCTTGCGGTACCGAATCGCCACGTTTTGCCGTTAGCATCCCTTAAGACGCTTATTCGACGTACGTATTCAACCCCGGAATATCGGCTAAGGCCACGTTTTCGCATAGGCGTGGCGTTGCGCTTCGCGCGGCGCGTCGAGTCGCGTGAGCGGTCGCGCGATATGGCCAAGGTATGAGGGCGAGCGAGAGCGAGCGAGCGACGCGCCGCGCGACGCGCAACGCCACGCCTATGCGAAAACGTGGCCTAAGTGTTACGTACATATTTATTGCTAATACCTACTAGTTTTAAAACAAAGTGTAAACTCCGTTTGATTGTGACCGCACCGCCAACTTATGCTGTGTACGACCCGTAGTTAATTGCGTGGTCACAATTAAGCGTGAGGATGTGGATGGTGCCTTATTGCCTGGGCGCTGGTTCCAGGGTTCATAGTACGAGCTTCACACTTCCTGGCAACACAATTACGTTCCGCACGCCACTTCTGCGTGTCGTGGACGTCGTGTCACTCCTACCTGAAGCTGTGGGAACGTCCTTCCGTGCGCCGCGCCCTTTTCCGGCCTGCCTACCTACCTTGCTGAGCATCCGTCGCTTGAGGCCTGCCACAGCAACGACGACAGGGCAGTACATGGTCCACTGCGGATGAGCAAAATAATTGAAGGCCCCTAAAACCCATGGCCCTACTAACGTAAAGAATATACCACTTTAAATTTTCGATAACGTTTTGTTATTTTTCTACCTACAAGCCAAAACGTTACAATGGCGCACTCAACGTGGTAATTTCATTATTTTGCTTCTTCATTCGTAGTGATAAGTTTTGTGTGTGCTTGTTTTTAGTTGTAAAACGTTAATTTTATTTTGGTTGCTAGCAGCTAAGGTGTCCGAGGTACGTACCTACTGTATTACTTGTAACTTAAGGTGACCGCGCCTTACCTACCTAACTCACCTAAACTTATAAAAATTCTAATTTTGTTTATTGTTCCTTTGTGATTATTAGTATTATCTGTGTATTATTATCGGTTCTAAAACTAATAATGTACCGTTAGCAAAAAAAAAAAAATTTTTGTTGTAAATTTGTTTTGCATAAGCATATTCGTACCCGTACACATTAGTTGCAATAATTATTTATTGATTTTGTTTGCTTATTTCATTTTATTTTGGTAGATTTTTTTATTTCTGTTGCAAGTATTCAACAATCATTCAATCAATCATTCAATTAATCATCCATTTATTTTATTCGCTGATTTCATTTTATCATTTCACACTTTTAAAGATAAACAACCGAAACGTTATTAATTATTCTTTTAATTTGTAACAGACGGAGTGTTTAGTTTTTTTTCATTTCTCATACATTTGCACTTTAATTTTTTTTTTGTAATTAATTATTGTTATCATTTAAAAATATGTCTTACGAGATAAAATTCATGTCCTTGCAAAAAGGAGAACTGGAGTATGACGTAGCTATTCGTGGTGAAACTCCCGGTTCTACAGTTCAGGAGCTAAGAAAACAGATTGCAAAATGTAGTCCCTCATATCCCTCTGAGGATATTCTAACAAGCCCTTTCGAACCTTCGGTTGACATCCTTGGTGTTTTTGAAGCACTCGACAAAGTCAGCTCAGTAATTTCTGCCCCTGCTGATAAGAGTGCACTTTTACGATCTCAAAATTTGCTGAACCATATTTATCACCGGCTTCACCGGATATCACGCACGGATAAAATTCAGGAGGATTATGACGAGTGTGTTGGTCTATACAAAGATTATAGATCCACACTCAATAAACTCCTTGATACAGCGACTGATCCATTAGCAAACACGAGTAGCGAATCTCATGCTACATCTAGTACCTCAACTACACCTCTTACTATTAATGTCACATGCGAAGGCAATAATTTAAATTTATTTTCTAAAATTAAATTTGATGGAAAAACCTGCGTTAGAGCTTTTATTCAACGTATAAATGAATTTTGTCTCGCTAAGAATATTAAATCTGAAACAGTTTTAAGGAATGCAACGGAAATTTTTCAAGGCGACGCGATTCACTGGTATCGTAGTGTCAAAGATACTGTTAATACTTGGGATGAGCTTGCGATTCTCTTGAAGCGGGATTTCAGTCGGCCGGATTATGATTATATACTTGGCTCAGAAATCAGATCTCGTACGCAGGGCGAAAAAGAAAATATTGCTATTTACCTTTCGATTATGTCTGGTCTTTTTTCGCGACTATCGAAACAACCTTCAGAAGATGAAAAATTAGAAATTCTCTTACATAATATTCGGCCATGTTACGCTAGTACCTTATCATCAGTTTCAACAATAAAGTCCATTGATGAGTTAAGAAACTTATGCCGTAACTACGAGGATATTCAATCTCGCCTTTCGCATTTTAAGGAACCACCGAAAGCTACAGCTGATACTTTAGCACCTGATTTTGCTTACGCTAGTAGTTCAAGTAGCAAACAGAATTCGAATTTTTCTCAAAAATTTAATTATAACTATAAATTTAAAAATACTACCACTGACAATAATAAATCTAATTCTCAGTACCGATAAGGCGTTCGTACGAGAAGGTCGCGTTCAGCTGTGTTATTTGTTTACGTCGGGCGCCGCGCCGCACGCCGGCCGAGCGCTCGACCTTTTGTTTACGTGCCGAGAGACGGCGGTCGAAGTAACTATCGGCCGCTTATCGCGGCGGTCCAACTACCTACTTCTCTGTAATTATGTCGAGTATTGATTCTTTAAGTGATAACGAGATTATGGAGGCACATCAACGCGAAGAGATAGACAGGGCACAGAAAAGAACGAGGGAGAGCAGTGAAGGTGAAGGCGAGTGGACAACAGTGGGGACGAGAAAAGACAAAAAATTAAAAGAGACGGAGAAAATAGAAATGTATATCTCGAGTAAGGAGAAATTACCCAAACAATTTGCCTTGGCAAGAATTTTTAAGGAACAGAATATTTCCGATATAATTCGAGTGAAATATTTAAATCCCTACAAGGTCCGGGTCGATTTTATCAGCGAATTAAGTGCTGAAAAATTAGAAACATGTCAAGATTTCAAAAACAAGAATTGGCGAATCCAAAAAGCTTTGGAAAGAAATTATTCATATGGGATCATAAGGGATGTTGACTTAGAATTGTCCAATGAAACCATATTAGGAAAAATTTCATGTTCATCACCTGGTGAGTTAGTCTCGGCTAACCGTCTGAACCGTAGGAAACTGAATGAACCAGGGTGGATACCCAGCGAAACGGTGAGATTATGTTTTAAAGGAATTTTTATTCCTGCTTATGTATACGTGGATGAGTTGAGAGTAAAAGTAGAAAAGTACGAATTTTCCGTTACTCAATGTTCCAACTGCTGGAAGTTCGGACATTCAAAAAGTCGGTGTACATTTAAAACAGTATGTCCCAAATGTGGCCAAAATCATGAAAATTGTGAAACCACACGTTACAGATGCATTAACTGTTCAGGAAAACACATGGCTTTATCAAAAAAATGCCCTTATTATTTGAAGGAAAAGAAATTGAGAGTTTTAATGTCTGATTTCAACTGTACATACCGTAAAGCTCTTGACCTATATGTGCCAGTGGAGCCCCCATTTCAAGAGGCGGACAGAGAGGATACAGGTGTTGGAAACGACGAACCTCAACAGTCCGAGCCTACTAGTTCGAAGAACTGCGATGGACCAACCCACAGTAAAGATTTTCCTACATATGCAGACAAGACTAAAAATAAAGCTTCATCAAACAATAAGTCAAAGCCCACAAAACACCAATCAACACCACACTCACGCACCCGGTATGAAGATACAAAATCTGCTGATATAGATATGGAGGGGACATATTTTAATCATTCATCATCAAAAGACAATAATGAGTCAAGAGAGAGATCTATTTATATCGGCGAATTATTTAAGAGACTGAAAGAAATCATATTCTTAAGAGAGGTTACATTGCAAACAAAAATTATAGCTGCATTAAAATGCTGCATTGAATGGACCATCATTTCTTTTGTAGATAATTTATCTGACTGGCCGATTTTGAAAATGTTGCTTGATTATTTACAAAACCAAAACGGTTAAAGGTAGAAGCAAAATGATCAAAGTGAACTTGATGCAATGGAATTGTCAGAGCCTTAAGCCTAAGTTAATTTTATTAGAAAATTTTCTTTGCCAAGAAAAGATCCACGTTGCTGTGCTATGCGAAACATGGTTAGAGCCTGATAGTGAATTAAAAATCAATAATTATAACATATACAGAAAAGATAGGTACGATTCATATGGAGGAGTTGCCGTGTTGACACACAAATCAATAAAATCACAGGTATTTAATTTTCAAAGCCATAATTCAGGGATAGAAATTATTTTAGTTAAGCTGTATAATTGTAATGACATTGAAAACATAATCTCTTTATATTGCCCACCGTCGGTCAACACTTGCCAGCTTGATTGGGAGCATATATTTACTGCTACAAATAAAAAAACCTTGTTACTTGGTGACTTTAACGGTCACCACACCAACTGGTCGAATAAAATAGATTCCAGAGGAAACCAAATCATGGACGCTTTAATGTCAGACAATAGTTTTGTAACGCTCAATAATGGGGATGTGACACGGATTAAATTGGTTAACGGGGTACTACAGCAATCTGCTCCTGATATCTCATTTGTGTCAGCGGATGTAGCTTTCAAGTTCAACTGGAAAGTGCTGAACGAAACCCTGGGAAGTGACCACTGTATTATTAAAATAGACACATATGTCAAAAAAGACTCAAAAATTTTGGCACGTAGGAATTTTAAGATCGTAGATTGGAGTTCTTATTCAGATTTACTCGAAACCTTATATTCTGATTTTACTTTTTCAAATGACCTGCAAAATGATTACAATACTTTTATAGACTACATGAACATGGCTGCAGATATTCATATTCCTTTTGTCAAAATCTGTAAAAACCCTAGTACCAACTTTTTGCCTAAACCCTACTGGAACCAAACGCTGTCAAAATGTTTGGCTGAACGTCGCCTTGCACTTGCACGTTTCCGCCGAAATCCAACGCCTGATAACCTAACTTCTTTACAGGAAAAGATCCGCGTTTCTCAGAACTCCATGCGTAAAGCCAGGTCACGATCTTGGCAGGGCATGTGCTCTTCTTTGGATGAGTCATCATCTCAAGGTGAGGTTTGGAACAAAATGAGATGGATAAAAGGTCACAAACCTCAACGTAACTATATCGACGAGGATAAAGCTCGTGAACTGTTAAAGAACCTAACGCCTGATTATGCTCCAACTCAAAAACAGTCTTTTACATCTAGGAACGAACATATAGGATCACAAGTTATTATTCACGAATTAGAGAAAAGCATTAAACCAAAAGATACCTCACCGGGATGCGATAACATATCGTATTCAATGATAAGAAATTTACCACAAAATGGCAAACAAGTGTTAATCGCGCTCTATAATTTGTTTTTAAATCATTCCTTTGTACCGCTCCAATGGCGAGAGATTAATATCATACCGATTCCAAAACCTGGTCGTGATCCCCAACAAATCTCGTCGTTGCGACCAATCTCGATGATATCATGTTTATGCAAGGTTTTCCATAACATTCTACTTAATAGATTAGAATGGTTTATTGAGAGAAACCATATCCTTTCTGAAAGTGTGACAGGTTTTAGAAAGTGTCACTCTACTCAACATAATTTGGCTACTTTAGTTTCCAGAATACAATTAGGACTTGCTAACAAACGAAGTACGGTTTGCGCTTTTATTGATATAGACAACGCGTATAATAACGTTGATATAAACTTTCTATTACATATTATGGACCAATTAGGAGTAGGCTCTAGAATATGCAAATATTTAGAAAACTTTCTTGGAGATAGGTATTTGACAATTCGGAGGGAAAACTTTGAAATTAAAAGAAGCACATGCCGTGGATTGGCACAAGGTGATCCTCTTTCACCATTGTTATTCAATATCGTAACTGCACATATATCTAAAGGCATAACCAATGTTTTTATCTCACAGTACGCCGATGATTTCGTCTTATATTCTTCTTGTGATTATATTTTGCAAACTGTTGAAAAAGTACAAGATGCGCTCCACCTACTATCAAAATTCCTCTTAGAAATAGGTCTAGATATTTCTACATCTAAAAGTAAAGTAATGATCTTTAAATCTAGTTACAGGCGAGATGATATTGATTTAAAACTTAACGGAACCTCACTAGAAATAGTAGACAACTTTAAATATTTAGGACTTTGGTTAGATCGATCCTTAAGATGGTCTAAACATCTAAATGAACTGAAGAACAGAGCTCTGAAATCGACGAATATTCTCAAAACACTGGCAGGTTCCCGATGGGGAATGCACCCGCGCCTCTTAAGACGCCTCTACACATCCATCGTCAGAAGTAAAATGGACTATGGGTGTTTCCTATATGACAACAGTGCTCAGACACATTTAAAAAAAATTGACACTATTCAAAATCAGTGTTTACGAATCATTGGAGGTTTTATTAAAAGCACAGCAGTCCATGTCATGGAGTCGGAACTTCATATTGAACCGTTGTCTTTCCGAAGGTATTACTTGGCGGGGAAATTTTGGCTGAAATGCAGGTCATTTGCAAATAGTGAAACCATAAACCTATTGGAAGAATTGGCTTGTACCCGTCAGAAAGTCTATTGGCAAATTAAGAAAAAACCTTTGTTAATAACAGTCCACGAAGCCCTCAAAGTAATCCCTACAAAACAAAGTATAGACTTAGAGATGTTTAAGTTAGACACATGGGTAAGCAACGTGGATCTATCTACGGCAATTCGACCTACTTTGAAAACTGTCAAGCAATCAAAAAAATCGTATAATACACAGAATCTTAGAAATATATGTAACGAGGTAATACGCAAAACCTTCTCGAATTATTATCACTTGTTTACTGATGGCTCGAAAGACCGTGAAGATGTTGGAGCAGCATTCTTTGATCCACAGAACACTAGCTTTATCAAACTTAAAATTGAAGCTAATATATCGATCATGCATGCAGAATTAATAGCCATTTTGGAAAGTCTATCTTATATAAACAATGTTAACTGTAAAGATTGCGTAATTTTCACGGACTCTAGGAGTGCGCTTCAACATCTTTATCGATGTACTAGCCCCGGTTTTAGAGGTATGCCCATAGCCTACGACATTATGAAAGCTATTTATAAACTTCTGTTGAACAATAGGAAAATAGTCCTACAATGGATACCTTCTCATGTTGGCATTCCTGAAAACGAGAAAGTCGATATGCTAGCAAAGGAAGCGACTGTCGATGGTATTCCTTTTAAATGCGTACCTATTCAGTCGGAACTTCTATATGTTGTAAAAACAATATGTTCGAAGGCATGGAGGGAGTATTTCGACGAACGATCAGTGACTAAAGGCATATGGTACAAAACAATACAACCAAGTTTGTGTCGCCAACCGTGGTTTATGAATGCCAACATGAGCAGGACAGAGGTTGTAATAGCACATAGGCTTCGATCCGGACACATTCCTCTAAACAGTTTCGCGGCGATGATGGGAAAGGCCCCATCACCTAATTGTCCGGAGTGCAACACAATTGAAGACGCGCTACACTTAATGGCGGAATGTGTCCGTAATGAAGCTGAAAGGTTGGATTTTTTTAATTACATAAATCCGCTTAACACAGGTGTGTGGAATAGCATTCTTGCCTTTCCAACATCCAGAAAGGCCAGAATGCTATATAAACTTGTACTAATAGGTTTAAGGCGTAGAATAAGTACATAAGCAAAATTAGAATAACTTTTTGTATTTTTTGATTTCACAGGGGTGACATGCTCATTATGTGACCAAACCCCTTAAAAAAAAAAAATAAAGATTAAAAAAAAAAAATCTAATTCTAATAAACCTCAACATTCTAGCAATAAAACTACAAACTCAGATAGTAACTATGTTCACGCAGTCAGTGCCCTTGAAAATAATAAACGACCTCGTTACTGTATTCGTTGTCGCACTGATACGCACAGCACTAGAGGGTGTACTGCTGACCGCAGTGAAATTTTCTGTTTCGGCTGTAGACGTAAAAATGTAAAATTCCCAGACTGCCCAGACTGCGCTAGAAATAATAAACGTCCTGATACAAAAAACTAGATTCAGAGAATTGTGTGGATACCAAATTTGATAAAAATGATTGGCAAAATTGGCTGGATACAGTAAACTTATATTTTAAAACCTATAGAATCCACACAATTCTCCATAAAAACTATAACTATGATAGTAGGCCTCACGCATCAGTGCAAGTTTGTGGTCACAACTTTTTAGGTCTTTTGGACTCAGGTTCTGGTGTTACGATCTTAGGTAACAGTATCCACTCCACTTTCGAAAGCCTTGGTCTACCTCTAATTAGGGAGAACTGCGTCGCTGTTATTACGGCCGGTGGACAACGTTTGCAAAGTCTCGGATACATTAACTTACCTATAGAATTCGAGGGACAATTTCACATTTTGCAAGCTTTTGTTGTTCCGGAGATAACACCTGACATAATTCTCGGCATTGACTTTTGGCGTAAGTTTCAACTTTGTCCAAAATACGTAAATAGTGTTCGTACGGTTAGCAGCGAAATTAATAATACTATACTTGGTACCTTTATACAACCTTACACTAATTTATCAGAGACTGAAAAACAGCTAGCTGATAATGTCATCAAACTTTATAATGACATTTCATTCGAACAGAAGGGTCTCGGTATTACCAATCTTACTACTCATAACATTGATACTGGAGACGCTGAACCGATTCGTCAACGGTACTACCGAATGTCACCCGATAAACAAAAAATCTTGATTGAGGAGTTAGATCAAATGCTTAAACTCGGAGTCGTAGAACCTTGCGAGAGCCCTTGGTCTTCTCCCGTTCTACTTACCCCAAAAAAGGATGGAAGACTCAGGTTTTGCTTAGACAGCCGAAAACTCAATGCTGTTACACGTAAAGATGCGTACAGATTACCTTACGTTTCGGAAATTTTAGATAACCTTAAAAACGCTAAGTACTTATCTAGCATCGACTTGTCTAAAGCTTTCTGGCAAATACCGATTACGGAGAAAGATCGCGATAAAACTGCTTTTTACATCCCCGGTCGTGGTACTTATCGATTTGTAACTATGCCTTTTGGGTTAACAAACGCGCCAGCAACTCAGCAACGATTAGTTGATCTTTTATTTTATGGTCCCGAATTCGAAAATTCTGTATTCGTTTTCGTGGATGACATTATAATAATTTCGTCAGACTTTGATACTCACATATCCTTATTAATAAAAGTATACAAAAAATTACAATCGGCTAATCTAACTATAAATTTGTCTAAATCTGTTTTCTTTCGCGATGAATTGAAATATCTTGGGTACGTTGTTAATTCTAAAGGTTTGCACGTCGATCCTGGAAAAGTCGAGGCTATTCTCAATTTCCCTACTCCTACTAGCAAGAAAGAGGTGAAAAGATTCATCGGAACAGCTTCTTGGTACCGAAGGTTTGTACCAAATTTTAGTACAATTGCAGGTCCTTTAAATCAATTAACATCCTGTGGTAAAAAGGCTAAACCTTTCGTTTGGACTAATGAAGCCGAGGAATCTTTTAACAAACTTAAAGAATGTTTAATCTCAGCTCCCATTTTATCTTGCCCGGACTATAATCTTCCGTTCGAGGTACATACTGACGCTAGCAACTTCGGGATTGGCGCTCTTCTAACTCAGACTATTGATAAGGTTGAACATCCTATAGCCTATATGAGTAGATCGCTAACAGCTAGTGAGCGTAATTACAGTGTGACTGAACGCGAGACACTTGCGGTTCTCGTAGCGCTGGAGCATTGGAGATGTTATCTTGACAACGGTCAACGATTTACTGTCCATACCGATCACTCGGCCCTTAAATGGTTTCTTAATTTGAATAACCCTACTGGCCGTCTCGCTCGCTGGGGTGTTAGACTCTCGTGTTTCAAATTTGAAATCAAACATCGCCGAGGAGTTGATAATATCATCCCAGATGCTCTTTCGCGTGCTTGCCCGGTATCATCCTTAACTACAACTCAAATTGCGGACCCGTGGTATCTTAATATTTTCAATGGTTGCCAAAATTCTCCCACATCTTTTCCAAACTTCATAGTTAAAAACAACCAGCTTTATCGTTACATGCAATCTAAATGCACTCTTAATAAGGAATTCGAATGGAAGGAAGTCGTACCAGAGGAGCGACGTCAGCAGATTCTGGCTGACTGTCATTCCGATCCTACTGCTGGTCATCTCGGAATTTTTAAAACTTATAAGCGTCTTTCACTTCGTTTCTATTGGCCAGGCATGTACGCAGACGTCGCTTACTTTGTTTCTCGTTGCGTTAAATGCCAAACTTATAAACAGTCTACACATGGTACTTTAGGAACTATGGGTAGACCGAAACAAGTCTCTCGCCCCTTCCAAATGATTTCGATTGATCTAATGGGCCCTCTTCCCATTACCAGGTCGCGTAATAGTTATATCCTTGTGGTAACATGCTGTTTTTCAAAATTTTGCTTGATTTTTCCAATAAAGAAGGCTACTGCGGAAATTGTAACAAAAATACTAGAAGATTCGGTAATATTAGTGCACGGCGTGCCACAAACTGTTCTGATAGATGATGCTAGTATTTTTTGCGGAAAAGTGGCGGATTCCTTCTTTAAAAAATATAGAATCCCCAAAATTTACTATACCCCTAAGTACACTCCTCAAGTCAACTTAGTCGAGCGGTATAATAAAACTATAATTACGTGTATCTCCATGTATGTTGACGATGATCATAGGTCATGGGACGTACTTATTCCCAAAATTCAATTCGCAATTAATAACTCAGTAAACGAGTCAACAGGATTTACTCCTTCATTTCTAGTTTACGGTCGCGAACTTGTTCCTTGTGGATCACACTACGTTGATAATGATCACGGCGATGAAATATTATTTTTGCCTCGCGAAATCTATGCGGAAAATATAGGTCATTTAGCTTCAATATTTGATACAGTTCAGTCTAGACTTTGGCAGGCTCACGTAAAAAATACCTCTCACTATAACCTTCGCCGAAAATTCGCAGAATTTAACGTAGGTGACGTAGTCATGAAGCGTGCTTACTTCTTAAGTAATAAGGAAAATCAATTTTCACGGAAATTGGCTCCTAAATTTATTAAGGCTAGAATAACAGGTAAAAAGTCTCCTTTAGTCTATGTTTTGCAAGACATGACTGGGAAAGACCTAGGTACCTGGCATATAAAAGACCTAAAACCAATAGGCAACTAACTAAAGTCAAGACTGGAATATATACTTAAATATATAAATAATATATAACTATACATTTTATTGTTATTACTTTCCCCTTATTTAACATCGTTTATGCTTAGTTTGTACAAGAGTTTTTGGTTTTTTATAATACCGTTAACTTTGTCGTGATAGGATGCGTCAGTATTTTGAATAAATACCTACGTACTGTTGCTTTTGTAGTTGCGTGAGGTATGAAAGATTATGAAAGGATAGGTTGAATGGATACTGTACTTACGTCTTCTTAGCAGTTTTAATTTAGTGGATTTTCTTTTGAGCAGAATAAAATCCTTTCGTTGGAGAGGGGGATATGTAACGTAGTAGGTTAATTCTACGAGTGAATACTTAAATAAAATCATCTGAGGAACGTTTTTTCGATCTGTCGTTTACCTAACATATTAAATTCAAAATTATTTTATAACTTGACGCTCGACCTTGAGTGTCCCAGGTGACGCTTGCGCGTTCCCTCTCCCCGCGCACCGCACCTAACCGGTTCTTTCGCAAATGCTTATGCTCGCGTCGAACTCCGCGGCGGGCGGCATTTTGGAATTTTTACACCTGAAAGCGGTAACCTGTGTCGCTTGCGGTACCGAATCGCCACGTTTTGCCGTTAGCATCCCTTAAGACGCTTATTCGACGTACGTATTCAACCCCGGAATATCGGGTAAGTGTTGCGTACATATTTATTGCTAATACTAGTTTTAAAACAAAGTGTAAACTCCGTTTGATTGTGACCGCACCGCCAACTTATGCTGTGTACGACCCGTAGTTAATTGCGTGGTCACAATTAAGCGTGAGGATGTGGATGGTGCCTTATTGCCTGGGCGCTGGTTCCAGGGTTCATAGTACGAGCTTCACACTTCCTGGCAACACAATTACGTTCCGCACGCCACTTCTGCGTGTCGTGGACGTCGTGTCACTCCTACCTGAAGCTGTGGGAACGTCCTTCCGTGCGCCGCGCCCTTTTCCGGCCTGCCTACCTACCTTGCTGAGCATCCGTCGCTTGAGGCCTGCCACAGCAACGACGACAGGGCAGTACATGGTCCACTGCGGATGAGCAAAATAATTGAAGGCCCCTAAAACCCATGGCCCTACTAACGTAAAGAATATACCACTTTAAATTTTCGATAACGTTTTGTTATTTTTCTACCTACAAGCCAAAACGTTACACGCTTCAACCTTCACCGCTCCGCTTAGAGCTACTTCCTGCACCGCTCGCTACTACCATCCCGGCTAGTCACCAGATCGCGACGGTCGACGTTCCTGTGCGCACTAGCACGGGCGTCACCTCGTCTGCGGGTCTGCGGGACAGCCGTCACTCCCCAGCGCTCAGCGGTCCCCAACACCTAGGCCACCTAACCAGGGGAGTACCTATATACACCACCACCTAGGTCAAGGCAGGATCTTGGTAACTCCACGGCCCTACAAATTTGTGTACCCACCTACTGAGCTAGCCGCGGTAATAAAGATCTGTACCGTTACCTTTGGTCGAAATAAATATTTTTGTTACCGTGGGCTATTTTTCTAATTTAACCCCAATCACACTTTTTTTTATCACCCCCCGGTACAATGGATACGGATTTTTTGGATAGGTATAGTTCAGAACCTGGAGGGTGACTATCCCGGAAAATCAAAGAGTTCCCGCGGGATTTTAAAAATTAAATCCACGCGGACGAAGTCGCGGGCATCAGCTAGTTCATTTGATAAAGGTGTTCTAAGTATCTAATACAGTTTGTGATTTTAGTGACCATTAATTGTTTTTCGAAAAATTTTCGACCTTCCTTAGGTTTTACATCCTACGGCAAAAGCATTTCCTTACTTTTTAGTAGTGCGTTAAATTTCCTACAATTTTAACTACACAAACATGTTTGTATGTTAATTCATTACCGAGGTAAGGGGGTTTCGAAAAAATAATCCAGCCGACCGCGACAGGTAGGAAAAAGGTCGGAAGTTAATAAAACTTTGGGATGTTGTTCAGGGATGGTTAATTAACATTTTCTCAAGTATTGGACCTCATTATAAAATAAAGTCCCCCGCCGTGTCTGTCTGTCTGTCTGTTCGCGATAAACTCAAACACTACTGAACGGATTTTCATGCAGTTTTCACTAATAGACAGGGTGATTCATGAGAAAGATTTAGGTGTATAATTTGTTTAGGTTTTGTGTAAATTGGTTTAAACATGACGATAATTGTTGAAAATGTCGGAAAAAATCAAGCCGCCTACTGGGAGGTTTCATCGAAAACGCTACCTAATCCCTTTGAGATATAATATGTAGGTATAACAAAACAATGTATGGCGGTGGTATATGGTGGGATAGGTAGGAAGTCTATACAGAAAAGTCCGCGATGGCATATTATATCTATCTTTTAAGGTTAGATTAGGTTACCATGCCCATTTTAACTTCTAAAAAAATGCGGTAATTGGAATCTATTTAGATGGTTGGGTAGTATTACGAGTATCAACTTAAATACGTTAGTTACCGTAGGCATGCATATTATGATACTCCTTTACATCATATAATTTTAATGAATATCTTAGGAGTTATCACAATTCGACGCAACAAGCTGATACGACCCCACAAAACAAGTAGGCATAATAATTAATTATTATATTTTCTGAATAAAAAATTTAAAAAAAAAAAAAAAAAATTATGCTCTACAACCCGTGCGAAGCCGGCGCGGGTCGCTAGTTGTTTATAAAAAACAGACAGTATAATTTGGTTTCATGTAAGGGTCATCAAAGTCACCTATCCAAGCAGTGCAATTTGACAGGGACGTGTTATCTTGACTCGTCGCTCCATCCTGTATATTGCGTAATCTATACCTAAGTACCTAGGCGTTAAGGTACATATCCAATTGACAATTTAATGACGAACCATGGCTGCCTCACCAGTTCCAGCGACCGCACCCGGTTAAGCCCCGTCTATCACTGTGTAGTGTGTACTATTTAAAGAAATCAGGAGCGTATATTTTAGTAATATTCAATGCATCGTGGGAGCGTGCGTGGGAGGATAAAGTTAAATCTCCTAACGATGTTTCAGCTTCAGGGTGTTGTTTTTATTGCGGTGCTCTGTGCGGTTAACGCTGCGGTCACCGTTAATATTTATAAAGACGGTAAGTCTATTATTCGGAGTCGTTTTTAACCCACTTCAAAAAAGGAGGAGATTCTCAATTCGTCAGATCTTTTTTTTATGTATGTTCACCGATTACTCGAAGACGCCTGAACCGATTTGGATAATTATTTTTTGTTTGAAAGGGTATACTTCCCAGGTGGTCCCATTTAAATTTTATTGAAATCGGTCGAGGAGTTTTTAAATAATCAACAATAAATTATATTTTGTAGTGGCGCGGGTGTTTGAAGTCGGTTTTAAAAGAATTTTTACATTTAATTAAATATAAACTTTATTTTTTACTATCGTTTGCCCCCGCAACTTTGTCCGCGTGGAATTAGGTTTTGGGGTGGAATTTTCAAAAACTGTGAAAAACGCATTTATTTATTTGTAATCGAAAGCTAAAATACCAAGTTTCATAGATATAACTTGAAAAATGACGGACTTTCATACAGACATTCGTCCCTTATTTATACTCTTTGGGGATGGAATTTTTAAAAACTGTGAAATACGTATTTCTATAATTTTAATTGAAAATCCAAATACCAAGTTTCAGGGACATAATTATGTTTTTAAATGTATTAAGCAGTGATAGCCTAGTGGTTAGGACTGTGGTCTCCTAATAGGGGGGGGGGGGTCGCAGGTTCGATCCCGGGTACGCAACTCTGACTTTTCGGAGTCATGTGCGTTTAAGCAATTAAATATCACTTGCTTCAACGGTGAAGGAAAACATTGTGAGGAAACCTACACAGAGTTCTCTATAATGGTCTCGAAGGTGTGTGAAGTCTGCCAATTCGCATTGGGCTAGCGTGGTGGACTATGGCCTATAACCCTTATCTGAGAGACCTGCGCTCAGTAGTGAGCCGTTAATGGGTTGCTAGTGATGTTTTTGTGTTTTATTTTAGGCTTAGAAACCGTAGAAGCAAAAGTTCACGAGGTAAAAAGCTGTGACGCCGCCTGGTGCGAGCGGACGTGTCGACTTTTAGGTTTCACATCCGGAATTTGTGCGGGCGACACTTGCAGGTGCTTCAATCACAAAGAAGATGGTAAACATTGAGCCTGTATCATCCTATCAGTCTTGCACCCTTGAGGCCACAAAACACGATGTTTTCCCATTGTGTCCAACGACTGTTAGCGACTTAGTGCCGATTTCGCCAACGTCGAGTGACGTTTAACCGAGGAATAAATTGGGCGTTCTGACAGTTTCTGTATTGAAAGTACTGTCAAAACATCAAATTTACGCTCGGATAAGACTTAATTTATAGATATAAACGTTGGGGAAATAGGCCCTTAATATGATCCGCCAAGCTAGTAGGAACTTTTCTATACATGCTTATTAAAGTCGGTATAGTCATTAAAAAATCTGTGCGGGCAAGCATCGGGTTGATCAACAGTCCTCTCTTCTCTCCAAATAAACATAAAGCTTATAATATTAGGACTGTGTATGACAAAGTGGATGCAACAGGTGGGGGTTGAACCGTCAAACTTTCTATTTTCAGTCCGCAATGGCAGTATCATCTTCACAGGTTTATATAAAAATCTTTACTTGAAAGTGTCCAGTTTATGAAATTAGTCAGAATATCGACTAATTTGTGAGTAACTCACGACCAACTCGATATTCTGACTAATTTCTTATTCGTATTAGTTTACAAATTGAGAAAAACCAAATTAAATTTGAAATTCGCAGGCAGACCCGTATAATCCACCTTGATAGTTTTCTTTCTGTTTTATTTTAGACTTAGAAATCGTAGAATTCAAAGTTCAAGAGGTAAAAAGCTGTGACGCCACCTGGTGCGAGCGGACGTGTCGACTTTTAGGTTTCACATCCGGAATTTGTGCGGGCGACACTTGCAGGTGCTGCAATCACAAAGAAGATGGTAAATATTGCGCCTGTACCTATCATCCTATCAGCCAGCACCCTTGAGGCCACAAAACACGACCTTTTGCCCATTGTGTCCAACGGCTGTTATAGTACTTTTATTTCACGAAGCGACGCGCGCTTTACTTGTGTAACCAAGTATACAACACGGTACGAATGTGTGCGTGAGGACGAGTAGACGGTATAGTTCTTGCAATTCACGAGGGTGACTGACTTATGGTTGTGTGTGTGTCGTATCTGTATAAGTGTGAGCGAGCGCAATACTCGCGCCTGCCCGCGAGCGAGCGCAATGCTCGCGCCTGTCCGCTCAATTCACGAGGGCGACTGACTTATGGGTGTGTGTGTCGTATCTGTATAAGTGTGAGCGAGCGCAATGCTCGCGCCTGCCCGCTCCCTTTGACAGGCACGCACACTTATGCAATGTGCATGTACACGAAGTAACCACAAGTAAAGCGCACTCGCCTTCGTGAATTGCAAAAACGCGCCTACGCACACATTCACAGCGTGTTTGTACACTTGGTTACCACAAGTAAAGCGCGCGTCGCTTCGTGAGATAAAAATACTATAGCTGTCGCTGTTAGTGTGACAATTTCCGACGAGAACCAGGTTTTGATGATTTCAAGTTCACTAAATCATACCATTTTATACATTGAGACCATAATAATATTATAAATGCAAAATTTGGTTTGTTGGTTTGTCCTTCAATCACGCCGCAACAAAGCTACGGATCGACTTGATTTTTGCATGGGTACAGTTGAGGACATGGAGAGTGACTACTACTACTACTAGACTACTAGTAGGTTACTTTTCTCCCGAAAAATCAAAGAGTTCCCGAGGGATTTTAAAAACTAAATCTACGCGGACGAAGCCGCTGGCATCAGCTAGTATTTTTATATGCTGACATTTCTGATGTTTGACTAAGACTGGTAATTTCGTTATTTACAGAACAAATTGAACAGAATGACATACCCAGTGTGGATGAAGATGTCAGAGGTAATGGGTTGAGTGGCTGTGACCCCAACGCGTGCGATCAGCAGTGTCGGCGGCTGAAGTTCGCGAGCGGGACGTGTATCAATGGTCGCTGTAAGTGTGACAACTTCCGACGAGAACCAGGTATTGATGATTTAAATTTCACTACATCATACGATTATACTAGATAAATATTGATTTGAGATATTTTTATGGCCATCCATAAACTACGTTACACAAATTTTATTGTTCTTTGACCCCGCACCCCGTCCTTGTCACAGGTGGTCACACTTGTGAAACCCGCTACCTCCTGGTGTGACGTCAGAAATGTTTCAATTTTATATTTCAGAAGTAATTAAATTTAAACAACAGTTTTTCCAAACCTTTTTTGCAATCGCCGCAATTTCAGTGCAATCGCCGAGCCTTATGAATATAGATCGAGTTACTAATATTTTTAAATTTTTGGTTTACATATTATATAAATTTCGCGTTTTAGTATTTTAGATTTTAATATGTGACGCCACATAGCTTTTTGTCCTTGTCCCTTGTCACACAATGTCACATTTTGTTGACCCCCTCCCCCCACCTCAACTTGTGACGTAATTTATGGATGGCCCCAAACTGACAATTCTGATGTTTTACTAAGACTGGTAATTTCGTCATTTATAGAACAAATTAAACAGAATGACATACCCAGTCTGGATGAAGATGTCAGAGGTAATTGGTTGAGTAGCTGTGACCCCAACGCGTGCGATCAGCTGTGTCGGCGGCTGAAGTTCGCGACTTGGGACGTGTATCAATGGTCGCTGTACGTGTGACAACTTCCGACGAGAACCAGGTATTGGTGATTTTAATTTTAATAAAACATAATCACTACATCACTGTCGCTACATATTATAAAACAAAGTTCCGCGCCGCGTCTGCCTGTCTGTTCGCGAGAAATACAAAAAATACTGAACGGATTTTCATGCAGTTTTCACTAATAGACAGGGTGATTCATGAGGAAGGTTTAGGTGTATAAATTTTTAAGGTTTTGTGTAAATTGGTTGAAAAATGAGGATAATTTTTGAAAAATCGGAAAAGTCAAGCCGCCTACTGGAAGCTTCTTCGAAAACGCTGCCTAATTTCCCTTTGAGATATAACAAAACAATGTATGGTGGGATGGGTTTATTTATACAGAAAAGTCCGCGATGGCATATATATCTCTCTTTAAGGATAGCTTACTATACCCATTTTAACTTTTAAAAAAATGGTCACGTACAATGCGGTAATTGGAAATCTATTTAGACGGATACAGTATTAATCATTATCAACTTAAATACGTTAGTAACCATAAGTATTTCATACATATTATGATTACCCTTGCGATGGTAGGCTAGAGGCTAGATGGAGCGATGACATCCGGAAAGTGGCCGGCATCGATTGGATGCGAAAGGCCGAGGATAGGCAACGTTGGCGCTACTTAAAAGAGGCCTATGTCCAACAGTGGATGCACTCTGGCTGATGATGATGATTACCCTTTACACCATAATTTAAATGAAAATAGGGATTATCGCAAGATAACAACGAACGTGCGCGAAAATAAATTCAAATGTAGAATAATATTATTATGCTCTAGTACCCGTGCGAAGCCGGGGTGGGTCCACTAGTATTAATATAAGAAACTGCATTAAAGGTACCTACTAGACAAGAAGCTTTCACTGTAATCAAATAGACTAAGACTTATTTATGGATTTTATTTTGCAGAGCTTGAAATTTTTTGGGATCAAGGTGTAAAGAACACCATTGGCAATTCAGTTGAGTCAAACTATGTTGATAAGGTCGTCACGATGGCCATAAAGGGTTGTGACCAGCTGGCTTGTATGATGGGTTGCCAGGAGCTGGGTTTTCCTGGAGGTTCATGCTTCTTGGGCAAGTGCCGCTGTAACAAAAGAGGTTAGTTTATGCTTTTTAAACAGTGCGGTTAGTCCGAGTTTTAAATTGTTTGCTCGTAATAGTAAACTATGACATTAGCATCAAAGTAAAATGAACCTTAATATCATCGATTTAAAGTCACAAATTCAATACAGAAGATTTTAATTGGGAGCGTTTTCGTTACGTAAGCGTATAAGAATACATACACGAAATTGAGCTCTAACTCAATACTAGAATATAATAGAATAGACATTTTTTTTATTCAAATTAACTTTTTTACAAGTGTTTTTGAATCGTCGATAAGTCTACCACTGATTCGGAATGCCCTTTCTGCCGAGAAGAACCAGCAAGAAACTCGGCGGTTGCTCTTTTCAAAACAAGTCTTCAATTCAATATATCCCCTTCCCTCCGGATATCTGAGGAGTTCAGACGTGCCAAGACAAACAGCGATATTTGATTTATTTGTTTATAAATAATATTTTAATAGTTTTAATACGAAATAAATAATAGGAGTGCATAAACCACTAGCCAATTCGCCGCATCGTTTCATAGACGTCAGCCACACACTGAGTGAGTCATACCACGTCATACCACTTTATGCATACAATTGCAACTTATATCCGCTAGCTGTGTGTATCATTGTATTATTACACGCCGATTCTGATTGGAGAAAGCAGGACGACACTATTTCTCATTACTACGCCCTGCAACCGGTTTCTTCAAGTGGCCCTCCTCGAGGGAATGCACCTACTACATCTCGTCGCTCACCTGAGATCGCTTCGGCCTATGAAAGAACCCCAAGTTTTCGCATTAAACGCAAGCGTCCGGAGGACTTAAGCGCTGAATTACATAGTTTCATGACAGAAATGAGAAATTTATTGTCAGATTTTAAGACGGAACAAGATACGAAATTTAATAAAATGTACACAAAAATGGAGGAAGTATTAAAACAAAATTCCGAACTGCGAACCTCAGTGGACTTTTTATCAAATACCTGCGACAGTCTTAAAACGCATATTGACGCACTAGAATCGGAAAGAAAAAACTCCCTCCAACAACTTCAGTCAATGTCAAACAAAATTGAATCTTATGAACGGCAAATAAGGTCTACGTGTTTGGAAATTAGAAACATACCTCAGACTAACTCCGAAACTAAGGAGAATTTAATCAACATTGTGATGAGCATCAGCAGAAAAATTAACGTTGACATGCAACCACACGAAATAAGAGACATTTTTCGTTTGAATTCTCGAGACCCTAACCGGAAATCAATATTGTTGATTTAACAAGTGTCCTCCTTAAAGAAAAAATTATTAAAATGTATAGAGCCCACCACAAGCGACAATCATTTGATACCGAGTTTCTAAAATTAGGGGGCGCTGTGAAACCAATTTTTATCTCCGAAAATTTGACGTCAAATATGAAAAAAGTTTTCTTTTTGGCCCGTGACTTTGCAAACACAAATGAGTATCGTTATTGCTGGATTTCGAACGGTAAAGTGTTCCTACGTAGGAGAGAGGGAGAGAGGTACATTCGTATAACTGACGAATCTGGACTTTTGAAACTTAAAGAAACGGCGTGACTATCGAACTCTAAATTATATAACTCAATGGCTGGGTTTAGTGTAATCAAGCCTGTTAATTGTTTTTTCTTGGCAGTATTTTATAATTTTGTTTTAATCTTAGAAAATTGTAATAATTTTTCAGCTATGTATATAAATCGTACTATTCCAAATAATTTAACACTACAGTACACATACATTCACTCACAATACTCAAACTACCCACAAACCACACAAATATGGAAACAATTTTGCGATGTTTTCTGTGTTTTACAGATTAACGATCGTTGTCTTAACTTTATACCTGTCGTAATTTATTTTATAATTATTCGTTTGAGTTCAATGACTTCTTACAATGTTTCTCATAATAAATGGAAATTTTTGGTTGTTATTACTAAACTATTTGAGGGTGATTTGTTGAGATTTGGACATGATTTTTACGCTATTAATGGATTTAATGGATGACATCAGCCTTATTATGAAGGATATAGAACAAGTAACCACTTCGAGATCCTTAGTGTGCTCCCCCGAAGACACTGTACTGCACGTAAATAAGCCGAACGAATTTTTCAAAGTTATGCATGTCAATATACGTAGTATAAACTGCAACTTTAATAGCCTTTTAGTCTTGTTACATAGAATTAAACACCGGCTAGATTTAATAGTGTTATCAGAATGTTGGCTTAGTAAGTCCCCATTTATTCCTCCTTTGGAAGGATTTATTGCCCACGCTTCATCGTATAACAACCAAAATGAAGGTATTGTTGTTTACATACGGTCTGAGATTAATTACACAATAGAATCTACTGATGTCACCGATGCTAACAGTTTAGTTGTAAAATTATCAAACTCTCTTGTTGTAATGGCAATTTACCGCTCTCCATCTCATAAAAACACTAAACCTTTTATTAATAGCCTGGACTCTATGATGAAGCTTTATAGTTCCTACAAAAATGCAATAATCGTTGGGGATTTAAATATCAACATTGCAACTGGTAATTGTGATTCATCTACTGATGACTACCTTAGTATGCTTGCTGCGCATGGAATGCTTCCCGCCCATAATTTACCCACTAGGCTCAACAACTGTCTAGACCATATAATGTTCAGATCCACAAATCCTGTGACCACTTTGGTCTTAGACTCCTACATTACTGATCATGCACCTATTATTTTTTATTGTGATACCAAAATTAGAGCCCAAATTTCTATTCGCAAATCTCTGAAATTAGATATCCTAGGTGTGGTTAACCATTTGGAAAAATCAGATTTTTCCCCGATTCATAGTTCTTCTGATCCTAACAAAGCAACTGATTTGCTTGTCACTACACTTATGGAAGCTATAAAAGTCAATAGTCACTTTGTGGTCATTCCCAATAAAAATAGAATTATTAAGCCGTGGATTACACCTGGCCTCCTCAGGTGCATTCGACATAGAGACAATTTGTACAGAAAGTCAAAAAAACAACAGGATAATTTAGTTCTTAAAGCTATTTTCATTCGCTACCGCAACTATTGTAATAATCTCCTTAAGAAAGTGAAACAAGAGTATGAGCGTTGTGAGTTTCAGAAGGCCAAAAATAACCCAAGAAAAACTTGGGACTTAATAAAGAAAGTCGCTAATCTCAAACAGAAAGAGTCTAGCTCTTCTGAGTTGCTAAATCTGTGCAGTCATCCAATTGATTCTGTTGATACAGTAAACAGCTTTTTCTCCAGTATAGGAATAAATCTTACACAGAGTATCATTGTACCACCTGAAGACTCACTAAATGATTTCTGTCCTCCCACTCGCAGTGGCTTGAATGCAATGTCTTTACTTACGGTTGAATCTATTGAAATTGAAGATGCAATCCGTAATCTTAAAGACAATTGTGCCGTTGGCTGGGACGGTATCCCCACTTCAGTTGTTAAAGCCGGTGCACACGTTATTATACCTATATTGCAACACATATTCAATTTATGCATTTCCCTAGGAATTTTTCCTCGTGCCTTTAAAAAGGCTGTTGTGCACCCTATTTATAAGAGTGGAGACAGAGGCAGTGTCACAAACTATAGACCGATTTCCGTACTCACAACTCTGTCAAAAATATTTGAAAAGATTCTTAACAAGAGACTTTTAAGTTACATCAATCATAACGATATATTATCAGAAAACCAATTTGGATTCCACAGTGAAAAATCAACGGAAGATGCAGTATTAAAACTTTCACAAATCATTCTAAAAAATATTGATAATAAATTAAAATCTGTTGCCATTTATCTTGACCTTTCTAAAGCATTTGACACTGTCTCTGTTCCCAAGTTGCTCAATAAGCTCGAGAAGATAGGTGTTAGAGGTTTGGCTTTTAATATTTTTGAAAGCTATTTAACTGATCGTACCCAGTGCGTAAAAATAGGTAACTTCCTAAGCAAAGAGGCCCCAATTAATTACGGTGTCCCACAGGGTAGTGTCCTTGGGCCTACCCTTTTTCTCATTTACATAAACGAGTTGTGTACCATAAACCTACCTAACTGTAAGATTATCATGTATGCGGATGATACAGTACTCCTTACCCATGGGAAAAACTGGCAAGAAGCGCAAAATCGCTCTGAATCTTCTTTAAGATCCGTGCTGATATGGCTAAAACTGAATTTGCTAACTCTTAACGTTGCAAAAACAAAATTTATTACTTTTGCTTCTTCTTCACCCTCACAAGCTCCACCCTCTTTTATCATACGAGCCCACTGTTGTCTCTATATCGATGCTTGTAACTGTCCACTCTTGGAGCGCTCACTAAGCACCAAATAACTAGGTGTAACTATGGACGGTGCTATGACGTGGAACCAACATATAGATTCATTGGTGTCTCGACTGAGGAAACTTATCTTTGTCTTTAAGCGACTGAGGAATGTGGTTGACTTGGCTTGCTTAAAGACAGTTTACTACTCCTTGGCTCAATCGATTCTGTCGTACTGCATTGCCTGTTGGGGTGGCTCAGGAAAAACGGCAATGCTGAGAATTGAAAGGGCGCAGAGATCAGTATTAAAGGTCATGTGCAATAAACCCATATTTTTTCCTACTGTCGATCTTTATGCATACACTAAGGTCTTAACAGTGAGACAATTGTTTATTTTGTGCACAATTCTACGTAAACACCTTGAGCTACCCTATGACCCAAAAATTTGCTCCAAACGCAGATCCTACATGGTATGTGCAATGGAATCGATTCGAACGGCAATCTCAAGGCGCCATTACCCGTTTTTAAGCTGTTTACTGTACAACAGAATCAATAAATCATTAAATATCTACCATTTAACAAGTAATTTATGTAAATCTAAATGTTTCAAATGGCTAAAATCACTCTCCTATGAAGAGACCGAAAGACTTTTATACACACTCAAATAGTACAATAATACTCAAACGCATTCACTCACTCACACACACATACACACACGAACGCACCCACACACACGCGCGCGCACACACACACACACACACTCACACAAACGCACACACACACATACACACACACACACACACACACACACACACACACTCACTCACACTTCCTGCATGCTGTAAATTTAATTTAATATTATATAAATGGATAAATTGAATCGTGTTAATATTTCCGTATATATAAATAATTAAGTCTCGGAGGTGGGCGTGACGACTGGAACGCAGTTTAAACTTTTCCAGTCGTCAACGTTCATAGATTTTAAGCACCTATGTAATCAAAGAAAGGAAATAAATAATTTCAATTTCAATTTCAATAGATACTATGCTATGTATGCAGTGTTTCCACAATGAGTTCCACAAAAGCATACCTAATTATAATTCAACACGTTAAGACGGGCAGACAGATACCCACTGTTTATGGTTTATTTTACTTTGATTTCAATGTCATAGTTTATTTTTAATGTTAAATATCAAATCCGTAGGTACAGAAAAGGATGATGAAATTTTATACCGGGAGCCGGTAACACTATAATTCCGTCATCCGGAATCGAAAACTCTTTATGGGAATTCGTCATCATCATCAGAAACCCATCAACGGCTCACTACTGAGCGCTGGTCTCCTCTCACAGAAGGGTTATAGGCCATAGTCCACCCCGCTGGCTCAATGCGAATTGGCAGACTTCACATACCTTTGAGAACATTTTGAAGGACTCTCAGGTGTGCAGGTTTCCTCATGATGTTTTCCTTCACCGTTGAAGATTGTGATATTTAATTTATTAAAGGCACTTAACTTATAAAAGCCAGAGGTGCGTGCCCGGGAGCGAACCCGCGACTCCCCAAATAAGAGACCGCAGTACTAGCCACTAGGCTATCACTGCTTCAATTTCGTGCATGATTAGGTACAAGATATTAAAGAGAGTATTAACTTTTAAGAGTTTCTAATGAGTTTTTAAAACAGGTAAAGAGGAAGAAAATAAACGATCGTTGAAAAACTGTAACTCAGTTACATGCAACATGATGTGTCTGCGATTGAAGTATCACGGGGGTTGGTGCCGATTTGATACATGCGAGTGTTTCTAAACACAAGTTATACTTTAGTAAGGTAAAACCTCTTATCTACCTATTGACGTGTATTTGAAATTACATAATTAATTATATTAAACTAGCTGATGCCCGCGACTTCCGTCCGCGTGGATTTAGTTTTTAAAATCACGCGGGAACTCTTTGATTTTCCGGGATGCCTATGTAACCCTTCAGGTTCTGAACTATATCTATTCGAAAAAATCGGCCAAGTGCGAGTCGGGCCTCGGTCTTTTAGGGTTCCGTTAAAAAAAAATTAAATAAAAATATTTCCATGTACCCATGGAAATATTTTAATTTAATTTATTTAATTTAATTTAATTTTTATTATTTGTTTTTATAGCGGCAATAGAAATACATAATATGTGAAAATTTCATCTGTCTATCTATTACGGTTTACGAGATACAGCCCGCTGACAGACGGACGGACGGACAGCGGAGGCTTAGTAATAGGGTCCCGTTGGTACCCTTTGGGTACGGAACCCTAAAAATTACGTCATACGCAAACCAACAAACAAACACACTTTCGCATTTATAATTATGTATTAGTAAGGAAGAATTAATACTATACGATAATATAAAGGCGAACTAATTACCTATATTTTAGAACACAAATGACTATCACATTTGACTTAAATATGATAGATAATAATTATATTCCCTCAGGGACTTTTTGTACAGAATAATGAGTACTTTAATCATGTAGTAGCTTTGAGTAATAATTTATTACTCAAAGTGTAGTAGGTACATAATTTTTATGTATCATCAATAGTTTTCTCAGCGCACGCCAAAATAGAATGAATTTTATAGGCTAAATTTCGCTACTTTGGGTTACATTATTGCAATTTTCTTAATGATCTCTAATTTTTTGAAAATTAATTATAGCTTATACTTCCTGATAATTAAGCTTTCTAATGGTGAAAAAAATTATTAAAAAAGGTCCAGTAGTTTCAGAGCCTATTCGGTACAAACAAACAAAAAGATCCTTCCTCTTTATTATTAGTACCTATAGATTAAATTATGAATGCGAAAGTGTCTCTGCTTGATTTTTTGTTACCTTTTCACGGCCTATCTGCTGAACCGACGTTTGGTCCAGAGTTGGCTTGCATCCCGCAGGCGGTCATAGATAGGATAGTTTTTATCACTAGATCAACTAGTAGCAGACCGAAGTATTAAGCGGCGTAAATTTAAAATTTTTAATATTCCGCGTTTTCGCTCTCGTTTTGCACAAAGTTTCCAATGCTATTTAGGTAAGACGTTATATAACAAACTAAATAAAACACTTTCAATATATGAAATGAATAGATTTAATTGTAAAAATACTGTCACTCAATTCTTACAAAGTCTTAGTTATGATGAGACAGAAAACATAATAAAATATATAAATTGAACTTTAAAAGAAACATAATTCTATTTTTTATATTTAACCTAAGATATATATTTTCTACATATTACAAAAACAATCTAGCACACACACACACACACCCACACACTCACATACACTACAACTTACTTAAGCTCACGTTATTTTTCATATGGGCACCCTTGTAAACCTTACTGTATTGAAATATTGTGTAGTAGTTTCTAATGGAGGTAAGGCCACTGCTGCCTAAAGCACAGGGCAACCTAAATTAGGCAGCTAGACCGACCATAATTTGTTTGCTCATTAAGTCATACTTATTGTAAACTTTTTGGAAAATAAATAAACTATTCTTATTATTATTATTATTTACATTTATTTCATTTATATCATATAATTTACATTTTTAAATATTTGATTATAAAAAAAAAACATTTAAAAATATAAAAAATAGCGGTCCACCGGCCTCGGGAACAGGGTCCAAGCAACCGGCGGTCAGGGCCCCAGAGAGAGGAACCTCCTGACTATGCGAGCCGTGTCCAGGAGAACAGCCTTCTGGATCTGGCCCTTGACCCAGCTACCCAACGAGAGCCTCGAAAGATGTTGGTCGAGGATCTTGGCTATAAGACCATTAGCGGTGACGACTATCGGTACAATGATTGCTGAGTCTACATTCCACATGGCGACAACCTCGTGCGCCAAGTCGAGATACTTGGTGAGTTTCTCTTTCTCGGCTTTCACGAGGTTCTCGTCATGCGGGACAGCAACATCAACAATCATTGCACGGCGCTCTGATCGATCTATCACCACTATGTCAGGCTTATTGGCTACAATAGTCCTGTCTGTAATGATAGATCGATCCCAGTACAGTGTGATATGACCATTTTCAAGAACTGGGTCGGGCACATACTTGTAGTACGGTACCTCCGATTCCACAAGATTGTATTTCAAGGCAAGTTGCTGGTGGATAATCCTGGCCACTTGGTTATGTCTGTGTAAGTATTCGCCGTTAGCCAGATGAGAACAACCAGAGACAATGTGACGGATAGTTTCTCCAGGACGGCGACATGCCCGACATACGTCTACCGTTCCATCCTTCACAATGTATTTTCTGTAATTGTTTGTCATCATGACCTCGTCCATAATTGCACATACAAACCCTTCGGTTTCCCCAAAGAGGTCACCAAAGCGCAGCCAGGCCACGGACGCTTCAAAGTCAACATCAGGCCCGTGGAGGGCCCGATAAAAGCGTCCGTGAAGCTCCTTACCTTGCCATACAACCCTGCGGTCATTGGTACTGAGCACCACAGGTATGCGCCAGTTCTCGTTAGTCAAGGAGAACGGCGTCAGACCCCTGTCCACTGCGACCACATCGCGGTGCATCTCCGTCTTGGCGTGGAGAAAGTACTCCCTGAGACTGCACACCTCGCGGTTGTGGAGGGTTTTGGCATTCAAAAGGCCTCTTCCCCCACACTTCCGCGGAATGTACAGCCTCATCACCGAGGAGCGCGGGTGATGCATCCGATATGCGGTCAGCAGCGCACGAACTTGTCTGTCCAGGGCGTCAAGCTCAGTCTGAGTCCACCTGATTATGCCGAAGGAATACATCAAGACCGGCATGACCCAACCGTTGAAGGCGCGCACCTTATTGCCGCCCGACAAAAGGCTTTTCAGCACTTTCTTCAGACGGCCAAGGAAACGCTCCCTCACCGACTGCCTCATGTCGGCCTCTCTGATACCTAACGCCTCCGCCATGCCCAAGTATTTGTAGGTTTCAGTTGGGGAGAGCAATCTGAGGTATATGGAATCCGAGTGCTCAACCCCCTCAGATTCCACAATCCTCTCTCGCTTTACATGCATGACCGCACATTTGTCCACACCAAATTCCATCCTAATGGAATCACTAAAGGCTTTAGTTACCTTTAGTAACTCTAGTAGATGTGATTTGTTGGGGGCAATGAGTTTTAGGTCATCCATGTAAAGGAGGTGTGATATAACCTGACCACCTCTCCTCAACCGGTAACCTAGCCCTGAATTCTCCAAGAGAGTACTCAGAGGATTCAGAGCCAGGCAAAACCACAAAGGACTCAAACTATCGCCCTGGAATATGCCTCGCTCAATCCTTATAGGTTATTATTATTATTATTATATTATCCTGGAAAATCAAACATCACAGAAATAAAAACTAAATCCACGTGGACAAAGCCGCGGGCATCGTCGGGTCTATTATAATGAAGAAAAATAGGCAGTTAAAATATCTTATGTACTAATATTATAAGTCTGACAATGCGCATTTTGCCAGCGTGGTAGACTATGGCATATTTCCCTACTCTGACTGACTTGCGCTCAGTAGTGACTAGTGATCCGTTGATGAGTTGGTGATGGTGAATAATATGAATGCGAAAGTATATTTGTTTGTTTGTTTGTTTGTTTGTTTGTTTGTCCTCCAATCACGCTGCAACAGAGCGACGAATCGACGTGATTTTTTACAAGGATATAAGTTGAAGCATATAACCTGAGGAAGTGGAGGAATTCGTGGGCAACAGCTAGTATAGGAAACTGTAATACAATCAAAGTGTCTAGGGATCAAGTACATTTTTTAACTATAAAAAAATATCCAATTAATATTAACAAAATCTAGTCAGATTCCAGACTAAGTTAGCTTCTTTCTTTAATGTCTATGTTTGTTAATAACATAATATCCTTATATTTTGTAAACATTAAGAAAAATTGCAATTATTGGTAATTGTGGGAAATTAACCTAACTTAATGTCGTCAATTAAATGGCAAAAAAGGGGATTTTTTTAAAAATTTTATTGTAAAGATAAATAAATTCTGTGTGTGTGTGTTTCCACCATTGACATGAATCAACAATCACAGCGATTCAGCATGTTTAAAATCAGTTCATCAAAAAGTCGCTCTTCGCAACACATAGAGCGACATCATAAGCCGCCAAAAACTGGTGTGTGAAGTGTGCCAATTCGCCCTCACTGGCCCCACTATGGCCAGAACCATTCTCATTCGAGAGAACAGCTATGTCTAGTTGTGGGCCAGCGTTAGGTTGATATGATTAAATGAATGAATGCAAAAACTATTATTTTATTTATTTAATGGAAAATCAACAGGTTACAAATTACAATAAATCATTAATAAACTAAACAAATTGAAAAACATATTTTGCTGTATCGTAGACCCACTTAGATTAGAGACTGTTGGATGAAGAAAAATCGGCCAAGTGCGAGTCGGGCCTCTCTCTTTTAGGGTTCCGTACATATGACAATCTTTTTTAAAATAAGATACATATTTAGATAGCTTAGTTCTTAGAAAGTAGGCACTAAATTATCATATGGGGAAAAAATGCTCGTTTGTTTTAGTCACAACTTACAAACCGCATTATAAATCGGTGTTTTCAGTATATGTTGTTTAAATACACATACCTAAGTAATATACTAAAATTTCAAATTCCTAACTAGTTTAGTTTTTGAGATAGACCCCCTAAAAAAATTTGTCTAAAACCGACAACTTTGACGGCCCCCCATTTCTTCATTTTTGTAGCTAAAAATAAAAAAATACACATTTGAACTCCACTTAATGAGCTCTAGACAATGACATCCCACATGCCAGATTAAAAGAATAAATTTTATTTCGACTCCTTTTCCATGTATGGGAGCCCCCTTTATTTTTAATTTATTTTAATTTTTATTATTTGTTGTTATAGCGGCAACAGAAATACACAATGTGTGAAAATTTCAACTGTCTATTACGGTGTACGAGATACAGTCCGCTGACAGACGGACGGACAGCGGAGGCTTAGTAATAGGGTCCTAGTAGTACGGAACTAGCTTTTTAGTACGGAACCCTAAAAAACACACAATTTAGAACAAAATAAAAATAACATCCAAAACTTAATCTTCTAATATATAAAATTCTCGTGTCACAATGTTAGTTACCTTACTCCTCCGAAACGGCTGGACCGATTTTTATGAAATTTTGTGTGCATACTGGGTAGGTCTGACAATCGGCCAACATCTATTTTTCATAGCCCTAAATGATAAGGGTGACTAAACACTAAATATTTTTGCTGGCGGTACGAAGTTCGCAGGGTCAGCTAGTTATAAATAAAATTATAAAAAAAAAATAATATCGTAATTATGGTTCTTTTCAGTTAAAGCAAATAAAAGTTTGAGGTCGCTGCAATCTTGTAACAATGTGAACTGCTATTTTATGTGCCGTAGATGGGGCTATATCGGCGGCTCCTGCAGAGGTGATCTTTGCTTGTGTGTATAAACCATGCGTTATATTTGAAACACTTCTTATTTAATGATTTGTATTATTTTCAAGTTTTATCATAGGTAATTAAATACCTCCCTAAATCTAAGTGCGAAAAATATTTTAGGGAATATTTCACCGCTGCTTGCCATTACAAAATGAGATTCTCATCTTTAAACAGGAGTGTAGACTAGCTTGGCAAGAGATACTTTGATCAGAGATTGCGTCTTAAAGGCATCTAGTACAAGACAATAGTGTGTCAGCTTCCTCGTTGTCCATGGTTTGAAGGGTCAAACATAAAAAGGCCCGATATTGTTTAACTTTGACGACCTCGTTCTGGACACATTCCGCCAAACAAGTTTAAATATATCATGAGATCGCCAACAGAAAATTGAACCCAATGTGGGAATCAGGGTTTGACGATGTGTATCATATCTAGATGGAATGTGCAGAGGACGAAGCGTAGCGACCGCGCTTCCTTAAACACAGTCCCACTCTCAAAAGAGGAACGATCACTCATTAAATTTCATTGTAAATTATAATATTATATAATATTTTTGTACTATATGCTGGTGAACTTTTTTGTACTATATGCTGGTGAACTTAACTTAATGTCACATTATCAGCATTGATAAAACCACTCTTAAAATAAAGAAAAAATAATATTTCACCGCGGTTAATTGCTTCAGTATTGCGTTTCTAGGAGTATTTATTCTAAGTATACAACAAACTTCAATGAACCGTTTCTTTACATTCAGGATACCAAATATTATCGCCAAATACCTACCAAATATTATTATAATCATTTCATTTATTATCAGAATTTAATTTTGCTTTGCACTTATCATAGCATTGATTTTATTATTATCATTTCAATAACCCCGCGACGTATTATTCACTCGTACCTAGATAACAAAATATTATAATTAATTGCAATATTAGATTACAGATTTAGATTTAAGATTTTTATGTTGCTAAATAAATACGATATTAAACCAATTAAAACAGTTCTGACTTTTTATTTATATAGTACCAATACTTGTAGGTCTGAAGGTCTGCCCAAGTAATCAATGATTAAAAAACTGATTTGATATAAGGTCCTGATTCAATGAAATTCAAATTATGTCTAGGGGTCAACGCAAAATGTTTTCATTGCAATTTCTTGAAGCTTCTACTCTGGAGGACTAGGTTTAACTAGAGAGAACTCTATTTCTAACTCAACTTCTGACGAAAGAAAGTTTGAATAAATCCAACTCATACTTCATACTTAATATTATAAATGCGAAAGTGTGTTTGTTTGTTGGTTTGTCCTTCAATCACGTCGCAACAGAGCTACGAATCGACGTGATTTTTTACATGGGAATAGTTGAGGACCTGGACAGTGACAGAGGGTCCGTTTTATCCCGGAAAATCAAAGAGTTCCCGAGGGTTCCACGCGGACTAAGTCGCGGGCATCAGCTAGTTATGTATAAATTATTGATCCATCGATCAGTTCAAGAGGCTTGTTAAGAGTGGGTGTGCGCTCGTTAACAGTAAACAGATTTGATTTTTACAGTAGTAGATCAAGTTTCAAGTATCCGAAAAAAAACACGCAAGAATTACAACATACTGCCAAGGGACGTGTTTGGGCAAAAACATAAAATGATGAAATTTGTTCGATAATAAAAAATCGCGAAGTTAGGTCTAATTTTTAGCCAATATTCATTTATTTTCAATGTGTTGCATATTACAGAGCCAAAATTTTTACATTAAATTCCGATTGATATTATCAAGAAATGAAAAGAAAGAAAGTGAATTGAAAAGAAAATGAATATTTTACGAGTTACAAAGTATTTGGCGCTTACTACACTCCTATTCCGCGCAAAACGCTTTCTTTTGTCGCGCCTCACATGAGGTTGTGGCTATGTTTTATCTCATCGCGAAATCTGATTTTTTTTTGGGGTTACACGCGCTCTTAATGTACCGACAGAAATTCAGAAAATTAAGAGTTCGGGGGAAGACGTGCGCATTCTGTGGTACTGCGTAGGTGACGTATCATCATCATCATCATTAGCAACCCATCAACAGCTCACTACTGAGCGCAGGACTCCTCTCAGAGAAGGGTTATAGGCCATAGTCCACCATGCTGGCCCAATGCGAATTGGCGGACTTCACACACCTTCAAGAACATTATGAAGAACTCTCAGGTGTGCAGGTTTCCTCACGATGTTTTCCTTCAACGTTGAATATTTAATTGCTTAAACGCACTTGACTCCGAAAAGTCAGAGGTGCTTACCCGGGATCGAACCTGCGACCCCCCGAATAGGAGACCACAGTCCTAACCACTGGGCTATCACTGCTTAAACGTAACGTAACGTAACTTAAATAGGTAACGTATGTTAGGTACTTACTACCTAGGCTACGTGACTCACATCCTGTTGGGAGTAAGTTTTAATTAGCGGCCCGAACTCAAACCTTCTACAACTTAGTTAATTAACTAACTAAGAAGCAACCGGCGTGAGTGGAGGAGTTATTGTTATTATCTAGAAAGCGTTTTGATCTTGATCTGAATAGACAAAAGCAGGATTTCAGCAAGGCGTGCAGCATCACCTGGTCCAACCACATTTCTGATCAAATGGTCATTATCTTTGCTGGATTGGAGTCGATAGCTTCCTTCACGCTGCGTCCAGACGTGTCGGTCGTACGGTAGGGTTGTCAATTTTTCTATATAAGAAATTATAAGTATAGAGAAATCAGAAATGAGAGGATCCATAGAAGAACCGAACTTACCCACATAGCTTAGCGAGTTGCGAAGCTCTAAGACCGAGGCCTGAAATCTATGCTAGGACCTTTGTCCAACTGTGGACGTCTATTGGTTGCTAAGGAAAAAGAAGAAGGTCAGAGTAGGAAAATAAATAGTACCTATATGGAAAAATGGACACATTTTTCTTTTTGCTTCAGGCCTTGGTGCAAGTACCAAGCAAGAGGACTCAAACGTACGTTTATGATTTTTACGATGTACAGTATGAAATGTTTTGAACAGTATTTTGTATACCGACTTTTTAGGGTTTTGTACTCAAATGATGCCAACGGGACCCTATTACTAATTCGGTCGTAGCTACTAAATCTTACGGTAGTTAGGATCTGTTTATGGTACTAGCTCACTTACGCGCGTTTGGTGTGTCATCTTACAATGGCGTTTCAATTTGCCACGCTGCCGCCTTGCTTTTTGTCCCTCTACAAACAATTTCGAATCGCCCAGTATTCAATCTTAAACTGGGCTATCAATAATTTCAATGAGAATTCGTCGAGGTAATGATGCGAAAGCTATGTGGAATATTCCATATCAGTTGAACGATCGCGAATTGGATGGGAAATATTGGAATGCCGACGCCGCGGCATTCGCTCACTAGTTCATATTATAGCGGCCTTAATTACACCAGCCTTCCTCAGCCCTCACCTGCCCTCATTCCCGAACGTGACTCATTACACTGGATATCTTGAATTGAATATATCTAAATATATCAAAGGAAGAAGTGACTGATTGACTGACTGATGGTTCTTCTCGGCAGGAAGGGCATTCCGAACCAGTGGTAGACTCATCGACGATTCGACGAAGTATATGTATAGTTTATTTGTATAAAAAACATTTCTACAGATTTTTTTTGTTGCGAGTTCCTAGTTTGAATCCCGAGCCAGCGAAGGATTCTAATTTGTAATCACGAGCTTAGCGAGTGATTCTTATTTAGAATCCTGAGTGTAGTGAGGGATTCAAAGGCAAAAGAAACAAAAAATTAAGTGGCACTCGGGGACTGCCGCGGTAAAGCTATTGCATAGCATTTTCCATCAACTTGTGCAATTATAATATTTATGCAATATTTTTTTTCGCATAATAAAAATTATGCAAAAAAAAATTAAAAACAAACAAACAAGAAAAGCGAACTGTCACTACTTCGCGAGTGAGATTCGAACCTGCGACATCAGCGCTCGAAAGCGGTCGCTCGCCCACTGCGCCAAATAGAGCTACTTGAGAAACCTCTAAAATGTTGAACGGTTACTGAACGACGGTGTTAGGTTTTTTTTCGTTACGGAATTTCTTGATTCGGTCGCCGCGCTCAAACTGTTTGTGCTAGTTCAAAGCCCGCGATAAAAGCTATGCAATAGCTTAAAAAACTTTGCTATCGTGTGATATATACAACTTTCACCTCAATAGCGAAAAATACAAGATGTAAGAAAACTGGAAAAAAAACTAATTGTTGAAACTTGAAACTAAAAACATTAGAACAAAAAACTATTGAACTATTTATTGAAACACTAAGAAATTTTTACATTCATATATATTACGTATTTAATTAGGATAAAACAGTTTCTGAGCAGCTCTTCACACCTTCAGCAAGTCTCCAATCGTTAAATAATTCATAGGCTTTCAAATATTTTTCACGCAACTTTTCCGGAAGAAACTTTAATTCAGCGTTAGACACTGGTGTTGAATTATCCCTAGAATCACTCATTTTGTTACTTTAAAACTTTTATAACAATTATCTTAAAAGTAGGTACTTTATTATTAAGATAATAGACAATTTTTCTTTTGTTTTCCCGCCATGTTTTATTCCTTTTTTTGTCTGCGTTCGGAATGGTCTCATTCATAAAAAAATAAGCTAGTAAATTATTAATTTTAATTCTTCTTAAATCTTTTACGTTTCATGTTGTTGTACAATGTGTTTCTAAAACACATTTTGACAAAAACTCAATAGTTTAAATAATAAAATAGAAAATTTTGACGAAATAAAATGTACCTGTACAATATTTTATACAAAATTTCCGAACTTTTTTTGAGACGATGAATTGAAGAAATGACAATCCAAAGTGTTCTAAATTCAAAACACTTTTTTGGGTTCCGTACCCAAAGGGTACCAACGGGACCCTATTACTAAGCCTACGCTGTCCGTCCGTCCGTCCGTCCGTCCGTCCGTCTGTCAGCGGGCTGTATCTCGTAAACCGTAATAGATAGACAGATGAAATTTTCACATATTATGTATTTCTATTGCCGCTATAACAACAAATAATAAAAATTAAATTAAATTAAAAAAATTAAATTAAAATATTTCCATGGGTACATGGAAATATTTTTATTTAATTTTTTTTAACGGAACCCTAAAAGAGCGAGGCCCGACTCGCACTTGGCCGATTTTTCTCACTGAGTGAGCAAAAACGACTTTTGCTCACTGGTTTTAGGCAGCAAAGGCGCCCTCTTTGAGCTAGAGAGGTGAAAAGTATTTTGGTTACCAACATATAATTGAGCTTTTAATGCGACCGAGCGTAGCTAAAGACAAGAATAGAACCTGAGCAAGTTTATGAACACGTTTCATTACTGCACAGTTTTTCAAATGAATTTTTATTTGATCAGAACTAGATTTTTGAAGGGGCTTTCTATTAGGTAGATAGAAATATTGATTTTTGAAACAAACTGTATGATTAGTAAATGACCGAGACCGAGTGTTTAATAAACAATGATTTCTTCACGATAAAAACAAAAAGACTTTTTTTTTAGAAAATATAATTATTAGTTTTTGATCACACACTCCTTAATTCAAGCCCGGACCACACAAAATTTAGATAAAAACAAAAACATTTTTTTTAGAAAATAGAATTATTGGTTTTTGACCACACACTCGTCAATTCAAGCCCGGACCACACAACATTTAGAGTCTATTTCAGTATCATCATCATCATCATCATCATCATCATTAGCAACCCATCAACGGCTCACTACTGAGCGAGGTCTCCTCTCAGAGAAGGGTTATAGGCCATAGTCCACCACGCTGGCAAAATGCGAATTGGCGGACTTCACACACCTTCGAGAACTATGATGAAGTCTCAGGTGTGCAGGTTTCCTCACGATGTTTTCCTTCACCGTTGAAGCAAGTGATATTTAATTGCTTAAACGCACTTGACTCCGAAAAGTCAGAGGTGAGTACCCGGGATCAAACCTGCGACTCCCCGAATAGGAGACCACAGTCCTAACCACTAGGCTATCACTGCTTCAAGTAAACATTCAGGATCATCAAGTAAACTTTAACCAACGAATGTTTCAACAGATTTTATATATAAAAACTCAGGACATCTAATTCTCAGTCAAATTTTGACTCAGGGGGTATAACAATTAATGTTATAGTCTAAGATCCCGAAGAGAGGTCGTCCTTCACCCATCTGTTTACCAGATGAAAAGCATTTTAGTATCGAATATTATCTATAAAAAAAACAAATCTCAATTGTATTGCCTATTAAAATATGGTCAAGGCTATTTATTACTCGCGATGGATGATGAGACAGGCACGTATTAGTAGGTACTCCAGAATAAGCTACTTATCGAAATCTAATCAATTTCTCCCGTCAAGTTACATCATTCAATTAATAAAAGAATCGCTACCGAGTTGGACAGTTTGGCAGTTGTTGGAGCCTGTAATGATGGCTCACAGTAAATTTCACCCGCTTTATTGACTGTCATATAAATCTCGTGAAATTGTTGAATTTCTTAAATAAATGCCTTATCTAAGCGCTTAACTATAGAAAAGAAATATTTTCTTCTTCTTCTTTGTCAAGCAATAGACGTCCTCTGCTGGACAAAGGTCTCTTTCATGTACTTCCACAGGTCTCGATCTTGCGCCGCCTGAATCCAGCGGCTCCCTGCCACTCGATATTTTCTATCGATTGTAAAAATTAAGAACCATGTAGCTTTAGTTTTGAGAAAACCAAATAATGAATTATTATCAGCATTAATTTACTGTATTGCAAAATTAAACTTTGAAAACTTAAGGTTCTTAAGATCGCGTTACAATGACTGAAAAGTAGTGTATAATTTATTTTGTCATAAGAAATTATTATCTGAAATCTTTTTTCCGGACTGCTTAACTGGTTGCAATGGCATTATATGTAAAGTTGGCTTTCGCTAACTTTCTCTTTTTACAGCTTTTGCAAGAGATTTTCCTGTTCAATGAATAAGATAACGTGCCAACGCCAGAGGATAAAAAGATTATTTTACTTGAAAATAACTTTTGTACCCAAGAGACATACGGACCAAAATATAATTTATTTTTCAAAACTAGTTCATTAACAATCTTTGATATCATCATCTTCATCATCAACCCATTAACGGCTCACTACTGAGCGCAGGTCTCCTCTCAGAGAAGGGTTATAGGCCATAGTCCACGACGCTGGCCCAATGCTAATTGGTGGACTTCACACACCTTCGAGAGCATTGTGAAGAACTCTCAGGTGTGCAGGTTTCCTCACGATGTTTTCCTTCACCGTTGTAGCAAGTGATATTTAATTGCTTAAACGCACTTGACATCGAGAAGTCAGAGGTACCGGGCGTACCGGTACTGGCGAGGCGTACCCGCGATCGAACCTGCGACACCCTGAATAGGAGACCACAGTCCAAACCACTAGGCTATCACTGCTTTGATATACTTATTATGAATTTTTTCTCAGCGTCTATCTGTTTAGTCAACATGTAACGAGTCGGGAATGATTTTAATGTACCCTCATAATCAACTTCATCATTAACAACCTATCAAAGGCTCACTACTGGGTCGCCAGGTTGCGCAGGTCTCCTCTCAGTGAAGGGTTTTAGACCATAGTCCACCACGCTGGCCCAATGCAAATTGGCAGACTTCACACACCTTTGAGAACATTATGAATAACTCTCAGGTGTGCAGGTTTCCTTACCATGTTTTCCTTCACCGTTGAAACATGTGATTCTCAATTGCATAAACGCACATAACTCCGAAAAGTCAAGGGTGTGTCCCCAGAATATAATCTGCGAACACCCGAATAGGACCATCAGTCCTAACCACTAGGCTATAACTGCTCCTATATACTGATATTCATAATATAAAACATAAACAGAATTTCTCTTTTACTTGCATCGTAGGTCTTTATCTACGATGCTAAAAATATAAATACTCTGGATACTCTGAAAAATAACTCTGGAGCAAGTGCGATCTGAGGTCTGAGGACCAAAAAGATGTGTCGACACGGGTCTAGTAGTGGCTAGGAGTCCCGTGACGTCATCTGGGTTCGGACACGAAAGTTAATGATTTCCGTCGATATGAAAATCTAAAGTTCACTCGTTCCAAAATTTGGCTTGGACAAAAGACAGGTACTTACGGCGTTACCGGAGAGATGTCCAAACTCGGTGACTGACTGACTTTTCAGGCGTATTTTCAAGCGTCGATGATGATACCCATGTAGCTGGATGGATGATAGTTCGTAAGAATTTAGTAATGGCACATGCACAACACAAAACAGCGAGATGGTTCAATGTTCACCGCGGTGATGAAAGGTTTAAAAAAGTCCGAAATGAAATAGGTTTTCAATATACAGCACACAGCTAGGTCCGCTCATGTCCTTAGTCGATGCCAACTGGGCTGACCACCGGAGACTTGTGTAAAGTTATTCTATTGACCGTATTCGTATTCGATGACATTTGCGTCAAAGTAAAAAAACCATAGCAGCATTGAATTAAAGCTCAATTTCATGTATGCATTTTTATACGTTTAGGTATGTACTATACGCTCCATAACGCTCCATGTTAAAATCGGTTGTACTGAATTTATGACCAAACCAATACAATCAAGGCTTATTTTACTTTGACGCTAATGTCATCGAATACCAATACGATCAATGGAATAACTTTTAGACAATTGGTACCCTGAACTCATGTGTATTATGGCTCAAATTACACCTTCGTTAGTCACGGTCACTTCCTTCTCTCAATGTACTTATAATTCTCAGTATACGATAGTGAATTAATTAATTTATCTGGTTGCAATATATCAGGATCGTTGTTGGTGGTTGAAGACTACTACGGATCAGATAAACTTCTTCATGTGATCCGTGTTGAAGACCCTTAATAGTATTATTTTGGTAGAACATTTGTAAGAAAGAGGCTACAGCCCCATTAATGCTAACCATAATTCATATTACTTTGGCAAAGTTTAATTAGCGGCCCGAATTCAAATGTACCAACAACTAGCTTAATTAAGTAACTCGTAAGAGCTAATCTAAGCGGGTCTTAAGCGGAACTTTGTTGAATTATTATAATTAACAAACATTCTGCACATTACTCCTGAAGTTTCAACCACAAACGTTTTATTTAAGGGTGAGTGTGGAGGGACTACCATTTATATAAGTTACATGGAAAAATTCGTTACCCCAAAAAGGAGTAAATCATTATAACGTCGTCCTCCATGAACGTCTATTTGACTTGACTAGACATCATGGCTTCGCACGGGTAGGCAACAAAACAAACACAATGGTACAAACATCTGGGACCTGGAGGTTAATAATCCTTCGAAGTTCCTTTCGATTAATTAAATTGGCATTGTGTTCAACATTTTCACACTACAATATTAGACCTCCATAGCCTTGTGTAGTTTTATAACTTAAATAAGTTATAAAAAATTAGGGAAAAATTCCACATGTAGAAATTATTTAAAATAAAATTGAAAATAGAAAATTCAGTCTGTTGAGCTGGGATTCGAACCATCGACTTTTAACTGTTAGGCGACTGCAGAAACCACAAGGCTACGGAGACCCAATATTGTACATTTTAAGATAGGCAGACAGAAAGTAGCCCCATTCCTGCCGGTGGAACCCGTTCACGAGCATGACTCATTCGATCCAGCCGTTGCTTCGCTCAACCATATTTGAGGGAACGTAACAACCCGCATCAATATGTCATGATCCTTCAGTTTATTTGCACCTCATGTAAGTAGATGGGTGTGGCTACGGGGTCCGCTTAATTGTAAACTAAAAAGTGACTGAATCAATATACTTTTAATTAAATTCCACTGAGTTTGAAAACAGTCTTGCAAAATTTCTATAATGAATGAAACCAAATGAGGTTTTAATTTCATTGGAATTTCCCGAGGGACTTTCGGTAAATTAATTACCAGGAATTACAAAGTCCGTATTATTTTTCGTGACTATCATTATCTAGCTATATTATGGAAAATTTTGTTTTCTTCATCATTCGTGGCTGGAAAATTGGCATCCGAAATTTAATTTTACCTCATATTTACTCTACTCCTCTTCTTCAAACTCAAAATTCAAAATTATTCATTTCATGTAGGCCATATTAACTTCAACATTTAGATGCCCATTGCTGAATATTGGTCTCTATAGTAGAGAATTCCACAAGCCTCTATCTTTTGCCTTCTATCTGTGATATCGCCTACATATTGGGTTGTCTGCTTAACAGTGCACTTTTGGGTGTGAGGTCCAGCACCTTAGGGTTCCAACACCCATAGGATAAAACTCCCCCGAAAAGGAGCCCGACTTCTTTACTACTAGGCAGTAGGCTACTTAGATAAACATATGTTTATTGGTTTATATTTGTTTTAGACTGGCTTTTGCCTGCGACTTCATCCGCCCGGGGTTAGGTTTTCCGGGATAACTATAATCATGCAAAAACTCATGTCGATCCGTTGCTGCGTGATTGAAGGACAAAACAACAAACAAAAAAACAAACACTCGCATTTGTAATATTAGTGAGGAGGCGATTTTAACTGAATGTCATACGATGATTTTCAATTATTGTTCACATCATAATTCAACAATTTTAACATCAATATCGTTTCAATTATTCCCGCTTAATCAATAGGAACAATTCCAATTCCCCAATTTCCAATGGAATAGCACTGAAAATTCAAATTAAACTTCAAATCATTTAATCGTAGAAATTAAATCGTACCTCCGTTTATTTATCTTAGTAAACTCGACGCGTTAACAGGCCACCCTTTCTAAGTTCCGAGCAAAATCACTTCAAGTGAACCCACTTTATCAATCTTGGGCTGGTACATTAATTTGTAATGGAAAACAAATAACCTAGGGTCCAATGTTTGTACGAATCCGAAACAGAATTGGATACGATCTATTTATTGCCCTTAATTTATTATCTCAATGCTGTTATAAAGCTTTGTATTAAGTACATATCGCACATGATTTTCAATACTGTATTATCTCAAAAAACGCTGTTTCGAGATATCGCGTTTTGAAACTTTGAAAAATCGCAATTTATAATTCTGAGACAATAGTAATCTAATGATTGTATTGTAAATATTATATATCTACATTAATATTCTTTGTGTGCAGAGAAATTCATGGTTTTTAGGTTTATATCTTCGATTTTAAAAGCGTTTTCTTACAACCACTTAGCGTTAGGACTATATTGCCTACCCAAATGATTATTTATTTTGATTTATGACTTGAAATAAAACTTATTTAAAAAAATAATCGACAAGGGACAAGGTATTATGTCAAAATTAATACGATATAGAATGCTCAGATTCGTTAATATTTAGCCAATTAGGTGTCTTATTTTGAAATATGACAAAAAATAACGGGGTTAGGGCGTCGGTGAACAGTCAAAAAAGACCTTTGATATTATATCTAATTATATCGGTGATCCAATGACTAAGACTTAGGCGCGCTTGCAGAAACATCGTAACTTTTTAACCCAGAGTTAGTAGCTAACTCTGGGTTAAAAAGACAGATTCGACAGAATTCGTATAAAGCTTCTGTCAAAATTACAAATTTATTCCTGGGTTAACTAACTCGGCGTCTCTGCAAGTGGGCTTTATTTTACGCTGGCGAAATCGGCCCTAAGAACAATAGTAAATGCTCACTTACAGAGAAATTAAAACTTAAATTATGACACATTAAATACATTAAAACAAAAAAATTGTGACTCCTGAATAGCTTAAATAACTTTAAAACTAAAATATTTTTAAGATTTGCTAACTGTTTTTAAAAAACTTCCTAAGTTTTCTTTTAAAAATTGGAAAGGATTTCTCGGTTATTATATCTTTTGACAGACTATTGTATAGAAGTGCTCCCTCAAATTGTATAGTTTTCGCGCCATATGTTTACTGTTCTTGCCTTAGCCAGTTGCAATTTATGTTTGTTTCGTGCAAAGTATGTATAGGATTTAGTTTTTATTGTAATTTGTGTGTTTATAGATTGTGTAAGTACTTTTCTAATTAGAATACATGTCTTTTATTTATATAATTGGCTAATGGATAATGTGTCAGTTTAATTATATAGTTCTTTAGATGGAAATCGGTAATATAGTTGAAACAATGTTTTTAATAATTTATTTTGGGATATTTGGAGATCTTTCAGATTAGTTTTATACGCACATCCCCATATTTCTATTAGGTATTCTAATATAGACTTAGCTAGTGAATTGTAAATTATAGTTCGGACTTTATATGGTATACATCGTGTAGATCTACGCAAAGATCCAGTCAAAGATGAGTCATTTCTAAAATTGTATACCTTCCTACCACAATATTTATACGCCGCTACAGCTAAGAACTTTTTAAAACAATTATCATCTTTTGTAACACACATTATGCAATTAAGAATTTCTATTTCTATTAATCACGTATCCTGCAACCTCAAAGGATTTCTCACGTTTCGGAAGAAAGGATGTTGATAGTGGAAAGAAGAATTAGCACTTGAGAAGAACGAACCACATGAATCAAGCTCGAATATTTCATTTTAGTGTCACGTAAAAACAGATTGGGTCGGCCGAGTGGCCAGTACTTTATGTCGATGACAACAGTGAATCACTTTCAGCTGATGCGGCGCCTAATTTCGGTGGATATTTCGGTAGATTAATCGCCTGTCCATTGTCTATTCGTTAAACAAACTGGGAATAAATCCACGCTATAAATCATATAGGGAAATAAATAAAAATGTCTCACGGCACATCTTTTGTTTTGCTTTATTTAGGCCGTTAAATAAAAATTAATCTTTCACCTTTCATTTGCTGGGAATAACAAACAAAACAATATAATTATTAGTCTACCGGGGATCCAAGAGCTGGGAGCTACCTTGTCCAAACTATTTGGCCATTCATAGGTGCAAAGCTGCCAGCATTTTTGGTTAGGTACTACGCCGCGCTGTGTTGGTATCGAAAAGTTTTTATATTTAACTAGCTGATGCCCGGTACTTCGTACGCGTGGGCAGAACCCCTGCAGCGTCAGGATTGAGGAGTTTGGTCCTGGAATTTAACTATGTATTCTTTGCTTTGTATTCTTGCAAAATAAAATGATTGATTGATTGATTGTAACAACTATTTTTAATTGACAGTCAATAAATCTCTACAGTTTAGGTAGGTACTTAGTACCCCAGCAGGATCAGGATTGAGGAGTTGGAATCCAAAGTTTTTATGGGACCATCTCGATATTGATATACATAGGTTAGGTAGGAAACACAACCGATTCGATCGATTAAAAAAGTAGCCCAAGGTACTCCTTATAACATCAGCTATCTGTCAGTGATAGTCAAGTCGTTCCCGAGATTAGCCGGAACAAACAAACAGACAGACACAAAAATTTAAAAATGGATGTTTTGTTATTTGTACCGAATATAATATCATAATGAAAAGCTGTTATTGAAACATTACAAACACGCACGTTAGGTATTTATTTGTACCTATAGAAGATAGATTGTATAGATGTAGATTTTAGTTTGTTTTACTTATAATTATGAGTATTGATTAAGTTTTTAACAACTTTTCACGAATTAACAAAATAGATAAATATAGTTTCTTAAAAATAACATTTGAAGCTGCGCCGATTTTTATATCAGAAAGTTTATTACATTTTTTGAAAATCGGCAGTATAAATAATATACCTATTATCTATTAAAAATTAGAAATTAAAAATAGTTATAAAAATAATATGCGTTTAATTTAATAAGTTAGAAGGTACATGAATAAATTAGGTAGGTAAGTACTTAATAAGTATAATATGAAACAATTTTGAGTACAACAATTTTAACATTCAAACAAGCTATAAAAATTAACCTGTAACCAACAACGGATAGACTAATAGTTGTCTAGTTGAAGTTGTTGTTAGTTGAAATTTATTTGGCATGATGAATTTAATAGATTTTTTTAGATTTATTTTATCAGGACATGAAAACTTCCAGTTAATTATCAGAGACAGTTACAACCGGTGAGGGTACAGTAGCCTCCCAAAGGTCTTCCATATCTTCGGCAACTGGAATTACACTCCCAAGATGTGCAGCGAGGTATACTGGGCTTCGAAGTCCACAGCTGCCTCTTCTGTAGAACGTGGTCAGGGCCTGTGAAGAGAAAACACCTTAGATTAAAATTGTAAGACAAAATAGGTAGGTAGGTACTTAACAGTAAGTAAAGTATCAAGGCATATAGGGAACTAGCTGATGCCCGCGACTTCGTCCGCGTAGATTTAGTTTTAAAAATCCCTCGGGAAATCTTTAATTATCCGGGAGAAAATTAGCCTATGTCACTCTCCAGGTCCTCAATTATACCCGTGCAAAAATCACGTCGTTCCGCCGTAGCTTTGTTGCGGCGTGATTGAAGGACAAACCAACAAACACACTTTCGCATTTATAATATTAGTATGATTATGTAGAAAATCTTAATTTCAATATCTTGACCTATAGACGTCCACTGCTGGACAAAGGTTTCCTGCATGGACTTCCACAGGCTTCGATCTTGCACCGCTTGAATCCAGTGACTCTCTGCGACTCGTTTGATGTCGTCGGTCTGCTAACACTGCGCTTCCCGGTGCGGGGTCGCCACTCCAGCACCTTGGGACCCCAACGACCATCAGCTCTTTGAACTCTGTGGCCTCCCATTTCCACTTCAGTTTCGCGTATGTCGGTGACTTTGGTTCTCCTACGGACCTCTTCATTTCTGATTTTATCTCGCAGGGATATTCCGAGCACAGATCTCTCCATCGCTCGCTGAGGAACCCTGAGCCTTCTTATGAGGCTCACAGTTAGCGACTTATGTCTCGGATCCTAATAATGGAATCTTAACTAAGCGTATAGAATTATTAAGTCGAAACTGATGGACATCTCTGCACGATATCATGTTCTGTAGCGATCCTCGTACCTAAGAGAGCTATTTCCAGCGGTGGACGAGATAATGGAGTGGAGAGAGAGCGCCAAGTGCGAGTCGAACTCGTGCGCAGAGGGTTCCGTACCTACCTATTATACCGCCAATAAATTATTATTATTATATATAATTTTCAACTTTTTTATTTTTTTCCTTTATTTGTGCTGTAAGACATTGCTTTTTGCCAAATTTCGTGATTCTAGGTCAACGGGAACTACCATATAGGTTTTCGACCCAAAACCTATAGGGTACTTCCGGTTGACCTAGAATTGTCTATTTTGGTTAAAGCTTACAGCACAAGTAAAGGGAAAATTCCGAAAAAGTTGAAAATGAAGGTAAATTTTGGTACTTACAAGTTTTCGCGAAAATCTAAATTTGCCCATATCTTTTGATTCTGTTTATTTATTTATTTATTTATTTATTTATTAGACACACAACAGATTATGACAATAAAACAACAAAAGTAATACAGCCATGATAATAACTAGCCACTCTCCAATACAAAATGTGTCTACAAAAGCAGCAAATAATAGGACGTGCCTTAAATTAAAACTAAAAGAAACTTAAACTAAAGAAGTTTTACATGACTATGACAAATTGTAAGTATAGATATCAAAATGAAAATTAAATACAAAAAATTAATGAAAAGATATTTTAAAACAAAGTATACATTCACACAGTGGACAAAGCATCGCAGCTGTCAAGTGATTTACCAAAAGCAACAGATTATGTTAAAAATGTCAATATTGCTAGAGGAAACCAGCTCATTATACAAACGGCACATGCGAACCACTGGGTTATAGCACAGAATATATAATAGTACTACGTATAGTAAGATGTTGTTGACCGGACCTCGATTTTTATACACCTAATAGGAACTATAGACCTCAGTATCTGGTATAAATTTCAACTTGCTTGGTCCACCCGTTCCTGACGACAGACAATCGCTGGTGACACACGGACAGACAGATGGACAGATGGACAAGAGAGTGATCTTATAAGGGTTCCTTTTTTTACCTTTTGAGGTACGGAGCCCTAATTATAACAAATTAATATTTTGCTAGGTTGGGATACATACTGTTAATATTTTCCTCGATGTTCTCGCATTGTGTTCTGGCCACAAAAGCTACGACCACTACCAGGAGGATAGCCAGAACTACACACGTCTTCATGATTGAATCGCAAGATTTAACTGTGAAATTGCAGAACTAAGTATGTTATTTATGCATTCTCCATACTGGTACAACTACGTATCGTCTCTATGCTCATACTTTAACACCTCTCAATGTAATATCTTCTCTATCTTATCGTTAGGTTAAGAGTTAATTGCTGCAAATGTTAGCAGTAAAACAAAATAAGATGCAAGTCAACCAGCAATGGACATTATTTCTTAGAGAAGCGGTTAATAACAAACGCTTAGAATAACAGTGCTGCACCAGAGGGAATAACCGGAGTCAATTTCCCTGGAACAGAAATGCAAGTGATAAATTCATACCACGTTTTATAAATTGAGTTTCATTTGAACTTAAATTGTTCCGAATATAGAGTTGCAAATCGTTTGTCTTCGTCTTTCATTTGTTAGTCTAGCATGTATTTGAATTACAATGATAAGAGTCATTGGAGTGTTTATGTATAATCACTCTCCACTTTTACGAAGAAAACTCGAGTAGGTTTTGTTTTCCTAACCTATAAATGGATTTATTACTAAGAATTAATACAAAAGACGTTTCCTGTTTACCTTTGTATTTAACTATTGTATGTAAACTAGATTTCATAATATTAATTAATATAAAGTTTTTGGTTTGAGGAAAATGCTCATGATTTGAAATATTTAGAAATAACTTCTGGTGTCTGATGCTGGTGTAATTTTCAATATTTGTATTTTACTGATCTATTATATAATCTTATTTGAAATATCTACATAGTACCTACCTAGGTCGTAGAGCTAACGGCGTATGGAGCCCAAGGAGACTGGAAGCGCGAGTGGAGTACCATCTCGCACCAGAAAATGCAGAGTTGGCAGATTTCCCATTATTTTGACCGACAGCATTACATGAGCCACTAGGAACCGCTAGATACATGCCTTACTTACAAGACCGACGCGCTTGGAAGTCTCTACCATTGTAGAGACTTCCAAGCAAATGAAACCCCAATGTCATCATTATGACATTGGGGTTTCATGGTATATTAATTAAAGTATCGACCTTGCACCGAGAAACACATTGTTAGAAGTCTTCCACTAGGTGGACAGATGATCTAAAGCGAGTCGCGGAATATTAGTGGGACGAGACGTGGCTCTGATGGTTTGTGGCTTACTTTGCTAGATCCCCATGTAGTAGACGTCAATCGGTTGATAAAGTAGAGAGCTCAGGGTCACTCAGCGGGCGATGGAGAGAGCTACGCTCGGAGTATCCCAGCGAGATATAGACATAGACGCGAAACTGAAGTGTTTCAAGGCACATAGTTCGAAGAGCTGATGGTCGTTGGGGTCCCAAAGGTGCTGGAGTAGCGACCACGCATCGGGAAGCGCACTGTAGGCAGACCCTCCACAAGGTGCACCGACGACAAACGAGTCGCAGGCAGCCACTGGATTCAAGCAGCGAAAGACCAAAGCCTGTGGAAGTCCTTGCAAAAAGTCCTCTGTTCAGCAGTGGACGTCTAAAGGTTGATAAAGAAGAGGAAGAAGGACGTCTATCGGTTGATAATAAAGAAGAAGAGAAAGTAGAAGAAACATTTATCTTCAGATTCCATCCATCCATCAGTATTCAGTCTGTATTCGTCCACGTTGCTGGACATAGGCCTTTCCGAGAGCGCGCCACCTTCTTAAGGTCATCGCTCAAGCGATCTTCAGATTACTCGTACAATATTATAATGACAAATGACACAGCAAGGTGATAGCTATCTAAATTATTTCACAAAATTGAATGGTAAATTAATTGCCACAGTTATCATTTGGGTCTCATTTCTGTCGATTAATCGTCGGTCTGTTTTACACTCGTGAACCAATGCAATGTATAAATCCTTCTGAAGTGCTAGTACATGAGACAACTGACACAAACGGTTTACGCGGTGTGTGCAAACGTGTGATATATGGCTGCGTTGGGTAATATAAAATGGGTGTACCATAGTGTTCGTAAATTGTAGTCACACTTGGTTCTGTTTTGCAGAACTAGTGCTTTTTACCGTGGCTCCACCTGCTCCTCATTGGAAAGACAAATGATAAAGATATAGGTACTTATAGATATTATAATCGACAAAAAGTAGGTAAAACAACCAGTGCCAATTCACTAAATAAGACAATGCAAAAATTGTCTCCTTGTATCTTAAACCAAAATTATAATAGCCATATAGTTACCTCTAGTTTCCATACCCATGGAACTTGGTACCTGCCTATTTGGTCTTTTGATTAAAAATAAAGAAGACCGTGTTTCACAGTTTTAGATAATTCAAATCCAAAAACTAATTATATAAAAGCTAGTAGATAGAATTATAAAATAATCATCAGTACATTTAAAGAAATCTATACATATAATAAAACAGAAACGAAACCAATTCTATACATGAAATAGATTCAAAAAAGGGTTTTTGCTTCTAATTGTGTTCAAGATACAGATATCAAAACAGAAGTTAATTTTTTTTGTCTGTTTGTCTGTCTGTTTGTTTGTCCTTCTTTCACGTAAAAACTACCGCACAGATTTCTACAAAATTTTATACCGTGGTAGCTTATTACTCGGGTCAACATCTAGGCTACTTTTTATCCCGGAAAATCAAGGAGTTCCCGAGGGACTTTAAAAACTAAATCCACGCGGACAAAGTCGCGAGCATCAGCTAGTCTATCATAATTCCTGAAAAACTAGTGATGCAAGAATATTTTGGGTAATAGCACATTACGTAAAATTATGTTATAGGTGAACTAAAATCTATGTAAAATCCCTTTCTATCAATGTTTTCAACAGCACCACGCCCATAAAATAAGCCATAAATAAATACTTGCAAAATTCCATCATATAGCTGAAACAGTAACAAATGGTTTTTCGGGATAAATGTAGTATGATTTATCGCCCTGCGTTGTTATGGGAATATGTAGAATGGTTGTTGTAATAGTGACCGTAAATTTTGGAGACTTATGTATCAAACTTCAGCTTTGTTTCTGAAAAAATCAGATAAGTGTAGATCGGATTTGAGCAAACTGTTCTGAACCACCACACAATCTAAATTCTAAACAACATTATACATTCCATAGCAACATTAAGCCGACAAAAATCAACGCTCTAAAATCAAAGGTTCCCTTTTGGGATCGACTTTGGGGAACCTTTACCTATTATCAATTTTCGTGAACACTTTATAGCAGGTAACTAATACATTTTGCTTACGTTTAATCGCTATTATCCTCCAAATGTTATTACTACTTGTATGATAAATTAATATGGAAAACTGATTAAGCAGGAAAGGAAGCAAACAAATAAATAATAGATCACGCCACTACAACCTTTGAAATATCAAACCGGAGTCCGAATCAAATACCTACTTTACTGCTTTATGTAACGTCAAAGCCTGGCCACGAAAGATCTCTCTGTACTTGATATAAAAATTCCACCAGTCACCACCAATCTACCAGTTTGAGTGATTATAACAATTTTTGGAACGAAGTTCCTCTTCGGACGGTTTGGCGGATGGAGGCTAAGCGAAAAAGTGTAAGAATTTTCAGTCACGACCCTTGTTGCCTTCGTTTATTACTCACGTTCCATCATAGATTTGGTGGCGTAGCGGCTAAACGAAGGAGTGAAACTATCGGTTCGGGGGTGCGAATCCTGACTTTTAATTTTTGGAACGAAGTTTTATAAAAGAAAAATTCAGAACAAAATATTTGCGGCAAAATTTACTAACGCCATCTATTGTGGGCAGCGTGAACTTTCTTTAATGTCTGCTTATTTTTTACGAGATGATTCTAACATGTGGCGAGAGATGGCGTTGATTCTAAAAGATGTTTTAAAAGGCACTTCGTTCTAAGGTTTGGCCGTTTCTAGTAAAACCCTGCCGGTAAAGTCGTGCCGTGTGTGCGCAGTTGGTTGAGAAAGGGAAAGGTAATGGGCCCAGTTTGATTGAGCCCAAACCCTCAATCAAACTGGGCCCATAACCTTTCCAAATTTGCCCATTCCCATATTATTAGACTGCACAGTCACCAAGTATTAAAAAAGGCAGAAAAATAAAAACTCACTAAATACTGGAAAAATAAAAAAGAATATATATCTGAAAAAAGATTGTAAGCTGATAATAATAATAAGTAATGACGTCGTAGGAGAGAACACAATGGGAGTTTAAGTGATTTTGATCTATAAACAGTCGCTTTCGGGTGAGATGTAATTTGTCAAGGCTGGAGAGTAATTTGCACAGACAGATAGCGCGATGACGACCAAACAAATATTCCTAGTAATTTTAGCAGAGTTTTTGCTATAAAATGTAGCGATGAAACGGCTATGATCATTTTTAATGTCTGTAGTGAATAAATTACAATCCATTGCGTGTAAATCAAGTAATAATAAATAAAAATTCTTTAAAAAAAACGGACTTCAAACGCCACTACAAAGTATAAAATAACTGTCGGGCGGGCCATAATAGAAACGATAAAATCGATGCGCAAAATCATTTTAGTTTGTACAGGTATGCTGAAGTCGGACTTCAACATCGATTTCATCGTTTCTGTTTAGGCCCGCCCAAAAATTATTTTATACTTTGTAGTGCCGTTTGAAGTCGGTTTTTTTAGAAGAATTTTTATATATTATTATTTTAAGCTTTTTAGTTTAACTTAATTGATGCAATCTACACATTATTTGATTCTTATTCATTGAGGAGTTCCGTCCCCCTTCACCGAAGTTATTCATCAGATTTTCATCAAATTCAACAGCGCGTGTAACCCCCAAAAAAAATCAGATTTCGCGATGAGATAAAACATAGCCACAACCTCATGTGAGGCGCGACAAAAGAAAGCGTTTTGCGCGGAATAGGAGTGTAGTAAGCGCCAAAATACTTTGTAACTCGTAAAATATTCATTTTCTTTTCAATTCGCTAGGCCTCTCTTGATAATATCAATCGGAATTTAATGTAAAAATTTTGGCTCTGTAATTTGCAACACATTGAAAATAAATGAATATTGGTTAAAAATTAGACCTAACTTCGCGATTTTTTATTATCGAACAAATTTCATCATTTTATGTTTTTGCCCAAACACGTCCCTTGGCAGTATGATGATGTTTTTTTTCGGATAATTGAAACTTGATCTACTACTGTAAAAATCAAATCTGTTTACTGTTAACGAGCGCACACCTACTCTTAAATGGAACCAACAGGAGTTCCGTCCTCCATCACCGAAAATATTCATTAGATCTTCATCAAAAAATGGTTGATCTGATGAATATTTATAACCTCACAATGTGTCCTTTCAAATAAAAAAAATATTGGCTCAGATTTGACGGAGTTATGGAAAAACAACGAAAAAAAAATCGCGTCGAATTGATCCTCTTTTTCTTCCTCCTTTTTTTGAAGTCGGTTAAAAGGTAATTACTTGAGTTTTATGGACAGCCGAGCTGATAAAACATAACAATAATTATTATTTATCTGGGTTAAACGTGCTCTGAATGTGCGTTGATTAATTTATAATTATTCATCGGAATTCTTGTAAGCTTTCTGTAATCTCTACAGAGCTGATAGATTCCTGAGTAAATCCAAGGAAAACATACCTGAAACAATTCACATAAATCAGGTTAAAATTATAATCCCTTCCACTTAGGATTAAATGAAATCAGGCAGACAAATCGTTTATCAATATTATTCCGTTCAAGCCTTCCTTTATTCCTGTGGATTAATCAAATGTCCGGTTTCCATTCGTAAAATCATAAATAAACTCTGTCAAAGTTACAGTAGGTATTATACCTACCGGCTACATGTAAGCTTGAACAAATGCTTCTACAGGGTATAGGCTAGCTGCAGGCATGATTTATTAATACGCAGTGAAATGTTATGTGGATGGTTTACCTTATACCCATATGTATAAAGTTTTAGTTTATGCTTTTTGGCGTTATGCTTTTTGGATTTAAAACACGATGAAATTAAAAAAAAATATTATAATCATTTTCTCAATATATAATAAATCCTTGATTTTAAGCTATTGCATAGCTTTTATCGCGGGCTTTGAACTAGGACAAACAGTTTGAGCGCGGCGACCGAATCAAGAAATTCCGTAACGAAAATAAACCTAACACCGTCGTTCAGTAAGCGTTCAACATTTTAGAGGTTTACAAGTAGCTCTGTTAGGCGCAGTGGGCGAGCGGCCGCTTTCTTTACCGTATGGTGTACGATGTCGCAGGTTCGAATCTCACTCGCGAAGTAGTGACAGTGCGCTTTTCTTGTTTGTTTGTTTTTTAATTATTTTTTTGCATAATTTTTACTATGCAAAAAAAAAATTGTGTAAATATTATAAATACATAAGCAATACAGGGTCTGACGATGTAGCCAGTTACTAAAAGCTTGTTTTTTAAAAATATTTTTTTTATTAACACTTGTTTTTATTAACCCCCGACGCAAAAAGAGGGGTGTTTCTAAGTTTGACGTCGGTGTCTGTCTGTCTCTCTGTCTGTGTGTGTGTGTCTGTCTGTGGCATCGTAGCTCTCAAACGGATGGACCGATTTCGATGCGGTTTTTTTCATTTGAAAGCCAGTTTCCTTGCGGTGGTTCTTAGCTATGTATGGTTAATATCGGTCCAGCAGTGTAAGAGTATCAGCTCTTTTCCAAAATGATGTAAGGCATTTTTGGCGTATGATTACTCGATGAAGTCACGAAGTCGATCACGCGTGCCAGTATAATCGTTAATTGACAGTTAATTGATAACTTCGACCTGATGCTGCAACCAGAATCATACATAGTCCGGCCATAGATTCACATGTCGAAGGTGTTTTAAATTTTAAATTTATGCTTGTTTATTCTTAGGGCCGACTTCACCGACGTAAATGAAATCATATCCGAGCGTGTTTACACAGATTTTACAAAAAACTGACACAAATTCTTTACTTTTTAAATAAGACTTATTTTACGGTAAAATCGGCCCTTAGTATTATTATAACACGAGTGTGTTATTTGTTGGCGTGTTTGTTGGTTTCGGCTTCAATCACGTGGCAAATAGCAACAGAGCACAAGGAAGGCATGTGAAGGACCTAGAGAGTGAATAAACTGGGCACTTTTTATCCTAGAAAACAGAGAAATATTATTATTAAGAACGGGTCATAATAGGGATGTTGTCAAATAATAAAAACAGCTCAACAACATCAAAACGGCATCATCGCAAAGTTTTAAGTAGATACATAGAGAAAGTTGGATTATCATTAGATTTTGATTTTGAGGTCTAAGCACGGCTTTGAAAGAGATCATCAGATTGAAAATAATAAGTCTATTTCGTACCATCTCAAACAACTTTCAGTACCTACTCAAGCCTTTGAAATGCTAATAATTTCAAATTGAAAATAATAAAATTAAATTGACGTTTCAAAGAGATAGTTGTAATAATAAATTAAATACGAACTTATTAATAGATACATAAATTAACTTTTCTTTAATTATTATCTGTTATTTCTGTGAATATAAATTATCTTTGGGTTTGCTTAGCATACTGCATACCTAACTCGAGTTGGGTCGTTGCACATCTCGACCGCAATAAACTCGTCCAAATGGTCGAGTTGTGATAATTCATTTTTATTAATTTTTTTCATGCACAACTCGACCAACAGCAAAATACTGAGTTGTTTATGTACAGTCAAATACAAAAAGTGATTCACGTATCTAATATTTTGTTTAACTCATAAATTAAATTACTAACAAAAATGAAATCAGCGTTTCATACATATTATCAGGACTTCAATATTATGTATGAATGATATTTTTTGAAAGAGCTAAATTTTTTTGAATTTAAAAGTTCTAAAGTCTTTGGGGGTGGAATTTTCAACTTTTGCGAAACACGTTTTTCTTATTTTTTTATCGAAAGCCCAAAAATTAAAGTTTCATGGATATTACATGAAAAACAATTTTATAAATGACGGACTTTTATACAAACTTTCAACCCCCATTTAACCCTCTAGGGGTTGGAATTTTCAAAAATCCTTTCTTAGCGGACGTCTACGTCATAATAACTATCTGTGTGCAAAATTTCAGCCCGATCCGTCCAGTGGTTAGAGCTGTGCGTTGATAGACCAGTCAGTCAGTCAGTCAGTCAGTCAGTCAGTCAGTCAGTCAGTCAGTCAGTCAGTCAGTCAGTCACCTTTGCCTTTTATATATTTAGATTATTTTTTTATCGAAAGCCCAAAAATTAAAGTTTCATGGATATTACATGAAAAATAATTTGATAAATGACGGACTTTTATACAAACTTTCAACCCCCATTTAACCCTCTTGGGGTTGGAATTTTCAAAAATCCTTTCTTAGCGGACGTCTACGTCATAATAACTATCTGTGTGCAAAATTTCAGCCCGATCCGTCCAGTGGTTAGAGCTGTGCGTTGATAGACCAGTCAGTCAGTCAGTCAGTCAGTCACTTTTGCCTTTTATATATTTAGATGAAAGCTAAAGTACCAAGTTTGATGGATATTACTTGAAAATTACCTTAAAAATCTGGACTTATATACAAATTTTCATCCCCTATTTGAAGTCTTTGGGGGTGGAATTTTCAACTTTTGCGAAACATATTTTTCTTATTGTTTTATCGAAAGCCCAAAAATTAAAGTTTCATGGATATTACATGAAAAATAATTTGATAAATGACGGACTTTTATACAAACTATCAACCCCCATTTAACCCTCTTGGGGTTGGAATTTTCAAAAATCCTTTCTTAGCGGACGTCTACGTCATAATAACTATCTGTGTGCATAATTTCAGCCCGATCCGTCCAGTGGTTAGAGCTGTGCGTTGATAGACCAGTCAGTCAGTCAGTCAGTCAGTCAGTCAGTCACCTTTGCCTTTTATATATTTAGATGAAAGCTAAAGTACCAAGAGAGAGATTTGCTATCTCTTTCTTTTTATACCTGTACTGTACTTTTTATACCTCAACCCAACCTCTCTGTAACTGTAAACGACTGTACTTTGTGCGTGCGGTCGAGTTGTGCATGAAAAAAATTAATAAAAATGAATTATCACAACTCGACCATTTGGACGAGTTTATTGCGGTCGAGATGTGCAACGACCCCTCGAGTTTATAAGCCTTGGCGGATCCAACTTTTTTCGAGAAAATACAGATTAAAACACAGAACACTATTACTCCTAGCGGATTGGATGGATTAAAACCACCTAAAACTGAGTACGAATATAGGTTTATTTTTTTCCCTTGTGTGTATCTATCCATTTTTAACCCCCGACAAAAAGCAGTGGTATAGGTATATTTATTTACCTACTACCTTTGAAGTTTTGGCTTTTATTAGTAATTAAGTAAAAAGCAGTGATAGCCTAGAGGACTGTGGACAGTCCCTATTCGGTAGATCGCATGTTCGATCCCGAGCACGCACCTCTGACTTAGCGGAGGTAAAACGTCGATCGTGAGGAAACCCGCACAGCTGAGTGTTCTCCATATTGTTGTCGAAGGTGTGTGAAGTCCGCTCATTCGCGTTGGGCCAGCGTGGTGGACTATCGCCTATAACCCTTCTCTGAGAGGAGACCTGCGCTCAGTAGTGAATCGTTGATGAGTTGCTTATGATGATGACGATGAGTAACTTATACTGAATAGTCTTTTTAGGGTTCCGTACCCAAAGGGTACCAACGGGACCCTATTACTAAGCCTACGCTGTCCGTCCGTCCGTCCGTCTGTCAGCGGGCTGTATCTCGTAAACCGTAATATATAGACAGATGAAATTTTCACATATTATGTATTTCTATTGCCGCTATAACAACAAATAATAAAAATTAAATTAAATTAAAAAAATTAAATTAAAATATTTCCATGGGTACATGGAAATATTTTTATTTAATTTTTTTTAACGGAACCCTAAAAGAGCGAGGCCCGACTCGCACTTGGCTGATTTTTCAATATTTGTAAATCACTTTTTTAATATTTGGAAAACACTTTTTCAGTATAGCCTCTTCGTTGTGTCGTGTAAGTTTTTGCCATTAGGGGCGAGGGTCGAGGCTACGTGATCAATTACGGCTGACACCCGTCCTTTGTTAACGGAAACAATGCGAGGTAAATGGTGCACACTGATCCGGTGATCATTTACCGAAACATAATTAACGCCCGAGGAAATTAAAATGTGGAGAATAAAAATTTGTTTTGCTAATTTTATTGATCATCAGGGACCTATTAACGGCTCAATACTGAGTGCAGGTCTTCTAACGCCGTAGTCCACCATACTGGCCCAATGCAAATTGGCAGACTTCACACACCTTTGGGAACATTATGTAGAATTCTCGGGTGTGCCTGTGCAGGTTTCCTCATGTTGTTTTCCTTCACTGTTGAAGCTTGTGATATTTAATTCCTTATAAGCACTTTACTTAGAAAAGCCAGAGACGCATGCCCGGGATCGAACCTGCGACCCCCCGAATAGGAGACCGCAGTACTAACCACTAGGCTATCACTACTTTGCTAATTATTATTACCTACTTACCGGTCTATCGTTGAGTGCTTGGCGATAGAGTCTTGAAATATTGCAATACTAGCGAATGCCCGCGCCTTCATCTCTTTGGATTCAGTTTTAAAATCCGATCCGAATAATTTACGAGATAAAAATATATAGCCGAGATGTCATTCTCCGAGTCCAACTATACCCATGCAAAAATCACGTTGATCCGTAGATCTGTTGAAGCCTGATTTAAAGACAAACCAACAAACAAACGCACTTTCGCATCTGTGTATATAAAATCCAAAGTCCTGACTGACTCACTGACTGATATATCAACGCACAGCCTAAACCGCTGGTCCTAGAGACATGAAATTTTGACATTAGTTTCCTTTTATTACGCAGGCACCCACTAAGAAAGGATTGTTGAAATTGGACCCTCAATGGGGATAATTCGGAGGATACAAGGTTGTATGAAAGTCTAACTTTTTAAGCAAACCTAGTTTTTGAAAAAGGAAGAAAATTCCAATCCAAAACTTAAAACCACGTGGATGAAGTCACGGGAAAAGCTAGTATTGAAATAAAGGTGTTAGTTACCCCTAGTATGGTAGGGGTTGGTTTTTTTTTGGTAGGGGGAGTTAGGTTTACGATCCCAGGTACGCATCTCTGACTTTTCGGAGCTATGACGTGAGTTTTAAACATTTACCAGCAAATATCACTTGTTTTAACGGTCAAGGAAAACATCAAGATGACACATGCACACCTGACGGGAGACATGTGACGGGAGGTCTAGGGCCAATGATGGATTGATATGACGATGATGGTACAAAATTCTGAACTCAACTCTATAACGGTTAGGTACTCACTTTGTAACAAAAGCCAAACTTTTAAAAAGCTAAAGGTTTGGTTTGAATTGAACTGGAATATTGTATGAAAAATGGAAAAGTTACATCGGAATTGCATCGGAACAACTAGTGACACTAAATCTAATTTGCTATTCCTTTGAAAAACAGAATGTTCATGAATAACAAATCGTCCACGCGTTGTGAACAGAAATTACGATCGATGAAAATTTAAGTGCTTCTGACACAACATAAACTTCGCTTGCGCGCTCGATGTAATTTATCAATGTAATTCCGGTTTGAGAAGACAGAGGGCGTGGATTATGAAAAATTTACGAGGATCAAAGACTATGGCTAGGCTAGCGCGGAAGCTGTGGTGATCAAATCGCGGCAGTCGCCATAGAAGAGATAGTCATCAAGACTATCTCGTTTATTTTATACGCTACAGAAAATAAAAATTCAAGAGACTTTTTAATCTTCGTAGAGCTTTTTAAAATTTTTGTTTTTTCAGCATAAAATACAAAAATCTATCTATAAATCCATTATAACCTTGCAAAAAATCGCGACGAACCGTCATTGACACAGCTCCGTGATTGACGGACACACCAAATAACAAACACACATTGACATTTACAATTACATATTATTATTATAGTAGAGATAGGAGTTGTAGGCAAATATATCTGTTTTATTTAATCTTGTCTTTAATAAATTAATCTCGGTTTACATTTTTCTATTTAAAATTGATTATTAAGCAACTAGTACATAGCCTTATATTTCTATCATGTCCAAAAATTGTATGCTTTAGTTTGTACAAAGATTCTTTTCGAGCACGATGTCTCACAAAACGATACAAAAAATGTTTTAAATTCTTAAATTAGGCCAACTCTCCCTTTCCGTGTCTACGAAAATTTGTTATTTCAGTTGAATCTTATTAAGTACTCCAATTAAAGATGAGAAGTTCAAAGCAAATTTTTACTTTTCCGCTCCCTTTTGAAGACAATTATTTTCCCTTCCCCCTGAAATTAACAATTCATGTTGCTGTCATGAATAAAAAAATCTCTTAATTGTTTCATCGTTCAGAGAAGTTTCATTGTTTCTCATTTTAATATTTTACGAAGTGTTTTTCTGTGAATCACGTGCCAATTTCGCCATCGTCGAGTAACGTTTAACCAGCGAATGACGTTTTGACTGATTTTCATTACAAAAACTGTCAGAACGTCATAATTATTTACTCCTTAGTCAAACTTGATTAAACCTTTGGGGCTTTTTAGGATAAATTCGACAATAGTGATTGTGAAAGGCAAATGTTCTGCTCGTTTATTGTTGAGTTATTGATACTACATTTCAAAAAATTTATCTAATTTTGCAGTTGAACGGAATGCAGCATCCTGGCAGAGTATTAGGGTATTAGAGATTATTAGAGTATTAGAGATTAGGCTAATTAAAAACTTTTTTACTGCACTGTTAAACGACTCCAAAAAAAGGAGGAGGTTATCAATACGACAGAATCTTTTTTTTATGTATGTTCACCGATTACTCGAAGACGCCTGAACCGAATTGGAATTTTTTTTTTTGTTTGAAAGAGTGTTTTTCTGTGAATCACGTGCCAATTTCGCCACTGTCGAGTAACGTTTAACCAGCGAATGACGTTTTGACAGATTTTCATTACAAAAACTGTCAGAACGTCATAATTATTTACTCCTTGGTCAAACTTGATTAAAGCTTTGGGGCTTTTTAGGATAAATTCGACTATAGTGATTGTGAAAGGCAAATGTTCTTCCCAAGTGGTCCCATAATCGAAAGTGGTCAAAATCGGTCGAGCGGTTTTTAAAATAATAACAATAAATTATTTGTATAGTGGCGCGGTAGTTTGAAGTCGGTTTTTAAAAATGTTTTTTTATATTAAATTATTATGTACTTACACAAGTATAGTGTAAATAGTAAGTAAATTCTCGAAAGCACTTTCATGAATATTTTCTATTTATGGAATTTATTTATTATGAAAAGACTAACATTTCGTTCCGACATAGAAACTACAATATCGCATACATTTTTTAATTAAAGCCCTCTAGAGCCGTTGGATACAGGAACTACACAGGTACTGTGTCCAGCATTGGATATCCATTGACGACGACCGATATAATATATTTCCTTCAGTCTGAAAGCTTTATAGACTATACTGAGGAAAATTAAGGATCAATCGCCGCCGCGCCTGGCAGCCGATTGACTGCGCATAATAAACTAAATGAAGTGCACTTCCATGTCGGGATCCAACTTCCGAACAAAAGTTTACTTCGTGCTCCGTCATTAATATTGACCTTTACAACGGAATCCACTGCGGTATAGTAGTTAGAGTATCAAGTAATTAAGAATCAATGGAAAAATCGAAGTGGCTTTCGTGATTATAATGTTTTATACGAGTACGTACCACGATAATTGTTTGGGAAAAGTCGATATTTCGATCCAGTTACATGGACCGTAGTCACGATCGGACTTAAAACATTATAATTATGTCATAAATCGAAATAAGTCTAAAATCTTTGGCTTTCGTGCTTATTGAAATGATGATCCTACTATAAATGTGAAAGTTTGTGAGGATGTATGGATGGATGTATGTATGGATGGATAGATGGATGTTTGTTACTCTTTTACGCCCTGACGACGACCTCACTGGCGCAGTGGTGAGCGCTGTTGTCTTATAACTGGGAGGTCTCGGGTTCGATTCCCGGCGGGGTCAATTTGGGAATTTATAATTTCTGAATTGTCTCTGGTCTGGTCTGGTGGGAGGTTTTCGTTGGCTGTGGCTAGGGACATTTTCATATCATTTGATTCACCTCAACCTTTTGAAGACCTCACTGGCGCAGTGGTGAGCGCTGTGGTCTTATAACTGGGAGGTCTCGGGTTCGATTCCCGGCGGTGTGAATTTGGGAATTTATAATTTCTGAATTGTCTCTGGTCTGGTCTGGTGGAAGGCTTTCGTTGGCCGTGGTTAGTTACCACCCTACCGTCAACGACGTGCCGCCAAGCGATTTAGCGTTCCGGCACGATGGCGTGTAGAAACCGAATAGGGGTATGGGTTGAATTTTCACTGCCATACCCCTTCCAAGTTAGTCCGCTATCATCTTAGACTGCATCGTCACTTACCATCAGGTGAGATCGCAGTCAAGGACTATCTTGTCATCGAATAAAAAAAAAAACGTCATCCACATCCACATCCAAATCCACGCCGACGAAGTCGCGGGCATCTCCTACTAAGAAATATTCACAAAAACTTGTAATGGAATTCATAATATAAATACTTACGGAATTCACAAATTCTTTTGAATTTTGTATTAAGTAGTTAAGCATAAATGGACAGGTAAAGTTTTATAATTACGTTGTTCTTGGAACGAAGTTCCTTATCGCGCATTGCGAAAGGGGGCTAGACGGAAATTAAGACCAAAAGTTGTAACGACACTTTTTACATTTTTTGATGGCCTAAAAATCTTATATGTTTAATAATTTCAATGACTTGCGCATTGCCTCCGTGGCCTAATCGGCTCGCGTGCGGCTGTTAACCGAAAGGTTGGTGGTTCGAGCCCACCCGGGGGCGCGAAATTTTATTTTCATTTTTTATTTTATAAAATTATTTTAATTTTAATATTTTATAAAATCGATATCGGCTTCCCTGGGGTCATTTTGATTTTTATCGATAAAAAAATCATGATAAAAAATGTATACTCGATTAATTATTTTCTTTATACCTCGAATAGAACTTGAAATTAATATTTTTATAATAATAACTTCGTTCCTATCTGGTGTCCCACGACACCACACGACTTTTTATTTATTAAAATTAAGTATAATCTTTTTAAGTTCAATAAAAACTTTGATATGGAGATTAAACAAAAAATCATCATTTGATTAAAAAAAATGTTTATTATTTTTTTATTTTTATAAAAGAAAATATCATGGGCTTGATCAAAGTGAAACACCTAAGATCTAAACTATATTATGTGAGTGTTCTTTGATTTCAATTATGCAGAGGAATACTGTAAGTGGACCATAATTATTGAGCTTCTATGGTATAAACGAAATCTTCAACTACTAGACAAACTGTTAGCAGAATACAATTTAACTTTGTCAGCACTCGGTTAGATGGAGTTCGATTTAAAGGCTTGGACACACATAGAGCGTAACGGCAACGTGATGAAAGCAGTTTATAGAAGTTTTAATACAAGGAATGTTTGAGTCCTAATACTTAGTTCAATATGCAAGTAGTGGATTGAAATAGGTAGACTAGGTAAGTAGGCTGCAAATTATAGAGTCTTGATGTGTCATAAGAGCCACAGGTTGGCCTAGTACATAAAATAAATAATTATTGAGGTTCTGATTTCACACGTTGCACAATAATGATTATAATTCTCTTTCTTAATACAAGATTTACCCTTATTATCCCTTAGAAAGGGGAATGTTAGACTCTGGCTCTATTTCAATCACAAATAAAATTTATACATTTGACATTTTCACCGAGTTTTGACACGAAAAACGTCACAGTGGCTACTTTATTCAGTTAAACACTATTCGGTGATTGAGAAATTGCTTAATATTATATTCCTTGAAAAGCATATTCTTATGAAGCTACGACCTAAAATTTTATACATACTACATTTACGTCAACGGTAATATGAAGCCATTGAAGCGTTCATGTGAGTTAATGACAAGTTATGCTGTTTGAATAGAAAAAATATTTTTGTTCAATTGAACTTTTAAAAGTGATTTTAAACATCAAAAGTCGGGATTAAACGATTATAAACGATTCGGGAAATCTAAATATTTATGATTCCTTGTGTTACTTATTGTTTCTCCATCCATTTTGACTTTCCGCGTAGTGTCTGGCGAAGCTTTAACGTAGATTGTTTACCCGGCCGACTCAGATACCGGATTAACGTAAATGTTACTATTTACATGCAATTTTGGCAACAAACTTGGGAGATAAACATACTACGATAGCATGTACATTGTACAGGGCTCATTTTGAAATTCCGAAAACCTCTACAAGTAATTTACGTCGTACGTTATTCTCTACGTCGTACAACTTAATAACATCTGTTGTAAGATTTTTTAAATTATTATTTAAAAAATTTCATACAAAAGTGAAATAAATAAATTTTTGTATGAAAAAAATCTTTCATTTATAGTTTGGTGAAAGTAACTTTTAAGTTTTATTCATGTCAAGGGACAACCTATTTGAGAAAATCTTAATTAGAGGGCACAGAGATAGCATCCATTAAATATTTTTTCTCATATTAGTATTTAGTCTAATAGCTGTGATGATAGTTTATAAAATACAGAGCTAATTTCCTCAAACGGAAACCTTCTGTTAATAGTGCTAACTTTTTCATACGCAAAAATACCTATGTGTGCCAACTTAAACCGTTTTAACTTTTATTAAAAGGAAGAAGTACACATAATGTTGGTAGTATAAAGACTTCAAACGAATTCCCTTAACACACTTAGTTTTATTTTAATTCAAATACCTACGTACCCACCTCAAATCATGTCTCGCAAAAAACTCTTTAAGAGTAGATTCCTATCAAAGACGTATGGCCGTCTCAAGTGGTTTCCAATTCAAATAAGAAAGAAAAGTAAATTAAAAATCTCTGAAAACATGCAAAAAATTCCGAAACATACTTTCGTTTCGAGTTCATTGAACTGTAAAGGAGATTTATTAATAATGAGTTAGCTAACACTCACAACTCCAGCCGCGTGGATTTAAGTTTTATTAAAATCTTGTTCGAACTCCGTGTAAATAATATAAATATAAAAAAAAAATATAAAAAAGTCGTGTGGTGTCGTGGGACACCAGATAGGAACGAAGTTCCTTATTATAAAAATATTAATTTCAAGTTCTATTCGAGGTATAAATAAATAAAAATTATTCGGGTATACATTTTTTATCATGATTTTTTATCGATAAAAATAAAAAAAAACTACTTTACAAAATTATCTTAACACCTTTATTTTGTTTACAATGATTTATAAAAATATATAATAACAAGTGTAATTTGTTTTTAATTTTTTACCAAAAATTATAAATTATAAAATTATAGATAATAATAATAAATTAATAATAAAAATAAAATAAATAATAATTATCTGAAGTCAGGATTCGAACCTCTGAACCGATAGTATCACTCCTTCTTTTTACCGCTGCGCCATCGAAGCATTGATGGAATGTGTAAAATAAACGAAGACAAAAATAAAACAAGGATTGTGCAACGCCCTATAAGGAACTTCGTTCCAAAAAAATATTAAATAATATAAAAAAATTCTTTTTAAAAACCGACTTTAAACACCCGCGCCACTACAAAGTATATAATTTATTGTTGATTTTTTTAAAACCGCTCGACCGATTTCGTTAAAATTTTAATGAGACCACAGGGGAATCATACCCTTTCAAACAAAAAAAGAATTTTCCAAATCGGTTCAAGCGTCTTCGAGTAATCGGCGAACATACATAAAAAAAAGAAGGCAAACAGATAGCTACTATTTATGACGTAGGCATCCGTTAAGAAAGGGTTTTTGAAAATTCAACCCCTAAGGGTATAAAATAGGGGTTAGAAAAATTGAACTTAACAAGAGCGAATCCGCGGGCCAAAACTAGTATCAATTAAGCAGCCAGAATTAAAAAATTGACTACAAACTAACAGCAATCGTCTACAATCTTGTATTTATTAATGAGGCGGTTTCCGTCGTGACTAATTGGAGTGTCTCTGTTCTGATGGTCTAATAACGACTGTCACGGCTGAGATGGACCCAGTTAGTTTCGGAATATTGCATCTCAATTTCCCGAGTGAAATGCACCGTGCAGTGTAGCTTACTCCGTACTTAACTTATTACTGGAATAACTATCGAGACATAATTATATACATATACCCTGTTCCTGGTACCCTGTACCCTGTACCCTGGTACCAATAGTACCCTGGTATGATGTTCCTTCTGACCGGATTGGAGATGGCAACATAGAAATTAATACTTAATTAACTAGCTTTTGCACGCGACTTCGTTCACGTTAAATTTGATTTTTTAAACCCCCCTATTTATTCCCTTACGGGTTGAATTTTCAAAAATCCTTTCTACCTTCCCTACGGTAAGTATGGATGCCTACATTATAATAGGTGTTTGTATAGCTTTCAGTCCAATCCGTCCGGTAGTTTAAGCTATGCGTTGATAGATCAGCCGATCAGTTAGTCAGTCAACTTTTCCTTTTATATTTACTTTTTTTATTATCAACTTACAAGAATATAAAAAAATGTTCTTAATAGCACAAGAGAAACCACAAAGGTTTAAATTGTGTGCTATAAGCCGATTCCGTTAAACACAAATACCTTTTATAGTTATTTATGCAACTGTTTTATAATAAGGGGTATTAAAACACGAATGTGGGTTTATCATGTATTTTATTTTTTAACATGTATCGAATTGTAAATAGGTATGCATTTTTGGAACTTCCCCTCACTGTGGAAACACTGCATACATAGCATAGTAGTACGTACCTATTGTAAACTGTATTGAAAATGAGCAACCGCCGAGTTGTTTGCTGGTTCTTCTCGGTAGGAAGGGCATTCCGAACCATTGTGCAGTGATAGATTCATTATTTTTACGATTCGAAAGCACTTGTAAAAGTTTATTTGAATAAAAATATTTCTATTCTATTTGTAACGACCCTAGTCCTTCGTACAAAGGAATTTTTCATGTTTGATAGTACTAAAAATTGTTGATTAAATTTTATCAAAATCTAACTGAACTAAACTAATCTGACGTTGGAAGCTGCTTAATGGATAGGGAGCTCTAGCACCTTGGTGCTTTATGAACCTGTCTTTGGGCTAGCGACCGACGATCTCAGATGAAGATTGATCTATATCGCGATGCTCTATGCTGAGTGTTGTGTCAACCTGTAGGTTGGATGCCGGGATAGGATACGCTTAGGATGGCTAATACACTTGCCAGTCCGGGCTGTCTGGTCCAGGTGTCTGATACTACTTTCGAACTTGCTCTGACGTCAAGTTGGAGCCTATCACCACTTCGTGGTGACAACCAACTGTTGGATGCTCAGACAGGATGAAGCTAATGATGGCAATTGCTATTATGGTTTTGTCTGGTCCAGGCGTCCGACACCAACCTCGAACTAGACTCTAACGTTGTTAGAGTCCTTCACCACTCCGTGGTGACATCACGCAGTATAACTATTAACCTATAACCAACTATACATGAGAGGAGCTCACCTCTATAAAAAGTCTCAGTGGATCACACCACTGTAAAAAAAGTCTTGTGGAAACACACCACGGTTAAAAAAGTGTCTTCAGTGGATCACACCACTTTAAAAAAGTCTTGTGGAGCAAACCACGGTTAAAAAAGCCTCGCACATTCGTGTGTGAGTGAATGATGACAGTGGGGGGGGGGGGGGGGCTCATGGTTTGATGGTATTTCAGGGACTTGTAAACATTCCTGATTATTGACAAATAATTACCCAAAGTAATATAAATTTAAGATGCGATCTCATTGCGTCAATTATTATAATGATACATTATTGTTTTAATGGACGCAACTGAGTGGTCCTTGATGTACCACAAAAGGTAGGAGCTCACCATCGTTTGGCGTGCAGGGAGCCAACGATCATCATTTCATTTTTTTACAATGAAATGATGCCGTCTTAAGTTTGAACGTTGCCTATGGACTCAAAGGAACTTGAAACAACGATCTGTAGTGTAGACGTTCAATGTGATGTTGAATGTCGAGGTGCATAAGTTGTGATGTAGGTTCTTTTGATGTTTACCCATAGAAATAATTGTGTCTCTCGACATCAGTGTTGAGTCTCGTGATAATGGAGCAAACCGGTATCATTCATACTGGATTTTAAACCTTCTTTAATATAAACCAATACGGGAACCTCGCATATATCGCCTAGGTCTTATGAACTCATTACTTCTGACGCTCTAAAAGTTCTTGGGTTAATACGAACACAACATTATAAAGGGTTCTACCACTAGCGATTCACGTGCCACGCTAAAGAAATAATTTAAAAATAGAAAGATTTATAGGAATAATAGGGTAGAGATTTTCGTAGGATACTTAGTTCAGTTACATATTGTATTCTATTCTACATCGGCTTGGCATCCAGCTGCACACAAGATAGTATAAAAAACTTATTACAATGTAATAAATAGCTCCATAATAATATTGTAAAATGATTATTTTGAAAAGAGCAACTGCTGAGTTTCTTGCCGGCTCTTCTCAGCAGAATCCACTTACCGAAACGATGGTAGAGTCATGACGTGTCCTGAGCCACAGGTTGGCCTACGTGAAATAAATAATTTTGTTTTTTTTTGTACAAGTGTTCCGGTTTTTTTGGAACCCTAAAAATAGGGCGTTCATCCGGGGGTCAAACCATCATTGGGACCGTGGGGAAATAAAATATCTGGAACCACTTTTACTTTCCACTAAAAGATACCTTAAGAGTGGGTCTGCGCTCGTTAACAGTAAACAGATTTGATTTTTACAGTAGTAGATCAAGTTTCAACTATCCGAAAAAAAAACACGCAAAAATTACATCATACTGCCAAGGGACGTGCTTGGGCAAAAACATAAAATGATGAAATTTGTTCGATGATAAAAAATCGCGAAGTTAGGTTTATTTTTTAACCAATATTCATTTATTTTCAATGTGTTGCATATTACAGAGCCAAAATTTTTACATTAAATTCCGATTGATATTATCAAGAGAGTAGCCTAGTGAATTGAAAAGAAAATGAATATTTTACGAGTTACAAAGTATTTGGCGCTTACTACACTCCTATTCCGCGCAAAACGCTTTCTTTTGTCGCGCCTCACATGAGGTTGCGGCTATGTTTTATCTCATCGCGAAATCTGATTTTTTTTGGTGTTATACGCGTTCTTAACACTGTTTCTAAACACTGTTAAAACTAACAACTATGAAACAATAAATTAAAACAACACAGTGCCTTGAAAGGAACTACTTAAAAATTTATTCGCATACCAGCTCCAGCAACATTTTACTTACCTTAATTCACTAACACCTGCACCGCGAAGAAAATACAATTCAATTACATAATATACAGGTTCACTATATTCTCCCGGGAGAATTCCTTAGCCTTTTCTAAATTTTATCAACCCAGCTAAAACTGGGAGATCTTTTACAAAAGCTAAACGACATTTCTCCGCTCTTGAGTGTACTCACTGCGCTAAGTCGGAGTGCACCGTTTTAGAATTTTACGGTACATATAGTGACTGCTCTCATATATTATGTAGTAAAGAGGGAAATTTCTCGTGGGACAGTACTGACGTTTGACTTACTTGTGAAGGGAGTAAGGTACATATTGCAGGTTTATAATGAATCCAAACAAACGGATGGTAAGAAGCCAAAACCAAAAAGCCATCATGAAGCTTAAAGTAGCATTATTTCAATACTACATTGATATTTCATCATTATCATCAGCAACCCATCAACGGCTGACTACTGAGCGCAGGTCTCCTGTCAGAGAAGGATTATAGGCCATGGTTCACTATGCTGGCCCAAAGCAAATTGGCATACTTCACAGACCTTTGAAAATACATGAAGAAGTCTCAGGTGTGCAGGTTTCCTCACGATGTTTTCCTTTACCGTTGAAGCTTGTTATATTTAATTTCTCAAACGAACATAACTTCGAAAAGCTAGACGTGTGTGCCCGGGATCGAACCTGCGACTCCCGCATAGGAGACCGCAGTACTAACCACTCTGCTAGCACTGCTACTTTATGATATTTCATACAAAGTAATTACTTTAAAATGCAACGGCCAATAGACGGGGTACTTAGCTTGGAAAACTGATGGAAGTTGGAATCACAAGGTGGTTGCACGATCTCAAGCGAGTTTATGGCAGCCATTGGATACAGGCGGCACAAGATCGTGTTCTGTGGCAATCTGGTCAAGAGATTTCACCAACGTTGAATAACGTTTAACTATACCTAGTATAAATTTGATATTTTTGCAGATTTTTAATACAAAAACTATCAGAACGCCCAATTCATTCCTGGGTTAAACGTCATTTGATGGTGATGAAATCCACACTCAGTCAATTTCAGTTTGGATGGTTTACGAAAACATTATAGAATAGAATAGAAATGTTTTTATTCAAATAAACTTTTTTACAAGTGCTTTTTAATCGTCGATGAGTCTACCACTGGTTCGGAATGCTCTTCCTGCCGAGAAGAACCAGCGAGAAACTCGGTGGTTGCTCTTTCAAAACAAGTTTACAATTCAATAGATACTATGCTATGTATGCAGTGTTTCCACAATGAGTGGAAGTTCCAGACGGGTAGACAGAAAGTAGCCCCATTCCCGCCAGTAGAACCCGTTCACGAGCATGAACCATGATCCAGCCATTGCTTCGCTCAACCATATTTGAGTTATTCAGACAGAAAGAGTGCTAGCAGGTACTAAGGCATCGAGAAATTAGACCAGCTTCCCGAAGACTGAATCACAGTGTTGGTTCGGACCATTCAAAGTAATTGTATCAGCAAACGTTCATTCCAAATAAATTTTATTAATCACCAGTATTATATTTATCTTCTCTAAGGGTAAGCGTCCACAGATCTGCATCGTACGCATCAGACGGATCGTATCAAACGGATTTTAGAATAATTTTTATAGTTAGTCAGTACAACTTCTGCCACTGAGGGATAGACGGACTATTTCTTTCTTTTTTGTTTCAAGGAGAGAAAACTAATTAAATCGATGTCAGTGACGTCATTCGGATTACTGTTGGTCGATTGCGGATAAGCTTCAGATACATTGCCGTCATCCACCATTTGCATTCGCGACATTAATATTATGTCAAGTTGTCAACTAGTGATTTTCTAATTTTTTTTTAACCCCCGACGCAAAAAGAGGGGTGTTATAAGTTTGACGTCGATCACTGCCTGTCTGTCTGTGTGTGTGTGTATGTGTCTGTAGCATCGTAGCTCTCAAACGGACGGACCGATTTCGATGCGGTTTTTTCATTTGAAAGCCAGTTTCCTTGCGGTGGTTCTTACCTATGTTTGGTTAATATCGGTACAGCAGTGTAAGAGTATCAGCTCTTTTCCAAAATGATGTAAGGCATTTTTGGCGTATGATTACTCGATTAAGTGCTTCACGCGGGCCAGTATAATTTAACGATTATACACATAGCCCGGCCACTGACATGTTGGGGGTGTTTTAAATTTTCAATTTACACTTGTTTTAATTAACAAAATCCGCACCATTAATCTCAACCCATCGTCGGGCCACTGCTGGGCACAGGTCTTCTGTAGAATGAGCGGTGTTTAGAAAAGGTTTGAAAATCCGCATGCTTATTCAAAGTAAAAGTAATATTCCTTTGATATAATCCGCCAAACCTACTACTATATACTTCGGAAGAGCCATTGAATCTAAGGCCAAGATTGGCGCCAAAAACTAGGCATACTTAATAAGGCGAAGTGGTACTTCATGCCACAACAACTGCTTACATTATATCAAGCCCGGGTCAGGTAGTGCATGGAGTACTGCAGTCACCTCTTCGATGGCTCCGCTAAGTACCAACTTGCGGCAATAGATGCTGTAGATCGTCGAGCTAGGAAACTCATTGGCAAGGAATCTGGCAACGGCTGGATCATGCGTCATGCTCACGAACGGGTGCCACCGGCGGGAATAGGGCTACTTTCTGTCTGCCCGTCTTAACATGAATTGAATTGTAGTACTTACGCTTTTTTTGGAACTTCACCTCATTGTGGAAATATTATATTCTTTTCTATTCTAACAAAGTTGCATGGGTTAAATCGGCATGGCATCCGGCTGCCCACAAGATAGTACAAAAACCTATTACAATGTAATAGCTGTATAATAATATTGTAAAATGATTATTTTGAAAAGAGCAACTGCTGAGTTTCTTGCCGGCTCTTCTCAGCAGAATCCGCTTTCCGATCCGGTGGTAGATTCATGACGTGTCATAAAAGCCACAGGTTGGCCTACGTGAAATAAATAATGTTGAATTTTGAATTTTTTGAATCATCACTCTTAGCCAAACTTCAGAGCGTCGATCACTTATGTTGAAATCCGATTGCAAATGGCGGTCACGTCGGGATTTGGAATACAGCAGATAATAATAAATAGTTGACGCACGCCTAATTAGTCCGTTTGATGTCTGATTTCTCCGATACGTATATATGTGAAGCTGTGGACGCTTACCTCAAACCGTCATATTACGAGCAGGTATTATAACAGATTACCTCATAACTTACGCCGCGGACGTTTGTTTTCTCCCGGTATAATATTTCCTTGAGTATTGATGGCCGGTTTTTGCGATAGGTGTGGGTCTAGCGGCGTCCGCAATTTATTTTATTTTACGAGACCAACCCCTGATAGTGGAGGTTGACTTGACGTGACTTGGGCGGTATTCCTGTTAAGGATTTCGAATATTAGAAAGAAAGAAAGAAAATATCTTTATTCACTAATGGTGACACAGACAAAACTAGTTACAAAAATATAATTTCGTCTGTGACACCACCCAGAAAGAGTGTACAGCTCAGCACTATGCCTTGCATCATATGCAAAAAAATGCATACAATACCAGGCACTGATTTTCAGCTGTGACCCAGGTGACGTCACAGTTACAAGTTACAACAGTAAATTCAATCTATAGTAGGTATACCTTTTACCGTAACTTTCTAAAGTCTGAACTAGTCTGAGTATTTATGCTTGAAACTTTATCAATACGTACTAGGTTAAGGTTAATTAAGACTGATAGTCAGTTGTAATGAAAGGATAATGGAAAAGTTGAAATAAAAGCTTTGAAAAAGGAGAACTTTATACTGGCGCAAATGCCGCGAACTTTATCTATACCGGAGACGAGAACAAAAGACCGACAACTTCTTCTTAAGTCAAATAGATTCTCGTTTCAAAAGATTGACGTTGAATAGCGGGTCGGTGTGGGAAGAGGGTTTTATCTTTGATCGTCTTAAAGCAAAGCACACACGATGTTTTTAAGATCGGCAACGGAATTGCGCTTCTTAGCATGAGATTCTGCATAGTTTTCTGAAACTTTTCGGAACGAAGTTCCTTTTCGGACGGTTTGGCGGATGGGGGCTAGACGGAAAAATGTGTATGAATTTCCCGTCACGGCCCTTGTTGCTAGGCGTAAGATTTTTCCGTTATGACAATTGTTGCCTTCGTTTATTACACACTGTACATCATAACTTTCGTGGCGTAACAGTGTAACTATTGGTTCGGGGGTTCGAATCCTGACTACAGTTTTTTTTTGTTTTATTTTTTTTATTATTAATTTATTATTAAAACTAGTGTACTGCGCGACACTCAACTTTTTTTTTATAAAAATTATTAATAATTTATCAAAATAACAGATGTTGGACGTCGGACGTCAGTAGAAATAAACTCTGGAACGGCTGGACCGATTTCGAGGGGACTTTCACTGACAGATAGCTGATGTTATAAGGAGTAACATAGAATACTAACCGACTTTCAAAAATTGAGTTGTGTTTTTCTACCTATGTATATATCGATTTGCGTGAATCTTTTTTAATCGATACAGAAAATTTGGGAGATGGACCCATAAAACATTCGGGTTCTAACTCCTCAGTATTGGTACTGCAGGGGCACTGCCCACCTAAACTGTTGTGATTACGAATCGATTATGAATAGTTGTTATAGGTACCAAGCAAAAACTAAATTACATAGTTGAATTCCAGGATCCAACTCCTCACTCCTGATGCCGCAGGGGTTCTGCCCACGCGGACGAAGTATTTAAAAAAAAGAATATCAGCCAAGTAGAAGATGACTAATATGCTCATATATCTCCTCCAAATAAGCGGAAAGCTTGTGTTAGGAGTGGGTAGCGACAATAGTGGAACGGGTGGGATTCGAACCTGCGACCTTTCAGTTTTAAGTTTAACCTTTAACCGTTGGGCTATTGAGGCTTCAATTTTCAAAGTCGCGCTCATTTTCAATTTTCACAAATATTATATTATATAAACAATTTTCTTAAATACTTTTTTATTAAATTAGTCACATCATTATAATATTAGTCAATAGTTACATATAAGCCACATTATCATAATTTTTTCTTAAAATCTAGTCACATTATTTTATAACTGTATAGCCCGACGGTCTTCTTATTAGAAACGCATTAAATATAGTTTTTTATATGCACTCGGTAACCTGACACCTCGGCTACGCGGCTTTAAGCGTTCGGCAGGGTCGCCATGTGGTGTGTAGACCTGGATAGGTTGGGGGATGTATGAACTGTGAAATGACTACACTTGAGGAGGCTTGGGTTAACACTGGTTTAATATATATATATTTTGAACGTAAGTTCCTAATCGCGCGGTACGGAAGGGGGCTAGACGGAAAAAAATTAAGGAACCGACAATCGACATAATTTTGAAACCGACACTTTTTTGTTGAATGTGAGTTTTGCATTGTGTTCGGTATTTTCGCGATACAACATTGTGTCTCCGTAGCCTAGTGGCTCCGGTAGTCGCCTAAAAGTTCAAAGTCGATGGTTCGAATCCCAGCTCGACAGACTGAATTTTCTATTTTCAATTTTATTTTAAATAATTTCTACATGTGGAATTTTTCCCTAATTTTTTATAACTTATGTTATAAAAATAAGTTATAAGTTATAAAAAATTAGGGAAAAATTCCACATATAGAAATTATTTAAAATAAAATTGAATAGAAAATTCAGTCTGTCGAGCTGAGATTCGAACCATCGACTTTGAACTTTTAGGCGACTGCCGGAGCCACTAGGCTACGGAGACACAATTTTGTATCGCGAAAATACCGAACACAATGTAATCGAAAGGAACTACGTTCGATCCGGGTGTCCCTTGACACCTCTCAAGTTTTTTTTTCGGATGGAGTATGCTGTTGGCCCTAATGGCCGCTACAGCGTCACCGGACGTTGGGGCGAGCGCGAAGCGTCGCCGAGGGGGTGAGCCCTAGGGCTCGAAGACATCGGGGGGCAACGTCTTCCTAAGGGCGCCTCCTGTAAGGCTCGGACCTCGGCTTAGGATGACGTCGGGACGAATGGGAGGAGTGGCTGGACTAAGTTAGTCCGTACGTCCCCGTGATCGTGGTAAGAATCCACGCCCAGTGACGTTAGAAATCGGGGGCCTCGTCTTCGCCGGCGAAGACGCTGTGTTGAGGTTGACTGTGTTTTAATATAATACGGTGACTTACTTATATACATACTACAAGGTGTTTTATTATGGAAAGTGGGGCATCGCAGATAATAATTAACCAACTGCGGGCACACCACAAAGAGTACAATGTCCCTCTCAGGGTAATCGATTTCCTGCAGCGAACTAATCAGGCCGAGCTCCGTGATTGGTGCCGACGTGAGTAATTGACGGTTCTGATAGGCTAATAAACGATTGCTTCGGCGGAGATGGAATCTAGTTACTGATGAATTAGGACCTGCATGTTGATTTGCTGTAGCCGCATATTAGGCACTAGCTTTTCATAATCAAATTAAAAAACATTTAAGGTTGAATATACGGGCCTGCCCGTGAAATTCAAATTTAATTTGGTTTTTCGCAATTTGTAAACGAATACGACAAAGTAGGCTTATGGCATTCTAATTGCGCCAATGGCAGTATCATCTTCACAGGTTTATATAAAAATCTTCACTTGAAAGTGTCCAGTTTAAGAAATTAGTCCGAGTATCGAGTGTCGATGCCGGTGTCGTATTAGTTTAGAAATTGCGAAAAACCAAATTAAATTTGAATTTCGCGGGCAGACCCGTTTAGTTCGCCTTAACCCCAAGTTTTATTGGTGATAATCTGAGTTTTTAGTTTTCCCACAGTGACGTGGATATTAGCCACAGATCCCGCCTCAACTTCTTCGCGAAATCTGCTGCTAATAGATGCCGTTTGCTGAATCACCGCCACTTCAATTATACTACCGAATTTCTTTCCGTGAAGTTCGCCCGTCCAGCGTCATTTAGTTTTTGCTTTCAAAAGTTAAGGTTAAAGGAAAAGCGTTAAGAACGATTCAGGGTACCAAATGTCTAAAAGTTATTCCATTGATCGTATTTGATGACATTATCGTCAAAATAAAATAATCCTTGATTGTATTGATTTAAAGTCACGATTGATTTTAATATGGAGCGTTATGGAGCGTATCGTACATACGTATAAGAATGCATACACGAAATTGAGCTCTAATTCAATGCAGTTATGGTTTATTTTACTTCGACGATAATGTCATCGAATACGATTACGATCAATGGAATAACTATAGACAATCGCACCTCAGATCTGACGGAGCTTATCGAACCGCAGCTGAACGGATTGTAAAAAAGAAAATTGACAATGGATATTATTAAAAAATACAGTTCAAGTCCCTCACTCACGCATTCCACGGAACGCTTGTATGCTAATTATTATATTATACCTTCAAGGCAAGGGTGAATAGGCATTTTCTAGGCAAGCGCGCTCCAACCTAGACCTCATCAGTGCTTTCCAGCATTGATTGTCGTCAAGCGCAAGCCTAACCCGAAATAAAAAAAAAATATTAAACTAGCTTTTGCCCGCTGCTTCGCTCAAGTTAATAAGATTTTCAAACCCCTATGTTACCCCCTTAGGGGTTGAATTTTCTAAAATCCTTTCTTAACGGATCCCTACTTTATTAGCTATCTGTATGTTTCCTCCAACCCGATCCCTCCAATGAGTTTGAACTGTGCGTTGATAGATCAGTAAGTCAGTAAATCAGTGGATAAACAGCATGATCCCTTAGGTAAATAGTTTAAGCTGTGGTTTGATAAATCAGTCAGTCAGTCTATTAAGTTGGAGTCAGTTGGATACTATGTGCAAATATGAATTATATCGTTTAAAATATTCATTTCAATTTATACTATAATATTGCGAACTCTCGAAACGCTAAGTGACTATTCTTTTTGTTTTCTCATTATTTGTATGAACTAAATGACAAAACAGACAGTATTACACTAGCGGCACGCTATGATGGCCGGTTTGACACATTACAATAGTGATGTGGAATGTCAATTTATTCTCGAACAAAAAACAATTAAGTTTTGTTTTTGTACCTGATTAAATAGGTTTAATAAAACAAAAATGTATATGTTTATTTAATTTATTTGAACGAACTGAATATTTGAATGAAAATGAATATACATACTTTATATGCACACAAGAAACATATGAATACAAAAGATACCAAAAAAGGTGCCACAAAAGGCCATAATTAATCAGATTCGTCCATACTACTATTTTCACTGTCGTCAATATTATCTATTTTCACATCTCTTTCATAATCTTCCCTTATTAATTTAACAGTTCTATTCACAACCTTTTCCCAGTCTCCTTTAGTCACATGTTCACAAGCTTCTTCTAATAATTTTAGCATTTTTTTTGTGGTAAATGGGGGTTCTGTATTGTGTCTTGCAGCATATCCCTTAATTTGAGCCCACACCAACTCAATCGCATTATACTCACAATGGTAAGGCGGTAACCGTATAACTCTGTGCCCATGTTCTAATGCTATTTCGTCAATGACGTATCGGATCTTGGTTGGTTTGTTTTCTTTTAAAAGACGTACTAATTCCGCTTTTAACATATTCATGTTTGCATCTACGCCATTTTTACGAAGCCATGCGACGATATCAGCTTTCTTTTGGGATTGGGCAGGTGGCTTGTCAATTTGCATCGAGTGGTATGGGGCGTTGTCCATAATTATAATAGATGGTTCAGGGAGGCTACACAACATTGAGGTAAACCATTCAGTAAACTTTTCTCCATTCATGTCTTCATGATAGTCTCCAGTGGTTTTTGACGCAAAAGCCATGAGAGAACCTTCGACAAACCCGTTGATGGTTCCGGCGTGACAAATTATAAGTCGCGATCCTTTTCCTACAGGAACTTTGGAAGTAGATGCTGCTGTGTCATCGTTCCAAGAACGGCCTACAGTATGGTTAGCATTAAGCCATGTTTCATCCAAGAACACAACATTTTGCCAATTTTTGATTTCTTTCACTTGCCGTAAAAAAGTATACCTTGCCATCGCTATATCAAATCTTTCCATCAATATTTTGCGTTTGTTACATTTTTTGTATCGAAATCCAATGGTCTTCAAAATCTTCGTTAAAGAACTTTCCCCACCGAAGAATAATCCAGCTTCCTTCAGTGAATGCACCAACTTTTTTCTTGTTGGATACTCCTTCTGTAAATAGTAGCCGTAAACATGTCTTCGGATAGCATCGGCATCAAAGCTATCGATGCCTACGACTGGTTTTGCTCGTTTTCTCTTTTTTGGTGTGTGAAGTTTATTTTCTTCTGTGCCAGTCTCGCCATATTTTTTTTTAGTTATCCGTCTAACAGTTCGTTGTCCAATATTAAGCGCATCAGCTACGCGTTCAACCACTGACGTTATAGGTAAAATTGGCCCTCCATTTTGAGCTTCACGATCGAAATAGTTACGAAGGCGTATTACGAACTCACGTGTCTGACTATTTAGAACAGTTCTCTGCGTACGTTCGGTCATATCGACGAAATCCACAACAAAGGGCTTGAACAGAGTCCAAATTAACGAGCAAGGGTCAACAGTAATGCAGTATCAATATTTGAAATCCAAAGCCAGGTCAAAACTATATCACAATCGCATTGCACTGACAGTTTATACTTTTCGAAGCAACGTCAATTCGAAACTGCTTTGTTTTGCATTGAGCATTGACGCGAGTTTGCCGGAGGTAGTAGTTGTGCTAGCCAGCGATCCTATGTGACGATCGTATTAGATTCCATTTTTAAAAATTTTCAATTTAGAAAACCAAATGCCGAGTTGTGGTATATATCATATAAAAATAAAAATTTTACCTTTTGTATGAAACAGCTGATATTTTTTTGCGATTTCAGAGGTTTGTCCACATAGTGAAAATTGTTCATATTCACAAGTACATTCACCCCTTAAATGGTGCAAACTGATTTTTCTACACTTGTATACATTTTAGAAATCAATTTAATAAATAAATTTTGAGTCCTAAACCTAAAACTACATTCGATAAAATTTATGAATCTCTGCACATCACTATCGTCAATAAAGTAATACAATTATTTCCTTCAAAGTCGTTATCAATTAATACGGAACTTCATGAGCGGACAAACGTCAAACCGGCCATCATAGCGTGCCGCTAGTGTAATGACGTCCTTTCATAAAGTACGTATCAGCAACCGGCGTGAACAAAATATCGACTGATAACAGCACTGATCTCAGCAGAATCAGCTTTCCGAACCGGTGGGAGATTCATGACTTGTCGAAAGTGCTACAATTTGGCCTACATGAAATATATGATTTTGAATTTAACAGGCAGATTGAATAAATGGATAAGTGTCATTGGCGACGAATCGCTAACTAACTCCAAACTTCAAAGTCTGGAACATCGGCGCAAGGTTGCCTGTCTGTCGGTATTTTACAGGATATATTTCGAAGAGTGTGCGCAAGAACTATTTGAACTAGTTCCTCCATCACCCTTCTACCATCGAACCGCGAGGCATCGCTCGAATCTGCACCGCTACGTGGTCGAAATTCCACGATCCCGCACTAAGCGTTTTGCTTACTCATTCTTAATACGCACCGCTAAAATTTGGAATGCCCTTCCGGATTCTGTTTTTCCAACTGACTATAACTTGGGTACCTTTAAATCAAGAGTGAATAGGCATCTTCTAGTCAAGCGCGCTCTATCTTAGGCTGCAGCTTCACTTACCATCAGGTGAGATTGCAGTCAAGCGCTGGTCTATATATTTAAAAAAAAGTGTAATAGCTGTCTTAAAAGTTAAGAAAATCGTAGAAAACATTGCAGAGAAACGCGTAACCGGCGATTGTAGCCGGGCGCTTACGACGCTTACGCTTTTTCTAAGAAACCACTCCTTTACTGTGGTTAGGACTGTGGTCTCCTATTCGGGGAGTCGCAGGTTCGATCCCGGGTACGCACCTCTGACTTTTCGGAGTCAAGTGCGTTTATACAATTAAATATCACTTGCTTCAACGGTGAAGGAAACCATCGTGTGGAAACCTGCACATCTGAGAGTTCTTCATAATGTTCTCGAAGGTGTGTGAAGTCCGCCAATTCGCATTGGGCCAGCGTGGTGGATGATGGCCTATAACCCTTCTCTCAGAGGAGACCTGCGCTCAGTAGTGAGTCGTTGATGGGTTGCTAATGATGATGATGACTCCTTTACGTTTTATTTTAAGGAATAATAGATTATAGTAACAATGTTTGCAGACTGAGGCTTTTATTCAAAACACTCAGATCAGTTTACTATCATAAATCTCGAGGTAAACTCTGCCGCTATTTTATTGTATTTTGTATGAGTAAAAAATAAGGTTCTCCAACACTGGAGAGAACTTAAAAGTATTAGGTGAAGTTTTTACTCGCTATATTTAGCTCAGGAGCGATTAACGCCGGCAATATCTTTTGTTATTCAGCTTAAGCCTCTGGAATGGGGAAAGTTGTGGAGTACGTCTTTTTATAGAGTAAAAAAGTTTACTCCAGTTCGGAGTATCTTTTAATTAATTACATTGAAATATTAATTTAAGGTTATATTATTTAATACATTTACTTTTTACTTTTTATTTTCGTTATTTCGTTAATGTATGGGGCGACAAATCCAATAGGCCTAGGGCAACAAAGGAGGTTGGCGAATTTTGAGTTCAGATTCAGAAATCATTTAATTTTAATTAATATTTATCAGAGTATTTTTCTGTGTAAACCCGATATTTTTAGAAGATGGGGATCAAAAATATAACTATCCCAAGTAGGTATATATTCTTCATTATAAATAACCGTTACATGGCAATACAAGTGAATATCTTTTTTCTCCCAACTTTATTTGATAGACTTTGATGAACTTTTTTGTTAGACTGGTTTACTAGAACAAGCATGAGAAGTTTGATTCGTGAACGTGGTCTTGAGGCCCACGGTTCAATTCGTCTGGTCAGAAACTGTATGGAATTCGCCAATCTCCTTTTAAAATACGCAGCTGGATACAATCACACGAAAATGCTTATCCGTTTTTACTGCAATACTAGGTATATTCAAGGCTGAACGGACTTCGTGAGATAGAGTATGTCTGTATTTTTAGGCGAAGGTAGGTCTAAGTAATAGACAGGGGTGTGATATGTCGGCAATTCATTTTATTATCCGCCAGGAACCTTTCAGAAGTGAGCAGTGACGTGACGTGACTGGTAGATGTTCGTGATGAAAGAGTGCCATTTTTATTGACATTTTTAACCGACTTTCAAAAAAGGAGGAGGCTCTCGATTTATCGGTTTTTTTATGTTCACCGAATATCTACTCGAAGACGCCTGAATCGATTTGGAAAATTCTTTTTTTTTGTTTCTAAGAGTATAACTTCCCAGGTAATTCCATTGAAATTTTATCGAAATCGGTCGAGTGGTTTCTAAATATCAACAATAAATTATTTTCTTTGAAATGACGCGGGCGTTTGAAGTCGGTTTTTTGAAATGAATTTTCTTGTAAATATTTTGTTGATTTGCTTAAGTTATGTCAGATCATTCGTTTGATCCTAATACATAGTTAACTATGACATCAGCATCAAAGTAAAATGAACCATAATAGCGTCGATATAAAGTCACAAATTCAATACAGGCGATTTTAATTTGGAGCGTTTTCGTTACGTACAAGAATACATACACGAAATTGAGCTCTAACTCAATACTGTTAAGGTTTATTTTACTTTGATGGCAAAGTCATAGTTCATAGTTAACTACCCAATCTTGTACTAACCTTACTGATAGTTGGCTATCTGGGGCAGAGGTCCTTTAACACATCGTGGGAAATCTGCGCAAGCCTGAGAGGTCTCCATAATTTTCAATGGCGGTAGTTTTGTAACGATCGCACGCGCCTCTGATTGGCTGGTGCTCTTCCGCTATTGGTTAAAATACATTGATGCAACAAGAACGCCACAGCCAATCTGCCCCCCAATGAAGAATGTTAACTTGTTTTGATTATTAGCACTCCATATTCTCTGTCAAAAATAAAAAATACTAGTGAAAGAATTACTTCGATACGTCAATTAGTTTCCGATTTAGAAGTAAAACAATTTATAACCGCACGACGCGGGCTGCCGGTGAGGTGTGACGTCATCGCACAACACGCTCTGTCTGGCTCACTCAGTACACTTAAATACTTTTAAAACTGTCCAATCCAAATACTAAGAAATCATGTGTTGTGCCTAAATGTAAAAATACAACTACCAATTCTCCGGAAAAGTTGTTTTTTATAGTTCCAAAGGACGTTAAAATGCGAAAAAAATGGATAAAAGCTATGAAGAGGTTAGATCCATTTGGAGATAAAAGTACAGTTTATTTTTGTGAAGATCACTTTGACGTAAGTATAGTGATAATATTTTATGTAGGTACATAAGTAATAATAATTATTTTCATCTTATAATGAAACAATTTCTAACTGGATTAATTGCATGTTTATTGATTTTACATTGGCAGGAAAAATGTAAAATCAATAAGTACGCGATTAATCCGGTTAAAAATAGTTTCATTATAAAATACAGTGATCGTGAATACCTAAAACATTACTATTATCACAGAGTAACATACTGTGCTATTATAATCATTTGTAGTTTACATTTATTTCATACCTATAAACATAAAATCTGGTCAGAGGTGCAAAACCTTTGGTGTCAGAACTTTCCGTTATGTTTTTACATAGTATTACGTATTATAATATCTTGAGAACAATGCAGCTGTTTTGCGTTATCCTTTGTTTTCTATACAAGTTTTAATCTATACTAGACTGTGCCTACTGCTCTAGGTGTAGATTGCTAATAAGATTTTTTCTTGTTTTAGATTGAAAATGATATGGAGAAAATGGCCTTACGTATTTTGTTAGTAAAAAAAATACAAATAAAAATGGTTTAGTACATCTGTAACGTTCAATCCACTACATCTACATCCTAAGTACCTATCCTACTTCCTACTAATATTATAAATGCGAAAGTTTGTGAGTGTGTGTGTGTTTGTTATCTTTCACGCAAAAACTACTGAACGGATCTGGACAAAGTCTGGAATAACACATACATAGGCTACTTTTAATCCTGGGAAAATGTACAGTTCCCGAGGGAAACGGGGGCGAAGCTGCTGGCGGAAGCTAGTTTGCAATAAATCAATGTATGTATATTCATTTAAATTTACTAAGAAGAGCGGTTCCTACCTATATATACATACGTACCTACCTATAGCTACAAAACTATAATACATATTTCTTACATATTTGTTGTCTTTAACGTAAAAATTTAATGGTAGGTAGGTACTTCCACTATTTGAGTTGCATAATGCATTCTTCCATTACGACATTAGTTGGGTATTTTGTTTTGATAAAACAATTTAGAACAGATAAACTATTAAGCATAAGTAGTAAGCAAGGAAAGTTTACTTACCTTTGCATTTTTATTCCTCGCATTTCGGCGGCAACGAAATCACTATTTGTTGATAAATAATGCGCAACCATCCATCCATGCAATCCATCTATTATAGGTAGATTATCCGATTGCCCTTTTTCGAATCCTTCATCCATTTTATTAATCGAATAATATTTATTATAGACTATTAACTTAAATACGCGGACGAAATCACAACAAAATACTGCGCAAGCCTACTATAACCGCTGGCGACTTGATACTAAGCGATGATATGACGTCACAAGCGGTCACGTGACTGGTAGCGGGACTCGATATTTTTCGAAACTCTGAATGCCTATAAAATCAAAACTACTAGGTATTTTTGACTGCAACAAAAACTAGTGTATTTATATACATACAGGCTTTACTGCGACAAAATTTCAAGTGATTTGGCATACCTATTAACATTCTTCATTTTCCAAAAGTTGCCGATCAAAATCGTATTAATTTGATGGCATTAGCGTCAAAGTAAAATAAACCATAACAACATTGAATTAGAGCTCAATTTCGTGTATGCATTCTTATACGTTTAGGTATGTACGATACGCTCCATAACGTTCCATGTTAAAATCGGTTGTACAGAATTTGTGTCCTTAAATCAATACAGCCAAGGAATATGTTACTTTGACGCTAATGCCATCAAATGAATAAGATTTTGATCGGCCACTTCTAGACAATCGCACCGCAGATGTCGTTGCGATTGTCGAGAGGACAAAGGCATCCAGGATGGGTTAAGATGAATGGATTAAATATTATTGTCAGATTCTTGACATTTCGTGTTTACAACAAATGGTAATGAATGTTAACACACTTATCGTTTGGAGTATTCGGCCGTTAGTAGGTATAACTTAATGCCAAGTGAAAACAATTTACAGAATTCAAAGTTTTAAGCACATGACATACAGACTAATGCTTTGTGAAACGAAACACGCTCTTCTGAGGCGTTCTCAGACGAAAGATGCACCGGTACAGAGAGCAAAGCCGGATCACATATACCCATATTCACTACGTAAGGCTTTATTCGGGCTAAGGGATAAAGTACACTATTATAGTGGTATGAAATTCGAGGTTGGCGTGGTTTAGTTGCAGAGTGTAGTAATGTACCTACAAGCTGTTGCCCTCGCGAATTCGTCCACGTGGAATTAGGTTCTTTGAAAATCCCGTGGGAACTCCTGGTTTTATTGGGATAAACGTAACCTGTAACACTGCAGGTCTACAATCATACCCATGAAAGAATCACGTAGATCCGTTGCTCGATGTAACTAACTCGAAAAATTATGGACTTACATATAAACATTCAACCACCTATTTAACCCTTTTGGGGATAGAATTTACACTGTGAAATACGTACTTTTTAATTTTTAATTAAGAGCAAAAATACCAAGTTTCATAAACATAACTTGAAAAATAACTTCAAAAATGCAGGACTATCGTACAAACATTCAACCGCTATTTAACCCTTTGCGGGTAGAATTTTCAAAACCTGTGAAAGACGACGTAGTTCTTTGTTTTAGTCGAAAGCCCAAATACAAAGTTTCATAGATAAAACTAAAAAATGACGGATTTCATACAAAATAACAATCCCTATTTTACCCCTTTGGGGGTAGAATTTCAAAAAATGTAAAATACTTACTCCTTTATTTTTTATCAAGAGCCAAAATAGCAATTTTCGTGGATATAACTTGAAAAATAACTTGAAAAATGAATAATTATCATACAAACATTCAACCCCCTTTTAACCCCTTTGGGGCTAGAATTTTCAAAAACTGTGAAATACGTAATTCTTTATTTTTAATTTAAAGCCCAAATACCGAGTTTCATGCGTATAACTTGAAAAATTACGGACTTTCATACAAACTTTAACCCCCAATTTAACCTCCTTGGAGGTGGAACTTGAAAAAAAAACCTTTCTTAGTGCTCGCCTACATCATAAAAGAAACCCATTGTCAAAATTTCAAGTTTCTAGCTTCAGTGGTTTAGGTTGTGCGTTGATAGATCAGTCAGTCTGTCAGTTAGTCAATCAGGACAAGTCTTTTTATAAGTATAGACTAGCTGACCCAGCGAATTACGTACCGCCAACAAAAATATTTAGTAGTTGGTCACCCTTATCATTTAAGGGTATGAAAAATAGATGTTGGCCGATTCTCAGACCTACCCGATATGCACACAAAATCTCATAAAAATCGGTCCACCCATTTCGGAGGAGTAAGGTAATTAACATTGTGACACGAGAATTTTATATATTAGAAGATTTATGCCTAGGTACTACTCAGTGTGTATATCCCTTTACTTATCTAACTTTTCTATGATCTAATTTCATACGTCTTATACCTTGCTAACTGTTGGCAACTATAAAAATTCTTTTCAAAAAACCGACTTCTAACGCCACTACAAAGTATAAAAATTATTTTAGTTTGTCCACGTTTGTTGAAGTCGGGCGGGCCTAAATTCAAACTATGAAACCGATGCGCGACGCTACACAATATGAGAGACTCGTTTGTAGAAGTCGAGAGAGCATCGCGAGTCGGTTTCATAGTTTGTATTTTAGGCCCGCCCGACTTCAACAAACGTGGACAAACTAAAATTATTTTTATACTTTGTAGTGGCGTTAGAAGTCGGTTTTTTGAAAAGAATTTTTATTTTAAGCTTTTAAGTGTAGTATCCTATGATTGAGGAGCTAGGACCTGGAGCTCCATGATGTAGGCCATACTTGTTAACTACAATGATAATTCGTAATCGACATTTCCTAAATCTCTTTCCCTGCAGCATCAGGCTTGAGGAGTTGAAGGTTAAAATTTTTATGGGACCATTTCGCAAACATGCTCTGTCGATTAAAAAAAAAATCACGCGAATCGGTCCAGTAATCCCGGAGAAATCGGTGGACATACATAGAAAAAAAAAAAAAAAAAAAGATACCGGCCGAATTGAGAACCTCCTCCTTTTTGGAAGTCGGTTAAAAATACGAAGCCACTGAGAAAGTTACGAATAGAACCGAAAGTGATCCATTTTGTGAAGTTCTCAATAGATGGCGGTGTAGTATGTTAGATTGCGCTAGCACTCTGCATATAATGAAAGTAATAATCGTTTGAAATTGTTTCAATGGTGCTTAACCGAGGACGGTTAAGATATCCCACTTCTGATGTTAGAATTTTTGAAATTCGCACACTTCTGTGCGAAAACAAGGCGAAAACAAAAAAAAACTACTTAAAAAGTTAGGCTCTCCGCTCTTATGATTCAAACTACCAGGGCTAGTACATACTACGTCCTCACTCCTCATTCAAATACCAGGGCCAAAAACCAGGTTTCAAAATACTTTCAAGTATTTTTATTGTTCATAGGAAATTGAACCGTGTTTTCAAGGTTTTCTTGCTAACATCACTCACAATAATTACAAGGTTGGTAACAGAACGAAGATGTTGTTGATGTTGTGTTGTCAATAACAATGACCTTAATCTTACCTGCTTGACTCGGAGAACACGTTAGCTTACGTGTCCTTGTTATTACCACTACCATGATCCTTACTTCCTTGATCATACTAATATTATAAATGCGAATGTATGCTTGTTTGTTGGTTTGTCCTTCAATCACACCGCAACAGAGCCACGGATCGACATGATTTTTTGCATGGGTATAATTGAGGACGTGGAGAGTGGCATAGGCTACTTTTTATCCCGGAAAATCAAAGAGTTCCCGCCGGGCTTAAACAACTATATCCACGCATACGAGGTGAGGGTACTAGGTAGTAATCTAATCATACCATTATTATAAATTAGCTGATGCCCGCGGCTTCGTCCGCGTGGATTTAGTTTTTAAAATCCCTCGGGAACTCTTTGATTTTCCGGAATTAAAAGTAGCCTATGCCACTCTCCAGGTCCCCAATTATACCCTTGCAAAAAATCGTGTCGATCCGTGGCTCTGTTGCGGCGTGATTGAAGGACTGGTTTGTCCTTATAAACTTATAAACCAATAAACATACTTTCACATGAATTTTTTGCACGGGTAATAGTTGAGGACGTGAAAAGTGACAATAAACTATTTTGTATCTCGGAAAATCAAAAAATTCCCACGGGATTTAAAAAACTAAATACACGCAGACGAAGTCGCGGGCACCAGCTAGTAATCTAATAATATTAATTCTCGTAGTTGCATCTAAGCTATGTTCAATATAACTAGACATGGGCGGAGAGGAGAGCAGACGTTTCCTGTTATATCTAACTAGCTGATGCCCACGACTTCGTCCGCGTGGATTTAGTTTTTAAAATTCCGCTGGAACTCTTTGATTTTCCGGGATGCCTATGTCACCCTCCAGGTTCTAAACTATATCAATCTACCAAACCTATCCAAAAAATCACGTCAATCCGTAGCTTTGTTGCAGCATGATTGACGGACAAACCAACCAACCAACAAACAAACACACTTTCGCATTTATAATTGTAAGGAAGAATTAAAACCACGATAATATAGGCGATCTAATTAAATTTTAGAACACAAAAGCTACTATTGTGACTTAAATATGATAGTTAGATATATTTCCTTGCGGACTTTTTTGTAGAGAATAATGAGTGTTTTAATCATGTAGTACATAATTTTCATGTAACATCAATAGTTTTCGCACCTCACGCCAAATAATGCATTTTATAGGCAAAATTTTGCTACTTTGGGTTACATTATTGCCATTTTCTTAAGGATTTCTAATTTTTTTGAATATAAATTATAGCCTATGTTACTTCCTGGTAACTTAGCTTCCAATTGGTGAAAAAATGGTTAAAATCGGTCCAGTAGTTACAGAGATTATTCGGTACAAACAAACAAACAAAAAATCTTTCCTCTTTATAATATTAGTATAGATAGTATAGATATAGATAACTATCGATTTCTCATTTTCGTGTGAAAACTTCGTAGGCACTGACGACTCAACTCCGTTCTGTAGGTACACATCTCGCCGTTTTGACGGAAATACTACCCGCTACGTTTCTCTTCTACTCCCGTCTCTACCCATCTCCACTTTGGTGGATAACCGGCCTTATGTGAGCTTATCACCGAACTGACGAACCGCAGAATAGAATAGAAATAGAATTTATTTGCATGATTGTAAGTACATGGTTATGGTTACACATACTTCAAAGAGCTGATGGTCGTTGGGGTCCCAAGGTGTTGGAGTGGCGACCCCGCACCGGGACACGCAGTGTTGGCAGGCCCCCCACCAGGTGGACCGACGACATCAAACGAGTCGCAGGGAGCCGCTGGATTCAAGCGGCGCAAGACCGAAGCCTGTGGAAGTCCATGCAGTAGACCTTTGTCCAGCAGTGGACGTCTATAGGTTGATAAAGAAAGAAGAGAAGAAGAAGAAGTACATGGTGCGATCAGAGGCACTTTAGAAAATAGTATGTAGTTAGATAAGTATCCATTTATTTTTAGCAGTTTCACCCGTGAATTGACGTTTGCTTGCAAGTTGTAAAACCTAAGTCGACTTGGACAAATTCACAAGCATTAGGTCAAAGATTTAGGATTGATAGCCTTCTTTCTTCTTCTTTATTAACCTATAGACGTCCACTGTTGGAAAAAGGTCTCCTGCATGGACTTCCACAGGCTTCGGTCTTGCGCCGCTTGCATCCAGCGCCTCCCTGCGACTCGTTGCCAGGGTCAGGAATAGCGAGGCCGCCGGGAACTAGGGGCCATGGCCTTGTGCGAATATCCATTTCAAAGGTTTTGCCCATAATGACCACGCTGGGAAGGCGTGTCGGTCATCGCAGGGCTAGACTGATCGCGCCGATGTCGCTGCTGCCCGACACCGGCCTGTGCCATTTGTTCAGTCTAGCTAGTATGAGATGGTTATACTGCCATCTGTCGATCAACCGCCATCTGTCGGTCAATTTGATTGAATTGTCAAATTGAGAGTGATATAGTCTATGAGTCCACAATATGCAGTTTGGTATTGTGTCATTGTTATTTATCTCCGAATTTGTTAAAGTTACCACCTTAATAATTGGAGAAGTGATACTTCGAACTTTTATCTTGGATTACATGTTTTAAAAACACGAATGATGAAAATTTTTACAATAATATATTTTTTTCAAAAATACATATTTTGTATACATTTTGCTATTTATCTCAGGAGCTGACTATTTTTGTTGGGTTTTTGTTTTGTCAAGAAACCTAGAAATATTTTTCAATTGCAATATGTTTTAATTTTTCGATTGGTTGATTAATTAACGTGTATTAGGTAATTAGCAGTTTTCTTACATCGTCAAAAATACGTCGCGCGTCTATCGCTCTGTATTTCTCACTCACGAGAGAACAATAATAATTAACCATCCTAAATCCATGCATTAGGTATTACTTAAATAAGTACTCGTTATAATAAATTGTTACAATAATTATAATATGTAAGCCTTTCTGCCAGACGCTAGCGCTGTACCCTAGAGATCGACTATTACTTCGCCTATTTGTGTATTTTTTTATAGAAGGCATTTTTAGGGGAACTAATCTCAAATAAAGGCTTGTTAAAAAACGTCAAGTTGTACGAAATACTGAATTTCCTAAGGGTCGCGTTTAGATAAGCAATAGCCGTTCGCTATCGCACTAGGCCGTTTGATAATACTGTTATGGATATGACGACGTTGTTCCCGCGTTTTTGTTTGGGAGACTTTCTTTTTAGTAGTTAGGAATTCCCTAAGGAACTTGTTTATGTAATACTGAAGATTATTCTTGTATAAGAAACTCTCCAGTGAGAGTGGGCAGTTAATTGTGACAGATAGTTTAAATTTACATCTCTTGAGCACCGACGTTGGGGTCTGCCCAGATGCTTCTCTTCAAAATTATTAAATAATGAAATTGACTGTCCAAATTTTTGTCAAAAATCAATTTTTCTGTGCCTCGAAACAAATTTTGAATTTCCAGGTAGGTATATTCATTCGTCATTTCAGGTTGTACAACAAAAATGGGGGCTAACTAACTAATCAGAATTTGTCGCGAGTAAAAAATCTAATGCAATAAGATTTACATTCACTCTCTTTACAACAGTATTATAAAAGATCACTGTTTCAATATATTGAAACTGCTTCATAGCCTCGTATGCTTTTTCGACCTTATTGTTTGTATTTTGTAATTTGTGTGAATTTAACTGCAGGTCTATAATATTATTTTTAATTATGTTATTTTATTAAGTGAGTAGTTAGTGTTAGGGCAAACCCGCATTAGCACGTTGATTCTATGATGTCGGTTTGCCTGCAATTGGGTGCACACCTGAAATGTTTCTTTGTGTGTACTTTGTTTTTCTTTGTCATTCTTGTGTGAATGCCTGTCGGCAAACCAATAAATAAATAAATAGTGGCCAGTATTGCGGTCTCTTATTTGGTGGGTCGCGGGATCGATCCCAGGCATGCATTTCTGACTTTTCGGAGTTACATCACATATACTTCTTCTTTATAACCCGATAGATGTCCACTGCTGGACAAGTCTCTTGCATGGACTTTCACAGGCCTCAGTCTTGCTCTGTCTGTATCTAGCGGCTTCTGTGACTTGTCTGATGTCCAGGTCCACCTAGTGGGGGGCCTTCCAAGACACATGCTTCATGGGTGAAAATGTCGTAAGGAATTCTCCAAAATGTTTACAAAGGTGTGATTTGCATTGTGCCAGCATGGGGGACTATGCCTAACCGTTTTCTGAGAGGAGACCTGCGCTATTAATGAGCCGTTGATGGGTTGCTGATGATGAAATAATGAACTGATTATTAGTTCTAGGCATGCGATCCTTAATCAGGTCAATTGTGAAAATCCTGTATGAATCAATTGCTTCAGTATCAATTGTCGATGACAAGATAACCCTTGATTGCCATCTTACCTGATGGTAAGTGACGATGCAGTCAAAGTTGGTAGCGGGATAACTGGGAAGGGGTATGGCAGTGAACATTCAACCCTGATACCCCTAATCGGTTTCTACACGCCATCGTGCCAGATCGGTAATTGGCGGCACGCTTTTGACGGTAGGGTGGTAACTAGCCACGACCAACCAGAGCCTCCCACCAGATCAGACCAGAGACAATTCTGAAATTACAAATTCCCAAATTGCCCCCTCCGGGAATCGAACCCGAGACCTCCCAGTTATAAGACCGCAGCGCTGACCACTGCGCCAGCGAGGTCGCCAATTAATTCTTGCTGCAACAAAACATTTTCTGTTCTGCTCTGTTTCTGTCTGAGCTCTGAGCTTGCTGATAAATCTGCGGGGAATATGTACGGCACGGTGCGGGGGCGATTTGGCGAAATGGGAAAAGTTGTTGTTACATATCTTCTTCTTCTTCTTTATCAACCTATAGACGTCCACTGCTGGACAAAGGTCTCCTGCATGGACTTCCACTGGCTTTGGTCTTGCGCCGCTTGAATCCAGCGGCTCCCTGCGACTCGTTTGATGTCGTCGGTCCACTTGGTGGGAGGTCTGCCAATACTGCGTTTCCCGGTGCGGGGTTGCCACTCCAACACCTTGGGGCCCCAACGACCATCAGTTCTTCGAACTATGTGCCCCGCCCATTTCCACTTCAATTTCGCGACACGCTGAGCTATGTCGGTGACTTTGCTTCTCCTACGAATCTCCTCATTTCTGATTTGATCTCGCAGGGATATACCGAGCATAGCTCTCTCCATCGCTCGCTGAGTGATCCTGAGCCTTCTTATGAGGCCCATAGTTGTTGTTACATATAATGGCTCTATTCTTTCCTTCCTTGCGCGTGGCCGTGCCGCGTTAACCGTGTCGTGGCTCTCCGATCTTCCAGCACGCATACAAGCACGCGCGAGAAAATTTTATCGACGCCTTTTCTCGTATTATCTCTTTAACTCTAGCGACACTAATATGGTTGCACGCATGGATTTGTCGAACGAGAAATTAGTCTACATCGACAATATCTCCCTCACGAGATATCACTTCGAAGTACATGCTCGGCGGGCAGGGGTACTTTGCTAAGACAGACCTTTGAAAACACTTTCCAATGCTACGCAGTTACTTAATACAACAAAATTGAAATTCCTTAATTTTGGCGCACGAGTGCTGTATAGTTATAGCTACCAATTATAGAATTGAATAGAATAGAATATAAATGTTTTTTATTCAAATAAACTTTTTTACAAGTGCTTTTGAATCGTTGATGAGTCTACCACTGGTTCGGAATGCCGTTCCTGCCGAGAAGAACGAGCAAGAAACTCGGCAGTTGCTATTTTCAAAACAAGTTTACAATATGCTATGTATGCAGTGTTTCCACAATGAGGGGAAGCTCCACAAAAGCATACCTACCTCTAATTTTAATTCAACACATGTTAAGACGGACAGACAGAAAGTAGCCCCATTCCCGCCGATAGAACCCGTTCACGAGCTTGGCGCATGATCCAGCCGCCAGGGAACGTAACAACCCGCATCACACCGGCATCATAATCACATATAAGTTCAATAAATATAGCCGCCAAACAGAACAGTTAGTTTGTGCCTTTTTAATGCCATGTTGTAAACAGGTGGAGTGGCAGACCTCTCATAGACGGATCGACGACAAGGCGAGTCGCAGAGAACCGCTGGATTCAGGCGGAGCAAAATTGTAGGTCGTGGAGGAAATTCATAAAAGAAGTATTTAATGCAAAAATAAATGTGTATTTAACAAAACAAAATTATGATAACATTTTACAAAATGCACGAAACAGTATGGTCATTACTATCCAAATTAACGTGAACAAATACAATCAGCCTGGTTGTTGCAGCGTCCAGTCTTGTAGCCCTTGTTCCTGCACTTGGCCCGACAGTCCCAGGGGATGCAGAAGCGGATGAGCCGTTGCTGGTCCATGCTGGAGACGGGGCTGTTGGGGTCAGCCGCCGGGTCCCGGTTCACAATGCGCAGCTCATCTGTGAAGACAATTCATGGTCAGAATGGAATAGGTGGCATCAAATTCAGAGTTATTTATTTCACGTGCAAATCTATATCTATACTTTATTTTTAAATTAATATATAAAGCTGAAGACTTTGTTTGTTTGTTTGCTTGAACGCGCTAATCTCAGGAACTACTGGTCAGATTTGAAAAATTCTTTCAGTGTTAGATAGCCCATTTATCAAGGAAGGCTATAGGTTATACATCATCACGCTAATACCAAAATGAGCGGAGCATCAATGAAGAATGTTTCAAAATCGGGGGGTTCTTTCAATAGGCTTCTTGCAGCTGGAAAATTTATCTTTTTATAATCTCAAAATAGAAAATCAGAAATTTTACGCGGACGAAGTCGCGGGCGACCGCTAGTACTTATTGTAAACCTTTGGTGAGATTTAGACAAAAGGCATGGTAATACGTCAGTATTATAAGGTCTGTGGTAATAGCTTGCATTTTAAGGAATGTGTAACTTTTAATCCCGAAATATGAAGATTTTTAAAATCATCATTCTCTACCATCAAGTAGGATGAAGTCGCTAATAGTTATACAACAGACAAGCCAAGCTAAGTTTAAGCCTCAATAGCTCAAAAAAAACCCACTAGGTTCAAACCTCATACGTTGCAATATTGTCACCACTTCTAACACAAGCTTTAGGCAGGCCTGTCTCACTCTTGGTACTTATGCGATTTAAATACCTACAAACCCGGGCACTCACTGAGTGCAACTACAGTCGGGGCTTGCGCGTTCTAGGCGAGTGACGTACTCCTGATTTTAACATTGCTTACCTACCTACGCGTAAATACTTTTGTGTAAATATTGGTTTAAATACCTAGTTTAGGTTTAATATATTTAGTTGTAGGATAAAATATTTCTAGTCATTTATATGGATGGGCATCTTATGAAATAATGGCAAAAAGTTGTTGCAACCGTAATAAGTATTGTTGTGTGGATGGATGCCTTGCCTCATGAGCACAAAAGAGGATTATTTATCATTTTTAGGGCTCCGTACCCAAAGGGTGCCAACGGGACCCTATTACTAAGCCTCCGCTGTCCGTCCCTCCGTCCGTCTGTCAGCGGGCTGTAACTGGTAAACTGTAATAGGTAGACAGTTGAAATATTCACAGAGGATGTATTTCTATTGCCGCTATAACAAAAAATAATAAAAATAAAATAAAATTAAAAAAAAAGTGATTTGATCATATGTACGGAACGGAACTAAAAGAGCGAGGCCCGACTCGCACTTGACCGATTTTTTTTACGTTACCGAAGGTGAAGGTGAGTTTATTTCATAATTAAAATTGTGTTAGAAGGTACCTACTTAAAATTATTTAGTATTGTACGCAGTGTGTTCAAATTAAATTATTTATTATTTATTATTAAATTAAATATGTTTTTACACACTGTTTAAATTTATGTAATGGCAAATCTGTCAATTGTTTCGGCATCAAGTTATAAAAGCGTATACTCGACCAAACAAAGGATTTCTTCACTTTACGGAGACAACAGGATGGTCTGGTGATGGTGAGGACTAGTAGTTTATGACTTTGTCTAGTTAATAGATGACGCGTATGTACGTGTGTGTGTACCTCTTTGTTTATATTATGGAAAAATAAATTAATAATTAAAAGGTATACCTAGTGTATTTTCTGACTCTTTGTTGACAACCCTAGGCAACCACGCCACGGCGTCCGTGACGTAGGAAGGCGAACAGATCCAAAGCAATATGGATCCTCGCGCCGAGATATAAAGTCTAATTTAGCTTGCGTGCGTGATTTATCTATTTAATTAACAAAGATGCACGGGTTAATTCAGCTTGGCATCCAGCTGCCCACAAGATAGTATAAAAACTTATTACAATGTAATAGCTACTTATTAATATTGTAAAATGATTATTTTGAAAAGAGCAACTGCTGAGTTTCTTGCCGGCTCTTCTCAGCAGAATCCGCTTTCCGAACCGGTGGTAGAATCTTGACGTGTCATAAGAGCCACAGGTTGGCCTACATGAAATAAATAATTTTGAATTTAATAAAAAATATGTAGGCTATTAAAGCGCCGGCAAGTAGTCAACATCAAAGGAGTGAAACTTCTGTACGTAGTACTATTATATATTCTGTGCTTTAGGCTTAATTAATTTAAGGCAAGAAGGAGCATTAATCGCGTTTAACATGGCTTTAATTAAAAAAAAACTTGAGAGGTGTCAAGGGACACCCGGATGGAACGTAGTTCCTTTAGATTTATGAATTTGGCATTGTTGTGTTCGGTATTTTCGCGGTACAATAATAGGTCTCCGTAGCCTTGTGGCTTCTGCAGTCGCCTAACAGCCAAAGGTCGATGGTTCGAATCCCAGCTCGACAGACCGAATTTTCCATTTTCAATTTTATTTTAAACAATTTCTACATGTGGAACCTTTCCCTAATTTTCTATAACTTAAAAATAAGTTATAAAAAATTAGGGAAAAACTCCACATTTAAAATAAAATTGAAAATAGAAAACTCAGTCCGTCGAGCCGGGATTCGAACCATCGACCTTTAACTGTTCAGCGACTGCAGAAACCACAAGGCTACGGAGACCCAATATTGTACCGCAAAAATACCGAACACAATGCCAAATTCACATTCAAAAAAGTGTCGGTTTCAAAAAAGTGGCGATCAATGTCGAGTGTCGGTTCAATTTTGTCTTAATTTTTTTCCGTCTAGCCCACTTCCGCACCGCGCGATAAGGAACTACGTTCCAAAATCCTTACCAGGTTGTTCAGCTTGTTTAACTTCTTCACAAGCAGCCTGCTGGACGAGCAAAACCGCGAAAAGAATGGCGAAGACAACGAAGAGTTTGCTGTTCATGGTTGTACTTGAGGTAACTTCTCAACTGTGCTTCTTTAGTACCATTTTGCATATTTATATGAAACTGAGTTAAGATAAGGGCTGCTATAATTAGGTTATTATAAGAATTGGATTATTTTTATCAGGGAAAGTCCTGGCGATAATGTATGCTCAGATTTTCTGTATCTGTCCATTATCGATTATCGTTGCGATGATTAAAAATGCGAAGATAGTAGATGAAGATAATAATTTCTTTTTTTGCCTTGTAGGAGGGAATATCGCCAAAGACATCTGGAGCAGCGATTCCCTCTTATTCCCTCTAAAACAACCCTCCAAGCAGCGCCGTTCTGGGCTTTGGCATACCAATACTGACGCAAAATAATTTAAATTCAAGTCCCTTGCATTCCTTTTTTTTAGTATATAGACTAGCACTTAATAAGCAGTGATAGCCTAGTGGTTAGGACTGTGGTCTCCTATTCGGGGGGCCGCGGGTTCAATCCCCGGCTCCCAACTTTGTTTTTTTTTTGTATATTTTAAACATAAAAAACTTTAATTGATGTTATTTTTTTTAAGCTATATTTTATTATACTTAAAAACTTAACATTAATTTTTTTATTTTATAACACATAAAAATCTCTAACGGTTTAGTCTAGTGTTTGCTATAGCAATACTCCCTTAAAAAAATTTCTCATACCTACCTACCTGCTAGATAATAAAATGTTAAGTATCTTGTACATTTCAATAATAAAAATAGTTATTTATGGCTTGATCAAAATAAATAGTATCGTCATAGTTTTCCTTTTGAGTACCTATAAATATCGAAAGTAAATTGTCAATAATTACAGTTAAAAAGTTAAACTGAAGAAAGCATCATGAGTAACAAGTTGTTCCCAGTATTCGCTGCCCTCTGCGCAGTGTTGCTCGCGACGCGGACTGCGTCCTGCGAAGATGTTGACGTACAAAAACCCGGTAAGAACACAATTTCTGCAATTATTTTGTTTAATTCAATGAGCTTTTTGAATTTCAAAGCAAATGCCGGAATGGAGGAAGAGCTAAGAGACTGTAAGAAAGAAAAGACAATACATGCCAATGGATTAACAATTAACATTAAATAACTAGTGGTTCCTCGAGGCCTCGCAACCTATTGACTGAGTTTCCACGGCGCGGTTCGCACCCGCGCCCGCAGCGGTTGCGGTGCCGCTGTTACCGCGCCCGCCACGGGCGCAAACCACGCCGTGGAAATTGCTACTTCATTTTCCATACAAATCTGCATTCTACGGAGGCCGTGGGCCCGCAACCGCTGCGGGTGCGGGCGCCGAACCGCGCCGTGGAAACTCAGTCTATAAGTTCGTAGATGTACCTATCTTCAGTCAGATATCGAGATTCAATAACAAACCGCGCCAACTGTTTTCGAATTTCGAACTAAATATTTGTATACTGATGCTCATTAAAAATGAAATAATTTCGTTTCTTTATAATATTTACTAGCTGATGCCCGCGACTTCGTCTGCGTGAGTTCAATTTTTAAAATGCCTCGGGAACTCTTTGATTTTGCGGGATAAAAATTAGCCTGTCACTCTCCAGGTCCTCAACTATAGGTACCCCTGCAAAAAATCACGTCGATCTGTTGGGGCGTGATTGAAGGACAAACCAACACACTTTACATACATACATACATACATACATACATAAATGCCGCGTAATTAAAAGATACATACATACATACATACATACATACATACATACATACATAAATGCCGCGTAATTAAAAGATAAATATGTGAAAAGTAGCATACTAATATCCTGCAGGAACCGTTTGTTTTCCCGGGATAAAAAGTAGCCTTTGTCATTTTTCAGGCCCTTAACTTCACCTGTGCAAAAAAATCACGTAAATCTAAAACTCCATTGCGCGTATTTTGAAGGACAAATGCGTAAAAAATAGCGATGCTATCCCGCAGGAACTGTTTGCTTTTCCGGGATAAAAAGTAGCCTATGTGCTATTCCAGACTATAATCTATGTCTGTGCCAAATTTCAGCAAAATCGGTTCATTCGTTGTCGCGTTAAAGAGTAACAAACATCCATCCATCCATCCATCCATCCATCGATCCATCCATCCAAACATCCATACATCCATCCTCACAAACTTTCGCATTTATAATATTAGAAGGAGAAGGAAGTAGGAAGTAGGAAGTAGGAGGAAATAGGATAGTAGGATAGCTAGTAGGAGCACACATACATACATACATACATACATACATACATACATACATACATACATACATACATACATACATGCATACATACATACATAAATGCAGCGTAATTAAAAGATAAATATGTGAAAAGTAGCATACTAATATCCTGCAGGAACCGTTTGTTTTCCCGGGATAAAAAGTAGCCTTTGTCATTTTTCAGGCCCTTAACTTCACCTGTGCAAAAAAATCACGTAAATCTAAAACTCCATTGCGCGTATTTTGAAGGACAAATGCGTAAAAAATAGCGATGCTATCCCGCAGGAACTGTTTGCTTTTCCGGGATAAAAAGTAGCCTATGTGCTATTCCAGACTATAATCTATGTCTTTGCCAAATTTCAGCAAAATCGGTTCACTCATTGTCGCGTTAAAGAGTAACAAACATCCATCCATCCATCCATCCAAACATCCAAACATCCATCCTCACAAACTTTCGCATTTATAATAATATTAAAAATAGTAGTTTTAATATCAATAGGATATTTCCGGGATAAAATTTATTTAGTATATTTCCGGGATAAAAAGTAGCCTGTGTACTATTCCAGACTATAATCTATGTCTGTGCCAACTTTCAGCAAAATCAGTTCATTCGTTGTCGCGTTAAAGAGTAACAAACATCCATCCATCCATCCATCCATATATCCATCCTCACAAACTTTCGCATTTATAATATAAGTAGGAGGAAATAGGATAGTAGGATAGGTAGTAGGAGCACACATACATACATACATACATACATACATACATACATACATACATACATACATACATACATACATACATACATACATACATACATAAATGCCGCGTAATTAAAAGATAAATATGTGAAAAGTAGCATACTAATATCCTGCAGGAACCGTTTGTTTTCCCGGGATAAAAAGTAGCCTTTGTCATTTTTCAGGCCCTTAACTTCACCTGTGCAAAAAAATCACGTAAATCTAAAACTCCATTGCGCGTATTTTGAAGGACAAATGCGTAAAAAATAGCGATGCTATCCCGCAGGAACTGTTTGCTTTTCCGGGATAAAAAGTAGCCTATGTGCTATTCCAGACTATAATCTATGTCTGTGCAAAATTTCAGCAAAATTGGTTCATTCGTTGTCGCGTTAAAGAGTAACAAACATCCATCCATCCAAACATCCATACATCCATCCTCACAAACTTTCGCATTTATAATATTAGTAGGATTTAATTTTAGTATTTGGTGTTCAACTACAGGATCTAACTGAAATTATACACAATTAACAGCTTTTAATGCATAGCCATTTTTGAGATAGAGCCTCGGCATAAATCTCCACTTTGAAAGTTCCCCTTAAAAATTAAAAAAAAATTGTACTCTGCTCTAAATTATCTTTGAAAAGATATTTCGCATTCGTTTCTTTGAAAACCTCCCTGAAATAAAGATTATTATAACGATTCAAGCAATATTCGGCTGAAAGCCATCGCTTTACATTATAATGTTCAAATTTTAAGTATTTTTTTTAAAGAATATCAGCCAAGTTGACTAATATCCTCCTCTCCCCTCCAAATAAGCGTAAAGCTTATGTTAGGAGTGGGTACGACAAAAGTGCAACGGGTGGGATTCTAACCTGTAATCTTTTTAGTTTTCAGTCCTCACCTTTAACCGCTGCTATTGAGGCTTCGAATTACATTCACTAATTCAGAAGTTATAAGGCTCTGGCCTCTGACAGAGGGACGGACGGTCGGACGGACAAACGGACAAGTGCAAATTCACTCAAATAGACTCAGAGACAATAAGCTACCGAGAATAATTACTAGTGGTTCGCCCCGAACTGAGACCTCGCGGTATCCCATAATTCCCATAAGGTAGTTTTAACTATATTATATTGTAATTAAAACGCGCCGAATCTGATGACTTCAATCGTCATCTGCTTTCGTGGATGGGATGCGTATGCCTACAGTATTTTACTAAAATTCAGCTGGTTCGCTGAACGGGTGTTACGTAGTATACGATTTCATAATAAAAAAAATTATAAACTGCCATGACTGCGCGCTTGCGGCTTCTGCGGCGAGCATGTCTAGATGCGCGCTCATCTTTACATTCATAGACACAGTACCATCAGAGAGAGAGATCATACGGTAGTAAATAGGTGCTAACGTCTAATTATTGTAAATAGAAACGGATTTACTTTTGCAAAAACAACGTGATACTTTTATTGATAATAATTTGCTAATTGAATAACATAATTAGTAATAGACAAAATAAGAATAGCTGACGCAAAACTGTATTTACAATATTAAAGACAGCGCCATCTATTAACAGTATAGTGAAGTTTTGTTAAAAACATTGATGCCCGATTAAACTCAAATAATTTCGTTTCTTTATAATATTTATCTAATCTTAGTATTTGTTGTTCAAGTACAGAATATAACTCAAATTATGTGTAAGTTTCAAGTTTTTAAACAATGTGGTTTTAGAGATCTAGCCTCGAATACAATCTCCACTTTGAAAGCCCCCCATTTCGTCAATTTTATGAAAAAAATTTAAAAAAAATATACTTTTGTACTCTGTTCCAAATTACCTTTAAAATGAGGTACTGCAACCCTATGAAATGCAAAAAAATATATTTTACTTCGCATTCGCTTCTATGAGAGCCCCCCTGAAATAAAGATTTTTATAACTTTTTAAGCCATTTTCGGCTGGAGGACATCGGTTTACATATTAATTATTTTAAATAGCTCGATTACCACTGATTCACTCACTCACTCACTCATTGACAGGGTTGTTCTCCTAGAAGGAGACGGAAATCGATATAATGATGTTCGGGAGATGTGTTTGGGGGGGGGATTCGAGTTGGGGAAAATTATGACATTAAGCATAAGCAAACGCTAGTTAATTAATATATATATAGCTGCTCGTGCTGATTCACTGATTGACTGATTCACTCACTGATTGATCACCTCTCCTGTAAAATTTTGTATGAAAAATTTTTTTTTCACCGATGGTTTCGTATAGAGGACAAAAATTCATTCAGAGGAAAATTATGGAGAGAGCTGATGATTGAGGATTTCGGAGACGGGTGAAGAGCACGGCCAGGGTATTGAAGGTAGGTGGGGTGTGCTCGAACAAATGTCACTCGAAACCTCATCCAATTCGCATTGAGCTGAAAATAAATTCAAAATGGCGGAAAAAAGATGGCCGCCATACAAATTTCGTCGGTGTCTATCTCGGGGAGTATAAAAGATGGAAGAGTGGTTTCTTGGCAAAAGATGATCAAGACCCAAAGGTCTATTTGATGAATAGAAAAAAAATCCAAGATGGCGGAATTTACTTTTCTTCATACAGAATATATGGCGAATATTGAAGAGACTAGAAGCCGGGAATCATGCAAGACTTTGATATGGTTCCTTTTCAAGATTTGTTTTTATTGAAGAATTTTCATTATGACAAATGATGACATATGATGATCGAGGGTTTGGAAGGTGGGTGAGGAGCACGGCCATGGTAATGAAGATAGGTGGGGGTGCTCGAACAAAAGTCACTCGAAACCTCATCCAATTGGCAGTGAGCTGAAAAAAAATTCAAAATGGCGGATTCAAGATGGCGGCCATACAAACTTCAACGGTGTCTATCTCGGAGAGTATAAAAGATGGTAGAGTGGTTTTTTGATAGAAAATGATCAAGACCTAAAAGTCTACTTGCGGAGTAGAAAAACCGCGGTCCGCTTGCGGGCCGCGCACCCACGCGCCCTACTAGTAAATATATATAGCTGCTGGGGCTGATTCACTGACTGACTCATTGATCACCTCTCCTGTAAAATTTTGTATGAAAAAATTTTTTTTCACTGATGGTTTCGTATAGAGGAAAAAAATTCATTCAGAGGAAAAATATAGAGAGAGCTGATGATTGAGGATTTCGGAGACGGGTGAAGAGCACGGCCAGGGTATCGAAGATAGGTTGGGGGTGCTCGAACAAATGTCACTCGAAACCTCATCCAATTCGCAGTGAGTTGAAAAAAAATTCAAAATGGCGGAAAAAAGATCGGGGGAGTATAAAAGATGGAAGAGTGGTTTCCTGGCAAAAGATGATCAGGACCCAAAGGTCTACTTGATGAACAGAAAAGAATTTTTTTTTTCCATACAAAATATATGGCTAATATTGAATAGACTAGAAGCCGAGAACTATGCAAGACTTTGATACGGTTCCTTTTCAAAATTTGTTTTTATAAAAGAATTCTCATTCTGACAAATGATGAGATACGATGATCGAGGGTTTGGAAGGTGGGTGAGGAGCACGGGCAGGGTATTGAAGATAGGTGGGAGGTGCTCAAACAAAAAATACTCGAAACCTCATCCAATTGGCAATGAGCTGAAAAAAAATTCAAAATGGCGGATTCAAGATGGCGGCCATACCAATTTCATAGGCATCTATCTCGGAGAGTATAAAAGATGGAAGAGTGGTTTCTTTGAAAAAGATGATCATAACCCGAAGGTCTACGTCTTGATGAATAGAAAAAAACTCAAGATGGCGAAATTTATTTCTCCATAGGTACAAACTATGCAAGAAGAAGATTGCTCTTCAAAATTTGTTTTTATTGAAGAATTCTCATCCTGACAAATGATTCGGAGAATAAATATGGAAAGTAATGCTGATCGAGGATTTGGAAGATGGGTGAGGAGCATGGCCAGGGTATTGAAGATAGGTGGGAGCTGCTCAAACAAAAAATACTCGAAACATCAACCAATTGGCAGCGAGCTGAAAAAAAATTCAAAATGGCGGATTCAAGATGGCAGCTATAAGAATTTCATAGGTGTCATCTCAAGGAGTTTAAAAGATGGGAGAGTGGTTTTTTGATAGAAAATGATCAAGACCTGAAAGTCTACTTGACGAGAAGAAAATACGCGGTCCGCTTGCGGGCCGCGCACCCACGCGCCCTATTAGTCATATCTAAAATTGAAGTAATTACGTTCAGTAATTCAGAAGTTATAAGGCTCTGACAGACGGACGGACGGACGGATGGACGGACGGACGGACGGACGGACAAGTGCAAATTCACTCAAGTAAACTCAGAGACCTTCGCTTCGCTCGGTCGATAAAGAATGATAATAATATTATACTCGTAGCTAGGCTCGTATTAGGAGTAGGAGTATTCCTGTCATATCAGACCTGACGAGATTAATCACTGATCAAGTGACACAGGTCAGTAATCAAAGTCACAATTTTTGTATGACAATGCGCTTTGAAAGCTGTAACTTTTCATTGAGTTTACGTAGAAACTCGAAATTTTGTTTTCATTACCAACTTAGTACCTCAAGCCGTTTGTTATTTTTCTTTCCTCTTTTTCATACAAGTGACTCAAGATTGTGTTCTCAGTCTAAGATCTATACAATATGTAACAAAAACCCTGTTGTTCCTTTTAGCTACGTATACATTAACATGTAGGTGTACCATTAATGAAAATCTTATTTTTTTTATCGTATGGCATGTTACGCCGTCTAGTTCGTCGCTCGTTTAGCACCACCCGGGGGACACGTGCAGGGAAGTGAAAGGTAGTTCCTGCGGACGTGAGCGACGGGGCATCCCCCAAAATCTTATTAAAAAAAAATCAAGAACTGAACAGTTACTTCAGTTCTTGATTTTTTTTTCCAGACAATTAATAAAATTAATTAATTTAAAAACCAAATACATAAACTTTTTCTGACCTCATAATCAAGCAACTTACAACTTTAGTTTTAGACAGGCATTATATTAAAAAATGCACTTTAAGTTTTATTAAGTTTTAAATATTTATGTTATCTTTACTAACTGTGTGACTGAGTAAACTGTGTAATTCTAACTATATTCTCTATAGATTCTATGCATAAATTTTATAACTACTGTGTACACATATTAAGGGTTGTTACCTGAAACCCAAATCTGATGTTATTGTATTACGTTTATATTTGGTTGCAACCTGTTTTGTGTACCTTTTCAATAAATAAATAAATAAAAATAGATACGTAAAAAAATGTTAGTAACATCTGAAAGTGCCGCCAATTAGGCTCATCGGCTGCCGTCTGCGGGCGCGCGCGGCCATAGCCGTCTCTATCTCCTCGGCTATATGGCGCGGCTCGTACGATACGACTTGCTATCTCTCTCGCACTCGCTCTCGCTCGCGACGCCTCGCGGAATTGCAGGGGTGAGAAATCATTTTCATTTTACAAATAATAACGATTTAATATTTAATTATTTTCTATGTTTGAAAACCGATTCTCATAATGTAGCTCACAGGAAACAGGGTTTTTGTTACACAGTGTATATCGGTAGTAACGAAGACTTAGGTCCTTCGTACACAAGGCTACGCAGATCTTCGATACTCGACGATTTTAGTCTCTAAGCGACTAACGCAATACAAATTCATAGAGGTTCGTACATAGGTACACCTTCGCCGAGTGTACAAACCTCTATGAATTTGTATTGAGGTAGTCGCTTAGAGATTAAAATCGTCGAGTATCGACGATTTGCGTAGCCTTGTGTACGAAGGGCCTTAAGACGATAATTAGGGTTCCGTACCAAAATGGTAAAAATGGAACCCTTATGGTGAGACTTTCTCCGTCCGTCCGTCCGTCCGTCTGTCACAGTCGATTATTTCAGTAACTATTAAAGCTATCGACATGAAATTTGGCATAGTTGTGTATAATAGTGGCCCAACATCATTGGAATAAAGAAAAATCGAAAATTATTTTTAGTTTTATTAAAAAAGGGGGAAAATCGGGGGTTTGAAATTTCAAAGTAAGATAACTATACCGAGTGGGGTATCATATGAAAGGCCTTTACTTGTGCATTCTAAAACAGTTTTTTATTTATTTCTATATATAATAGTTTTTGATTATTTTGTGCTTATACTCTGTTTCCCAGATGAGCTGTATGATCTGAAGCCGGGCACAGCGTTCTCCTTCATTGTGACTGACGCAAACAGCAACAGTCCCACCCTCAGCATGAATAGCGACCAGAACGAGGGGAGATGCAATCCCAAGTTGTGCAACTGTGTCTGTAAGTGTGTCTGGGGCTTCCATGGGAAATGCCAGTCCAATGGTGCTTGCTTTTGTTCGAGATAATAATATTTACAAGTAAAATGTTCTTCTACCTTTTCCTCTGTCCGTTAAATTAATCCAAATTCAAGTAATCTCTTATTAATTACCTGTTGTTCATGAACTTACCTAATAAATTGATGCATTGTATATTTTGTCTATTATTTCCTTATGTTAAATTATTAGTAACTACTACCTATAGCTTAGGTACCTTTAAATGAAGAGTAAATAGGCATCTTTTAGGCAAGCGCTCCATCTGAGACTGAGTTTTCACGGCGCGGTTCGCACCCGCGCCCGCAGCGGCTGCGGTACCGCTGTTTTATTTCAATACTCACGAAACCGCAGGTAAAACTGCGGCAGCTGTGGTCAGCAAGAAACTCGGCAGTTGCTCTTTTCAAAACAAGTTTACAATATAGTAGATATTAAAATATAAAATGTTACAATGTGAGTATTCGTACTTATGTACGTTCTAGAAGAAAATGGTGAAAAACCTTGATAATAAGAACCACTTACTTACAAACGAACTTCTGGCACACCACACTGTCGTCACCAAGTTAATTATTAAGTATATAATTTATATAAAAATTATTTAAAAAAAAACCGACTTCAAACGCCACTACAGTATAAAAGGATTTTAGTTTGTGCAGGTATATTGAAGTCGGGCGGTTAATAGAAACGATGAAATCGATGCGCTAGCTCGACATCAACATACCTACCTGTACAAACTAAAATTATTTTATACTTTTTAGTACCGCTTGAAGTCGGTTTTTTAAAAAGAATATTTATAACTAGCTGATGCCCGCGACTTCGTCCGCGTGGATTTAATTTGTAAAATCCCGCGGGAACTCTTTGATGTTCCGGGATAGACACCCTCCAGGTTCTGAACTATACCTATCCAAAAAAATCCGTATCCATCAATCCGTAGCTTTGTTGCAGCGTGATTGACGGACAAACAAACAAACAAACACACTTTCGCATTTATAATTATGTATTAGTAAGGAAGAATTAATAATATACGTTAATAAAGGCGATGTAATTAAATTTTAGAACACAAAAGCTACTATTGTGTATTAAATAAATGATAGTTATATATTATATTCCCTCGCGGACTTTTTTGCAGAGAGTAACGAGTACTTTAATCATGTAGTACATAATTTTTATGTATCATCAATAGTTTTCTCAGCACACGCTAAATAATGCATTTTATAGGCAAAATTTTGCTACTTTGGGTTACATTATTGCAATTTTCTTAAGGATCTCTAATTTTTTTGAAAATAAATTATAGCCTGATTACTTCCTGTTAACTTAGCTTTCTATTGGTGAAAAAAGTTTAAATCGGTCCAGTAGTTACAAAGCCTATTCGGTACAAACAAACAAAAAATCTTTCCTCTTTATAATATTAGTATAGATATATTATTATTTCGTCAAATACAGTCACCTGACTTTAATCCGGACGTCCCCTGCGACTGAAAAGGCAATAATTATTGGAGATAAGAACCGATGATTGATTATCATAAAGATAATCTACATAAGATTATGTACTTCAACCAGGTAGTGGTGTACACACATTAGGTAAGGTTCGTGGCGCAAATGTTTCAGAATGCGCCCCGAGTGTCACGACAGATTGTATTTGGACTACAAACCGTCTACAAAAATGCAGTTGGTACAGTTGGTACAATGTACAGTATATAAATTCGAACTGCGAATCCCAATGTATGAATTGAATATGATGTACAATTTATCGAAACTGCAATTTTGTAGTCCGATTGGAGTCACAATGAGAAACTGACCAAACACATATTTTATCTCTTTTCTTTGGAGTTGGCCGAGACACGGCTGTGTTTCTAGATATGTATAACAAATAGTGTTGATTGTTTAAACTTATAAGAAAATGCGGATGATGAACAACAACAGCCGCACTACACCTCTTGCGGCTCTTGCGGCAATGTGCGATTAACTTAAGGATCGTGTCGGCTGTGCATCGTATCGTAAGCAAACGTCCTTTTATAGCAGTATAATAATATGGCAGCCGCTTTTCTACAAGCTTTCTTTTCAGCATAGTCTTTTGAAACGTGATCCCGTTTGACTTAAAGGAAGCAGCTGTCGGTCTTTTATCTTCGCAGATAAAGTTCGTGCCGTCGTTCCTTAGATAATGTTATAGACTTACCTACCCTACAGTGAGAAAATACTTTCCCCATAAATATCGTTTCGTTTTTACCCGTTGTATTTGACCGTAATCTTTCTGGTAATAGTGTCTAGTGATGAATAATGACATCGTCGAGGAGGGTATTTTTTAATATTGGGCGGGCCTCGCTTTTCGTCAATTCTATAAAAGTCAACGAGTACCGACGCCATGGGCCATTCTGTTTCTGTTTGTCACGTCGTTCACATCTCTCTATACCTGCTTGTGTTGGTTGATTTAATTTTTCAATTATTGAGATAAGGATATTTATTTTGTGCCGCACACTGTGCAGAATAGCGCCTTAACATAAGTTATGAGAAGCTCGTTTAAGATGTTATGGTCATTAATCATAGCAGCGCAGCATAAACACCGTAGTATGTGTGATGTGTGATATTATACAGTGAAGATTTATATGTAGAAATCTGCAGAAGCAATGTAGAAGCACAGAGTAACGAAGGTAAGAAGGTTGCAATGTAAAGTCTGGTAACGCACTAACTTACCCTGAAACTTGGCAAACAGCTGAAATACACAGTTAGAAGAAATACTGTCAAGCTGATATCTGACTGATAGAGCCAGTCCCGATATTTGTTAATAAATTCAAATAACACCAACAAAGTGCGAGTTGAATCCATACCCGAAGGGTTCCGTACAATCGAACAAGGGTTAACACCAGCTATTGATCGAGCAAAAACAAAAATTTATTGTATGGAGAGGGGAGACCTTCTTTAATTTAAAACTTTATTTTTTTAATTATTTGTTGTTATAGCGGCAATAGAAAATAGAAATACACATTATGTGAAATTTACCTATTACAGTTCATGGGATATAGCCCGCTGACAGACAGATGAACGGACGGACAGCGAAGGCTTAGTAATAGGGACCCATTGGCATCTTTTTGGTACGAAACTCTAAAAAGGAGCAGTATTAATAGGAGCAGTAGGAGCAATGCAAATAGTGCAAGGGCGTTAAAGTTTTTGTTTCGATTTTAATCCCAATCTGGATCACAACCAACCAGGCACCATAAAAAGAAAGAGACTACGTTCGACGTGCCATTACCCGAGTTATCTTGTTAGTGTCTAAACAAATGGCTACGAACTAACAAGCGGGAATTTTTCATCGTAGAGAGCACTTTATCCTGCAGGATTTGATAAATTTATAACGGTTTATTATCCGTAGAGCCAGTGAAGTGTAGGGCGCGCTCGCGTGAAAAGATTTGATATGCAGCCGGGAGTGAACGTTTAAGCTCCTTTAAGTTATATTGGCAGCTCGCAACTCGGGCTGGGTAAGTAGGTTAACTAGCTTTGCCATGCAGACCACCGATTCTAGTGTGTCTCCGACTTATTTCAGATACTGGCCGAGGTAGTTCGTTGATTTTCTACCAGATGAACTCGTGTCCACTAATATCTGAGAACTGTGGTAGTTACTCTTGTTGTATGTTTTGTATCGAATGTTTAAAGTAGAAAATGGTGTAAATTATAATTTGCCCACCAAAACAGGGCCTATACTGCCAACGCTTGAAGCAGTATTTTGATTTGAGATGTCATAATATTATAATATAATTAGTTCGAAGTGCAACATAGTTCGAAGAGCTGATGGTCGTTGGGGTCCCAAGGTGCTGGAGTGGCGACCCCGCACCGAGAAGCGCAGTGTTATAGGTAGACCGACGAGATCAAACGAGTTGCAGGGAGCCGTTGGATTCAGGTGGCGCAAGACTGAGACCTGTGGATGCAAGAGACCTCTTTACAGCTGTGGACGTCTATCGGTTGAAAAGAAGAAGAATATTATAATGACAACTTTAATGTAATTACTATAAGGTTGCCAATTTATTACATGTCAAAACAATTATAAATAATTAAAGGCCCAGGTCTAAAACTAGTGTTTTTAGGGTTCCGTAGTAAACAAGGAACCCTTATTGTTTCGCCATGTCCGTCCGTCTGTCTGTCTGTCTGTCTGTCTGTCCGCGGTTTAGCTCAAAGACTATTGGTACTATAAGTCTGTAATTTGACAAGGGTATAAATATCAATCACGCCGACAAAGTGGTGAAATAAAATTTTGAAAAATAATTTTTTTTAGGGTACCTCCCCCACATGTAAAGTGGGTATGAATTTTTTTTTTCTCGACTATCCCATAATGTGGGGTGTCGTTGAATAGGTCTTTCAAAAATATTGTGGGTGTGGGAACACGTACCAAAATGGTAAAAATGGAACCCTTATGGTGAGACTTTCTCCGTCCGTCTGTCCGTCCGTCTGTCACAGTCGATTATTTCAGTAACTATTAAAGCTATCGACTTGAAATTTGGCATAGTTGTGTATAATAGTGGCCCAAAATCATTGGAATTAAATTGATTAAAAAAGGGGGAAAATCAGGGGTTTGAAATTTCAAAGTAAGATAATTATACCGAGTGGGGTATCATATGAAAGGCCTTTACTTGTGCATTCTAAAACAGTTTTTTATTTATTTCTAGATATAATAGTTTCTGATTAATCGGCCAAAATGTCGCAAAAAATTCCGTTCCCCCCCCCTTATCTCCGAAGTTTACCAATCGAAAAATCTGAAATAATTATGGTCAATAGAAGTTTATGTATATTTTACAGGAAAAATAAAACCAACGCTCTAACTAGCATAGTTTTTTTTATATTAACAATAAACCTCTACAAACAAAGTTAACGATAAATAAGCAAATTAATATAATATTATCGTTTTACTTTTACTTTTGGAGTATGGAACCCTCGGTGCGCGAGTCCGACTCGCACTTGGCCGGCTTTTTTACATTATTTTTGAGTTAATTGAATGTTATATTAATTAACTTTTGAGTTATTTGAATATCACAACAATTTTTTTTTCATTTTAATGTAAACATTGTGTACTACCGGATTAACTAACTATTGTTGACAAATTTTGAAAGACTATTATACATTGTGGGTGATCTGAGGTACATTTTTAAAAGAGGGTGATCTTTCGTAAGGCTTTCTTAATTTTTTGTTGCCTCACTAAAGCCGTGCAAATGAAGGAAGTTGTGGAGAACTACTTAAATAGGCAAGATGAACTTTTTCCTGCACTTTTACTGTAAAGTTTTAAGCCTTGAAAGTTTTATATTAAAAATCTGGTATTTTGCTTAAGCAACAAATGTCTTCATGATACAACAGAAAAAGAACGTAAAACTAATAAAGCCACTCTATTTTATTTTATAAAGAGGAGGTTACCAATTCGTCGTTTTTTTTTTTTTGTTTTTATGTATGCTCACTGATTACTCAAAGACGCCTGAACCGATTTGAAAAATTCTTATTTCGTTGAAAAGGGTATACTTTGCGGGTGGTTCCGTATAATTTTCATCGAAATCGGTCGAGCGTTTTTAAAATATCAACAATAAATTATATATTTTGTATAGTGGCGCGGGAGTTTGAAGTCGGTTTTGTGAAAATAATTTTTTATATTAAATTATAATGTATTTATATTTTTTACTGTCTTTTTTCTTCTCTCTCTTGTACCTTGTGTCATAAAAGAAAAATATCTGGGTGACCGAGCTTTGCTCGGTTATTTTTTTTTGGTAAATCGTGTTTTTTGGAAATTATATATTAAAAATAATAATAATAATAAAATTCATAGGGGAAAATATAATCATCTGGACTCGAACCGGGGTCTTCTGGTTTGGGGACCGCCTGATTTCCCGAGCTATTGGAACTTTATAGATGATGACGAAATTTACCTCCGTATTCTAATGATATTGTAAGGGGTTTTTCACTGCCTGAAAACACGGATAAAACGACCTTTTCTAAAAATGAAACCTAGCTAGATCGATTTATCGCACCCGAAACCACCTGCATACTAAATTTCATGAAAATCGTTGGAGCCGTTTCCGATTCAGATTATAATATATTTAAACAAAAATTGCTCGTTTATAAAAGAAAATAAAGTGTTTTCTTTCTAAAAGTTTATCAATGGCTATGTCTAGCCTGGGATTTATAACAACTTGGTAACCTCAACCGCCGTATATCACGGATTACACCATAACTTACGCGAAGATAGTTTGTTTTCTCCCGGAATATTTTCCGAAGTATTGATGCCCGCCTTCTCAGATTCTTTGATAGAAATGGGACCTACGGTGTCCGCAATTTATTTTACGGGTAACCGGGAGCAACTCCGATAAGTGGAAGGCGACGTGACGTGACTGGCCGATAGTTGCGATGTGACATAAGTTTGTCTTTGATTGTCGTGTTGTCAACTTAAGATTACACTAAGTGCTAATTTTACCATCGCGAGTATATAACGTTTAACTAAGTAGCCTAAGTATGTCACGCTCTCTTTAACATTTCTGTGGTGGTGTCGTGTGATGCGGGTTGTTACGTCCCCTCAAACATGGTTGAGCGAAGCAATGGCTGGGTCATGCGTCATGCTCGTGAACGGGGCCACTTTTTGTCTGCCCGTCTTAACATGGTGTTGAATTATAATTAGATATAATTAGGTATGCTAGTGTCCCTGCGGGATCGAATCAGAAATGAGGAGATCCGTAGGAGAACCAGAGACACCGACATAGCTAAGCGAGTCGCGATACTGAAGTGGAAATGGGCGGGGCACATAGTTCGAAGAGCTGATGGTCGTTGGGGTCCCAAGGTGCTGGAGTGGCGACCCCGCACCGGGAAGCGCAGTGTTGGCAGACCCCCCACCAGGTGGACCGACGACATCAAACGAGTCGCAGGGAGCCGCTGGATTCAGGCGGCGCAAGACCAAGGTCTGTGGAAGTCCATGCAAGAGACCTTTGTCCAGCAGTGGACGTCTATCGGCTGATAAAGAAGAAGAAGAAGTAGGTATGCTTTTGTGGAACTTCTCATTGTGGAAACACTGCATAAATAGCATAATATCTATTATATTGAAAACTTGTTTCGAAAACAGCAACTTCCGAGTTTCTTGCTGGTTCTTCTCGGCAGGAACGGCATTCCGAATCAGTGGTAGGCTCATCGACGATTCAAAAGCACTTGTAAAAAAGTTTATTTGAATAAAAACATTTCTATTCTTTCTATAATTATGATAAAAAAAAAAATATTGAAAATAAAATAAGCGACGGCGACCTTAAGGGAGCGGCTCGACTTTTATTCTCCAGTGACACAATTGCCCCTGATACAGCGGAGACTCTGGAAGCACTGCGTTCTAAACACCCATCTCCTTCTCCTGATTCCTCTTTTCCAGACCCACCGACAAATAACGATTTTCTTTTTCAGGCCACTACAAATGACGTGCTGGGAGCTCTAATGTCTTTCAGAAATGGTTCCGCTGCAGGGCTCGATGGTTTGTCACCACAACACTTTAGAGACTTAGTTTGTGGTGCAAACGTTGACGTAGGTGGTACCCTTCTGAAATCCATCACTGATCTGGTGAACCTGATGCTATCTGTACGAGTACCCCATGAAATAACTAAAACCTTATATGGAGCAAATTTATGTGCCCTAAAAAAAAAGGATGGTGGTATTCGCCCCATAGCAGTGGGTTCCACGATTCGGCGCGTCGTTTCCAAAATTTGCTGTAAAAAAATGCTTCCTTTGATATCTTCTAATTTTGTCCCAATTCAGTTAGGCTTTGGGGTAAAGGGGGGATGTGAAGCAGCTGTTCATGCTGCTCGCACATTCCTCCTTAGCTCCCGGGAGGAGGTACTCCTTAAAATTGATGTGAAGAATGCCTTCAATTCAGTGGATCGAGGGGTCCTCCTCTCAGAAGTAAAAAATAAATGTCCACAGTTTTTCCCGTACTTGGCGCAGTGCTACCGGGAACCTTCAAAGCTCGTACACAAAAAGAATGTTCTGAGCTCCGCTGTCGGCTGTCAGCAGGGGGATCCGCTTGGACCAGTTATTTTTAGTTTGGCCATCCACCCTATAATTTCGGCTCTAAATTCCAAATTCAATGTTTGGTATTTGGATGATGGAACCTTGGGCGGCGAAGTGAATTCGGTTTTGGAGGATTTAGAAATTATTATATCAAAATTTAAAACTATTGGCTTGGAACTTAACTTTGATAAATGTGAAATTTATATTCCTAATTCTTTTTCGGCGGAATCTAAACTGCACATATTAAATAAATTCAATACTTTAGCTCCGGGTATTAAAATTTTAAATGATGAGTCACTTCGCCTCCTAGGAGCACCTGTTCTAGAGGCCTCAGTTCCTCAATTTTTTACTGACTTAATTTCTAAATTCAAAAACACTTCCCATCACCTTTTCGATATTAATCCTCATATGGCAATGACCATCATTCGATTCTGCTTATTTGTCCCAAAATTTACTTATTTCCTAAGATGTTCACCTCTTTGGAAATTTAATAATTTATTGGAAAATTTGGATAATTTTATACAAAATATTCTATCTGACATCTTAAATTGTCCGATAGATGATCAAGTATGGGCCCAGGCTTCTCTTCCGATCAGGTATGGAGGTCTGGGAATCCGCAAAATTTCTAGTGTCTCTCTGCCAGCATTTCTTTCCTCTGTTTATAGTACACACACTCTCTTTGAAAAAATTATATCGCAGTCTTTGGGATCAGTTGAGGTGTCGTGCTTGGCAGAGGCAAGAAATGAATGGTCAACGATTAGCCCAAATCAATTGCCGGTTTCTCTTCCTTCCCAGAGACAGTGGGATGACATTATTTGTAAAAAAACTTTTGACGCAATGATAATGGAAGCAAATTCTAAAGACCGTGCTCGTCTTCTCGCTGTCTCTGCGAAAGAATCCGGCCACTGGCTCCATGCTCTCCCTTCTGATAATCTAGGCACTCTTTTAAACCACGCCACTCTTGCAGTGGTAGTTGGCCTTAGGCTCGGCGCCAAAATAACCCAGCCTCACCGTTGCCACTGCGGTGACCACGTCGACGCTTACGGTCATCACGGACTCTCCTGTTCGAAGAGCGCTGGTCGTTTCTCCCGCCACAATGCCCTCAACGACATCATCCGCAGGTCTCTTGCTACTGCTCACGTGCCAGCTGTATTAGAACCTATTGGTTTGGCACGTAGTGATGGCAGGAGACCTGATGGTATGACGCTTGTTCCTTGGAGGACAGGGAGGTCGCTTGTGTGGGATGCCACCTGTGTAGATACTCTGGCTGCATCCCACATCCATGCGACCTCCTCTGTGGCGGGTGCAGCGGCTACTAGCGCCGAACAGGCTAAGAGGCGCAAATATGAAAAACTTGACAGTGGTTTCATATTTGTGCCTTTTGGTGTAGAGACCCTGGGGCCGTGGGGCCCGGAGGCTCGAGCGCTTTTTGTAGAGCTAACTAAAAAGGTGATCGAGTCTACAGGGGATCCAAGAGCTGGCAGCTACCTTGCCCAAAGGATTAGCTTGGCCATCCAAAGGGGTAATGCTGCCAGCATCTTGGGTACCATGCCACACTGCAGTGACTTTGATGGGGTTTTAGATTTTATTTAATTTTTTATTTTAGTTTGAATTTTAGAATAAATTTAATTTTAATGTAGTAGGTAGTTTTAATTTTAGAGTAAATTTAGGTATAATGTATCTCAATAATTATAATGATAATATCCTTTAAAAATAAATTATATTGAATTCACAGTTTCTTTCTATTCTATTCTAACAGATGAATAAACCCTATGTATAACTTCAAGCTCCTGGGCTCGGGTATAATGCAGGCTTTGGCAGTAATCGGTGGAAACACCGTTGTTTTTTTGTTTCATCATTTTCTTAAACTATTTATGTATAATTTCATTCAATGTAGGAATCTCTACTCATTGTTTTATGTGCACCAGTGAAATCATAATATAAATCAATGTTTGGGAATGGCACTGGCCCCTAAGATACGGGCTTTCCTAGTTTAGGGGTCAGGATTCCAATGTTATGCACTGTACTGAGGTTTTCAAATAAAGATTTCTTATTTCTTATTTCTTATTTTATAGCTGTTACTGCCCCGCTTTAATGCATGAACGAAGCATCCATCTAGGGAAACACATCGTGCACCCTGAGGATGCTACACTCATCCTAGCCAAGAAAGTGCTGCTATTCCTGTCGGATAAGAGTATCGGTGAGGAACAAAATAGTGGCGAACACAAATAGATCGGGCGAGGAAGTAAGGAATAAATCTCATGTTTCGGCACATTTTCAATACAAAAAATTTCAGCTGAAGAACCAATTTATTCATCAGTTAAACGCTACTCGGCGTTGTTGGTGGAATCGGCACTAAATATCGCTTATGCACATCGAACTGTGAAGCAATTCTAAGTTCAAAACAAATAATCTGCTGTAGGCTTGTTTGAAAATGATTGCTATACAGTGTGACCGTTGCAATCACTTCTTATTGCCCGGTAATCTCTCGCGATTGGTTATCATTTCATATAAAAAATTCTCTTTAAACAACCGATTTCAAACTCCCGCTGTATTACATTACACACACACTATACAAGGTATTTAATTTAGTGTTGATATTTTAAAAACCGCTCAACCGATTTCGATAAAATTTATATGGGACCACTTGGGTAGTATACCCTTTCAAACAAAAAAGAATTTTCCAAATCGGTTCAGGCATCTTCGAGTAATCGGTGAACATACATTAAAAAAAAGATTCAGACGAATTAATAACCTCCTCCTTTTTTGAAGTCGGTTAAAAATGTGTTAATGCAGCAATAAAGCCATAAATTCGCGAGGCGATCGCTTTCGTCATACAATCATTCTTAGATAATACGTGACAGCACGTATGGGTTCATGAACACGTGTGGTGCGGGTTGTTACGTTCCCTCAAATATGGTTGAGCGAAGCAACGGCTGGATCATGCGGCATGCTCGTGAACGGGTCCCACCAGCGGGAATGGGGCTACTTTGTACCCGCCCATCTTAACATGTATGCATTTTGTGGAACTTTCCCTCATTGTGGAAACACTGCATACATAGTAATTATAAACTTAAATATTATTATATTATATTAAATATTGTAAACTTGTTTTGAAAAAAGCAACCGCCGACTTTCTTGGTAGTTCTTCTCGCGACGATTCAAAAGCACTTGTAAAAGTTTATTTGAATAAAAAATAATTTTATTCTATTCTAGACCCAGACTGGAAGGAACAATTTTTTTCTCCACATCCCATTTTTTATTAAAGAATTACGCTTCATGTTTGAGATTTCGAGACGAGGAGAAATCCTCCAAACCACCCCTCGCCTATCAACGGTCTTACTATGTGGGGATATGTACGTTATAAATATTTTCCTTGAAGTGTGGATTAAAATGTAAAATACAGACTTTAAAAACCGTGTTATCTTTTACAACACACATTCTCAGTGCCTCTCTTGTTAGTTTCCAGCAAAAGTATTCCCCAAGTGGGAGAAAACTGTCGGGAAAAAGGTAGTTTGATATTGTAATGGCTGATTTTCACAAGCTTTTATTTAACTTACAGTGTATTTATGTATATATGTATGTTTAGATCAAATTTTGTAAGATGAATTAGAAACACTTCAATATTTCCGATTCAGCTGAAATTTTGCAAGTACATACATGTAAATCCGATGACGATGCAATATTATTGTAAAATGATGCTGATCCGATGATGGAGGTGGAAAATGGTTATCGGAACTCTGTAATCAAACGACGTAACACCATCAAGTTGAGGCTCGTTTGATTCGTCTTGACAAGTACTCTGATCCTAAATGATATCCAGGGTCTGATGATGAAGTCGGAAGGTGGTTTTGGCAACTCTGTAATAAAACAACGTAACCTCATCAAGTTTGAGCTCGTTTGATTCGTCTTAACAAGTACCCTGGTCCTCGATTATATGCAGGTTTTGATGCCAAAAGCTTGTTTTTTAAAATTTTTTTTTTCTTTTACACTTGTTTCATACAAGCATAAGTTCGCAACGTCTTACGAGTCGAAGGTTTCCGTCCTGTGTCTGGCCCGAGAATGCAAGCTTCCGGCAAGATTGGTTCAGTGACTGAGAAATGAAAAATGTTTAGTAGTAAAAGTATTTAGTAGTTATTATTATTATCTTATAATGAAGTTCTCATGTCACAGTGTTTGTAACAAAACTCCTCCGGTAAGTCTGAGAATAGGTTGTTAACTATTTCCTATACCCCTAAGTGATAAGGGTGGCCCAACCCAATTTTTTTTTATTCTTTGGACAATTTTGTTATTAGTTGTAGTAGTAGTTACAAATATTACTACAGTAGTAGTTTTTGTTTTATTTATATAAATAAGTTGGGGGTACGAATTTCGCCGGGTCAGCTAGTAGTGGTGCAATTCGTAGCATGAAATGAATAAGTAACTTTGAATTTGAATTTACATCGTGCGGTATTAAAACAGTTGTAATTTTTGTTTAAATATCATCATCTCAACCTATAGCCATAGGTCTCTTGAAAATAACACCACAGAAAATGATCTTGTGTCGCTTGTACGCCCGACGCGGGACACCCACCAGTTAAAATAGCCATGTGAGGTACTTTGCCACTTCATGTTTATGTAAACGTCCTCAAAGGATCTTAGTGAATGATGAACTCATTGGGCCAGTGAGTAGGTGAAGCCATTGCATACCATAAGCTTATTATTATCTTGAAATTTTCAGCATAAGTAGGTAGGTAGCAATACTAAAATTTGATTCTCATAGTAACATGCGAAGGGGTTTCTTTTAATAACACATTTCAAGCAGTTTTCCGCATTACAGCATCTGGAGACGGGTTGTTATATGAGAAAAAGTCAGCCGTAGCCATTCCGAACTGCCGTTACGCGACGCATTTGCTTCGGATGGGAAAAAGTTTTACAGGATAAGAGTATCATTGGTTGTAAGAGCGTACGCTGGTTTAAAACAAGAAAAGAATCCCTTGATCTTATGTTTGTGATTTGACTCTCGTAATCTTTGCTATGTAAGCGCTTTCCATCCTGAAATTTGACGACTTTTTCACAGCTCTCTCTGCGGAACGAAAGAGATAACATGTTTGTGTTACAGTCAGTTACGGTCACTGATCTATAGTTAATCTATGATTATATTTCTTTGCTTCATCCTTCAATATAATTACAAAGGTAGTCACTCCAGTCGCCAGAGATAAGTCCGCGTATTTTACAGTTATACCCTATTTTAAAAATAAATCACCTTGGCAGCACCGTCTTAAGTTTGCTCATTACTTTTTCGCGCGAGATAAGGACCGCACGCGCTCAGCGCGCCGCACTTAATAATTTAACCAGAAGTGCAGAAGATCGAGTGATATTGTAGGATAGTGTGATTGCAGTATTGTTCATCGGCTGAAATCATCATCATCATCATCGAAGGAAAAAGGTACGAGCTCTTTTCTGTTTTCAAACGATCTCTTGTTTGCGCTTACGTACCGCCACATAGCCTACTATATTATTGTTTTTGCATTAACATAAAAACGGTACACTTTTCGTATCGAGGTTTACTGTCAGTCTTCATCGATTACGAAGTATCAGAGAAAACGTAAATATTCTGAATTAAATATTACGTTACAAACTCTGCAAATACTTGCGGAAGTGTTTTTATTATGAAAATTAATAAAAATTAAAACACAACTATAACGATTATTATGGTAACACTATTGTTACAACTTGTCATCAATCACGGTTGAATTAACTTAGTACCTACCCCCCAAGTGTCTCGGATTTATTTAGGTTAGGAGACATTTATCATTATTATTTCTACATATGAAAAATTCGAAAAATATAATAAAATTCACGAATTCACTCAACTATGCTCGTAAAATTCGCTCAACGGGGCTTTAGTAGCTTGCCCAGCCGTTAACTATATTCGAGCACCTACTTGTAAACAAAAATATAATATTATTTATCTGAAGAGACGGTAGTGTCCCTGCCACGACGAGCCAAGCGAAGCGTAAGGGAACTAACTACCCACCTTTTCTTCGCTTTGTCTGAAAACACTAATTGTTACGAAACACTTAAAATTAAAAGCAATGGTAGATGAACAAGCAGAGCAAGTAGATGAACAAGCAGAGCAAGTAGCATATTATTAGATATTACAGAAGATACTAAACATTTGGAAGAAATAATGGCCATTTTCCTCGGTTTTAAAGTCTTGCTCGTAACTTAAACAACTGTGCAATGTTCGTGACGACACTACGACGGTAATGAGTTATATTAATTGAAAGAGAGGCATTCAATACCCTCACTTAAATAAGTAAACTAGAACCAGTTGGCATTGGTGTGAACAATGTGAGCTTTGTTTTTTTTTTGCGTCATACGTAAACACCGAAGAAAATCAAGCCGACGCCAAGTCTAGTACAGTCTGTTAATCCAGACACTGAATGGTCATTTTGACAAAGGGTTCAAAGTTACTTTATAAAAGGTCGGTCAACTCGAAATTGACTCAAAATTACACTCGGCGCTTGGGAAATCGGCACATGTTTCCCCGAAGTATGGTGAAAATATTCATGCCAACCATATGGCTCTTTATATTAAAAAAGGGGATGCGACAAAGACTACTCGTCCTGAGTATCACGGCCGTTAGTAACGGAATGGGCCTACTATCAAAAGAGAGTGAAAACAGGGTGCAGGCCATGAAACACCTAAGCAATGGCTGCAGGATCCTATGTGATTCAAACTTCGGAATCACTCAAAACAGCATTAAACTCTTAATGCCTCAACTCAACAAGAAGTGCTATAAGATTCGGAAGGAGACAAAACTTTATTTGGATTGGCTTTATCCGAGAAACTAAAAAACAACAAACAGGGATTGACTGCAAACCAATTGCAATAACATGATTAACTGCGAGCTAATCATCAGTCATATACTAAAGCCATGACTCCACAACCAAATTGGAATTGGCTGCGAGTCAATTGCGATAATATAACTAGCTGCGAGCCACTCATGAGTCATATTCTAAAGCTCTGACTCCACAAATAAATCAGGATTGACTGCGAGTCAATCGCGATAACATAACTAGCTGCGAGCGAGCTACTCATGAGTCAAATCCTAAAGCTGTGACTCCACAAAAAAATCGGGATTGACTGCGAGTCAATTGCGATAACATAACTAGCTGCGAGCTTCTTATGGTTCATATCCTAAAGATGTGACTTCCTAACTGCGAGCTACTCATGAGTCAAATCCTACAGCTGTGACTCCACAAACAAATCGGGGTTGACTGCGAGTCAATTGCGATAACATAACTAGCTGCGAGCTACTTATGGTTCATATCCTAAAGATGTGACTTCCTAGCTGCGAGCTACTCATGAGTCAAATCCTACAGCTGTGACTCCACAAACAAATCGGGATTGACTGCGAGTCAATTGCGATAACATAACTAGCTGCGAGCTACTTATGTTTCATATCCTAAAGATGTGACTTCTTAGCTGCGAGCTACTCATGAGTCAAATCCTAAAGCTGTAACTCCACAATAAAAAGGGATTAACTGCGAATCAATTGCGATAACATAACTTGCTGCGAGCTATTCATAAATCACATACTAAAGCTTTGGATTCCTTAAACAAATCGGTATTGACTGCGAGTCGATTGCGATTACATAACTAGCTGCGAACTACTCATGAGCTATATCCTAAAGCTGCTAAAGCTGTGACTCCACAAAAGGAAATTGGTAATTGTGATAACCTTACTAGCTGCGAGCTAGTTATGAGCCATATCCTTATGACAATTGTGTAGAAAATGTGTAATCGTGAATAAATATGTACATTAGCTACAAATTATTGTCTGCGAGACAATATTATACGTTATGGTCTTACCTAACTATATACAGGTACTCGACCAGCCGGCAATCAGGAAAACTGGCGAGCGCCTCGTCGGTACTCGTCATGAACTGGGGGGGGGGGGCGTAACACTGCGGCGCAGGAGAACAGCTTACCAACTTAATATGTGGGTTTCTATTAATAATAATTTATTACAAATAGGAGCTATTAGTTCCGAGTTTTATTTTCTTGATGCCTAAACCTAATGTTAGGCTGTTCGGCTTATCAGTGACTCCAGGTGTTTGAATCAAGGTCATAAAAGAAGTTATAACCTATTTGAGATAACAATACTAAATTTAAAAAATCCGTGCCTTGACAACAAGATCCGGACGCTTTATGCTTTTATGTTTTTCTATGATTTTTGTTTCCTCCTTTTTCTTTAATTTTAAAGTGTCTGAGGAAAATCATTGATAACAAGGCAAAAGGAATCCTAGTTTTTTCAAATTGGTTACCACAAGCGTGGTACTCTCTCCTACAAAGCTTGGTAGTTTCGGATATTACTTAATGTTAATTCTCATTAATACTTATTGCAATCTCATTTCACCATTCCTTGCACAAGAAACTTACCCTGGGTGTCGCGAGACTCTCCGGACTCTCTCTCCCTTAAAACAAGGCGCCGACCCAGACTCAGAGTCACTAGTGTTAACATCATTCTCTGACAGTATTTTAAAACAATATAATACCACACTCAAGCTTCGGTGGCAGTTTTGTAAATTAAATAATAAAAATGTATTTAAACCGTCAAAGACCAGTATTAGGTATCTTCTCTTACAGCGTGTGTTACGGAGTTTGAACCCTTATCGAATTGCAATATAATTTATGCTAAGAGACAGCATTGTTTCTGGAGCGAGCGTAAAACGTCTCCTCAAAGGTGTCTATAAGTTAAGATCAACCAAACCCTATTACTCCCGTACTTGTTCCCTCAACTTGTTTTAAACTATATTAGAAATTGGTTCCCTTATAGTCACTCATCTTTAGAAAAAATCACTAAGAAACTTTTCAATATACTAGCAATTTGCACTGCCCATAGACTACAAACTCTTCCGTGAATTAAATTGGAAAGCAATATTACTTTCGAAATCGGGGTTTAAATTAGAATAACGGTAAATTAAAAAAAAAAAAAAAACATACGCTGCGACAGATACCAAGCCTATTCTCTCTCTCTCTTCCTACCTTACTTTCAAGAAAATCTGAGCATCTGCCCTGCTACACCCCTCCACACACTATATTTCCAGAACTAAAAATATAAGATTTGAGGGGACAAATAACCTGCTATTTACCTACAAGAAGCCTTACAAAAAGCCCGAACCTCAATCGATCAGCAGGTGGATCAAGTAAACGCTATCAGGGAGCAGCGTTGACACAAGCGCACAGCACCTCACGCTCAGGCGAGCGTTGAGGCAATTAGAAAAACGGCAGGCTGGACTAACACATCGAACTCATTCTTTCGCTGCTTAGATGTTAGGGAGATTATGCCAGACCCTGCCAAGACAGGTCTTAATAATAATTGCGTTAACACATCTAATAGTGAATCAATTATTATTTTTTATTAGAAAAAACTAGGATTCCGTTTGCCTCGTTATCAATGATTTTCCTCAGACACTTTAAAATTAAAGAAAAAGGAGGAAACAAAAATCATAGAAATATATAAAAGCCCCACATAGAGTAAATGCATCGACAGATAAAGCCTCCGGATCTTGTTGTCAAGGCACGGATTTTTTAAATTTAGTATTGTTTTTCAAGCAAAAACGGACTTAAAGCCTAGGTATCTCAAATAGGTTATAACTTCTTTTATGACCTTTTATTAAAACACCTGGAGTCACTGATAAGACGAACAGCCTAACATTAGGTTTAGGCATCAAGAAAATAAAACTCGGAACTAATAGCTCCTATTTGTAATAAATTATTATTAATAGAAACCCACATATTAAGTTGGTAAGCTGTTATCCTGCGCCGCAGTGTTACGCCCCCCCCCCCCCAGTTCATGACGAGTACCGACGAGGCGCTCGCCAGTTTTCCTGGTTGCCGGCTGGTCGAGTACCCGTATATAGTTAGGTAAGAACATAACGTATATTGTCTCGCAGACAATAATTTGTAGCTAATGTACATATTTATTCACGATTACACATTTTCTACACAATTGTCATAAGGATATGGCTCATAACTAGCTCGCAGCTAGTAAGGTTATCACAATTACCAATTTCCTTTTGTGGAGTCACAGCTTTAGCAGCTTTAGGATATAGCTCATGAGTAGTTCGCAGCTAGTTATGTAATAGCAATCGACTCGCAGTCAATACCGATTTGTTTAAGGAATCACAGCTTTAGTATGTGATTTATGAATAGCTCGCATCAAGTTATGTTATTGCAATTGATTCGCAGTTAATCCCTTTTTATTGTGGTGTTAAAGCTTTAGGATTTGACTCATGAGTAGCTCGCAGCTAGGAAGTCACATCTTTAGGATATGAACCATATGTTATATGTTTTTTAGTTTCTCGGATAAAGCCAATCCAAATAAAGTTTTGTCTCCTTCCGAATCTTATAGCACTTCTTGTTGAGTTGAGGCATTAAGAGTTTAATGCTGCTTTGAGTGATTCCGAAGTTTGAATCACATAGGATCCTGCAGCCATCTTCCTGCTTAGGTGTTTCATGGTCTGCACCCTGTTTTCACTCTCTTTTAATAGTAGGCCCATTCCTTTACTAAAGGCCGTGATATTCAGGACGAGTAGTCTTTGCCGCATCCCCTTTTTTAATATAAAGAGCCATATGGTTGGCATGAATATTTTCACCATACTTCGGGGAAACATGCGTCGATTTCCCAAGCGCCGAGTGTAATTTTGAGTCAATTTCGAATTGACCGACCTTTTATAAAGCAACTTTGAACCCTTTGTCAAAATGACCATTCAGTATCTGGATTAACTGTACTAGACTCGGCGTCGGCTTGATTTTTTCCTCGTGTTTACGTATGACGCAAAAAAAAAAAAAACAAAGCTCACATTGTTCACACCAATGCCAACTAGTTCTAGTTAACTTATTTAAGTGAGGGTATTGAATGCCTCTCTTTCAATTAACATAACTCATTACCGTCGTAGTGTCGACACGAACATTGCACAGTTGTTTAAGTTACGAGCAAGACTTTCAAACCGAGGAAGATGGCCATTATTTCTTCCAAATATTTAATATCTTCTATAATATCTAATAATATGCTACTTGCTCTGCTTGTTCATCTACTTGCTCTGCTTGTTCATCTACCATTGCTTTTAATTTTACGTGTTTCGTAACAATTAGTGTTTTCAGATAAATGGAAGGAAAGGTGGGTAGTTAGTTCCCTTACGCTTCGCTTGGCTCGTCTTGGCAGGGACACTACCGTCTCTCCAGATAAATAATATTATATTTTTGTTTACAAGTAGGTACTCGAATATAGTTAACGGCTGGGCAAGCTACTAAAGCCCCGTTGAGCGAATTTTACGAGCATAGTTGAGTGAATTCGTGAATTTTATTACATTTTTCGAATGTATAATATGATATGTAGAAATAATAATGATAAATTACCTAAATAAATCCGAGACACTTGGGGGGTAGGTACTAAGTTAATTCAATCGTGATTGATGACAAGTTGTAACAATAGTGTTACCATAATAATCGTTATAGTTGTGTTTTAATTTTTATTAATTTTCATAATAAAACACTTCCGCAAGTATTTGCAGAGTAGGTAACGTAATATTTAATTCAGAATATTTACGTTTTCTCTGATACTTCGTAATCGATGAAGACTCACAGTAAACCTCGATACGAAAAGTGTACCGTTTTTATGTTAATGCAAAAACAATAATATAGTAGGCTATGTGGCGGTACGTAAGCGCAAACAAGAGATCGTTTGAAAACAGTAAAGAGCTCGTACCTTTTTCCTTCGATGATGATGATGATGATGATTTCAGCCGATGAACAATACTGCAATCACACTATCCTAGAATATCACTCGATCTTCTGCACTTCTGGTTAAATTATTAAGTGCGGCGCGCTGAGCGCGTGCGGTCCTTTCTCGCGCGAAAAAGTAATGAGCAAACTTAAGACGGTGCTGCCAAGGTGATTTATTTTTAAAATAGGGTATAACTGTAAAATACGTGGACTTATCTCTGGCGACTGGAGTGACTACCTTTGTAATAATTATATTGAAGGATGAAGCAAAGAAATATAATTGCGTTAACACATCTAATAGTGAATCAATTTATGAATTAAATACCTAATCTTAAAAATAAATATATTCTAATTTATAGTATTAAATAATATTATAATAATAATATCATAAATAAATTTTAATATTGTTAAAGTGTATGCAAGCAAATTAATTATTATTTCGGTAAGAAAGTGATTAAAAATACAAGATTTACAAAATCTGTATTGCGTACATGTTTATCAAAACTTTTTACTCTAAACAACTACCTTTGTAATTATATTGAAGGATGAAGCAAAGAAATATAATAAGTGATCAAACGAACTTACCTGAAGTGAAGTTCGATCATTATTATATGAGTTGCTTCATCCGAAGATATAATTACCCACCCTCCCTGACTGCCCAAATAAAAAAGTTTTGAACCGTATACATCTCTAAAAATAATGAGCAAACTTAAGACGGTGCTGCCAAGGTGATTTATTTTTAAAATAGGGTATAACTGTAAAATACGCGGACTTATCTTTGGCGACTGGAGTGACTACCTTTGTAATTATATCTTCGGATGAAGCAACTCATATAATAATGATCGAACTTCACTTCAGGTAAGTTCGTTTGATCACTAATTAAAACTGGATTGGCTGTCTATAAATGACAGCTTAAAATATGAATCAATTTGAAGCGCAACATTAATTTGAAATAAGAGTGTTTTTGGAACTATAAGAGCCTGTATTACCACCATCTGAAGTGTCGGATAGCCTAACCGTAAATTTTGTCACTTTCTTACTTTATGTCAAGTGACAAAGACAAAATATGCGAATAAGCTATCCGACACTTATCAGAAGGTGGTGAAAATGGCCCTAAATATTGCAAATGTTGCACCGAACTCTATAATCTAAATATACAAAAGAGAAATGTGACTGACTGACTGATTTACTAACACACAGCTCAAACCACTGGACGGATCGGGCTGAAATTTGGCGTACAGATAGCTATTATGACGTAGGTATCCGTTAAGAAAAGATTTTTGAAAATCCAACACCTAAGGGGTTAAAATAGGGGTTTGAAAAGTCGAACTTAAAGTGAGCGAAGCCGCGGGCAAAAGCTGGTTAATCTGTGAAATTATAAATATTTTATATGATTTTAATTTTTGTTAATCTAGGAAATCATAAATTATCTATAAAAATATAGTTGTTGCGCCGTGTGCAATATTATTAGTTGCAGAGGCACTCGTATCTGCTTACAACGCCAAAATGGCGTCAACTAATTAGATTAAATATAGAACTCAGTGGTTGCAGTCCTAACCACTAGGCTATCATCACTCTATATATTTCTTGGTACCTGTTTCTTTGCACAAAATAAATAAAACAAACCAAAAAACATTTAAAATATGAGTAAATAATATGATATTTCTTCCCGTCTGCGGGTGGAGATACTAACCGTAGTAAGCGACATAAGCGTGCGACAACAGGTGTACGTGATAATGACTAAACGGCTTTTGCATTCGTAATGAGGCCTTGAGTGGAGGACAAAGGGGTGGTGACGTCATGACAGGGATAAACATATAATTTTATGGGGGAGGTTTTCCTTAGGTAGGTTGACGAGTATGTCATTATAATTTTACAACCGTACTATAAATTGGCCTGGGAGGCTAATCCGAGACTAGTAAACTACACAGGTGCGCTTTCTATTCCCTCATTCTCATAGTACCATGAGACGGGGAACAGACACGACTTTCTTTTTTTGCATTAACCTGGACTGAAACTTGATTAAAAATAAATAAGATTAAAAAAAAGATTAAAAAAAACTTGATGACTTCATGAACTGTAGTCGATACAGTTGAAGAGGAACAATGGGACAGTTAATATTCATACCATAGTACCAATTGTCTAAAAGTTATTCCATTGATCGTATTCGTATTCGATGTCATTAGCGTAAAAGTAAGATAATTGATTGTATTGATTTGAAGTCACAAATTCAGTACAACCGATTTTAACATGGAGCGCTAAGGAGCGTATCGTACATACCCAAACGTATAAGAATGCATATACGAAATTGAGCTCTAATTCAATACTGTTATGGTTTATTTTACTTTGACGCTAATGTCATCGAATACGATTACGATCAATGGAATAACTCTAGACAATCGCACTTCAGGTATCTAGGAGTATAATATGCTATATACATAACAGTAGACTGTAAACATTGAAGCTTTATCAGATAGATACAAGATAGATAAAGCATTCTAAGACAAAAAGGCATAATAATATACTACTTTGAAGCAGTTCTTAAAGAACATCATCATCATCATCATCATTAGCAACCCATCAACGGCTCACAGGTCTCCTCTCAGAGAAGGGTTATAGGCCATAGTCCACCACGCTGGCCCAATGCGAATTGGTGGACTTCACACACCTTCGAGAACATTATGGAGAAGTCTCAGATGTGCAGGTTTCTTCACGATGTTTTCCTTCACCGTTGAAGCAAGTGATAGTTAATTGCTTAAACGCACTTGACTCCGAAAAGTCAGAGGTGCGTACCCGGGATCGAACCTGCGACCCCCCGAATAGGAGACCACAGTCCTAACCACTAGGCTATCACTGCTTCATAAATAAAAATGCCTAGAAATAGTTTAGATTCATTGTGTGCTTGAAGTTTAATCTCTCGGTGATGCCTTGCCAAATTGGGTGTTCGAATCACAATCCCAATTTTGACAAATTTGCCAGCTATTTGGATGTGATCGTTGCATTATAATTAAACAAATATTCTTTATTTTAGAAATATTTAATACCTATCAGTAGCAAAACAGTAAAAAGTACGCGACGACTGGTTATCGAGTCCTTCTGTTTTTCTGTCGGTTGCAAAGAGAGAAGAAATTAAAAAAAAAAAACAAATGTAGGAACAAACAATAGTTTCTTCTTCAATCATTACAAACTAATTAGAATCATAAAAAAATCCCAAGGCAATAAAGTGAAACACATTATGCGTCTAAGAACCCTACCGCATCTAAGAAAGCAGCTGATGAACTTGAAACGGCTGAACCGATTTTGGTAAAACATGCCTAGAACTACCTCTAGAAAACCTGCTTTTAAAATAAAAAAAAATGCACCCAAATCGGTTCACCCGTTTTGAGCTACAGTGTCACAGACAGACAGACTCATAAAGTGGTCAAACTTATAACACCCCTCTTTTTGCGTCGGAGGTTAATAACAAAAGCAAATGAGGTGGCATGTCCCTTTTTTATGTCCAACCACATTTCTGCAAAAGTCATTGCACTCCTTATGAGTTTTGCAGAAGAAATTACTTCTTCTGACTCTATGGTTGACTTCTGTGTATCGACCGTTCGATGCAGGCTCGTCGAAACTTGGATTATCTGAAAAATAAGGACCCAATCAACACATTGTCGGCCAACATTATGGAGAACTCTCAGGCATTACGGTTTCCTCGCAATTTTTTCCTTCACCGGTGATATTAAAAATAAATAAAATTAATATCCTATCCTACTAATATTATTATAAATGCCAAAGTTTGTGGGGATGTATGGATGGATGTTTGGATGGATGTTTGTTACTCTTTAACGCCACAACGAATAAACTGATATGGCTGTAATTGGAATGGAGATAGCTCATACTCAGGATTAAAACAAAAGCTACTTTTTATTCCTGAAAATTACTGAGTTCCCAAGAGTAAGAGAGGTTCGTAAGAGAACCAAGGTCGCCGACATAGCTCAAACCATTAGCAAGCTGAAATGGCAGTGAGCAGGCCATGCTTGTCGCAGAAGCGATGGCCGTTGGGGCCGAAAAGTCCTAGAGTGGAGACCGCGAACAAGTAAACGTAGTGTGGGGCGCCCTTCAGCACGTTGGACTGACGATATAAAGCGGGTGGCGGGAAGTGGCTGGATGAGGAAGGCTGAGGACCGGGTGTGGTGGCGTTCTCTGGGAAAGGCCTATGTTCAGCAGTGGACGTCCGCAGGCTGAGATGATGATGATGATGACTGAGTTCCCGCGGGAATTAAAAAACCTTAATCCACGCGGACGAAGTCGCGGGCATCATCTAGTTATTAATTAAATTAAAAAATCCTACTAATCCTACTAATATAAATGCGAAAGTTTTTAAGGATGGATGGATGGATGAATGCTTGTTACTCTTTCACGCCACAACGAATGAACCGATTTGGCTGAAAAGAATGGAGATAGCTCATACCCAGGATTAGCACATAATAATGCTATATATTCTTAACCCGGAAAATTATAGAATTCGCGTGGGAATTAAAAAATCTTAATCCACGCGGACGAAGTCGCGGGCATCATCTAGTTAAAAAAAAACAAACTGAGATTCGAACCCCAGAGCCCCGAAACATAACATTAACGGAGATGAAAGTTGTTTTGTTGTTTGAATACGAGCAACTGGTTTTACCTTCAAACGATTTCAAATTTTCATATAATAAAAGAAATATCAGTAGGCATAATAGGGATGTTGTCTAGTATGATAAATGCGAAAGTAGCTCTGTCTGTCTGTCTGTTACACTTTCACACCTAATCCGCTGAACAAATTCTGATTAATTTTCGCACAGAGATAGATTGGACCTAAGGAACGGCTCTGGGCTACTTTTGACGCAGAAATAAAACGTGAAAGGGGTGAAATAGGGGATGATAATTTTTGTCGTTTATTACTTCGTCGAACCTGAATCGATTTCGATAATTATTTCTTTACTAGCTGATGCCCGCGACTTCGTCTGCGTGGATTTAGTTCATAACATCCCGCGGGAAATCTTTGTCACCCTCCAGGTTCTCAACTATACCTATCCAATAAATCACGTCAATCCGTAGCTTTGTAGCAGGAAACATTTGATCGTCTTGCTCGCGGCATTGTTAATGATGATTCAAAGAGAAAACATATTACTGATGATATTATCAATTACGTTAAACTATAATTTTTATAATTGTTTTTACCATAATTTTCTACCATAATTAACCAAATACAAAATTACGTTTAGCTGTCATTTATCTACGTTTTGTTCTTCCACTGTCATTTTCGTTTTTTTATTCCATGTCAGATGCATTTTTGTTATACCAGGTTTTATATTGACTTGACGGAAACGCGGTCGAACGGGATAAAAAGTATCCTATGTCCGTCTCCTGGTTCTAAGCTACCTCTCCACCAATTTTGAGCCAAATCGGTTCATCCGTTCTTGAGTTATAAATAGTGTAACTAACACCACTTTCTTTTATATATATAGATTAGAAAGACTGTAGATTTGTTTAATTTTACTGAAGAGTTTATAACTACTATCGGAGATAGAGGACAAAACTCCTCACCGTCAATAGCACTTCATTGTTAGTTCTTAATCGATAGTCACTTTTTGAAAAAAATAAAAAAAATGTATGTAAAACCTAAATAAACACGGATGAAGTCGCGGGCACCAGCTAGTAGTGTTATAATGCCAAAAAACATGCATCGAATAAGAAAACCCTTTTTTAAAGCTGTTTAAATACGTTTTTTAAGTACTTACCCTTTACAAGAAAAACACAGTTAATTCCATGTACAAACAAAAGAACGGCAATGAAATCGGGTAGCACCTCATGGTGAGTTAAATGAATGAAAATAAAATTAATAATAAGTACTTCTAGTTTACTCAAGTCATTTATACTCACGTTATTTATAATAAGTTCATTTTGCATCGCACAAAAAAGGGGATTCCTCAACATTGCATAAATATTTACAAATAAAATGACAACATCGTCAATAATCGCGATAACAGTTTTCCTTGTATTTATCATTTAATACATACCTACTTATTTGTTGACAAATGAATTATGTGGTAGAGATTATGAACGATACCCTTCCCATAGGGGACAAAGGTCACCGCAACCGCACCGTGGTTAAAACAACAGCTGATAACTTTGAAATGGCTGAACCGATTTTGATAAAACATGTCTAAGAACCAGCGCTAGAAAACCTGCTTTTAAATTTAAAAAACCACCCAAAACGTTTCACCTGTTTAAGAGCCACATACAGATAAAGAGAGACACACACACATAGCGGTCAAACTCATAACACCCCTCTTTTTGCGATGGTGGTTAAAAACCACTTCTACGAGCTATGGCATGAGCGATACTTTATCATTTGCATATATACCTAATATAAACTCGGTTTTATGAACAAAAATATTTGCACATGAAAAATCACGGTATAAAATGGGGAATGAAATTTTTCCTGCAATTCCGTTGTTATTTAAATTTAAAACGAAAATAAAAGCGTGTTAAAATAGAAAGGCAGGGAAAAATTTAAGCCGTTTTCAGATTATCCTGAAACAAAATATTATCTGTGATACAAAAGATCTTTACGATAAGCATGTATAATATAATGTTTGTAAGCTATCTCTCTCTTGCACAGCAGTTCTGACTTTTCGGAGTTATATAAAATAGTTATACATAACTCCGAATTAATTACATATCACTTAATTCAAATGTGAATGATAACATCGGGAGGAAACCTCTAAGCTTGAGAATTCTCCATAATGGTCTCAAAGGTGTATGAATTCTGCCATTGTGGTTGAAGTCGCTTTCATCTGAAACTGAATCATCTCCAAAAGTCATGAGATAGTAGTGTGTACTATCTCATAACTTGAAGAAATGAAAGGAACAACAATAAGGAACAAGGAAATAAAAAATGTTAAATAAATAACCTGATTGATGTTCCACGCAATTTATGATTTATTTGCATTCATTCGTACATTTATTTTGTAAAAATGAATAATAAAATTGTCTGCGAATTGCGAGAAAAAAAAAACTTGAGAGGTGTCAAGGGACACCCGGATGGAACGAAGTTCCTTTCAATTAATTAGTGAAGGAAGTGTAATAAAATTTTATTTCTTTTAAGTTATAAAAAAAAATTCGGCCAAGTGCGAGTCGGGCCCCGCTCTTTTAGGGTTCCGTAAAAATTGATCTAAAACCGACAACTTTGATGGCCCCGCATTTCTTCATTTTTGTAGCTAAAAAATAAAAAAATATATATTTGAACTCCACTTAATGAGCTCTAGACAATGACACCCCACATGCCAGGGTAAAAAAATAAAATTTTATTTCGATTCCTTTTCCATGTATGGGAGCCCCCTTTATTTTTTAGTTTAATTTTATTTTTATTATTTGTTGTTATAGCGGCAATAGAAATACACAATCTGTGAAAATTTCAACTGTCTATCTATTACGGTTTACGAGATACAGCCCGCTGACAGACGGACGGACGGACAGCGGAGGCTTAGTAATAGGGTCCCGTTGGCACCCTTTGGGTACGGAACCCTAATTAGAGAAAAATTCCACATGTAGAAATTATTTAAAATAAAATTGAAAATAGAAAATTCAGTCTGTCGAGCTGGGATTCGAACCATCCACCTTTATGCGACTATAGAAACCACAAGGCTACAGAGATCTAATATTGTAGTGTGAAAATATTGAACACAATGCCAAATTCACATTCAAAAAAGTGTCGGTTCAATTTAGTCTTAATTTTTTCCGTCTAGCCCCCTTTCGTATCGCGCGATAAGGAACTACGTTCCAAATGTTGTTAAATAAATAACCTGATTGATGTTCCACGCAATTTATGATTTATTTGCATTCATTCGTACATTTATTTTGTAAAAATGAATAATAAAATTGTCTGCGAATTGCGAGAAAAAATTACAAACGCTGAGATATTAAGTGCCTTTGACACATCAACCGCCGCGCGTCGGTTCCAAACGCGATATAATTTGTCATTGTTATTCCTGCGTCAACTGTGAATGTATGGAGGGCAAGTTTTACACTATGCTATGAATACGTACTACATAATATTTCAATTAATGGATTTGCAGAATATAAGTAAACTAGCTGATGCCCGCGACTTAGTCCGCGTGGATTTAGTTTTTAAATCCCTCGGGAACTCTTTGATTTTCCGGGATAAAAAGTAGCCTATGTCACTCTCCAGGTCCTCAACTATACTCATGCAAGAAATCACGTCGATCCGTAGCCCTGTTGTGGCATGAATGAAGGACAAACCAACAAACCAACAAACAAACACACTTTCGCATTTATAATATTAGTAAGGATAACGGGAAAGAGACATGGCTTATTTAAACCGTCCTTTATTGGTGACTAGTGGACCCGCCCCGGCTTCGCACGGGTATGCTACAAAACAATCACAATGGTATAATCATCTAGGGCCTGGAGGTTAATGATTAAGTCTATGTCTATGGCTAAAACCCTCATATAAATATGGAATGCCTGTATTCGATCGTTGTCCTTTATGTGAGTGACGTTTGCTGCTACCCGTGAAGCATTATGTCCTCTATCTCCTATAATATTTATCAGATATTCATCAAAATTAGACAAACTATGCCTGATATTATACACTTTTAATTAAAAAGAGAATGATTAAAATCGGTTCAAATTTGACGGAATTATGAAGTAAAACCGATAAAAACTTTCATTCCCTATCCTGGAGGAACCTTATTGTTTATCAGGATAAAAACTATCCTATATGTTGACCCGGAGTATCACCTACTACTATACCAAATTTCATACAATTCCATTCAGTAGTTTTTGCGTGATGCCCGGACAGACAGACAGACAGACAGACAAAAATTAAATGAAAATCTGTTATGGGATCAGTATTGACAATATAGCATCCCCCGGTTAAAATTTTCAAAATTGATTAAATGTAACAGAAATCGTCCAGTTACAGTTTTATTATAAGTATAGACTAGATGATGCCCGCGACTTCGTCCGTCTGGATTAAGGTTTTTTGGATGCCTGCGGGAACTCTGTAATTTCCGGGATGATTAATGATGCGGAGCTTGGAGCCTAACTTGTCCACTAGCCTAACTATCTACTTACAGCGCTTGCTACTACGTAATTAGGTATATATCTATCATATTTTATACGCTTTGAGTTGGTTTAATGCTCCCAGTATATACAACGTGTACTGAAAGTCCGAAAAACCACTGCAGGGTACCTATATACCTTTCATATAGAACTCATCAGCACAAGCATTGGACTCGAAGCCCTTATAGTTTTTGAGTAAACCACACTGAAAGTTTTTACCAATAACAATCTTAGCACAACCCTAGAAAACATAACGCGTCGGTATACCTACTACCGTGCGCCACGCGCGTTGTAACCTATTCACGGTTAATCATAGGGTTGTCACAAGAAAGCGCATGAACAAGTTTGTATGGTAAAAAAATGTGCTTATTTCTATTCAATATTTTTAAAGATGATTCTTTATTAGCTGCACACACGTAATCTGCAGTCATTTTACGGACTTTCAGTACACGTTGTATACGAGTCCAAGATTTGGTAAAGAGAAAGATACAACCCCGAACCTAGATGTTCAAAAATTAGCTCATGCTATCTAAGCACTTATTGGATTATATCCAGTTAACTTGTAAGCTGACCTGATTCTTTTATCCACAGTTTCCTCTTTAAAGCCAGTAAGAGGATTGTACGGACTCTGCTTGTTCCACTTCGATGTATTTGACATGTTACTGGGCTTTCGACGGCGCAGAATAATTCTTTGAAACGCTGAGACAAGTGAACTGAATTCAATGTTTCTCGTTCGACAATACTTAATCTGGGCCAGCATATAGCATTTGTTCATCCAAAATATAATGCGATTGTGCAAAAGGTGATTTGAATTTGCCTACAGGTGCTAAAATCAAAAGTACCAATGGTTAAAGTAAAATAAAATAAAAAGTGAATAATTTAATACAAAAATAGTTATTTGTGTTATATGGGGCCAAAGAAATTTTTGTTCCCCGAGGGCGTTATTTTTAATTCAGAGCGAAGGGAAGGATTCAAAAGTAGAATCCTGAGCGTAGCGAGGAATTCAATATACGCCGCCCGAGGACAAAAATTTTGGCCCCGAATGACACAAACTATTTTACATCATTACCTATGAGAAAAGCTAGGAGTATCAACCTACTATGTATAGACATCGTATATTGAAATTCATTTCATTTCAACGAAAATACGTAGTTTTTCATTTTGAAGATTTTCTAACCGCTTTTTCTTTGCGGTCCAGTTTACTTTATTGTTGATATTTTATAAGCCGCTCGACCGATTTCGATAAAATTTCAATGGGGCGGGCCACTTGGGAAGTATACCCTTTCAAACAAAATAAGAATTTTCCAAATCGGTTCAGGCGTCTTTGAGTAATCGATGAACATACATAAAAAAATGGTGGTCCAATTGAAATTTTGTCGAAATCGGTTGAGCGGTTTTTAAAAAAAATCAACTATAAATTATATATTTTGTAATGGCACGGGTGTTTGAAGTAGGGCTTTAAAAATATTTTTTATATTAAATTATGCATGGTTAAAGTGACAGACCACTCGGCTGAGTGGTCTGTCTGTGCTAATAAATAACCTAACTCCACGCAAACGAAGATCATAATTTTATGATTAATAAGAACTTATAGCAGATGCCCGTTTAGCTTTCCGGTGGGAATTATTGTCCACGTAGAAACTTCGCTAAAGAACTATGAAAGCTTTTTGAAATAATATAATATAATATTATGTATAAAGTATAGGCTAATTTATTATTTTAAGGTTTAGCAAAGCAGTTACTGCACTACTGGGCTAGAGAGGTCCATTTATTCAACTTACTTAGGGTTGGCAATATTTTGTGAGAATGGATGGATGGATAGATGGATGGATGTTTGTTACTCTTTAACGCCACAACGAATGAACCGATTTGGCTGTTAAGAATGGAGATTGCTCACACCCAGGATGATCACATAGGCTACTTTTTATTCCGGAAAATTACAGAGTTCCCGCGGAAATCAAAAAACCTTTACCCACCTCTGAATTTTCGAAGTTATGCGCGTTTAATAAATCAAATATCACTGCTTTAACGGTGAAGGAAAACATCGTGAGGAAACCTGCACACCTGAGAGTTCTTCATAGTTCTTGAAGGTGTGTGAAGTCCGCCAATTCGCATTAGGCCAGCGTGGTGGACTATGGCCTATAACCCTACTCTGAGAGGAGACCTCGCTCAGTAGTGAGCCGTTGATGGATTGCTAATGATGATGATGATGATGATGATGAAGATATGTGAAGTCCGTCAATTCACATTGGGCCAGCGTGGTGGGCTATGGCCTATAACCCGTCTTTGAGAGAAGACTTTTATATTTACTGAACAGTGAACAGCCTTTATTCAACCATTCAGCAGTTAGCTACAAAATATATTCTATTGCACAGTTCATTTAACTTTGATAAGCACTTGATTTAATTTTAATATTGAGTCAGAATCAGACGGTCAGTAATTGAACTGTGGTTACTAGTTAATGCTAAGCCGCTGTTGTTTCTGAGTAATTAATCAACTTTGTACGAATTAATTAACCCGAGTGTTTGCAGTATGTTTGCATTGCAATCAAATTAACACCGATTATTTTGGGATTAAAGACTCCGAATACCTATGCGTTTGCTGGAAAATTTTCAATCAAGCTAAGCCAATTTTGTCATTGCTGAGTAATGTTAATTAAACCAAAGAATTTAGTCGTTTTAACAGATTTTCAATACAATAACTGTCAGAACGTTCTTCTCAGTTACACATTAATTATGGCGAAATTGGCAGTAACAATAATAATATATATAAGTAATACTGAACCTATCCTTACTCTGTGGTAATACTATACTTGTAGTCCTCGCCAATCTTTTTAATCGACTTCAAAAAAGGAGGAGGTTCTTTATTAATCAATTATTCGGAATCTTTTTTTATGTATGTTCACCGATTACTCAAAGACGCCTGAAACGATTTGCAAAATTCTTTTTTGTTTAAAGGGTATACTTCCCAGGTGGTCCCATTGAAATTTTGTCGAAATCGGTTGAGCGGTTTTTAAAATATCAACAGTAAATTATATACTTTGTACTGGCGCGGGCGTTTGCATTCGATTTTTTAAAAATAATTTTTTGATTGCTCTAAACCACGCGGTTCTCTGAACCATCGACCAATAAACAAATTATTCAAACTTGTGCATTGTGAAGTGCATTCATATGTCTGTGTATGTATGTGTATGTATGTGTAAGATATCTGAAAGTACTAGTGTAATAAGTAAGTAGTACTGTACTAGTGGCACTTAATCGCGTTCTTTGGAGATCCTTTCAAGACACCTTTCTGATGATTATGTCAAGTGCGTTTTTAAAGTTCTACAAAAGGGACTTTGAAAACGTAGGATACAAAATGGAGCGACACTAAAGTGCTTAAACAAAAACAGCTGAAAACATTCATAATATTATTTTCTGGACGTGTTTCCCGAGGACAGGCGCAGAGCTACTTATTTTAAAGACTTGGTCAGAAATAACGCGCGACGACAGTGGCTCAAAAGCGGATTCCAGATGTTGGAGCCAGGAGATATAGAATGTTTTCCTGATCGAAATAAATGGGAAGGTTTGGACATATTCGTCTAATAATTGGATAATATTAAAAAAAAACTGGGAGCCGTTCTTGAGTCGCTGCCATCTGCTACATAAGCTACGGCTAGAAATATCTAATGCAAGTACTGTTAGCTGTTACAAGTCCTTTTTAACCGACTTCAAAAAAGGAGGAGGTTCTCAATTCGTCGGAAACTTTTTTATTTTTTTTTTATGTCTGTTCACCTATTACTCGAAGACGCCTGAACCGATTTGGAATTTTTTTTCAGTTTGAAAGGGTATAGTTCTCAGGTGATTCCGTTTAAATTTTGTCGAAATCGGTCGAGGGGTTTCTAAAAAAATCAACAATAAATTATATACTTTGTAGTGGCGCGGGCGTTTGGAATCGGTTTTTTAAAAATAATTTTTATATTAAATTATTGGTGTTACAACTTATTCGGCTGCCAGTTTTAAGTCATCTCTCCAAGGTGGGTAAGGTCCAACTCTCTTACCACCCCTCTTTTCCCGTCGGGGATTAAAAAAACATGTTCCACGTGTGAGATCATCCATCATGTGAGATCGCAGTCAAGGATTATCTTGTCATCGAATAAAAAGAAAAGTGACGTCTTGTCGTACTGCTGCCTCCCCTAGTTGCGCTTGTCCAGGGTTTTAGTGCTCTGCCTCTATGGGAGTTGGCACGTTTAAATTTTCCTACCCTTTGTATGGAAATGTAACGTCCGCTACAATTGTAATATTAATCTAAACTAAACTAATGAAATTCTATCTTAGGAAGAGGTTTTACAGAGAAATGTTAAACTTACGACTAGTATTTCTTTATTTGGAATGTCCTGTGCATTTTTAGGTAGATATGTTAATCTTCTTCTTCTTCTCTGTCAACCGATAGACGTCCACTACTGGACAAAGGTCTCTTGCATGGACGGATCTCCCCATTTCTGATTTGATCTCGCAGGGATACTCCGAGCATAGCTCTCTCCATCGCCCTCTGAGTGACCCTGATCCTTCTTATTAGGCCCACAGTTAGTGACTATGTCTCGGATCCGTAAGTCGTCACTGGCAACACGCACTGTTCGAAGACTTTAGTCTTCAGGCACTGAGGGATTTTGGACGACAAGACACCTCGGAGCTTCCCGAACGCTGCTCAGCCGAGATTTCGATGATAATAATAATAATTAATTGATTGGTAGATTTTAAACAATGTGTAAAACTCGTTTAATACAGATTATTACACAGATAATGACAAAATTCAGGCTTTGCTTCAGGCCACAACATAGGGTAATATTAATAAATTATTTATTATGTTACTACGAGTATATTGTGTCACATTCTAACATTTTTGTTTTGCTGAGTTTCTTAGCGGTTCTTCGTTACTTTATTGTTTGAATATTAAAATAATATAGAAGCGATACAAAAACTGAAAAAAATAATAATGAATTTGATTTTATGACGTTTTCCCGTTTATTTCCAAAAGAGATCTGAATAAGGCAATGGATCTGTATAGTTATACTGACACGGATAAGGGTATGTCTATTGTGATAGTCATATATACCTGTATAAATATTAGAATAGCACGGATAATGTTTGTCGATAGCTGTGTATTTACTGATGATCCTAGTTTAGACCAATGAACAAAACAGTAACGTTATATATACGTATAATGTGTGTACTGTATATTTATTGTATGTAACATCCACTAAGTATAAGTCTAATATGAGACTATGATATTCGATTGTCCAATATATATAAAAAAAAACGGCCAAGTGCGAGTTGGACTCGCACACCGAGGGTTTCGTACTCCAAAAGTAAAAGTAAAACGATAATATTAATTATTAATTTAATATTTATTATTTTTAATTTATTATTATTAATTTGCTTATTTATCGTTAACTTTGTTTGTAGAGGTTTATTGTTAATATAAAAAAAATTATGCTAGTTAGAGCGTTAATTTCTCCTGTAAAATATACATAAACCTCTATTGACCATAATTATTTCTGATTTTTCGATTGGTAAACTTCGGAGAAAAGGGGAGGGGGGGGACGATATTATTTTAGACATTTCGCCCAATTGATCAAAAACTATTATAGATAAAAATAAATAAAAATCTGTTTTAGAATGTACAGGTAAAGGCCTTTCATATGACTCCCCACTCGGTATAGTTATTTTACTTTGAAATTTCAATCCCCGTTTTCCCCTTTTTTTAATAAAACTACTATATATACTTACTACTATAATTATACATTACTATTCCAAATTTCATAGCTCTAATAGTTACTGAAATAATCGACTGTGACAGACGGACGGACGGACGGAGAAAGTCTCACCATAAGGGTTCCATTTTTACCATTTTGGCACGGAACCCTAAAAATAATTAATTAATTAAATAATTTATAACTAGACCTTTTGTTTATCCAACCGTGAGCACATTAGATCGATTTCAGACTAGCGTATTTGTAAAGCGCGTATAAGCCCGTATCGGCTTACGCGCTTACACGCGTGCCACATTTTGCGCTTCAAAAAACCGAACGCGCATATAGGAGCTTATAAGCGCGTCAATGCTCGTAAGAGTTTTGTGTATGACAAAGCGCGCCTAAAAACCGCTAAAACGAGCGTCTAACGAGCTTAGACGCTCCGAAAAAACGCTAATCTGAAACCGCCCTTAAAGTTCTTTATTGTGTTGATCTACGCGTTTTTTGCGTAGAAGAATATTGCTTATCGATAATTATTATTTATCATTTTAATAATGGCCGGAAGTTGTTTATCAGTTTTAGATGTTTATTGATGAGTAAGTAGGTACCTAGTTGTAATAATTCGGTAAAATATTCATAAGGATAAGATAATAATACACAAATATAGAATAAAGATACAGGTTCAAACCAGTTTTTTTTAATATGTTTCATAGATAGAGTGTAATGGGTGGTTATCGTAAATCATTACTGATAAAATTACAAGTATATTTTTGGGTATAAAATATTTTAGACGTGATAACGTCTTATAAATCGATGAATACCGGCTGCACGCACGAAAAAGTGACACGTTCCGCCTGAGCCTGCGCGTGTAAGCGAGAGCGCGGAACAAGCGATAGAGAGGCACTATCGGCCCAAGCGTTGCATTGGCCCGTGACTAGAAAAAATTGTAATTTTCAATTAACTCCTTCTTTGTTTTATACAAAATAATGATAATTCAGTGATAATAATTCAATTCAATTCATAAAAGTATGCAATTTTTCATCAATGTTTCTATATGACGTTATCACGTAAAACTATCGTCCGTAAACCGACTTTACAGACAACCTATTTTTTTAAGAGGTTCGGGGATCCATATCAGGCACTCATATCTGACTTTTTAAATGCGTTTAAATATTTCAGTCGTTCTAATTGTAAAGGATAACATCGTGAAGAAACCTGCACATGGGCGCCGGCAGAAATAATTTCCAGGTGGTGCAGATTTTAGTTTTCTTACAATCTTTCTCTTTGCCGTATATGATTGTTAATAAAAAGATGAAATTTTAGTCGGAATGTTCGAGACATTTACAAATTTCTGACTATTCATTATGAATTTATTTTATAGGTACCAACAGACGGCTTTTTATTTCAATAATTCCTGTTGATCCCGAGATTCCCAAGGGGTGCAAGTGCACCCCCTGGCACCCCCCTGCCGGCGCCCATGATTACCTGCATGCCTGAGAGTTCTCCATAATGTTCTTTCCTAAGGGTATGGTAAGTCTACCAATCTGAAGTGGACCAGCGTGGTGGTCTGATAATCTGATTATATTAAAGGAAAAGGTGACTGATCTATCAACGCATGACTCAAACCACTTGACGGATTGAAAGGCATACAGATATCTATTATGACGTAGGCTAGATGCCTATAGATGAACTCTAAGAACGGGTTTTGGAATACCACAGGAATAGTCGCATGCAGTTCAAATGCATTCCATCTATCTAGACACAGATCTAGAAGCATAATATATTTTTTCGCAGTTTATCTTCCTCAGTTCGTCTTCAGTTCAGTGCACTGTGTCCTTTATTATCGTTTGTAACAACTTTGTGTTTGTTACAACGTCGCCTGTTAAATATCGCTTCACCGACACCCGAGATTGGCAGGTAAAGTAGGTATAATATTATACGTATTGGGGTCTCACCTGGATGTCTCGGATACTTTATTACCTTTGGCTTAAAAAACTGGGTTCTGAAAGTACAGACCTCTGAAACTAAAACATTATAGTCCAAACTCCATGAGGTTAGGTTAGGTATAGGTTAGGTCGGTAGTAATTCAAAAGTCACGGTCTCAGAGACTACTGTAGTATTTTTCTATTGGGAATAATCTCTGCTTTTTTGCTTTCTAGTTGCTTAATTTCTAATGGTTTTTAAACCTAAGGTACGCATTTAAGCAATAAAAAAGTAATAAAATTAGAAAGAAACAGTCTATGAATACTTATATGTCTAGAAGGAGCATCGCGCTACTAAAGAACGAAAAAAAACAGGCCAATGAAAATATGCTAGTGTGCGTGACGTGAGTGCCGCGCATGCGCGGCGTGGATTACTGAGCGTGCGTAATGATACCAGGTACGCAGGTGATTCCAATAAAATGGGGAGAATTATGTCATTAAAATTTTTAAACTTTAAAAATAAAATTAATATCTACTTTTTTTTAATTTTTATCATAAAACAATAATTTTATTAATACCTTTAACTATAGTGAGTTATTGTATTTAGTATTTTGTATTAGATAAATGGTTTCCAAAATTTTAAAAAGTCAGCTCCATACTGAAATTCTTTGTTATTGCACCGATGTCGTTCAAAATCGATATTTAGGGTCCCCTAGCGTCAAATGAGAGGAAATGGTTGCCAGTATTTTTTTAAAAGTCAGCGCCATATTGAAATTCTTTGTTATTGCACCGATGTCGTTCAAAATCGATATTTAGGGTTCCCTGGGGTCAAGAAAGACGAATTGGTGGCCAAAATTTTAAAAAGTCAGCACCATATTGAAATTCTTTGTTATTGTACCGATGTCTTTCAAAATCGATATTTAGGGTTCCCTGGGGTCAAGAAAGACGAATTGGTGGCCAAAATTTTAAAAAGTCAGCGCCATATTGAAATTCTTTGTTATTGCACCGATGTAGTTCAAAATCGATATTTAGGGTCCCCTAGCGTCAAAAGAGAGGGAATAGTTGCCAAAATGTTTAGGATTATGTTTAGGCTAAAGTCATAAAAACTCTCTCCCGGTAAAATATTCGTTTAAAAAACTAAAAAAATTTAAGATGAATATAAATAAAAGAAAATCAGAAACGAAAAAGTAAAAAAAAAAATAAGAGGGGAATTCTTGAGTTCGATTATCGATGGAGACAATTTCGAAATTTATAATTTCTGAAATATCTCAGATCTGTTCTGGTGGGAGGCTTCGGCCGTGGCTAGTTACCATTCTACCATCAAAGACGTATCGCTAAGCTATTTAGCGTTCCGGCTCGATAGCGTGTAAAAATTTAATAAATCCTAGCTTATCCCCTTCCAAGTTAGCCCGTTACCATCTAAACTGCATCGTCACTTACCATCAGGTGAGATCGTAGAACAAGGACTGTCTTGGAAAGAAAATTAAAAAATGACATTATCTGCAATCGCTTTTCGAATATTATCCGTATCTACATTCTGAGGTTTCATTATTTATTAGGGAAATTTTGGGTTCGTAAACTGGCAACACACATTAAATGGCGAACTCTAATTTAATTATTTTCTACAAATTTCAATTTCTTATTTTGCAGGAACTGATGTGCTTGAATGTTATTTACTGATGGTAGGTGATGTTATTGGTTATTTTAGATCGTCCTGTTAAGTTTTTTTCACATTTTATTTACCAAAAACCGCCATTTAAAAAAACAAAATATTGGCTCGCGAGCTCCATATCTGGTGATGACCTAATTCAAACTGAGCGCGGGAAAAGGGCGTGAACCACATGTGGCAGCACAAATTTTCGACGCGTTCACAGCCTTTAGACTCCATCTTGTATATCTTTGGAAACAGTTATTAGAATTATGCTAAGGCGATTGGAAATTGCTGCAAATTGCTGACATACCTATTGCTGATGTTAATTTTTTTATTAGATGCTGTTTGTTATCTAATCAAATGAAATGTTAAATATTAAAATATATCTATTGATTGTCTCTAGCTTGGGGACTTTTCTATACCTATCTAATCTATAAGACTATAACAGCATACTTGAATGAACGATACTTTTCTCTTTGGTATAAATAATGAAAATACAAGGCACAAGTTGAAAAGTACCCTATAAAGCATCATGAGTAACAAGTTGTTGGCAGTGTTCGCCGCTCTCTGTGCAGTGTTGCTCGCGACGCGGACTGCGTCCTGCGAAGATGACGTAAAACAACCCGGTAAAAACATAATCATTAACCTCTTCAATATTAGTCCATTCAAGAACAATTGCTGCTTTGGTATGCCTTCTTCTTAACTGGCTCGTTGGTGAAGTGCAAAAAGTATTCAACTTAAGTCCCGAGCTGATAAGGCATAGCTTGGCTTTTAAGACTTCGCACAACCCACAGCATATAATTATGTTCGTGATAATTACGTGGCAAATTGATCGACTTAGCTCTGAGGGTTAGCAAGCTGAAGTGGCTTTGGGCAGGACATTATCTGTCGCACAACCGATGGCTGATGGGGCAGACGTGCTCTGGAGTGGAGATTGCGTGCCGGTAAGCGCTGTGTAGGATGACCTCCAACTCGCTTGACTTGCTCGACTTTAACAAGGTGGCGGGAAGCGGGTGGATGAGCTAGCATACAGGCAGATCGGTGGATTGAATTATGTGACAAACCGGTGCGGTGTCTCAAAGATTACGTAAAGCTGTTGGTCACGCGCCTAACCTTCCGTAGGTTATGTCGGTTTGCCATGCCATATGATGACTTGAAACTAGAGAGAGATCTGTCTCTCTCTAGTTTCAATACACACATAAATTCTTCTTCTTCTTCTTTGTCAATCGATAGACTTCCACTGCTGGACAAAGGTCTCTTGCATGGACTTCCACAGGCCTCGGTCTTGCGCCACCTGAATCCAGTGGCTCCCTGCGACTCGTTTGATGTCGTCGGTCCACCTAGTGGGGGGTCTGCCAACACTGCGTTTCCCGGTGCGCGGTCGCCACTCCAGCACCTTGGGACCCCAACGACCATCAGCTCTTTGAACTATGTGCCCCGCCCATCCACTTCAGTTTCGCTAATCGCTGAGCTATGTCAGTGACTTTGGTTCTCCTGCGGATCACCTCATTCCTGATTCGATTCCGCAGGGACACTCCGATATACACACGACACATAGATTACATCGATGTTAAATAGTATCATTTTCATCATCATCATTATCAACCCATCATTGGCTCACTACTGAGCGAGGTCTCCTCTCAGAGAAGGATTATAGGCCATAGTCCACCACGCTGGCCCAATGCGAATTGGCGGACTTCACACACCTTCGAGAACATTATGGAGAACTCTCAGGTGTGCAGGTTTCCTCACGATGTTTTCCTTCACCATTAAAGCATGTGATATTTAATTTCTTAAACGCACTTGACTCGGAAAAGTCAGAGGACCCGGGATCGAACCTGCGACCCCCCGAATAGGAGACCACAGTCGTACCCACGAGGCTATCACTGCTTATAGTGCTTAGTATATGTGTTTAATATTTTGCAGATACGCGGCACATTCTCAACCCTGAGTCAATGTCTCCCGTCTCTGCGTCTCACCCAAACAGCCCCATACTCCGTCTTAATAGCCGCAAAAGCCAGTGTGTGGCGAGCAAGTGCCGATCGACGTGCAAATCTGCTGGCTTCAAGGAAGGGCGGTGCAACCACAAAGCTGTTTGCGTTTGCATGAATGTGCCATGAATTTGAGTTATTCATTAAAAACTGGACCGCAAAGAAAAAGGGTCGGTTAGAAAATCTTCAATATCTTCAAAAGTATCTGACGTAGCTTAATGAAATAAAGACTAAATTAAATATATTTTAATGTGCTTACCTGAAAAAAAAAACACGTATTCAAGTTTTTTATTTTTAATAAATGTAAAATAAATGAAAATGCGTAGTTTTTCATTTTGAAGATTTTCTAACCGATACTTTTTCTTTGCGGTCCAGTTTATTTTAAAACCTAATCATAGGTATTCACTTAGTGTAAAAAGTTGCAGTAAGTGATTATGGAGCTTTATTAAATTATTTATCATTGTTACAACGGCTGTTTTTATTTTAAACCTGCAGCTTGCTTTTTGTATAACATAATTATTATTAATATCAACTTGTATCGTCTACTTACTTAATAGCTAGGTAGGTAAAATTGGCAATTCATTTGTTGGTATTTGCATATCGTAAACATATACAAATTCTCTGGTATTTATTAGAATACTGAAATATATACTAGAGTCCGCGCCACGAAAGAAGTCTCACGGCAATATGTGGAACAGCTAATAGATTTTACATACAATCGTAGTAATATTTTAAATGCGAAAGTGTGTTTGTTTGTTGGTTTGTCCTTTAATCACGCCGCAACACAGCTACGGATCGACGTGATTTTTGCATGGGTATAGTTGAGGACCTGTAATTTTTATCCCGGAAAATCAAAGAGTTCCCGAGGGATTTTAAAAACTGAATCCACGCGGACGAAGTCGCGGGCATCAGCTATTAATTGTATAAATATAAGACTACTAGCGCCGCTTCTAGGGGACTTCTTTCGTGCAGACTCTACATAGTCCGGAAATTTCGGGGTTATTTCAAATTTTTAATTTGCATTTGTTTACTAAAATGTACAACATACTTCGCTTTTATGCATGTTTTGACAATGTACTTAACCAGATATTTTTAACTGACTTCAAAAAAAGGAGGAGGTTATCAATTCATTTTTTTTTGTCGGTGCTCTCCATACTCCATAACTCTGTCAAATCTGAACGGATTGCAATTTTTTTTAATTGAAAGGACATACCGTCAGGTTGGTCCCATTAATATTTGGTGAAGATCTGATGAATATCTTCGGTAATGGGGGACGGAACTTCTCAATGAATATGTCTTCTCAATATTCTGTGGTGGTGTCGTGTGATGCGGGTTGTTACGTTCCCTCAAATATGGTTGAGCGAAGCAATGGCTGGGTCATGCGTCATGCTCGTGAACGGGTGAATGGCCACCGGCGGGAATGGGGCTACTTTATATCTGCCCATCTTAAGATAGAAGTTAGTCGGTATGCATTTTTGGAACTTTCCTCATTGTGGAAACACTGCATATATAGCATAGTATTTACTGTATTGTAAATTTGTTTTGAAAAGAGCAACCGCCGAGTTTCTTGCTGGTTCTTCTCGGCAGGAAAGGCATTCCGAACCAGTGGTAGATTCATTGACTATTCAAAAGCACTTGTAAAAGTTTATTTGAATAAAAAATATTTCTATTCTATTCTATTCTATTCTATTCTATGATGATTAGAGAATGTGAAGATTGATCCTATGAAGCTACCCCTAAAAATCTTAAAATAATATATAAAAATTCTTTTAAAAAAATTGACTTCAAACGTCGTAGCGTAGTAGCGTTTGAAGTCGTTTTATTAAATAAAGAATTTTTATAAAAGGTAATACATAGTGATTAACTTGGTGACAACGTTATGCCGGAAGTTAGTTTTTAAGTGGTTTTTCATTATCAAGGCTTCACCAACTTCTTCTAGCACCTAAGTACGAATACTCACATTGTAACATGTTATATTAACTTCCAATGATACTGGTATGCACCAGATAAGTAACTCCACATTCTGTAAATAATTTTTCTTAATAGATGATACTACACTACTTTCAGAGCTTGGCATTTTAGTTTATGAATTATTATTTATTTATTTTATTATACCTAATAATTACTCAGAGAACTGCGATAAATCTAAGCTTACTTATTTTTAAAATACTATATACTACTTCTTTACTGCTATTACACCTGATACACTAAGATGCAGTGCTTGCCTAAAATATGCCTTTTTACTCTTCATTTAAAGGTACCCAAGTTATAGGTAGTAGTTACGAATGATAGAAGGAAATAATAGACAAAATATACAATGCATCAATTTAATAGGTAAGTTAATGAACAACAGGTAATTAATAAGAGATTAATCCAATTCGCATCAATTTAACGTTCAGAGGAAAAGGTAGAAGAACATTTTACTTGTAAATATTATTATCTCGAGCAAAGGCACCAACCATTGCCATTGCACTTCCCTGTCTTGAAGCCAAGGCTCTTACAGAGCTTCATGCACTGAGCGTCAGTGCATCCTAGCTTGTTCTGTTCGATGTTCATGCTGAGGACGGGGCTGTTTGGGTCGGTCACGATGAAAGGGGACGCTGAGCCCGGGTTCAGAACGTACAGCTCATCTGTGAAACAGAATATAAGTACAAAGGATATTGGCGAGTTTCTGACCCAGACAAACTGAACCGTGGGCCTCAAGCCTACATTCACGAATCAAACTTCTCATACTTGTTCTAGTAAACCAGTCTAACAAAAAGTTTATCAAAGTCTATCAAATAAAGTTGGGAGAAAAAAGATATTCACTTGTATTGCCATGTAACGGTTATTTATATAATGTGTATCTATTTTGTGAATAATTATATTTTTGATCCCTATCTTCTAAAAATATCGGCTTTACACAGAAAAATACTCTGAAAAATATATTTTTTTTATTATTATTACTATTTTTTTTTAAAAGAATATTAGTCAAATTGAAGTTGACTAATATCCTCCTATCCCCTCCAACTAAGCGGAAAGCTTGTGCTAGGAGTGGGTACGACAATAGTGCAACAGGTGGGATTCGAACCTGCGACCTTTCAGTTTTCAGTCCGCACCTTTAACCGTTGGGCTATTGAGGCTCACATTAAAATTAAATGATTTCTGAATCTGAACGGTTTTTAAAAATGCTCGGTCAAATTTCGCCCACCTCCTTATCATCTTAGTCTTCGTTACTGACAATAGATCTAGGGACTGAGAACACGATCTTATGTCACTTGTATCAAGGGCTTGATAACGTTATGAAAATACCGCTAAACGTTATTCAGTATAACGTCACTATATTATTTTGCATAGACGATTATTTTGTGATCCCCTTTTTTCCGACATGTGAATTATTGAAATTCGATAATTTTTTGTTGGATATTTCTTTAAAAAAATTCTATTTATCAGTAACATTAATATTTATATATTATGAAAAAGGTAGTTTACAAGGGCTTTTAAGCTTCCTTTTAAAAGCTTTAAGTGACCTTTTATGAATCGTGAAATATAGTTACTTTTTGATTTTTCGTTTTTATTTTTTTCTCCGTTTATTCCCAATACTTTGAAATGTTATGAATTGATGAATTGAGGTTCACAAAATTAGTTGCGTCATACGAATAACGTTTCAAATTGAAAACGTTTGATAACGTTCTAGACTCTTTTGAGATTTATCTTGAAGATTTTAGGGTTCTGAAAAAACAAAACGGAAAACATAGGCTCACTCCGTCGTCGGTCTGTCTGTAAGTGTGATAAAGCCCTTTTTCAAAGAAACGGCTTGTGGTACCAAGGTGTTACTGAATACTAAGTATGATAATTCGGAGAACAAACTTTTCTTAATTTTTCCCAAAAATGACGAAATGGGTGGCTTTCAAAGTGGAGATTTATGTCTAGGATCTATCTCAAATATGGCTATACATTAAAAGCTGTAACTTGTGTATAATGATTGCAGAGATTATGTTCTTACTAGGTGGTTGTACATCTTCGCAGGACGCAGTCTGCGTCGCAAGCAGCACTGCGCAGAGAGCGGCGAACACTACGAACAACTTGTTACTCATGATGCTTTCTTCAGTTTAGTTTTTCAACTGTAATTATTGAAAATTTACTTTCGATATTTATAGGTACTCAAAAGGAAGATAATGAGGATAGTTAACATTTTAAACAAACCTTAAATAACTACTTTTATTATTGGAATTTACAAGATACATACCATTTTACTATCGTAGGTTGGTATGTGAATTTTTTTAAGGAATTGTTGCTATAGCAAACATTATAGGGTGAAACCGTTAGAGATTTTACTATCGTAGGTAGGTATGTGAAAAACTTAAGGAATTGTTGCTAATAGAGCAAATGTAATAAATAATAATAATAAATAAAATCATTTATTTCAATCATTATACAGAAACATTAATTTGATCTTGAACGTATTGTACAATATTTAAGCTTACAACTATTTAAGATATTTACCAAAAAGTACAAGATCAAGAAGAGTCTAGAAACCCGCAGAAATCAGGGTACATACGGATATAGAAAAAAAAAGTGTGTGTGTCAGCTCCGACGCACGACTGGAGTTTACTCCTTAAAACGTCGTAATGCATTCGCGGCGCTCGCTGCGTCTTGGTGCCACTCGGACCCGATCGGTACGCGCTCGGCTTCCCGAAGCGAAAGCTATTTCGCATTCGACAACTCAAGCGAAAACCAACCTTACTTACTCAACGTTCGGGTAGAAATTTGCATCGTTGTGAAAAACGTTACAAGGGCATTCTACAACTCAAGCGAAAACCAACCTTATTTACTCAACGTTAGGTTAGAAATTTGCATCGTTGTGAAAAACGTAACGAGGTCATTCATAAGTAGATTTTACTCCTCGAATTTTTCTCATACCGGGCGCCTAAAATCGATTCTTAAGGAGTAAACTCCAATAAACTCCAAAAAGCGCTGAATTGAGTACTTCCAACTTTTTTGTTGTTGGTATAAAATACATTTTGTAATAATTATTATACTATGTAGGTACGTAATAGTTAGAATTTTATTGTGTTTCATAGCTAAAATTGAAGTGTTTAAAGTAGAGTTTAGCTATTTTAAGTATGTGTACATTTCTACATTCCATCTTCTACATTTTTAGCAATCCGGAGATAATAAAATTCAAAATTATTTATTCCATGTAGGCCAACCTGGGGCTCTTATGACACGTCATGACTCTACCACCGGTTCAGAAAGCGGATTCTGCTTAGAAGAGCCGGCAAGAAACTCAGCAGTTGCTCTTTTCAAAATGTTCATTTTACACTATTATTATGTAGCTATTTAGATTGTAATAAGTTTTTTATACTATCTTGTGGGCAGCTGGACTCCAAGCCGATTTATCCCATGCAACTTAGAATAGAATATTTCCAAAATGAGGGGAAGTTCCAAAAATGCGTACCTCGTACAATTCAATAGTTAACACGGGCAGACAGAAAGCAGCTCCATTCCCGCCGGTGGTACCCGTTCACGAGGTTATATAAGCGTCGCGGCACACCTACGGAACGTACGACGCCGAAAGTCCGGTTGGTTACGCTTGCAATGTAAATGCAATTACCCATGACACACCAGCCGAACCTTCCGTCGCGTTCGGCGCCGTACGAATCACACGAGTAAACATGTGGTACGAATACTTTCAACGACAATTCCGCCGCGGAAGGATCGGCGCCGCACGTTACGCAGGTGTGTCGCGACGCTAATAGTTACATATTGTTACGTTTTCTGTATTCCGTTATCCCTCTATAGCTTCAAATTTTATAAATTTTAACATGGTTCCAGTACAGCTGATATTTAAGTATTTTTACTTAAAGATGTTTTAGAAACCATTAATGATAGCTAAAATTTCAATATAATTTAAACTTAGAGCAATTATAGTATAAAATAATATTAAGTTTTATTTTAAACAGGATGTACACACTTTCACATACGTACCTACATTACTATTAAATTATAACATAAAACCATAACGAATTGAGCATTTAAGATTTATTTTGGAAGCCGGTTAAAAATAGGAAAAAAAGAAATCGAAATACAAGATAAATAATATATTTTCTTACATGCATAAACAGGTAGGTACAGTATATAGTAGTATATTTTTCTTAATTTAGATTAAACTAAAAAATTAAATAAAAAATTTAGAGCGCAAGAAAAGATTTGCTCATAAAATATTAACGCGAGCAAACACAAATGGCCTGGATGTTGCAGCGTCCAATCCTGAAGCCCCAGGACCTGCAGACGGCCTGGCACTGGCTGGCGATGCAGATGCGGATGACCTGGCGACGGTCCGAGCTGAGGAGGGGGCTGCTGGGGTCCGTCACGATGAAGGGGAACGCTGAGCCCGGGTTCAGGATGTACAGCTCATCTGCGAAAAAGATTATACATAGTTACCTTCTTGTTCTAACCATCATAGTCATCATCAGCAACCCATCAACGGCTCATTACTCAGCGCAGCTCTCCTCTCAGAGAAGGGTTGTAGGCCATAGTCCACCAAGCTGGCCCAATTCGCATTGGGCCAGCATGATGGGTTGCTAATGATGATTATGATGATAAAATAATAATAAAAATAAATAATAATAATCTGAAGTCAGGATTCGAACCCCGAACCGATAGTTTCACTCCTTCATTTAGCCGCTACACCACCAAAGCAATGATATTATGTCATAATATTATGAAAAAAAAAGTAGTTATAATTGATCGTATTTCTGGCCTGATGGCTGTTTCCTAAAAACGATGACGCAAACTTTTCTCGATAGAAAAAAATTGCAAAGTTGACTCTGCAAATACATAAACTCCCATCGTTCTCTGTTATGCATACATTTATTTTGGTAATATTAAGTACATTTGTTTTTCATATCTTACTACAACAAATGGCTGTTTTAGATTTTATTTATTGCAACTGTTATAATTTTAATATTTTCCATTATAATTTAACAGTCGCTCTAAATAAAATCTAAAACAGCCATTTGTTGTAGTAAGATATGAAAAACAATTGTACTTATTTTTACCAAAATAAATGTATGCATAACAGAGAACGATGGGAGTTTATGTATTTGCAGTCAACTTTGCAATTTTTTTCTATCGAGAAAAGTTTGCGTCATCGTTTTTAGGAAACAGCCATCAGGCCAGAAATACGATCAATTATAACTACTTTTTTTTTCATAATATTATGACCCATAGATTTTAAATAAGACGATCTTCATTCGGCTTGTGATTCGGCTCACGAATGAAGATCATGACTGAACACAGCGCCTTAAGATTATATACAGTCCAGGAAGTCTATGTTGAAGTAGGAGAAGCTCAATAAATTAAAGTTGCGGAGATTGTGTTCTTACCGGGTTGTTGTACGTCGACATCTTCGCAGGACGCAGTCTGCGTCACGAGCAGCACTGCGCAGAGGGCGGCGAACACTACGAACAACTTGTTACTCATGATGCTTTCTTCAGTTTAGCTTTTCAACTGTGCTATTGGCAATATATTTTCGATATTTATACTCTTAACAAAACGATAAGGGTCGCAAATGTAATCCCTTTTATAAAATCATAATTATTGCCATTACTCAAATGAATAAGATAAGTTTGAGGTTTCACTTTTTTAATCAGCGGTGTTAAAGATATGACGTGTGATCTTAATCTTGTTTCAAAATATAAAGGGACTTTTTTCAGAGTCCAATTTGGCAAATATTCATGTCTGGAATCTACGCAAACTTCTACCAATATTTACATATTATTATGTAATGTGTATATAAAATACAATATATATGACAAATAGTTTTGTACAGGCTTGGAAAAGTTAATAAACAGACGGTCTCAAGCGAGTCGCTGGCATTCTCTGGATTCGAGCGGCGCGGCACAAGATTTTTCAAAATACTTATATCGAGCTGTGTCTATTAGTAGAGATGATGATGATGATGATGATGATGATGATGATTGATGATTTGTAAAAGTTACGAACATTTCATTTCATTCATGCTTCGTTGTCATCTGACACAAAAAGTTGAGTTATAAAAATATCCCAGGACTTAAATAACTCATAAGTTGTGTAAGTACGTCATGCTTCCTATATAAAGCCCACGAAAGCTTATAAGAAAATTCATTTTTAGGGTTCCGTACCAAAATGGTAAAAATGGAACCCTTATGGTGAGACTTTCTCCGTCCGTCCGTCCGTCTGTCACAGTCGATTATTTTAGTAACTATTAAAGCTATCGACATTAAATTTGGAATAGTTTTAGTTTAATTAAAAAAGGGGGAAAATCGGGCGATTGCAAAGTAAGATAAATATACTGAGTGGGGTATCATATGGAAGTGCTTTACCTGTACATTCTAAAACAGATTTTTATTTATTTATAAATATAATAGTTTCTGATTGATCAACGCTTTAACTAGCATAGTTTTTTTTTTATATTAACAATAAACCTCTACCAACAAAGTTAACGATTAATAAGCAAATTAATATAATATTATCGTTTTACTTCTAGAGTACGGAACCCTCGGTGCGCGATTCCGACTCGCACTTGGCCAGTTTTGTTATTTTGTTGTCCTTTTAACACAGTTTACCACAATATTGCTGTCACACCCTCCAAAAACACGCAATTTAGCGGCTTCCACTATGTACGGAATAAAATTTGATTCCTGCGTCCCTCGAGAAATTAGCGATTTTTTCATTACTTTCTCAGACGAAAGGACCCTGATGAAAAAATCTCATCAGGTTGAAACAGCAGATGTACCGAAAAGACGTAAGAAAAGGTAATTTATTTATTTGAGTTAGTTAATAGCTCAAAAAACGTTGTTAGATTCCCAAGGTGCTTAGTGGATAGACAGACAATCTCAAGCTCGTCGCGGGCACCCGCTGAATTCAAACGGCGAAAGCTCGGATTCTGTGGCGTTACATGTAATAGACATATGTCAAGTCGAAATGATTAGTTAAGCAACTCTCTTTACAACGTGTGAAATTTTATAAAATCCAGGAGTCACTATATTAAAGGTTTTTTATAAGTTTTTGGTAATATTTTACACCGGCACAAATAGGTAGATGTTAAGATATAGATGAAGCTGAAATAGATCAAGCCAAGATACTAAAAGGTGCGTAGGTTCGAATTCATCGTTCTTTTAAGTAAGTACTTCTGCAATAATATAATGCAAGAAGTCTGTGCACCTGATTGTAGCAATTAGTAATCGACCGAAGGTCGATTTTTGGCCAAAGCCAAAGTTGAAGTCGACTAACCGGCTATCGCCAGAACGTTCGGCCGAAGCCGAAACCGAAGTTATAATCATCATCATCATCATCATCATCATCATCAGCAACCCATCAACGGCTCACTACTGAACGCAGGTCTCCTCTCAGAGAAGGGTTATAGGCCATAGTCCACCACGCTGGAACAATGCGAATTGGTGAACTTCACACACCTTCAAGAACATTATGAAGAACTCTCAGGTGTGCAGGTTTCCTCACGATGTTTTCCTTCACCGTTGAAGCTAGTGATATTTAAATGCTTAAACGCACTTGACTTCAAAAAGTCAGAGGTGCGTACCCGGGATCGAACCTGCGACCCCCCGAATAGGAGACCACAGTCCTAACCACTAGGCTATCACTGCTTACCTTGAATTCTAATAACCCCAAGAAATTCCGTTCAAGAATGATAAAAATAAAAGGAAAAGGTGATTGACTGACTGACTGATCTAGGAGTATCAACGCACAGTTAATGAAAACCACTGGATGTATCAGGCTGTTCGGCATACAGATAGCTATTATGACGTAGGCATCCGCTAAGAAAGGATATTTGAAAATTCAACCCCTAAGGGGGTAAAAATGGGGTTTGAAAAATTGAACTTAACGTGAGCGAAGCCGCGGTCAAAAGCTAGTAGGACAGAAGTATACATGACATGTGCGTAAGCTTAGGTGCACTCTTTTTTCCATCATAGTCCGATGGGATAGCAATTCGAGACGATCGGAGTTTTTACACGGGAGTGTACGGTGCCAACTTCCCTCACTTACGAGTTTATACTACTACTACTACGTTTATCTCCCCAGCAGAGAGGTTCTTTATAGTCTTATGTTTTTTTAACTAATATATTTTTCTATTACAAAAGACCAAGACCTTCAAGAGGTCTATCGAAGTCAAAAATGGCCGATAGATGAAAATGCTGGCTGTACTGCAGATATTATTTGCCAGCGTAAAGAATTGGACGTTAATGCAAAAAGAGTTTGCGTTCGCTATCTCTGAAAATGGTAAATATACAAACAAATAAAATGAATATTATTATTATGTTTTAACTATAACAGGACACTGCAAATTTTTTAATCTGTGTACATATCTAATTATATTATTATTGTGTAAATAAAAACAAACGTATGTACACGTATACACAATGTACATTGTGATAAAACTATCTTTATTGGTGTCGACTTAGCGACTTATGCCTAAGTGATTCCCCCAAAAAAATAAACCTACCTATCAATAAACATTCCGGAAGCGAGGTATTAACCTAATTTGACGGATTAATGTGAAATTGATTTTATTCGATTTTATTATTTGATAAAAATTATATACCTAAATTTTCAATTCAACGTATTGTAAAATATGGTGATAAAGATTTTAAACGTGCCACTATTTAGTGGTACCACAGAATATATAATAGTATAAAAGATTTCATGGTCTTCTGAACGATGCAGTGCTGGACATCGATCTTTTGAAGATATTTGCACACAAATATTAACAGTCTTTTGTTCCGATATAATTTGGTACTTGGGTCACCAGGATCAGGTTTCAAGCTGAAATTCCACGCTATTAATATGCTTCTGTGTGTTTGTATAAAGTTGTGCCCCTTTTCGGGTTCGAAACTAAAGATTTTACATTGGGATTGTCTTTGTCACTGTATGTTGAATTATCCTGAGATTTCTGTTCCTTGAGTTTATTCTACTTAGTAATGCTTAAGAGTTGCATGCACCGATTACCTAATCTACGCTAAGGTAAAGTGACGTTACCCACTTTTTAATCAAAATCATATGTAATTTTGGAACGAAGTTCCTTTTCGGTTTAGCGGATGGAGGCTAGGCGAAAAAAGTGTAAGAATTTTCCGTCACGATCCTTATTGCCTTCGTTTATTACACACGCTCCATCAAAGCTTTGGTGGCGTAGCGGCTAAACGAAGGAGAGAAACTATCGGTTCGGGCATTCGAATCCTGACCTTCAGAACATCGTCATCTTTGTTCTTTTTTTTTAATTTTTGAAACGAAGATATTTTATAGAAGAAAAATTCGATTAAACCAAAATATTTGCGGCAAAATTTACTAACGCCATCTATGTATCATGTGGGCAGCGTGGACTTACTTGAACTTGCTATAATGTCTGCTTAGTTTTTCGAGATGGTTCTATCATGTGACACTCACGCAATTTTATTACTTTTCTTTGGCCGGTTGCGTCCAGCGGCTGCCTGCAATTAGTTTGATGTCGGTACATGATTGTAGCGGTATTCACCAACCCTGTTCTTTCCGGTGCAGGGATATTTTTTTAGGGTTCCGTAGTAAACAATATATTTCCCTTATAGTTTCGCCATGTCCGTCCGTCCGCGGTTTAACTCAGAGACTATTGGTACTAGAAATCTGTAATTTGACAAGGGTATAAATATTAATCACGACAACAAAGTGGTGAAATAAAATTGTGAAATAAATATTTTTATAGGTCTTTTAAAAATATCACCACTTTTCGATTCAGGGATCCGTGTGTGAAATATGATATTTTAAAGTGCTAAATTTTATTAGAGTCAAATGTCCCCCCCCCGCCCTCTGCTAGCTAAATGGTTGTTTGAAAAAATAAACAAATATAATCACAGCAGCAGTAATTCACGTGGCCTGACACGAACTTGGCCAGTTTTTTTCTGTTTTATTAGTAGTTACAGTTGATCATGAGTAATATTCTCCTTTCTCTTCTGCCTGAACGTGCAAATGTTGAGTCACTTTACCCTTAAAAAAAATTAGGCCTACATTTTTAAAATCTAAGCAGTAAGCAGCTTTAAAACACACCAAAGAGAATGCATAACTCTTCCAGAATGCAAATAAAGAAGAGAGGCAAAATATATGGGCGAAGCATTGAGATATCGCCAGGGATACTCCGGGTATAAATAAATTAGAGGCTGACGTGCGCAGGTTTACCTAACGTGCTTACCTAAGGTTGAATCCATACTTTTTCTTCTAGGAAAACTGAGTTTCAATGCCTTGGTGGCAAGGGATTGGCAGAATATGTAACCGTAAAAATCTAGATAAATTAATAATAATTATTATAAACTGTCAACGTAGAAATGTAGATACATAATAATCTATCTACTATCTTTAAACGAGCAATTCTTGTATATATATATATTATAATCTGAATCTCGGAAACGGCTCCAACGATTTTCATGAAATTTAGTATGCAGGGGGTTTCGGCGGCGATAAATCGATCTAGCTAAGTTTCATTTTTAGAAAAGGTCGTTTTATCCGTCTTTTCAGGCAATGAAAAACCCCTTACAATATCATTAGAATACGAAGGTAAATTTCCCCATCATCTAAAACGTTCCTATAGCTCGGAAAATCGGGCGGTCCCGAAACCAGAAGACCCCGGTTCGAGTCCAGACGATTATTGTTTCCCCTTTGAATTGTATTATTATTATTGTTATTATTTTTTTTTATTTTTTTTTTAAATACATAATTTTCAAAGAACACGATTTACCAAAAAAAATAATAACCGAGCAAAGCTCACTCACCATCACCCAGATATTAAAATATTATGCTCCATGTGGTAACGTGGATAAAATGTAGATCCAGCCTGAAGTATCCGCTTACGTACTATTCCACTATATATACCTAATATAAATATGTTTAACAAATACATTATTTATTAAGTACCAGTAAATATAAAAAAAACTTAAGTGGCACTCGGGGACTGCCGCGGTAAAGCTATTGCATAGCAATTTTTATCAACTTATGCAATTATAATATTTATGCAATATTTTTTTTTGCATAATAAAAATTATGCAAAAAAAATTTAAAAGCAAACAGACGAGAAAAGCGAACTGTCAATACTTCGCGAGTGAGATTCGAACCTGCGACATCATCAAAGAAAGCGGTCGCTCGCCCACTGCGCCAAATAGAGCTACTTGAGAACCTCTAAAATGTTAGGTGAACGACGGTGTTAGGTTTTTTTCGTTACGGAATTTCTTGATTCGGTCGCCGCGCTCAAACTGTTTGTCCTAGTTCAAAGCCCGCGATAAAAGCTATGCAATAGCTTAACAATAAAACATAAACATATAAAGGTCGTAAACATACAAGGACCTTCAATCGGCTAAAACCAAAAGTTACTATAGCTAGTATCTAGCTAAAACATGAACCTACTATAGTAGCTTCCTTCTAGTATCTAGTTGCTAAAAGCGTGAGCTACTATAGTAGCATACAACTGTTTTGTAAGTTTAAAGCCCTAAGAACTATTTTATCTGTGTAGGTAAGTACTACTGTGAATATAGAATTGGGTATTTGACTGTAGTCAAAAACAAAAACTGTCGATTATTATGAATAATTTATGTTTTATGTACCAAGCAAAGGAATTACAGGACCCAACACCTCAATCCTGATGCTGCATGAAACTGCACTTTTAACCCGTGGTAATTTGGGGACTGTCGATTTTGAATTGATCTCATAGGTAAGTACTATAAGCCGGGATCATTGAATTCCAGATACCGCTCTAACTTTAAATATTTTTATTTGAATAAAAATCCACGCGGACGAAGTCACGGGCATCAGCTAGTTTAATCTAAAATACACCCAATTGATTTGTTTTTTGGAAATCCTCGTAGGAGCCAGATGGTGCCAAAAATACGGCTTTAGAATTTTCAAGAAAATCTGTTCTGGGGGAATTTATTTATTTATTTATTTATTTACAAGCCTTCATTACTACATAGTTATATTTATACATGCTAATTTATTTTAATTACAAATCATCCCACTGCTGGGCAAAGGCCTCCCCCTTCTTCTTCCATTCCTTCTTGTTTTGGGCTAAGCGGGACCATAGTTTCCCTCGTATGTCTCTAATTCATCTCTACACCGTAGTACAGGTCTTTCTTGTTTACTTCTGGGGGAATTACTCGCCTATAATAATTGTAAAACGCAGGTTGATGGGTCATAAATCAATACAAATATAGATTATAAACTTTTACAGCTGTTGGAATTAACTTATGACTACATAATTAGAGATAATATATTCTCAATCGCGATAGCAAGTTTTTTGTTTTCGCTAAAATATCAATGCCTACTTTACCTAGTTTGTAAAGTTCAAATGGTCAATATATGCACATGGTTTTAATGCTAAATTGAACAAATGCTCTAAAACTGAAACCATAAATTCCTATGCTCATAAGTTTAACATCAATTTATCTATAATCTGACGATAAATAATAATAATTTAATATAACGAATTCTTTTTAAGCGACCAACTTCAAACTCCCGCTTTACTACATTACACACACTAGACAAAGTTTTTAATTTATTGTTGATATTTTAGAAACCGCTCGACCGATTTTGTTAAAATTTATATGGGACTACCTGGGAGCACCTATTTTCAAACAAAAAAGAATTTTCCATATCGGTTCAGGCGTCTTAAGACGTGTATGTCCATGACGATTACGATATGGAATGGATTTTTTTTTATGTATAAAAAAAATATTCCGATGAATTGATAACCTCCTCCTTTTTTGAAGTCGGTTAATTACCATTACCTAGGAATCATTTTATTTGTCTATAAATGTATGGACGTTTTTGAGAACTAAAGGCGTAACTTAACGATAGATTACAAATAGACTGAATTCAGGAACCGGATGTTACTATGTCTTATCTTTGGTATACTTGCCCATTTACTCGCCACAGTTTCAAATGCTTCTAATTGAACGCTTAAATGAACAGGGGCATGCAAGGTTGGTAGAGCTGTTTACTACATTTGCAGATCAGTTCTACTGGTAAGCGTCGGAAATTAGCATATTTCACGTTTAATAACGGAGTTTCAGGTCCGTAGGTACGTACGTACGTTCAGTAAGTAAAATAAATTGATGAAATTATGCTCTGTGAAATGTAATCATGGGTCATACTGAAACAGAATTTAATCCACAATTATTGCGTTTAAATTTTATTTTATTACTAGCTGATGCCCGCAATTTAGTTTTTAAAAATTCCGCGGGAGCTCTTTGTTTATCCGAGATAAGATAAAAAGTAGCTCTCCCGGTCTGAGGATCCACTACTACACCCATTACTATACCCATGCAAATAAACAAAGTCGTGTGGTGTCGTGGGACACCAGATAGGAACGAAGTTATTATTATAAAAATATTAATTTCAAGTTCTATTCGAGGTATAAAGAAAATAATTATTCGGGTATACATTTTTAATCATGATTTTTTTATCGATAAAAATCAAAATGACCCCAGGGAAGCCTAAATATCGATTTTATAAAACATTAAAATAATTTTATAACATAAAAATAATAATAATAACCTGGCAACCCTGAATGTCAGCATACATCATATTTTTTCACCGTTACATTTTTGCCGAAATAAATATTATAAAACGGATCTCAACAGAATTTTCGATTTAATTCAATAAATTTACCATAGTAAAAACTAATTAGAACAACAAACCATGAAAGAACAAACAAAGAAAATCAAAACAGTCCGAAATAAAACTGACACAACCTGTCAATAGATGCCTGATAGAATACAAAAGAAATTAGAAGAATTAATAATGTAGAATGCTGACACGATCCAGAGCACGGAACGCACAAACACCACCCCCGGACTCGTCGCTCAGTCCCGCCTCGCAGCCACCCGGGACCACGCCCAATGCTGCAGTTGCGTCGAGTTCGAGCGACGAGTTTTTCTCCCCGCCGACGTCGCCACCACCAGTAAGTACATCGTCGTGGGAGAGGCCGGCCGCCGACTTGCTTGGGATCCCGAGGCCCACCGGCTTCTGATAGGGTCCCCGCTTCCGGCGGTAGTGTGTCGCGCATGAGGTGGACAACATCCATTAATGAAAATGTCATGCGCGCATACTTAGGGGCTACTGAGGGTGGAACCAATATGACCGCGTACCGTGCTAGGATGCATGCTTTGTTTCAGGTCCTTGAACCAGCTCTCAATGTGTCGGCTCAGCAACTGTCGGACCAGGTGCGGGTTATTCAGCGTAATCACATGCTGGACAACGCCGTGCTTGATCGGCTTCGCTCTGAACTGCAATGTAACCGCGCTACCCCCCCCTCACCGCAAGCTCCAGCACAATCGCAAACTGCTCATGCGATTTCGCTGCAGCCCACTCAGGCTGATGAGGGACAGGATAGCGGGGCTGCACATATAAGTACCCAGTGTAGTGAACAATTGAGGAGTGCTTTGGAGAGTGCTATTCGGGAATATAGATCTTCACCACCCGAGTTTAGACCGCGGTTACCTCGGTTGCCCATGAAAAATAAGAACAAAGCGCTAATGGGTGCCCTGGATTCACTGCTGCCGAGTTATTTTGACAGCAGCGAAGACCTTTCCGACACACATTCGATTCTGTACTGCGCGGCTGTTGCGGCATGTCGTGTTGCTAATGTAAAGTTTATTAATAATGATACAGCAACACGACCGAAGCCTGCCGCACCAGCCTGGCAGTGCAGGATCGAACGTCGTATTGATGGGGCTAGGGCACTCATTGGCAAACTACTCTGCTTTAGGGAGGGCAACACTCGCCCTAGAGTCATGCGCTTTGTGAGGCGCGCTTTCTTGGGGACTGATATCAGCCCTCAAGATTATATGGCGCGCGTCACTGAGCGCATTGACTTCCTGAAACAGAAGGTCTCGGCATGGGCTAGCCGTATTCGCAGATACAAGTGCCGGGTCGAGAGATATACCCTGAATCGCACTTTCCAAAGCGATCAGAGGCGGGTATACCGAGGTTGGGAACACCCTGACCAAGGTGTCACCGATGCGCGCCTACCGGATGATGAAGCCATGACCTCATTCTGGCGCAACATCTGGTCGGCGCCTGTCGCTCACACTGAGGGTGGTTGGACGTGGGATGTAGAAAGAGCGTGCGATCAAATTCCAGAAATGGACCTAGTTACTATAACCCCTGAAGACGTGGCCACTGCAGCCCGTCACCTGCCCAATTGGAAATCCCCTGGGCCGGACGGGCTGCAGAACTTTTGGATAAAGTGGCTACGCAGCTCGCACGCTCGTTTGGCATCCCAATTCCAATCATCTCTAGAGTCAGAGTCGCTACCCCAGTTTCTGACAACAGGTATTACCCTCCTGCTCCATAAGTCAGGTAGTACCACGGAGCCCAAAAATTATAGGCCGATTACGTGCCTACCAACATTGTATAAACTTCTTACATCCATTCTGAGAACGAAAATTAACGATCACATCGATACAAAATCCATCATGTCTATTTCTCAGAACGGATGTAGCAATGGCTCCCGTGGTACTAAGGAGCTTCTCCTCATTGATATGGCCATTTGTCAACAGGTTCGGCGCTCCCGAAAGAAGGCCTACGACTCTGTGCCCCATACATGGCTCATGAAGGTGCTGGAACTGTACAAAGTAAACACAGTATTACGCGCCTTCCTACAGACGTGTATGGGGCAGTGGAGGACAGTCCTTCACTATCCAGGGTGTCGCCGGACCCTGGGGAGCGCGGAGCCTATAAGGATTGAGCGAGGCATATTCCAGGGCGATAGCCTCAGTCCTTTGTGGTTTTGCCTGGCTCTGAATCCTCTGAGTACTCTCTTGGAGAATTCAGGGCCAGGTTACCGGTTGAGGAGAGGTGGTCAGGTTATATCACACCTCCTTTACATGGATGACCTAAAACTCATTGCCCCCAACAAATCACATCTACTAGACTTACTAAAGGTAACTAAAGCCTTTAGTGATTCCATTAGGATGGAATTTGGTGTGGACAAATGTGCGGTCATGCATGTAAAGCGAGGGAGGATTGTGGAATCTGAGGGTGTTGAGCTCTCGGATTCCATATACCTCAGATCGCTCTCCCCAACTGAAACCTACAAATACCTGGGCATGGCGAAGGCGTTAGGTATTAGAGAGGCCGACATGAGGCAGTCGGTGAGGGAGCGTTTCCTTGGCCGTCTGAAGAAAGTGCTGAAAAGCCTTTTGTCGGGCGGCAATAAGGTGCGCGTCTTCAACGGTTGGGTCATGCCGGTCTTGATGTATTCCTTCGGCATACTTAGGTGGACTCAGACTGAGCTTGACGCCCTGGACAGACAAGTTCGTGCGCTGCTGACCGCATATCGGATGCATCACCAGCCGCATCGGTGATGAGGCTGTACATCCCGCGGAAGTGTGGGGGAAGAGGCCTTTTGAATGCCAAAACCCTCCACAACCGCGAGGTGTGCAGTCTCAGGGAGTACTTTCTCCACGCCGAGACGGAGATGCACCGCGATGTGGTCGCAGTGGACAGGGGTCTGACGCCGCTCTCCTTGGCTAAAGAGAACTGGCGCATACCTGTGGTGCTCAGTACCAATGACCGCAGGGTTGTATGGCAAGGTAAGGAGCTTCACGGACGCTTTTATCGGGCCCTCCACGGGCCTGATGTTGACTTTGAAGCGTCCGTGGCCTGGCTGCGCTTTGGTGACCTCTTTGGGGAAACCGAAGGGTTTGTGTGTGCAATTATGGACAAGGTCATGATGACGAACAATTACAGAAAATACATAGTGAAGGATGGAACGGTAGACATATGTCGGGCATGTCGCCGTCCTGGAGAAACTATCCGTCACATTGTTTCTGGTTGTTCTCATCTAGCTAACGGCGAATACTTACACAGACATAACCAAGTGGCCAGGATTATCCACCAGCAACTTGCCTTGAAATACAATCTTGTGGAATCGGAGGTACCGTACTACAAGTATGTGCCCGACCCAGTTCTTGAAAATGGTCATATCACACTGTACTGGGATCGATCTATCATTACAGACAGGACTATTGTAGCCAATAAGCCTGACATAGTGGTGATAGATCGATCAGAGCGCCGTGCAATGATTGTTGATGTTGCTGTCCCGCATGACGAAAACCTCGTGAAAGCCGAGAAAGAGAAACTCACCAAGTATCTCGACTTGGCGCACGGGGTTGTCGCCATGTGGAATGTAGACTCAGCAATCATTGTACCGATAGTGATAACCGCTAATGGTCTTATAGCCAAGAGCCTCGACCAACGTCTTTCGAGGCTCTCGTTGGGTAGCTGGGTCAAGGGCCAGATCCAGAAGGCTGTACTCCTGGACACGGCTCGCATCGTCAGGAGGTTCCTCTCTCTGGGGCCCTGACCGCCGGTTGCTTGGACCCTGTTCCCGAGACCGGTGGACCGCTATTTTTTATATTTTTAAATATTTTTTTTATTTTTGTTTTATAATGAAATATTTAAAAATGTAAAGAATATGAGTAAAAGTAAATAAAGATGATAATAATAATAATCTAATTACAGATAGTTACGAAGTTTGATCGAAATCGGTTCAGTTGTTTTCGAGTTTATCCCGAACATTGCTTCGTGATTGAAGGACAACCCAACAAACAATCATATATTTGCATATATGTAGGGATAGTAATATTGTAAATCAGTTAACCATTCCTAATATAAAAAAATATTATTTGGTATTCTGAAGAAAGTCCCCAACATTTTCGATGATTATATGATGATAGATTTAAATCTCACGTCAGCAGATTATTATTTATCTTTAACACTGCATACTAAAAAAAACATGACCTTATCTTTTACATTTGAGAAATAGCAACAATTAGGTACGATTTTATCAAAGGGATTACATTTACAACCCCCTATCGTTTTCTTTTGAGTATAAATATCGAAAGTAAATTGTCAATAGCACAGTTGAAAAGCTAAACTGAAGAAAGCATCATGAGTAACAAATTGTTCGTAGTGTTCGCCGCTCTCTGCGCAGTGCTGCTTGCGACGCAGACTGCGTCCTGCGAAGATGTTGACGTACAACAACCCGGTAAGAAATTCCACCTTTGCAATTACTGAGCACATAGTTCGAAGAAATTGATGATGATGAGGAACTTAAGGTGCTGGCGTGGTGTCCCCGCACCGGTAAGTGCTGAGTTGACACAGCCCCCATAAGGTGGAGCAGCAACATCAGATTAATCACAGGGAGCTGCAGCTGGATACAGATGGCGCAAGGCCGAGACTTTTGGAAGTCCTCTTGGAAATGAAATGGAATCTAATCCAATGTTAATGTATCTTAGTTGAAATAAGTCTTGGTTTGTGTGCTGGATTATCACAAATTATAATAAATCTTTTGGTTATATTTCAAAATTCATCAAAATTAATAGGTACCATTAGAAGCAGTGATAGCCTAGTGGTTAGGTAAGCTAGGTCAGGTCTCTTATTCGGGGGGATCGCAGGTTCGATCCCAGGCACCTCTGGCTTTTCTAAGTTATGTGCGTCTAAGAAAGTAAACATTACAAGCTTCAACGGTGAAGGAAAACATCGTGAGGAAATTTGCACACCTGAGAGTTCTTCATAATGCTCTGAATGTGAAGTTTGCCAATTTGCATGCACCCTTCTCTGAGAGGAGACCTGCGCTCAGTAGCGAGCCGTTGATGGGTTGCTGATGATGACTATGATGGTTAGAACAAGAAGGTAACTATGTATAATCTGTTTCACAGATGAGCTGTACATCCTGAACCCGGGCTCAGCGTTCCCCTTCATCGTGACCGACCCCAGCAGCCCCCTCCTCAGCTCGGACCGTCGCCAGGTCATCCGCATCTGCATCGCCAGCCAGTGCCAGGCCGTCTGCAGGTCCTGGGGCTTTAGGATTGGACGCTGCAACATCCAGGCCATTTGTGTTTGCTCGCGTTAATATTGAACAAGATTTTTTTGATCGATAAATTAATCCAAATTTTATAAGAACTGATCCTTTTTGATTTATATTCAAGTTGTTTTATGCATCCAATAAATTTTTAATATTTTTATTTCGGATTTTGTATTAATATTTCTTTTGATAAAATGGTTGAAATAAAACGATTTTATAAATAAGTAATTTCATTTCAATCATTTCATGTTATCCTTACTAATATGCAAAAGTGTGTTTGTTAATTGGTTCGTCCTTCAATCCCGCAGTAACGGAGCAACAGTTCGATGTGATTTTTGCATGGGTATAGTTAAGGCCTTGGAATTTTTATAGGCTAGCTTTTATCCCATGACCGTTCCCGAATTTTAAAAATCTAGCGAACAAAATCGCGGGCAAAATGCATACTTTAAATGGATCTATGGGACAAACCTGTGTCTACTATTATATTGTTTCTTGTATGTATATATACATATATACAAGAATTGCTCGTTTTGTAGCTAGGTTTCATTTTTAGAAAAGGTCGTTTTATCCGTGTTTTTAGGCAATAAAAAACCCCTTACAATATCATTAGAATACGAAGGTAAATTTCGCCGTCATCTATAAATTCTCGGAAAATCTTCATCTATAAAAGCTCGGAAGTCGGGCGGTCCCGAAACCAGAAGACCCCGGTTCGAGTCCAGACGATTATATTTTCCCCTATGAATTTTATTATAATTATTATTATTTTTTATTTTTTTTTTAATATATAATTTCCAAAAAACACGATTTACCAAAAAAAAAAAAAACGAGGTAAGCTCGGTCACCCAGATATTAATTATTACATTAACAACTAGCAACGTGTGCCAGTTCAAAAGTTCAGTCCATGAGAGGTCCATTTACACCCTGAACGGGCGCGGTGAAAAAAATCTTCAGTGTCTTCAATTATATTATATAACGAATTAATAGTAATCTTTGAGCCCGTGTCAAGTATGAGAGGGATTTCTGATTGCCAATCACTCATTCGCCGTCCATACTGACTAATCTGCAGTTGTTTATCTGTTGTTGACTGATCGTTCGACCAAGTGTAAGACGCTTCCCAGTGCAAGAACTAAAATTTTCAGTATTGAAAAATGAAAATGCACCTCCTGCTTACTCATGAGATCTTCAGAATATACTCTCAAAGTTTTTGATTTGACTGTGAGCTCCACACTCCCTTTATTTTCCTTAGCCAGAAGATAGTATTATTCAACTGCAGGTAAAAGTTTATAAGGTCGAGAACACAAAGCGGGCTATAAATCTCAATCAATCCACGTCAGGTGGGGTAATTTCGGCGCTGAAAGAGAAAACAGAGCTTATCTATTGCATTTATCGTTACTCGTTTTTAAATTAAAGGGACGATGCGTCAAACTTGGTTGATATTGCATAGTTTTGCTATCGTGCTGGTTTCCTGGTACTTCTTCCATCTTTTTAACCTTTTCATATTAGCCTTTTAGATTGCATCATCAGACACTATTGGCACGCAGAATTATTGCTACATACAGCGCTTTCTAGCAGGATTCGCAAACAAATAGAATAGAAATATTTTTTATTCAAATAAACTTTTTTACAAGTGCTTTTGAATCGACGATGAGTCTACCACTGGTTCGGAATGCCCTTCTTGCCGAGAAGAACCAGCAAGAAACTCGGCGGTTGCTCTTTTCAAAACAAATATACAATACAATAGATATTATTCGATGTATGCAGTGTTTCCACAATGAGGGGAAGTTCCACAAAAGCATACCTACTTATAATACAATACATGTTAAGACGGGCAGACAGAAAGTAGCCCCATTCCCGCCGGTGGCACCCGTTCACGAGCATGACGCATGACCCAGCCGTTGCATCGCAAAGCGTTCTAAAAGTCTCGATAAAGCTTACAAAAAAGCGTGGACTGACTATGCCTAAGTCAGTCAACGCTTGCCAGTCACTCAGCCTGGCAAACAAACAGGAAACCCTGTGATCATCATGGGTTCCTACTTTGCAATATTAGGTCATCATTATCAACCCATTCATCGGCTCACTACTGAGCGAGGTCTCATCTCAGAGAAGGGTATAACCCTATGGCCATAGTCCACCACGCTGGCCCAATACGAATTGGCGGACTTCGCACACCTTCGAGAACATTATGGAGAACTCTCAGGCGTGCAGGTTTCCTCACGATGTTTTCCTTCACCGTTAATGCATGTGATATTTAATTTCTTAAACGCACTTAACTTCGAAGTCAGTGGTCAGTCGAACCTGCGACCCCCTGAATAGGAGACCACAGTCGTAACCATTAGGCTATCAGTATCAATGCTTGCCAATATTAGGTAGTTTGAAGAATTAATGGTCGTTGGGGTCCCAATGTGCTGGAGTGGCAACTTTAAACAAGAAAGCTCAGTCTTCGGTGTTCGCAGACCAACTAGGTAGACCAACGACATCAGACTAGTCGCTGGTAGCCGCTGGATACGGTGGCGCAAGACCGAGACTTGTGGAAGACCATGCATGAAAAAGTTTTCCAGCGGTAGAAAGTCGATTATCAAAGAAGAATAAGAAAGGTAGAAAATATTTTAATTTAATTTTTTTAATTTAATTTAATTTTTAGGGTTCCGTACCCAAAGGGTACCAACGGGACCCTATTACTAAGCCTACGCTGTCCGTCCGTCCGTCCGTCCGTCCGTCCGTCCGTCTGTCAGCGGGCTGTATCTCGTAAACCGTAATAAATAGACAGATGAAATTTTCACATATTTTGTATTTATATTGCCGCTATAACAACAAATAATAAAAATTAAATTAAAATAAAAAAATTAAATTAAAATATTTCCATGGGTACATGGATTTTTTTTAACGGAACCCTAAAAGAGCGAGGCCCGACTCGCACTTGGCCGATTTTTATTATTTGTTGTTATAGCGGCAATAGAAATACAAAATATGTGAAAATTTCAACTGTCTATCTATTACGGTTTACGAGATACAGCCCGCTGACAGACGGGCGGACGGATGGACGGATAGCGGAGGCTTAGTAATAGGGTCCCGTTGGTACCCTTTGGGTACGGAACCCTAAAAAATTATACGCAACCGTGAGAAAAATATTAAATTATTGCTGAAGCTATAGGCTGAAGTTATAGATAAAATAAAATATTATGTCATAATACTCGTATCATGGGGGATATAATATTATATCCCTCATCGTCATCGTCGTCCCTCATTGTTAGAACAACTCAAACCAATTTTGTTCAATCAATCTTTCTTTTTGATTTTTTTATGTTTGTTTTATGTTTGTCAACCCGAATGCAATTTTAGCATTCATGACGTGCAAATCAGTCTAAGTATAAGACAAGTGTAAATTGAAAATTTTATTTTTAAATGCAAGCTTTTAGCAGCTACATCATTAGACTCTGGATATCATCTAGGATCAGAGTACTTGTTATGACGAATCAAACGAGCCCAAACTCGATGGGGGTACGTCGTTTTATTACAGAGTTCCGATAGCCATCTTCCGTCTCCATCATCAGATCATCTCCATGTCACAATAATTTCAGCTCGATCAGAAACCGGGAAGTGGAGACTAATTCATCTTGCAAGATTTGACCCAAACAAACATTGCAAGTTAAATAAAAGCTTGTAAAAACGTTATTAATTAATAATAAGACCTACTATATCTGAACAAGCCCATAAAATTGCACTTTATAAGTCGGGATACAGTACCATTGTGACACATTTTGCACACATAAGTGCACACTACATTTCTCAACTTCCAAGGATATTGCAAGTTATTTATTCTTTGCCACGAGCGAGTTCTTTCACAAGAAAACGCTCAAAGCTGCAAATATAAAATTGGCTCATCCCTGCAGTAGACATGCTTTGCTTATCCTATGTTGGCAGAAAAGTAGGTACCAATGCGTATTTTTCAAGTTAAGCACATTCTTACTTCCTTTTACTAATATTATTAATAAATATGCTATCTAAGTATGGGTTTGTTTCTTGGTTTGTTGGTTTGTCCTTCAATCACGCCGGAACAGAGCGAAACTTAACATGATTTTTAGGGTTCCGACTTCCGTACCAAAATGGTAAAAATGGAATCCAAGCTTATGGTGAGACTTTCTTCGTCCCTCCGTCCAGTCACATCACTCAGTCGATTATTATTTTAGTAACTATTGTATATTTTAACTAGCATAGTTTTTTTGATATTAACAATAAACCTCTACAAACAAAATTAGCGATAGATAAAAACAAAAATAATACCTAATTTTAACGTTTTACTTTTACTTCTGGAGTACGGAACCCTCGGTGAGCGAGTCCAACTCTCCAACTCGCACTTGGCCGGTTTTCGCATTGTGATCTTGAGAGTAACATAGAGGTTTGATCTACTCGTAACTACACACAGACGAAGTCGTGGGAAAAAGCTAGAAGTAATATATTTTTCATATTATTTTTTCTGCGTAAGAAGTAAGCTTATGCTTTCGTTACAGAGATCTATGTGAAATTATTACACCCAATATCTATCTATAATATAATAAAACTGTAACAGGTCCAATTCTGTACATTGAAGATATTTTGAAAATTTTTGTTTGAGGGCACTCTATAATCGATACTGAAGCCAAAACAATTTTTTTTTAATTTTTTGTCTGTCTGTCTGTCTGTCTGTCTGTCTGTCTGTCTGTCTGTCTGTCTGTATCTTGGCCGCGCATCACGCCGAAACTACTGGACGGATTTAAATGAAACTTGGCACGATTTAAGTTAATACTACGAGGTATAATATAGGATACTTTTTATCCCGAAATTCAGCACGGTTTCCTTGGGAGAGGGGATGAAAGTCAAAATGAGTATTTCGCTGTAATTCATTAAGGCGTATTCCGATTTAATCCATTCTTTTTTTGTTAGAAAGCAGGTTCTTTAGAGATTGTCCTGTAAATATTTCAAGGTCGTCAATTTCGTAGTTCAGAAATTATAGACATCACAATCTTCAGTATAGGTCCAAATAACTTGAACCCCGGAATCTACAGGATACTTTGAATGAACGGCTCATCTTAAGCTGGCATTCGTAATTTATCGTATATAGCCATCGTGGATACTATTTTGTCAAAGTCAAACTACTCCAAAGGCGTCAGATTTTGCCAAACGATCATTAAACCTACATACTACATAGTAGGTATGGATGTAATACATCGTATGGACGTAATACTACAGTGTTTTCCTATGTAATTTAATATTCTAATCATACTTACTAATATTATAAATGCGAAAGTGTGTTTGTTTGTTGGTTTGTCCTTCAATCACGCCGCAACAGAGCCACGGATCTACGTGATTTTTTGCATGGGTATAATTGAGGACCTGGAGAGTGACATAGGCTACTTTTATCCCGGAAAATCAAAGTGTTCCCGAGGGATTTTAAAAACTAAATCCACGCGGACGAAGTCGCGGGCATCAGCTAGTTCTGAATAAATTTATAAACACACTAGCTGATGCCCGCGACTTCGTCCGCATGGATTAAGTTTATAAATCCCGCGGGAACTCTTTCATTATCCGAGATAAAAAGTAGCTCTCCCGGTCTGAGGAACCACTACTACATCCATTACTATACACATGCAAAAAATCGCATCAATCCGCTGTTCTGTTGCGACATGATTGAAGGACAAACCAACAAACAAACACACTTTCGCATTTATAATATCAGTAATGCTTTATTATAACACTTTTTATAATTGTCAAATTTTTTACCATACTTAACCAAAGACAAAATTACGTTTAGCTGTCATTTACGTTTTGTTATTCCACTGTCATTTGCGTTTTGTTATTCCATGTCAGATGCGTTTTTCTTATACCACGTTTTATAGTGACATGACGGAAACGCGGTCGAACGGGATAAAAAGTATCCTATGCCCGTCTCCTGGTTCTAAGCTACCTCTCCACCAATTTTCAGCCAAATCAGTTCATCCGTTCTTGAGTTATAAATAGTGTAACTAACACCACTTTCTTTTATATATATATAGATATAGATAAGATCAGAATAAATTTTATAAACACACATCAAAATTCCGAAGCCAGCGGGATTCGAACCCACATCTCTTGGGAATCGCGCCCGAGTGTGTTAGCCACTTACACTATAGCCACGGTCGAACTACACGTCAGCATCGAAATTAGTGATATGTATCTACTTTTTCAGTTTAAGCAACTGTAAAAATTTATTCTGATACTAGCTGATGCCCGCGACTTCGTCCGCGTGGAAAAAGTAATAAAAAAGAATTGTTTTATGTTAATCGTGAGGTTTTTACGATTGTACTACGCCACTATATAATATTCTGTACCTACTTGGTACCTGCAAACCTACAATATCAATTCAAAATGGAAATTTTGAATTGAACCACAATTAAATTATATTAAAATATTTTGTGGTTTTAAATAACCACAATTTAGGCAGGACCAGCAGCATCAGGATTGAGGAGTTGGTAACTGGTCTTCAATGATGGATTGGCAACTGGTCTTCATTCTCGCCTGCATCACTGGACTGTAGTCCAGTGATGCAGGCGAGAATTTTCGATTGCACTACGCTTCTTTTTAGTTTATACTTGGCATCTACAGTAGCAACTGAAAACCGATATTTTCTTGAGCGAAGCGAGTGCGAAAATTTTTTGATCGCACTACGCCTCTGTGTAGCCCATACTATTTGGTATCTACAAAAGCAATCTATAATCGACATTATCGCTAGTAAAGCCAGTGCGACATTTTAAGGATTGCACTACGCCACCATAATTATAGTCCATACTTGGCACCTACATAAGCAACACAAAAGCGACGTTATCGCGTGCGAAGCAAGCGCGAAATTTTCAGAACTGCACTACTTAATTATGTACTCCATACTTGGTTTACACTCACAACAACAATTAAGAAAAGACATTTTCGCCAACGAAGCGAGCGCGAAAATTTTTAAGATTTCATTGCATCATTATGTAGTCCAAAACGGACATTTCGCAAAATTTTTAGGGCTGCACTACATAACTGTGTCATTCATACTTGGTTCTTACAGTAGCAATCAAGAAAGACACATTTCGCGAGCGAAGCGAGCGCAAAATTTTTCGATTGCACTACGCTTATTTGTAGTTCATACTTGGGGCCTACAGTAGCAACTGAAAACTGATATTTTCGCGAGCGAAGCGAGCGCAAAGATTTTTTGATCGCATTAAGTACGCCTCTGTGTAATCCATACTAATTGGTATAGACAAAAGCAATCTATAATCGACATTATCGCTAGTAAAGCGAGTGCGAGATTTTTTACGATTGCACTACGCCACTATGTAGTCCATACTTGGCACCTACATATGCAACATAAAACCCACGCTGTCGCGAGCGAAGCTGGCGCGAAATTTTTTAGGAATGCACTACTTAACTATGTTCTCCATACTTGGTTTACACTCACAACAACAATGAAGAAAAGACATTTCCGCGAGCGAAGCGAGCGCGAATTTTTTTACAATTGCGTAACATCACTATGTAGTCCATACTTGGCAATCGAAAACGGACATTTTCGCAAAAATTTTTAGGGCTGAACTACTTAACTGTGTCCTTCATACTTGGTTCTTACAATACCAATCAAGAAAAAACACAATTTCGCGAGCAAAGCGAGTGCAAAAATTTTAGATTGCACTACGCTCCTTTTTAGTTTCTACTTGGCACCTACATTAGCAAGCGAAAATCGAAATTTTCGCGAGCGAAGCGAGCGCAAAAATATTTTGATCGCACTACGCCTCTGTGTAGTCCATACTAATTGGTATAGACAAAAGCAATCTACAATCGACATTTTCGCGAGCGAAGCGAGCGCTAAAATTTCGATTGCCCGACGTTTATTTGTAGTTCATATTTGGCACATACAGTAGCAACTAAAAAGTGATATTTTCGCGAGCGAAGCGAGCGCGAAATTTTTTAGGACTACACTACTTAACTATGTACTCCATACTTGGTTTACACTCAAAACAACAATGAAGAAAAGACATTTCCGCGAGCGAAGCGAGCGCGAATTTTTTTACAATTGCGTTACATCACTATGTAGTCCATACTTGGGAATCGAAAACGGACATTTTCGCAAATTTTTAGGGCTGAACTACTTAACTGTGTCCTTCATACTTGGTTCTTACAATACCAATCAAGAAAAGACACAATTTCGCGAGCAAAGCGAGCGCAAAAATTTTAGATTGCACTACGCTCCTTTTTAGTTTCTACTTGGCACCTACATTAGCAAGCGAAAACCGAAATTTTCGCGAGCGAAGCGAGCGCAAAAATTTTTTTATCGCACTACGCCTCTGTGTAGTCCATACTAATTGGTATAGACAAAAGCAATCTACAATCGACATTTTCGCGAGCGAAGCGAGCGCTAAAATTTCGATTGCCCGACGCTTATTTGTAGTTCATATTTGGCACATACAGTAGCAACTAAAAAGTGATATTTTCGCGAGCGAAGCGAGCGCGAAATTTTTTAGGACTGCACTACTTAACTATGTACTCCATACTTGGTTTACACTCAAAACAACAATGAAGAAAAGACATTTTCGCGAGCGAAGCAAGCGCGAAATTTTGTAGGACTGCACTACTTAACTATGTACTCCATACTTGGCTTCACTTACAATAACAATGAAGAAAAGACATATTCGCGAGCGAAGCGAGCTCCTAATTTTTTACAATTACATTGCATCACTATGTAGTCCATACTTGGCAATCGAAAACGGACATTTTCGCAAATTTTTTAGGGCTGCACTAATTAACTGTGTCCTTCATACTTGGTTCTTACAATACCAATCAAGAAAAGACACAATTTCGCGAGCAAAGCGAGAGCAAAAATTTTAGATTGCACTACGCTCCTTTTTAGTTTCTACTTGGCACCTACATTAGCAAGCGAAAACCGAAATTTTCGCGAGCGAAGCGAGCGCAAAAATATTTTGATCGCACTACGCCTCTGTGTAGTCCATACTAATTGGTATAGACAAAAGCAATCCAAAACCGACTATTTCGCGAGCGAAGCGAGCGCAAAAAATTTCGGTTGCCCTACGCTTATTTGTAGCTAATATTTGGCACCTACAGTAGCAACTAAAAACTGATATTTTTGCGAGCGAAGCGAGCGCAAAATTTTTAAAACTGCACTACTTAACTATGTACTCCATACTTGGTTTACACTTACAACAACAACGAAGAAAAGACATATTCGCGAGCGAAGCGAGCGCCTAATTTTTTACAATTACATTGCATCACTATGTAGTCCATATTTGGCAATCGAAAACGGACATTTTCGCAAATTTTTTAGGGCTGCACTACTTAACTGTGTCCTTCATACTTGGTTCTTACAATACCAATCAAGAAAAGATACAATTTCGCGAGCAAAGCGAGCGCAAAAATTTTAGATTGCACTACGCTCCTTTTTAGTTTCTACTTGGCACCTACATTAGGAAGCGAAAACCGAAATTTTCGCGAGCGAAGCGAGCGCGAAAATATTTTGATCGCACTACGCGTCTGTGTAGTCCATACTTATTGGTATAGACAAAAGCAATCTATAACCGACATTTTCGCGAGCGAAGCGAGCGCAAAAATTTTCGATTGCACTACGCTTCTTTGTAGTTCATACTTGGCACCTACAATAGCAACTGAATAGTGATATTTTCGCGAGCGAAGCGAGCGCGAAATTTTTTAGGAATGCACTACTTAACTATGTACTCCATACTTGGTTTACACTCACAACAATAATGAAGAAAAGACATTTTCGCGAGTGAAGCGAGCGCGAAATTTTTTAAGACTGCACTACTTAACTATGTACTCCATACTTGGTTTACATTTACAACAACAATGAAGAAAAGACATTTTCGCGAGCGAAGCGAGCGCGAAATTTTTTAGGACTGCACTACTTAACTATGTACTCCATACTTGGTTTACACTTACAACAACAATGAAGAAAAGACATATTCGCGAGTGAAGCGAGCGCGAAATTTTTTACAATTACATTGCATCACTACGTAGTCCATACTTGGCAATCCAAAACGGACATTTTCGCAATTTTTTTAGGGCTGCACTACTTAACTGTGTCCTTCATACTTTGTTCTTACAATACCAATCAAGAAAAGACACAATTTCGCGAGCAAAGCGAGCGCAAAATTTTTCGATTGCACTACGCTTCTTTGTAGTTCATACTTGGCACCCGCAGTAGCAACTGAAAACTGATATTTTCGCGAGCGAAGCGAGCGCGAAGGTTTTTTTGATCGCACTACACCTCTGTGTAGTCCATATACTAATGAGTACATAATTTAATATAATTTTTTACAAAACAAAGTATATATTTTTTTTTCTTAATTTTTTAAAACCGCTCAACCGATTTCGGTAAAATTTACAAACCACCTGGGAAGTAAAAAACAAACAAAAAAGTAAGAATTTTTTCAAATCGGTTCAGTAATCGGTGAACATACATAAAAAAATTGAAAAAATAGATTCCGACGAATTGAGAATCTGCTCCTTTTTCGAAGTCGGTTAAAAAGAAATCTACAATCGACATTCTCGCAAACGAAGCGAGTGAGACATTTTTTACGATTGCACTATGCCACTTTGTAATCTTCACTTGGTTGGTACCTACAATATGAATTCATTATCGACATTTTGTAAACACCCACTATTTAGGTGGGTATAATCATCAGCAGCATCGGGATTGAGAAGTTGGTACCATTAGTAGTTGTAGCATGGGGAGGAGAAGGGAGGTGGATGATTCCTAAACCGAACCGAGCGATAATTAAATTAGCTGAATAGATTGATGCCATCTAAGAATACAAAGCTACTGTGGGAAATTTTAGTAAACGGAAAACGGAGACGCGAAATTTTTACGGCTGCGTTATGCCACTACCCTAAGTAGTTCATACTAATTGTTACCTATCATTGGTGAGCAGTACCCAGCAGCATCAGAATTGAGTCCTCTTTTACGGCTCCACTACACTATTATATTTTAAATATTTGGCACCTACAATATCAATTCACAATCGACAGTTCGTAAATATCCATGATTTAGGTGGGCAGTACACTGCACCATCAGGATTGAGGAGCTAGGGCCTGGAAGTCAGTGATATTGTCTAAAATTAGTATGTAATGAATAGCTCAGGTCAATAAGATCTATATACGTATATATCGTATGCGAGTGACCTGGAACTATCCGAGAGAAGTTTTGTCCTATATCTCCGATAATATCTAGCAGATCTTCACCAAAATTGGTCATTGTATTTCTTGTCGTACACACTTTCAAATAAAGAAAGAATTATTAAAATCCGTTTAGATTTGACTGAGTTATGGAGTAAAATCAACAAAAAGTTTCATCCCCTATCCTGGAGTAACCTTATGTTTTATCGGGATAAAAACTATCCTATATGTTGACCCGGAGTATTAGCTACCGCCGTACTAAATTTCATTTAAATCCGTTCAGTAGTTTTCGCGTGAAGCGCGGACAGACAGACAGACAGACAGACAGACAGACAGACAGACAAAAATTAAATAAAAATCTGTTTTGGGCTCAGTATCGATAGTCAAGCATCCCCCAATTAAAATTTTCAAAATATATTAAATGTACAGAAATCTTCCAGTTACAGTTTTATTATAAGTATAGATTTCCTAAAGCGTAGGTTAACACTTTAATAAAAATAAAAATAACCCAAGATTCTATTAAAACGACATCGAATATAACGTTATATTAACAGATTTTCTGCGGTTTTGATCAAAAACTTTGAACGTTTACGTTTGCTAAGCTTCTTTATAGGGCAGAAAGATAACTTCGGCAATTTAACGCGCTCCGCAGCTTTGTGGCGCTGGCAGTTATATGTTTTGGTTTGTTTGATGCTTACCTACTTGATCATACTGTGGTTTTTGGGGCTACTTTTATAAAAGTCTACAAATTAAGTACATTTATTTCAAACCATCGCCGTCCCATAGCTTGCTATATGCCTTCTCTCGAATGAAAGGTTTCGACGTTCACCGAGTACGGAATTGCAGACTTCACACACATTTGAGAACATCCGAATACCTACCTATATTCGTGATTTCTTCCATATTTAGATTTCCAAAAAATATCTTAGAAACCCTTTAATTTTCTGGGATAAAAATGATCCTACTCCCTACTTCTACTAATCCTACTTCCTATCCTACTACTAATATTAATGCGAAAGTTTGTGAGGATGGATGTATGAATGTTTGGATGGGTGGATATTTGTTACTCTTTAACGCTACAGCGAATGAACCATTTTGGCTGAAATATGGAATCGTAGCTCATACCCAGGATTAGCACATAATATGCTACATTGGTAACAATTAGCTCTTTTCAAACAGCAGAGACTTTCAAAAGGCCTTCTACGGGCTTCATCAAAAACTTTAAAATGTTCAAATGTTTACTTTTACGTTCAACTAAGCTTCTTGGAAAAGCTCGACGCTGATAATATAAATAACTAGATACACGTTTGGATTTTAAAATCAAATGAATTTTTTTAATGTTTACTCTTATCAGATTTATGCTACACTCGACTATGACCGCGTGTAAACAAAATCCAGCGGAAGTTTTTGATTTTTGGCGTAAAAAGTAGTGCATAATTGCATGACCCACTTCATATAGTATAGTATGTTCAGCTATATCTGTGCGGTGTGCCTTTGCTCAATAATGGTTCAGTGGTAAAGGTGTAAAAAAGCAACAGACTAGCTTTTGAACGCGGCTTTGCTCACCTTAAATTCAATTTTTCAAATCCCTTTACCCCCCTAAGGGTTGAAAGAAATCCTTTTTTTGCGGATATGCCTACGTTATAATAGCTATCTGTACTTGTCAAATTTCAGTCCGATTCAATCACCTTTGCTCTTTAGGTATAGCTTTAAATTAAAAATTAATTTGCAAGAAAACAATTCGCAAAACACACGCAAACATCACATAGAAACTTCAATAACTACGTATGTTTCACTCACATCATTACATTTTTCAGCTCATATTTTAATACCTCAACATATTTTGTTTCAAACTAGCCTCAATAGACCAACGGTTAAAAGACCGGATTGAAAACTGAAAGGTCGAAGGATTCAATCCCCACCCGTCGAAACTGCCGAGTTAATATATTTATTCAATTGTTGGGAGTGGGTATGAACTGTCATACCCACAAGCTTATTTGGAGGGGAGAGGAAAATATTAGCTTAGTTCAAATTGGCTGACTTCTTAAAAAAATTACCATTATGTGTACAAATCTCATTACATACATTATGTGTACAAAGTCAAAAAAAGCAGTTGGTCCGGACGAAATTCCGGTGGAATTAATCAAAGAAATAGAGGAAGCCAATTTAGACTATTTATTACAACTATTTAACTCTATTTATGATACAGTTATAATTCCAATGGATTGGTTAAAATCTACATTTGTAACATTGCCTAAAGTTAAAAACCCGAAACTTTGCAGTGATTTTAGGACAATATCCCTTATGAGCCATATTTTAAAGATATTTTTGAAAATCATTCACAAGAGAATATACCTAAAGTGCGAGCGGCTATTGTCAAAAACTCAATTGGGCTTCCGAGACGGGTTTGGTACTAGGGATGCATTATTTGGTTTCCAAGTTCTAATGCAGAGATGTTTAGATATGAATTGTGATCTCTATATTTGTTTTATAGACTACGAAAAGGCCTTTGATCGCGTACGCCATAACAAACTTATGGAGGTCCTAGAGACAGCTGGCCTAGACGTCAAAGATTTTCGTTTCATAAAGAACCTATACTGGGAGCAAACTGCCAATGTAAGAGTAGACGGTCATACATCATCCTATATAGACATTCTTCGTGGGGTACGACAAGGCTGTATATTGTCTCCCCTATTATTTAACATTTACGCTGAGGCAATTTTCTCCGAAGCACTTGACGGCATTGACGAAGGAATAATGGTAAATGGCGTACCTATAAATAATATTCGCTACGCAGATGATACCATCTTAATAGCGGATAGTATAGAAGGATTGCAGTCTTTAGTCGATGTAGTTTCCTCTGCAAGCAACAGATATGGCATCAACATCAACTGCAAAAAGACGAAATTTATGACAATCAGCCGTACACCTGTGCAGAACACTTTCTTGTATCTCAACCGTAATGCCTTGGAAAGGGTCCAACGATATCGATACTTAGGGACTATGATAGAGGAAACCGGTGATCACAGTCTGGAAATACGGTGCCGTATCGAACAGGCAAGAAGCGCTTTTACAAAGTTAAAAAGAGTGCTCTGTAATCGCAATTTAAAAATATCCCTTCGGATGCGGGTAGCGCGTTGCTATGTTTTCTCCGTGCTGTTGTACGGAGTCGAGGCCTGGACACTAACGCAAGCGATGAGTAACAAGCTGGAAGCGTTTGAGATGTGGGTGTACAGGCGGATGCTTCGAATATCATGGAGGGATCATGTTCGCAACGCTACCGTTTTACAAAGGATGGGAAAGAATATGGAGTTACTCAAAAGTGTCAAAAGGAGAAAACTGGAATATCTGGGCCACATATTGAGAAATTCCAAATATGACCTGCTCAAACTCATTATACAAGGCAAAATAAAGGGCAAAAGAAGACCTGGCCGAAGACGAACATCCTGGCTTAAGAACCTTCGCCAGTGGTTTTACATGAGCTCAAAGTCATTGTTTAGGGCAGTGGTAAACAAGATACAATTAGCCTTAATGATTGCCAACCTTCGGTAGAAGATGGTACTGCAAGAAGAAGAAGAAGTACAAATCTGTTATCTATAGCAGTGTTTTTCAGTCTGTGGTTTGCGACACCCAGGGGGGTCGCCAAGCCTTACTCGGGGCTTCGCGGATAAAAGAAAAATTCAGGTGTTTATAAGTCCTAAAGGCTGTGTTTGTTTATCCTTACTAATATTATAAATGTGTTTGTTTGTTGGTATGTCCTTCAATCACGCCGCAACAGGGCTACGGATCGACGTGATTTTTTGCATGGGTATAGTTGAGGACCTGGAGAGTGACATAGGCTACTTTTTTAAAAACTAAATCCACGTGGACGAAGTCGCGGGGTCCTGGGCAGTCGGCAGAATTTTTTAACTTGTAAAGGGGTCGCGTTTTCAAGAAGGTTGAAAAAACACTAATCTAGAGTTTAATATATCAATGGAGCCCGAGGCTAACTTTTACAATTTTACGTGTTTCGCAGTTCTGTGGCGCTATCGGTTATTTGTTTTGGTTCGTTTGATGGAAACTTGATTACATTGTAATTTGGTATCTTTCGGTTTCCCCTTTATTTATTTTAAGTTTTAAACTCACTTTGTATGAGACTCGAATAGCTTTAGAGGAGTTTGTTTAGGCACATTTACATCATTGAACGAGTCCCTATTTTAGTAGCAATTTCTGTTGGGGTTTGTAGCCAACGGTAGCCAACGGTTGGGAGATGGTAGTGGTGATGCCGACTAAGTCCCTTCGTAAGGCCAACCACATCCTGCTTCTTTACGGTTGTCACCACGATTTTGAGGGATGACAAGTCTTATTGTTGGCCAAACAAACTAGGAATAAAGGCCCAATTAACAGTCAACGCAAATTGCTACTAGGGGTGCCCCCAACTTACCTGTTCAGGTTGACAAAATTGGAACTAAGGCGGCTAATTTAAAATATCATTCCGCTCAATTCCACTGTCCAAGTGTTAATGATCTTTGCTGCTCCCTATTCTTTCTACTCGTAGTGCGAGTGCTGTACGAAATGTTATGAAAATACAGTACGAATTACCTCATCTTAAGTAGCAATACTAAACTCACTAGCAACCCCGTCACGATTTTTTGCTTGGGTAAAGACTCGTCTTCAAAAAATCAAGTTGATGCGTTGCTCTGTTGTTGCGTGATCAAAAGACAAACCAACGAACAGATAAACATATTAATATTAGTGTGATTACTTCCACCAAACTTCATGATTGTCACCAGTCGCAGGCCTAATTGCAAATATAGGTATATACATATTTTGGTATGGAAATTCTTGATACTTAATAAGTGTTTTTAAATAAAACAGAAAACATAAATTGTAGTTATCAATTTATGAAACTAGTTTCGAATTTCAGAAAGAAAACCAAGATACTTAATTTTGGTTTAAAATTATTATCCATCCAAGCGTATAAAAATAGTCCAATAGGTTATACCGAAATAGAATAATTTGAACTAATTTCAATAACAAAATCATGCAAATTCTGTGTCGTTTAAAACATAACCGCTTTATGCACAACTGAGCTCGCGATGAGCAGAGATATACATATAAACGGTAGAGTAGCTATTTGGAATAGTTTCGTATTCATCCAAAGTTTTATTTTCACTACGGTTACGGCTACACACCAAGAATAGAATAGAATAGAAGAGAAATGTTTTTTATTCAAATAAACTTTTACAAATACTTTTGAATCGTCAATGAGTCTACCACTGGTTCAGAATGCCGTTCCTGCCGAGAAGAACCAGCAAGAAACTCGGCAGTTGCTCTTTTCAAAATACTTTTACAATATACTAATATACAAGAGTGAGTGAGTGTCACTCACTCTTGTATATTAATATATTGTAAAAGTAGTGTACTTTTATAATATAAAAGAGTGAGTGAGTGTCAAAAAGCGGAGTTCGCACCAGTTTTAAGTCGGTCATAATATAATCTCCATTTATTCAGATGGTCATAATACACATGTGGTTTGTTTGACTGCGGGCCCAAAATTAACAAAAAAGTGGAGTTTCAATTTTCGTAAATAATAATTAGGTACTTTACTATATTTTTAAAGTGAAAACTTCTTTAGGCACGTTAAACACTTTTTTGGGTGAGCAAAATAACATTGATTTCGCGTCACCGTCACCGTCGTCACCTGTAGATATGAGATTTCAGTAAGCGTTCAACATTTTAGAAGTTCTCAAGCAGCCTTGTCGGGCAAGCAGCCGCCTTCCTTACCGTTTAATGTATAATGTCGCAGGTTCGAATCTCACTCACGAAATCGTGACAGTGCGCTTTTCTTATTTCTTTTTAATTATTAGCAAATCTAGTTTTCACTTCTATCGGCAGTCCCTATGACTGCCAATTTTTTTTTTGTTAGGTAATTATTGAATATTATTTTTAATAAGATTTATGATATTCAATTGTAGCATGCGTGTTTTGAAATATGGTTGAAATGTGGAGCTTGAACCTCGTCACGTCTCGTTGTAAGTGTGGACTGTTTGTACTTTGAAGCTTTTCATACAAGCTTATTCAATTGATGTACTGCGCTTGCTTGTGGAAACCCTATGATTAATAAACCGGCCAAGTGCGTGTCGGGCCACGCGCAGTGTAGGGTTCCGTAGCTGAAAGTCTCAAATATTATTGCTGACCTAGGATAGTGCTTTTGTTTTATTTATGAATATTGAATAAATTTTGAGTTCCATGGTTTAAATACTATATAAATATGATATTCTACAAAATATGCAACTTACACTACGTGTAATACCTAACTTAGAAAAAACAGATATAACTCCTTAACTAATGAACCCTACTTAGCCGTGATAGTTTTCTTTTAAAATTCATTATAATACTACTGCTGTGAATTTTTTTTGTATCCTATATATAACCATTTAGCTGGCAGAGGGGGGGGGGGACACTTGACTCTAATAAAATTTAGCACTTTAAAATATCATATTTCACAAACGGATCCCTAAATTGAAAAATGGTGTTCCCACACCCACAATATTTTTGAAAGACCTATTCAACGACACTCCACACTATGGGATAGACGAGAAAAAAAAATTCTTCCCCACTTTACATGTAGGGGAGGTACCCTAAAAAAAATATTTTTCACAATTTTATTTCACGACTTTGTCGGCGTGATTGATATGTATACCCTTGTCAAATTACAGATTTCTAGTACCAATAGTCTCTGAGCTAAACTGCGGATGGACAGACGGACAGACGGACGGACATGGCGAAACTATAAGGGTTCCTTATTTACTACGGAACCCTAATTAGATTACTTTTTAAAAGTTGTGTTTGATTTGGCCCAAGAGACCAAGATGATCAGACCTTCGTTTTTGAAATTTTGCTATCGATCAGTGCACCAATCAGAGCGCATTATTTTAAACCAATCACAATTTAGTAATAATAATAGCTATTATTACATAATCAGGTATCTTTACTACTATGAGCTGTACCGTAGGGAAAGCCGCGGCATTTCTTGGAATTGAGAGCGGTGTCTTTATGGTTCCTAGCTGTACCGTTGGGAGAGCCGCGGTCTATTTCTAGGAATTAACGAGGTATCTTTTCGGCTCGTAGCTGTACCGTAAGGAGAGCCGCGGCCTATTGCCCTATGGTTTTCTATTTTAATCTTTATTTATTATTTTCTCTATTTACTTTTAAAACTACAAACAATCGCTATACTAATTACAAATTAATAACAACACAATAATTACAAATTAATTATGCTTTTCGATCAGTCCACTATTATGCTGTCTCTTTATTACACAAACACTTGCACTATATCGTCCCGCACAGGTATAAGCAGAGAAACTTTCAGCTTTTATAAAATAATGACAGGTCTGATCGTCCTGGGCTCTTTTTCTTATTGTTTTTGGTACAACTATGGATGTGATTTATTCAAAAACTGTAGCTAAGGGCTTCAATACTCAAAATCACCGTATCAGATGTACATCTATCTTAATATATATAAATAACGTGTCACGTGTACGTTGTTTGTCCGCGATGGACTCCTAAACTACTTAACCGATTTTAATCAAACTTCGTAACTATCTGTAATTTGGTCCAACTTAAAAGATAGGATAGTTTTTTTGGATTGGGTTAGTTTATTTATTTTATTTATATAGATAAGTTGGTGGTACGAAGTTCGCTGGGCCAGCTAGTTATTATATAATTATACCCTTAAGTACTTTCAGCGATTTTCTTCACACGTTGTACATGCCACTAATAAAATGTTTAAATATCTTTCATAAAAGTAAATAAAATGAATCGACGTTAAACCACCGTGAAACATGAAAACTTCGCGAATAAAATAATAAATCCTGATTTTAAACGTAATAATGGACTGGAATAGACTTCTCGGTAATTTATAGAATTCATATCGGATGAAACCATTAATTATTGAGTTTGGCTGCGCATTCATTTATAGTTTCAATTTTAGGTGGGATTTTAGTTGCTGCCAGACAGATGTATGTACTATTATGAAATTGACGATATGAAATGTAGAACCGTTTCGTTCTTTCCATATGTAAAAATATTACCTTAGTCAATAAATTCCCATATTTTTCCCGACAACTGGAGTCATACCTAATGTTACCTAAAGATACTAATAAGCCTTAATAGCTAAAGATACTAATAAGCTTCAATTTCCAAGGAGCTGGAATGAAATCTGTAAGGTTTACGGTTCAATCCACTTTTTATTTTTTATTGATAGATAGGCTTGCGGTGGACTACAATCAACGCTGGGAAGCATTGATGATGTCAAGATTGGAGCGCGCTTGCCTAGAAGATGCCCATTCACTCTTGTCTTGAAGGTACTCAAATTATAGAACACAAATGTTAACTAAACTCCGAGGAAAAAGGGTATTATTAGTAATGTTTGACACGGCTAATATTCTTTAGACAAAGCTAGCTGATTCTCGCGACTTCGTCCGCGTGAATTCAGTTTTTATAATCCCGCTGGAACTCTTTGGTTTTCCGGGATAAAATTAGCCTATGCTACTCTCCAGGTCCTCAGCTATACCCATGCCAAAAATCAATGGCCTCGTTGGTATGTGACTGAAGGACAAACCAACAAACAAGCACACTTTCGCATTTATAATATTTAGGATAACCCAGTCTTTTAGTATAGGATTTAAGCTACAAGTTTGACTTTTAACTGTTAAGCGACTGCAGAAGCGACAAGGCTACGGAGACCCAATATTGTACCGCGAAAATACCGAACACAATGCCAAATTCACATTCAAAAAAGTATCGGTTTCAAAAAAGTGTCGATCCGTCTAGCCCCCTTCCGAGTTCCGCACCGCGCGATAAGGAACTACGTTCCAAAAAATACCAACAAAATTCCACAGGTGAGTTCTACGTCTATACGTCAAATTAGAAAACAACTTATATAAGTTTCATCGCAAGTAACAAATCGTTGTCATGTATAGTCATCAGAACGTTTACAAAACGCGAAAATGGCCCCAGTTACAGGACTATATTGTCGTTTAATCGTTACATAAAGGTCGCGACTATGACCATTTACTAAAATGCTGAATCGATAACATCTATAGGACGTCATTGTTATTTTATTACCATTATAAGACTACTACACCACATAATGTCAATATATATTTTATTTCACTGTAATCTATGTGGTGTACAATAAAAGTTTATTCATTCATTCATTCGTTAATTAATTAATTAATTCATTCATTCATTTATTCATTTATTAAATGTCGTATAACTAGATTTATATGACTTTTTTGCTAGTTGGTATGACATTTAAAAAATCCTATAAAACATAAAAAAGTTTTTGTAGGACAGCAAAAGTTATTCAATGTACAGAAGTTGCCTTATTGGTATCTTTTATAATTATTATTTCGCAGAGGTTCCATTGACAGAAAATGTAGAGTTGCAGTACTTTGTTCAAAATTCCTGTACCAAAACTTTTCTTCTTTTTTAGTTAATAAAAATTAATTTGTTTTCGATTAAAACTCTTCTCCCTCAAGCAATGCGAGATACACTCATACTCTACTAACTAAACTAACTCTTATAATCTACCTACTCGTAGACTACAAGTTTGAGGTTGATATTTTCAATTATAGGACCTATAATTGAAAATATCCTACACATAAAAGTACCTATAATATAGGTACTTTTATGTGGTCGACGTATAACCAATCAGTTTGCTGTTGTGAAGACAAAGGTTAAAGGCAAGCTACATCCATAATTTTTACTAACTTATTATTATCCTAATAACACTTTTAACCAGAAAGAGGGAATTTTTGGTTCAAAATACTGAACCATCTTTAAAATCGAACCGTGAAAATGTAACACTTGTTTCGTTTCCTTCGATTTTTATTATTCAAAATGACCAACTTCATAAAGACAAGTCATAGTTTCAGATTGCATTTTAAAACAAAATTTGAATCCTACATTTTGCATTGAGTCAGTATTTCATTTGGTCTAAGTTACATTCGTCAACGATTTAAGGAAAATTGGAACAAAAGCACCGAAGCTAAATTTCTCCAGTCTGAAAATCTTAAACTTTCTATACTTGTAGTGCGATTTTTTTATATCAAATAATTCAATAATAATTTATGTATCTTTTAGAACATACAACAGAGAAAAATAATTAAAATTGTCAAGTGAACCAATATACTTATAATGCTGATAAAATGTTTGTTTTAAGCTAAAGTTGGTTTGGAAATAATTGCCGTATAGAGATTGCAATTTAACATGAAAAAGCCTAATTAATATTATATTATGTAAAGTCGAGTAGTTAAGGAAGAGATATTTTCAATACGTGTTTTTATCCCTTTTAAGTGTAATTAATTTCTTCTAACTTATGTTCGTAAATACATAATAGAAATGACGAAGTTTCATTATTTACATTGAGAAGTTAGAGTAGTTTAATGCAAAATCATGTCACGATTTATTTAATTTATACACGAGCCTGTGATTTCTCACCTAGTGCTCTAACCTTAAGAGAGATTTTAAGCAAGCCCAATTGCGAGAACCAACAACCCAAGATCGAACTACTTGGCGCAAGAAATTGAGGAGATCCGTCACCAATTAACGGGAAAATGAAAGGACAAGAATAGACATAAATCTTGTTCGCTCTTAACGTGTACCATACAACGCTCCCGTAGCTCGTGTCTTCACGCGCTGGCTGCTCTATTATTCAGAGAGCCCCGCCGTAAAACTCGCTCCTGAATAATTGTAACGTGGCTTATCCTGAGCGCGTATCTACTTCGCACATCCTACTTTTTTTTTCATGTAAATTGATGAAGTCAGGATTGAGTTTTGGTGGTAGCTAGATGCTATCATAATTATCAATAAAAAAACCATTTCGAAAAATAGTCTCAGTATAGTAGTTCATAGTTTCGGGGGCTGAACTGATATTTTTGCAAGATTACAAAATATTCATGGGCGGCCTCTGGTACTTACAAATGTTCATGGCCGGCGGTGATCACTTAACATCGGGTGACCCGCCTGCTCGTTTGCTCACTATTCATATTACCTATAATATAAAAAAATATGTTAGTAATTAATATTATTTATATTCCATAAATTAATAAGGTACTATTTATCAGGTATCATCACAGTAAAAATAAAAGTTATTTGTTTAGAACTTTTCTCGATAAAACTGCTTTATTGATTTATAGTTACTCCGAACGTAAAAAAGTAAAATAAAATAATATATATTCGAATAAAAAATAACATCCTGAGTGTATCAGACAATAACTCCAAATATTTTTTGGACGATAAGCAAAATTGATTCAGCACAACGTGATATGAATCGATAACACTATGCGACAAACCGCTGCCGCTCTATGGGCGATAACAAAGTAGGCGCTTTTGACCAGTAAGCGTGCATTTAAACTAATTAATTAATTCAGTCATTTTATCTCTATTTATTTAAAAGACTATCTAGGTACTTACTATCTAGATAATATTTTATTGAAATCTTTCAATTGTGCCAAGTGATCAAAATAGTTTTTTTTACATAAAAACGAAGCCAAACTCCTTATATTAGTCAGAATTCAAAATCCTACTAATGTTATTAATGTGAAAGTTGGTGAGGATGTATGGATGGATGTTTGGATGACTGGAAGTTTTTTACTCTTTCACGCCACAACGAATGAACCGATTTGGCTCAAATTTGGAATGCAGATAGCTCATGCCCAGGATTAACACATAGGCCACTTCTTATCCCGGACTTTTTTTTGTTTTTTTTTAAAAAGAATATTAGTCAAGTTGAAGTTGATATCCTCCTCTCCCCTCCAAATAAGCGGAAAGCTTGTGTTAGGAGTGGGTACGACAATAGTGCAACGGGTGTGATTCGAACCTGCGACCTTTCAGTTTTCAGTCCGCACCTTTAACCGTTGGGCTATTGAGGCTTTTACTGAGAATTACAGAGTTCCCGCGGGTATTAAAAAACCTTAATCCACGCGGACGAAGTCGCGGGCATCATCTAGTTACTATATAAATTTCACGTAAATCAGTTTAGTCATTTAGCCATAAATATAGATGTGACGGACAAAGGTAATTTCATAATAATTAATAATATATTTGATGTAGTTGGAAGATACCATAAAAATATTATATTAATTCAAATGATTTATGAAGGTACATCCCTAATAAAAATTTAATATATGAGTACACCAGTCCTGACTTTCATTCAGAAAACTGAAGAAGTACAAAATTCAATGGACAGAATGAAATTCAAAAGGTGAAATATTTCTCCCGCATCCATAATTACCGAAGGCTCACAATAATTGTGGACGAGTATATTATATACCTGGGACACACACAGTCCAGCTAGGTAGGTCCAATTTCGAGAGAGATCAACCGCTGAATCCAACTCGGCTGGGCAGCGTTCAAGAAGCTCCGAGATGTCTTCTTGTCCAAAATTCATCAGTGTCTGAAGACTAAAGTCTTCCGAACAGTGCGTGTTGCCAGTGATGACTTACGGATCCGAGACATGGTCGTTAACTAAGGGCCTCATAAGTAGGCTCAGGACCGCTCAGCGGGCAATGGAGAGAGCTATGCTCGGATTGTCCCTGCGGGATCGAATCAGAAATGGGGAGATCCGTAGGAGAACGAAAGTCACCGACATAGCTCAGTGAGTCGCGAAACTGAAATGGAAATGGGCGGGGCACATAGTTCGAAGAGCTGATGTGCTGAGGTGGACCCCCCACCAGGTTGACCGACGACATCAAACGAGTCGCAGGGAGCCGCTGGATCCAGGCGGTGCAAGACCGAGGCCTGTGGAAATCCATGCAAGAGACCTTTGTCCAGCAGTGGACGTCTATCGGTTGATAAAGAAGAAAGAAGAAGAAGAAAGGCTCACTTAAGGTCACTCCTTCTCTTGTGAGCTCTATGGGTATGTATAAAATGGTTCTACATCATTGAGCATAAATCTATTATTATCCAACACACAACCCAATCCAAAACAAGTCTAGCCTACATTAATGGTAAGATCTCAACTCGCATTTAACAAGCACCTTAGATTACAAAGTCCGACTTTGAAAACCAATTCTACGAGCAATTTGCCTTGGCACTATTCCATTGTTTGATTTATAAAGGAAGACAAAGCTTGTTTTCGGATTGATATGCAATTACACAGTATACTATTCGAATGAATCTAGGTATATCATATTATTTATATAACTAAGAGCCGATTTTACCATCCGAGTCATGATTAACCTAGGAATAAATTGGGCATTCTGACAGTTTTTGTATTCTAAATCTCGCAAAATATCAAAACGCTCGGATAAGACCTATTTTACGTTAGTTAAATCGGCCTGAAAAACTAGCTGTCTATAAAATCAAAATAAGAATCAAGCTTCGTTTGTATCTGGCGCACTCGAGATCGCTTTAGGGAAACTTCTCTTAATACATCATTCCAGTTAATTGGATTATGAAGTTTCCGCTCAGTGCAAATGAATAATTGTAATACTTCCGCAGGGCATTCAACGGGTTAGTATCAGCACGCTAAATTGATACAAATGATTGTTTAGCGGACAAATAGCAGGAAATATTGGAGAGGAACCCAGTTATAGTGGTTCGGATATACGGGCGTTGTTCGACCGCAAGGTAATAAATCGAAGCTTGGCGCTCGGTCGCGCCGAGCCAGGCGAAAAAACGATTTAGAGAACATTGTTTATGGACTATTTAGAGAACACACCTTATGTAAGCAATTTATTTAGCCCATGTCCGATTGTTTAGGCAAATTCCTTACGAGGATTGATAACGTTAGGTATACCGACTGTTACTGGTTCTTCTCGGTTGGTACGGCGTTTCGTACTAGTGGTAGATTCACAATTCAAAAGCAATTTATAGAAGTTTATAATATTTTGAATGAAAGCTTTTCTGATCTAATTAAATAGCTGTGGCAAGTGGTAGTTCTTGCAGCGACATTAAAAATTTCTTTTTCCATGTTATTGTCATGTCATCGGATTTACATTTCATCCGATGCCACAAACAGATATGGGAGACATGCCCGTTTTCACTAAATACACCTAAGCCATCACCTAAGTCGGAGTTTCTTTACGTAGGTAGCCCCTAAATAAAATCCCTTTACCCAATTTCATTACAACCGTTAGGCGTTTTCAAAAGGTTCGTGAAAACGAAACCGACAGAAAGCTTAACCTAACTTACCTTAGGTAGCCCGTACAAGTTAGGGAACGTTGGAAATGGTTGGAATCAGTCTTCATGCGCAGAGGTTTATAAATGGCCCTACAAAGGCTAAAATAAGCCCAAGGCCCACTTTCATGTAATCCGTCTTTATCAAGATAGGGTTGGATTCGTCGGTCTAAATTGGACTTTTTCTGTGACTCGTGACGAACGCTCCCAGTTTATGTTTTCGGATAATTCGCTTCCGTACGATAAAACAGGATTGCGACATTCGTTTCGACGGAATGGACGTTCGCAAGGGTTATTGGGGTCTCGGACTTTCTATTTGTAAGTGGAAAGTGAAAACGATATCAATTTATTGATTTTATTTTTCTTACTAGAGGCTTTGTATATTGTGTAAAAATAAAGTAGGTATGCTCTATAAAATAGCAGCGTGGATTTAGCGATACCAATATAGCTATTTATGCAACTGCATCGTAATGAGGGTCATTTTAATTCGAGTGCTGTTTTTTGATACGAGGCTTGCCGAGTATCAAAATAGGATAGTACGAGAATTAAAATGACTAATTACGTTCAGTTGCATACAAGATTTTATCTACGACAAGGAAGTAAAATCATTAACAAAATACGCCGTAGGCTCAATTAAGTAACAAAAAGTAACTCCGTAAGCCGCCACCAGCCGCCTGTGGCGCCTCTGTCAACAAAAAGTAACTCCGTAAGCCGCCACCAGCCGCCTGTGGCGCCTCTGTCATATGAACGGTACAAAAGTGCCAGAACTCAGAGCCTTAGCTTTAGGTATCCTATTTTAAGAAGATAACCATTTCGATTCAGCTCCCATACAACGAGCTGCATCGAAATGAGAAGCAAAACCGAAAGAGGCTTCATTTCGATTCAGCTGTCAAACTCGAAATTGGAACTTTTCGATGCTGGAGTAGATAAATAATTATTAAACTTCTGGCAAAAAATCGTTTCAATTGTTTTCGTATTAAGGTGCCATATTTAGATATAATAAGCCTTTCAACTGTGACTTTGGTAAATAATTGTTGATATTTATAACAATTATATTAAAGAAAAAGATAAGGGTCGTATTTTGGTTTGAGTCACAAGTGTTATTGTTGATAAGGTTTTCATGGTCTTTCAGGATATCGGCGACGTCTAGACAAAGACATCTGTATAATACGTTAATAATAAGGCCTTATTATTCAGAAGATTTTAATTGTTTCCTCTTTTAGATTAATCGTACATCAGCAACCCATCAAAGGCTCACTACTGAGCGTAGGTTTCCTCTCAATGAAGAGTCATAAAGAGTCACCTGGCATAATGCAAATTGGCAGACTTTTTTGAGAATCTTTGAGACTATTATAGAGTACCCTCACGTAAACAGGATTCCTCACAATACTTTTCATTGACAGTTAAATCATGTGATTATTAATTAATTAGTTAAGACCTTAAGAAACGTGAATGAGTTTGAAGGCAAAACAGGGTGATGGAGCAGGTACGCTTGCGCAGATTTACTTAGTTGAACTTCGGGAAAAAATTACTTTAAAAAAAAATCTCGTGGTGGGTGGTAAAAAAAAGGTGTAAAAATTAAATTCTCAATTAAAAACATTAAGAATTATAGCTAAACTAATAAATATTAAATAATAATTATATAAATCTTAAAAATATTATTTATATTTTAAAGACCTTTTTTTGTGTCAAGATTTTTTTTTTTAAAAGAATATCAGCCAAGTTGAAGTTGGCTAATATCCTTCTCTCCCCTCCAACTAAGCGTTTCCGCTTGTGTTAGGAGTGGGTACGAAAATAGTGCAACGGGTGGGATTTGAACCTGCGACCTTTCAGTTTTCAGTCCGCACCCGAACAGTCAGTTCGGTTTTAAAAGACTACGATAAATAATAACGCTTATTCAGACGATTTCCTAATACTTTTATATAGCATAGCTGACGCTCACGACTTTTAAAATTTCTCGGGAACTATTTATTTAAAATCCCGAAGAAAATAATATAATTAGGGCTTACGTCACAATACTTTTATTTATTTTTCACTGGGAGGCGCTGTGTTGGTAGACCCCTCACCAAATGGACCGACGACATTAAACGAGTCGCAGGGAGCCACTGGATTCAGGCAGCGCAAGACCGAGACCTGTGGAAGTGCATGTAAGAGACCTATGCCCAGCAGTGGACGTCTCTCGGTTGATAAATAAGAAGAAAAAGAAGGTTTAAATTTATTAAAACTCGGTAAAAATCGATGGAATCGCTACGTGGCTCGCGTGGCTTGTGGCAATTTCACAACTGGCCCTAAGAAAATTTTCGATAAATCGATATTTTGTTGCATCTTAATTCTAAAAGTTCAACGGTAAACGTTTAAATATATCTTTTTTTGCTGTGGCTGAGGTACCGATTGAGCCACACTTCGTAAGTACCATAAGACTGAGCGCTACTAGGTATTTCGAGTTTGATACAAGAAGGAATTAAGATCTGCAAAATAGAAAGGCGATTGCCAGTTCCTTGTACATTTTCCACTGTATCGTAATTTAAAGTCTTATCAATTCATTACCTATCTAAAAAAAGTACCTTTACGATAATAATTATGATTCAAACCTGGGGATTTTTACCCTTATCATCTTTCGTTGGTATAAATATTGAAAATTATTTGTATAGTGCATAGTCGAAGTTTGAAACTCTAATCAAAAGAAAGCATCATGAGTAACCAATTGTTCGTAGTAGTCGCCGTGCTCAGCGTGGTGTTGCTAGTCTCGCAGACTGCTTCCTGCAAATATATCGATGTTGATGATGTTGAACAACCCGGTAAGTTACTATAAACTCTAATTTTTTTAGAGATTTGCTCTCAAATTTTCCATAAATCATTTGAATTGCCCATAAGTATCCTCAGGTTCAGGTTCAGGGTTTGAAGCAGTGATGGCCTAGTGGTTAGGACTGTGGTCTCCTATTTGGCGGGTCGCAGGTTCGATCCCGGGTACGCACCTCTGACTTTTCGGAGTCAAGTGCGTGCGTGCGAAAACATCGTGAGGAAACCTGCACACCTGAGAGTTCTTCATAATGTTCTCGAAGGTGTGTGAAGTCCGCCAATTCACATTGGGCCAGCGTGGTGGACTATGGCCTATAACCCTTCTCTGAGAGGAGACCTGTGCTCAGTAGTGAGCCGTTGATGGGTTGCTAATGATGATGATACTCAGGTTCTAGTTTACCACTGCACATCATTCAGGCCTTTACGATTTAAACATTGTCTCGGAGGCATTTTCTCCGGTGGCTGTGGAGACCAATCCGTGAGCGACAGTTACGTCCGCACTTGCTGCAACAAAACCCGATGAGCACAGACGCAGTCCCGGCGCTGGAAAGCCTTCTTGCTCTCCTGTGCGCTAACACTTTAAACCAAGCATCGTCGTGAACTCTACACCCCTCACTCACGCTTCTCCGCCAACCGTTCCTGTCATCCACCAGCTTCTCCGAATTCTTGTGCTTTATGTTAAAATCGGTCATGTCTCTCTTGGCGCCATCTTTAAAGCGCAGCCGTGGTCTGCCCACGTTTCTCTTCACGTGTGCTACTGCGCCAAGAAGTACTTGCCGAGGCAGGCGAGATGAGTTCATTCTATGCAAGTGTCCCAGCCAACGGAGGCGTTTTTGCTTTAACAATGCAGTAAGGCTGAAAGACTCAGTACGTTTCAGGACGTTCTCATTAGTCTCCCTTTCTCTCCAAGTGATGCCCAAGATTTTGCGTAAGCAGCGCATATGAAAGGCGTTAAGTCGGCGTTCCTGCTTCGCATATGATGTCCACGTCTCTGCTCCATACAAGAGTGTACTTAGAACACAAGTACTGTAAACTGTCATCTTTGTTTTTAAAGTGAGATGTATAATATTCCAAACTCTTGTGTTGAGACGACCGTTTAGTTTAGTCGTTCCAGCAAAGTATAAAAAAATGTTAGCATGTTTCTTCTTAATTCAATTTTTAAATAAAGATAATATTATGTACTTGCTAATGGAATATTTTCTACATATATTTTTCTATTCTCACTGCAAATTTTTCTTATCATTCGATTTGAATAAAAACTTGACAGACAAAACTTGCGACGGAAAGTGTTCATCGTTTCTCCTAGAAGTTGTAAAACAATGAACTGTACGTTTAGTCCGAGTTTTACTTTTAAATCGTTTGATCGTAATAATAAGCGATGATATTACCATCAAAGTAAAATAAACCATAGCAGTATTGGGTTAGAGCTCAATTTCGTGTATTTATTTTAATACGTATAAGAAAACGCTCCAAATTAAAATCGTCGGTATTGAATTTGTGAATTTAAATCTGATTTTAATAAAAAACAAACTATGCTATAACATTAATGTGAAAAGGTGAAATAAATGGAAAAAGTAATCCATGTTAGAAAACGGACTTATTAAACACACTATAGCATGCTTCTTGCAGACCTTGCACTACAGAATATAACTTCGAATATGCAATAAAACACCCTGCTTTCACGGTTCTCTACCATCGCACATTGTTTGTTAAGGCCTCTATTTTGTTTATATCTTGTATATTTTTACAGATGAGCTGCAAATTGTGAACCCTGGTTCAGCATTCCCTATGGTTGTGACTGACCCTGAACTCCTCGAACGCCTTCAGGACACCCGCAGATGCAATCCTAGTCAATGCAATACTCAATGCAGGCGTTTGGGATTCAGAATCGGTCGTTGCAACAACCGAGGCGTTTGCGTTTGTTCTAGATAATTAACAACGCATCAGAAATAATGAGCCACTTTTTTCGGCATTGTGATTTCTTGATTATAAATTTGTGTGGTTCTGTACTTAATTTTGTTAATAAACAATATTTTTTGTAGTTTGTTATTTTTAATTTCCTTTTACCTACTATTATACATTACCTTCATGATGGGAAAAGTTGCCGGAAGAAAAGGCGTCGGTCGCAGAAAAAAGTCCTGGCTGCGCAACATCCGAGAGTGGACCGGAATCGCGAGTGCGGCAGAACTATTTCGCCTCGCGAAAAACAAGGCTGAATTTACAAAGCTGACTGCCAACCTTCGCTAGTCGGAGAGGCACGCCAAGAAGAAGAAGAAGAAGATACATTACCTTATTATTAGCTCATAAAATAAATCATCCAAAATGGGTCAGTTATTTTTTCCATTTTTTTTAAAGAATATCAGCCAAGTTGAAGTTGGCTAGTACCCTCCTCTCCCCTCCAACTTAGTGGAAAGCTTGTGCTAGGAGTGGGTACGACAATAGTGCAACGGGTGAGATTTGAACCTACGACCTCACAGTTTTCAGTCCGCACCTTTAACCCTTGGGCTATTGAGGCTTTATTTAAAAGCTTGCGCCCTTTTGGAGAAATTTTACAAATTATGACAAAAATATTTACTCTTTGGGGATTTTTTTTTATAAGAGGGGATTAATCGACAATACAATTATGTTGCTTTAAAAACATTTATTGAATCTTTATCTTTCATTCTATATTTTTTCTTCACGGCTTAACTTAACAATTATGTTGATATTTTTAATTTTTAGGCATTTCACACCTCTTAGCGCATTAAACGCACATATTAACTCTTGAAAAGTCAAAGGTACGTGCTCGAAAAGTCAGAGGGCGGGACTGGAGGCTACTAAGACAAAAAAGACCAAGAGGCTCTAATACTTTGAGTATACATATAATCAACACGGTTATATACTCAAAGCTCTAATATGAAGCATAGACCATGGGACTTTTCATTTCTCTCTTCTGATTGGTCCACGGTTTCATGAACGGCTTCATAAAACGGTTTTCTGAATACATAATATTATAAATACATATTAAACTTATTATAATAATTAAAAAAAAATATTCAGATAAGAATCAAACTTTCATTTGTATAGGTGGGCTCGGTGAAGCTCAAGGGTGATTTTTTTAAAGGTGGGGCAAATTTCATAAAAGTAAAATTATTTAGGAATCAGAGGTAACATTATTGAAATCAGTTAACATTTGAGGGAGATATGAAGTAACATCGCCAAAAAAAAAACGCGTCGAATTGAGAATCTCCTCTTTTTTTTGGAGTCGGTTAAAAATAATACACGTTGTTTTTATCTGTTGGAGCAAACGCAAATGGCCTGGCTGTTGCATCGCCCATACTTGTATCCCCACGACCTACACGTTTGTTGGCATCTCTGAACGTTGCACACTATGGTGATGTGCGGGTCGACAATCTGCAGCAGAGGGCTGTCTGGGACCGTCACCTGGGACAACTGGGAAGACTGAGCCCGGGTTTAGAATGTACAGGTCGTCTGAAAACAAAATACTGTTAAATCTTCTCTTGCTTAATAGTTATTTATGTCATATGGGGCCAAAGAAATTTTTTGATCCGCGAGGGCGTAATTTTGAATTCAGAGCGAAGTGAAGGATTCTAAATTAGAATCTTGAGCGTAGCGAGGAATTCAATATACGCCGCCCGAGAACAAAATATTATTTTGGCCCCGAAGGACACACAATATTTTTCATCATTACCTATGAGAAAAAGCTAGGAGTATCAATCTACTATGTATAGACATTACCTATACTTATATTGAAAGTTTAAATAAAACACAAATAAATTTTTATGAAATAAAATTAAACATTAATATTTATGTTGGATACAGTATGGGCGTATATCCGATCGACAAATTGATCACGTGACTTATCGAAGACAACAGCTTCTCAAACATTTTTGAATTTCGAACGGAATGAGCGATCGACAGGTTTCTGCAACGAACGCAGTAGTAATAAACACATACCAAGGCATGAACGTGGACTAATCAGAAGAGAGAAATGAAAAGTCCCATGGGATTAAAATTAAATTTTGCTCCCGCTATCCTCTGAATTCAATATTCGTTTTTCGAATAAGTATGATGAAAAAATATTGAACATGCAAAACTCACTTTTGGAACACACAGACTATTGGGAGCATAAGTCTGATATGCATTTAAGCAATGAAATATTACCTAAGTATCATATTATTATGCTTCAACGGTGAAGGAAAACATCGTGAGGAATCCTGCACGCCTGAGAGTTCTTTATAACGTTCACAAAGATGTGTGAAGTCTGCATTGGGCCAGCATGGTGGACTATGGCCTAAAGATGACCTTAGAGTTTCTTTGAGAGGAAACTTGCGCATAGTAGTGAGTCGTTGATTGGTTGATGATGATAATGATGATGAATTCACGAAGATAACATTGTGGCTAAAATTTGTTTTTAAAAGTATGAATACACGCCCATTTAGCGATTCTTACCGGGTTGTCTTACGTCAAAATCTTCGCAGGACGCAGTCTGCGTCACGAGCAACACTGCGCAGAGGGCGGCGAACACTGCCAACAACTTGTTACTCATGATGCTTTGCTTTGATTCAGACATTGGCAATTAAGCGCGTTATCCTTATCGCGCGTTGCGAAAGGGGGCTAGACGGAAAAAGTGTCGTTACAACTTTTGGTCTTAAAAATTAAGACCAAAAGTTGTAATGACACTTTTATTTGATGGCCTAAAAAATATCTTATACAATAATTTCAACAAGTTGTGCATCGCTCCCGTGGCGTAATTGGCTCGCGTGCGGCTGATAACCGAAAGATTGGTGGTTCGAGCCCACCCGCCATTTTATTTTATTTTCATTTTTTATTTAAAAAAAATCATGATAAAAAATGTATACCCGAATAATTATTTTCTTTATACCTCGAATAGAACTTGAAATTAATATTTTTATAATAATAACTTCATTCCTATCTGGTGTCCCACGACACCACACGCCTTTTTTTATACTAAAAAAGGAGATATGGATTATAAAAGTAAACCATTAAACTGTAACTGGAAGATTTCTGTACATTTAATATATTTTGAAAATTTTAATTGGGGGATGCTTTACTATCGATACTGAGCCCAAAACAGATTTTTATTTAATTTTTGTCTGTTTGTCTGTCTGTTTGTTTGTCCTTCTTTCACGTAAAAACTACCGCACAGGTTTCTACAAAATTTTATACCGTGGTAGCTTATTACTCGGGTCAACATCTAGGCTGCTTTTTATCCCGGAAAATCAAGGAGTTCCCGAGAGACTTTAAAAACTAAATCCATGCGGACAAAGTCGCGGGCATCAGCTAGTTAGTCATAAAAGTTGGAATGCATTTTTCTTTTTGTGGGACATCATTGATATGATAATATTATGTGACCTTAATTGGGCTACTTGTTTCAAACAATCAATAGGAGGATAATCCCCGTTTTGCATTTGAGTTGCATTTTAGTTTGAGTCACATCGTCGGCGATAAAAAGTATTTGACCTTAATTCCCTATTTCCTTTCTAAACAAAGACGAAAGTTTAAAAGACTACGATAAATAATAAGGCTTATTCAGACGATTTCCTAATACTTTTATATAGCATAGCTGACGCTCACGACTTTTAAAATTTCTCGGGAACTATTTATTTAAAATCCATAAGAAAATAATAAAATTAGGGCCTACGTCACAATACTTTTATTTATTTTTCACCGGGAGGCGCAGTGCTGGCAGAACCCTCACCAGGTGGACCGACGACATTAAACGAGTCGCAGTGAGCCGCTGGATTCATGCAGCGCAAGACCGAGGTCTGTGGAAGTGCATGTAAGAGACCCAGCAGTGGACGTCTCTCGGTTGATAAATAAGAAGAAAAAGAAGGTTTAAATTTATTAAAACTCGGTAAAAATCGATGGAATCGCTACGTGGCTTGCGTGGCTTGTGGCAATTTCACAACTGGCCCTAAGAAAATTTTCGATAAATCGATATTTTGTTGCATCTTAATTCTAGCAGTTCAACGGTTATCCGTTTGAATATATATTATATATATTATATTTTTTTTGCTGTGGCTGAGGTACCGATTGAGCCACACTTCGTAGGTACCATACGATTGAGCGCTACTAATTCGAGTTCGATACACGAAGGAATTAAGATCTGCAAAATAGAAAGGCGCTTGCCAGTTCCTTGTACATTTTCCACTCTATCGTAATTTAATGTTTTAACCGCGCATTTGACACGAACGACACTAAGCAATACTGCATTGTAAAGTCAACATCTCCTGAGGATGCTCCGGTGTCGGGGCGAAACGTGCGTCGAGAGTAGTTTAAAAGTCTTGTGTGGTGGTGTATGTGAGTGGTGGTTGCATTGCTTGCTTGGGCACTTTGCTTTCTTGCTTGCTTGGGAAGGTGAGCAGTGCTTAGCTTGTTACTGCAAGTTTGACCATACAGATTTTTTTCTGTTGGCGGATTATAGCAAAATAATTCTAATCTTTTCTTGCTATTTAATTTTTTATCAAATCATTATCTAAAAAAAGTACCTTTACGATAATAATTATGATTCAAACCTGGGGATTTTTACCCTTATCATCTTTCGTTGGTATAAATATTGCAAATTATTTGTATAGTGCATAGTCGAAGCTTGAAACTCTAATCAAAAGAAAGCATCATGAGTAACCAATTGTTCGTAGTAGTCGCCGTGCTCAGCGTGGTGTTGCTAGTCTCGCAGACTGCTTCCTGCAAATATATCAATGTTGATGATGTTGAACAACCCGGTAAGTTACTAAAGTCTATTTTTTTAGAGATTTGCTCCCAAATTTTCCATAAATCGTTTGAATTGGCCATAAGTATCCTCAGGTTCTAGTTTACCACTGTACAACTGGGTCAATAAACTTTTTTGTCGTTCCAGCAAAAGTATAAAAAAAATGTTAGCATGTTTCTTCTTAATTCAATTTTTAAATAAAAATAATATGTATTTGTCTAATGGAATATTTTCTATATGTTTCTATTCTCACTGCAAATTTTTCTTTCGGTTTGAATAAAAACTTGACAGACAAAACATGCGACGGGAAAGTGTTCATCGTTTCTCCTAGAAGTTGTAAAACAATGAACTGTACGCTTAGTCCGAGTTTTAATTCGTTTGATCGTAATAGTAAACGATGGCATTAGCATCAAAGTAAAATGAACCATAGCGATATTGAATTAGAGCTCAATTTAGTGTATTTATTTAAAACGCTCTAAATTAAAATCGTCTGTATTGAATTTGTGACTTTAAATCAATACAATAATTGTGGTTCATTTTGCTTTGATGTTAATGCCATCGTTTACTATTACGATTAAACGAATTAAAACTCGGACTAAGCGTAATGTATCAAGTTTTTTACTGGGCTGTGTGCAGCTGTCTCATGCCGTTGCCATTACACGGAGTAGTAAAAATTCAAAATTCAAAATTCAAAATTATTTATTTCATGTAGGCCAACCTGTGGCTCTTATGACACGTCAAGATTCTACCACCGGTTCGGAAAGCGGATTCTGCTGAGAAGAGCCGGCAAGAAACTCAGCAGTTGCACTTTTCAAAATAATCATTTTACAATATTAATAAGTAGCTATTACATTGTAATAAGTTTTTATACTATCTTGTGGGCAGCTGGATGCCAAGCTGATTTAACCCGTGCATCTTTGTTAGAATAGAATATGACATTTCCACAAAACGTACTACAATTCAATTCATGTCAAAGACGGGCAGACAGAAAGTAGCCCCATTCCCGCCGGCGGAACCCGTTCACGAGCATGACGCAGTCTGTTCAATAAGTCCATGGATAAATTGAAAAATAGGTTGTAGCAACAACAGTTTGATAATTTTATATAGTAATAAATCGGATTTTAATAAAAAATAAACTATGCACACAGTGGAATAAATGGAAAAAGTAACCCATGTTAGAAAACGGACTTATTGTACACACTATAGCATATACTTATTACTTAGTATATATTTCTTGCAGCCCTTGCACTACAAAATATAACTTCGAACATTCAATATAACATCCTGCTTTCACGGTTCTCTACCATCGCACATTGTTTGTTAAGGCCTCTATTTTGTTTATATCTTGTACATTTTTACAGATGAGCTGCAAATTGTGAATCCTGGTTCAGCATTCCCTATGGTTGTGACTGACCCTGAACTACTCGACCGCCTTCAGGACACCCGCAGTTGCAATTTTAGCCGATGCAATACTCTATGCAGGCGTTTGGGATTCAAAATCGGTTTTTGCAACAACCAAGGCCGTTGCTCTTGTTCTAATTAAATAATAAGCCATTTTTATCGGCATTGTGATTTCTTGGTTATAAATTTGTATGGTTCTGTACTTAATTTTGTTAATAAACAATATTTTTTGTAGTTTCTTATTTTTAATTTCTTTTTACCTACTATTATACATTACCTTATTATTAGCTCAGAAAATAAATCATCCAAAATGAGTTAGTTATTTTTTCGATCACTGCTTTAAATTATGCACGATTGTGGTCAAATGCAAGGGTAGGTGTATAATTATTTTTCTCAAACATGCATGGAAATATTGTCATTATTTTCGAAAAAATCGGCCAAGTGCGAGTCGGGCCTCGCTCTTTTAGGGTTCCGTTAAAAAAAATTAAAATATTTTCATGTACCCATGGAAATATTTTAATTTAATTTTTTAATTTAATTTAATTTTTATTATTTGTTGTTATAGCGGCAATAGAAATACATAATATGTGAAAATTTCATCTGTCTATCTATTATGGTTTACGAGATACAGCCCGCTGACAGACGGACGGACGGACGGACGGACGGATGGACGGACAGCGTAGGCTTAGTAATAGGGTCCCGTTGGTACCCTTTGGGTACGGAACCCTAAAAAGAACACGCGAAGTATCGAATTTTCGGACAAAGAAAATCAAATCCATTGCAGGAGTGTTTTATGAATTTGGAACATTACAACGCTCCTGCAATGTTGTATGAAACGGCGTGCTGGGGTTATTAAATACTCTTTGATCGGATCTCTTTTGTCATTCTTGGCATACCATAGTCTCTTTGCTTAAATAGTACAAATTGCGTTTACGTGGCTGTATCTGTATAGCCATAAATGCGTTTGCCTGTCGGCACAGAAGATAAAAAAAAAATTGGCGGCTAAGCTGAAAATTCGTCTTGATTTGTTATTTACATACCTACTTAAAAATATAAATTTAATAATAATTAAAATGAGTTCAAACGGTTCAGAGAGTGAAATGGAGATTGATTGTACTCCGCCAGATTTAAGATCAGAAGCCAAATTGGCAATGGAAAACCTGCTTCCAACGAAGTCAAAAGAAAAATACATGAAAGTATATGAAAATTTTATGAGTTGGAAAAACGAGAAAAAAGTGAACATTTTCTCCGAAACAGTATTTTTGGCGTATTTTAATGAGATTGCCAAAACTAAACATTATGGGCAATTTATTCCCTTTTAGTAATTGCCCCAATATATCTAATGTAACTTTTAATATTAACTGAATTTAATGTATAATATAAAAAGTGTGTTTTATTTCCCTGCATTCTTTAGAGAAAAGCACTATATATGCCTCGGCGAGAAATGGCAATTGCCTGTCTCGTATTTAGTGAAGTCCTCGCCTACGGCTCGGCCTTCAAACTCATACTCGACCTGCAATTGCCTATTTCCCGGCCTTTGCAATAATGTACTATTAATCAACCCACTTTGGTGGCGTTTGAAGAAGAAAATACTAAGGCATAATAATATTAATTACAATCACTGGACACAATTCTTACTAATATTATAAATGCGAAAGTGAGTTTGTTTGCTGGTTTGTCCTTCAATCGACGGGAGTGTTTGCATGACTATCTTGATGGCCTGGAGAGTGATAGTATATGACTCGGTCTTATACGGCTCGTATCCTGTAGTAGCTCCTTGCGTAACACTTAATGTCGTGGGTTCACCAACTCTGTGTTTTTTGTAATATAGACATCAAGTGGGTTCACCAACTCTGTGTATTCTGTAATATAGACATCTATTAGGTTCACCAACGCTGTGTATTCTGTAATATAGGCATCATTTTTATCCCCGAAAATTACAGCTTTCCCGCGGGAATTAAAAAACCTTAATCCACGCGGACGAAGTCGCGGGCATCATCTAGTAATTAATAATACTAAAGAATCAATTACGGGATTGCCTAAGAATGATTAGGTACTGCAGTGTAACTAATAACCTACATCTGATTAGCTGACTCTTTCACTATTGGCTATAAAATGCATTGTTTCATGATTGATTTGTGCCATTGTCTAGAGCTCATTACAATATTATCGTGAGTTCAAATAAATATTTTACTATTTTTAGCTACAAAAATGAAAATGGGTCGTCAAAGTTATCGGTTTAGACTACTTTTGTTACGGGGTCTATCTCAAAAACTAAACTAGATAGGAATTTGGAATTTCTGTATATTTTTTGAACACTACGAACAATTTGTTATTCACGATAATCAGTTTTTAATGTATTTAATTTCTTCTAAGCGAAGATAAAGATAAAGATAAAGCGAATTTCTCAAATCAAATTCCGTCGAGGAGTGACGTGTCCGCAACGCAACGCTAATTGCATTTCTGATTCTCTCTGAAGTCGCAGTAATTAACTCGAACCGGCCGCGGCGCCGGAATTACGGCGCGTGACGAAGATGCGCGAGGCAGCTATAAAATATCGTTCCCATTTTGATGATCCGACAATTTTTCATAGGAGACTTGAGAGTTTCTCGAGTTTAGACACAAACATAGTTTTCGATAATGTAGATACTACATATCTGTCATGTCTATGTTTATAGCTTAGGCTGCATTTTTATTTACCACCAGGAATAGTCGCTATCAAGCGTCTTTACGTGTCATCATACTAATATTATAAATGCAAAAGTGTGTTTGTTTGTTGATTTGTCCCACAATCACGCCGCTACAGAGCTACGGATCGACGTGAATTTTTGCATGGGTATAGTTGAGGACCTGGAGAGTGACATTATAGGCTACTATCCCGGAAAATAAAAGTTCCCGAGGGATTTTAAAAACTCCACGCAGACGTAGTCGTGGGAATCAGCTAGTGAATTATAAAAAAAATCTAGTTACCTATAGAAATGAAAGTTTCGTGAAGTTTTAGCAATTTTTTTATTATTGGATAGAAGCAGGCGCTACTTTGCGGAAGTTCATGATTAGCAAGAAAAGGTTAGGTTAGTTTAGGTTAGGTATTGTCTCGTCATTGTAAAGTCGACATCTCGTGAGGATGCTCCGGTGTCGGGGTGAAACGTGTGGTGGTGCATGTGAGTGGTGGTGGCATTGCTTGCTTGGAAATTTTTCTTTCTTGCTTGCTTGGGAAGGAGAGCGGTGCTTAGCTTGTTACTGCATGTTTGGCCAGATAATTTTTTTCTGTTGGCGGATTATATCAAAATAATTAAAACATTTTCTTGCTCATTTTTTTTATTTATTATAAGCATATTGGGCAAGGGGTCTACATCAATGTATATTACAGGTACGCCTTTAATAATAATGTAAGGTGTAACCTTATAATATTTTGCTAACTGAGAAGGAAACAATGTGCTATAAATGGAAATTATATCAACTTAAAAGTATTGTAGGTACATCGTCACTCTTCCATTAGAATAGGAAAAATAGGGAGAAACGCAACACCACACAAACCTTCCGAAATACTCTCTAGAGTTTTGCGTAGATTTTATTCCATTGTACCGTGCAAATATTTCTGGTTCGGCAGATAAGAGCAAAAGAACTCAGTTTTTCCCAGTTATTAAAAACATGGAATCACGCAAAGTAATGCCTGCTTCTATCAAATGTATACAATCGTGACGAAAGCCAAGAACTGAAAACATATTTTTTTCATCAAGGTTCTTTCCGTCTAAAAAAAGTCATCGAACTATAACGCTTAGAAAAGAATTTTCTAACAAAGTTCCGCTCCAATCATAGGCTCAAAACAATAAATGAATGTGTGAGTGCCATGTATTAATTTTCTGGTACTGACACTGATAATTACAATGAAAAAAAAAAGATATTCTAACAAGTAAGAATTGCACTTGTTTAAATATTTTATGTTTAATTCTAAAAAAGAAAATTATACTACAGATTAACCATACATATTTACTGGCGATAAAGTCAAAATGATTGAATGGGCTTGAATAATTCCACCACAATCCTTGTTGCCATCATCAAAAACCATGATTGGCAGTACCATATAAATAACTACCATTTATCAATTCAACTAATAACTTAGTTAATTTCACTATGTTACGTAGTGAAATCAGTGATAATGTTAGCTTTATTGCTAGTAAGTAAGTAGCTTTATGTTCCCCTATACGAACATTTTTACTTACAACGACTAACAAAATTTTGGTGGTTGGTGGCAGCGATCAATTTTTTTTTCAGTGTATGTTTTAGATGGTTATTGCGATGAATTATGACAGCCTTTCACAGCACAGTACTCGTAGCTACGTCATTTTCTGCGAGCTCGTCGTACTAATGCGACTGACTGCCTTTAAAGGCTTACTAAAAATGGCTCAAGGCATTGTCTATTGCGCTTCTAAGCGTTGCAGTTGTATGAAAAAAGGTAATTTCTCAAGAGGCACACAAATCAAATTTTGTTCCGTACACAGTGAAAGCTAGTAAATTGCGTATTCTTGGAGGGTGACCTATTTAAGTGGCAAACTGCGTAACTTGGTAGAATTTATACATTATAGCGTTTTCCAAAGTTTTACAGTACCCAATGAATAGAATAGAATGGAAATATTTTTACAAGTGCTTTTGAATAGTCGATGAATCTACCACTGGTTCGGAATGCCATTCCTGCCGAGAAGAACCAGCAAGAAACTCGGCGGTCGCTCTTTTCAAAATAGTTTACAATAGTACTATGCTATGTATGCAGTGTTTCCACAGTGGAGGGGAAGTTCGAAAAATGCATACTTACAATTCAATACATGTTAAGATGGGCAGACAGAAAGTAGCCCATTCCCGCCGGTGGCACCCGTTTACGAGCATGACGAATGGGCAAAGGTCTCCTCTCGAATGAGAAAGGTTTAGGTTCACCATGCTGCAGCTGCCTAAGTACGGATTGCCGGACTCACAAACCTTTTGAGTTTCCTCACGACATTTTCCTTCACCGATAAAGCAGACATTAATTAATTGCACAAACGCTTGTAGATCCGTAAGGTCAGAATTCTCAGAAGTGCGTGCAACCGAAAGTTCAGCAATCCTAACCACTAGCTAGGCTTAGAGCACGTTTCGAGCAGTTTCATCAGACACACTTGATGGTGGTTGACTACCTGTCGCGAGCTTGTTTCTTTGTCTGATCAAGATTTCCATCGCCAGTTAACAGGGATTACCCTCCTATTCATTGTTTGAAACAAGTAGCCCAATTAAGGTCACATAATATCATATCAATGATGTCCTACAAAAAGAAAAATGTATTCCAATTATGACTAATAATTGTTTTACTTTTATAATCCTTATCTCCTTTTTATAGTATAAATATCGAGAATTAATTGTCAATAGCATAGTTGAAAGACTAAACTAAAGAAAGCATCATGAGTAACAAAGCGTTGGTCGTGTTCGCTGCTTTCAGCGCGATGATTCTGGCCGTACAGATGGTTTCCTGTGAAGATATCGAAGGCCAATTACCCGGTAAGAAGTGCCTGTACTATGTCTGACTTGTACTATTTCACACCCATTTTACGCATTTCATACCATGATCATCATCATCATCATTAGCAACCCATCAACGGCTCACTACTGAGCGCAGGTCTACTCTCAGAGAAGGGTTATGGGCCATAGTCCACCACGCTGGCCCAATGCGAATTGGCGGACTTCACACACCTTCAAGAACATTATGAAGAACTCTCAGGTGTGCAGGTTTCCTCACGATGTTTTCCTTCACAGTTGCAGCAAGTGATATTTAATTGCTTAAACGCACTTGACTCCGAAAAGTCAGAGGTGCGTCCCGGGAATCCGGGATAACTCGGGATCGAACCTGCGACCCCCCGAATAGGAGACCACATTCCTAACCACTAGGCTATCACTGCTTGTGATATGATTTCATACCGTATCGTCGTAATCACAAGCAACTTCATCATCTGTATCGCCGGTGTCCGGAAACCGTGTAATGTTTAACCGGGGAATAAAATTATATTGTTCTTCTAGCAGTTTTTTTGGAACAATGTTTCTTATGGGACGGTACGGACTTGACGGATGGCGGCTAGGCGAAAAAAAGTGTAAGAATTTTCCTTCACGAGTATAGACGGCTATCCATAGCGCGTGTGTTATAATTACGAGATGGTTCTAACAAGTGGCGAGAGATGGCGTTGATTGTAATAATTAATAATAAATAGTTACTAGTTACCTTACCTGTGTCTATTTTAGTAGCCGTGTATTGAAAATTTTAAAATAAATTTCCAAATCTCATTAAGAATTACATATATTTTTCAAATATAATGCTATGCAAACTAAGTTCAACAAGAAGCCGAGCTAAGCAAAGCTAAGTTAGCTTAGTTCTCGGTGTGGCTTGTCTTATTGTTTCAATGTATCCGCTTTATTGTCCATTGTATCCATATAATTTAAATAGAATTTCCTGTTTCCCAGAAGAGCTGTACATTCTGAACCCAGGCTCAGTCTTCCCAGTTATCGTGACGGACCCGGACAGCCCTCTGCTACAGACTGTCGACCCGCAGATCACCATAGTGTGCAACGTTCAGAGATGCCAACAAACGTGTAGGTCGTGGGGATACAAGTATGGGCGATGCAACAGCCAGGCCATTTGCGTTTGCTCCAACAGATAAGAAACAATGCTTTAGTTAGCTTATTTATCTTTGTGATTTTTTATACATAGCATTTAATTCTGTGTACACATTGCTTACTTATGATAATAAACATATCTTACAAATTTTCGACCTATTTATTTAATGTCCAACCTTTTCTTTCTCTTCAAACACAAGGCGTCGCACCCCTGAGGTTAGTAAACCTCAGGGGTGCCTAACTAGTAAGTTAAAAGGAATAAAAAGATTTACAAGTTATGACTGAATCTCCTTTATAGGGTGATAATGAATGCGCATCGACTGCGCGTAAAAATAACTGTGCATAAGCTCTCATATAAATTACAATTTAAAATTACACTTCAAACACAGTTTTTTTTTCTTTTATTTTTGGGCTTTTACCAAGCAAATATGTCAGCCTAATCATACCTTAATCACAAACAAAAACCTAATACAATCACTTTCTTATGAATAACCTGAACAGATTCCAAGCTCCGTCAGAAATTGGGTTACTTAACAAACTGTGATAAAAGCCAACTTATGTAGTAGAAATCCAACCTATAGTCGCACGAAACGCTTTACTTGTAAGACAACGTTTCTGAAACGAACCGCCAAGGTGTGGAACACCCTTCCAGCATCCGTGTTTCCTGCCACCTATAATTTGAGTACCTTCTAGGCAAGAGTGAATAGGCACCTTCTAGGCAAGCGCGCTCCAACTTAGACCTCCTCAATGCTTCCCAGCGTTGATTGTCATCAAGCGCAAGCCTATCTATTAATAAAAAAAAAACATGCAAAATCAGTCGGGAAAAGTCACAATTTATAAAATTAATCTTATCCTGCGGTCAAACACAGCCTTATTTTCTCCCTTCTCCCCAACATTACCTTTTATAACCGATATCAGGTAACCGAGTTGATAACAGCAATCAGTTTTCACGGTAATAGGATCGATGTTATCAATGGGTAATAGGTCGTTTAGGTATTTTATTGACGCCATCGGAATATTTTTCCTAATGCACTATTTTTTTCCGTTCTAGCGTTGTGGTATCAGCTGAAGGTAGCTGCTGTTAAAATTATGCTGTAATTTTGTGGGTAAATTGTAGACGAGTATATATACCATGGACATACAGTCCAGCTAGGTAGGTCCAATTTCGAGAAAGAGATTAACCGCCGAATCCAACTCGGCTGGGCAGCGTTCGGGAAGCTCCGAGATGTCTTCTCGTCCAAAATCCCTCAGTGCCTGAAGACTCAAGTCTTCGAACAGTGCGTGTTGCCAGTGATGACTTACGGATCCGAGACATGGTCGCTAACTATGGGCCTCATAAGAAGGCTCAGAGTCACCCAGCGAGCGATGGAGAGAGCAATGCTCGGTATATCTCTGCGAGATCAAATCAGAAATGAGGAGATTCGTAGGAGAACCAAAGTCACCGACATAGCTCAGCGTGTCGCGAAACTGAAGTGGAAATGGGCGGGGCACATAGTTCGAAGAACTGATGGTCGTTGGGGTCCCAAGGTGTTGGAGTGGCGACCCCGCACCGGGAAACGCAGTGTTGGCAGACCCCCCACCAGGTGGACCGATGACATCAAACGAGTCGCAGGGAGCCGCTGGATTCAAGCGGCGCAAGACCGAAGCCTGTGGAAGTCCATGCAGGAGACCTTTGTCCAGCAGTGGACGTCTATAGGTTGATAAAGAAGAAGAAGAAGAAATTTTGTGGGTAAATGTATTTTTTTTTATTCGATGACAAGCTAGTCCTTGATTGCGATCTCACCAGATGGTAAGTGACGATGCAGTCTAAGATGGTAGCGGGCTAACTTGGAAGGGGTATGGCTGTGAACATTCAACCCATACCCCTAATTGGTTTCTACACGCCATCGTGCCGCAACGCTAAATTGCTTGGCGGCACGTCTTTTGACGGTAGGGTGGTAACTAGCCACGGCCAAAGCCTCCCACCAGACCAGAGCAGAGACAATTCAGAAATTATAAATTTCCCAAATTGACCCCGCCGGGAATCGAACCCGAGACCTCCCAGTTATAAGACAACAGCGTTAACCACTGAGCCAGGGAGGTCGTCGAAATCTATAGAAAGTGAGTAAACAATTTCTGAACAATATAATATTCGTGGTAAACCTAATTCAAGATAATACAAGACTGGTCCTCCTTTATGCACAGCATAAATCAAACAATGGGTCGCTGCCAACGCAAACAGCTCGTGGAATTGAATTTCAAAGGCGGACTTTGTGATCTAAGGTGCTTGTTAAAACCTTGTTTGGTTCCTACCACTAATCTAGACTGTCCTAGTCCAACTGAATACGGAGACAATATGTAATAGACTCGTCCTTTACCTATTGAAATTTCGAAATCCCTTGCTTTATTAGTTTCTTTGGCCTTATTAATAAGCTAGCTGACTTATTATAAAGGTTAAAGAAAGCCCGCAACTTCATTTTTCATGGAATTTCTTTTTAAATATCTTTTGGTTATTCATTGATTTTCCGGGATAAAAAGTAGGCCTACCTGTTACTCCTCAAATATACCCATGCAATAAATCATGTCGATCCGTAGCCCTGTTGCGACGTGATTGAAGAACAAACCAATAAGCTAACACACTTTCGCATTTATAATATTAATAGGGATTGTAGTTGGGTATTTGAAGTGTTTTATTCAACCCGAATAAAATAGAATGGGATTTGGGTTTGCTAATCCCACATAAGATAACTGAGAGCGTTTTTGACTAGATTTCTCTTAATGCGTTGCATTTAAACCATTTCAGAGGTACGAAGTTAACTATTGTTGATTATATTATAGATTTGTGATTTTAATGACTTTTGATATTGTGAATCTGTATTAGTTGGAGCTCGATCTTTTGCTTGATTTGACTGCACTTGATTTCGTCTCGAGTCTTGACACAATATAATATACAAAACTTACTAGGCAGCTGCCAATATGTATTTTTAGCTGAACTTTCATAATTTAAAGTAAATAGGAGCAAACATGTTTCGGGTCCATAAGACGTCATCACTCACATGCATTGTTCGATGACTTTGGTCTTCTAGTTTTATTATTTCATATAATACTAGCTGACCCAGCAAACTTCGTACCGCTAACTTATCTATATAAATGAAACAAATAAACTATCCCAATCCAAAAAAAACTATCCTATCTTTTAAGTTGGACCAAATTACAGATAGTTACGAAGTTTGATAAAAATCGGTTCAGTAGTTTAGGAGTCCATCGCGGACAAACAACGTGACTCGTAATTTATATTATATAAATTACGTGTCACGTTGTTTGTCCGCGATGGACTCCTAAACTAATTAACCGATTTTGATCAAACTTCGTAACTATCTGTAATTTGGTCCAACTTAAAAGATAGGATAGTTTTTTTGGAATAGGATAGTTTATTTGTTTTATTTATACTTATAGATTTTATACTTATAGATAAGTTAGCGGCACGAAGTTCGCCGGGTCAGCTAGTAAAGATATAAAAGAAAATAGTGACTGATTGATCTATCAACGCACAGCTCAAACCACTGGACGGATCGGGTTGAAATTTGGCATATGAATAGCTGTTATAACGTAGACATCCGCGAAGAGAGGATTGTTAAAAATTCAACCCCTAAGGGGGTAAAATGGGGGTTTGAAAAATCGTACTAAACGTGAGCGAAGCCACTGGCAAAAGCTCGTATATAAATATACCAATTTTAGTCAGTAATTTATGCGCATCTGTAGGGAAGAAGAGGTCATCTTCTTCCGAAGAAGATTCGATTCCTGACCAGAGCAGCCACGCAGAGCCTGCAGGATGGACTAAATCAGGTTCACTGCCAACGTTTCCATTTTGCAACATTGCTCGTTTGAATATTGGTCCAGCTGAGTCCCTAAAGATTTTTTCAATTTATTATTTAACTCTACATTTATGTCATTATTGATCTTTTTCTTGGGGTGCCATCTCCTACCAGAGGTCGGCTATCATATTGGCTATTCGGATCTTACACACAACTGCGCGGAATAAGGATCGTGTACTGAGTCCGAAAGATGTCCGGAGATTCTTTAGCCAAGAGGTCCGTCTTCTTCCAGGGGGTCTCCTACCTTGTATCTTACCCTGTATTATTAGTTGGAGCAATTTGTACTTATCGCCACGCATTATATGTCCCAGATATTGCAGTTTTTGTTGCTTTATTGTCTTTAAAACTTCTGCCCCTTTGTTGACCATTTGCAAAACCCTTTCGTTGGAAACTCTATCCGTCCACGATGTTCTCAGAATTCTTCTATACACCCACATTTCAAATGCCTCTAATCGATTGCTCATATTTTGAGTTAAGGTCCATGATTCGACACCATACAGAAGAACCGAAAAAACATAGCATCGTGCCAAACGCACCCTGGTAGAGAACTTTAAGGGTCGGTTGCAGATTAAGTGGCGTAACTTCATAAATGCGTTGCGTGCCTGCGTCATTGTTGATAGCAAGCATTAATACTTATTACAAGCCTCACGCTGATTTCCCATAAAAAGCCTACTTAAATAAAATTATTAAAACTTTTCTACGTTTAGTAAAGGGTTAGGAGAGCTTAGTACTATCGGTTACAAAGGAACATAACGCCAAAGAAGTATTTTCGCAATAACAGTTTCGTGCAAACACAACTTTTCTCATATTTATTGGAATAACTTCGGAAAGTTTGGAGTAGTGTTTCCAATACTGCATCACTTGGAGACTGCGAGTCAAGCGAGAGTTGACAATGAAGACTTACTGCTGTTACCCAACGCTCTGATCAGAATATATCGCATATGTGCTACTTACTACTCTTAACTTCAAAAGTGTGTGAACGAAGCCCCTACAATGTGATATTTCAAATGAAACTTTCTATTTTACGAAGTCTTATATTATATTTGCAGTGATAGCCTAGTTGGTTACGACTGTGGTCTCCTATTCGGGGGGTCGCAGATTCGATCCCGGGTACGACTTTTCGAAGTTAAGTGCGTTTAAGAAATTAAATATCACATGCTTTAACGGTGAATTAAAACATCTTGAGGAAACCTGCACACCTGAGAGTTCTCCATAATGTTCTCGAAGATGTGTGAAGTCCGTCAATTCGCATTGGGCCAGCGTGGTGGACAGAGGAGACCTCGCTCAATAGTGAGCCGATGATGGGTTGATAATAATGATGATGATGATCCTATTAATATTATAAATGCGAAAGTTTGTGAGGATGTTTGGATGGATGGATGGATGTTTGTTACTCTTTAACGCGACAACGAATGAACCGATTTTGCTGAAATTTGGCACAGACATAGATTATAGTCTGGAATAGCACATAGGCTACTTTTCATCCCGGAAAAGCAAACAGTTCCTGCGGGATAGCATCGCTATTTTTTACGCATTTGTCCTTCAAAATACGCGCAATGGAGTCTTAGATTAACGTGATTTTTTTGCACAGGTAAAGTTAAGAGCCTGAAAAATGACAAAGGCTACTTTTTATCTCGGGAAAACAAACGGTTCCTGCGGGATATTAGTATACTACTTTTCACACATTTATCTTTCAAATATGCGCCAACGGAGTTACAGATTGACGTCGTTTTTTGGAGAGGCATAGTTTACGACTTGAAAAGTGACAAAGGCTACTTTTTATCCTGGGAAAGCAAACAGTTCCCGCGGGATATTAGTGTTCTACTTTTCACATATTTATCCTTAAATAAGGCGCCAACGGAGTTACAGATTGACGTGGTTTATTGGATAGGCATAGTTGAGGACTTGAAAAGCCCAGGAAAACAAACAGTTCCCGCGGGATATTCATATGCTACTTTTCACATATTAATCCTTCAATTATGCGCCAACGAAGTTACAGATTGAAGTGGTTTTTTTGATAGGCATAGTTGAGGACCTGAAAAGTGAAAAGGCTACTTTTTATCCCGGGAAAACAAACAGTTCCCGCGGGATATTCGTATGTTACTTTTCACATACTTATCCTTCAATTATGCGCCAACGGAGTTTTAGATTGAAGTTTTAGATTATTTTTTAGCACAGGTAAAGTTAAGGGCCTGAAGAGTGACAAAGGCTACTTTTATCCCTGGAAAACAAACGGTTCCTGCGAGATATTAGTATGCTTCTTTTCACATATTTATCCTTCAATCATGCGCCAATATGCATGCATGCATGTATGTATGTATGTATGTATGTATGTATGTATGTATGTATGCTTGCATGCATGCATGTATGTGTATATGTATGTATCTCCTCCTACTAACAATAAATACATTAACTATATCCTATCCTACTTATTATTACTCATATTATCCCACTAATATTATTAATGTGAAAGTTTGTGAGGATGGATGTATACGGATGTATGTTTGTATAGATGTCGTATACGGATGGATGGATGTATGTTCTCTGAGATAGGGGTTGAACTATTTTGACTGTTATACTACATAACTTCGTTAAATTTGAATTAATTTTTATTATTACTTTAACCGACTTCTAAAGAGGAGGAGGATCTCAATTCAACGGAATCTTTTTTTATGTATGTGCACCGATTACTCGAAGACGCCTGAACCGATTTGGATTTTTTTTTTTTTTGTTTCAAAGGGTGGCTTCCCAGGTGGTCCCATTTAAATTTTAAAGAAATCAGTCGAGCGTTTTTTAAAAAATCTACAATAAATTATATACTTTGTAGTGGCGCGGGCGTTTAAATGTATGCTCCCGGGACAAAAAGTAGCCTGTGTTATTTTGCAGGTCCTTAACTTTACCTGTGTAAAAAAAATCGGCCAAGTGCGAGTCGGTCCTCACTCTTTTAGGGTTTCGTTACAAAAAATTAAATTAATTTTTATTATTTGTTGTTATAGCAGCAATAGAAATACAAAATATGTGAAAATTTCAACTGTCAATCTATTACGGTTTACGAGATACAGGCCGCTGACAGACGGACGGACGGACAGCGGAGGCTTAGTAATAGGGTCCCGTTGGCACCCTTTGGGTACGGAACCCTAAAAACCACGTTGACTATATGCACTTACACTTTATATGGTGAAATATTATAACTGCGAAAGTGCGTTGGTTTGTCCTTCAATCACGCCCAAACAGAGCTACGGATCGACGTGATTTTTTGCAGGGGTACCTATAGTTGAGGACCTGGAGAGTGACAGGCTACATTTTCAGAGTTCCCAAGGCATTTTAAAGGCTAAGTTCACGCAGACGAAGTCGCGGGCATCAGCTAGTGATATTATATTTTAGTAAAAGCCCAGAAATTCTGCCAGTAATCTTGATTTATTCCACGCGGGCATGATTGGTATCTAGATTGGTAATTGGATTTAGTAATAAAATTTTCGTTTTTAAGCATTTAGTATAATATTATTTTGATATTAAACACATGGCTGTATCTTATAGGTCTTGAAAACGTCATAAACATTTTTGTAAGTGTACATATGTCACTATCTGACGGATTTAATGCCCACATTCACCAACGTGCTCTAACTTTTACCTAAGTAGGTATAAATTAGGTTAGGTTAGTTTAGTTTCCACGAAACCTTTAGGCATAGATTATATTCCTTACGGCCCGGAAGGTCCAATTCCCTTAACGTTCAATATGTCCGTTATGTCCTATTCCCGGAACGTCTTGTCTATGCAGTTCACTGTAAGGCGACGTTTTCGCACAGGCGAATCGCCGCGCGACGCGCGGTGCGTCGCTCGCTCGCTCTCTCTCGCCCTCATACCTTGGCTATATCGCGCGACGGCTCGCGCGACACGCCGACCCGCGCGCCGCGCGTCGATTCGCCTATGCGAAAACGTCGCTTAGGAGCGCCTATAATAAATTTAATATTAGGCCTATAATAAAAGTATAGTGCTCAAGCAAGCAAGCCTCAGTGCTTGAAGACTAAAGTCTTCGAACAGTGCGTGTTGCCAGTGATGACTTACGGATCCGAGACATGGTCGCTAACTAAGGGCCTCATAAGTAGGCTCAGGACCGCTCAGCGGGCGATGGAGAGAGCTATGCTCGGAGTGTCCCTGCGGGATCGAATCAGAAATGAGGAGATCCGTAGGAGAACCAGAGTCACCGACATAGCTAAGCGAGTCGCGATACTGAAGTGGAAATGGGCGGGGCACATAGTTCGAAGAGCTGATGGTCGTTGGGGTCCCAAGGTGCTGGAGTGGCGACCCCGCACCGGGAAGCGCAGTGTTGGCAGACCCCCCACCAGGTGGACCGACGACATCAAACGAGTCGCAGGGAGCCGCTGGATTCAGGCGGCGCAAGACCGAGACCTGTGGAAGTCCATGCAAGAGACCTTTGTCCAACAGTGGACGTCTATCGGTTGATAAAGAAGAAGAAGAAGAAGAATAAAAGTATTAATAAATTTATGCCCTCAGGAAATATCTAAATAGGAAAATGACATTTGGTAAGGTATTGTATTTAGGGGTTACCTACGAAAAAAGGCTCATAATTAGGGAATAATTTTGGTAGGGTTGGTAAAAACTGGTCTCTGTTCTAAATACTCTTTTTTACCGATTTTATGAATTGACATCGCTTTGCTAGCTTTATGCGAGCTTTACCTACCTTTGAACACTGTATGAAAATTCGTCTTGTAATTTTGGAAATTGATAAGAGTTTATCGTGTTGAAACACCAGTGAGGTAGTCAAAAAGTCTATGTTTAATGAACGTAAAAGATTAAGGGTAGGACACATCGTCGATAAGTGCCGAGACAAGAAAGGGACGCGGCTGAGTAGGGTGTGCGTACGTGACCATTCTTTATTTATTTTACGCTTCCCACGAGTAGGTGCCAACCTTTGAGTTTGACCATTATATTTCGCAGGGCCGGTAACTCAATTTGGTGTAGGAAGGTTAAATATAACGTTTTATGTTTATTGCGTGAGCCGTAGCAATTTAAGTTAGCCTAAGTTTGGTATATATTATATACCAAACTTAGGCTAACTTCTATACGGTTATGTCAAAGTAACAAGCTTTAGAACCTCTAAATCACTCTCCTGTAAAGTTATGTTTTTACACTTGAACCAGTATACGTAGGACCCGTCGATATATTGATGATATTGATTTCTATGTTTCACATTTACTTTCCGTCAACGTTGGTCTATTTTTCGTAACCAGCTATGAAAAAAGAAACATACTTCTTCGTTTTGTAACTGGTTATCAATCAAAAATATTTTATCCGGGTTCGTAACTGTTTCGTAACCGGCTACGAAATAAGATTAATTAATTATTTGTTATTTATCGTGTATCTACTCATCGTATATTTACACCGTACTAGCTTCTTACCGCGACTTCATCATCATGGAGTTAGATGTCACTCTCCATCTCCTCAACTATAGCTATGAAAAAAATAATCGTCGATGGGGTTTTGTTGTGGTTACAGCACAAACACACAATTATACACTTTCGCATTTCTAATATTAATAGAGATATTATAGATTCTCTCACTATGAACTACAATATTATATAGAAACAGTTAACCTATTTGTATTAATTACTCTAGTATTAATGTACCAACAAATAGGATTACTCGGTTGACCCAACAGCCAAGCGCTTATACAAAGGGCAGACCGAAAAGGAACCCGGGCTTAATCTTTAAGGCAACATTTTCTTCTGCCAAATTATTGGACCGCTTGGTCAAAACACTATGTTTTGTGACAAACAACTATAATATTTCAAAATTTATTTATTACTTCAACTTTCTACTATAGAACCACGTGCAGAGATGGTGTGATAGAGGTATGTATAGATCTGCACGTAAGCTTACATAGTCGAAATCCCATGGAAGCGTATTAAGCGTTTTGTTTTCTTATTCTTAGTACGCACTGCTAAAATTTGTAACGCTTCCGGTTTCTCGCATAACTGTAATTTTGGTCATGAGATCAACAGCGATGATAGAAGCTTCGGTCCCTTTAAATGAAAAGTGAATAGGGATCGTCTCGTTCCGTCTTAGGTCGTCATCAGGTTAGCATCATGTGTGATCTGACTGTAGTAACAGTAACAAAAAGTATTATTTTATTTTAGTGTAAAAAGTATTTTTTTTCTGAAATATTTTGACGACCTCCCTGGCTCAGTGGTGAGCGCTGTTGTCTTATACCTGGGAGGTCTCAGGTTCGATTCCCGGCGGGGTCAATTTGGGAATTTATAATTTTTGAATTGTCTCTGGTCTGGTCTGGTGGGAGGCTTTGGCTGTGGCTAGTTACCCCCTACCGTCAAAGACGTGCCGCCAAGCGATTTAGAGTTCCGGCACGATGGCGTGTAGAAACCGATTATGGTTATGGGTTGAATGTTCACTGCCCATACCCCTTCCAAGTTAGCCCGCTACCATCTTCGACTGCATCGTCACTTACCATCAGGTAAGATCGCAGTTAAGGACTAGCTTGTCATCGAATTAAAAAAAAAAATGTTTAGTGATGGATGCTATTTTGTGACATAATGTCCACCTAAAATACTTAAAGATACAAGTGGCCCCTTATGAAATGCCACTACGTTTTACGTCATTAGAGCGAAGACAATTTGTCTACTCCTAACCGTGTTGTTTTATGGGGCAGACCAATAAAACGTTGTCGTGAAATGAAGCGTAAAATGAAGTTCCTTCCAAAGATTAGTCCTTTTATCAGGCGCCTCGTTGTGGGAAATCACTAGGAAATTGCCAGCACTTGTACTCACCACGCTGCGCTGCGCTCCGAGATATAAAAGCAATTCATATCATTCTGCATCTGCGCTGCAAATGAATTTGATATTGCATTTTTTAAAGAGTTGAAGTGACTGAAATGCTTTGAGTGTTTTTTTTTAATGTATGTTTCGCTATTAATCCTCCGACGTGGTTATCGGAGACTTTTTATAGCTTAACACGGCCTTTTTGTGCTCTAAAGAAAACTCTAACACTCAATGCTTTGAGTGTTAGAGTTTTCTTTAGAATATGTCTAAAAACTATCTCTCTCTATCTCTTTCTAGAGAGGAACCAGAGCACCGGAGTTAAATCTTACGTTAGAAAATAAAACAAAAATTATTTTTAAAAATCGACTTCGAACGCCACTTCAAAGTATAAAATACTAGCTGATGCCCGCGACTTCGTACGCATGGATTTAGTTTTTAAAAATCCCGCGGGAACTTTCATTATCCGAGATAAAAAGTAGCTCTCCCGGTCTGAGGAACCACTAATACATCCATTACTATACCCATGCAAAAAATCGCATCAATCCGCTGTTCTGTTGCGAATTGATTGAAGGACAAACTAACAAACAAACACACTTTCGCATTTATAATATCAGTAATGCTTTTATTATAACACTTTTTATAATTGGCAAATTTTTTACCATACTTAACCAAAGACAAAATTACGTTTAGCTGTCATTTACGTTTTGTTATTCCACTGTCATTTGCGTTTTGTTATTCCATGTCAGATGCGTTTTTGTTATACCACGTTTTATAGTGACTTGACGGAAACGCGGTCGAACGGGATAAAAAGTATCCTATGTCCGTCTCCTGGTTCTAAGCTACCTCTCCACCAATTTTCAGCCAAATCGGTTCATCCGTTCTTGAGTTATAAATAGTGTAACTAACACCACTTTCTTTTATATATATAGATTTTTTAGCCGACTTCAAAAAAGAGGAGTTTCTCAATTCATCGGAATCTTTTTTTATGTATGTTCACCTCTCGAAGACACCTGAAACGATTTGGAAAATTCTTTTTTTTTGTTTCAAAGGGTATACTTCCCCGGTGGTCCCATTGAAATTTTATCTAAATCAGTCGAGTGGATTTTAAAATATCCACAATAAATTATTATATTATATACTTCGTGCAGCAAGCAGTGATAGCCTAGTGGTTAGGACTGTGGTCTCCTATTCGGAGGGTCGCAGGTTCGATCCCGGGTACGCACTTCTGACTTTTCGGAGTCAAGTACGTTTTAGCAATTAAATATCACTTGCTTCAACGGTGAAGGAAAACATCGTGAGGAAACCTGCACATCTGAGAGTTCTTCATAATTTTCTCGAAGATGTGTGAAGTCCGCCAATTCGCATTGGGCCAGCGTGGTGGACTATGGCCTATAACCCTTCTCTGAAAGGAGACCTGCGCTCAGTACTGAGCCGTTGATGGGTTGTTAATGATGATGATGATGATATACTTCGTAGTGGCGCGGGCGTTCGAAGTCGGATTATAAAAAACAATTTTTTATATTAATTCAAAATTTTGTACAGTTTGTACATGTATATTGGAGTCAGGCGAGTCTTCAAAGGAATGATGAAACCGAATCGCGATGGCTACTAAAAATTTAATAGAAAAGGAATATATATATAATACCTTGCAGTGGGTACGATATGTTATAGAAGAAATAAACTACTAGTAGCTAGTAGTGAGCGCTAGGCCTTATAATATGAAAGCCGACTTTTTGAACAAAGTTTAAGTTAACACTTACTTGACTAGAACGAGCAAAAACAATGTCCGCCATTACTCAAATAATTTCATGGTCCGTAAGATGTCAAGACACTTTATATTTCACCTTTTTAGCATTCACCCCTAAAAAGTGAAAAGGTCAACCAGTTTGTGGCTGTAACGGCCATCTGTCTTACCTTTCTCAGTACATGTAGGTACTTACTGTAAAACCGCTTTAATTAGATGTCAAACTTCGTTTGTGTGGGGCGCGCTGGAGAGCAATTGAGGGTGTCTTCTTGTAATATCATAATTATCAGATTGACGTCACTACTGGACATAGGTCTCTTGAAAAGATCGCCACAAAACACGGTCTTGTGCCGCATGCGTCCAGTTCTGGCAGCGACTCGCCTGAGATAGTCGGTCCACCTAGTGGTAGGTCCTTGGGGTCGCCATTGCAGCACTGTGTGGCCTCAATATCGATCAATTCTTCGAACCATGTTACACACGTCTTAACTCTTAACAGAATAAGATTAATAGAATTAGGCCGGCATTGTTGTCTTTTTGAGATACTAGCTGACGCCCGCAACTTCGTCGTGTGGATTTAGTTTTTAAAATCCCTTGGGAACTCTTTGATTTTCCGAGATAAAAAGTAGCGTACAGTACCCGGCGATATATATTGCACATCGGCCTTTGGAATAAAACGCTATTTCTATTCTATTGCAAGGAAAGCTAGCCAGAAATTCACGTAGTACCTAATTACTGAAATCTCTTCACAATCGGCGAGCACGTCACGTAACATATATAAAAAAAATGCAGTCGAACTCTGAATAGAATAGAATAGCGTTTTATTCCAAAGGCCGATGTGCAATATATATCGCCGGGTACTGTATATCACTCACCGGGTTCTCAACTATACCCGTGCAAAAAATCACGTCGATCCGTCGCTCTGTTGCGGCGTGATTGAAGGACAAACCAACAAACAAACACACTTTCGCATTTATAATATTATTGTGATTCGTTTACGAAAGCATTTTTTTGCCATCGATCTTAAGAAGATCTTAAGTCTTTTACTGAAAGGCTTAGACTCCTATCAAAATTGTCTTTGTCTGACGTAAAAATACATTTAGTCTTGATTTTAGAGAACGCGACCTTAAGCTGGTCAAATAAAATGTAGCCCGATTCGCTTAATCATGTTGGTTTAGGTCGAAAGAGAAATAGAGGTCAGGTTAGGCCGAACAAAAAGGTAAGGACATTAAGCTTTGGTAAACTGTACAATAATGAATGTATTGTGTTGCACGGGCGTAGAAAAATATTCACTATTTGGCTGCTTGTAAAAATGTCCTTTGTAGTTGATAGTCATTAAGTTTGATTGGACTGTTCACTTGTTATGAAAGGACGCAAAACGTTTTTCGTAACTAGTATTCCACCAAAAACATTTTCATGTATAATCTTAATATAAAAAATTCTTTTTAAACAACCGACTTCAAACTCCCGCTTTACTACATAACACACTATACAAAGTATATAATTAATTGTTGATATTTTAAAAATCGCTCGACCGATTTCTTTAAAATGTATATGGGACTACCTGGGGAAAATACCTTTTCAAAAAAAAAAAAGAATTTCCCAAATCGGTTCAGGCTTCTTCGAGTAATCAGTGGACATACATAAAAAAAAAGATTCCGACGAATTGAGAACCTCCTCCTTTTTTGAAGTCGGGTAAAAATGTTGCTACGACTAGACCAATGGCTCGCAATGTCAAAAAGTTATCAGATCTCATGTAGAGCCCAGCTTGTAACTCTACACGCAACATCCCTAATAGCCTTAACTTCACAAGATCTACACCTAGTCAAAATATTATCGCTACATTATTTATTTATTTTATTTTTATTATTCCCAACATATTAAACTTAATAAATATAATAATAGAATTAGTGGACAAAGGAAAAGCTCATCTCTAAGTAGAGATAAGCTTTTACATTCACATGGGCGTCAGGTAAAATTCACTGTTCATTACTTTTCTGTTATACAATAGTTTTTGTAGTAACGAAAGGTCATATACCGAGAATTTTGTTTATCTGGTATTATAACAGATAAACAAAATTCTCCATACCCAAGTTATGAGGTTTCAAAAAAACGACGAAGCGTCAAAGGGGTCACGGTGTCAAACTACTGTATCTCCTTATACTGTGTCCGTACTAAGTGGATCTGACATGAGGTGCGGTGCGGGTAGCGCGAGGGAAAAGTAGGGGCCAATTTTAATCGAACGTGTAGATATTATTAACTGATACATTTCCCAGTTCTGAGCACGATGAAGCTTTTTCAAAAACTAAGTGCGGAGTTGGTTTTGCCATTAAAACTTGCTAAATTCAACTTTTCGTTCGACGTCATTCAGGCAGTTTGTGGTGACATTGCCACTGGTGCGAATTAGGGAGAGGGCATACTGGCTACTTTTAGCGGCAGCGATCCCGTTATTTTATTGCCTTTAGCGTATTTATGACCTTTTGCGTGCATCGCGTTTCGCACGAGTCGCGAGATTTCGCGATTCTGCGATCGAAAGTCGTACAAACGCAAACGCGTTTGAGTAGCGATTTTCGCGCGCTCGAAACACGATGCACACAAGAGGCCATAAAAACGCTAATGGCAATAAAAGCGCGCGTTCGCTGCCGCTAAAAGTGCTAAAAGTAGCCAGTGTACCCCCTCCCTTACCCAACTCCACATTAAATTCGCGATTCTTATGGTTTCTTTTCATGTTGTTTACATAAATTCTTGTTTGAAACAATGTTGAAGGTGTTATAAAGTATTTGCAGACGTAAATGAACTTCAAAAGAATCTGTAACAGTAGAATAATTATCTTCATCTATTTAGACAATTTGAAAAGAATTTTATCCGAATATAATTCTTACACACAGATTTGGATAATCTTTTTTTGAGATTTTAATATAATTCTGTGCTTGTTAACTTTAGTGTCAATTTCACTATCGTCTCACTTAAACTGAGGAATTTTTATGTCTCAACAGGTTTTCAATGTGGGAAAAAGGCACCAAGTTTCACAATTAAAGTGATGTGCACTTTAATTGTGAAACTTGGTGCCACTTGGTTGGACCAAAATGTTCAAAAATTAAGGCAGGTGAAACTTTTTATTTCATTTACCGCTCGTACGTATGTAATCGACTTACTCGTACTTATTATATCCTGCAATATTATGTATGGATGGATGTTTGTTACTCTTTCACGCTACAACGAATGAACTGGTTTGGCTGAAATTTGGAATGGAGATAGCTCATACCCAGGATTAGCACATAGTCTACTTTTATCCCGGAAAATTACAGAGTTCCCGCGGGAATTAAAAAACATTAAACCACGCGGACATCATCTAGTAAATAATAATTATTAATTTAGGTAACTATATTCCATCAGCGATCAAGGAAAATCAAGGTTTTTACTAAAATAAATCTAACAAAATATAAGTAAGAAAATTTAATAGCTTACAACTATAAATCATCGTCTATATCTATTTAAAAACCTATTTTCATATAACCCAACAAACTTACTTTAGTAAAATATCACAATATTGTAAATTCCTCGAAATATTCACTGCGATTTCTTATCTTCGTTGTCCTCTTCACTGTAGACTGTAGGAGTTTCACCTGGCTTTAAGAGTCGTCCTACGATGTCGTATTTTTCTGGAAAAGATAAATACCGAAGTTGTAAAAAAAACATTTTGAACTTATCAAATAATGTTATCAAAATAATAATATTGTTATCATTTTTCACGTAAACAGCGCGTGGGATCGATAGTTTGAGTGTGTTAAAGCTGCAGGCAAAATAATGATTGCTTCAGTGACTATCGCAATCGCCTCTCATTGTGCGACACTTTCTCACTATTGAACGCCATATACATAACTAGCTGATGCCCGCGACTTCGTCCGCGTGGATTTAGTTTTTAAAATCCCGCGGGAACTCTTTGATTTTACGGGATGCCTATGTCGCCCTCTAGGTTCTCAACTATAGGTACCTATCCAAAAAATCACATCAATCCGTAGCTTTAATGAAGCGTTATTGACGGACAAACCAAGAAACCAACAAATAAACACACTTTTGCATATATAATGTAAGGAAGAATTAATACTACGATAATTAAGGCGATCTAATTAAATTTTAGATCACAAAAGCTACTATTGTGACTTAAATATGATAGTTAGATATATTCTCTCGGGGACTTTTTGTAGAGAATAATAAGTACTTTAATCATGTAATACATAATTTTTATGTATCATCAATAGTTTTCTCAGAACACGCCAAAAAATACATTTTACAGGCAAAATTTTGCTACTTTGCCTTACACTATTGCAATTTTCTTATGGATCTCTTATCTTAATAAATTATAGCTTAAGTTACTTCCTGATAACTGAGCTTTCTATTGGTGAAAAAATTGTTAAAATCGGTCCAGTAGTTACAGGGCCTACTCGGTACAAACAAACAAAAAAATCTTTCCTCTTTATAATATTAGTATAGATTAGACAATCAACAATCACCACAATCAAGAGTATCTTCTTCTTCTTCTTTGTCGATAGACGTCCACTGCTGGACAAAGGTTTCTTGCGTGGACTTCCACAGGCTTCACCTGCTTCGGTCTTGCGCCAACTAAATCCAGCGGCTCCCTGCGACTCGTTTGATGTCGCTAGCGGCACGCTATGATGGCCGGTTTGACGTTTGTCCGCTCATGAAGTTCCGTATTAATTGATAACGACTTTGAAGGAAATAATTGTATTACTTTATTGACGATAGTGATGTGCAGAGATTCATAAATTTTATCGAATGTAGTTTTAGGTTTAGGACTCAAAATTTATTTATTAAATTGATTTCTAAAATGTATACAAGTGTAGAAAAATCAGTTTGCACCATTTAAGGGGTGAATGTACTTGTGAATATGAACAATTTTCACTATGTGGACAAACCTCTGAAATCGCAAAAAAATATCAGCTGTTTCATACAAAAGGTAAAATTTTTATTTTTATATGATATATACCACAACTCGGCATTTGGTTTTCTAAATTGAAAATTTTTAAAAATGGAATCTAATACGATCGTCACATAGGATCGCTGGCTAGCACAACTACTACCTCCGGCAAACTCGCGTCAATGCTCAATGCAAAACAAAGCAGTTTCGAATTGACGTTGCTTCGAAAAGTATAAGCTGTCAGTGCAATGCGATTGTGATATAGTTTTGACCTGGCTTTGGATTTCAAATATTGATACTGCATTACTGTTGACCCTTGCTCGTTAATTTGGACTATGTTCAAGCCCTTTGTTGTGGATTTCGTCGATATGACCGAACGTACGCAGAGAACTGTTCTAAATAGTCAGACACGTGAGTTCGTAATACGCCTTCGTAACTATTTCGATCGTGAAGCTCAAAATGGAGGGCCAATTTTACCTATAACGTCAGTGGTTGAACGCGTAGCTGATGCGCTTAATATTGGACAACGAACTGTTAGACGGATAACTAAAAAAAAATATGGCGAGACTGGCACAGAAGAAAATAAACTTCACACACCAAAAAAGAGAAAACGAGCAAAACCAGTCGTAGGCATCGATAGCTTTGATGCCGATGCTATCCGAAGACATGTTTACGGCTACTATTTACAGAAGGAGTATCCAACAAGAAAAAAGTTGGTGCATTCACTGAAGGAAGCTGGATTATTCTTCGGTGGGGAAAGTTCTTTAACGAAGATTTTGAAGACCATTGGATTTCGATACAAAAAATGTAACAAACGCAAAATATTGATGGAAAGATTTGATATAGCGATGGCAAGGTATACTTTTTTACGGCAAGTGAAAGAAATCAAAAATTGGCAAAATGTTGTGTTCTTGGATGAAACATGGCTTAATGCTAACCATACTGTAGGCCGTTCTTGGAACGATGACACAGCAGCATCTACTTCCAAAGTTCCTGTAGGAAAAGGATCGCGACTTATAATTTGTCACGCCGGAACCATCAACGGGTTTGTCGAAGGTTCTCTCATGGCTTTTGCGTCAAAAACCACTGGAGACTATCATGAAGACATGAATGGAGAAAAGTTTACTGAATGGTTTACCTCAATGTTGTGTAGCCTCCCTGAACCATCTATTATAATTATGGACAACGCCCCATACCACTCGATGCAAATTGACAAGCCACCTGCCCAATCCCAAAAGAAAGCTGATATCGTCGCATGGCTTCGTAAAAATGGCGTAGATGCAAACATGAATATGTTAAAAGCGGAATTAGTACGTCTTTTAAAAGAAAACAAACCAACCAAGATCCGATACGTCATTGACGAAATAGCATTAGAACATGGGCACAGAGTTATACGGTTACCGCCTTACTATTGTGAGTATAATGCGATTGAGTTGGTGTGGGCTCAAATTAAGGGATATGCTGCAAGACACAATACAGAACCCCCATTTACCACAAAAAAAATGCTAAAATTATTAGAAGAAGCTTGTGAACATGTGACTAAAGGAGACTGGGAAAAGGTTGTGAATAGAACTGTTAAATTAATAAGGGAAGATTATGAAAGAGATGTGAAAATAGATAATATTATAGAAAACGAACATATAATTATTAATGTAGGTGATGATAGCAGTGACGACAGTGAAAATAGTAGTATGGACCAATCTGATTAATTATGGCCTTTTGTGGCACCTTTTTTGGTATCTTTTGTATTCATATGTTTCTTGTGTGCATATAAAGTATGTATATTCATTTTCATTCAAATATTCAGTTCGTTCAAATAAATTAAATAAACATATACATTTTTGTTTTATTAAACCTATTTAATCAGGTACAAAAACAAAACTTAATTGTTTTTTGTTCGAGAATAAATTGACATTCCACATCACTATTGTAATGTGTCAAACCGGCCATCATAGCGTGCCGCTCGTGTAGTGTGGGGTCTGCCAACACTGCGCTTCCCAGCGCGGGGGCACCACTCCAGCACCTTGGGACCCCAACGACCATCGGCACTTCGAACTGTGTGCTCCGCCCATTTTCACATCAGTTTCGCGACTCGCTGAGCTATGTCGATGACTTTGGTTCTCCTACGGATCTCCTCATTTCTGATTTGATCTCGCAGTGATACTCCGAGCATAGCTCTCTCAGTCGTTCGCTGAGTGACCTGAGCCAAATATAATCAAGAGTATAGTAAGGTATAATGGCTCGTTTACATCCGAATACGGCTAACCGAAAACCCGTTCACACTAGTCGGTGACCAAATACGGGCTACATCATTTACATTAGGTCAAAACGACCTAATGTAAATGATCCATTATGCAGCAATTCCGCAATCGACCAGCAGAATTTGTTATTTTGACACGATTATGCTCAGTCAAATTACGAGCTTTGTTCGAGTTTTGTATGAGTGAGACAAGATTCTTTCACGAAAATCGGTGAATGTCGACAAAAATGTGTGGACTATGCGTGGACATTGTGTCAATTGGCTTTAAAATAGTATCCTAGTCCTCTCGATATTTCTAATCACTTGACAATCATATGTACCTACCTAAACATTTAACCTAAATGTAAATTGTTTATTAATTGTTATAAAATTAATGATTTAGTTTATTAACCTAAAATAGTCACATACCTACCTATTATTATCATATTAAATAAAATTATTATTAAGAATTTTTTCATTTAATTAAAAAAAATCCTAATTTGCTATCTATCAGTTAATCTCTGTTTACAATTAGTGTACTTGCCTTACATTTTATTTCTGTTTTATCAGCATATTGTAATTCACCATATCGTGGCCCACTTCTATGCACGTATCTTCTCAGAATGAGAACTTGGATTAAAAATCTTAATTTTCTCTTTTTCTAGTTGATTTTGTGTATCAGAATAATAGTTATTTGTCCACATATATAGAAAAGTTCCTTTTTGTTGCGAGTACCTAGTTTGAGCGGGCGAAGGAATCTAAGTTAGAAATCTGAGTGTTGTGAGGCAAAGGCACAAGAAAAAAAAATTTATATTTCCATAAACTTTTGAAATGTAATAGATATGAGACAGTGAAATAATTAAAACACTTTTTCTCACTGGGTGAGCAAAACCGACCTTTGCTCACTGGTTTTAGACAGCAAAGGCGCCCTTTTAAAGCTGGTAAGGTGAAAATAGTCATTCAGTCATTGCCCAAATGTAGGTTAATATTTCTTACTGACGTAGGCCTAATCAGCTTAGTTTTCGACACACGCTTGACGTCAATCTATACTTATAATAAAACTGTAACTGGAAGATTTCTGTACATTTAATATATTTTGAAAATTTTAATTGGGGGATGCTTGACTATCGATACTGAGCCCAAAACAGATTTTTATTTAATTTTTGTCTGTCTGTCTGTCTGTCTGTCTGTCTGTCTGTCTGTCCGCGCTTCACGCGAAAACTACTGAACGGATTTAAATGAAATTTAGTACGGCGGTAGCTGATACTCCGGGTCAACATATAGGATAGTTTTTATCCCGATAAAACATAAGGTTACTCCAGGATAGGGGATGAAACTTTTTGTTGATTTTACTCCATAACTCAGTCAAATCTAAACGGATTTTAATAATTCTTTCTTTATTTGAAAGTGTGTACGACAAGAAATACAATGACCAATTTTGGTGAAGATCTGCTAGATATTATCGGAGATATAGGACAAAACTTCTCTCGGATAGTTCCAGGTCACTCGCATACGATATATACGTATATAGATCTTATTGACCTGAGCTATTCATTACATACTAATTTTAGACAATATCACTGACTTCCAGGCCCTAGCTCCTCAATCCTGATGGTGCAGTGTACTGCCCACCTAAATCATGGATATTTACGAACTGTCGATTGTGAATTGATATTGTAGGTGCCAAATATTTAAAATATAATAGTGTAGTGGAGCCGTAAAAGAGGACTCAATTCTGATGCTGCTGGGTACTGCTCACCAATGATAGGTAACAATTAGTATGAACTACTTAGGGTAGTGGCATAACGCAGCCGTAAAAATTTCGCGTCTCCGTTTTCCGTTTACTAAAATTTCCCACAGTAGCTTTGTATTCTTAGATGGCATCAATCTATTCAGCTAATTTAATTATCGCTCGGTTCGGTTTAGGAATCATCCACCTCCCTTCTCCTCCCCATGCTACAACTACTAATGGTACCAACTTCTCAATCCCGATGCTGCTGATGATTATACCCACCTAAATAGTGGGTGTTTACAAAATGTCGATAATGAATTCATATTGTAGGTACCAACCAAGTGAAGATTACAAAGTGGCATAGTGCAATCGTAAAAAATGTCTCACTCGCTTCGTTTGCGAGAATGTCGATTGTAGATTTCTTTTTAACCGACTTCGAAAAAGGAGCAGATTCTCAATTCGTCGGAATCTATTTTTTCAATTTTTTTATGTATGTTCACCGATTACTGAACCGATTTGAAAAAATTCTTACTTTTTTGTTTGTTTTTTACTTCCCAGGTGGTTTGTAAATTTTACCGAAATCGGTTGAGCGGTTTTAAAAAATTAAGAAAAAAAAATATATACTTTGTTTTGTAAAAAATTATATTAAATTATGTACTCATTAGTATATGGACTACACAGAGGTGTAGTGCGATCAAAAAAACCTTCGCGCTCGCTTCGCTCGCGAAAATATCAGTTTTCAGTTGCTACTGCGGGTGCCAAGTATGAACTACAAAGAAGCGTAGTGCAATCGAAAAATTTTGCGCTCGCTTTGCTCGCGAAATTGTGTCTTTTCTTGATTGGTATTGTAAGAACAAAGTATGAAGGACACAGTTAAGTAGTGCAGCCCTAAAAAAATTGCGAAAATGTCCGTTTTGGATTGCCAAGTATGGACTACGTAGTGATGCAATGTAATTGTAAAAAATTTCGCGCTCGCTTCACTCGCGAATATGTCTTTTCTTCATTGTTGTTGTAAGTGTAAACCAAGTATGGAGTACATAGTTAAGTAGTGCAGTCCTAAAAAATTTCGCGCTCGCTTCGCTCGCGAAAATGTCTTTTCTTCATTGTTGTTGTAAATGTAAACCAAGTATGGAGTACATAGTTAAGTAGTGCAGTCTTAAAAAATTTCGCGCTCGCTTCACTCGCGAAAATGTCTTTTCTTCATTATTGTTGTGAGTGTAAACCAAGTATGGAGTACATAGTTAAGTAGTGCATTCCTAAAAAATTTCGCGCTCGCTTCGCTCGCGAAAATATCACTATTCAGTTGCTATTGTAGGTGCCAAGTATGAACTACAAAGAAGCGTAGTGCAATCGAAAATTTTTGCGCTCGCTTCGCTCGCGAAAATGTCGGTTATAGATTGCTTTTGTCTATACCAATAAGTATGGACTACACAGACGCGTAGTGCGATCAAAATATTTTCGCGCTCGCTTCGCTCGCGAAAATTTCGGTTTTCGCTTCCTAATGTAGGTGCCAAGTAGAAACTAAAAAGGAGCGTAGTGCAATCTAAAATTTTTGCGCTCGCTTTGCTCGCGAAATTGTATCTTTTCTTGATTGGTATTGTAAGAACCAAGTATGAAGGACACAGTTAAGTAGTGCAGCCCTAAAAAATTTGCGAAAATGTCCGTTTTCGATTGCCAAATATGGACTACATAGTGATGCAATGTAATTGTAAAAAATTAGGCGCTCGCTTCGCTCGCGAATATGTCTTTTCTTCGTTGTTGTTGTAAGTGTAAACCAAGTATGGAGTACATAGTTAAGTAGTGCAGTTTTAAAAATTTTGCGCTCGCTTCGCTCGCAAAAATATCAGTTTTTAGTTGCTACTGTAGGTGCCAAATATTAGCTACAAATAAGCGTAGGGCAACCGAAATTTTTTGCGCTCGCTTCGCTCGCGAAATAGTCGGTTTTGGATTGCTTTTGTCTATACCAATTAGTATGGACTACACAGAGGCGTAGTGCGATCAAAATATTTTTGCGCTCGCTTCGCTCGCGAAAATTTCGGTTTTCGCTTGCTAATGTAGGTGCCAAGTAGAAACTAAAAAGGAGCGTAGTGCAATCTAAAATTTTTGCTCTCGCTTTGCTCGCGAAATTGTGTCTTTTCTTGATTGGTATTGTAAGAACCAAGTATGAAGGACACAGTTAATTAGTGCAGCCCTAAAAAATTTGCGAAAATGTCCGTTTTCGATTGCCAAGTATCGACTACATAGTGATGCAATGTAATTGTAAAAAATTAGGAGCTCGCTTCGCTCGCGAATATGTCTTTTCTTCATTGTTATTGTAAGTGAAGCCAAGTATGGAGTACATAGTTAAGTAGTGCAGTCCTACAAAATTTCGCGCTTGCTTCGCTCGCGAAAATGTCTTTTCTTCATTGTTGTTTTGAGTGTAAACCAAGTATGGAGTACATAGTTAAGTAGTGCAGTCCTAAAAAATTTCGCGCTCGCTTCGCTCGCGAAAATATCACTTTTTAGTTGCTACTGTATGTGCCAAATATGAACTACAAATAAGCGTCGGGCAATCGAAATTTTAGCGCTCGCTTCGCTCGCGAGAATGTCGATTGTAGATTGCTTTTGTCTATATCAATTAGTATGGACTACACAGAGGCGTAGTGCGATAAAAAAATTTTTGCGCTCGCTTCGCTCGCGAAAATTTCGGTTTTCGCTTGCTAATGTAGGTGCCAAGTAGAAACTAAAAAGGAGAGTAGTGCAATCTAAAATTTTTGCGCTCGCTTTGCTCGCGAAATTGTGTCTTTTCTTGATTGGTATTGTAAGAACCAAGTATGAAGGACACAGTTAAGTAGTTCAGCCCTAAAAATTTGCGAAAATGTCCGTTTTCGATTCCCAAGTATGGACTACATAGTGATGTAACGCAATTGTAAAAAAATTCGCGCTCGCTTCGCTCGCGGAAATGTCTTTTCTTCATTGTTGTTTTGAGTGTAAACCAAGTATGGAGTACATAGTTAAGTAGTGTAGTCCTAAAAAATTTCGCGCTCGCTTCGCTCGCGAAAATATCACTTTTTAGTTGCTACTGTATGTGCCAAATATGAACTACAAATAAACGTCGGGCAATCGAAATTTTAGCGCTCGCTTCGCTCGCGAAAATGTCGATTGTAGATTGCTTTTGTCTATACCAATTAGTATGGACTACACAGAGGCGTAGTGCGATCAAAATAATTTTGCGCTCGCTTCGCTCGCGAAAATTTCGATTTTCGCTTGCTAATGTAGGTGCCAAGTAGAAACTAAAAAGGAGCGTAGTGCAATCTAAAATTTTTGCACTCGCTTTGCTCGCGAAATTGTGTTTTTTCTTGATTGGTATTGTAAGAACCAAGTATGAAGGACACAGTTAAGTAGTTCAGCCCTAAAAATTTTTGCGAAAATGTCCGTTTTCGATTGCCAAGTATGGACTACATAGTGATGTTACGCAATTGTAAAAAAATTCGCGCTCGCTTCGCTCGCGGAAATGTCTTTTCTTCATTGTTGTTGTGAGTGTAAACCAAGTATGGAGAACATAGTTAAGTAGTGCATTCCTAAAAAATTTCGCGCTAGCTTCGCTCGCGACAGCGTGGGTTTTATGTTGCATATGTAGGTGCCAAGTATGGACTACATAGTGGCGTAGTGCAATCGTAAAAAATCTCGCACTCGCTTTACTAGCGATAATGTCGATTATAGATTGCTTTTGTCTATACCAATTAGTATGGATTACACAGAGGCGTACTTAATGCGATCAAAAAATCTTTGCGCTCGCTTCGCTCGCGAAAATATCAGTTTTCAGTTGCTACTGTAGGTCCCAAGTATGAACTACAAATAAGCGTAGTGCAATCGAAAAATTTTGCGCTCGCTTCGCTCGCGAAATGTGTCTTTCTTGATTGCTACTGTAAGAACCAAGTATGAATGACACAGTTATGTAGTGCAGCCCTAAAAATTTTGCGAAATGTCCGTTTTGGACTACATAATGATGCAATGAAATCTTAAAAATTTTCGCGCTCGCTTCGTTGGCGAAAATGTCTTTTCTTAATTGTTGTTGTGAGTGTAAACCAAGTATGGAGTACATAATTAAGTAGTGCAGTTCTGAAAATTTCGCGCTTGCTTCGCACGCGATAACGTCGCTTTTGTGTTGCTTATGTAGGTGCCAAGTATGGACTATAATTATGGTGGCGTAGTGCAATCCTTAAAATGTCGCACTGGCTTTACTAGCGATAATGTCGATTATAGATTGCTTTTGTAGATACCAAATAGTATGGGCTACACAGAGGCGTAGTGCGATCAAAAAATTTTCGCACTCGCTTCGCTCAAGAAAATATCGGTTTTCAGTTGCTACTGTAGATGCCAAGTATAAACTAAAAAGAAGCGTAGTGCAATCGAAAATTCTCGCCTGCATCACTGGACTACAGTCCAGTGATGCAGGCGAGAATGAAGACCAGTTGCCAATCCATCATTGAAGACCAGTTACCAACTCCTCAATCCTGATGCTGCTGGTCCTGCCTAAATTGTGGTTATTTAAAACCACAAAATATTTTAATATAATTTAATTGTGGTTCAATTCAAAATTTCCATTTTGAATTGATATTGTAGGTTTGCAGGTACCAAGTAGGTACAGAATATTATATAGTGGCGTAGTACAATCGTAAAAACCTCACGATTAACATAAAACAATTCTTTTTTATTACTTTTTCCACGCGGACGAAGTCGCGGGCATCAGCTAGTATCTTAATATTTGGGTACCATCTAAGGTCAACATGTAACTTGTCCTTGTAGAAATTTTACTTTTATTTTAAACTTATAGCACTTTTGCATTTATGTATAAAAAATAAGGCTATTTTGAATTTAAATGAAAATTGCTATACGATAAAGCGTCCTTATAATTTTTACCGTGCGACCAATATTTTTCGAAATAAACGGGATTAGATCGAATTAAGTATTTACCTCCTTAATTATTACCTTTTTATTAACTGTGGGCCATTTTGTATAAATTAAATTTTTCATAAGATAGGTATAACCGAAAAATTTTGTTCGGATAGTTTAACTTATTAAATTTTATTAGATGTCTATGTATTTAATATTATTTATGGTAATAGAAATTTATGTAAAACTGTGTATTAAAATCAGAACATGAAAATCTTTGCAATAGAATCTAGAATATCGTTAATGTATTTTAATTTATTCTCTGGATGAATAAATATTCAATGAGAAACAGCGAATTTGATCGAAGGGAAATTAAAACTTTTCTCTTAAATTCGATTCAGAGAATTCTCTTATTATGTTGATCACGACTTAATCAATCAACCATCTTTTGTTTGAAAATCGCTGAATACAGGCATTCACGGATATTTGCCGAGGGATATGGAATATGAATAGATGGTTATTGGTATTATTATCAACAGAATATAATATAATTACTATACAGAATGTTTTTATAATAAATATGCCTCCTAAGTAGGTAATAGGTTGCAATTAACATGAATTATTGGCGTTATCTAAGCCTTGATTTTACAAGGATTACCTATCTACTAACCTAACCTAACCCAACTTTTTCAGGAAAAAAATTAAGTGACCACGGGGACTGCCGCGGTAAAGCTATTGCATAGCATTTTTTATCAACTTATGCAATTATAATATTTATGCAATTTTTTTTTTGCATAATAAAAATTATGCAAAAAAATAATTAAAAAACTATTTTAAAACTATTAGTGGAACGTGATATTTTTTCGTGCGTGCAGCCGGTGTTCAACGATTTATAAGACGTTATCACGTCAATAAATCCGAGTGGAATATCATCAGTTAGTCGGCTGATAAAGAACTACTAGAACTGTACCTTTAAATTGTTCTTCCCATTCTTTGGCGGACGCCACTTCATCCGGGCTGAGGTCGCTGACGTCGTCGTACTCGGTGTCCGAACCCGCAACTTGGCCTGTGGCGAGGCCGCGCGTAGCGTCTCTACCCGCAAACGCTGAATATGGACCTCCTGAAAATTAAATAGATAATATTGTTTCAGATTTTAAAGCTTGGCATCCAGCTGCCCAGAAGATAGTATAAAAAACTTGTATGTATGTGTATATATATAATTTAATAGCTTCATAATAATATTGTAAAATGATTATTTTGAGAAGAGCAACTGCTGCATGAGTTTCTTGCCGGCGCTTCTCAGCAGAATCCGCTTTCCGAAACGGTGGTAGAGTCATGACTTGTCATAAGAGCCACAGGTTGGCCTACGTGAAATAAATAATTTTGAATTTTGATTTTTTTTTGAATTTTTAAGTTTTTTTTACTAAAATTTTTTTTTTTTATTAAAATATTACACGAAAACTTATAGCTAAACTAATCTAATTACTACACAAATCATGTCCGCGTGGAATGGTGCCAAGAAAACTGACTGCATTTCCGCGCTGGACAGCCAGGCTGATCCTTAGCGCAAATAATGAGCCAGCCCTTCTGTCACCAGATGAGGCAATTAACCGCGGTGAAATGTCTCGTAAAAATTTTTTTGCACTTTGACTCAATGGCCCTAGGGTCTCCCACACCAAACGAAACAAATATGTTACTCTCGATCAGAGAGGCATACTTGCGCTGCTTACAGGATTCAGCCATTTCAGCTGCGGCTCCCGGTCTTGATGCTGTCTCCCTGATATGACACGGCGCCAATTAGTCGACGCAAGTTGCGTCCCACATTAGAGCCCGTCCCCGTTCCCAGGGGGAATTTTAAGTAAGTTTAATTTTAAAATTTTAATTTTCCCAGGATTTTAAGTTGAGATTAAAAGCTGTGATAGCATCCCTGGTAGCAAATTGCGTTGGTTGTTAGTTGGGCCTTTGTTCCTAGTTTGGTTGGCCAAGATGTTAGCGGGCTACCTTGGAAGGGGTATGGCAGTGTAAATTCAACCCATACCCCTAATACTATGTTTCTACAAGACATGGTGCCGGAACGCTCAATCGCTTGACGGCACGTCTGTGAAAATAAGATGGTAACTAGCTACGGTGAAAGCCTCCCACCAGACCAGATCAGAGACAATACAGAAATTATAAATTCCCGAATTGCACCCGCTGGGAATCGAACCCGAGACCTCCCAGTTATAAGACCACACGCTCACCACTGCGCCAGGAAGGTCGTCAACGTACTGAGGACTTTACGTTATTTAGACATTGTGATTAATTTAAGTCCAATTTGGTGAATCCTAGCTAGGTAATGGCATAATGAAACCACAAATGTACAATGAATTCGAAATTACGATTAGGTCAGCTCAATTGTGGTCTGTGTAGGTACTAGGCAGTCTAAATAATAATGGACTTCCTTTGATAATATAGTTTATTGCCAGGTGTAGTGTTTTGCGTAGGTAGGTACTCGGTAAACGTTACTGTCGATGTCGGCGAAATTTGACGACCTCCCCGGCGCGGCGCAGGTCTCGGGTTCGATTCCCGGCAGGGGCAGAAGGATTTCGAAGTCTTTACCACTAGGCTATCACCGCAAAAAGTTTATTTTGCTGGAAATAGTAAAAATAATAATATAATTAATTATTTACAATAATAAATTAATAGTAGAGATGGGCTGACTAATCGCCGACTTGGCGGGAAAGCCGGCTATTCGACATCTTTTACAGTCGGCGACTAATCGGCGTATAATCGGCAAAATATGCCGATTATAATCGGCGCTTTTATCAAATAAATAAAACCACCATTTATAACTACGTACTTATTTTTAATATATTATATTTACTGTGATAGCTGTTTTTATGATAATAAATAATGCTGCCCTTTATTATGTCACTATCTGATGCCCGCGACTTCGTCCGCGTGGATTTAGTTTTTAAAATCCCCCGGGAAATCTTTGATTTTCCAGGATAAAAATTAGCCTATGTCACTCTCCAGGTCCTCAACTATACTCATGCAAAAAATCACGTCGATCCGTAACCCTGTTGCGGCGTGATTGAAGGACAAACCAACAAACCAACAAAGAAACACACTTTAGCATTTATAATATTAGTAAGGATTAATAATTAATCTTTTACCATATTATAAGGAAATTAAGAATCAGTCCGTAATATGTACCTCCGAAAGGCTAGTATTAAAATGATCTGCCGAGTGCCGACTGATCGGCAATTTGAAAACCGATTAGTCGGCTTGTCGGCAAATACCATAGTCGGGCCCATCTCATATTAATAGACATGATTTTCTTTTAATTGAGATTCTAGTTAAGTGGAATAATTGAATGTTTTTTTAAATTTATTTAGGGGATTTTATACTTTGTTAGTTGTTACTTATCTGCCTCATCTTATTCTGAATACTAGTTATGTATACAAGAAAATGATGTTTTATCATTTTATTGAAATAAAATTATAGACAATAATTTTTGCTAAATTATTTACTAACAGCACTACTTACTGCAAAAAGAACTACACGCCTGTAGTAAAATCGTAACATACCTACTATGTAAGACAAGACAAAGTCCAACTGTATGGAAATTATTTCAAGGCGAACTTGGACATTTAGTCGATTCATCATTATAACATCTCGTACATCTAGAGATATGATTTGTTTGCAGACAAATTCTGAGAGTACAAATAAGATAAAAACGATATTCTTTTTATAAAAAAAAGATAAGTCTATGCAAAAAAGTATAACTATACAAACGAAAGCACGAATAAGAACAGGAAATCCCACAGAAACTCTTTGATTTTCCGGAATAAAAAGTATCCTGTGTCACTCTCCAGGTCCTCAACTATACCCATACAATAAAATCACGTCGATCCGTAGCTCTGTTGCGGCTTGATTGAAGGACAAACAAGGATTCTGGAGACCAAAAAAATCAAATGTGGACGTTTTGCTGGCTTAATATCCCATCAACGGCTCACTACTGAGCTCAGGTCTCCTTTCAGAGAAGGGTTATAGGCCATAGTCCATCACGCTGGCCCAATGCGAATTGGCGGACTTCACACATCTTCGTGAACATTATGAAGAACTCTCAGATGTTCAGGTTTCCTCACGATGTTTTCCTTCACACTTGAAGCAAGTGATATTTAATTGCTTAAACGCACTTGACTCCGAAAAGTCAGAGGTGCGTACCCGGGATCGAACCTGCGACCCCCCGAATAGGAGACCACAGTTCTAACCACTAGGCTATCACTGCTTAATATTTATATTGCGAACCATTCATATACTTTCCTATGCATACATATTCCCATATTCACGCTCTCAATGTAATATATCTATTCATAAAATCAGATTCATTCTTTACGGCTGACCCACTGAGGGGTCTGCGCTCCAGATTCAACTGCGAATGTCAAACGATTTCATTGGTGGAGACCCCTTGATCTAAATAGGGTATCCAACTAAACGATCAGACAATTGCGCATAGCTTCAATATAATATGTATATTATGTAATTAGGTATAATGCTTCATGTAACTACAGCTAAATATGCTAGCAAAATATCACAATCTAAATTTCAACCACACTGTAAACAAGATCAAGGCCTGTATGTCATTGCCAGGTAAAAGTTGTTCATAATTTACCTGATAATAACAAGCGAGATTAATTTTTTGTGTTTACATAAAAATATCATACTTTTAAGTAAGACCAACTTTACATATTATAGAGAGAATTATTAATAAAAAGCCTAGATAAAAATATATTTCGCTTATTATGAATTTATGAGGAATTTTGTTGTGATGATGGCATTTGTTCATCAGGTCCAAGCAATAACATAACAAATAACATGAATATAATTTGAACACAAACAACAAACTTGAATTTAGTGTGGGAAAATTGTATTAAAAACATTTTTTTTTTCAAGCAAACCAAATTAACATAATTATGCAGGGGGACCTTTAAAATATTCAGGATTGCAGGTAGGTATCCAGCTTTGTGATATTTTTTGAGATGTGATGCTGATGTTGAAGATTATGCTCATTAATATGATAATCTCCCTGACGACCTCCCTGGCTCAGTGGTGAGCCCTGTTGTCTTATAACTGGGAGGACCCGGGTTCGATTCCCAGCGGGGTCAATTTGGGAATTTATAATTTCTGAATTGTCTATGGTCTGGTCTGGAGGGAGGCTTTGGCCGTGACTAATCTAGCGGCACGCTATGATGGCCGGTTTGACACATTACAATAGTGATGTGGAATGTTAATTTATTCTCGAACAAAAAACAATTAAGTTTTGTTTTTGTACCTGATTAAATAGGTTTAATAAAACAAAAATGTATATGTTTATTTAATTTATTTGAACGAACTGAATATTTGAATGAAAATGAATATACATACTTTATATGCACACAAGAAACATATGAATACAAAAGATACCAAAAAAGGTGCCACAAAAGGCCATAATTAATCAGATTCGTCCATACTACTATTTTCACTGTCGTCACTGCTATCATCACCTACATTAATAATTATATGTTCGTTTTCTATAATATTATCTATTTTCACATCTCTTTCATAATCTTCCCTTATTAATTTAACAGTTCTATTCACAACCTTTTCCCAGTCTCCTTTAGTCACATGTTCACAAGCTTCTTCTAATAATTTTAGCATTTTTTTTGTGGTAAATGGGGGTTCTGTATTGTGTCTTGCAGCATATCCCTTAATTTGAGCCCACACCAACTCAATCGCATTATACTCACAATGATAAGGCGGTAACCGTATAACTCTGTGCCCATGTTCTAATGCTATTTCGTCAATGACGTATCGGATCTTGGTTGGTTTGTTTTCTTTTAAAAGACGTACTAATTCCGCTTTTAACATATTCATGTTTGCATCTACGCCATTTTTACGAAGCCATGCGACGATATCAGCTTTCTTTTGGGATTGGGCAGGTGGCTTGTCAATTTGCATCGAGTGGTATGGGGCGTTGTCCATAATTATAATAGATGGTTCAGGGAGGCTACACAACATTGAGGTAAACCATTCAGTAAACTTTTCTCCATTCATGTCTTCATGATAGTCTCCAGTGGTTTTTGACGCAAAAGCCATGAGAGAACCTTCGACAAACCCGTTGATGGTTCCGGCGTGACAAATTATAAGTCGCGATCCTTTTCCTACAGGAACTTTGGAAGTAGATGCTGCTGTGTCATCGTTCCAAGAACGGCCTACAGTATGGTTAGCATTAAGCCATGTTTCATCCAAGAACACAACATTTTGCCAATTTTTGATTTCTTTCACTTGCCGTAAAAAAGTATACCTTGCCATCGCTATATCAAATCTTTCCATCAATATTTTGCGTTTGTTACATTTTTTGTATCGAAATCCAATGGTCTTCAAAATCTTCGTTAAAGAACTTTCCCCACCGAAGAATAATCCAGCTTCCTTCAGTGAATGCACCAACTTTTTTCTTGTTGGATACTCCTTCTGTAAATAGTAGCCGTAAACATGTCTTCGGATAGCATCGGCATCAAAGCTATCGATGCCTACGACTGGTTTTGCTCGTTTTCTCTTTTTTGGTGTGTGAAGTTTATTTTCTTCTGTGCCAGTCTCGCCATATTTTTTTTTAGTTATCCGTCTAACAGTTCGTTGTCCAATATTAAGCGCATCAGCTACGCGTTCAACCACTGACGTTATAGGTAAAATTGGCCCTCCATTTTGAGCTTCACGATCGAAATAGTTACGAAGGCGTATTACGAACTCACGTGTCTGACTATTTAGAACAGTTCTCTGCGTACGTTCGGTCATATCGACGAAATCCACAACAAAGGGCTTGAACAGAGTCCAAATTAACGAGCAAGGGTCAACAGTAATGCAGTATCAATATTTGAAATCCAAAGCCAGGTCAAAACTATATCACAATCGCATTGCACTGACAGTTTATACTTTTCGAAGCAACGTCAATTCGAAACTGCTTTGTTTTGCATTGAGCATTGACGCGAGTTTGCCGGAGGTAGTAGTTGTGCTAGCCAGCGATCCTATGTGACGATCGTATTAGATTCCATTTTTAAAAATTTTCAATTTAGAAAACCAAATGCCGAGTTGTGGTATATATCATATAAAAATAAAAATTTTACCTTTTGTATGAAACAGCTGATATTTTTTTGCGATTTCAGAGGTTTGTCCACATAGTGAAAATTGTTCATATTCACAAGTACATTCACCCCTTAAATGGTGCAAACTGATTTTTCTACACTTGTATACATTTTAGAAATCAATTTAATAAATAAATTTTGAGTCCTAAACCTAAAACTACATTCGATAAAATTTATGAATCTCTGCACATCACTATCGTCAATAAAGTAATACAATTATTTCCTTCAAAGTCGTTATCAATTAATACGGAACTTCATGAGCGGACAAACGTCAAACCGGCCATCATAGCGTGCCGCTAGTTTAGTTATCACACTACCGTCAAAGACGTGTTGCCTAGCAATTTAGCGTAATATGCACGCTATGCAGTGCATGCACGATGGCGCGTAGAAACCAATTAGGGGTATGGGTTAAATGTTCACTGCCATACCCCTTCCAAGTTAGCCCGCTACCATCTTAGACTGCATCGTCATTTACCATCAGGTGAGATCGCAGTCAAGGACTAGCTTGTCATCGAATAAAAAAAATCTTCGCAACGGTTGAAACGAACAGTTTCAATGTTTGATCCTCTACTTGGGATGACCTCTGAAAGGAATGTTTCACAAACAAATAAAGGATCAAACAAGAGTGACTTGGGTTACTTTTTAGCCCGGGAGAGTAGGAGATTCGGGGGCGAAGATATATTACTCAAGGTCAATCTTAACATACCTATAAAAAAACTCTACACTAATGAACGTACATACACAACACTATCGTAATTATTAATATTTACTACCCATAAAAAATGTTATAAAACGAAATTGATTTGGCCCAAGGTTGGCAGTTGGCACCAACTAAGATAAGTGCGAGTTGGAACACGTGCAAGGTAGGGTCCCGTTGTCATGCTAGTATTGTCATACACTGCTGATTTGTGATTAATATCGTCAATTTTTGTTTTCAATTAAAATCAAATAATGATAAATCTATAATAATATTATAAAGAGGAAAGATTTTTTGTTTGTTTGTTTGTACCGAATAGGCTCTGTAACTACTGGACCGATTTTAACCATTTTTTCACCAATAGAAAGCTAATTTATCAGGAGGCAACATAGGCTATAATTTATTTTCAAATAAATTAGAGATCTTGAAGAAAATTGCAATAATGTAACCCAAAGTAGCAAAATTTTGCCTATAAAATGCATTATTTGGCGTGTGATGAGAAAACTATTGATGATACATAAAAATTATGTAGGTACTACATGATTAAAGTACTCATTATTCTCTACAAAAAGTTCCCGAGGGAATATATCTAACTGTTATATAATATTTAAGTCATAATAGTAGCTTTTGTGTTATAAAATTTAATAAGATCGCCTTTATTATCGTATAGTATTAATTCTTCCTTACTAATACATAATTATAAATGCGAAAGTGTGTTTGTTTGTTGGTTTGCTGATTTGTCCGTCAATCACGCTGCAGCAAAGCTACAGATTTACGTGATTTTTTGAATAGGTATAGTTCAGAACCTGGAGGGTGCCATAGGCACCCCGGAAAGTCAAAGAGTTCCCGCGGGATTTTAAAAACTAAATCCACGCGGACGAAGTCGCGGGCGTCAGCTAGTTACATATACGATTCCATCTTATATTAAATTTAAAAAAAAAACTAAAAAAACATTAACCCAGTTTTCCTTGCACAGTATTATTGTCACTAACGCCCTGTAAAATATTATTATTGAACCAAATAACTATTTTAAATACCTTTCGTTCCAAAGTGCGGTACCCTCGGTGCGTGAGTCACACCGCGATTGGCCGGTTTTTAATTTATTGATACACGATCGTCACAGTTACTAACTGTGTATATTATGTGTGTACATATACATTATACCTACACCTACCAATGCGTAATTTATTATTTATTAGTAAACTTCAGTGATGTTGCAGTATTATTGTACCTACCTAGATTAAATCATCGATGTATAATTACAATAGATTAATGAAAAACTATACGTTGAGGTGACAGCAATACAAATGTTATATAGAATAGAATAGAAATGTTTTTATCCAAATAAACTTTTTTACAAGTGCTTTTGAATCGTCGATGAGTCTACCACTGGTTCGGAATGCCCTTCCTGCCAAGAAGGACAAGAAACTCGGCAGTTGCTCTTTTCAAAACAAGTAACAATTCAATAGATACTATGCTATGTATGGAGTATTTCCAGAATGAATTCCACAAAAGCATACCTAATTATAATTCAACACATCTTAAGACGGGCAGACAGAAAGTAGCCCCATTCCCTTTGTACATAATTATCAATATTGTTCTCAGATCTCACAGTAAAACTAATTGTATGAATACAACCTATAAGGATTATAAAATGTAATTCAAATATCAAATATCAAAGCAGTGATTGAGTGGAAAATTATCTGCTATCCATGATAAAATTCTAGTATTTGATATTGTAGAGTACACAAAAATGGTACTTCTTTCCTAATCTGTGGTACGGGCACTCACCTGGTCCATAGAATCTCTTTCCTCTAGTCACGTCGAAGATGATACCATTGACAGCGAGGAGTACCCTCCCTTCCGCATCCGTTCCGTCGTATTTCTTCAATTCTGCAACTGTCATGTCCTTCCGGAGTTTGGGCATCGGCGGCGGCGGAGGCGGCGCGGGCTCGACACTTTCAAAATGCGACCTTAAGATCTTATAAACAAGGTATAAAATAAAAAACACCAGTACTAAATTGACGGGACTAGTCAGTTCGTCCCAAAAACTAACGGCGTCAGTTTCCGCCATTTTAAAACGCGTCTCTGTGCCGTGAACAGTAGAATTGGACTGAACACTTGAGCGTTATCAAGTACGTCGTGTTTTTAAGGTCATATTGTGTCGTATCGTGCATCGCATCGCTGGTTGTTTAACATAAACTAGTGATGTTGACTGGCATCAATATTTTTATCGACTTCTCTTCAAACTAGATATAGTTTACAACTCGATTGATTCGATCGTGATAAAATTATTGACTACTACTAATTACTAGCAAAAAGCTGAGCTTTGTGCGGGCTCGCGTAGTTTTTCTAACGGGTAAAAAGTTCTGTTGCAGCGATGTTAACTCTAATACAAAAATTGTTAATGTTCATTTTTTTTTATGGTTATAAAATTAAAATTTTTTGACAGATAACACATCTGGATATGAAGTTAAATTACTATATCATAGCACAAATCTATATGCTTGACAGTTTTTAAGTAAAGTGTACCACAAAAATGCTCAGGTGTGGGATAGTGTTAGTGCTCGCTTCGCTCGCCCTAATTATCACTCGATAAGGTAATTTACAATACTTAGGGCCTGTTTCACTACTTGTTGATAAAGGTCTGATAGCCTATTCACAACTTAACTGACGGATAGCGTTTATATTTCTGTTTCATAAGTACTTATCTGACAAGTCTATCTGGCAGTAATTCTCAAAAAGATATCACACATTTAACCAGCAGATATTTTATCTGTTAGATATATATCAGGCTCTTTATCGGCAAGTAATGCAACTATAGAGCAGAAAGCTGTGTATTCACACTAGGACGACTCCTAAAATAGGAGGGAGTAGGTACTTAGTTTCTAGTTTTTATCAGTAGCAATATTATTACGATCTGACGCTTATATTTCTATCATTTAAACATTAATGATGTGAAATAAATATCGATATTCTTATCAATTTTATTGGTCACTCGATTATTATCTTGGAATCCAGGGCGTATCAACACCTTGTGTTGTGCGAACAGTGACGGAAATTAGCATTTCGTTCGAAAACATTGCAGAAAACATGAGTGAAGTTTGATAAACTTGAACTCGAATATAAGTAGGTACTTGCTTACAGACAGACTGGATACATAATTTCTTTTGAAATTTTGTTTTTCAGTTGTTAAGCGTGTGTGCGTTTACTTAGGCGTTCTAATAATAGATTTTACATACATATTAAAATCTCCTAACGTCTTAGGGCCGATTTCACCGACCAAACTAAACGCGATTAGTTCACGCTAAACTCGGTTTACGAGCTCAACTGAGTTTAAGGGCCGATTTCACCGACCAAACTAAACGCGATTAGTTCACGCTAAACTCGGTTTACGAGCTTAACTGAGTTTAGGGCTATAGTTTGCATTTCATCGACGTCAGTTAAACGCCGTTAAAGCTTAACTGGGTTTAAATTCTAACCGCCCAATTTTCGACGTTTAGCTCCCTAAAACCGAGTTTAAAGAGCTGTCAAGTGCCAACAGTGTCATATTGTTATTGAATGTTTGCTGATCAGTATTTAGCAATTCATTGGGATAAGCTATTGAAGATAGTGATGAGGAAAATGTTGTTCGTCATCCAAGATGGTTACGGGAAAGAGAAGAGCACTTCGACACCCTTGATGATAAGGACTTCGTAACAAGATTTCGTCTCACGAAACCCACAGTTCTGTCTGTATTGGAGTCGATTGAAGACAAGCTTGAGTTTGTGTGTGTATTTATGTGTGTAGAGCGCTTGCTTGGAGTCTGGAAAAGACGTTTCCCAGCCATGGCCATACAGTGAAACGACACCACCAGACGATAGTGTAAAAATATATCCAGCTTCTGGGATCCTATATTTAGCTAAAGGCAATATTAATATTGGAAATATGAATGGTGCACGAACACAAATAAGGAATCCAAATCATAGAAGATGTCATGAATTTGTGACAAACTATTTTGCTCAGTAAGTTTATAGTTTGTTTTCTCAACTTATTTGTAAATTTACTTATTAAAAACAAGTTTTTGCCCACAATTTCGTCTGCTTGGAATCAGGCTCATAAAATTCAGGCCTTTATTTTTCTGGGATAAAAAGTAGCCTATGACATCCTATAGGTACTCGCTCAACTATACCATGCAAAAATAACATATGTTCCATTTCTACATGAATGAAGGACTAACACACTTTCATATTTATACTATTACACTCAATTAAAGCTAATTGCAGGCTGAATATTATTTATATAGATTATTTATTATATTATTAATAATTTATTTATTTTTATTTTCAGATTGGCAAGATAAATAATTTCAGGACTAGCAGACCTTCATCTTCTGGAATAACCAGGCTGTCGACCATAACATATTTCAGGTGCACCTTGGAATACTTTGGACACATTGCCCGCTGAAGCAGAGGATAAACATCATATGTGAGGTGATCTGTGCCAAAGATCGCAACCCTCATTAATGAGGATGACCATGCAGAGAGAGAAGATAAGTAAAGTGGGAAAGGGCTGCCCAGCGAAAGCCTCAAGACTCGTACCCTGTATGCAGTGTATAAATAACTGAAACCCCTATCAAGGAAGCACTTATTATATTTGATTTATTCTAAATTTTGATATTATTATAGTATAATATAATTATTATGTATAAAATGAGTTAATGGGTTAAAATAAATGAATAAAATAATCATAAATCTTTTATTTATTGTACATTTACAAAGAACCAAATTCTCAGCAGTAGCTCTTTAAAACAAAATGTTTCAATATCTATTATAATGTAATAAGTTAGTATACAATCATGTGGACAGCTGGATGATAAGGTGATAGCTCCCATGCAACTTTATCTATGTAATAACGTAGACTAATGCTGGATTTCATGGTCGAGTGACATTTATCCGAGGAATAAATTGGATGTTCTGACAGTTTTTGTATGGAAAATACTGATAAAATATGAAATTTAAGCTCGGATAAGTCTTATTTTACATAGGTGAAATCGGCCCTCAATGAATGTATTTTTATACATGGTTTAAAGTAGACAATGATATGCATTTCTTCAGAATCAAATTATTATTAAAACATACACAAGTTTCAAAATCCTTATTTGAATATCATGTTCTTGGGCATGATTGTTAGCCATTGTTAATGTTTTTATTCTTTCAAGAGTAAGATGTGGTAAGACTTGGATTGTAATCATGTCTCAAAACTAGCCTCCTGCTTCTTGTGGCTGCAGCTTGTGCTGGCGCATGAGTATGGATCCTGCAATATAAAAAAATGTATAGTACTCTGCACATCACCTCTTAAGATCTACACAGTGCATAGCAAATTCCCTTATCATACTATTATTTGACTTCATTAAAATGAATAATGCAGTTTGTGATCTACTGGTTTCTTTTACTGTTATCTAGTAATTTTGGTAATTCCCTTATGAAATCTAGGCATAATATTATAATTATAAATGTTCATATAAATCCTCTTGATGGAAATTACAACCCTACTTATAAGCTACCACTACTGGTTTCCATTCCTAGAGACATGAATTATAGAGCAGCTAATATAGTACACAGAACAGAGATGATTAGGTAATACCTTGATGATGTTGTGTGTGTTGAAGATCTTGAATCACATTCTGCTATGCTAGCTGTTGGTCTGTTTGCACATCAGGTAATGGGCTTGGTGATCTGCCAAGAATAGGTTTTCTTGGCTCCCTTAACATCACCGGCTTATACTGAGACCAGTCCTGCATGAAAATAACTTAAAAAGGCTTCGGTCTTGTGCCGCTTGAATTCAGCGGCTCCCTGCGAGTCATTTGACGTCCTTGGCAAGCATTAATGGCAAATAGTTCTCCGTAGTCCGCACTAACTTTCTAGTTTTCTACCAATTTCTACACCACAGATCACTATTAAACTAGTTCTACACACACGAAACAAAGAAAAAAAACCAAACCACAGAAAAAACGTCAAATGTCATGTTATTCGAGACAGTGATCGAGAGTTTTGCTTAGTCGTAATTCCTAGTTCCATGGTTTTGCTTTATTAATTCCATGGTTTTGTCTTGGTTTTGTCTATGATCGTCACAACCCTACATGTAAACTAAGTTTTACTAAACGCGATTAGTTTAGAGCTCGTGAAATCGGTTTGACTTAAACCGAGTTTAAATTGCACGTTTAAACTCAGTTAAACTAAACTTGGTTTTATTAAACTAGGTTTCTATAGCGAATGGTGAAATTGGCCCTAAGGCTATAGTTTGCATTTCATCGACGTCAGTTAAACGCCGTTAAAGCTAAACTCGGTTTAAATTCTAACCGCCCAATTTTCGACGTTTAGCTCCCTAAAACCGAGTTTAAAGAGCTGTCAAGTGCCAACAGTGTCTTATATTGTTATTGAATGTTTGCTGATCCGCATTTAGCAATTCATGGCTATTGAAGATAGTGATGAGGAAAATTTTGTTCGTCATCCAAGATGGTTACGGGAAAGAGAAGAGCACTTCGACACCCTTGATGATAAGGACTTCGTAACAAAATTTCGTCTCACGAAACCCACAGTTCTGTCTGTATTGGAGTCGATTGAAGACAAGCTTGAGTTTGTGTGTGTATTTATGTGTGTAGAGCGCTTGCTTGGAGTCTGGAAAAGACGTTTCCCAGCCATGGCCATACAGTGAAACGACACCACCAGACGATAGTGTAAAAATATATCCAGCTTCTGGGATGCTATATTTAGCTAAAGGCAATGTTAATATTGGAAATATGAATGGTGCACTAACACAAATAAGGAATCCAAATCATAGAATCATCCGAACTATTTTGCTCAGTAAGTTTATTAGTTTGTTTTCTCAACTTATTTGTAAATATACTTATTAAAAACAAGTTTTTGCCCACAATTTCGTCTGCTTGGAATCAGGCTCATAAAATTCAGGCCTTTATTTTTCTGGGATAAAAAGTAGCCTATGACATCCTATAGGTACTCGCTCAACTATACCATGCAAAAATAACATATGTTCCATTTCTACATGAATGAAGGACTAACACACTTTCATATTTAAACTATTACACTCAATTAAAGCTAACTGCAGGCTGAATATTATTTATTAAATTATTTATTATATTATTAATAATTTATTTATTTTTATTTTCAGATTGGCAAGATAAATAATTTCAGGACTAGCACACCTTCATCTTCTGGAACTGTGGCTAAGACCTTAGGGCTAAAAATAACCAGGCTGTCGACCATAACATATTTCAGGTGCACCTTGGAATACTTTGGACACATTGCCCGCTGAAGCAGAGGATAAACATCATATGTGAGGTGATCTGTGCCAAGGATCGCAACCCTCATTAATGAGGATGACTATGCAGAGAGAGAAGATAAGTAAAGTGGGAAAGGGCTGCCCAGCGAAAGCCTTAAGACTCGAACCCTGTATGCAGTGTATAAATAACTGAAACCCCTATCAAGGAAGCACTTATTATATTTGATTTATTCTAAATTTTGGTATTATTATAGTATAATATAATTATTATGTATAAAATGAATTAATGGGTTAAAATAAATGAATAAAATAATCATAAATCTTTTATTAATTGTACATTTACAAAGAATCAAATTCTCAGCAGTAGCTCTTTAAAACAAAATGTTTCAAAATCTATTATAATGTAATAAGTTAGTATACAATCATGTGGACAGGTGGATGATAAGGTGATAGCTCCCATGCAACTTTATCTATGTAATAACCCAGACTAATGCTGGATTTCATGGTCGAGTGACATTTATCCGAGGAATAAATTGGATGTTTTGACAGTTTTTGTATGGAAAATACTGATAAAATATGAAATTTAAGCTCGGATAAGTCTTATTTTACATAGGTGAAATCGGCCCTCAATGAATGTATTTTTATACATGGTTTAAAGTAGACAATGATATGCATTTCTTCAGAATCAAATTATTATTAAAACATACACAAGTTTCAAAATCCTTATTTGAATATCATGTTCTTGGGCATGATTGTTAGCCATTGTTAATGTTTTTATTCTTTCAAGAGTAAAATGTGGTAAGACTTGGATTGTAATCATGTCTCAAAACTAGCCTCCTGCTTCTTGTGGCTGCAGCTTGTGCTGGCGCATGAGTATGGATCCTGCAATATAAAAAAATGTATAGTACTCTGCACATCACCTCTTAAGATCTACACAGTGCATAGCAAATTCCCTTATCATACTATTATTTGACTTCATTAAAATGAATAATGCAGTTTGTGATCTACTGGTTTCTTTTACTGTTATCTAGTAATTTTGGTAATTCCCGAAATCTAGGCATAATATTATAATTATAAATGTTCATATAAATCCTCTTGATGGAAATTACAACCCTACTTATAAGCTACCACTACTGGTTTCCATTCCTAGAGACATGAATTATAGAGCAGCTAATATAGTACACAGAACAGAGATGATTAGGTAATACCTTGATGATGTTGTGTGTGTTGAAGATCTTGAATCACATTCTGCTATGCTAGCTGTTGGTCTGTTTGCACATCAGGTAATGGGCTTGGTGATCTGCCAAGAATAGGTTTTTTTGGCTCCCTTAACATCACCGGCTTATACTGAGACCAGTCCTGCATGAAAATAACTTAAAAAGGCTTCGGTCTTGTGTCGCTTGTATTCAGCGGCTCCCTGCGAGTCATTTGACGTCCTTGGCAAGCATTAATGGCAAATAGTTCTCCGTAGTCCGCACTAACTTTCTAGTTTTCTACCATTTTCTACACACACGAAACGAAGAAAAAAACCAACCACAGAAAAAACGTCAAATGTATGTAATTATTCGAGAGAGTGATCGAGAGTTTTGCTTAGTCGTAATTCCTAGTTCCATGGTTTTGCTTTATTAATTCCATGGTTTTGTCTATGATCGTCACAACCCTACATGTCAACTCAGTTTTACTAAACTAGCGGCACGTTATGATGGCCGGTTTGACACATTACAATAGTGATGTGGAATGTCAATTTATTCTCGAACAAAAAACAATTAAGTTTTGTTTTTGTACCTGATTAAATAGGTTTAATAAAACAAAAATGTATATGTTTATTTAATTTATTTGAACGAACTGAATATTTGAATGAAAATGAATATACATACTTTATATGCACACAAGAAACATATGAATACAAAAGATACCAAAAAAGGTGCCACAAAAGGCCATAATTAATCAGATTCGTCCATACTACTATTTTCACTGTCGTCACTGCTATCATCACCTACATTAATAATTATATGTTCGTTTTCTATAATATTATCTATTTTCACATCTCTTTCATAATCTTCCCTTATTAATTTAACAGTTCTATTCACAACCTTTTCCCAGTCTCCTTTAGTCACATGTTCACAAGCTTCTTCTAATAATTTTAGCATTTTTTTTGTGGTAAATGGGGGTTCTGTATTGTGTCTTGCAGCATATCCCTTAATTTGAGCCCACACCAACTCAATCGCATTATACTCACAATGGTAAGGCGGTAACCGTATAACTCTGTGCCCATGTTCTAATGCTATTTCGTCAATGACGTATCGGATCTTGGTTGGTTTGTTTTCTTTTAAAAGACGTACTAATTCCGCTTTTAACATATTCATGTTTGCATCTACGCCATTTTTACGAAGCCATGCGACGATATCAGCTTTCTTTTGGGATTGGGCAGGTGGCTTGTCAATTTGCATCGAGTGGTATGGGGCGTTGTCCATAATTATAATAGATGGTTCAGGGAGGCTACACAACATTTAGGTAAACCATTCAGTAAACTTTTCTCCATTCATGTCTTCATGATAGTCTCCAGTGGTTTTTGACGCAAAAGCCATGAGAGAACCTTCGACAAACCCGTTGATGGTTCCGGCGTGACAAATTATAAGTCGCGATCCTTTTCGTACAGGAACTTTGGAAGTAGATGCTGCTGTGTCATCGTTCCAAGAACGGCCTACAGTATGGTTAGCATTAAGCCATGTTTCAACCAAGAACACAACATTTTGCCAATTTTTGATTTCTTTCACTTGCCGTAAAAAAGTATACCTTGCCATCGCTATATCAAATCTTTCCATCAATATTTTGCGTTTGTTACATTTTTTGTATCGAAATCCAATGGTCTTCAAAATCTTCGTTAAAGAACTTTCCCCACCGAAGAATAATCCAGCTTCCTTCAGTGAATGCACCAACTTTTTTCTTGTTGGATACTCCTTCTGTAAATAGTAGCCGTAAACATGTCTTCGGATAGCATCGGCATCAAAGCTATCGATGCCTACGACTGGTTTTGCTCGTTTTCTCTTTTTTGGTGTGTGAAGTTTATTTTCTTCTGTGCCAGTCTCGCCATATTTTTTTTTAGTTATCCGTCTAACAGTTCGTTGTCCAATATTAAGCGCATCAGCTACGCGTTCAACCACTGACGTTATAGGTAAAATTGGCCCTCCATTTTGAGCTTCACGATCGAAATAGTTACGAAGGCGTATTACGAACTCACGTGTCTGACTATTTAGAACAGTTCTCTGCGTACGTTCGGTCATATCGACGAAATCCACAACAAAGGGCTTGAACAGAGTCCAAATTAACGAGCAAGGGTCAACAGTAATGCAGTATCAATATTTGAAATCCAAAGCCAGGTCAAAACTATATCACAATCGCATTGCACTGACAGTTTATACTTTTCGAAGCAACGTCAATTCGAAACTGCTTTGTTTTGCATTGAGCATTGACGCGAGTTTGCCGGAGGTAGTAGTTGTGCTAGCCAGCGATCCTATGTGACGATCGTATTAGATTCCATTTTTAAAAATTTTCAATTTAGAAAACCAAATGCCGAGTTGTGGTATATATCATATAAAAATAAAAATTTTACCTTTTGTATGAAACAGCTGATATTTTTTTGCGATTTCAGAGGTTTGTCCACATAGTGAAAATTGTTCATATTCACAAGTACATTCACCCCTTAAATGGTGCAAACTGATTTTTCTACACTTGTATACATTTTAGAAATCAATTTAATAAATAAATTTTGAGTCCTAAACCTAAAACTACATTCGATAAAATTTATGAATCTCTGCACATCACTATCGTCAATAAAGTAATACAATTATTTCCTTCAAAGTCGTTATCAATTAATACGGAACTTCATGAGCGGACAAACGTCAAACCGGCCATCATAGCGTGCCGCTAATATAAACGCGATTAGTTTAGAGCTCGTGAAATCGGTTTGACTTAAACCGAGTTTAAATTGCACGTTTTAACTCAGTTAAGCTAAACTTGGTTTTATTAAACTAGGTTTCTATAGCGAATGGTGAAATTGGCCCTTACACAGGCTCTGCTCCTTCTTGCCTTGCCTTGCCTTCTTGTAAATTACAGAAAACGATATTTCTATCAGAAAAATTTTTTATTTTTTTCTTTTTTTCTATTTTTCAGAAAATTTCAAGATCTATATAGAAGTCTGAATGCGATAATATTATCCATATTATCTCAAAGGTGTGACAAATTGGTGGCATTTTATCATACGGCCAACCAGTAGGTACTGGCTTTTTAATTTAATCGTCAGCGTTTGTTTAGCCATCCATATCTGGCCATATCACACTTCACACTAATATTATAAAGGTGAAAGTTTGTATGTGTGTGTATGTTTGTTACTCTTTTACACAAAAACTACTGGACGGATTTGGCTGAAATTTGGAATGAAGATAGATTTTACCCTGGATTAACACATTTTATCTCGGAAAATAAAAGGCTTCCTGCGGGAATCAATAAACCTTAACCCAAGCGGACGATCATCGCGGCATCATTTAGTCATTAATGAAATTTGATAGCTCGACCTTCAGTTCGCTACGAATGTCGGAAGCTCGCTTCGCTCGTCACCTTTTCTTCAGCTTCGTTTAGTGGTTTACAAAAACAATTTAAGGATAGTGTAGACATATTATACAACTTGGAATAAAGTGGGTACTTATGCTGTTTGAATTTCATTTATCCATTTTATTAGATTTAAGATCCTGCCAAGACATCTTAAAATACTCCTATACAAAACTTTACTTAGGCCAATTCTTACTTACGGGGCTGAATGCTGGGTTCTAAGTAAGAAGGATGAAAACAGCCTGCTAATTTTTGAGCGAAAGGTCCTGAGGAGGATTTTCGGTGCTGTTCAAGATAATGGTATCTGGCGCATTCGTTACAATCACGAACTCTATGGACTATTTAAAGAACCGAATGTAGTCAAAATCATTAAATTGTCACGAATGCGATGGGCAGGACATGTGCAACGCATGGACGATTCAAGAGCCCCAAAAAAGTTGCTTGACAGTAAACCAGAGGGCCGTAGAGGCAGAGGAAGACCTAGAGGCCGGTGGATTGACGGAGTGGAAAAGGACATGAGAGTTTTGGGAGTACGGAGTTGGAGAGAGGCCGCTAAAGATCGCCTCAGATGGGGAAATTTGCTTGACCAAGCCAAGGCCCACCCAGGGCTGTAGCGCTTTGATGATTGATTGATTGATTTTATTAGATTTAATTAAACCCGATCTAAACTATTCCAACTTATCCTAGGTAAGGTTAGTAAACCTAAACCTTTGCGAAACTCAAGTTAAGTTTTTTTTTACCTCCTTTATGTCGTTTTATGAATAAAAATTAAAATAGATAACAGGGCACATTGATATCTATAATGAACTTTAAACTGATTACTGATGAATCTTCGCCTAAATGGTAATAATACTGTCGTACATATTGTAAAGAAGGTCAAAAGAGATCGTTCACATGAATTTAAAGTAGGCTTTGACGTCTCTTCCATTAAAATATTCGGCTGTTTAAACTAAATATTTTTGAAATACTAGTTTGACAGTTCGAATGCATAACAAATTGCAGTATAACTTGCTGATGCCCGCGACTTGCTAATGATGATGATGATGAACTTGTTTAGTGTTTTCAGCAAGTTGGACTGACTTTTATCTATCAGCCTGTCTGTCTGTCTGTCTGCCCGTCTGTTTGTATGTCTGTATGTCCGCGCATCACGCGAAAACTTCTGAACGGAATTGAATGAAATTTGGTATAGTTGTAGGTGATATTCTGGGTCAACTTAAAGGATACTTTTTATCCTGAAAAACAATCCAGGATAGGGGATGAAAGTTTTTATCGGTTTTACTTCATAACTCCGTCTTTGAACCATTTTTTTATTTTATTTAAAAGTGTACAATCAGGCATGGTTTGTCTAATTTTTATTAAGATCTGATAAATATTATAGGAGATAGAGGACATAACTCTTCACAAGTAGCAGCAAAAGTCACTCACATAAAGGACAACGATCGAATACATACATACCATATTTATATGAGGGTTTTAGCCACAGGCATAATGAGAAAAATTTATGCCAACAGTACGAGTAGAGTCAAATTAGACAGAACAGGTACAAAAATTTGCATAAATAGAGGCGTGAGGCAAGGTGACCCAGTCTCTCCAAAGCTGTTCATAGCCGTCTTATAACAATAATGGAAACCTTACCATGATCTAAGCAAGGCATCAACATAAAAGGTCTCAGGTTTGCCGATGACATCATTCTGTTCTCAGAGTCTGCACAACAATTAAATAACATGATAGAGAACCTACATCAGGATAGTATCAAGGTAGGACAAGAAATGAACCTCGATAAAACGAAAGTTATCACTAATAAATCACCCATTTTGGTAAATAACATACCTCTTGAGTTTGTAGAAAAGTACATCTACCTGGACAAATAGATCTCTTTTAAGAATGAAAGAAATATAGAGGAAGTAAACCGAAGAATAAGTACTGGGCTCATACAGAAATATTTAAATCACAGCTCCCGCTGCCGGCTAAGAAAATAGTTATGGATACAGAAATACTGCCATGTCTTACCTACGGTTGCCAAACCTGGACATTTATTTTCGGAACAAGAAACAAAATCCAGACTACCCAGAGAAGAATGGAAAGAAGTTACCTTGGCATAAAATTAAAAGACAGGGTGAAAAATGTAGACATCCGCAAGAAAACAAAAGTGACTGACGCCTTAACCTTCTCTCTGCAAAGTAAATGGAAGTGGTCAGAGGTGCGATTGTCTAAAAATTGCCGTTCAAAATCTTATTCATTTCATGGTATTAGCGTCAAAGTAAAATATTTTTTGACTGTATAGATTTAAAGTCACAAATTCAGTACAACCGATTCCAAGCCGGGCCGAACCGAGCGTATCGTAGATACCTAAACGTATGAGAATGCATACATGAAATTGAGCTCTAATTTAATGCTGTTATGGTTTATTTTAATTCGACGCTAATGCCATGAAATGAATAAGATTCTGATCGGCAACTTTTAGACAATCGGGGGGCAGGTCACGTGGCTAGATACATTGACGAAAGATGGACATTAATGGCCGGGACCAAGAGGCAATAGAGCGCGAGGCAGGCCATATGCCAGATGGTCAGATGAAATAGTGGCGATAGCGGGGCAAAGATGGTTAACCACAGCTATGGACAGAGTTAAGTGGAAGTCCTTGGAGGAGGCTTTTACCTGAAGGGAGTCCATACAATATTGTTAATTGACCGAGCGAAGCGAGGTCTCTGAGTCTACTCGAGTGAATTTGCACTTGTCCGTCCGTCCGTCCGTCCGTCCGTCTGTCAGAGCCTTATAACTTTTGAATTACTGAACGTAATTACTTCAAATTTAGATATAATATGTAAACTGATGGCCTTCAGCCGAATATTGCATAAAACATTCCTTATAAAAACCTTTATTTCAGGGGGGCTCTCATAGAAGTGAATGCGAAGTAAAAAAAAATTATCGCGTTACATAAAATTGTTACATATCATTTTAAAGATAATTTTGAACCGAGTACAAAAATATTTTTTTTTTAATTTTTCCCTTAAAAATGACGAAATGGGGGGCTTTCAAAGTGGCGATTTTATACGCTCGCTTGAAGACGCTCTCTAGCAAAATCCGCTACGTATTTTCAACCTGTTTTATTTTTATTATTTCACTTATATCCTGTACTTGAACAACAAATACTAAAATTATATGAATATTATAAAGAAACGAGGTTATTTAATTTTTAATGGGCATCAGTAATTCATATAGCATCAACATAGCTTCACAATAATGCTAATAGATGGCGCAGTCATTAACTATTCCATGGAACTAGGGAGTTACGACTATCCCAAAAACAGTTTTGCGTCGAACATTATTATTTAGTTACATAAAATAATAACTTATTATTCAATTAAAATTATTGTTTAGTTAAATATCAAACTTCAATAAACTATTAATAACTGCATTTTGTATATTTTCTATTCGCGTCGATAGATAACGATTTGTACCTACAGATGCCCGTAACCCGTTTTCACTCGTTAGTACTTATTAATTCAATGTTTTCATTAACGTTGCCTAACCTTACGGGCTATGATAAGTTAGGTGATGATTTCTGTCAACTTCTTATCACGATCCTGTACGGGACACCTAAAAGGACATTGGGACGGATGGTAGGACTTAGGATTGTATTTAGGAGCTACCTACGTAAAGAGACTCCTACTTAGGGGATGATATAGGTATGTTTGGTGAAAACGGGCATAATAATAATGTCAGGTTTGGTCGTCATGTATCGATTGAATGAATAATCATGGGATACCGTTACCGCGAGGTATCAGTTCGGGGCGAACCACTAGTTATATTATTAAACTATTGCATAGCTTTTATCGCGGGCTTTGAACTAGGACAAACAGTTTGAGCGCGGCGACCGAATCAAGAAATTCCGTAACGAAAAAAAACCTAACACCGTCGTTCAGTAAGCGTTCAACATTTTAGAGGTTCTCAAGTAGCTCTATTTGGCGCAGTGGGCGGGCGGCCGCTTTCGAGCGCCGATGTCGCAGGTTCGAATCTCACTCACAGTGACAGTTCGCTTTTCTTGTTTGTTTGTTTTTTTTTGCATAATTTTTATTATGCAAAAAAAATATTATAATTACATAAGGTGATAAAAAATGCTATGCAATAGTTTTACCGCGGCAGTCCCCGAGTGCCACTTAATTTATAATTAATAAAATGTAGGTATACCTATCTAAAAAAAACTTTGTATAGATTTAAATAAGACTTAAATATTTTTTTTTTTTTTTTAAAGAATATTAGTCAAATTGAAGTTGACTAATATCCTTCCTATCCCCTCCAACTAAGCGGAAAAGCTTGTGCTAGGAGTGGGTAAGTGCAACGGGTGGGATTCGAACGACCTTTCAGTTTTCAGTCCGCACCTTTAACCGTTGTGGGCCATTGAGGCTAAAATTAACCATTAGTGAAAAAGTTTCATCACAAAACATTTAACAAGATACGAAAAGGGCGACAGAACACGACAGTCTGAAATAACTGAGATATTAAAGTATCAAGTTTCTGAATAGAAAAGGATCCTTTTTGCTTTCGTGTACCATTTTAAAAATCGCTCGAAATTGCCCGTTAATTACACAGCTGAGACTCCCCGGGTATTAATTAGTTCTTCTGTAACATTATACTTCGACTTTTGTTCGTTTGCTGTTTAAAACGGTCTTTAGTGCTGGAACTTTTAACAAGTGTAAATGAAAAAAAATAATTTTAAAACCAAGCTTTTAGTAGCTGGCTACATCATCAGATTCTGGATGTCATCTAGAACCAGAGTACTTGTCAAGACTAACCAAACGAGCCCAAACTCGATGGGGATACGTTGTTTTATTACAGAGTTGCTATAGCCACCTTTCAGCTCCATCATCAGAATCTGGATATCATCTAGGACCAGAGTACATACTTGTCAAGATTAATCAAACGAACCCAAACTTGATGGGGTTACCTCGTTTTATTACCAAAGTTGCCAATAATATTGCATTGTCATCCAATTTACATATTATACACGCAAAATTTCAGCTCAATCGGAAACCGGGAATTGGTTCTAATTAATTATTCATCTTGCAAGATTTGAATTTGAGTTAAAATTTTACAGTTATACATACATTCATACATACATTTTAAGTTAAATAAAAGTTTGTAAAAAGATCCCAACAAAAAAAAATCATGTAAAATGTTGCCAAGATGAGACTATGCGGCTCGCACTGTCAAAAAGTTATCAGATTTCATGTAGAGCCAAGCTTATTTAACTCTACACGCCCTAACTCTGCAAGCCCTAACTTCACAAACTCGTCACCTAAGTCAAAATTTATGTGGCTTGGCTTTTGGCATCCACTAAGAAAGGATTTTGAAAATTCAAACGCCAAGGCGTTGCGCGGCGCGTGGTGCGTCGTGTCGCGCGGTAAACTCAAATATATTATGGCCAAGTATGAGAGCGTTCATGCAGAAGCGTTTGCGTTGAACGCGGCGGAGCATGCGGCGGGCGCCGCACAACGCGCCACGTGTGCATAAACGTACCCTAAGGGGGTAAAATAGGGGTTTCGAAAATTCGAACTTAACGTGGGCAAAAGCTAAGTAGTTCCTAATTCCTATTAAATATATTAATATCCAAGATACGTACAATATAATATTGAGCTTGTATACGTATGCAGGCAAGTTAATATATTTTATCAGTCTGAAATAGGTTTGTTTTAGTACGCAGTGCGGCTTTCATTTAAAATATAGGACAAAAATCCAATCGTTTTGATTCTCTGGCGTAAATGCTTTAATCCAAATCTGGACATGAATTTTCAATAGCGCTTTTAGGCAATCCGTTGAAGCTCTGTGTAACCCGCTATTACTGAGAAAATCCACGGCTTAAACGATTTTGGTATTGTTTTTAGACAAAACTAAATATATGGTTTTCATCTTCTAAATATATAAAAGAGAAAGATGACTGACTGACTGACTGATCTATCAACGCACAGCTCAAACCACTGGACGTATCGGGCTGTTCAGTGTTCAGCATACAGATAGCTATTATGACGTAGGCATCCGTTATGAAAGGATCTTTGAAAATTCAACGCCTAAGGGGGTTAAATGGGGGGGGTTGGAAAATCGAAGTCGTGAGCGAAAACGCGGGCAAAAGCTTCTTAAATATAATTCTTGTGAATGGCAATTCAATAGATAGATTCTTAGTAAAAATAAATTCAGGCACTTTAAGAAAAAAAAATATTATTGACTTATTTTCTCCTCTCCCCTCAAAGTAAGCGGACAGCTTGTGTAAGTAGGTACGAGTACGACAAGTGAAACGGGTAGGGTTCAAACCTGCGACTTTTCAGTTTTCAGTTCGCACCTTTAACCGTTGGGCCATTGAGGCATTGTGAATACGACGCGAACTCTAGCGGTTGGATTCGAATCTCATTAAAATAAAATTAACATTAAGTATTTCTTATTATATTATTTGCATCAAACACTGATAATGATACTGGTGTTGCCCATCTGACTTACTTAGCTGAATATGAAAAGGCTACATCTTCATTCATAAAATTAATTATCCTCCCTGCTGAATCTGGGCACGGGGGCCAATTTTTATAGAGATTAGACATCTGCGCGGGAGATATTATAGTGCACAGGTGTACATAAGCATTTTCTAGGTAAGCGCACTCCGTTTAAGGCTGCATCTCCACTTAACATCTGCTGTGATCGCAGTTTTGCGCTAATTAACATGAATAGTAAAAAACCTGTCTACTCTGCTTTTATTGATACTGAGGTCACGACCTCAAACAGAAATACGTTACAAACAAGAGGAAGATTTGGAGAAAGAAATCAGTAGTTAATGTAACATTACGAGCAACCCATTAACGTGTCACTAACGAACGTAAGTCTCCTCTCAGGGAAGGGCTATAGGCCATATTGTACCACGCTGGCCCAATGCGAATTGGTAGACTTCACACACCTTTGAGAACATTATATGGTGAACTCTCAGGCGTGAAAGTTTCCTCACGATGTTTTTCTTCACAGTTGAAGCATGTGATTTGCTTCTTCTTCTTCTTCTTCATTATCAACCTATAGACGTCCACTGCTGGACAAAGGTCTCCTGCATGGACTTCCACAAGCTTCAGTCTTGCGCCGCTTCAATCCAGCGGCTTCCTGCGACTCGTTTGATGTCGTCGGATTTAATTGCTTAAACACACTTAACTCCGAAAAGTCAGACGTGATGGCCTGCCCGGGATCGAACCTGTGAGTCCTGTGACCCCCGAATAGGAGACCGCAGTCCTAACCACTGGGCTATTGCTACTTAATGTATCTATAGCACTGAACAAAATATCGACATTGCTCAAAAATTTTCATAAGGAAACTTTATAAGTACATACCAATATAATAATTTTATAAAATTGAGCCAAATACAATTTTACCTGCAGAAGCTCATTTAATTAAAAACTCGGAAGGATGCCGCGGAGTCTCGAAGTTACACTGAAAAGGAATTAATTAAGTGTATTAAATGAACTGGTGAGGATATTAAAATATATAGGTAGTAACTTGAATAACTTTGCAAATTAAATGTTAAGGTAGGTATAACACGCTTAAAATTTTAAATTAGGTTTTTTTAACTTAAGTTGTGTTGCAAAGGACCTCAAGTCGAATAGAAAGCTCAATAATTTATTTTATAACTAGACGATGCCTACGACTTTCGTCCGCGTGGATAAAGGTTTTTAATTCCCGCGGGAACTTTGTAATTTTCCGGGATAAAAAGCCGGGTAGCCTGTGTGTTAATCCTGGGTATGAGCTATCTCCATTTCAAATTTCAGCCAAATCGGTTCATTCGTTATGGCGTTATAGAGTTGCAGACCCACTTGCAGAGTCGCCGGGTTAGGTATAACCCAGGAATAAATTTGTAATTTTGACAGAAGCTTTATACGAAATCTTGCAAAGCAGCAGCTAACTCTGGGTTAACAGAATAACTCGGTGTTTCTGCAAGCGGGCCTAAAGGTACAGACTGAAAATTCGACGGTTCGATCCAGGTTCGACCTCCCCGTTGCACTATTGTGCACTATAATTGTCGCTCTCCTCCTAACACAAGCTTGGTTATTTGGAGGGCATAGGAGAATATTAGTTATGATCATTGCTAATCTTCTTCTTAATCAGCCGATAGACGTCCACTGTTGAACAAAAGTCTATTGCATGGACTTCCACAGGTCTTGGTCTTGCGCCGCCTGTATAAAGCAGCTCCCTGTGACTCGTTTTATGTCGTCGATCCACCTGGTGCAAGGAGACCCCACCACAAGCGTGGTGGTCACTGGTCACCACTCCAGCACCTCGGGACCCCAACGACCATCAAACCTTCGAACTATTGCTAATATCTATCTATCTAATCTCTTTAAACGAGCAATTCTTGTATATATATACCTATATATATAATCTGAATCTCGGAAACGGCTTCAACGATTTTCATGAAATTTAGCATGTAGGGGGTTTCGGGGGCGATAAATCGATCTAGCTAGGTTTCATTTTTAGAAAAGGTCGTTTTATCCGTGTTTTCAAGCAATGAAATTACAATATAATTAGAATACGAAGGTAAATTTCGCTCGATAGCTTAGTTAGGTTTCGGAAGGTTCCGAAACTAGAAGACTCTAGGTCTTCCAGACGAACTAGGTCGAGTCCAGACGAATTTTTTCCCTATGAATTTTATTATTTTTATTATTTTTTTTTCTAAATAAGTATATTATTTCCAAAAAACACGATTTACAAAAAAAAAAAAAAAAACAAAAAACCGAGCAAAGCTCGGTCACCCAGATATTTCTGCTTTAAAAGGAAAAAAACAAAAAAAAAGGCACTGCCAATAGAATTTGCTAATAATTAAAAACAAAAAATAAATAAAAATAATTTTAAAAAAGCGCACTGTCACGTTTCGTGGATGAGATTCGAACCTGTGACATCATACATTAAACGGTAAGGAAGGCGGCTTCTGGCAGACCGCACCGTACAAGGTTCCTGAGAATGTCTAAAATGTTGAACACTTACTGAAATCTCCAGGTGACGATTTCGCGAAATCAATGTTTTTTACTCACCCAAAAAGTGCTCAACATGCCTAAAGAAGTTTTCACTTCAAAAACACTGTCGCATTTTTACTTATTAAGTCTAAAAAAATTACATCCAGTAGTTTCTCTATCATGGCCAGTAATCTCGTTGCTCATCGGTGAACTTTATTACGGGTCAATGAAAAAGAGAACAACGAGCGAACGAGAGTGCTCACTCAATTAATTTATCGAATAATATTAAAACTTATTATTGCATATTTCTGATGTATCGATATAAAGCTCCCGTGTGTACTCATTGCATTCAATTACGCAAATTGGATTTCGAGTAGGTAGTTTAGCTTTAATATTTCATTTATATTAATATAATATTCCTTTTAAAATAATCACGTCGTGGTGACCAATTGTGGGTGATTTTAGCCAAAAATACTCATTGAGTGTTGGTCAATAAAACACTGGTATACTTGCCGTGACGAACCAAGGGAAGCGCAACCTTTTCTCGAAGCGTTTAATCGATTTTTTGAACCCGTATAACTTGGGTTTGGATTATACCAGCTATACAAAATTCTCGGGATAATATGTCAATAGTCGACTTATTAAACATAAAAAAGTTTCAATTGCATAGCTCTTATACTTTAGATTTTATTGATATCTAAAAACCCCGATTTCTTCACTGACTGACTCACTGATGATCACCAAAATTCTTACTTTTACACATACAACAAAGCATCCTAAAACTTGGAACTTTTACCCCCCAACCAAGCCCCAACCCAATGCTAGAGGTCTGAAAATTGATAAAGGGACTCCTTATCATAAATTATAAACAAAATTAAAAATATTGTCATATTTTATGCAACTTACAAAAAGAAGTGAAATACCACCAAAAATATTTTCATGTCAAATTTTGCGTAGACCACATGGCCCGCACTGTCAAAAAGTTATCAGATTCATGTACAGCCAAGATTTTAACTCTACACGCCCTAAATCTACAAGCTCTACACCTTAGTCAAAATATGTGGCTTGGCCATTTCGCCCCCCAGCAGTGGTAAGAGTGAAACCAGCTTAAGAGCTGGTCAGGAAGGCCACTGCGTCAGGAAATTTGTTAAAATCTTAATAGCAAATAATAGCTAGTAAGTAATTGTTTGTACGCAATGGTAGCAGCGGTGATAGGTAGCCTAGTAGTTAAGACAGATGACCAAGCAAAAAATCTTCCCCAAAGGGCACTGTGCTGAATTTTGGGATAAAAACAATCCAATGTCCTTCCTCGTAGTAAGAAATAAAATCATGCTATCCATGAGTCCATTTAGTAGTTTCGGCGGCATACGCGGCCAAGATACAGACAGACAGACAAAAATAAAAAAAATACAGTTTTGGCTTCAGTATCGATTACATAGTGCCCTCCAAAAAAAAAATCATAATATCTTCAATTTACAGAATTAGAGTGCCCTCCAAAAAAAAATTATTTCAAAATATCTTCAATGTACAGATACAGAATTGGACTTATTAGAGTTTTATTATAAGTATAGATTGTGAGAAAACCATGCCTTAGAGTTCTCCATAATCTCAAAATTTATAGAAGTCTGGCAATTCACACTTAACCAGCGTGGTGAGCTAGGGCCTACAGCCTGGAGGCTGTAGGCAGATGTGGACATCTGAGAGGTGATCCGTGCGCAGTGCACTATTATGGTGACTGTTAATCATTATGTTTCCTATTTATTTACTTAACATATTAAAGTATTAATATTACACAGTGAAAATACATACATACATACATACATTAGTTCACTGCCGATTTCGGCAACAGCGACTGGATCTCTGTTAACTTTGAAAGTTCAATAAGGGCTTCGCTCGTGTGCCCTGATGTGGCTGATGTACCCTATTTTTGCACGAAATAGCCGCGCGCAGTGAGGACATGATAGGGCACCATCGACGTAATTATAGGTTATATTGGAGGGTGGTCTACTTTTCAGTTGATCTCGGTAAACATCCAGATCCACCCTCCTTTTATCTTCAAAATCCGTGACAGCCTGCTGAACCAAGTGCCTCCACTCCCCTCGGTTTTCAGCGAGACTTTCCCAACGAAAGGAGTCGATGTTACAATTGGTCATATGCCTCTTTAGCACATCTTTATACCTAAGGAACTGACCGCCTTGTTTCCGCTTTCCGTCCTTAAGCTCAGAATAAAAGATGCGCTTGGCTATCCTTTCGTTGGGCATTCTAACAATATGTCCGCACCAACGCAATTGCCGCCGCATAAGATATGCCTCAATGCCACTGACTTTTGCCCGCCGCAACACGTCTGTGTTTCTAATGCGGTCGGACCACCTGATGTTCTGTATTTCACGTAGACACTTGAGGTGGAATCTATCCAAAGTACGAATATGCTTGCGATAAAGCGTCCAAGTCTCAGCGGAATAAAGTAGATTTGGCAATACAATAGCCATGTACACCTTGATTTTCGTGCTTAGCTTAATTCCATGCAGACGGAACACCCTCTCTCGGAGTTTACCAAATGCCGCTGAGGCAGCACAGATTCTGCTAGTTATCTCTGAGTCTAGATCTCCTTTAGGTGTTAAGGTGCTCCCGAGATATTTAAATTTACTGACCTGCTTGAGCTCAGTGTTTTCAAGCGATACCTTTTGTAAGGTCTGAACAGAGTCGGCTGTGTGCATGGTCATAACTTCTGTTTTTGCGATATTAATTTTTAATCCAAACCTCACACATGACTTATGAAGGTTCGAAACAAGTTCTTGTAGGCCACTCGAAGTATCAGCCACGAAGCACAAATCATCTGCGTACAAGACTTCTGTGACAAGATCGTACGAGACTTTGGTATGGGCTTTTAGCCGTCTCAAATTGTGTAAATAACAAAACCTATAAATGCAACGTTAATAAATTCCCAACTATACTTACTTCGGAAACATTTACCCAAGTTTCTACTTCGAGGGAGCTTATGTATTTTTTCGTAGCCACTTTTTTTAGCTTTCATTGACTCTATTACAGTCAAGTTTTTTCCAACTTCAAACCATTAACGACGTGTAATACAAAAGTTTACGTTAACATTTTTAATATTTGAAAAGAAGAAAATATTCTCTTTATAAAGGGACTGCGACTTCGTCAGCGTTAATTTAGGTTTTAAATAAAAATTCTTTTAAAAAAACTGATTTCAACACCACGCTTAACTTATGCCAGTTTTGTGTTATTAACAGCTATAATAATCCAAGAACGAAATAAGTTCGTGTTCTTTTCAGTTTATGACTAATTTTTAGATTCTGAAAAACACATTACAGTTCTTTTGATACGTAAATTCAACGTTAAATACGGGTAATCAATATCATCGGTAGCCCCGGGTGCATTGTGTTATCTTTGGAAGTGACGGTGGTTTGTCGAAAATGCGACCCATTACGGTTCTGAAAATGCGAATGACGACATATTTTGTTATTGTTTGGTGCGTCTGACATCGTAGACATAATTATCGCACCTTCGGGCACAATTACACAACTGTCTTGAAATATAAATTAATTAAAAAAGGTAAAGGTTCTTCCTTGAAAATAAAATGCGTCGAATGTTTGAATATTAAAGTCTATTTCAAACAAAGGAGAATTATTTAAGAGCAATATCAACAGAACAAGACGATTTTGCCAAAAAAAATTTTAAAAATGGCCGTCCAGTAAAATTGCAAAACCTGCAATCATGCCCTTGTTCTACTGAAGATGCGATATGGATGATGTTATTGATGCGTTTGCCTGAATTTAGGTTCTGAACAATGATTCTACATATAAACATTACCACCCCTTTTCACCCTTTTAGTGACAGATTTTCCTTAGTGTTCCTCTAGGGCTCTAGGATCTCTGGTTTAGGCTGTATCAGTCAGTTAATCAGTCACAATATTGCAGTCGCGCAACACTATCCATGTACTTTGTATTTAAGGATTTTAAGGCTTTATTAGCTAGTATGCATATGGTGTGTACCTACTGAGGTTACACGTAGTACCTTCTAACTCGTCAGAACTTTAGACCACGAAGCCGCGTAAGTTACGTTTCATTTTCAAACAACTTCGGTTTATGTAAGTTGATCGTAATAATTTCTTGAGGCAAATTACAGGGGAGACGTCGGCCTTGCCAATTTAACTTTACGTGCGTGAGGGTCGTTTAAAGTTTTGTATGTCATACATTTTAAAAGAGTCTATGGCTCAAATTCCTTTGGCAATTACTTTTACGAGTGTATAATATATCAAAACACTTGTGCGAAGTTGAATTAACTCTTTCGCGTTCGTCGGGACTCGCGTACCGCGTCTGACATTTGCCTGTAAGTGTTATCACATTAAGATTATAAATGGCTCAAGGCTAGAGATAAAGGCAGACGCTTTGTGAAAGGATTTGTGTTACGATAAAGTATAACCTCTTAAGTGACTAAGAATAACTCGGATATTTGAAGATACTATTGAGAGCAAAGTTTGTATTGTATTTTAAAGGGGTTTGGATAAATAAACTAGTGGTTCGCCCCGAACTGAGACCTCGCGGTAACGGTTTCCCATAATTGACGATCAAAATTGACATTATTATTATGCCCGTTTTCACCAACCATACCTAAATCATCCCATTTGTAGAAGTCTCTTTACATAGGTAGCCCCTAAATACAATTCTAACATCCCAATGTCATTTTCACCTTTAGTTGTCCCGTAGAGGTTCGTAATAACAAAGTTGACAGAAAGTGTCAACTAACTTAACATAGGTAGCCCGTAAAGGTTAGGGAACTGTTATAGTGAAATCCTCAAGGCCTCAATCAAACTTAGGTATAGTTTTTTGGAACATTCAAATTAAATTACTTGTACACAGCGTCAACTATTGACACGATCAGAAATATGTAAAAACAAACTGCAACGTGAAGTTTTATTGATGTTTGCTAAATGACTAAATAATAATCTTAATTGAATAATAGGTATGTTACATAAAGCTGCATTTGCTATATGAAATGAGAGCGCCATCTATTGACATCATTGTGAAGTTCTGTTGTTGCTGCTCATTAAAAGTTAAATAATTTTGTTTCCTTATTACATTTATCTAATTTTAGTATTTGTTGTTCAAGTACATGATATTACGCTAAAATTGTAAAACTTTCAAGCCCCAGCTTTCAATGGTTATTCCGTTCTGAGGTCAAATATAATCTCCACTTTGAAAGCCCCCCATTTCGTCAATTTTAGGAAAAAAATTTAAAAAAAAATACTTTTGTACTCTGTTCCAAATTATCTTTAAAATGAGGTACTGTAAACCTATGAAACGCAAAATTTTTTTTTTCTTCGCATTCGCTTCTATGAGAGCCCCCCTGAAATAAAGATTTTTATAACTTTTTAAGCCATTTTCGGCTGGAGGCCATCGGTTTACATATTATATCTAAAATTGAAGTAATTTCGTTCAGTAATTCAGAAGTTATAAGGCTCTGACAGACGGACGGACGGACGGACGGACGGACGGACGGACGGACGGACGGACGGACAAGTGCAAATTCACTCAAGTAGACTCAAAGACCTTCGCTTCGCTCGGTCGATAATAATATGTCTTAATATATATAAATTACGTGTCACGTTGTTTGTCCGCGATGGACTCCAAAACTACTTAACCGATTTTGATCAAAATTCGTAACTATCCGTAATTTGGTCCAACTTGAAAGATAGGATTAGGAAAGATAGTTTTTATCCTAATTATTGACATCAATATTTCTCGACCTGAGACGCATAAGGTCGAATGTCGAGATCAGAGCAAAATAACTTAAATAGTCAGCTGAAACCATTATCTCGCGCTCTTTCTAATCATATAACAATCATAATTCTATCTCTTTTTGTTCTGATAATATACAGATGCATAAGGTCGAATCTGTCGATTTTTTAAATTTATATCGTGGAATAATGTTTGATAGCAACAACAGTATTTATGCTTAAAATTTTGGTTTAATTAGATGGTCGAACATTGACTTCAGCTTTTATGCTTTTAAATTGTTTTACGCGTAAGGAAGGGAATATTTTGTCATTCGACTTTATCCTACAAGGATTGTTGGTAAAAATAATACGTATTGTCAGATAGAACTTTATGCCTCTTGAAATTAAATAATTAGATATCGTACCTTGAGATATAGTGTTATGCCTCGAAAATTTGTTTTGTTTGGTTAAGGTCTACAAACATAATTAGCCCTTATGCCTTTAAAAAGTGCTACTTCATCGTTGTACAGAAATGCCTATGTGAAGAAGAAACACTATTCCATTGACTTCGCGACCGCACACCGACGCGATAGAATGACATCGGACATTATCGCCGGTCACTCGGCCGTTTTTGGCGCCACGGTGGCTTGACCTATCAGCACACAGCACCGAGCGCGTGACGCGTGCTGTTTGTTTACATTTACAAGTTATTCGTGCGCGAATCGTTATTTGTGCCGAATTATTAGTGAATTTAATTACTTCTGATTTATTTAATTGCTTGTGGGTGAGCTAGTGGTGATTATTGAAGGATTTTTGAAGTACCTAATAATATACTTAGCAATGGATGGCGAAGATCAGGTGAGTACAAAACCTATACATAGGTACCTACTAAATAGCTGATTTTATATTTTCAAGTCGTTTAGTGTGGATTAGTGATATTTTATCGGATAAATTACTTATTTAATTAATATGTTGTGAACTTACTTAAGTGTATCTTCTTTGTTTTTTTGGCAGGATGTTAATATATTATTCACCCAATTACTCAATAAACGACGCAAACTAGCCAATCTTCGAAATTTGATTAAATCCCGTAGTAACAAAGCTAAAGCTAGCGAAACAGGTGCTTTAGTGGCCGGTAAGTTGATTACTTTCATTCCTACTCGTTTTGGAAGCAAATCGGTATAAGTAGGTATATAAATTATAATCAAATTGTTTTGTTTTTATAGAGGACGACATACGAAATCTATACGAGAATCCAATTGCTGGGCCAAGTAATAATTATTGTCATGAGAAGACAAGACATGAAGTAAATGCGCGTATATTTGAAAGTGCTTGTTTAGGTAAATTCTTTTACTTATCTACTTGTTGTTTTATGAATGTAAGCTGAACGGATTGTCACGAAATTTTGTAAAGGGATACTTTAGAACCCGGGGAGGACATAAGTTGTATTTATACTAGATGCGAGTGAAGCCCCGGATCATAAAAGTGCAGTACTTATGATAACTAATTGTACCTACTTACACTATCCCTACAGAAATAAAAATAAATATTTTCATTATTTAAACTTAATTTATGTTGAAAACATTGATTGTACTTACGTAGAAAAATATTATGTTACAGATCCTGGCCAAGAATTTTCCGATTATGATAGTGATGATAGCGTTAAAGACAAGACTTACGAACCACATAAAGATCTTTCGGATGGCAGCTACGTCAGTGATTCGCCAGAAAAAGTCTTAGTTCCATCGAGGTATTTAAAGGTGAAAAGAAAGCTTTCTTTTTCAGAAAAATCGCCTGAAAGTCAAGCTGAGGTGGAAAATATTGACGACCGTTTCTTTGCTACAATGACTCCGCAAAATATAATCCCTACTGTTTATTCTTCGGTAGATAACTTTAATGAATCTTTGGTATTTGATCAAGGTAGTCCTAAAAGTGCGAATTCCAATAATATGATGATGATTCAAGTACGGGCGAGTACATCTGCTAATAAGAATGATCACTTCGGAAACCGTAATTTAACAGACAGAGACCATACTACAGGCTTTTTAATTGTACCCCATTTTGATGAACGTGTTAATATTTCTGATGCTACTATGAATGAAGATACAGTAATTAACTCGAACGGAATTCTGACCGCAGATATGAATGGGAATGTTTATATACCAGATGACCAACAAATAAGGAATAATGAAGACATACAGCAGATCGTTACAGCAGCCCCTTCAAAATCTAACACAAGAAAGAAAGTTAAAAACGTAACTAAATGGAAAAGAGTTGCGGCTAAAATTTCGAGGCTAAAAGGTTCTCCCTATCATTCAACTGTTGCAAAAAAAAACCCTGAAATAGACGGTCGTGGGCTGAAACCTCCATGTACGTGTAAATTTAAATGTTATGAGAAAGTGCTTAATGAAACAAGAATACAAATATTTAATGAATTTTGGAAAAAATGTACCAGTTGGGACCAACGTCGCCAGTTTATAGCCTCTAACGTCACAAAAAAACTAAAACGCACAAAGAGAACAGATGGGAACTTAGACACTGACCGAAGAAAGTTTACATTAATTAATATATATATAGCTGTTCGTGCTGATTCACTGATTCACTGACTGATTGATCACCTCTCCTGTAAAATTTTGTATGAAAATTTTTTTTTTCACTTATGGTTTCGTATAGAAGACAAAAATTCATTCGGAGGAAAATTATGGAGAGAGCTGATGATTGAGGATTTCGGAGACGGGTGAAGAGCACGGTCAGGGTATCGAAGATAGGTGGAGGGTGCTCGAACAAATGTCACTCGAAACCTCATCCAATTCGCAATGAGCTGAAAAAAAATTCAAAATGGCGGAAAAAAGATGGCCGCCATACAAATTTCGTCAGTATCTATCTCGGCGAGTATAAAAGATGGAAGAGTGGTTTCTTGGCAAAAGATGATCAGGACCCAAAGATCTATTTGATGAATAGAAAAAAATCCAACATGGCGGAATTTTTTTTTCTCCATACAAAATATATGGCGAATATTGAATAGACTTGAAGCTGAGAACTATGCAAGACTTTGATACGGTTTCTTTTCAAAATTTGTTTTTATAAAAGAATTCTCATTCTGACAAATGATGAGATATGATGATCGAGGGTTTGGAAGGTGGGTGAGGAGCACGGCCATGGTAATGACGATAGGTGGGGGTGCTCGAACAAAAGTCACTCGAAACCTCATCCAATTGGCAGTGAGCTGAAAAAAATCCTAAATGGCGGATTCAAGATGGCGGCCATACAAACTTCAACGGTGTCTATCTCGGAGAGTATAAAAGATAGAAGAGTGGTTTTTTGATAGAAAATGATCAAGACCTGAAAGTCCACTTGACGATAGAAAAACCGCGGTCCGCTTGCGGGCCGCGCACCCACGCGCCCTACTAGTATATATATATAGCTGCTGGGGCTGATTCACTGACTGATTGATCACCTCTCCTGTAAAATTTTGTATGAAATTTTTTTTTTCCACCGATGGTTTCGTATAGAAGACAAAAATTCATTCGGATGAAAATTATGGAGAGAGCTGATGCTTGAGGATTTCAGAGACGGATGAAGAGCACGGCGAGGGTATCGAAGATAGGTGGGGGGTGCTCGAAGAAATGTCACTCGAAACCTCATCCATTTCGCAGTGAGCTGAAAAAAATTTCAAAATGGCGGAAAAAAGATGGCCGCCATACAAATTTCGTCGGTGTCTATCTCGGGGAGTATAAAAGATGGAAGAGTGGTTTCTTGGAAAAAGATAATCAGGATCCAAAGGTCTATTTGATGAATAGAAAAAAAATTAAAGATGGCGGATTTTTTTTTCTTCATACAAAATATATGGCGAATATTGAATAGACTAGAAGCTGAGCACTATGCAAGACTTTGATACGGTTCCTTTTCAAAATTTGTTTTTATAAAAGAATTCTCATTCTGACAAATGATGATATATGATGACCGAGGGTTTGGAAGGTGGGTGAGGAGCACGGGCAGGGTATTGAAGATAGGTGGGAGGTGCTCAAACAAAAAATACTCGAAACGTCATCCAATTGGCAATGAGCTGAAAAAAAATTCAAAATGGCGGATTCAAGATGGCGGCCATACCAATTTCATAGGCATCAATCTCGGAGAGTATAAAAGATGGAAGAGTGGTTATTTGAAAGAAAATAATCAGGATCTGAAAGTCCACTTGACGATAGAAAAACCGCGGTCCGCTTGCGGGCCGCGCACCCACGCGCCCTACTAGTACGAATATAGACTTATTGTCAATTCTAAGAGCGAAAAAATATGCCGGAATATGTTTCTTAACACGCTATCTATAGGAGAAAAGTTTGTTAAGGTGAGTTTGGAGAAACAGCTCGGTGGAGGGTTGGTAGCTCCAGATCAGAGGGGAAAGCATATTCCTGGTAATAAAACATCAGATGTGGTAGTACAATCAGTGATAGATCATATTAACTTATATCCATGTTATGAGAGTCATTATTCACGACAAAAGAGCGGACGAAAATTTTTGGGACCGGACTTGAATATCCTACTATGTATAAACAGTATAAGGAGAGGATGGAATCTACAGAGATCCCTCCGAATTTGGTAGCCAAAGAATGGTTGTACCGAAACATTTTCAACACCAACTTCAATTTAAGCTTCAAACTACCGTCGGTCGACACTTGTGATGATTGCGATGCATTTGAGAGAAAGCTATTAGATGTTGTGGATGAAGAGCTGAAAAATAATATAGAAAAAGAAAAGGAAATTCATGCTAAGACTGCTGAAGAAAGATATAACTTGAAGAGACATGACAAATAAGAAGCAGAATCAAGTTCAGGTGAAAAAAAAGTATTGATGTTTGATTTGCAGAAGTGTTTGGCTACACCGAATTTAACTAATAGTAAATCTTTTAATCTACGAAAGCTTTGGACATTAAATTTGACAATATTTGATTCTACAGCTAATAGAGCTGCAAACATGTTATGGTCTGAAAATATAGGTGGCAGAGGAGGAAACGAAATAGCTTCTTGCCTGATTCGATGGGTTGAAGAAAATGTTGAAAATCTTACTAACGTGAGAGAATTAACTCTGTGGTCTGATAACTGTGCAGGCCAAAACCGAAATTTGATGGTCGTTATGGCTTACATGTGGATATTGCACAAACATCCCCAGCTGAAAATAATAAACCATAAATTTATGCTGAAGGGTCATACACACATGGAAGTCGATCAAGTACACTCACAAATCGAAAAAAAGAAAAAACAATTGAAAACAATGCAGATTGCGATACCCAGAGACTGGTCTCAGTTTATTCGAACTTGTGGAGGAAGAAGAACTTTTAACGTCTATGATATGCAGCTTCATAATTTTAAAGACATTACGTCTTTATATAAGAAAAATGGTCCTTTTGTTTCCAGAAAGAAGAATAAAGATGGTAAAGATTTTAAAATATCAGAATGTGTTTGGCTTCAGATTAAACAAGACCAGCCCGGAATATTATTTTATAAAAATACATTTGTAGAAGATTTTACCGAAATATCTTTCATCCGAAATGCTTCTAAGCGAATTCAGTTCCCTGAACATTTACCTAGTGTAAGTCAAACTGAAAAGCCCATATCAACGGCAAAATACAATGATTTGATGAGTCTTTTACAATGGATTCCACAGGAATTCCATACATATTATAAAAATTTAAAACATTCCGAGAGTCAGGCAGATTTTCCTGAAGATGATTAAATTTAATAATAATTAATTTTAATAATGTTTCCATTTTCTTTTTTAGTTAAAAAATAATTTTGAAACTCATAATGTTTTAGTTTTTATTATTTTTTTAATTTTATTTTATTAACTCCGACCTTATGTACTTAATAATAATAATTCATTTCAATGCCTCATAACTAGATATATAACAAGATCGGACGTAACTAAATTTCTATTTTTGGTCAAACATAACGTTACATGTTTTAAAAAAGCTTACAATACGCATTGAATTTACTAAAAAATTGCAGACATAAAGTTAGATCAGTAAATAGAATTATAAGGATTAGTCGTTTAATAACTTTGTACAAGCATAAGGTTGGATGTCACCAAAATAGTAGTTTTTGATGAATAAAATATTATTATTTTACTGTGACTGGTTTTATTACTGTACTGATACAAAGGTACACGACTTATCTAAAACATTATACTATTTTAGTTAGCCTATTCGATAATAAACAAAAGTTTTGACACGATTTTGTCAATTTCTTTCTTTTGGCTCTCCTCTAAACTTGTGAAATTCCATATCAGACCTAATGCGTCTCACGTCGAGATTTGTTATTGCAAATTAAATAATTATTACACGAAAGTAGTGTGTATTGTTAGTTCGACGAATTGTTAATAGATGGCTCTGTAGGTTAATTTATGGGTACAACTCTACATCGTTCACTACCGACCTACTGAGTCACAGTCACTCACAGCAACGCGTGGCTGGGTCAGCTAGTATTTTAAAAAAGCAAAAAGTGACTGAATGACTTACAGACTGATCTATCAACACACAGCTCAAACCACTGGGCGGATCGGGCTGAAAAATTGGAATACAGCTATTAAGACGTACGATTTTTGAAAATTCAACCCCTAAAGGGATAAAACAGGGGTTTGAAAAATAAAACTCAACGTAAGCGAAGCCGTGGGAAAAAGCAAGTAGCGGGAGGCCCCCTTGAAAATACATAGATTGCGTGTTAGAAAATATACATTCCTATGAAAAATCTAAACATCGAGTAGGAACGACGTAAATGATGGAAATTTGTAGAAAATTGTAGAGAAAGCCAATACCAACAAAGAGTTGTATAGGACCGAAGGAAGTCTGTAAGCTGTGTTAAAAATATTTAAGTGGAAGGTCATTTCATAAATCGAGTATTCCTGCGCTAAGCTTAGCAAAGCGTTTTATCTTCTGCTCATAACAACTGAAATACTAGCTTGAAAATCCCAATATCACTTAAAAATACTGTGAATGTTTTTTTTCTTTTTACTAAAACTTGGATGGAATTTTATCTTTTACTTAAAAATAAGTGATCTTTAGCTACGGAAACTGGCACAATGACGTATTGAAGTATGATACGTATTGAAGTGTGATACGAACGATTTGTATTCCGATTTTCATTACACGTATTTTTCTTACAGTATACTTAGGTATACTGTATACCTAACATTATTTAGATATTAATTGCTTACATGGCATTGATAACATGGCTCGTCCCTCCAAAATCCAAAATGTTTTAAAGTACATTCATTTAAAAACTCCCTCTTACCTCAAGGAAAAATTTAGTTTTCTTGGAGTGCAATCCGATTTAAGACCGTGCTTGAATCATTAAACAAGGTTTTATAATAATTCGTTCACTATCCAAGCTAATGAGATTTGGAATGCATTTTCACTGATAATACGTCAATCAGTCAGACATTCTCAAAAATGCTGTAAAAAATTGTCTTGCAAACTGAAGACGACACTTAAAATTATTAACTATTTCTCTTATTTAAACTGATTTATAGTATACTAGCGACCCGCCCCGGCTTCACACGGGTAGTAGAGCATAATATTATGCCTACATTTATAGTTTTTTCTGTCGTAGGGTCGCATCAGCTCGTTACGTCGAATATGTGGGTTTATTTTTGATATGAGTTAGAGATTAACTACGATAATATGGCTCGGCCAGTTCTTTATCTATCAGCTCTACGTCATTTGCAAAAAAATCATCGCGCGCATTCATATTGTACGTTTGATGCCTAAAGGCTAAGACTTACTCTTAAAACAAATAAAAATGTCTTCCACGTCGTATTTTTAAGACAGTGAGAGCTGCTATGGGCGTCCCAGTGATGACGTAGATTTATCTTACGAGTGAGCTGAAAACTGTACTTCAGTTTTGCTTTTCTTGCGTCGAAAACGTTATAAATTGTTGTTCTTTTAAACATGCCGCAACAATATTTTTAAAAATATTAAAAGTTGAGTGTCGTGAAACACTCGGTTGGAATGAAGTTCCTTCTGATAAAAATATTAATAATAATAAAAAATAATAATAATCTGAAATCAGGATTCGAACCTCCGAACCGATAGTTTCACTCCTAAAGACATTAGTCGGCCAAAAGTGTGCGTGAACAAGTGCAAATTATTTTTAATTTTTTACCAAAATATATTATTATTAAAATAAAACTAATAATAAATTAATAATAAACTGTCTTTAATCGTCGGTAAACGTTCGTCGATGGTGACATTGGCTCATAATTCAAATTTAAAATCATACATTTCTTGCATTCAAACTTGTGGCTCTTATATGACAAGTCAAGAATCTACCACCGGTTCGGAATGCTGATTCTGCTGAGAAGAGCCGGCAAGAAACTCAGCAGTTGCTCTTTTCAAAACAAAAATATTACAAAATGTAGCTTAACTATCTTGTGGACAGCTGAAGCAAAGCCGATTAGAATAGAATAGAAAATATTTTTTATTCAAATAAACTTTCACAAGTGCCTTCGAATCGTCAAAATATGAATCCACCATTGGTTCGTAATTGTACTTAGATTTCAATACATGTTAAGATGGGCAGATTGAAAGTAGCCCCATTCCCGCAGGTGGCACCCGTTCACGAGCATGACGCATGATTCAGCCGTTGCTTCGCTCAACAATAGTAATATTTTCGCGAAACATAAACTCATCCTGTATAATGAAACTTTCGGTCTACGCTCAATAAAATAGCTCATAAAACTCTTAGTAGAGCTGGTATAAAAGACAGAACAACTAATTTTAAAGGAACTTCCTCTGCAAGAAGACAACAGCGAGAAATTCATAACTCGAAATACAATTTAAAACTCGCGTCATACATTGTTAATACTACCAACTTTTTCAAGTAAGAGCAAAAAAAGAGCTTAAACTCGATTGCGTTTAGTCAATGGAAACTCCGTGAAAACTGCTATGAAAAACTGTGAAATCCGCACAAAACTTGGGAAGTTAAATGTTTCCGCGCTGGCTGGAATTTTTATAGCGCGATGGTACATTTCGTATATCTGTTCTCTGCATAAACTAAAATAGAGTAGAATCTAAGTAGTCTTTTGTACAATCTATTTTTCCGGACGCTTATGACTTTTTGTGCCGATTTCACCAACGTCGAGTGACGTTTTACCGAGGAATAAATTAGGTGATCTGACTTTTTGTATAGAAAATACTGTCAAGATAACAAATTAACGCTCGGATTTCATCATTTTTAGGGTTCCGTACCCAAAGGGTACCAACGGGACCCTATTACTAAGCCTACGCTGTCCGTCCGTCCGTCCGTCCGTCCGTCTGTCAGCGGGCTGTATCTCGTAAACCGTAATAGATAGACAGATGAAATTTTCACATATTATGTATTTCTATTGCCGCTATAACAACAAATAATAAAAATTAAATTAAAAAAATTAAATTAAAATATTTCCATGGGTACATGAAAATATTATTTTAATTTTTTTTAACGGAACCCTAAAAGAGCGAGGCCCGACTCGCACTTGGCCGATTTTTACTTAACTTGCAATGTTTGTTTGGGTCAAATCTTGCAAGATGAATTAGACCCACTTCCCGGTTTCTGATCGAGCTGAAATTTTGCATGTATGTGTAAATCGGATGACAATGCAATATTGTTGTGACATGGACCTGATCTAATGATGGAGACGGAAGATGGCTATCGGAACTCTGTAATAAAACGACGTAACCCCATCGAGTTTGGGCTCGTTTGATTCGTCATAACAAGTACTCTGATCCTAGATGATATCCAGAGTCTAATGATGTAGCTACTAAAAGCTTGCATTTACAAATAAAATTTTTAATTTACACTTGTATGTTGGTGAAATCGCCCCTGTGTTTTAGAGTTTAGTTTTTCACTTGTAGCACGGTTTCACTTAGTACAAGATCCGAAGAGAGATCCACCCATCTATTTAACAGATGAAAAGTATTTTTTAAGTAGTATTTTGTGAAAGCTTGTGAGGATGGATGGATGTATGGATAGATGTAAGGATGGAGGGGTGGATGGATGTTTGTTACTCTTTCACACAACAACGAATGAACCGATTTGGCTTAAATTTGGAATGGAGATAGCTCATACCCAGGATTAAACAAATACTACTTTTTATCCTGGAAAATTACAGAGTGTGTAATTGTTTTCAATTTCTAATAATAAAAATAAAATAAAAACAAAACTCTTTTTGAGCATAGACAGGTAACATTTTTGAACATCAAACTAAAATGGAACTAATATCCTTGTATTAAATTCGTGCTTTCTGTACTAAGCATTTTATTTTGCAAAATTTTCCGAAAACTTTCCGGAAAATTTGAAATGTTTGAAAACTTTATTTATAATTTCGGAGACATTTAACTTTGGCGATATGATATTATTATTGGGAAAACCTGGGGTCTCAAGCCACGAATAATGAAGTGGCTTTACGAATCAGTCGTAAGAAGCTCAGTGACATACGCGTCACTAGTATGGTGGCCAAGAACGCTTCTTACGACAACCCAACAGGAACTACAAAAATTTCAAAGACAAGCGTGCCTGGCAATCACAAGCTGTATGAGCACCACACCATCAAACGCACTAGAGATAATACTGGGCATACCGCCTCTTCACCTACACATAAGGGAAGAAGCCACCCTTGCAGCTCTCAGGATAAAAGCCTACGGGCTGTGGAGAGAAACAATCACACCGCATACCCGGATACTATCACGCGAACAAATGAAGTGTCCACAACTGGGATGGATTTGTGATAAAACACAAAAAGTACATGTAATAGAAAAAGATTACAAGATCAACACGGAAGACATTTCAACTACCACGTCTACCATAGATACCATCGAGGTATACACAGATGGGTCCAAAACAAGCACGGGAGCGGGAGCTGGAGTCTACTGCCCCGAATTAAATATACACATTGCCTATACACTTGGTAAGAACAATTCAGTCTTCCAAGCAGAGTGTGTCGGCATCACAGCAGCAGCCATCGCCATGGCCAGCAGACAGGTAACAAATTTTAACATCAACATTAACACAGACAGCCAAGCAGTACTGAGAGCCCTAGCTAAAAATACGACCTCCTCAAAACTTGTATTTGACTGTCACAATGCATTACAAACCATAACAAAATCAAACAACGTCACACTGCGCTGGGTAAAAGGTCACAGTTACATTATTGGTAACGATGCAGCCGATGAGTTAGCTCGGCGCGCTTCAGCCCTGAAGGTTATGGGACCGGAACAGATCGCTCCTATACCCTTCTGTGAGTATAAAACATGGTTGCATAACCAAACAGTAAGTACACATGCCGAACTCTGGGCAAACAACACAGACTGTAGACAAACAAAAGAGGCTTTTCCATGCCTCAATCGCCGCCTTACAACAAAACTACTACAACTAGACCGAATAAAATTAAGGATAGTTGTAGGCACGATCATAGGACACTGCTCGCTCAACAAACACCTTTACATTCTAGGTATCACCGACAGCCCTCTGTGCAGAGCATGCATGGAGGGTGACGAGACTCCGGAACACGTACTGCTTAAGTGCAGAAGTGTATCCGACCAACGTCACAAATACATTGGCTCTCCAGCTACACTTCCGGAAGTCCTCGCCGACCTGGGTGGCCTGCTCGGATTCTGGAAGGAGCTCGGCTGGCTGGAGTAATCCGGCGGGGAGCTGCACCAGAGGAATCACGCAAAACGGGCGAACATCGCCTACTTGCGGAGACAATTCCCAGGAAGAAGAGAGAGAGAGAGAGATGATATTATTATGTTGTGCTTTCAAAATCTTTCAAAGTTTGCGAGTTGTAAAAAATTCGTACTAAACTTTTGATTTTGTTTTATTTATCCCTAATCCAGATTTTGCAGTCATACTCTGGAATAATATTAGAAAATAACTTTATTCTGTTTAAATAAAAACACTTATTATTTATTTACATCGCCGACTCGGCAATTGCTTTTAGACTACAGAATACATTGTTTTAGCGTGATAAAGGTGATGGTGAATAAAACAACTCGAAATTGGGATGCCAATCACGTTTTACGTAACTTTTCCATTCCACCTTAATTTATTCGGGATAATGCTCTAGAGGAAATTAGGCGAACGCCCTTTGTATCGAAAAGTTTCGTTTTACTCATCAATATACAGATAGGTGTACTCGCAGGTCTACGAGTGAAGTTTCATCAGAACCCGGACACTAAAAAAAAAACTTGAGAGGTGTCAAGGGACACCAAGATCGAACGTAGTTCCTTTCGATTAATTTTAGTGAAGGAATTGTAATAAACTAGCGGTGTCATCTAGTATTAAATTGATTAACTACGATGAATTATTTTTAGTTTATTTCTATTGCAGCACTGCACTGTTACAAAACCAAAGAGTTACTCTGGTTTTTAACAGATGGCGTCAGTAGTACAATAACATTATATCCAATCTATACAATAAAAAATTAGGGAAAAATTCCACATGTAGAAATTATTTAAAATAAAATTAAAATAGAAAATTCAGTCTGTCGAGCTGGGATTCGAACCATCGACGTTGAACTTATAGGCGACTGCCCGATCCACTAGGCCATGCAGACGCCGTGTAGTATGGCGAAAATACCGAACACAATGCAAAATTCACATTCAACAAAAAAGTGTCGGTTTCAAAAATGTGTCGAGTGTCGGTTCCTTAATTTTTTCCGTCTAGCCCCCTTCCGTACCGCACGATAAGGAACTACGTTCCAAAAATTGACAGTCATAGGGACTGCCGATAGAAGTGAAAACTAGATTTGCCAATAAATAATTAATAACAAATAAGAAAAGCGCACTGTCACGATTTCGTGAGTGAGATTCGAACCTGCGACATCATACATTAAACGGTAAGGAAGGCGGCTGCTTGCCCGCTGCGCTGTACAAGGTAGCTTGGGAACTTCTAAAATGTTGAACGCTTACTGAAATCTCCAGGTGACGATTGTGAAGGTGACGATGACGCGAAATCCATGTTTTTTGTTCACCTACAAAAGTGCTCAACGCGCCTAAAGAAGTTTTCACTTCAAAAATTCTAAAGTCACAAGTCACACTGTAACAATTCATGAAATTCCTGAGTGTAATATAAAGCTGAGGGACGTGTGACTCAGTTGTGACGTCTCGCATACCTATCAGTCGATTCTGCTGGATAAGCAACGTTGACCCCAAATTGGTGACTGGATAAGCGACCAACTTTTAGGCCTTTTCCTTCACCATCACTTTGTAACATTTTACCGAGGAATAAATACGTGTTGAATGAATAAACGTTACTCGGCGACGCGATGTTGAAATTGGCACAAAAATAAATTGTATGGAATACTGTCTCTTTTGCAAATGAAATTTGTATCCAGATTGCCTCTGTATGAGCAAAATAAAACGTTGAAACAAAATTTTGGGTAGATAACAAAGCCAGATTTGTCCGGTGGAAATTGAGTTAATCCGTGATTAATCTGACCGCACGTGATGAGGGTCGCCGCTGTGACAGCGCGATAATTGTGATTATTGCTATATTATATAGCCGTGCTACATGCTGTGTTGAAATTACTGACGATATTTAACGGGTCATATCAAGAATTTAATATAATAAATAATTATATAAGCGATGATAGCCTCGTAGTTAAGACCGCATCTCAAACTGACCGGCAGAATACCAGCGCTCGGGATTTTTTCAAAAAACCTGCAGTAATATTCTGCGACTTAATTATGGGTGCAAAACTCAATTTTAAAATTATTGTTATTTTTGCGTTCGCTTCTTTTTCATTAGTTGTATTTTTGTCGTGTGAAATAAATAAATGAATTTTCTTTCTTTCTTTCAACCGTCACGCGTCGGGTTAGGTAATGAGGAGTTATCATTTGAACAATAAATAAAAAGCTGGTTTTTTGAGGGAAACTGGAAGAAATGTCTATCTTAGAGATATTAAAAGCTTCACCTTTGTCCAAGTCTTGTATTATTTTTGGAACGAAGTTCCTTTTCGGACGGTTTGGCGGTATTTGTCCTTGTACTTGCGGAGACAAGGCGGAAAAAACTGTAAGAATTCTTCGTCACGACACTTGTTGCCTTCGTTGTTGTTGTTGGGGCTCGACACGAACAGGAAGGTGCCCGGCCGCAGGCACTTAGGTTTCGTTTGGTCAATATACCTAAATTAAGTATGCACGCATATCTGATTATCCCAAATGGAACCTAAGTGCCCTACCTCAGGCCGGGCACCTGACTGTTCATGTCGAACCCCAAACTAACCTAACTTTAGATTTTGGCAAGACTACAACACGGCTTCAACTATCTTACTGCGACAGATACATACATTCATGACGAAGGATTGAAATTATTATTTTTTATTTTATTTATTTTTTATTTATTATTAAAAGGCACTTCGTTCCGACTGAGTGTTCCACGACACTAACGCATTTTTAAGCTATTGCATAGCTTTTATCGCGAGCTTTGAACTAGGACAAACAGTTTGAGCGCGGCGACCGAATCAAGAAATTCCCTAACGAAAAAAACCTAACACCGTCGTTCAGTAAGCGTTCAACATTTTAGAGGTTCTCAAGTAGCTCTATTTGGCGCAGTGGGCGAGCGGCAGCTTTCTTTACCGTATGGTGTATGATGTCGCAGGTTCGAAACTCACTCGCGAAGTAGTGACAGTTCGCTTTTCTTGTTTGTTTGTTTTTTAATTTCTTTTTTGCATAATTTTATTATGCAAAAAAAAATATTGCATAAATATTATAATTGCATAAGTTGATAAAAATTGCTATGCAATAGCTTTACCGCGGTAGTCCCCGAGTGCCACTTAATTTTTTTTAATATTGTTAAGTGTGTTAGTAAAAATGTATTTTGCTGTATTTTATTTATTTATTTATTTAATGGGTCATATTGAGAATTTAGTATAGTAATTATGTGTGGTGAAAGCTTATACTAGTTAAGACCTGTGGTTCAGTTTTACCTTAAACAGTTGGACTATTAATGAGGAATTAAACTAATTTATTATATGTTAATTTTAACAATAATAATTATTTTTTATTATTATTATTGCAAAGTGCCTTATACCGGTAGAAAGTTATTTTCTTCAGTTGGTACCAATATAATATACAAGGAAAATGTTTAAAATGTTTTATTTTATATAGCAGTATATTTTCGCTTGGCGTTCCTCCAGATTATGAACGGAAGATACATTTTTAAACTCCATAGATTCAGTGCTTTATTTTTAGCTGCACTATATTCCGCAACTATGAAGTAAAATTTAATAAATTTTATTTTTGTTTTTCATCGTAAAATACCATACAGTACGGCAATCACTGTACTGTAATTGCCGTACAGTATGGTACATGCTGATGTACAGTACGGTAAAGATACCTAACTGCTAATATCCGAAATGTTGATTGATAGATAGATAGATAGAGAGAAAGATAGATAGACAGATAGATAGATAGATAGATATACAGATTTTATTCATTTTATTCACCAAAATGCAGCTGTACAATGTGATAGTATACAGAAAATCGAGCCTAATACATTTAACCAGGACTGGTGTGTGAATATTTTTTACAATACAAAAAATGTCAATACTCAAAGTCAATAATTTTAAATGTGGTCCGTTAAATAGTCAAAAATAATTAATAATAATAATTTATGTAAGAATATTATAATATTATTATGTCCAATACATATTATACAATTGAGTGATACTAATTATTAAATTCATTGCACCAGACGCGTGAGGATAAGCAGGCTTTAAGAATTGTGGAAGATTTTTAGGCACACAGGTTTCCTCACGATGTTTGCCTTCAACGTCAAAGGAAGTATATAATTTAATTGCTTAAAACGCACTTAACTTGGATACGTTAGTGATGCGTGCCAAGGATTCGAAGCTCGAACACCGAAAAGGAGACCTAAATTTTAATCACCCGGCATTCACTCTCTTTTTGAAAGTAATAGCTGTTGCAAAACAACACAGAATTTTCCAATTTCCGTTACAGCGATTGTACAGCAATATAATCATTCAATTTATCAAACAGAAAAACAAAAAGGGGAATGAAAAAACAAATCCGAGTTACTTAAGTATACAAAAGGTCACCTCGACTACAGAATAACTCGTAAAAGAGATTTGTTTGCCGAACATTCTATTCATCACGACAAGGATCTCGAGTGGAGTCCAGCTTTAGAGAAAATTGGATGTCTCACCCTACCATCGTCGGATTTATACATGTTTCATCGCTGCGGACTCAAAGTAGCTTAATGTATATGACGACTTGCGTTTATATTAACTAGATATATTTCAGAGACACATAAATCCTTATTAATCCTTACTATTATTATAAATGCGAAAGTGTGTTTTTGTTAGCTTGTTGTTTTGTCCTTCAATCACGCAGTAACGGTACCAGGGATTGACGTGATTATTTGCACCGTACAGTAAAGGACTTGGGGAGCGACATAGTAGGCTAGCTTTTATCTCTAAAAACAGAGGGTTCCTGCGGATTTTTTTACCGACTTAAAAAAAAGAAGGTTATCAATTCGACACGTATGTACATAAAATTATTGGAACTGCTAAATATTCAATATGATAATCTACTAGGGCTTCCAAACAAATATAGATTTATGTGTGTACGTTTGTCCACGCATTTCTCCGAAACTATTAATCGGATTGTGATGATTCTTTTTATTTGCTTACATTTATTTTGACTTAAGACACAGTATAGATTTCATCAAAACCGGTTCAGTAGTTTTTAATATATTGACAATTTCTATATAAATGGATTCTCATTTCAGTTATTCTTTATTTCAGTAATTTCAGTATAATATAGGTAATTGAAGTCGGTTTAATTCTTCATAAATTCTAGCTTGCAGTCATCGATTTATTCAAGTAGTACATCAATGCTTATAATTGAAAACCTGAACTCCACGCTAACGAAGACGAAGAACCAAAATCTTTACTTAATTTTACTTTACATCGGCTTACCTCAGTTAAGTCTCAAAACAAATCCCACTGAAGATTAAAAAGTTACCCTTTCACCATTTTTTGATCCACGACCGAGTACCAAAAAGCAAATTCAGGCTAATATCCGTTGTATAAACACGTATTACGGAAGATAAATTTGACTCAGCCTTATCCATAGACTTGAGACTTGCATAGACAGACTCAACGGCAGTGGCCAATGACTTCTAGAAATTTTTACACAAGGAACTGTGTGAACGGTAAAATCTCTATACATTTACAATACATGCTTGATATATTTCTGTTCTTTATGTATATTGCGATATATATATAAAGAACAAATATTATATTAAGCTAGAAAGGAAATGTAAAACGTGCAGGTGCGACAATAGCATAAGTGATGCAATGTCCGCCACTTTCTAGCTAGGGTTAGGATTATTATTATCCACCGAAGTATACTTACATGATATTATTTTCTGTCTTTCTTGTTTTTCACTCTTTTATTATAAACATTTATTTCTACATTTTATATTACACAGTAGAACAAAAACCCACATCCTTTTGACTATCGCGGTCAGATTGATAGTTTTGTTATTTAATTTTTTATGTTTGCTATAATATCTGTTGAGTTAAACTGAAACCGCATGTTTTGATAAATAATGATACTTGTACGTATTGTATGTGTCTTTGCTACAGGGAATGCGTTTTAGGAGAACTAGACCAAGCTCTAGGTTCAATACAAACGTAAGATTTTGTTTTAATTTAGTAACTGATTGGTATGAAACTTTGCCATCATAATTTCAGTGAGACGTGTCGAGCTTTGAAATTCGTTTTTCTTGTCTCGTGCTAATGACAGAGAAAAAAAAATACTTTTTACAAGCTTTTATTTAACTTGCAATGTATGTAAATGTATGTTTGGGTCAAATATTGCAAGATGAATTAGAACCACTTCCCGGTTTCCGATTTAGCTGAAATTTTGTATGTACTTGTAAATTGGATGACAATGCAATATTATTGTAACATGGAGCTGATCTGATGATGGAGCTGGAAGATGGCTATCAGAACTCTGCAATAAAACAACGTAACCCCATCAATCTTGGACTCGTTTAACTCTGGTCCTAGATGATATTCAGGGTCTGATGATGAAGCCGAAAGGTGGTTTTGGCAACGTCCGCGTTGAGTTAGGTATTTAAAACTCCTCTGGAAACCTCTCTTTCTCTGAGATAAAACTACGGAGACTATTGAAGCACAAACCATCAAACAACAAAAAAAAAACAGTGCCCACCACAGATCGCATGCACTGTCGTCAGGGTCTCTTTTTACCCCTATATAATAAAATTCCACAGTCGATCTTAGAGTTGCTTTTACACAAGTTTAAGAAATCAGTTAAAACTAATCTCATGAAAAAAGCTTAATATAAAATTGAAGACTATAATAGATAACAAAAAAGCGTGGATATAATTCGTTCCAGCGATTCATGAGACAGTAGGTAGTAATTTAACTATACCTATTATACTATACCTATTTATATGGATATTGAATCAGATTCTTTGGTCTATGGATTTTGTAGCGGAAATGACAGGCAAGGCGAAGGGTCACGGCGACCATACATCACGCCTACAAACTAACTTGCACTAACTTAGGAGGCTTTACGTGATGTTATATCAAGTTTATTAAGTAACGGTATTAGCCGATATGTTTTATTTAGATTCAAAGTAGATTAATTTTGTCGTAAATCTTGGGTTTAAGATAAAATTAAGTGTCTCAAAAAGAATAATATTCACTATGATAAAACTTACAGGCTAACAGGCTTTACAAAAAGATGTATGCATCTGAGAGAATTATAAAAAGTAAATGGGTAGTCTAGTGCTTGGGTACCATCACAACAAAATCAACGCGAGTCGCGGCTGTGTGTATACCTACAATACATGTTATAAATTATAATATGCTACTTAAAACAATTTCAGATATTGTACCATTTAACTCGTCGTGTATTCAGAGCGGCCTTAAAGATTGATTTTGATTATTTATTTATTATAGTAGTATTAGTAGTAAGACGTAAATATTCTCTTAAAATAAATCTTCACCGTGTGTAATGGTCCATTGGATTGTATGGTGAGCGATATTTTATTATACCTAGTATCTTCGTCGTGTGTAACGAGCTTAATTTAGTGGTTACTTGATGTCAAAAGTGCTCCGCCCATCGCCTACTCATGACCTATTAGTTTAACTGCCTGGTTGGTCTAGTGGTAAGGAAGATTGTCTGTGAATGAAAAGGTTCTGAGTTCGATTCCCTTGTTGGGCCAAAAAACTAATTGAGTTTTGCTGTCGAGAAATCTTCAGTAGGTACTATGTCGGAGTTAGCAAGTAGGTGGTATGGTAGAGAGTGCACCTGTTTATTGGCGCACATACTTCATCATCATCCATCATCACCAGGTTGATAGGCAACCTAGCAACCTAAATCTCGAACGATGTTAGATTGCGAGATAGTCTTAACCCAAATAGACTACTTATCTTACTAATCCTTACTAATATTATAAATGCGAAAGTGTGTTTGTTTTTTGGTTTGTCCTTCAATCACGCCACAACACAGCAACGGATTAACTTGATTTTTTGCATGGGTATAGTTGAGGACCTGGAGAGCTACTTTTTATCCCGGAAAATCAAAGAGTTTTCGATGGAATTTAAAAACTAAACCCACGCGGACGAAGTCGTGGGCATCAACTATTATATTATTAATTATTATCATTAATTATTACCTGTCCATTATGAATGTCCATCAGCCGAAATAAGTTGATATACGGTTGTAACAATGGATGAAATTCGCGTTCAAAATATGGTAAGAGTACAGGCAACTCCATAAAAGTTAAAAGCTTTTGTGGAAAAATCACACAGTTTTAAGAGCGGTTTGCAAATGCAAGCGCCTGCACTGAGCAGTATTTGACTCCCGCGAGTATTCCGGCTTCGGAAAATATTTACTGAATGGCTGCATTCCGAGCCCCGTGCGAGAATTCGTTTGTAAAGATAAAATGAAGGCATTAATCAGTTTGTTTACAGTGTACTAGTATCGAGCGAGCCTATTTATGGAATGACATACAACTTACAACCAAAATCCCTCAGTGCCTGAAGACTAGCCTTCGAACAGTGCGTCTTGCCAGTGATGACTTACAGATCCGAGGCATAGTCGCTAACTGTGGGCCTCATAAGAAGGCTCAGGGTATTCAGCGGGCGATGGAGAGAGCTATGCTCGGAGTATCCCTGCAAGATCAAATCAGAAATAAAGAGATCCATAGGATAACCAAAGTCACCCGACATAGCTCAGCGAGTTGCGAAATTGAAGTGGAAATGGGCGGACACATAGTTCGAAGAGCTGATGGTCGTTGGGGTGATAAGGTGCTGCAGTGGCGACCTCGCACCGGGAAGCGCAGTGTTGGCAGTCCTTCCACTAGGTGGACCGACGACATCAAACGCGTCACAGGGAGCCGCTGGATTCAGGCGGCGCAAGACCGAAGCCTGTGGAAGTCCATGCAAGAGACCTTTGTCCAGCAGTGGACGTCTACCGGTTGACAAAGAAGAAAAAGATACAACTTACTTAGCTTGCAAGCTACTTGCAAGTACCTACGCAGTGATAGCTTAGTGATTAGGACTGCGTCCAGTGATTCAAGAGGTCGCGGGTTCGAATCCGAGCCAACCTTTGAGTTTCCGGAGTTATGCGTTTAAGTTATCGTTCTGCATAATGTTCTCAAACTTGAACCGTTCTCTGATTTGTTTAGTTAGACCTTTGATTAGTTGCTAATGATGATACACCTTACTTTGACTCTCTGTCATCATTCATCAATGATTTAAGTACCTGGATGATCGAGCTTAGCTCGGTTTTTTTTGTGAATCGTGTTTTTTGGAAATTATATTTATATACGAATTACATAATTACTGATGAAATATGAATAATATTTTTCGATCTTACCGACATAATAATAAGAAAATATGAACTGGTTATTTAAATAAAAAATCACGAGTTTTTATTAGAAACAAGTACTTGGCCCCCCATTAATAGTTTTTCTCACAAAAGAAGGAACTTGAAAAAAAAGGGAAAAAGTAATCATCTGGACTCGAACCGGGATCTTCTGGTTTCTGGACTGCCCGATTTACCACCTGAGTTATTATAGCTTTGTAGAGGGTTTCGACTCTGTAATACCTCACTGACTGCAACCACACCGCAGAGAAAGGTAAATTATACAGTTATACTTAGAACTCGCTAAAGAGTGTCTTCATCCACGTAGATTTAGGTTTTCAGAAATCCTGCTGGAATCCTCTTATTTAAAGTGTAAAAGCTCTTTGTAAAAGAGTTGTTGATAGAGTTGTTTATATTTTACTATTCTATTCTACATTTTTTTTGCCGGATCTATTGTAGTATATGTCACTCTCCAAGTCCTCAACTTTAGAATAGAATAGAATAAAATAGAAATGTTTTTTATTCAAATAAACTTTTCACAAGTGCTTTTGAATCGTCGATGAGTCTACCACTGGTTCGGAATGCCCTTCCTGCCTTATCCATGCAAAAAATCACATTGATCCGCTGCACTGTTGCTAACCAACAAATAAAGACACTTTTGCATTTAAAATAGTAGAGAGGAAATTAAACTGAACGATAACTGTTTGTTTTCTGAAGGAATTTTTAGCACGATTATGGTTCTTGTTGGTATAAGTAAATAGATATCATTTACAGATGGATGAGATGTTTAAAGGTAAACTTGTCAAAATATAGGAATGCAAAGTTCAAGCTAAATACATTGAATATAATATAATACACAGATATAAGTAGGTATCTTGATTTATTTTAGGGATCAAAGGTAGGTATGTTTATGTGCTCAGGGAATAACATTTTCCTTCATGAATAAACTTCACCAATTATTATTATAATATATGCGATCTGACTAATAAAATATAATAAATAAGTATGCAATGTACTTATTTATACGATAATTACTACAAATGGATGATGTTTGTGTTGTATGTTAGATCTACAACTGATATTATAATATGTTTGGAGGGGCAGGAGTTGGATCCCAGGCAAGTATTTCTAGCTTAGTTGTTATAGCGGCAATACATATACACATTCTTTGAAAATTTCTAGTATCAACCTATTACGGTTCATGAGAGAAGGACGAACGGACAGCGGAGGCTTAGTAATAGGGTCCTGTTGGCACCCTTTGGGTACGGAACCCAATTGGAAATGCAAGTTCACAGGCCCTTGAATGTAACTTAAAAAGTCTTTTAAAATGTGGTAGAACTTTCCATAGAGACACTGTCCGTTATCAGGTACACATAATATGGCGATATCAGTAGACCCAGAACAGTCACCACTAAACATCCTGTCGATTAACTTAAACCACAACTTCCCTGTACACGTTTGTTCTTGCACACGTTTCAGTCATTCCATTGGTAAAGTTCATTGGTTCGTGTGAAATACTAGTATAAGAAGGACGGTTGGAGATATGTCTATACAGTCAGCCGTGAGTGTCACGGCTAATTGGAAGTCTCTAATACTTTCTGATTTATTGGTTTTAGTTTTTGTTTCTGCAAACACACCCACTGGTTAGTTCACACTATTTTAATTACCATTTTTAATAAAAAAGAGGTTCGTCACGTTCTGCAATTTAAATTGTGATGGAACTTGTGAACTTCAGCCGATCTGAAAATATTTTGTAACAATTTTCTAAAGTTGTTCCCCTACGCCCAAATTCGGTAACGTGGAATAAGTCTTATTCGAGAGTAAATTGCCAGTCCAAGAATAAACTTTATTTTCGTTTGACTATTGCCTTATCTGGGGTTAAAATCGCTGTTCACGAGTAAATTACTAATATTGTCAGAAGTAAATATTAAGGAAATTGTTTAAATAGTTCCTGACATACCTAGTTAGAAGCAGTGATAGCCTAGTGGTTAGGACAATGGTTTCCTATTCGGGGAGTCACAGGTTCTATCCTGGGTACGCACCTCTGACTTTTCGAAGTTATGTGCATTTAAGAAATTAAATATCACATGCTTTGACGGTGAAGGAAAACGTCTTGAGGAAACCTGCACACCTGAGAGTTCTATATTATCATGTTTTTGGAGGTGTGTGAAACTAGCCAATTTGCATTCGGCCAGCGTGGCGGACTATGGCCTTACCCTTCTCTGAGAGGAGACCTGCGCTCAGTAGTGAGTTATTGTTGGGATGATGATGATGTAAACTAGTTGTTCTCAAGAATAACAAAGTTTGACGAAACCACATCTCAGAATATTTTCATTAAAATTATGATTTTTAATTGGAAAAAAATAATAAAAGTCGAATATTTACTTTAACTATTCCTAAACTATAATGCCGTAGTTCAAGTGAACTGAGCGAAAAATTCCTATTTTTCTTTAACTGATAACTGTAGAAGCACGGCTGATATATTCTTTTGCTATTTCAGAACCGCACCATGTCAAAAAACGATCTCCTACTTTTCTTCGACCGCCCCACTGAGCCATGCTTCATGCAAAAAGGGGACGATGCCATCTTCGAACTTCCCGAAAACTATTACCCTGATAAATACAAATCCGTCAGCAACACCCTTGGGAACCGCTTTGGTGAGAATGTAAATCGTAAGATTAGTGTGAACAACATTGCCCTGCCTGACTTCTCTTTGCCTATGCAACTCGCCTATAATGATCAGTTTTCTCTATTTGTGCCGAAGCATAGGAAAATGGCTGGCAAGCTCATTGATATCTTTATGGGCATGCGCAATTTGGAGGATTTGCAGTCCGTTTGCTCATACTGCCAGATGAGGTTGAATCCTTACATGTTCAACTACTGCCTGTCTGTAGCTATTCTTCACAGAGAAGACACTAAAGGTCTGGATATTCCGACCTTTGCGGAAACTTTCCCCGACAAGTTTATGGACCCGAAAGTGTTCCGTCGTGCTCGTGAAGTGAGCACTGTTGTACCTGCCGGCAACAGAATGCCGGTTATCATTCCTCAAAATTACACCGCTGCAGATTCGGACCCTGAGCAACGCGTTGCGTACTTCCGCGAGGATATCGGCATTAACCTACATCATTGGCACTGGCATCTCGTCTATCCATTCGACGCAGCTGACCGCGCAATCGTCAACAAAGACCGACGTGGAGAACTATTCTACTACATGCACCAACAGATCATAGCTAGATACAGCACGGAGAGACTTTGTAATGGTTTAAGCCGTCCTCGGCGATACAACGACTTCCGAAGCCCTATTGAAGAAGGCTACTTCCCTAAGCTTGACTCACAAGTAGCTAGTCGCTCCTGGCCCCCAAGATTTGCAGGTTCCACTATTCGCGATATTGATCGTCCCGTAGATCAGATCAGAAGTGATGTGTCAGAACTTGAAACATGGAGAGACCGATACCTCCAAGCAATTGAAAACATGGCAATAGTTTTGCCGAATGGCAGGCAAATGCCACTAGATGAAGAGACTGGAATAGATATTCTTGGAAATCTTATGGAGTCGTCTATTATCAGCCGCAATCGCCCCTACTATGGTGATTTACACAACATGGGACACGTTTTCATCTCGTATTCTCACGATCCTGATCATAGAAACTTGGAACAATTTGGCGTCATGGGTGATTCAGCTACTGCAATGCGCGACCCTGTATTTTACCGTTGGCACTCGTACATAGACGACATATTCCAGCTGTACAAGAACAAACTTTCTCCTTATCTCCCCGACAGGTTAGATTTCCCTGGAATACGAGTGTCTTCAATCGCTGTTGAAGGTCCCAGTGGAGCCAATTTGTTTACCACCCAGTGGGAGCAGAGTACGGTAGAGCTTGGTCGGGGCCTCGATTTCACTCCTCGCGGGTCAGTGCTCGCACGCTTTACGCATTTGCAACACGATGAGTTTAACTACGTTATTGATGTAAACAATTCTAGTGGTGCGGATATGATGGGTACAGTGAGAATCTTCATGGCCCCAATGCTGGACGAGAATGGCCAACAATTGTCTTTCGACGACCAACGTAGACTTATGATTGAGCTTGACAAATTCACTGAAGCATTACCAGCTGGAGCTAGAACTATCCGTCGCTCAAGCTTGAACTCGTCAGTCACTATCCCGTACGAGAGGACTTTCCGCAACCAGGGTAACCGCCCAGGTGATCCAGGATCCGCTCAGGCGGCTGAGTTTGATTTCTGTGGCTGTGGATGGCCTCAACACATGCTGATACCTAGGGGTACGGAAAGAGGATACCCTGTTGTACTGTTCTGCATGATTTCCAACTGGAACGATGACAGAGTTATACAAGATCTGGTGGGCACTTGCAATGACGCGGCCTCATACTGTGGTATTCGTGACCGCAAATATCCTGACCGACGTCCTATGGGTTATCCCTTCGACCGCCCCTCTCCAGCCAACAGCCTAGCCGATTTCATGACCCCGAATATGGCCATTCAAGAATGTGCCATCAGATTCACTAATGCAACCAGACAGCGCGGTCAACAGCGGTAAGAGACAGGAGTTACGGCAAGAGATAGGGTCTTGATTTTCATTTTTTTTACGTCGATACATAAATTTTAACGCAAAACTGAAATGTTTGGTTTTTATTTTCAAGATTCAGTAAGGTTTTTTTTTTTAGATTATAAAAAGGAATATCAAATAGATATACATACTTACGACCCTGTCTCTAATGTTTGCTCAATTAAAGACCAGTAGCTAAGATTAACTCAACACAATTAACTTGCAGTATAGCTAATGAAGGGGTAAAATCAAGCTCCCGCAACAAGAGATCGTGTGGATGTCTTACAAACTATGGTCCAGAGGATATCGATGCCCTTATTAGAAAACCCTATTACTATACTAAATGTTCGCATACAAAACATCACATATTTTAATAAAAGCCGCTTATGATTGGTTTATATGTATCTTTCTACTGGCAATATTGACATGGCGAGGAAAATGGACTTTGACTAAATCATTTTATTATTCTTAGATTTAAGTTTCGGGTCACTTCCTATAGTTATAGCTCTTTAAGGTTTGTACATATGTAAATACTTCTAAATACATAAGACCTAATAAATTAGCCTTTCACCATTTAATTCTTTTATTTGCCACAGTCACCTTGTAAGTTTTACATAATATTAATATTATTTAGTTGCATGACTAAAATACGTTTATTTACTAGTCTAATAACTACAAGTTACATAAAATAACAGGAAAACTTGTTAAGGAAAAGGCGGTTTGTTTATTTTGTAAGTCTTCAAATATGCAGAATTATTATGAACTGTTCAAACTACACAAATCTTTATCAATTCCTTACACGTATAATAAATGCGAAAGTATGTTTGTCGGTTGGTTTGTAGCTCTGTTGGTTTCTCATTTATTCACGCCGTAACAGAGCTAGAGTAGAAAAATAGAACTAGAGTTCTATTAATAGTTAGATGACATATATCTTAAATGTATTTCACCTTTTGCCCACGATTTAGGTATGTACGACAATTTTCAAAAACTTAACTCCACGCGTGGAGTTAAGTTTTTGAAAATTCCGCGGGGACCAGTTGTATAAACGTTATTTCATTTATCGTAATATTCGTATTCGATGATATTAGCGTCAAAGTAAAACAATCCTTGATTTTATTGATTTACAGTTACACAAATTCAGCACAATCGATTTGAACATGGAGCGTTATGGAGCGTATCGTACATACCTAAACGTATAAATATGCATACACGAAATTGAGCTCTAGCTCAATGCTGTTATGGCTTATTTTACTTTGACGCTAATGTCAACGAATACGATTACGATCAATGGATCAACTTTAGACAATCGCACCTCTGTTTTTCAGCGATAAAAGATGGCCTGTGTCACGATCCAAGTCATGCAAACACTCATGTCAATCCGTTGCTCTGTTGCTGAGTGATTGAAGGACAAACCGACAAACAAGCATTTATAATATTAGTCAGATATCTATTCTAGTAAGTGACTAGGTTCCGCCTATAAACTGAAAAAAGGTATAAGTCCAGTCCATCATATCATGAAAATATCCCAGACACTCTTTTTAATAAAAGAAATGTAGCAGGAAATGCATCTCACGTGGCGCATACAAATCCAGCCGAGAAACGACCAACGGGTTGAAATTGGCCGCAGCTGTGGATCTTCAATCTACTTTGTTCCACATCAAAGAAATGAATGAAAGTCCTTGCTCCCACGTTTTTTACTAAGGTTTAAAAAGTCACACTTAAATTGAACAAAGAAAAACCGAGATAACTAACTTTTTTCAGCCTCGACTTCGTCCGCGAGGAATTAGGTTTTGGGTAGGAGTTATCAATAATTAAATATAAAAAACCGGCCAAGTGCATGTCGGGCCACGCGCAGTGTAGGGTTCCGTACTCGCAAGGCACAAATATTATTGCTGATCATTTCCTAGCGTTAAAAAAAGGATAGTGCTTTTATTTTATTTATAAACTAGCTGATGCCCGCGACTTCGTCCGCGTGGAAATATTTTTTCAAATCCCTCGGGAACTCTTTGATTTTCCGGGATAAAAGTAGCCTATGCCACTCTCCAGGTCCTCAAATATACCCATGCAAAAAATCACGTCGATCCGCAGCTCTGCTGCGACGTGATTGAAGGACAAACCAACAAACAAGTTACACACTCGCATTTATAATATTAGTATGATAATATTGAATATATTTTGAGTTCCATGGTTTAAATACTATAACATGCTACAAAATATGCAACTTACACTACGAATAATACCTAACCGAGAAAAAACAGATATAACTCCTTTAAATAAGAACCCTACGTAGCCGTGATAGTTTTCCTATAAAATTCTTTATATATACTCGTACTACTGCTGCAAATTTTTTCATGTATCCTATAATCAACCATTTAGCTGGCAGGGGGGGGGGGACGCACTTGACTAATAAAATTTAGAATATCAAAATAATATTAAAATATCATATTTCACAAACGGAACCCTGAATCGAAAAATGGTGTTTGCACACCCACAATATTTTTGAAAGACCTATTCAACGACACTCCACGCTATGGGATAAACGAGAAAAAAAATTCATCCCCACTTTAGATGTAGGGGAGGTCGAGGTACCCTTATAAAAATTTATTTTCATAATTTTAATTCACCACTTTGTTGGCGTGATTAATATTTATAGCCTTGTCAAATTATGTTTGTATTTTATATAGTATATAGTATGTATTTTCTCAGATTATGTTCTAAATAACTTAACTTAACGTACGGAGTAAAAATTCTGTATTGTAAAGATAAAACTTCAGAAGATATAAATCCCATGCAACTCATACTCATTGCCAAAATTTTATACCAGTAAAAATATAAAACTTAAACTTGTTGGTTCTAAAACAGGGTAAAAGAAACGAAACGTAAATGCATGCAGTCCTAAAAGCTGGTCGGGTTGCGTATTGATGTTTCCTTGTTCTCCTTGTTCAGTATAGATTTGGGGAGAATAAAAGTGCGCAAACTTGTTAAGCTAAGCATTTATTCAATTCCAATGACCTACGGCACTTAATACTTCTTATCTGAAATCTAAATAAAACCAAAATTTTCAATATCAAAAATTAAAAGCTGAATAGTATTATAATAAAAAGTGTGCTTTAGACCACACGACTGAAGTAAAACTTATTTAGCTCCATCTATATGTATGTAGATATATGCTTATAAATGTATATATGTATAATATTATATACACGTATATACATATACATAATTATATTAATTTTCTACAAATATTTAAAACTTTTCGTAACGCATTCACCAGCTTACTCCCCAAGTCAAGCGTGCGTAAAGAAGTTTTAGGCCTGCACTGTGTCTTAGATATACGAAACGCAACTGGCTATGAGAGAAAGAGAGAAAGAAAATGTGTGCTCGCACCTCTCTCTCTTGCCCCTACAGTAATATACGAAACGTAACTCTCTCTCTTTCTATCTTCACTAACTTATTTCTCTCTCTCAACTTCCGTTCGCCTCGCCCGATCACACTTTTCGTAACGCATTCACCAGCTTACTCCCCAAGACAAGCGTGCGTAAAGAAGTTTTACTTCAAGAAGTTTTATATAAACACAGCAACGGAGCAATGAATCTATGACGTTTTTAAAGTGGGTGCAGTTGAGGACTTTGAGAGTGACATACTTTTTATTTTACAAAGGGATCATAAAAAACTTATTCTAAACGGAAGCAACCGTGAGCAAAAAAATTAAGTGGCACTCGGGGATTGCCGCGGTAAAGCTAATGCATAGCATTTTTTATCAACTTATGCAATTATAATATCTATGCAATATTTTTTTTTGCATAATAAAAATTATGCAAAAAAAAATTAAGCACAAACAAACAAGAAAAGCGAACTGTCACTACTTCGCGAGTGAGATTCGAACCTGCTACATCATACACCATACGGTAAAGAAAGCGGCCGCTTGCCCACTGCGCCAAATAGAGCTACTTGAGAACCTCTAAAATGTTGAACGTTTACTGAACGACGGTGTTAGGTTTTTTTTCGTTAAAGTTTACAAATCCATTCGTGGAGAGTTCGCTAAATCCTACTGCGCAAGGAAACGGAAATGCGCGGTCGGGTTAATGCATGCGATTGCACTGAACATGTGCGCTATCCCACGAGTATCGCGGGCCCGTAATATATTATTTACTTTACGTAGAGGATTATTAACGTCCACGCTGAGTTTTCGTCATTTTGTTCACGATTTCTAAATAGTTCTCTAGACCATTTCCATCGTATTACCTCCATTCTTTTATTCAGATAAAAAAAAAGGGTTGTCTGTAAAGTCGGTTTACGGAAGATAGTTTTACGTGATAACGTCACAAAGAAACATTTACATACTTTTACGCACGCGATGACTGGTGGGCGGCGGCAGGCGCTCTCTAGTCCCAAGCCAACGCTTGGGCCGATCGTGCCTCTCCATCGCTTGTTCCGTTCTCTCGCTTGCACGCTCAGGCTTAGGTGGAACGTGACACTTTTTCGTGCGTGCAGCCGGTGTTCATTGATTTATAAGACGTTATCACGTCAAAAATACGCGTCGAATTGAGAACCTCCTCTTTTTGTTTTTTTTGAAGTAGGTTAAAAATGGTAAGAGTTTTATTGGTATGAAAATGTGCCCACTATAGGTGTCCCAATGGCAGAAAGAAGAAGAAGAAAAGAGTGGCGGGTTCTCAGGTCCTCCCAAGTACTGACTAAACGTACAATTTTGGCTATGTTTCCCAGGTAAAGAGGAAAGGTAAGAACGGAATTTATTTTTTCGTTTATGCACCTCTGACTTTTCTAAGTTAAGTGCGTTTAAGAAATTAAATATCACAAGCTTCAACGGTGAAGGAAAACATCGTGAGGAAACCCGCACACCTGAGAGTTCTCCATAATGTTCTCAAAGTTGTGTGAAGTCTGCCAATTCGCATTGGGCCAGAGCGCAGCACCTGAGAGTTCTTCATAATGTTATACAAGGTGTATGAAGTCTGCCAATTCGAATTGGGCCAGCGTGGTGGCCTATGACCTGTAACCCTTGTCTGACAGGAGACCTGCGCTCAGTAGTGAGACGTTGATGGGTTGCCGATGATGATGATGATGAAGGTACAAATGTGTACATAAAATAATTATGTGCTTAAAAAATGTTAGATTAATTAATATTGCAAAAAAATAGGAAGTTGAACCACAACATGTTGTCAAGTTGACGTGAAGTTTAAACACAATACACTTGATAATATTATTATTAGTGGGCGATAACAAGCTCTTTTGTATAAAAATAAAAATCAGCCGATAAGTTGAGTGTTTCACATAAAATCTTTGCTCTCATAAAATTGTATTAAATAGGTGCTTGTATAAAAGAAAACTTACTGATAAATATTTTTAAGCTAGGTATTTCTGAGAATAAAATTTTGAAAAGTTGTGACGAAAGTATAGTTACTAGTTAGGTTTTTAATGGCTGTTTATTTCGTTAGAACAGATAGAGGCCATAAAGTGGGCTTGAGAAATACTTAAAAGTTTAGTTGTTCGTTGTTCGATTCGCACAAGTTCGTGCAGTGTCAACCGCTAAAGTTTTTAGAATCCCCAGTTGTCCACTTGCAGCTTTTATCTGTTAATAGAATTGAGGCGACCGTATTGACTCTTGACTCGGTTGATAAAGTTTAGAGTTGAAAACTTTCAAGTCAACTTTCAGTCACTTTTAAGTGGAGGAAATCCTTTTCCTCTGCCACGTGATACTCATTGCTGAGGGTCGTGATCCATTTCATGATTCATATTTATGATGGTGGGCTGATGGAGATGGTGGTAGAGATCGCCTTAAAGCGATAAGCCCGCCAGGTGATACCTTTTTATTTTGGAACGAAGTTCCTTATATATCAGACGGTGTGGACTTGGGTGATGGGGCTAGGCGAAAAATGTGCTAGATTTTCCGTCACGAGTAGTGTAGACGGTTATTCATAGCACGTATGCTATATTGCGAGATGGTTCTAACATGTGGCGAGAGATGGCGTAGATTCTAAAAGGTAATGTTTTCATTATTAAAAGGAACTTCGTTGTGGGGTGGTAGGTAACTAGCCACGACCAAAGCCCCCCACCAGACCAGACCAGACTAGAGACAATTCAGAAATTATAAACTCCCAAATTGCTAAGCCGGGAATCGAACCCGAGACCTCCCAGTTATGAGACCATAGCCTTCACCACTGCGCCGGGTAGGTCATCAGAACCCAAAAAAGAGGCCGAAGTTTAAACCACTATGCGGTCAATTCTTAGTGGCGTGCGTTAGCATGTTGCAAATATTATTAGGTATGTTTCTACTATTAGAAATCTCAGACCTTTATAAAGCCTTTATTAGACTTTAGAAACTTTTAATGAATAGGTAAAACCTAGGGTACTCGTAAAACAAACAATCATCGCTTTCACTGTAAAACGTGGCCCTTTGATTTACAAGACACGAAACGGGCGTTTTAATTAAATATTTCAAAAAGTCTCTAGAGTTCTCTGCCTTCAGCGCCCTCAAATAGCAGTTGTTAATGAACTCCGAAATAGGATATTTCAAATGCTTGTTTTGTTACTTTCGAGTATTAAAATGTTTAACTGCCTCGTTGGTCGAGTAGTTAGCATGCTCGACAGCGGATTTCAAGGTCCCGGGTTAGTTTCCTGGGCCGGGCCAATAAATGTATTGGGTTTTTCTGTCACGAAAGCTCGGAGTTAGGAAGTTGGCGGTATGTCACCCCCTGCCTCGGAGAGCATGTAATGCCGTCGATCCTGTGCCTGATCAACCTCTGTTCGTGTCGGATTTCCGAGAGTGAGGGAATAGAGAGTGCGCACACACTTGCACTACAATATCTCCCACGCAGATGGCTAATCTTTGAGGAGGTTGGCCGCCGTGACCGGATTCGTTCGGGTGGACATTATTATAGGTACCATGTTGGTGTAGAGTACTACATCATTGAACTCCATATTAATATATATATCCGATAATCTCAACCGATAATCTCAACTCCTGAATCCTGATGGCAAAAAGTTTAAATTAGGTAAAAGAAACGACGAGTTCGATGTCTGACTTCAACATAGGCATAAATAAAAATTATTTAGATAGGTAGGTACTAAAATAAATGAGTAGGTATATATAGGTAAATATATTATACCTATATTTACTTTAAATTAGCTTAGAAGCCACACAGGATTTTATTGTATGCTTAACGACACTTTGCCTAAAGGTCCAATTATTGTCAAGATATTTTAAGCACTATTACTTAAATGCCGAAAATTCGTTTAATACAAATGGACCAACGAAATAATAAATAATTCAAGCAAAATGGCTACACAAAGTCTTAATTATAAAGTATGATAGTGAAACCCACGCATACGAACAACCTCTACCTAAGCAAAGGTAAAAGCTAAGGAGCGCAAGTAAAGGTCAAGTATGGTTTTATGATAAGGACATGGGTCTGTATTTTCCAAGTAATTCATAATTATAATATTCCTTAAACATTCTGGAAATGCTCTGAATAAACTGGTCCAAACTATTTCAATTAATATTATCTAGGATTGTTTGAAAGGCTTTGATGAATTTTTTGGCATAGTTTGTAATACTCGTCTGTCGATCTTAATGTCCAATATCGGATTGTTGGTCATGTACATAGACTTAGGTAGATTGGTACGTAAATTATTTTTATTAAAAACTAGTCATTAACTAAGGGCCGATTTCACCAACGTAAAACAGTCTTATATAATTTTTATATTTTGGTAGTATTTTCAATACAAAAACTGTCAGACCGCCCAATTTACTCCTCCGATAAACATCAATCGACATGGCACTGAGTCTGCGCGGATTAAGCTTCCTTAATTCCTCCACTTCCTCTTTAAGAGTGGGTGTGCGCTCGTTAACAGTAAACAGATTTGATTTTTACAGTAGTAGATCAAGTTTCAATTATCCGAAAAAAAAAACACGCAAGAATTACATCATATTGCCAAGGGATGTGTTTGAGCAAAAACATAAAATGATGAAATTTGTTCGATAATAAAAAATCGCGAAGTTAGGTCTAATTTTTAACCAATATTCATTTATTTTCAATGTGTTGCATATTACAGAGCCAAAATTTTTACATTAAATTCCGATTGATATTATCAAGAGAGTAGCCTAGTGCATTGAAAAGAAAATGAATATTTTACGAGTTACAAAGTATTTGGCGCTTACTACACTCCTATTCCGCGCAAAACGCTTTCTTTTGTCGCGCCTCACATGAGGTTGTGGCTATGTTTTATCCCATCGCGAAATCTGATTTTTTTTGGGGTTACACGCGCTCTTAACTTTCCGGGATAAAATGTAGCCTATGTGTTAATTCTGGGAATGAGCTACCTCTTTTCCAAACAACCAAATCGGTTAATTCGTTGTGGCATGAAGGAGTAACCAACATCCTCACAAACTTTCGCATTTATAATAGACTCCATGACTACATTACTTGATGTAAGAAGTGACGATGCAGTCTAACTTAGGCCCGCTTGTAGAAACGCCGGGTTATCCTTTTAAGTCAGAGTTAGCTGCTGCTTTGACACATTTCGTTTAAGCCTTCTGTCAAAATTACAAATTTATTCCTGAGTTAAACATAACCCCTCGCCTCTGCAAGCGGGCCTTAGAAGGCTTACTTAGAAGGGGTACGGGAGTGTTAATTACACCGGTTTCTACACGACAGCGTACCGGAACTTTTTGATCATAACTATTTATATTTTACGCCAAACCCATATTATGGTGGACACACCAGACAAAATAATAAAATATGTTTGATTGAAAATGTTACCTACTTATATCGACTCTGTACTTTAGAAAATCTCTTGGTTGGAAACGATACCTATTAGCATGATTACGCCCCAAGCAGGAGGCTTCGTAGGATTTATTTATCGTCAATTATCGACAAATGTACAGGCCTTAATTTGATGCCGAAACCCTTAATGGCCTGGCTGTATTTCATTGGTCAAACGATAGAAGGGACTGATGATTAAGAAATTCCAGTATGGTAATTAATCTATCATTAATCACTATGATCAAAATACGTGCTTAGTGTTTTTTTTTTGTTTATTATTCACAATAAAAATAAAAATTATGGAAAAATAAATTTAAAAAATACTACTTATTATATTTACAAAAAATACACGCCGGACAAGTGTAAAAAAAAGGTTTCCTCACGATGTTTTCCTTCACTGTTGAAGCAAGTGATAGTTAATTGCTTAAACGCACTTGACTCCGAAAAGTCAGAGATGCGAACCCGGGATTGAACCTGCGACCCCCCGAATAGGAGACCACAGTCCTAACTACTAGGCTATCACTGCTTACTAGGCTATCACTGCTTAATGACTTTCGTGTATTCGTATTTCAAAGGAAACGCCAACATCATTAAAAACATGGTAAACAACATAAAAACAATAATTTTAAGTAAAACTTTTGGCAGTTAACTAAAAACAGTGTCCCTCTCACCACGACGATAAAGAGAGATCACGAGACACCGGGAACATTGACCAATCAGAGCCCTTTATTCTAATCAGTAATTAGTCCACTATGGCATGAGCTAATCTGATTCAAGTTACGTTAGTGTACCACCTAACGGGTGCCACCGACGGGAATGGGGCTACTTTATGTCTGTCCATCTTGGGGTATATTGCATTGTTAGTAGGTATGCATATTTGGAACTTCCCTCATTCTGAAAACACTGCATACATAGCATAGTATTTATTGCATTGTAAACTTGTTTTGAAAAGAGCAACCGCTGAGTTTCTTGCTGGTTCTTCTCGACAGGAAGGGCATTCCGAACCAGTGGTAGACTCATGGACGATTGAAAAGCACTCGTAAGAAGTTTATTTGAATATTTGAATAAAAACTAATCTAAAAAATATACTAAGTATTCTACGCCGATTAGTCCCGTGATGAGAGAGATTCCTATCTCTTTTAGTGATGGCTACAACCACCTAGTAGTAATTTCCGATGGGGTTTTGTAGCCAATTACGGTTGGGAGACGGTAGTGGTCATGCCGACTAAGTCCCTTAGTTAAGCCAACCACATCCTGCTTTTCTATGGTTGAGCGAAGCAATGGCTGGGTCATGCGGCATGCTAGTGAACGGGTTCCGTCGTCGGGAATGGGGCTACTTTCTGTCTGCCCGTCTTAACATGTGTTGAATTATAATTATGTAGATATAATTAGGTATGCTTTTGTGGAAATTCCCCTCATTGTGGAAACACTGCATACATAGCATAATATCTACCTATTATATTTTAAACTTGTTTTGAAAAGAGCTACTGCCGAGTTTCTTGCTGTTTCTTCTCGGCAGGAACGGCATTCCGAACCAGGGGTAGATTCATCGACAATTCAAAAGCACTTGTAAAAAAGTTTATTTGAATAAAAACATTTCTATTCTATTCTATAGTTGGCACCACGATTTTTAGAGATGACAAGTCTTACCAACTTGGCCAACCAAAGGACACAGGCCCAACTAACAGCCAACGCAAGCCGTTAATTTAGCCAAAAATGTCCTATTTTGATTGTTAGTTGTTTCGATTTGAAAATCCCCAAACAGAGATTGCGCATTACTTGCTCTTTAAGTTTACGAGTTCCCCGAACTGCCTCAAATAAAACACACATTACCTATATTATTATGCCGTAAAGAGGTCCCACCTGAGCCGCTCTCAAATTATATGATTACGAGCAGTACTGAAACTTCAGCGGCAGTTGAAAACAAATTAGAGCCACGTCATGGCCAGTTGAAGCACCCGGGGTGTTTGATGCCAAAGTTTTTTACGACTCGCAGATAATTTGCGAAATACGAACTCTTTACGCCTCCATTCTGCCCCTGAGAAATTCTCAAGTTCTGTATTGATGTAGGCGCAAAAGATAATTTGAATATTTTTTAAGAGCTTAAGCACACGCTTCGATTTAACATTAGCAACCCATCAACGGCTCACTACTGAGCGCAGGTCTCCTCTCAGAGAAGGGTTATAGGCCATAGTCCACCACGCTGCGCTGGCCCAATGCAAATTGGCGGACTTCACACACCTTCAAGAACATTATGAAGAACTCTCAGGTGTGCAGGTTTCCTCACGATGTTTTCCTTCACCGTTGAAGCTTGTGATATTTAATTGCTTAAACGCACTTGACTCCGAAAAGTCAGAGGTGCGTACCCAGCATAGAACCTGCGACCCTCCGAATAGGAGACCACAGTCCTACCCACTAGGCTATCACTGCTTAACTATCAACTATCGCATATCACACGATTACTGCGGTTAAAGGCAAAGTTGCTCCTGGTCGGTGACAAGATGGGTGACCGTCGTTGGGTGTCCAAATTTGACCTTTAATTTCCCTCTGTGCCTCGGAGAGCACAATAAACCGTCGTTCCTGGTTATTATCACTATCATCTGAAAATAGCCGTTAAACGTAAGAGCCGAAATCTCGTACTCTTTGTCGAATCGTAGGTATGCGGAAGGGACTGGGAACCGCCCGCATTATTATGCCAAGAATAGTCCCATCGTTATATGAATAATGAAAAGGGGTCACGACCCTCAGCAATGATTAATACGATGCTGTGATAAAGAGAGACTTTCGTAAGGTATTTTTCTGGTCATTTCCTGACTTCAGGCTTGTGCAGAAATTCTTTAAAGAAAAACCAAATACATTTTTGAACCAAACCGGGAAGGACTCCATCATCCGCAGTCTAATATTGAGAAATATAGCAGATTGTTAAAAAATTTATTGTATAGGTAGGTACCTGTTGAATTTTATTCTGTGTAACTTACATTTATAATAATACTAGCTGATGCCCACGACTTTGACCGCGTGGATTTAGTTTTTAAAGTCCTTCGGGATCTTTAATTTTCCGGATCGTCAAATATATAGGTCCTATGCAAAAAATCACGTCGATCCGTAACGGCATGATTGAAGGACAAACCAACAAACACACTTTCGCATTTATAATATTTGTATGATAGTATAGTATTACAATCGAGAGACGTCTATATAAATGTAGCTGAACACTTTTATTAAGTTTCAAGATTTGGAACGGTTGAGAAAACAGACCTAAAATATTAAAGGCACGTCAACTGTTCTCCGTTAAAGATATTTTCGTTTCGAATGTTTTTTTATGAAAGCAAAGGTCGAGGCTGTTTCTATGTACCCGATACCTGCTTTTATTGAAATTGATCACCCACGCATTTTATTTTCTTTCATTCATCTCAACCCATCGCCTCTTCAAAAGTTCTCTGGCCATCAAAAGTGGGCCTCTTTGGGCTTAAGTCTCTTCTCGGATTAGAAGAGTTTATTTTTCTTTGTATTGAAGCATATTATTTAATTAGATATTTAATAATATTTTTATGTCGGAATTCCATTTATTTAATAAGTGCCGATTTCACCAACGTCAAGTGTCGTTTATCTGAGGAATAAAGTGGCGTTCTGTTAATTTTTGTATTGAAGTCTGCCAAAATATTAAATTTATCCGATATATATTAATCCGTGCGATAAGACTTATTTTACGTTGGTGACATCGGCCTTAAGAATCATAAAGCATGTTTTAAAAGATCGTATTTTATTAATCGAGTGACTATAAAATCAAATTTGAATTCACTCAAGATAATGACTGAACAGTAAAAATATTGAGTGAGCAGTGAAATTGTGATCATTTATTAAATCCAATAACAGCGATCAACAATTATTATGCAAATTGTTAATTTGCAGTACCTACTCATCTAATGAAATTGAAGTAGGTTAAATCCCGTAGGTACCTATTATTTTAAATTCTTGCTAGATTGATAGATTAATTGATCCTGATAGATTGGTAATTTTTATTCGACAAATTCCAAGTTTTTATTGATTTATTAAACCTTAGTAGCATTCTACTAGAATCCTTGAATATTTTTGATTTCGGTAGAATCTGCTAGTTGATTGTCAATTCGTGGTAGATTTTAATAGATTTGGCAAATTTAGAATTTTGTATTTTTTTGGAAGTTTCTTGTGAAATGTTTTGTTAAAATATGATATAGGTACGAGTAAATAACTTTCAAATAAAATTAAAGTAAATAAGTAAATTTTGTTCAATATATAATAAGTTTTGCTGTTACAATAAGTTTTGCTCTCAATATTTTACTGTTTCTCAGCTATTTTTTAGCATATATTTTTTAACGGGGCAGCCGTTTATTATTACCCTATTCTAAATACTTTTTTATCAAAAAAGCTGTTAAGAAATTTTAAATCTTTTAATGTAACATAAAATATCTTCTTTCGGAATTACGGTCCCGTTGGTTACCTGAAGTATTCGTGCTTATTTCATAATTACTAGTCTGTCTAGTCGTATCGATTACTGGAAAGGTACTCGTATAATAATATTATGATATCGTATGACCTCTCCTTAGGGGCTACTCAGACGCCTCTAACAACAGTGACAAATTGTATCCATCTCCAACGATTGTCTAAAAATGATTGCTACAGTGTGATCATATGAAATCATAGACTAATTAAAAAAGTAGGTTATGAAATCATAGATTAATAATAGAAGTTGGTGCGCCATTTGCAATATTATTAGTTCCAGATACACTCGTATCTATGCTTACAGCGCAAAAATGGCGTCAATCGAATTCAAAATGGCGTCAATCAGGTAGGTCCAAAAATGTGACAGCAGCCTCTCCTGTGTAAATCATAGACTAATAATAGAAGTTGGTGCGCCATTTCTAATATTATTAGTTCCAGATACACTCGTATCTATGCTTACAGTGCCACAGTGTTACAGTCTCTATAAATATAGAGCTCAGTAATTTTAACCTATAGTGAGAGAGTACCAACTAATCAGGAAAAAGTCCTGGCTTCGTAACGTCCGGGAGTGGATGGGAATAGTAGATGCAGATGAACTCTTATGTCTCGCGTAGCTTAAGCAGGAGTGTACATCTGTACAAAGCTGATTGCAAACCTGCGCTAATCGGTGAGGCACTTGAAAAAGAAGAAGCGATTGATCGGAGTTCTCGAAATTAAAAGACACACACACACACACACACACACACACACACACACACACACACACAACAAACATATATGTTAGTAGTAAAAATGAACAAGCAATCAATAATCCTAAACCTATCAATAATTTTAATCTAAATATACCTAATTCAGTTAAATATTGGTCAAAAGTCCCAAAATTTTATTGTATAATTTCTATTTTATTTTTGTTATTATTGACCTTCTCTGAGAGGAGACCTGCGCTCAGTAGTGAGCCGTTGATGGGTTGCTAATGATGATGATGATAATATAGTATATGTAAAACTGAACCTTCGATCAGGAAGAGGTCCAACAGCTAAACCACAAAATCGTAAGGATTTTAGCTTAGCTGCTGGCAAAACCTATTTGTAAATTGTATTAATTATAAAACCATTATATTGGATTAAATAAATGATATTATCGACCGAGCGAAGCGAAGGTCTTTGAGTTAACTAGGGCGATTTGCACTTGTCCGTCCGTCCGTCCGTCCGTCCGTCCGTCTGTCAGAGCCTTATAACTTTTGAATTACTGAACGTAATTACTTCAAATTTAGATATAATATGTAAACCGATGGCCTCCAGCCGAAAATGGCTTAAAAAGTTATAAAAATCTTTATTTCAGGGGGGCTCTCATAGAAGCGAATGCGAAGTAAAAAAAAAAAATCGCGTTACATAAAATTGTTACGTATCATTTTAAAGATAATTTTGAACTGAGTACAAAAATATTTTTTTTTTAATTTTTCCCTTAAAATTGACGAAATGGGGGGCTTTCAAAGTGGCGATTTTATACGCTCGCTTGAAGACGCTCTCTAGAAAAATCCGCTATGGATTTTCAAACTGATTTTATGTTTTTAGGTCACTTATATCCTGTACTTGAACAACAAATACTAAAATTATATGAATATTATAAAGAAACGAGATTATTTAATTTTTAATGGGCGTCAGTAATTCATATAGCATCAACATAGCTTCACAATAATGCTAATAGATGGCGCAGTCAGTAACTATTCCCATGGAACTACGAGTTAAATTCAATGTTTGATAAATAATTCAATGTTTTCACTAACGTTCCCTAACCTTTACGGGCTACCTATAAGTTAGGTGATTGATGTTTTCTGTCAACTTATTTATCACGATCCTGTACGGGACACCTAAAAGGATATTGGGACGGATGTTAGGACTTAGGATTGTATTTAGGAGCTACCTACGTTAAGAGACTCCTACTTAGGGGATGATTTAGGTATGTTTGGTGAAAACGGGCATAATAATAATGTCAGTTTTGGTTATCATGTATCGATTGAATGAATAATCATGGGATACCGTTACCGCGAGGTCTCAGTTCGGGGCGAACCACTAGTTATTATTAGTTAACTTTGCATGCTCTTGTGTTGTGTTTGTTATGTATGTCTGAAATTTCCCTTAACCTTGCTACTACATAATATGTCATCTGAAAAGGAAATATCTCGGAGGGACATCAACCTTTTGATGCGACCCTCGAATATTTCACGTCGCGTTGGCGCTCGCTTCCCCATTAAATCTTGACACTTTATAAAATGCTATACTTGATTTCGATCTATATGATACAGCCATGATATATTATTTTAGGCATACGAGTGTAATATTTTTCGGACTTTTACTTAGGTATGCATTTTACATAATTAGTAGGTAGATAAGTGTATCTACCTACTAATTATGTAAAAGTACGCAGTGGCGTACTTACACAAAAATGTTTCAGTTTAATTTAATGTTTGTTCCATAATTTGTTGCATTTCTTATTTTATTTTATTTCCTATTACTTATTTCTTTTCTTATTTCTTAGTTTTTGCAGATTCTTGTTGCAGATTTTATTTGATGAACATTGTAATTGATATTTATGAAACTTATTTACGAATATAGAGACTTAATGAAATGGATATGTAAGAGAAATTCTAATTAAGGATATAAATAACAGATTGTCACAACCTTATTTGGCCTCTTGCATGAAGAGAAATAGAATAATGAGTTTTCCATGATTTTTTAAATCATGGAAAACTAGATGATGCGCGCGACTTCGTCCGCGTGGATAAAAGTTTTTTAATACCCGCGGGAACTCTTACATTTTCCGGGATAAAATGTAGCCTATGTGTTAATCCTGGGCATGTGTTAATCCTGGGATTTCAAATTTCAGCCAAATCGGTTCTTCCGTTGTGGATTGCATGAGTAACGAACATCCATCCATCCATACATCCATCCTCACACACTTTCGCATTTCGCATTTATAATATTAGTAGGATTAATACGAATATCCTATTCGATAGAATAATTACAAACAAAATGTGAAATACCCAATAACTACTGTTAAATAGAAGCAGTGATAGCCTAGTGGTTAGGACTGTAGTCTCCTACTCGGGGGGTCACAGGTTCGCTCCTCTGACTTTTCGGAAAAAATATCAATTGCTTCAACGGTGAAGGAAAACATCGTAAGGAAACCTGCACATGATCTGAGAGTTCTTTATAATGTTCTCGAAGGTGTGTGAAGTCCGCCAATTCGCATTAGTGGACGATGGCCTATAACCCTTCTCTGAGAGGAGACCTGCGCTCAGTAATCAGTGTTGATGGGTTGCTAATGATGATTGTTAAATAACATCACGACAGATATGCATAGCTCGTAAGGTTTATATTCTGGAATCTTTATAATTATGCTTTAAAACATTCAATACTTTCGATCAAACTGGATAGGTCTAAGTTAATTTATCTATTCAGAAGATTTTTGTTTGTTAAGTAACTCATTAAAATATCACCGCAACCGGAATGGTATGCAAAATACACTGATATTCTCTATTTTATCAAAATCAGCCCAATAGGAGCGAAGCTGTAGTTTAATATCTTGTTAAACACATTATACTTTCTTTAATTCGTAGTCGAGTAAATTAAAAACACATTTTTAATAAGTAGTGTGGCAGCTCGCTCTTTGCAGTATAATATTAATTATTATGTACTCTAGAGTCTAGACATTACACCTGACCGCTTTTCTTGTGTTAACTTACACCCGTCCATTTAATATTTATACACAGTAGATTCTATTAAACGAGTGTTATAACGTAAGCAGGAATAATTAATATCCAACCACAATTCTAGTTTCTGACAAAACACTTTAAGGCCCGCTTGCAGAGACTAAATAAATTTGTAATTTTGACAGAAGCTTTATACGAAATCTGTCAAAGCAGCAGCTATTTCTGGGTTAAAAGGATAATTCGACGTTTCTGCAAGAGGATCTCAGTCAATCACGATCACTGTCAGGGCCAGAATCTGTCTACCCACCTTCTTTGTCTTTTTGAAGTATCGATCAATTCCATTAAATTAATATTTTGCTTTTACGGCTAAACCACCATGATGTAATGAACTTCGCCAATGCCACGTGGTATGTTCACTTTCAGTTTATATTTATAGCAAAGCAGGATGCAACATATAACCGCCGAATTCAACTCGGCTGGGCAGCGTTCCGGAAGCTCCGAGATGTCTTCTCGTCCAAAATTCCTCAGTGCCTGAAGACTAAAGTCTTCGAATAGTGCGTGTTGCCAGTGATGACTTACGGATCCGAGACATGGTCGCTAACTAAGGGCCTCATAAGTAGGCTCAGGACCGCTCAGCGGGCGATGGAGAGGGCTATGCTCGGAGTGTCCCTGCGGGATCGAATCAGAAATGAGGAGATCCGTAGGAGAACCAGAGTCACCGACATAGCTCGGCGAGTCGCGATACTGAAGTGGAAATGGGCGGGGCACATAGTTCGAAGAGCTGATGGTCGTTGGGGTCCCAAGGTGCTGGAGTGGCGACCCCGCACCGGGAAGCGCAGTGTTGGCAGACCCCCCACCAGGTGAACCGACGACATCAAGCGAGTCGCAGGAAGTCGCTGGATTCAGGCGGCGCAAGACCGAGGCCTGTGGAAGTCCATGCAAGAGACCTTTGTCCAGCAGTGGACGTCTATAGGTTGATAAAGAAGAAGAAGAAGGATGCAACATGACAGACAAAACAATGACTCTCTGTTCGCGATAAACTCAAAAAGTACTGAACGGACTTTGATGCGGTTTATGAAATATGTAGGTATTCTACAACCCGCGCGAAGCCGGTGCGGTTCGCTAGTCCGATATAAAGCTTGAGTTTAAAAGCTATCGATTCTCTATCTACTTAAAAGTCGAGTCGCATTCAGTAATTTTGATGAAAAGCCAGTTGAGGGAGAGCAAAAAAGTATGGTTGTAAGTATAATAATTATTAATTGTGTTCATAACTTTAAAATTATCATGAAGTGCGTGTCGGGCCACGCGCAGTGTAGGGTTCCGTAGTTGCAAGTCACAAATATTATTGCTGACCTAAGATAGTGCTTTTATTTTATTTATGAATATTGAATAAAATATTTTGAGTTCCATGGTTTAAATACTATAATATACTACAAAATATGCTACTTACACTACGTGTAATACATAACCTAGAAAAAACAGATATAACTCCCATAACTTATGAACCCTACTTAGCCGTGATAGTTTTCCTATAAAATTCTTGATATAGGTATACTACTGCTGTGAATTTTTTCATGTAATTTGTAAACAACCATTTAGCTGGCAGAGGGACACGTGACTCTAATAAAATTTAGCACTTTAAAATATCATATTTCACAAACGGATCCCTGAATCGAAAAATGGTGTTCCAACATCCACAATATTTTTGAAAGACCTATTCAACTACACCCCATACAATGGGATAAACGAAGAAAATAAATTCATCCCCACTTTACATTTAAGGGAGGTACCCTAAAAAAATATGTTTCACAAATTTATTTCCCCACTTTATTGGCGTAATTAATATTTATAACCTTGTCAAATTACAGTTTTCTAGTACCAATAGTCTCTGAGCTAAACCGCGGACAGACGGATGGACAGACGGACGGACATGGCGAAACTATAAGGGTTCCTTGTTTACTACAGAACCCTAAAAAAGCTTTTACTAACTGGTAATTTGAAATCAGCGGGCGATGGAGAGAGCTATGCTCGGAGTGTCCCTGCGGGATCGAATCAGAAATGAGGAGATCCGTAGGAGAACCAAAGTCACCGACATAGCTCAGCGAGTCGCGAAACTGAAGTGGAAATGGGCGCGGAAAATAGTTCGAAGAGCTGATGGTCGTTGGGGTCCCAAGGTGCTGGAGTGGCGACCCTGCACCGGGAAGCGCAGTGTTGGCAGACCCCCCACCAGGTGGACCGATGACATCAAACGAGTCGCAGGGAGCCGCTGGATTCAGGCGGCGCAAGACCGAGGCCTGTGGAAGTCCATGCAAGAGACCTTTGTCCAGCAGTTGACGTCTAACATTTGAAATCATTTGAAATCATCGAAAGATGCTATAACTTAGCAATTTGTACAGCTATGTAACTGAGCCGAACACCATTTTTATTTATTTAGTAACTAGTTCAAGGAACACACGCGTAGCAAGAGAGTGGTTGTGGAATTGCCTTACCTTTGATCTAAAATTCAACTTCTCATACACCTACGCTATTATCACTATGTATCTTCCAGGTAAGCGTAGCCCATCTCAGATTGCATCACCATTTTATGTGCTATACACGTTGCTTGTGTGTACCTAATCGGTTAATGCTTGGACTTGAACATAAAAGGAGTAGTAATATCCAAATATTACTACTCCTTTCAGTTTATGGAATGAATGAATGGTCCATTATGCGATAAATAATTTATGCCTCAGACGATGGAAAAGTTCACTATATTTATTTTGCTTTATTTAAATCAATTATAAACAAAATAAAACAATTACTGTAAAATAAAATAATGATAAATTTTGTCACATAATTATTATCGACTAGCTGATGCCCGCGACTTCGTCCGCGTGGAAATTGTTTAAAAAATTGCTTTGTGTTAATCGCGATATTTTTACGATTATTGGTATCTACAATATCATCTTTTTTAGAACTTTAAATGTGTAGTACTTCATTCTTGGTTCATACAATGACAATGAAGAAAAACATTTTCGCGAGCGAAGCGAGCGCGAAAATTTGTACGATTGCACTACGCCACTATATAGTTCATACTTAGCACCTACAGTAGCAAAGCAAACCTAACCTTTTCGCGCATGAAGCGAGCGTGAAATATTTTAGAACTGCACTATTTAACTGATTAGTGCTACATTCTTGGATCATACAATAACAATGAAGAAAAACATTTTCGCGAGCAAAGCGAGCGCGAAAAATTTTACGATTGCACTACGCCACTATGTAGTTCATACTTAGAACCTACAATAGCAAAGTAAACCGAACATTGTCGCGAGCGAGGCGAGCGTGAAATTTTTTAAAACTGCACTACTTAACTGATTAGTGCTCTTTTCTTGGATAATACAATAACAATGAAGAAAAACATTTTAGCGAGCGAAGCGAGCGCGAAAATTTTTACTATTGCACTACGCCACTATGTAGTTCATACTTAGAACCTACAATAGCAAAGTAAACTCAAAATTTAAGCGAGCGAAGCGAGCTGAATTTTTTTACTTCTGCACTACTTAACTGTGTCTAAATACTTGGTTCATGCAATAACCATCAAGAAAAACATTTCGAGCGAAGCAAGCGCGCGATAAAAAAAACCTAACCTTTTCGCGCATGAAGCGAGCGTGAAATTTTTTAAAACTGCACTACTCAACTGATTAATGCTCTTTTCTTGGATCATACAATAACAATGAAGAAAAACATTTTTGCGAGCGAAGCGAGCGCAAAAATTTTGCGATTGTACTACGCCACTATGTAATTCATACTTAGCACCTACAATAGCAAAGTAAACCGAACATTGTCGCGAGCGAAGCGAGCATGAAATTTTTTAAAACTGCACTACCTACTCAACTGATTAGTGCTCTTTTCTTGGATCATACAATAACAATGAAGAAAAACATTTTCGCGAGCGAAGCGAGTGCGAAAATTTTGCGATTGCACTACGCCACTATGTAGTTAATACTTAGAACCTACAATAGCAAAGTAAACCCAAAATTTAAGCGAGCGAAGCGAGCTGTAATTTTTTACAACTGCACTACTTAACTGTGTACTTGGTTCATGCAATAACCACCAAGAAAAACATTTTCGCGAGCGAAGCGAGCGCGATAATTTTTACAGTTGCACTACGCCACTATGTTATTCATACTTAGCACCTCCAATAGCAGAGTAAACCGAACATTGTCGCGAGCGAAGCGAGCGTGAAATTTTTTAAAACTGCACTAATTAACTGATTAGTGCTCTTTTCTTGGATCATACAATAACAATGAGGAAAAACGAAAATTTTTACGATTGCACTACGCCACTATGTAGTCCATACTTAGAACCTACAATAGCAAAGTAAACCCAAAATTTAAGCGAGCGAAGCGAGCTGAAATTTTTTTACAACTGCACTACTTAACTGTGTACTTGGTTCATGCAATAACCATTAAGAAAAACATTTTCGCGAGCGAAGCGAGCGCGATAATTTTTACAGTTGCACTACGCCACTATGTTATTCATACTTAGCACCTCCAATAGCAAAGGAAACTGAAAATAGTCGCGAGCGAAGCGAGCGTGAAATATTTTAAAACTGCACTAATTAACTGATTAGTGCTCTTTTCTTGGATCATACAATAACAAAAAATTTAAGCGAGCGAAGCGAGCTGAAATTTTTTTACAACTGCACTACTTAACTGTGTACTTGGTTCATGCAATAACCATTAAGAAAAACATTTTCGCAAGCGAAGCGAGCGCGATAATTTTTACAGTTGCACTACGCCACTATGTTTTTCATTCTTAGCTTCTCCAATAGCAAAGTAAACTGAACATTTTTTAAAACTGCACCAATTAACTGATTAGTGCTCTTTTCTTGGATCATACAATAACAATGAAGAAAGACGAAAATTTTTACGATTGCACTACGCCACTATGTAGTTCATACTTAGAACCTACAATAGCAAAGTAAACCCAAAATTTTTGAAATTTTTTTACAACTTCACTACTTAACTGTGTAGGACTCCATACTTGGTTCGTGTAATAACCATTAAGAAAAACATTTTCGCGAGCGAAGCGAGCGCGATAATTTTTACAGTTGCACTACGCCACTATGTAATTCATACTTAGCACCTACAATATCAAAGTAAAGCGAGCATTGTCGCGAGCGAAGCGAGCGCGAAAATTTTTACAGTTGCACTACGCCCCTATGTTATTCATACTGTAACTGAACTAAGTATCCTACGAAAATCTCTACCCTATAATTCCTATTAATCTTTCTATTTTTAAATTATTTCTTTAGCGTGGCACGTGATTCGCTAGTGGTAGAACCCTTTATAATGTTGTGATCGTATTAACCCAAGAACTTTTAGAGCGTCAGAAGTAATGAGTTCACAAAGCTTAGGCGATATATGCAAGAGTTCGTGTATTAGATTTTAGTGGGTTCCCGTATTGGTTTATATTAAAGAATGTTTAAAATCCAGTATGAATGGTACCGGTTTGCTCCATTATCACGAAACCCAACACTGATGTTGAGAGACACAATTATTTCTATGGGTAAACATCAAAAGAACCTACATCGCAACTTATGCACCTCGACATTCAACATTACATTGAACGTCTACACTACACATCGTTGTTTCAAGTTCCTTTGAGTCCATAGGCAACGTTCAAACCTAAGATGGCATCATTTTACTGTAAAAAAAAAATAAAATGATGATCGCTGGCTCCCTGCACGCCAACGATGGTGAGCTCCTACCTTTTGTGGTACATCAAGGACCACTCATTTGCGTCCATTAAAACAATAATGTATTATTATAATAATTGACGCAATGAGATCGCATCTTAAACTTCTTAAACATAAATATATTACTTTGGGTAATTATTTGTCAATAATCAGGAATGTTTACAAGTCCCTGAAATACCATCAAACCATGAGCCCCCCCCCCCCCCCCCCACCCCACACTGTCATCATTCACTCACACACGAATGTGCGAGGCTTTTTCAACCGTGGTGTGCTCCACAAGACTTTTTTAAAGTGGTGTGATCCACTGAAGACACTTTTTTAACCGTGGTGTGTTTCCACAAGACTTTTTTATAGTGGTGTGATCCACTGAGACTTTTTTTATAGAGGTGAGTTCCTCTCATATGTATAGTTTGTTGTACGTTAATAGTTATACTGCGTGATGTCACCACAGAGTGGTGAAAGACTCTAACAACGTTAGAGTCTAGTTCGAGGTTGGTGTCAGACGCCTGGACCAGACAAAACCATAATAGCAATTGCCATCATTAGCTTCATCCTATCTCAGCACCCAACAGTTGGTTGTCACCGCGAAGTGGTGATAGGCTCCAACTTAACGTCAGAGCAAGTTCGAAAGTAGAATCAGACACCTGGACCAGACAGCCCGGACTGGCAAGTTTAGTAGCCCATCCTAAGCTTATCCTATCCCGGCATCCAACCTACAGGTTGACACAACACTCAGCATAGAGCATCGCGATATAGATCAATCTTCATCTGAAATCGTCGGTCGCTAGCCCAAAGACAGGTTCATAAAGCATCAAGGCGCTAGAGCTCCCCATCTATTAAGCAGCTTCCAACGTCAGATTAGGTATCACTCATAATAGACTTCGTGTATCGCCCCTTGTACTTGATCAATAATAATTGATATAAAGTATGTCACTACATACCACTTCACATTTCTCATAATATAGTATGTGCATGTTTAAGTCACTGAACATATGCCCCAAACACGGACAATGTTCTTTCTTATAGACGATCCGCGCATCACGACGCTGCGGTCGTCGCTGCCTTCCCTTACAGTATACCGTTCTACAGAATAGCGTCAACGTCAAATTGATATTATATGACATGAAAATTGAAGTTCCTAAAATTATTATTTTTATGATCTCATGTGAAAGTACATCTCGTAACTTAACTACTGTACCGATTTTGATAAAATTTAATCAACAATTTTTAGTACTATCAAACATGAAAAATTCCTTTGTACGAAGGACTAGGGTCGTTACAATACTAAGCACCTTCAATAGCAAAGTAAAGCGAACATTGTCGCGAGTGAAGCGAGCGTGAAATTTTTTTAAAACTGCACTACTTAACTGATTAGTGCTCTTTTCTTGGATCATACAATAACAATGAAGAAAATTAGACCGTGCTTCCCACTATAATACATATTAATACAGGAGCCCAACCATGGGCAGGGGTTTCTACCTATTTTTATTCTTTCAGTCATTTATAGAGCTTCCCTATAAACAATGTTTTCTGTTGTATTACCGGGAGCATACACAAACATGCTAGTAGCATCGCTCACTCTCGATAAAGCCACGTACAATTGTCCGTGACTGAAGCAGCTGGTGGTGAGGTCTACGCCAGCTGTTCGCAGTGTCTGTCCTTGCGCTTTATTTATCATCATGGCAAAGCAGAGGCTGACAGGAAACTGTACGCGTTTGAAGCGGAATGGAAAGTTGTTGGGAATTAGAGGTATTCGAGGAATAAAGACGCGTTCTCCGACTCCGCACCCTGTCAACACCTCCGCTTCTATAACGTTACGCTGCAGAGCCGTCACTTTTAGGCGGGTACCATTACATAATTTTGGTGGACTCAGGTTTCTCAGCAGAATTATAGGCACTCCGACTTTTAAATTCAGTGTGTGCGACGGAAGTCCGGGGGCAGATAACGAATTCAAAAATTCTATGGGATAATTGGTGGTCTCGTCTTGATCGGCAACCCGATTAATGGAGATATACTGAACATTGTCTCCAGCAATACGCATTAATATGTTGTTGTTTATTGCAGCAGCTTGATCGTTTCGAGTGGTTAGTATTGCGCGCTCACAGAGCCAAGAATTCTCTTGAACCATCATATTCTCTGTCTCACCATACACTGAAGTAATTAGTTCCTCAGAAGAAGAAACTGTTTGGCATAAGCTAGGTGGAAGTCTTACCTTTCCTTCTTCTTTAGGATACGTATCATTTCCGATTCGAAGTAACATGTCGGCGAATTCTTGTGCGTTTACATTACCACCTCTTCGTGCTCGCATGTTTTCTGTTAAATGCATTTGTGTGATATGGGGCCAGAGAACTGAACTTTTGAGACAGGCAAACACTTCATCTGCTCTTGTGCCTCTTGGCACTACAGGTAAAGTTTGCCTGAAGTCTCCGCAAAACAGTAATGTTATGCCTCCCATAGATCTTTCATTTCGTCGTATGTCTATGAGTGTTCTGTTGACAGCCTCTATTGCCTTTCGGTGTGCCATGGTACATTCGTCCCATACAATTAGACTGCATTCTCGCAAAACACGTGCTTTGTCACTGGTCCGCGAGATATCACAAACTGGTGTTTCAGATGTGTCTAACTGGATGGGTATTTTAAACATGGCATGTGCTGTTTTACCACCAGGCAATAACGTGGCTGCTATCCCTGACGATGCCACAGCTAGAGCAATTTTGCCTTGGCTACGAATTTGCGCCAGAATAACTTTGGTCAAGAACGTTTTTCCCGTACCACCGGGAGCATCTAAAAAAAACATTTCCCCTGAATTGTTTGTGGCACTATCACAAACACGATGGAAGACATTTTGCTGTTCTTCTGTCAAGCTGGGTAGATCATCTCGAAGCATTGCCGTTATTTCTGCGGAGTTGTAGCTTGTTTCCGCGGTATATTCCCTGTTGCCACGTTGCTCACCGTTTGAGTTTGATGTGGGTTCAGGCAATCCATAACTTGGCAAGGGATTTCCACCAATGGACAATACTGTGTCTTGAATGGACAGCAGGGAGCGATTTAGAGACGCATCGGAACTCTGACCATCTCTCAAAAAATCTTCTGCTAAAATTTGTTTGTATTTCAGGTTCAGTTTTGATATTCCTCCTCGAAATCATGTCACCCCTTTTTTAAATAGCCATCGATTATTAAAAATGAGATCGAGGAGAAAGCTACATCTCGCTGGGTTACTTTTCGGGGTGATTAAACTTGGTAAGCCTTTGTACCTCGCCAGCAAGCTTAGTTGGGCGGACGATGGTGAGTCAAACAGTCTTCGAAGTTGTCGCAATCCGCTTCGAGTTCCTCATCATCGTACTGCTGCATTTAGGGGTTCTTTCAGGTATTCCGCCACTAAATGCTGGAACAACATACCCCCTCCTATAAGGAATTTAAAAAATAAATTTGCGTTTAAAACTCAAGTAAAAAAATTCCTTTTGGAGAAACAAGTGGAGTTCCAGGATTGTGTGGTGGAGTATTCATTTCTTTAGTGGGTAGTGTTTTATTCAGGATCGTAAAGATGTAGCAACGTAATTTAATGTATAATAATTATCTGTAACATATTATAGTATCTATGTAGAATGTAGTTTGGTAACCATAATCATTTTTTATTTATTATAGTGTATATTGTGTTAATAATTTCTGGCTGATTTATTAGTTAATAGTAGTTTAGTTGATTTTTAGTTTTAATTGCTTCTGTGGCGTCACCCGAATCTGGGTTCTGGCTGAAAATCAGCGCTGTGTACTTATTATAAAGGTATACAGCTTATTGCTGAGCTTGGACCTTTTTTTCGGGTTGTGCCACACATGACATTTATTATGTTAGCCCGTTATTAACTTAGGCTACAATGATGTGTGTGGCACAATTTTTGAAAATAAATGCCTTTTCTTTCTTTCTTTCTTTCTATTTTTGCCAAAGTTGTGGAGCATCAGATAATCCACAGAACACCAACAACATAGAAAATAAATGGCGCAAGTGGCGTGGACTATCACTAACGCACGCTTCAGCTAGTGTATCATCCCAATGTTGGTCGTCATCAAGTAAATGTCGCGCTCGGCAAGCAACCAAAAATGTGGGCTGTTCGACATCATCGACCGTTCGTAGTGCACTAAAGGATGTAGGGCCACGTACCGTGTGTAAAAGTAATCGCAAATAAAACAATTCTGTATTATTTGGATGCACTGTATAAACTCTCCCCAAAATGTGTTCCTTGAAGACACCTGGAACGCCTTCTACGGTATCACCTCTTTTCCGACGATTAAAGGCACCTTGCTGTTTATTGTATGTGTAATACGCAGGTACTTCTTCATACAATAGGGTTTTAGCGAATTCATCTGCCTCACATAATTGAAAAAAAGCTAATAGGGTTGTTTGTCTTGGGTTTTCCAAGCGCTCCCTAACATTATCGGGGTCAAAATATATGCGTTGACCGCCTTCCAAGTGTACGTCTAGATGTGTGACTGGCGGGTACCTCTCATGTATAGGAAAACTCAAGGTACGCCAAACTGCTTCAGATGTGCTAATGTAACGACCGGATTGGTACCGTGTTACTTCATCCCGATTTCTGTTAATTGCAAAGGTAGCTTGATCACTACCTTTGTTGACATATTTGCATATGTATTTAATTGATTCTACACTGTTACACATTTCCACATTTATGTGGGCCTGAAAAGTCTTAGACAGCACTGGAGAGTAAGCTACTACCCATCTATTATCAACAGTGATTTGTTGACCACGTACATTTTTTTCAGCTGTAAAACCACCGTGTAGAGGTAAACGGCGGCGATAGGATGGATAGCCATCTTCGCCTGTTATCGTTTGCTCCACCGGTGTTTTTGGGAATCTTTTTGTACAGCGGCCATCTCGCATACAGGGAGAGTTAATATTCACGGCGCCGCAAGGTCCATGTACCATGTGTGTTTTAATAATATCGTAAAGCATAGGGTCCTCATTAGGGTCTGGAAACTCCGCGCTTATTATATTGTCAACGTCATTCGCTCGTATTTTTTCCTGCAGCCAAAGAAGTATGTGTGCATGCGGCAAGCCCCTCTTCTGCCATTCGACACTATACATATAACACAGTGACGCACCGAACACATTGTTTTTAGTGAGCAAGTCGATTAATAACTTGAGTTTCAAGTGAAATACTCGAGCGACAACATCGTGTCTATCCTGAGAAGCTTGTCCTTGAAAAAGCTCTCGAGTTATTTCAGCCCACTTCGGATTTGTGGTTAACGTGATAAATAGGTCGGGTCGCCCATATTTTCTCACGTAACAGAATGCATCCTGTGTACGCTCGTGCATGTATCTTGGCCCGCCGGTAAAACTCGAAGGCAGAATGATTAATCGACCCAAATCTTCAGTGCTGGTGTCCTGTTGTAAAGCATCCCGCAGGTCGACATAATTTTCAGCGCGAAGTTTTCTTTGATTTGTGCGAATGAACACTAATCGCTCTGTTTCAATTTTCGCATACATGTCAACCAAGAACTGGTTAAACAAACCACGAAAGCGTTGTAAGTGTGCAAAACGGTCCCGCCTAATTTGCAATAGAAAACAATAAAATTGCAACGCTGACATTTTTTTGTTAAAATTAGGGTTTCCAGTTGCAGGGTTGGCTTGGTGTATACCAAAATTATACCCATCCTCGCCACGGCAGTAAATTAGCGGATATTGAAACGCATCATAAGCACGATGAGTTTCACTAATCCTTTCCAAGCGGTCATTCCGGGCTCGCAGCACAATGTCACGCCTGTCACACTCTTGATCCACCAAGACAACAGCAACTTCATTTGTCGTAGGAGCATTATAACGACCACGATGCTCTCCTGCGGGACGTCTTTCAGCACTGATTACTAATTTAAAATCATTTTCTTGATCTCGGGGAATGGACTCCAGTGCAGCTTTAAAATTATTAATGTACGGGTTTGTTTCATGTAGCATGTTTTGCAGTTCAGTAACTAACCTCGCGTTGAGATTCTGAAAGTTTCTATTTCTAATTTCAGCTTGTTCGCAATAATCGGATACAAAGTATATTTGTAAAAATTTTGGTTCATTTACAGGCAATAAAGATCCAATCAAGTGATAGACTTGGCCCTGAATTTTAAACGTGAGCATAAATGCTCCTTCCACAATTTGATTTGCACCAAAAGAAGTCATTTGAAATGCACTATTGTAGCTACGGATATTTTTTAGAAAATGTTCAGAGTGTGGATGTTCTCCGCTAAGAAGCGATTTTATAAGCTCTGGAGGTTCTTGGAAAAGGTCTAAATGAACTTTGCCACTTGAGCAACACAGTCCACTCGACTCTTTTCTCCATTTTAATGCTCTACAATGAGAACAGTTTTGGTCCATTCCACCTATATCAGCGAACTCAGCATAATTAATATGAGAAGAGTAAGAAAATCCACTCCTATATTTATCAATCCACGGCTGTTCTTCAGTAACAATTGACTCTTCAGAAGAAATCGACATTCTATTTAAGTTATAACGAAGGCGATCTTCATTTAAGCGAGACTCTCGTTGTTCTTGTGTCTCTGTCAGTCTGATTTCGGAAATTCTTTCTCTCTCAGAAGACAAATTAGTGTAGCGATCTTGAATCCAATGCTCATAATAGTTTCTAGCGGTTTCCAAGCGATCCTCATATTGCGTGAAAGTTTCGGAAAGTCGAGACTCAGCGTGGCGTTGACTATCAGCAGTTAAGCGCGCTTCATACTGCGTGAATGTCTCTGAAGCTCGAGATTCAGCGTGGCGCTGACTGTCAGCAGTTAAGCGTGCTTCCCTTTCTGTAAAGGTCTCTGAAGCTCGAGACTCAGCGTGTCGCTGACTGTCAGCAGTTAAGCGTGCTTCCCTTTCTGTAAATGTCTCTGAAGCTCGAGACTCAGCGTGGCGCTGACTATCAGCAGTTAGGCGCGCTTCATACTGCGTGAATGTCTCTGAAGCTCGAGACTCAGCGTGGCGCTGACTGTCAGCAGTTAAGCGTGCTTCCCTTTCTGTGAATGTCTCTGAAGCTCGAGACTCAGCGTGGCGCTGACTGTCAGCAGTTAAGCGTGCTTCCCTTTCTGTGAATGTCTCTGAATCTCGAGACTCAGCGTGGCGCTGACTGTCAGCAGTTAAGCGTGCTTCCCTTTCTGTAAATGTCTCTGAAGCTCGAGACTCAGCGTGGCGCTGACTGTCAGCAGTTAAGCGTGCTTCCCTTTCTGTAAATGTCTCTGAAGCTCGAGACTCAGCGTGGCGCTGACTGTCAGCAGTTAAGCGTGCTTCAATTTCTGTAAATGTCTCTGAAGCTCGAGACTCAGCGTGGCGCTGACTGTCAGCGGTTAAGCGTGCTTCACGTTCTTCAGCGGTTTCTTGTGAACGAAACTGTCTCTTCCGTTTAGCATCTTTTGAGTACTGAGAAAGATTAGATCTCTTTCTAAAAGGCATTTTAATATTTAAAAGTAGGTACCTAGCTGAACCTACACTTATTTTCAAACGGTTTAGCTAAGTATCGATAGCTGAAAACAACTTATTACCCGATACTTGAGCTATAAGTTAACTAATTTCAAAAACAATAAGAATTAAGAATTTGCTGCAATCCTAAAGTAAAATTTTAAGAATGCATACAATTTTTTCTTATTTATGAGACAACCATCAACAACGACTGCCCTCACTCGACTGCTCGTTCGGGTCGCGCACTCAGAGACATTCCTTCCCGCCCCGGCCCCCGGCCACGCGTCTTGCTCTTGACTACGGCGCCGCGCGCGTGCCATCAAGCGAACAATTTATTATTATTCATATTATTATTATTTTTCTTATTATTATAGAGTTACCTATTGATTTGAGTTTGTTTATTTAAAAGTAATAATATGTGTTATAAATAACTTTACCTTAAAAAATTACATAGTGCTTTCATCATCTTAATATATATAAATTACGTGTCACGTTGTTTGTCCGCGATGGACTCCTAAACTACTGAACCGATTTTTATCAAACTTCGTAACTATCTGTAATTTGGTCGAACTTAAAAGATAGGATAGTTTTTTTGGATTGGGATAGTTTATTTGTTTTATTTATATAGATAAGTTGGCGGTACGAAGTTCGCTGGGTCAGCTAGTATATACCACATGACCAATGAATTTGCCGACTAAGTACCGATCACGGTCCGATTACTATTACATCTTCTTCTTGTTTATCAACCTATAGACGTCCACTGCTGGGCAAAGGTCTCTTGCATGAACTTCCACAGGTCTCGGTCTTGTGCCGCCTGAATCCAGCGGCTCCCTGCGACTCGTTTGATGTCGTCGGTCCTACTGGTGGGGGAGTCTGCCAACACTGCACTTCCCGGTGCGGGGTCGCCGCTCTAGCACCTTGGGACCCCAACGACCATCAGCTCTACGAACTATGTGCCCCGCCCATTTCCACTTCAGCCTCGCGACTCGCTGAGCTATGTCGGTGACTTTGGTTCTCTTACGGATCTCCTCATTTCTGATTCGATCCCGTAGGGACACTCTGAGCATAGCTCTCTCCATCGCCCGCTGAGCGATCCTGAGCCTACTTATGAGGACCTTAGTTAGATTACTATTATATACTCACAACTAATAAAACCTGAGTCGTAGTATTATTATCGTCGTATCGAAGCATTTATAAAAAAAAACTGCCACCATCATAGCTGTGCTACCATCATAGGATGGTGTGGCTAGCTATCAAAACTATTATTAGGTACTATTTTATACGTGGTGTATTTAGAGGATAAGTTGTCATTATTTTAGTTGATAAGAATCATTAAATCCTAATCGAATGAATTGCTGCTATCCGTTGAGGAGTTTTGTGCTCTATCTCCGATAATATTTATCAGATCTTCACCAAAATTGGACACAAATTACCTGATAGTACAAACATTTTAATAAACAAAAAAATATCAAAATCGTTTCATATTTGACTAAGTTCTTGAGTGAAATCGACAAAAACTTTCAACCCCTATCCTGGAAAAGTCTTATTATGTATCGGGATAAAAACTATCCTATATGTTGACCCGGAGTATCAGCTACCGCTATACCAAATTTCATTTAAATCTGTTCAGTAGTTTTCGCGTGAAGCCCGGACAGACAGACAGACAGACAGACAGACAGACAGACAGACAGACAAAAATAAAATAAAAATCTGTTTTGGGTTCAGTATCGATAGTAAAGCACCCCCCGGTTAAAATTTTCAAAATATATTAAATGTACAGAAATCTTCCAGTTACAGTTTTATTATAAGTATAGATATAGATTGTCTACAATTCCGTCATTTTTCCGCGCTTTGACTTGTCTTATTATTCTTTGTTTCATAATACATTACGTACTGCTCAGCCAATACTGAGCATTTTATGGCCGCATTCATTCGTTCGTGGACGTCTCTAGTAGGTACTTCCATACGCCTCGATCTTATGCCGCTTGAATCCTTTTGATTCGTTTTATCTGTTCATAGTATCTCTATAATTAATTTTTGCATTAGGTCCCCATCTGTTATAAAAACCATTATAAACAATTGATGGGTGTGGCAGTAGTCCCACTTATTAATTATAATTATTTAAACGACTTGAAATCACAAAAAAGGCCGCGATGCAGCGCCACAGGCTATTTTCATGGCAGAGGTTACGATTCAAAACCTTATATCAACAGTAGTCAAATAAAACAAAGAACTTTGCAGCCCTTAGCAAAAAGATATCAAAAGAGGACAAATCTAATGGCAACAGCGGTTGGCGTGATCCTTGAATATTCTACGTAGGCTTTTCCCTTACCGTCCCCAATAAATCTTGACACCTTATATTGTGCTTGACTATTGATTGTGGGTATTTTGAAGATTAGCTTTCTTTTGAACATAGGTAATACAAAATTATAAAAGAAATATTTTTCGCTTTACACAATAAGCTACTCCCACACAGCAAGCAGTTACCTATATAACGGAGAACGATGCAACATTTTGTTGTCTAACTTTTTTCTAACAAATTGTAACAAATGTTATAAATTGTTAGTGATTTTATACAACTTCATGTAACAAAATGTTATACGACTAATTACAACATGATATAAAAAATTACAATGTTGTGTAACATCAGCTTCCTCGAAAGGCAGACCCAAACTGATTGTTACAGAATGTTATATAATTATGATATTATACAACGAGCTGAACCAGTGTGGGAGCGTTAATAACATATAACATTCTTAACAGTTGTAGCAAAATGTTACACACTGTTATAAAATATTATCGTTCTACACAATGTTTTATAACGTTATATTATAACTGCTGTGTGGGAGCACCTTTAGCCTATCATTAAAAACAACTTTTTAAATACATAACCAAAAAATAGAATCTGCCTTCCGGACCTTACTCCTTAACCGGACCTTAATCTTGGACCGGTGATAGAGTCTTCTTGACTTGTCATAATAACCGCAAGTTGACCTAATTGAATGAAATATTGCTGAACTTTGATTTTTATATTTATTTATTACTAGCTTTTGCTTGCGGTTTCACTCACGTTAAGTTGATTTTTCAAACCGCTATTTTACCCCCTTAGGGGTTGCATTTTCAAAAATCCTTTCTTAGCGGATGCCTACGTCATAATAGCTATCTGTATGCCAAAGGCCCGATCCGTTCAATGATTTGAGCTGTGCGTTGATAGATTAGTCAGTCAGTCAGCCACTCACCTTTTCCTTTTATATGTATAATTATATATTTTTTTAAATATATAGACTAGCGCTTGACTGCAATCTCACTTGATGGTAAGTGAAGATGCAGCCTAAGATGGTGCGCGCTTGCCTAGAAGATGCCTATTCACTCTTGATTTAAAGGTACACAAGTTATAATTTGTTGGAAAAACGGAAGCCGGAAGGGCATTCCAAATTTTAGCGGTGCGTATTAGGAACGAAGAAGCAAAACGCTTAGTGCGGGATCGGGGAATTTCGACCACGTAGCGGTGCAGATTCGAGCGATGCCTTGCGGTTCGATGGTAGAAGGGTGATGGAGGAACTAGTTCAAATAGTTCTTGAGCACACTCTCCGGAAATATATTCTGTAGAATACCGACAGACAGGCAACCTTGCGCCGATGTTCCAGACTTTGAAGTTTGGAGTTAGTTAGTTATATATTTAGATTCATAGAGTGATAGTCGGACTTCTTTGTTTCGTACGGTGATCCGTAAATGTGGCTTACTTTTCTTGTTTCGCCGACAGACGGGAATGGTAGTTTCTGAAATATTCAACTAAACGAGTGTTCTAGTTAGCTGCACTAATAGAGCAACTCGAGTTAAAACACGCTTGCTAGCGTGGAATCCTTTTAAGTATTATGACGTGGTAAACTTGTATTGTAAAATTTTAATAGGCTACAAACTAAAATTTTCTTTTATAATTTTTACTTGAAACTATAAAAAAGTGAGTTGTATAAAGTTTGTACTACGAGTAAAATGAAATACCTAAATCTTGCTAAATAAACCGGCCAAGTGCGAGTCGGACTCACGCACCGAGGGTTCTGTACCTACTCTAGAAGTAAAAGTAAAACGATAATATTATATAAATTTGCTTATTAATCGTTAACTTTGTTTGTAGAGGTTTATTGTTAATATAAAAAAGACTATACTAGTTAGAGTGTTGGTTTTATTTTTCCTGTAAAATATACATAAACCTCTATTGAATATAATTATTTCTGATTTTTCGATTGGTAAACTTCGAAGATAAGGGGGGGGGGGGGGATTAACAACCTTTTAGGTCAATTTTGAAATCGTGTCAACAATATACACGAAAACCGTTGACGATAGCAAAACCTATGTTTATTACAACTGCTGTAGGAGAAAACACAATTGGCCAGAGGTAAGCCTTTAAAGCTATATTTATACTGTGGTAATTCACAGTATCACACTGAATGACCCCATCACGTGTGGTCGGATTACTAACGGATTAACACAATACCCAGTGAACCAATCTGCCTTTGTTACCAACAACCCGGTCGTGCGCTTTATCTGTCCAACAGTTACAAAACTGTATCTAGACTTCAACATAATAATATTCATTGCGAATTAAAGTACTTTTAAGCAAGTTATCAAAATAATTTAGTATAAAAAAATATTTTTAACCGACTTGAAAAAAAGGAGAAGGTTCTCAATTCGTCGGAATCTTTTTAAAAAAAAACGACTTCAATCACCCACGCCATTATAAAGTATATTACAATTTATTGTTGATTATTTAAAACCGCCCGACCGATTTCGATAAAATTTTAATGGCACCTGGGCAGTATACCCATTCAACCAAAAAAAAACAATTTTTCATATCGGTTCAGGCGTCTTCGAGTAATCCGTTAACATACATAAAAAATTGATTCCGACGAATTGATAACCTACTCCTTTTTTGAAGTCGGTTAAAAAGAAGCTGCGTTTTGTTTCCTCTCGATTCCATTGCTTTGCTTAACAGCCACTTAACAGCCACATTGACTCATCATTAACAACCCATCAACGGCTCACTACTGAGCGTAGGTCTCCTCTCAGAGAAGGGTTATAGGCCATAGTCCACCACGCTGGCCCAATGCGAATTGGCGGATTTCACACACCTTCGAGAACATTATGAAGAACTTTCAGATGTGCAGGTTTTCCTCACGATGTTTTCCTTCACCGTTAAAGCAAGTGATATTTAATTGCTTAAACGCACTTGACTCCGAAAAGTCAGAGGTGTGTGCCCGAGATCGAACCTGCGACCCCCCGAATAGGAGACCACAGTCCTAACCACTAGGCTATCACTGCGAATTGACTCAACAGTGAAACAAAACTCGAACCTCTGAACAACAAGTGAACTATACTCACCACTGCTCGCAAAAGGTCGTCCAAATGCGATAACAGAAGCAAAATGGGAACCATATATTTGTACACCGGCGAGAGCGATGTGCCATCATTAAGAGCTAAGTCTACGTTAAGCGGCGGGCGCTGGGAGTTAAACCGGTTATTGCACTGGAATCCAAATAAAGACATGTACCAGCACATAGGTATACGTGTTCAAGTAGATAATGTCTAATCTATCTATCTATCTGCTCTATTCTAATACCTTTTAACGAGCAATTCTTGTATATACATAATCTGAATCTCGGAAACGGCTCCAACGATTTTCATGAAATTTAGTATGCCGGGGGTTTCGGGGGTGATAAATCGATCTAATAAGGTTTCATTTTTAGAAAACGTCGTTTTATCCATGTTTTCAGGCAATGAAAAACCCCCTACAAAATCATTAGAATACGAAGGTTTTCGCCATTAACTGTAACATCCCACTAGTTCAGTTAGGATATCGGGCGGTCCCGAAACTAGAAGACCCTGGTTCGAGTCCAGACGATTATTTTTTCCCCTATGAATTTTATTATTATTATTATTTATTATTTTATTATTATTTTTTTTAATATAAAATTTTCAAAAAATACGGTTTACCAAAAATAAAATAATAATAACCGAGCAAAGCTCAATCACCCGGATATTAAGTATAAATACGTGCAGTATTTACAAATTAATCAGTTGAAATGTTTTGCTTTCGACGACTTTACTGGCGCAGTGGTGAGCGGTTTTATGTAATAACTGGGAGGTCTCGGGTTCGATTCCCGGTGGGGTCAATTTGGGAATTTATATTTTCTGAATTTTCTTTTGTCTGGTCTGGTGGGAGGCTTTGGCCGTGGCTAGTTACCACCCTACCGTCAAAGACGTGCCGCCAAGCGATTTAGCGTTCCGGCACGATGGCGTGTAGAAACAGATTAGAGGTATGGGTTGAATGTTCACTGCCATACTCCTTTCAAGTTAGCCCGCTACCATCTTAATTTGCATCGTCACTTGCCATCGCAGTCAAGGATTATCCTGTCATCGAATAAGAAAAAAAAATTTTTTACTGTTTTCAAGTGCCCTCTGAAAACTATGGCCCGATTTTAAAATTTTAAACTGTTCAATCGTTGCTTATGGCTAAGTGGGTAGAAAAAAGAAATGATTGTAATTACTTATGTATTAGTCAAAGTTTTCTATCTACCTGCTTCGCGCGGCACAAAAACGCCCAGAGGCGCGTCGCCGCATCGCTCTCTTGCGTCGCGACCGTGATCAGACGCGGACGTTTGTCTGCGCGAACTTCCACGTAAAACGTTTTTACTAAAGGAAACGCGTATTGGTCAATGCCGTGCATTCCATCCCCTGTAAATCTTTGTCGAGCTGCCGAGTTCCTGTCCCAGAGCGTGCTGGAAGGTCCACGCCGTGCGTCAGCCTTTGAAACGTGGTGAATACGAGGTAAGTGCAATTATTTCACTTCCCATTTGTAGCTCAGGCAAAGATTGTATCATTCCAGCCGACAGTCTACTAAACTTCACATTATATTGCGCATAAACAGCACATACTTAAACTATTCTCCAAAATCCGTCGTTAGGTTACGACGCTATTATAGGTTAAGGATCTTTCATCTGACGTGTGATGTCTTGTAATCTGTTGACTATCCACGTCCATATCATGACGTCAACTGGCGATCGGAAGACTTCTGCGGGGTAGTAACCTTCTGGTAATAATTTTTCTCGTTCCAGTTTGAATGATATTTTTTATTCATAATTTGAATTATCTTAACTATAACTTACTAGTTTTAGCCCGCATCTTACTCCACGTGGATTTAGTTTTTCAAATCCCGCGAGAACTCTTTGATATCCTACTAATATTATAAAGGCGAAAGTTTGTGTGTATGTTTGTTCCTCTTTAACGCAAAAACTACTGGATGGATTTGGCTGAAATTTGGAATGGAGATAGATTATACCCTGGAATAACACATAGGCTACAAATTATCCCGGAAAAATCCGAGGTTCCCGCGGGATTTTGAAAAACCACTGATAGATGGCGCTGATTGTACTTAAATCACGCTTACATTATCCGCAGTATCGAGAATAAGTAAAAAATTCCAATTCAATCCAAGTAGGATAAACACAGTTATTGAAGTTTTTCATTAGCAATAGAAAATTTCTCAGGGATTAGGGATGGATTACGAAATAAATAATACAATTAGTACAAGGTATCTACAATAATTTATTTTGTAGTGGCGCGGGCGTTTAAATGTATGCTCCCGGGACAAAAGTAGCCTGTGTTATTTTCCAGGTCCTCAACTTTACCTGTGTAAAAAAAAATCAGCCAAGTGCGAGTCGGTCCTCGCTCTTTTAGGTTTCCGTTAAAAAAAATTAAATTAAAATATTTCCATGGGTACATGGAAATATTTTAATTTTATTTTTTAATTTTATTTTTTTTAATTTAATATAATTTTTATTATTTGTTGTTATAGCGGCAATAGAAATACAAAATATGTGAAAATTTCAACAGTCTATCTATTACGGTTTACGAGATACAGGCCGCTGACAGACGGACGGACAGCGGAGGCTTAGTAATAGGGTCCCTTTGGCACCCTTTGGGTACGGAACCCTAAAAATCACGTTGACTATATGCACTTACACTTTATATGGTGAAATATTATAACTGCGAAAGTGCGTTGGTTTGTCCTTCAATCACGCCCCAGCCCCCAACAGAGCTACGGATCGACGTGATTTTTTGCAGTGTACCTATAGTTGAGGACCTGGAGAGTGACAGGCTACTTTTTATCCCGCAAAGTCAGAGTTCCCAAGGCATTTTAAAGGCTAAGTTCACGCAGACGAAGTCGCGGGCATCAGCTAGTTTCAAGATAAAAAGGAGCCTATGCCACTCTCCAGGTCATCAACTATACCCATATAAAAATCACGTCGATCAGTAGCTCTGTTGCGGGGTGATTGTAGGACAAACCAACCAACAAACAAACAAATACACTTTCACGTTTATAATACTAGTATGATTATTTTTAACTGTGTTGTCATTACAATATAATATATGTTATTGTAATGATTATATCCTTGCAGAGAGAGAAACGATGTGTGATCATTAAGAGCAAGGTCTACATTACGCGGAGAATACCGGAATGATATTGCACTGGAATTCAATTAACGGCAACTCGTATAAAATAGAAAATGTATGTTCCGACTGAAATATCAGAGTTCCTGGTAGGAATCTGCAATCAAGCTTGCATTCAGTAAAACCACATGATATCGATGTAATGATTTGTTACATTGATATGAAAGCTATTGTAAACTTGACCGTTTGAAAAGAGTACTCTAGAGTTTCTTGCAGGCTCTTCCACGAAGTGATTATACGATTAATGTTTGCTCCCGCAGTCAACTCACACATAATCTTGGTCAACTTTTATTTCATTTTTTTTTATTTATTTATTTACATAAAACAAAAATGTTACAAGGACAGTACAGTTTGGTGTAAACATAAACTCATTTGAGTTTTTCCGTACACCATTGCCGTCGACATCGATACGCGGAAAAATACTTAAATCTAAAAATTAAATCTATAATAGTATATTGTAGGAACCTAATAACTATTAATTACAATAAAAATAAGCTACATACATCAAATACATCAAATACTTATAGCTACATAGTTGTAAAATTATTATATTTTAATGTAGGTAGGCTAACAATAATTTAAAAGTGAAGAACGTAAAAATCTTTTGGAGGTATATAATATTTGAACGTAATCTGCCACTTTGACACTCATTATTTTGTATACGGTAGTTTTTTCGAAAATTGTTTTACCTCATAATGATTTTAAAATACCAATGATCAACTATGTTCCACTTGAGAAAGTATGTGAATTCAACTTTCACTTTAAGTTTGGTACATACCTCCCTGAAACCTGAAAAACATTTAGTACCTACACGCCCCTGTAGCGGTTTAACACTTTTTGAGATATATAGAAGGACGAACTTTACTACGAGACTAAAAATGTAAAAAAAAAACTTCCATTACCTACTCGTAAAACGGTAAAAATATTCTAAAGAATTTTTATATTCTTTAAAAGTGTTAACGAGTCTCCAATTCAAACTAGAATTTTCATTCCCGAAGATATAAAAACAAACACCATTAAAAATATCTTATTTCGAGTTCATTAAAAATTGCTAAAAAACACTTCGTGCCCTGGAAACGTTGGAGACCTTTTGAAATATTTAATTAAAGGCCCGGCCGTGTCTTGTGAACCAAACAGCGATGTTTTAAACTAAGTAAGCGACGATTGTTTGCTACCTTTATTCATTAAAAATACTCTCACAGTATTGATATTATACCATCCGTCGAAATGAAAGCCTATTTCATAAAAAAAATGCTTCAATGAAAACGCACTCGAATCATCATCAACTGCTGAATATTGAACAAATCCGTCTATTGTGCACTGATAATAACTTTTGTTTTATTTTTCTAAGATAAATAATTACTAAACTTAACTAGGTAAGGTAACTTCCAACGATGGTGGCATATTATAATAATCAATAATCAATCAAATCAACGCAAAGCAATTCGTCAAAAAATTCACCGATAGAGCAAGTGATGTTTCATTTCTAAAACGTACCTACATACCTAACCGAAAAGTTAGAGCTCAAAGCAAGAGTAATTACGCATCTTCTAAGCAAGCGCGCTCCAACCTAGACCACATCATAGCTTACCATCATTGATTGTCGACAAGTGCAAGTGTATCTCGCAATTAAAACAAATACGATCTTGGGAAGCCTGGGTGTAATGCGGGTTGTTACGTTCCCACAAATATGGTTGGGCGAAGCGACGGCTGGATCGTGCGTCATGCTCGTGAACGGGTGCCGCCGGCAGGATTGGTGCTACTTTCTGTCTGCCCATCCTAACATGTAAGTATGCATTTTGGAATTTCCCCGCATTGTGGAAACACTGCATACATAGCATAGTACCAATTGTAAACTGTATTGAAAGAAAAAGAGCAACCGCCGAGTTTTTTTCTGGTTCTTCTCAGTAGGAAGGGCATTCCAAATCAGTGGTAGATTTATTTGACGATTCGAAAGCACTTGTAAAAGTTTATTTAAATAAAAAATATTTCTATTCTATCCCTGGATCCGAACCACTGACCCTTCTAAAAGGAGGCAGCAGAACCACTGGGCTATCACCGCTTATCCATCACCACCATCCTAGCCCTAGTGTATAAGCGGTTTGCTTGTTACACATATACACACTACACATAAATATATACGTAACATACATAGATAAGGCCCATGTTATCACTTATCCGCGCCCTTATCGCATGAGCCCGCGGGAGCGCTAACTCGTACCCAACTCAACATTCAACATCTCACTGCTGACTAAGGATAACAACATTACCAGATATAGGGATTGTTTCTGAATAACAAGCCAAGTTATTTTGCTTTATCCTTATTTAAGTATAGGATAACCCAATAATCAGGTCTAATTTGGATCGGTCATGTAGACAAGATAAATGTGAAGTCATACAATATCTCATTGTAAAATAAGTTCTCATCTGTGACAAATATAGTAGGTATAAACAAAACCCTTTAACCCACCAGAAAATCCGATTGGATTAATAATTCCTTTCAATATGAATAAAATTCAAAAATTATAATTCATATTATATAGAATAGCAAGAGCATTATATAGAGAGCATGGAAAAATGATACTTCAAGGTGTTTTCTGGGTAATACAGGAGATAAATTAATTCATTGAAAAATACAAAGGACAAGGGGCAAAAATGTATGGAACTTGGTCCAAGAGCCTCCACTGATGAGACTTGCGGAAAATGAAAGGTCAAAGTTGTCGCATGATTCTGGTAAAACTCTATTAAATTCTGTCCCGGGGTTACTTTGCTACGACCATGTTTGTTCTGGCTAAATAATATGACCGTGTTAAACAATTCCGCTTGGTTATATTTTTATTGCAGTAGTTATCTTTTTAGGCAGTGATATAGCCTAGTGGTTAGGACTGTGGTCTCCTATTCGGGGAGTCGCAGGTTCAACCTCTGACTTTTCGGAGTCAAGGGCATTTAAGCAATTAAATATCACTTGCTTCAACGGTGAAGGAAAACATCGTGAGGAAACCTGCACACCTGAGAGTTCTTCATAATGTTCTTGAAGGTGTGTGAAGTCCGCCAATTCGCTTTGCTGGTGAAGGTTGCTGATGATGATGATGAACCCATCAACGGCTCACTACTGAGCGCAGGTCTCCTCTTAGAAAACGGTTATAGGCCATAATCCACCACGCTGGCCCAATGCGAATTTTATGTACATAAAATCATATTATTTAGTCAGAGCAAACATGACTAAGTATAACAAAAAAACCCCGGGACAGAATTTCATAGAGTTTTGCCAGAATCATGGGACAACTTTGACCTTTTTTCCCGCAAGTCTCATCATTGGAGGCTCTTGGACCACTTTCGCCCATTGTCCAATATTAGTTTAATAAAAACAACACTCCAATAGGAATAAAAAGAAAGCCGGACGTAAAGTGATCTAAAAAGTTTCCCATCAATATTCATACTCTTTATTAGTTAGTCTCTTTTTGCGTGCCATCGCATATTGAACGGCTGCGAGCAATCACTAAAGAATGCTTGCGAATATCTTTCCTCCATTTCATTTATTTTGCACGTGGGCTATTATTATTAATTTGCTTACCTACATTGTATTTTGTTTTGTCGCCATCATATTTTCTACCGTGGCCGAGTTTGTCCAGCAGTGGACGACTATATCTGTTGGACACACTTGGGTCTCTTGAGGTCTCTTGTTGAGCATTGTTGTTGACCCTAGTTCATCTCGGATCTCTTAGACCTGATTTGGTCACATAGCCATTGAGCATAGCTGCTGTATCTCCATCACGAATGCTGAATCTATGGTGCTGAATTACACAGCACGTTATATTAATGCAAACAAGCAAAATCTTAAAAAAGAATAAAAAACTGCTATAAAGAATATCAATAATCAAATTTATGAGAAAAAAAATGAAATAAAATTATCGTAATCACCTTTTCAAACCCTTTAATTTGATACCCCACTCAATAGGTTTTGAAGAAAAAAAATTTTTTGAACCCCACATTATGGCGTCCAAAATCCGCCATTTGAATTTTTCAAATTTTTATGTTCTCGTTGTCACTCGCGCTTGCATGGGGAATAAATATAACGACAATCAAAATCAGCCCACGCGTTTGGTAGACTGCCACAAAGGAAGAAACAAACATACATACATACACACATAGACTGATAAACACATTACCACTCCTTTGCGTCGCGCAGTCGGGTTGAAACACATACCGCTCAAGTTCTCAACACTGTTTTATCTAAAAATCACAATTTTCCCGATGTTTCATAATTTTGAAAATCTTACTTTTCCACTAATGTAGTTTTCATACAGCATGTTCCATAATACTAGATCACTACTTTTTCCACATATTAACATTGTTGCAGCATTAATGAGCGATGTGCAAAACATATTTTCTTTGCATTAATAACTAAAAGCATATTGTTTAAAGGCATATTATGTAGAGTCGTGTGAGCAACTCTTTCCGCGTGTAAGCCACATTATCTATTGAAGAACACTAAGGATGTAAAGTGTGTATTAAAGGAAGCGCTCAGGCCCGCTTGCAACTGTGATAAAACTGCAACATTTGCTCGTAATTTTAACATTTTATTTCAAAACATTTTGCAAGAGTGTTTATTCCACGGATTTACATACAACTTCGTATGGTTTATTCTACCCTACATTACTGTGTTGGTTCCTTTTCTTTGAAATATGTGGTTTACTTTATTTTCCGCTTTTTTATATATGGAAAATGGTAATAAACTGTTGCAATACATTTTACCTATTCTTAAAATATTTAATTTTGATCGCAATTAAAATTATGAATTACTAGATGATTGCCGCGACTTCGTCCGCGAGGATTAAGGTTTGTTAATTGCCGCGGGAACTCTGTAATTTTCGGGATATAAAGTAGCCTATGTGTTTATAATCCTGGGTATGAGCTATCTCCGTTCCAATTTCAGCCAAATCGGTTTATTCGTAGTGGATTTATAGAGTAACAAACATCCATCCAAACATTCAAACATCCATCCATCCATACTTCCTCACAAACTTTCGCATTTATTATATTAGTAGGAATATTAGTAGGATAGGATAATTAATCCCTATGCGTTTAAACATAACAAGCATTTTTTTCCAAAGAAGAAACTCCGTTAAGTAAATGCAAATCTTTCATTTCATCGATAAAAAAGCTTTTAACAGATTGAAACATTAACATTTCAAAAAGAGCATACACATTATGGGATTACGGGCGATATTTGTTTTGTCGTATAATGTTATTTATTTATATTATTAATAACGCAAATGTAAATTTTATCGGTAATCGGATACTCACTATAATTAAATATTAAAATATTATCTGATTTATGTAAACACGCAACGTATTGTTTTATTATTTTGACTGGTTAGCCAATCGGTAATGAGTATTACTCATGATATTATTAATCAGAGAGTAGCTGAGCTCTTGAAAAATTTTTGTAAGTATATATGCATGACTAATGATTTTTATGATAAATTTTGATGATAAGCAGTGATATCCTAGTGGTTTGGACTGTGGTCTCCTATTCGGGGGGTCACAGGTTCGATCCCGGGTACGCACCTCTGACTTCTCGAAGTTAAGTGCAATAAATATCACTTGCTGATGGTGATGAATGATTTTTTATTGAAGAAAAGTAAGTAAAACTTTCTTACACATCTAGATACTTAAAAATAATAATGCGAAAAAAAAAGGTATGGGCAAGTGCTGTACCTATGGACGCTTGTACCTGTGGACACAATCGATTCCGTTGAAATCCTAATATTCTAATTTGTACGCGACTGTAAAGCTTTATCTATGGTTGACAGTTCGCGTTCAAATTAGAATTTTAGGTACAGCACTTGCCCCCACTATTATAGTGTAGTATCTAAAGTAATATCAGAGTGGCTTTTTTCAAAGCTAGGAATTAGCAGGAAAGTTAGAAGAGCTACCGACATAGTTCATCAGTCGCGAAGCTGAAGAGGCAAGGGGAGGAGCATAATACTCGGATAAACTTACAGACGTACTATCAGGTCACAAGATGCTCGAATGAGGATCCGGTGATGGAAAACAAAGCTTTAAAACCAGTACAATACTTAATCGTATTCTGTGGCAAACTTTGCAGATCTTAGCTTAGCTTGCAGAAATTGAGCTCTTAGTCAATGCTGTTATGGTTTATTTTACTTTGGCGCTAATGTCATCGAATACGATTACGATTAATGGAATAACTTTAGACAATCGCACCTCAATCGTATTTGACGCGTGCAACTCAAACAACAAACAAGCGCTTTCGCGGTGCATTACCTATTATCTGTCTGTCATTCAAGACGACGATGACAACATCAGTTGACAGTCAGCCGTCTCTGTGGCAGTGGCTCTACCGCTCTCACAGCTGGGTAAAATGATATCATCATCATTCATTTCATCAGAAATTCTCATTAGTTGCGTGAACGTTCACTCCTATTTCTGTTAGAAATCAGCGCCAAAATAGCGATAGTCAAATTGATTCTTTCTGATGTCGCTTAAAGGCTTTCCAGCGTATTTATAAAGGTCATTGTGCTGCGCGCATCGTCTGGGCTGAAATTTAGCAGCGGTATTCTTTACGAAAAGATAAAACAAAATGGCGTCTGGAATTCTTTGCAAAATGGCTTGCTATTTTGCTAATATTTTAAGCTATTGCAAACTTTTTATCGCAGGCTTTGAACTAGGACAAACAGTTTGAGCGCGGCGACCGAATCAAGAAATTCCGTAACGAAAATAAACCTAACACCGTCGTTCAGTAATTGTTCAACATTTTAGAGGTTCACGAGTAGCTCTGTTTGGCGCAGTGAGAGGAGTGAGAGGCCGCTTTCTTTACCGTATGGTGTAAAATGTCGCAGGTTCGAGTCTCACTCGCGAAGTAGTGACAGTGCGCTTTTCTTGTTTGTTTGTTTTTTAATTTTTTTTTGCATAATTTTTATAATGCAAAAAATAATATTGCATAAATATTATAATTGCATAAGTTGATAAAAACTGCTATGCAATTCCAAGGCAGTCCCCGAGTGCCACTTAATTTTTTATTTTATTTTTACATGCAACATTCATCCATCCCAAATTTTAATAATCTAAAGTAATACCAAGAGAACCGTTCAAGTATAGGTACAAAGTATCCATAATAAATCATCATGTTCTGACGTTTTTACCTGTATTCAGAGAAAACGTTCTTTGCTAAAGTTCCTACCTTAAACATTGCTGTCGATAACGCGAACCAATCGCTTTAGTAAAGCTTTGTTGTTATAGATATAGGGTCCACATTGTGTGAGTACCTAACATTGTAATTCATATCCAGTTGCCCTTTGTACATTCCCAAAGCTGAAAACAATGATTTATTGAGAACTTGGGACGTATTTAGTGTTTACTTAAGTACTTTACAGTTTCGGAAAGCCTAGATCGAGCGGATATATGTATAGAAAAATGTTGAAGTTTTATGATGAGGATGTTGAAGATGAGGGCAGTCTGTGGTTCCTAAGATCGCACGGAAGACAAAGCTTTGGATGGAAGCTTTGGAATAGATTTGGTTCGAAGAAGTCAGTCCTTATAGTAGTTAGTTATAAACTTCAGGTGTGGTAGGTACGTACTTAAAGAAGGTAGAAAAACACGGTCATATTATTATAATAGTGTTAAATTGTTAAAAAGCTCGCATTTAAGACATGATGAGTGGATGACAGGCTTGAAGATTCGAAAGACCCGGAAACGCTGCATTTCTTCATTGCTGCGCTGAATACCGCCACTAGATTCCGGTAAGAAAAATAATTATGTTACATACTTACCAAAAAGTGAATTTGAGTACCCAAAAATCATATTTTAGGTACTTATATATTTTAATGTAATCTTTGTATTCATAGTTTTCTATAACGGCTTACCATAATTCGCATTTTATCAACGTCTCCCGGATAAATGAGTACCCAGGTTCAGAAAGATGCCAATAGAAAAAAAATACGTGTGGCACTCGGGGACTGCCGCGTTAAAGCTATTGCATAGCCATTTTCTAGTCGCACGCACACAAACACCGAAGTCTGCCGAACTGAAACGACGTTAGACATCGGCTTTCAACGCCGCACCGCTGTGCCGGTCGGAGTGGAGGGTGTTAGGTTTATTTTCGTTACGAATTTTCTTGATTCGGTCGCCGCGCTCAAAGCCCGCGATAAAAGCTATGCAATAGCTTAAAAAAATAATATTACCTAAGTATTTCTGTAATCTGCGCATTCATTTAGATAGCTTTTGTATAAGTAAATCAAGGTACCCGAAACACCAACTGGCACTATTGTGTGTGCCTAGCCATGGCCTAGCCCGTCAGGTCCAAAACGTCAAGATGACTGATTACTTCCCGAAAATCTAGGTTACGGTTGTTCGAATTTGTGTTTTGGAATGAGAACGCAGGAAATTCCAAGGTACTAATTTATTTCACCGACATTCCCCGGGTTAGATTGTTGAGATTGTGAGCTTTGTGTACTTTATTTTCATTATTTATATTATTTTTTATTAAAATAGCATTTTTTTAACTAATAGTAGGTTTCACTTTTTAAACTTATTTATATTGTATCTTATGAAATTTTGTAAAATATTGTTAACCTATTGTTTGTAATAGTATTGTAACTAAGTTGTTGATTACAAATAGTTATTGTTGATAAGGAATGTGTAGTCGGTATATTAAGATATTATTAGTACCTACCCATAGAATGTTGAGTAGGCATATTATATGATTACAGATGAGAATGTCTGTCACTAACATGTATAACTTACTAGCTGATGCCCGCGACTTCATCCGCGTGGATTTAGTTTTTACTAGTGGTTCGCCCCGAACTGAGACCTCGCGGTAACGGTATCCCATGATTATTCATTCAATCGATACATGATAACCAAAACTGACATTATTATTATGCCCGTTTTCACCAAACATACCTAAATCATCCCCTAAGTAGGAGTATCTTAACGTAGGTAGCTCCTAAATACAATCCTAAGTCTTAACATCCGTCCCAATATCCTTTTAGGTGTCCCGTACAGGATCGTGATAAATAAGTTGACAGAAAACATCACCTAACTTATAGGTAGCCCGTAAAAGTTAGGGAACGTTAGTGAAAACATTGAATTATTATGTAGGTACTAACGAGTGAAACCGGGTTACGGGCATCTGTACAAATCGTCATCTATCGACGCGAATAGAAAATATACAATATTTAACTAAAATTTAACTAAAAATAATTTTAATTGAATAAAATGGTACAAAAAAAATTACAATACAATTATTGTATTATATTATGTAACTAAATAATAATGGTCGACGTAAAACTGTTTTTGGGATAGGTCGTAGTCGTAACTCGTAGTGCCATGGGAATAGTTACTGACTGCGCCATCTATTAGCATTATTTTGAAGCTATGTTGATGCTATATGAATTACTGATGCCCATTAAAAATTAAATAATCTCGTTTCTTTATAATATTCATATAATTTTAGTATTTGTTGTTCAAGTACAGGATATAAGTGACCTAAAAAAATAAAATCAGTTTGAAAATCCATAGCGGATTTTCCTAGAGAGCATCTACAAGCGAGCGTATAAAATCGCCACTTTGAAAGCCACCCATTTCGTCAATTTTAAGGGAAAAATTAAAAAAGAAATATTTTTGTACTTGGTTCAAAATTATCTTTAAAATGATACGTAACAATTTTAAGTAACGCGATAATTTTTTTTTTACTTCGCATTCACTTCTATGAGAGCCCCCCTGAAATAAAGGTTTTTATAATTTTTTATCCAATATTCGGCTGAAGGCCATCAGTTTACATATTATATCTAAATTTGAAGTAATTACGTTCAGTAATTCAAAAGTTATAAGGCTCTGACAGACGGACGGACGGACGGACGGACGGACGGACAAGTGTAAATTCACTCTAGTAGACTCAGAGACCTCGCTTCGCTCGGTCAAAAATACCTCGGGAACTCTTTTATTTTCCGGGACGAAAAGTAGCCTAGGTCCTCAACTATACCCATGCGAAAAATCACGACGATCCGTTGCTCTGTTGTAGCGTGATTGAAGGACAAACCAACAAACAAACACACTTTCGCATTTATAAATAATACTAGCTGATGCCCGCGACTTCGTCCGCGTGGATTTCATTTTTAAAATCCCGCGGGAACTCTTTGATTTTCCCGGATAAAACTTAGCCTTTGTCACCCTCCAGGTTCTCAACTATACCCATGCAAAAAATTACGTCGATCCGTAGCTTTTTTGCTACTTAATTGAAAAACAAACCAACATACAAAGACACTTTCGCATTTATAATATTAAAAAGTATCCTATGTCCGTCTCCTGGTTCTAAGCTACATCTCCACCAATTTTGAGCCAAATCGGTTCATCCGTTCTTGAGTTATAAATAGTGTAACTAACACGACTTTCTTTTATATAATATATAGATTAGTAAGGATATAAAAAAAATCCGGTGAAAACGTGTCCTGTCCCATGTCATTTGTCATCACTTGACGGAATGTAATAGTCTGAGGGGTAAGGGAGCTCTTGGAGATAATGACGTCATTAAGAGCCTAAGGGAAAATAAGTTGTGAAAGTTTTTGTGGCTGGCATTCCTTGGTTAGTTGGTGTTTCATAATATTTTTGGATAATGTTCTGTCACCTACTGAAAGAGGGTGATAGGTAACTAATGTTTTTCATTAATTACATAATTAATTATTACTAGTTGTAAAATTAGTTGTGAAGACTAATGAAGGTACATAATATTCTAAGTAACACTCTTGTTTTGAAAAGAGCCTACCTATCAGGTAAAAGAGGAAAGAGTTCATACATTTTGGAAAATAAATGGTTCACATTGTCTATAGAAGGTCATATTTTAACAATAAGCATACATTATTCTATCAGACTGAAAACTTTTACGCTAAAACACTCAGCTGAGTTAACTTTTGTCAGTTGGAGTCAAGGAATATTTTATCAGAAACCTTTTTGCGGCAAATCCGATACAAAGAGATACTAGTGCTAATTCGGATAGTTAAAATCTTTTAAGAGTATAGACAAGTCAAAATAAAAGTCCCATTCTTTTTACAATGTTGTCACACGAAAAAGATAGAAGTAAGTTGAAACTTGTCAATTCAGTTTTGTAGATGTCGTAGAATCAATAATTTTATCTTTAATATATATATATATCACGTGTCACGTTGTTTGTCCGTGCTAAACTACTGAACCGATTTTGATCAAACTTCGTAACTATCTGTAATTTAGTCCAACTTGAAAGATAGGATACTTTTTTTCGATTAGGATAGTTTATTTGTTTTATTTATATAGATAAGCTGGCGGTACGAAGTTCGCCGGGTCAGCTAGTAATATTATATTTTAAGGTTAAAAGTCATCAAGGAGTCCCACAGTTTAGCCTGCTAATATGTATGAATGAATGAATGAATGAAAAACACTTTATTGCACACCACATTAAAAATAAACAAAAACTAAAAATAAACTTAAAAATAAATAATAACATATGGTAGTACAAATGGCGGCCTTATCGCTAAAAAGCGATCTCTACCAGGCAACCACGTTGCAAAGGATATAATGATCAAATATAAAGTGAGGGTGCACGCAAGTTTATGAGTAAAAAAAAGAGAGAAAAAAAAAACAACATTCAGGTACCTAAATACACAAATAATGAATATAAACACATACTTCACATATGCATATATACCATACATAACTACCTACACATATACATAATATATAAATTATATATCTTCATACATACATAAATATATATATATATGTCGATACAAACTTACACAACATTTAATAAATTATACACAAGACTAGGAGAAAATACAATAAAATAAAATAAAATAAAAGCCAAGATTCAATACTAAAGTAGGGATGGGATGACTTAGAATTCAGGGAGGAAAGAAGTGCGCTTTGACTTGCCTCTTAAATATTGCATGTGACTGCGCACGCTTAATAGGAAGCGGTAGAGAGTTCCAAAGCCGAGAAGCTTCGATAGTAAAAGATTTAGAATAGAAGGAAGTATTATGTGAAGGTATTTTTAGGACTAGGTTGTTATCAGAACGAAGCGAGCGACAGTGAGTGTCCCCTAGAAACTCAAACCGCTCTTTAAGGTAAGAAGGAGATGTGGGATTGAATAGAACACTGTATAAAAGAGAAAGAATATGAGTATCCCTGCGAAGGCGAATTGGAAGCCACTTGAGTTTTTCGCGAAATTCGGAAACATGGTCATATTTTCGAAGTCCAAATATGAACCTTATACAAAGATTTTGAATGCGCTCAAGCTTATTTAGCAATTCCTCATTTAGATTAAGATAACACGTATCCGCGTAATCGAGAATTGGTAGAAGGAGTGATTGTGCAAGCGCAATTTTTGTTGGTATGGGTAAGAAATTGCTTAATCTACGAAGAGACCCAACCGAAGCAAACACCTTCCTGCTTACCTCACTTACCTGTGGAGCCCAAGATAGGTATTTGTCGAAAATAATGCCTAAATTTTTAACTGTGTCACTGTATGGCACGGATGTCCCATCAAAAATAATACCTGGTAAATTAGGCACATCGATACGAGTAACCAATTTTTGACTGCCTATTATAATCGCCTTAGTTTTTGATGGATTCACTTTTAGACCATATGACTTACTCCACTCGACAATTGAATTAAGGTCATTATTTAGTAAATCAATGGTTTTAGGTAAATCCGCTAATTTGGCCTGGACATAAATTTGGAGATCATCAGCATACAGGTGGTAGCGAGAAGATAATCGGAGAGTAATTGAACTTATAAAAATTGAAAAAAGGAGAGGAGACAGCACGCCACCTTGCGGTACACCGGCATCGATCGAGCACCAGTTGGAGAAAGAATCATCAACACGTGTCCGTTGCCGGCGGCCAAATAAGTAACTATGAAACCAGTCAATCACTGCAGGAGATATGTTAAGAGAGGCAAGCATAGCCAGCAATATGTCAAAATCAACATTATTGAAGGCATTACTGAAGTCAAGTAAGGTCAACACTGTTACACATTGGTTATCCATACCACAACGAATATCTTCAGTAATCTTGACTAAGGCAGTAGTCGTGCTATGACCAATACGGAAACCAGATTGGAATGGATTAAAAAGACTCCATCGGGAAAGGAAAAGAGTTAATTGTCGGTGTATTATACGCTCAAATACTTTTGATAGGAATGGAAGTATGGAAATGGGGCGGTAGTCGGAGAGATCAGAGGGATTTGCTTTTTTGGGTATAGGAGTAATTTGAGCTTCTTTCCAGGAAGAGGGAAAATTTCCAGAAGAAATGGAGTAATTAAAGATGGATTTTATAACAGGAGTCAGGATATCGATTATAGGAATGATCATTTTACGACTTATGCAGTCTGTACCAATGGCATCAGAATTGACCTCAACAATGCTTCTCCTAACATCACTGTCAGCGATTTGACTAAAAATGAAAGCAAGATCATTAGAAGTGGGTAAAGCTGAAATTTGATTTTTTGTTCGCGATTTAATAGCGTCATCAATGGCGCAACCAGAACAAAAATGCTTATTAAGCTGATTTAAGTCAATCTTAATGGAGTTACTATTTCTACGCGCTTTCCCAACTCCAAGAGACTTAAGAAATTTCCATACTCGACTAGAGTCATCTTCTTCGAGTATAGATTTATGAATATGGCGTCGCTGCTGATCCCTACACAACCTGTTGCAATGATTCCGAATAATATTGTATTTTTCTCTATTATATTCTGAATTATGTGCTTTGTATTTAGCTTTCGCAATGTTTCTTTTATGCTGTAATTTTTTGATCTCCGGAGTAAGCCAAGGAGCAGGAAGATGCTTAATTCGGACCGGTCGAATTGGGGCATGTTTGTCGTAGAGTTGCGTAAGGATAGAATTAAAACTGTCCACCCTTTGATCAACACTAGCTGCAGTGAAAACAACAGACCAGTCAATCATCGCAGCATCATCTTTTAGACGATCTAAATCCATACCACTAAAATTACGAAGCAGAAGTGTTCTCGATTTAGCTTTAGGGGGGCGCAATTTATACGACAAATAAATCAGATCATGATATGAAAAAGCATCAGCAGGGCATTGCCCATGCTTAGCAACATAATGAATGGAAGAGACAAGAATAAGATCCAAAAGAGATGGAGAACAATTTGGAAGAGAGTGAGTAGCAGAAAGGGGGAGAAAATGCAGACCCGCTGCTGTAACTATTGATTTTAGTCGAGTAGAGTGAGAATCGTTTTTTAAAAGGCAAGTGTTAAAATCGCCCATAATAATAGTGTGTTGATAAAGTGGAATATATCTATCTAAAAGGCCTTCAAATGTGGAATAGTAGTCAATTGTAAGGCTGGGATTGTAGAACACGCCAAGTAATAATTTGGTACCAGTAAAAGTAACTTCTATTAATAAATGCTCCACACCTGGAGTACCTTGGTCAATTGACATACTTATGTTAGTAAATGGTAGATGAGATCGAAGGTAAATGGCAACACCACCGCCAACCCGAGTGGTACGATCATTTCTTATTAATTGAAAGCCTGGAAGAGCGTAGGATGTGGACGACAAACATGGCTTAAGCCATGATTCAGAGATAAGAATGGCATGTATATTTTTGTTATTAAATGATTTTGATTTTTTGTTATGTATTATAATTGCGAAAGTTAGTGAGAATGGATGGATGGATACTAATTTGTTACTCCGCAACAATGAACAGATTTGTCTGAAATTTGTAATGGATATATCCATCCATATGAGCTATAGCTCATACCAGGATTAACACACAGGCTACATTTTATCCCGGAAAACTTACAGTTCCCGCGGGAATTAAAAACCTTCATTCACGCGGAGGAAGTCGCGAGTATCATCTTGTTGTAGATAATTTTTTAATTATTAGTTTTTTTCACACATGCACATGCGCCCACATGCACGCCCGCTATGAATATCATGGTTGTTTTAACCTTTATTTCTCTGTTAAACTTTCTTTCAATATTTAAAAAAGAATTAAGTGGCACTCGGGGACTGCCGCGGTAAAGCTATTGCATAGCATTTTTTATCAACCTATGCAATTATAATATTTATGCAATATTTTTCTTTGCATAATAAAAATTATGCAAAAAAAATTAAAAACAAACAAGAAAAGCGAACTGTCACTACTTCGCGAGTGAGATTCGTACCTGCGACATCATACACCATACGGTAAAGAAAGCCGCCGCCCGCCCACTGCGCCAAATAGAGCTACTTGAGAACCTCTAAAATGTTGAACGCTTACTGAACGACGGTGTTAGGTTTTTTTTCGTTACGGAATTTCTTGATTCGGTCGCCGCGCTCAAACTTTTTGTCCTAGTTCAAAGCCCGCGATTAAAGCTATGCAATAGCTTAATAAATGCAATATTTTTTGGCCTTCTATGGAATCTAAAGTAACCTTGTAATAAATAATAAAACTGTAAATTCTGTTGATTATACTAATGATTCAATAAAATAAATGAATATATACTACACGTTCGTTTCAAGTTGGCCGCTATCTCCTTCGCGATTTCCCGCACCACACCTCAAGTCGACCCACTTCGTACAGATAGCAACGTACCGCTCGAAATTGTCGGTACCGTATTTTTTTAAAACTTTTGTTTTGTAAGGTTTTAAATTGTTTTGTTTAAATTTAAATATTTAGTTATTTTACGCGTGTAGTGTTCTACGATGAGTAAAAAGTTCTGCATAGCGCAGTATATTTATTACTTATCACGCCCTTTGACATTCAAGACGTCATTGCCACGAAAAGCATTGCCAGAAAAGAAAACTTCCGCCACTGTCGTGGTAACGGTAAAAAATACAATCTTTTTTTATGTCGACGGTACAGTATGACGTCATTTTGTAAAGATTGTCGACGGCCAACTTGAATCGAACGTGTAATACAGATATAAGTTATTTTGTACAAACATTTTATCAACACTATCAAGTCATTAGCTTGTCTGGTAAGCTTTTACGTAAGAGCAGATAAGAGACCCTCAGCAAAATGACCGCGCTGGCCGGATGATACATATGATAGCGTGTTCATTTCCGTTCATCAAATCTCCACGACTGAAATAAACAATGTGACAAATGGAGCTAGAATTCATTGGTATCATCAATAGAATAATGTCTTTTGTTTTTTGAGTTATAATAATAATGATGGTTGTTGGGATCCCAAGGTGCTGTAGTGGCGACCCCGCACCGGGGACCGCAGTGTTGGCAGACCCCCCACTAGGTGGACCGACGACAACAAACGAGTCGCGGGGAGTCGCTGGATTCAGGCGATGCAAGACCGAGGCTTGTGGAACTCCATGTAAGAGACCTTTGTCCAGCTGTGGACGTCTATCGGTGACAAAGACGAAGAAAAATAAAACTATTTCCTAGTTTAATTTTTTAGCCGTGTTTTAATAAGCGATGAGGTGGCTACCGGCGCGAGCTTGGAATGAATGGAAGCTTAATCAAGGGATAACAAAAGTGAGTCTTCTGAGTTCTGGTTAAATTTTTTCGAGATTATCCAGCCCTAGATACAACTTGGTGTAATGAGTGAAATCCGAACTTTTAAACTAGTGAATTCTAATTTCATACCCCTTCTTCCAGCTTTACCTGTGATATTTTATCAATATCTTCTACATACCTTCCTTCATCTTTGTAATCAGTCTTAATCACAAAAGGCTAATTTTCTATTGTGCCTTTATCTCGGTCAAGTATAATGATCGTCTGAAAGCGCTTAAACTTTAAAGTTACATCGTGCGTCCATTAATTATACTAGTAAACATTTACTTTGACTATCAAGCCAGTAATGTTATAAACCGGACTACAAGCAGTGTGCTTAAGCTAAAATAATATAGTTTACATTTAACAAGATTGTGTCTTCCATTTATGTCACCAAAATTTTGAAATTCTATTATTATTATTTTCTCTTCTTCTTTCTTATATATAAAAATCAATTGCTCTTCGTTAGTCTGGCTAAAATCAAAAATGGCTTGACCGATTTGAATATTTATTTTGTTTTGTTCACTTTACTTAATATAGGGGTGGTATAAAAGCAAAATAAAATAGGGATAGGTGAACCAAAAAAATAACTGAAAAATCTAAAAAGTCATAGGAACTCCCACTTCAGATTATGAACGTTTAATAGATGGCGGGAGCGAAGCCACGGGTAAAAGCTTGTAGTTGATAAAATAAATGTAACAAAAACTTAAAAACTAGGTTTATTTCCTTCTTACTTTTTACCCCTCCTCGTACGAAGTATCAAGGCTATCAAACAAACAGCAAATAACAATGAATAGCCAACAAAATTTTATGGCAGCAGTGTCGTAAAAAATGATCCGGGTAATAATGTTCCACACACTTGGAAAATGTAATTTTCTGTTACCCGAGGGCTACGGCATTGCCGCATAAGCGATAGATGACAATAAACAATATTTCAAACGGGACGTATCAAAAGCTCTCTCAAAACTTCTCTCTTGAACGTATCAAAAAGACTCACCATGCAATGGTGCGTGGCAAAAAAGTGTTACTAGTTCGTTGGTGAAATGTCAATTTTGAGCGACGCGATAGGTGGGAAAACAAAATGTATAGATATGCATTGTCACCTTTGAATTGTGGCCTGCTTTACACATGATGAAGTAGTTACAGACACACCTATTTCTTTACATGGTTTGACAGACATCTGTATCTGATTTGATTTAGTATAACTTTCCACTTTTCTGTTACTGCTGAAGCAACTCAATACCTCATCGCGTAGCGTGGTGATTCAACTATATGTTTATATGCTTCTCCTTCAATTAAAATAAAATGTGAGCTGTCGCTGGACACCTGGCAGATGTGAAATGTCGAAACTATTGTTTTGTACAGGTAATATCGAGCTTAGTACACACGTATGCACACTCTTTCTAAACTATCACTATCAGACTTATTTTATTGTTAAAATTATTTCTTTTAAGTAAGACACAGGTTACGTGTACCGTAGTAAACAACACTGTTTCGTACTACATACATAAATACTACTACATACATACTGCGTACATACTGTTGGCGTGACGACACGTCGCTACGCCAACAGTCGGTCTGACCTATGTCTAACCCGCCGCTATAAATGTTTCACATCAAAAAATGACAAAGTTCCAGCCAGGGCAGCTAATCTCAACGGAGCAGCTTGGTAAGATATTAAATAATCCTTACTATTATAAATGCGAAAGTGTGTTTGTTGGTTTGTTGGTTTGTCCTTCAATCACGCAGCAACAGAGCAACGGATTTCCGTGATTTTTTGCATAGAGATAAGTTTATGGGCCGGAGAGTGACATAGGCTACTTTTTATCCCGAAAAAATGCACAGTTCCTATGCGAAGACACGCTCACACTTTCGTTTGTCCTTCAATCACGCAGCAACAGAGCAACAAATTGCCGTGATTTTTTGCATGGAGATAGTTTATGGGCTGGAGAGTGACATAGGCTACTTTTTATCCCGAAAAAATGCACAGTGCCTATGAGAAGAAACGCTTACGCTTATGTTTGTCCTTCATCACGCAGCAACAGAGCAACGGATTGACATGATTTTTTGCATAGATATAGTTTATGGTACGGAGAGTGACATAGGTTACTTTTTATCCCGAAAAATGCACAGTGCCTGTGGGAAGACACGCTTACGCTTATGTTACGTTAAAACCGAAACAAACGCGGACGAAGTCACGGGTAGTCTAGTTATTCCATAAGACGGAGATAGATCCGACATGCGTGGAAAGAGATCAGGAAGTGACGCTTTGCCGCATGAATATGTTTCACGACCATTTTCACAACTCTGTGCTACCTACTATTGAGAATAAAATTGATGGCCAACCCAAAAGCGATTTTGACTCGCCAAAATCCATGGCTCTGGAGTTAAATCTTTTCTGAGTTGGGAAACTTTGCGTCGCGTCTTATAAAGGATATCGCAAAGTGTCGTCGCGGATCGCCAGTGTAAAGCCTGAAGACAATCAATCACGCTATGTTTGTACACCCTCTTACTAAAAGTGAACAGGAATTATTTCAGGAATTTGCCTTTCTAGCAATACTTGATGTTGTGTGAAAGTGAGTCTTTGAAAGTGTGTCTCAGGATGTGTTTACCATTTAAGACCTGAACCGCTAAATTGGTCGTGACGAAATTCGACGTAGAGATAGCTTGAAAGTTGAAAAAACTTAAATCGAAGCAGATGAAGTCGCGGGAAGCAGCCGCTATTAAGCAATAAAAGCATGCAGTCTACTCTTTACGAATTCATTACACAATTATTTAGCTCAGACATTAGAAAATCACTCCAGCACACATGTAATAAAACTATAATGGTACTAGCTGACCCAGCGAACTTCGTACCACCACTACTTATAAATGAAAAATTAGTTAAATTAACATTTTCCAGTGGACCAAATTGTGAATCTAAACCATCCTCGAATCCCCTTGAACTCACACAAAAAATTTCATCAAAATCTATCCACCCGTCTAGGAGGAGTTCAGTGACATACACACGCACACAAGAAATATATATATTAAGATTACCTGATATAAAACCAGTGCCTAGGAAAATAAAGTTAAGTACAAATTTCATTACATAAAATGGAATTTATATTAGGCCTCATAATATGTTTTTTAGTACTGAATCTTAATAAGATTGTTATAAAAACTGAAACAGATTTTTGAAAGTTATTTCAGCAAAATTATATTTGTTACCTACATATTATAAACTGCCGATGTAAAACAGGGCTGTTATTAACTGTATGTTTTTTTTTCGTATGTTCGTTAGGCGGTTATTCCGCCAATGATTTATATTTTGTTTGGTAGGTCATACTTTAGAGGTGGTCTCATATAAATGTTATCGAAATTGATTCAGCGCTTTTTGAAAAACATCATTATACTTTGTAGTGACGTTTGAATTAGTTTTTTTAAAAATAAGTTTTTCATATTTTAATTTTTTTTAAATCAGCCTTACCGTTAAGATTTAAAACTTTAATCCAAGCGGTTAGCGGACATACCTTTGGGACTTCAGATAGTCCTTATTATGATAGGTACGAATATTATAAATGCGAAAGTGTTTTTGTTTGTTGGTTTGTTGGTTTGTCCTTCAATCACGCCGCAACAGAGCCACGGATTGACGTGATTTTTGGCATGGATATAGTTGAGGACCTGGAGAGTGACATAGGCTACGTTTAGCCCGGAAAATCAAAGAGTTTCCGAGGGATTTCAAATACTAAATCCACGCGGACGAAGTCGCGGGCATCAGCTAGGAACAGTATAAAAACATACAAATTAATAACATAACTATGTATCAGAACATTTTCGATAAGACTTTTATTTTAAATTTCATTAAAAACACTTTTGTAGTATAGGGAAAATGAAAAATGAGCAAAAGCGAAGTGAAAGCGTGCAGTGAGTGACTGCAGGCGAAGTTTGCTACACCTAACTTTCTTATTAAAAAATTTTGCTTTTAAAATTTTTCGTATTTAATAGAATTTTTAACACACTCATTATTAATTTATGAGATGTTCCATTTGGTACTTCAAGTTAAGGCTGCTTTTAGAACTCGTTTAAGATCTTCAAATCAAATGGAAGCTTTTTTATATTAAATAATTATACTATGCCAAATTAATTGTTTTGTTGAAAAAGTTGTTTTACTAGGCGTAAGTTAAATGTACAACATTGGTACTGATCTGGTATGTTAATCTTTTCATTTCACATCGACAGTAAGTCGAATGATCAGCAAACATGAGACTACACTAGCGGCACGCTATGATGGCCGGTTTGACACATTACAATAGTGATGTGGAATGTCAATTTATTCTCGAACAAAAAACAATTAAGTTTTGTTTTTGTACCTGATTAAATAGGTTTACAGTTCTCTGCGTACGTTCGGTCATATCGACGAAATCCACAACAAAGGGCTTGAACAGAGTCCAAATTAACGAGCAAGGGTCAACAGTAATGCAGTATCAATATTTGAAATCCAAAGCCAGGTCAAAACTATATCACAATCGCATTGCACTGACAGTTTATACTTTTTGAAGCAACGTCAATTCGAAACTGCTTTGTTTTGCATTGAGCATTGACGCGAGTTTGCCGGAGGTAGTAGTTGTGCTAGCCAGCGATCCTATGTGACGATCGTATTAGATTCCATTTTTAAAAATTTTCAATTTAGAAAACCAAATGCCGAGTTGTGGTATATATCATATAAAAATAAAAATTTTACCTTTTGTATGAAACAGCTGATATTTTTTTGCGATTTCAGAGGTTTGTCCACATAGTGAAAATTGTTCATATTCACAAGTACATTCACCCCTTAAATGGTGCAAACTGATTTTTCTACACTTGTATACATTTTAGAAATCAATTTAATAAATAAATTTTGAGTCCTAAACCTAAAACTACATTCGATAAAATTTATGAATCTCTGCACATCACTATCGTCAATAAAGTAATACAATTATTTCCTTCAAAGTCGTTATCAATTAATACGGAACTTCATGAGCGGACAAACGTCAAACCGGCCATCATAGCGTGCCGCTAGTGTAATGTTGATTTAATTAAGGCCACTTGTTCACAAAAATTTAATATAAAAAAAATTTAAACAACCGACTTCAGACTCCCGCTTTACTACATTACACACACTATACAAAGTATTTAATTTATTGCTGATATTTTAAAAACCGCTCGACCGATTTCGATAAAATTTAAATAAGACCACCTGGGGAGGGATACCCTTTCAAACAAAAAAAGAATTTTCCAAATCGGTTTAGGCGTCAAAAAAAAAAAGATTCCGTCAAATTGATAACCTCCTCCTTTTTTGAAGTCGGTTAAAAATGGGGGCCAAGTAGGTACCCTGTGGGACAACAACTCTTGTTTTTGTTGTCTATCTAAACTCTTCTCAATCTGAGAGGAGAATCGAGCTTTGCAGTTTGCATTCGACCGACGATAGCTTGATAAGGATGATCTTAAGAACCGCAGGTTGGCCTACGTGAAATAAAATATGATCTTTAATTGATTATAGCTATAAGCTATACTTACAGCATATTTCGTTATCTATACTGATATTAGAAAAGATTTTTTTGTTTGTTTGTACCGATTAGGCTCTGTAACTACTGGACCGATTTTAACCATTTTTTCACCAATAGAAAGCTAAGTTATCAGAAAGTAACAAAGGCTATAATTTATTTTCAAAAAATTAGAGATCCTTAAGAAAATTGTAATAATGTAACCCAAAGTAGCAAAATTTTGCCTATAAAATGCGTTATTTGGCGTGTGCTGAGAAAACTATTGATGACACATAAAAATTATGTACTACATGATTAAAGCACTCAATATTTTCTACAAAAAAGTACCCGAGAGAATATAATATCTAACTATCATATTTAGGTTAGTCACAACAGTAGCTTTTGTGTTCTAAAATTTAGTTTAATGTATGTATTAATTCTTCCTTACTTATACATAAATTACACACTTTCGCATTTATGATTATAAATGCGAAAGTGTGTTTGTTTGATGGTCTGTCCGTCAATCACGCTGCAACAAAGCTACGGATTAACGTGATTTTTGGATAGGTATAGTTGCGAACCTGGAGGGTGACATAGACATCCCGGAAAATCAAAGAGTTCCCGCGGTATTTTGAAAAACTAAATCCACGCGGACGAAGTCGCGGGCATCAGCTAGTGTTTTATGAAAAAGGAAGTAGAAATATTACCTACTTACTTCAATCTTCAAATTCAAGGTTTTCCGAGCTCATCTCATCTCTCGTCCCTTGTTTTGTCAACAGCGCCTCGCGATGCAGATTACTCTTATTAAATAAAGTAACCCGTGGAATAATAAATGAATCTCGTAAAGTTCGTCTAAAAATGATTTTTATTACGTGAATACCGCAATCTGTAATTGGCTGTCACGCTCTCGTTATTAGCTAAAACGCATTGCAATGATTCATTTTCCACTATTGACTAGTAGTATTTTTAAACGACTTCAAAAAAGGAAGAGGTTCTCAATTCGTCGGAATCTTATTTTTTATGTATATTCACCGATTACTCGAAAACGCCTCAACCGATTTAAAGGGTATACTTTCCAGGTAGTTCCATTTAAGTTTTATCGAAATCAAATCGAATTATAAATATCAAAAATAAATTATATTACTTAGTTTGTAGTGGCGCGGGCGTTTGAAGTCAGTTTTTTTTTATATGGAATTATTTTTATTTATTTACGTTAAGAGTGGGTACTATCTTAGTAAGTAATATACGTACCATATATCTATGGTACGACCATAGTGCAACCAACAAGTGGAGTTTGACTAAAGTTGACCTACGAACTTTCAGCCCGCGCATAGACCGCCTAAAGCATATGTGATAACTGATGTTTGCATTACAAAAATCTGGTACATTGTCTGCTCTATCACTCTATCAGCCATTCATCAATAATGTGATAATTGATGTTTGCATTACAAAAATCTGGCACATTTTCTGCTCTACCAGTCATTCATCAATCATGATTGATGAAATTAACTGATGCAGAATTGTAGTACCTATATTGAGTGAATACCGGAGTGGGGCGGAGCTCATATTTTGAAGAACATGATGGTCGTTGTGGTCGCAAGGATCGGTTTTCTATTAATAGTGGGAGCAGAGCCACGGTAGCTTTTAGCAAGAAAGCAATAACTTTACCTCAGGAACAATATTAAGCGAGATTAGCGCATAAGAGATCGATCAAGCACACACACGAAAGATGTGTGATCCTTTTTAGGGTTCCGTAGTAAACAAGGAACCCTTATAGTTTCGCCATGTCCGTCCGTCTGTCTCTCTGTCTGTCTGTCTGTCTGTCCTTCCGCGGTTTAGCTCAGAGACTATTGGTGCTAGAAATCTGTAATTTTTTTTTAGGGTATGTAAAGTGGGGATGAATTTTTTTTCTCGTCTATCCTATAGTTTGGGAGTGTCGTTGAATAGGTCCTTCAAAAATATTGTGGGTGTGGGAACACCATTTTTCAATTCAGTTCATTAGTTAAGGAGTTATATCTGTTTTCTCTAAGTTAGGTATTACACGTAGTGTAAGTTGCATATTCTGTAGTATATTATAGTATTTAAACCATGGAACTCAAAATGTATTCAATATTCATAAATAAAAATAAAAGCACTATCCTAGGTCAGCAATAATATTTGAGACTTTCAACTACGGAACCCTACACTGCGCGTGGCCCGACACGCACTTGGCCGGTTTTTTAAACTTGTTTATATCCTGACCGCATTATTTGAATTGACTTTGTACAGCAAACCCAAACTTCTTTACGAGTAGACTTAATAGTATAGGGTTAAGGTTGTTTTCGTGGTATCAGGAATTTCGTGTTGACTACTGTACTGTCCCTAAGCTTTTCGAAAATGATTTATCGAGTACTTGGGACGCATTTACTTCGCACGCTGTGAAGTTTGCCTCCGAACCGTTAAGAAAAACGTTCGCCGGGAAGGTATATTAAATTTTATGGATAAGGCATTTTATGATCTATTACGTGCGAGTTTTGGATCAAGAATCTATGAGTACTTACGCACTGACGATAATATTATCGTTCATGGCAAAATTCGGGCATCTTTTTAAAAATATGTTCGAGCTTTATAACAAAAACGTCGGCATTGTGATTACTCCTTTTATTTATGAACGGGTTCCGATTTGATTTTTGACTCGGTCAGTTTGAGAATCTTTTCTGAATTTTTCAGGCTTCATAGTATTTGGTTACTTGCTTTAAACTGAAATAAACCTGATGAACCTATAAACGACTATGTTATTTTTATTTTATTAATATTTTGATTAATTATTATTATAAGTGGTTTCCTATTAAGTAAATCATAATATAGGACGATTAAAGTCAAACAGCTATTTTACTTGAATAAAATTGATCAAAATTCAAAATTTTAGTTCGTAATTTATGATGCCTTCATTTAAGATCCCCTTAAAGTTACATTAAAGTCCATTACATGGTTGTAAAGCATTTAAATTTCACTCTGACCATTAGTGTGGCTACAATTTAAATGTGGAAGGACTTATGTAGTTTGTAGACGCTAACTATGTATTTACAATCCGAGATAAGGCGGTGCCTTTGTTTTATAGTGCTGAGGAAGTCTTTAGGCTACGAAGTGGCGGGAAAACGTCGTTTTGCCGTCGTGTTACAGCTAGAACATACGGTCGCTTTGGCAGGCGGATTTTTTCGGGTTCGCATCTGCAACGTAGTTTTCAATCATTATAATCACTGACCGCTAAATTTAATACTAGCTTATGCCCACGACTTCGTCGTATTTGTAAACTAATACGACAAAGTAGGCTTCATTCTAATTGCGACGATGGCAGTATCATCTTCACAGGTTTATATAAAAAAATTTACTTAAAAATATCGACTAATTTGTGAGTAACTCACGTCCAACTCAGTATTTTGATTAATTTCTTAAACTGGTTACTTTCAAGTACAGATTTTTATGTAAACCTGTGAAGATGATAATTCCACTGGCGCAATTAAAGGCCATAAGCCGACTTTGTCGTATTAGTTTACAAATTGCGAAAAACCAAATTAAATTTTAATTTCGCGGGCAGACCCTTGTCTTCAACCTTAAGCTGCCATTTTTATAGGGACACCCAGTCCAGTATAATAATATTTGATAAATTATGGAGGTCAGTGATTATAATAGAAATTATTGTATAGTGTACGATGATGATAGTTACGAGGCTTGCTACTTTGTCCACGTGGAAGTTTAAAAATTCCGTAGGAACTGATTTATTTTTCGAATGCGAAAATGTTTGTTGGTTTGTCCTTTAATCACGCAGCAATGGAGCCACGGATCGACGTGATTTTGTGCATGGGTGAATCTAGTTGAGCCCTTGAGAGTGCCATAGGCTTTTTATCCTGGAAAAGGGAAGTGTTCCCGCAAAAATATTTAATTCCACGCAAACGAAGTCGTGGGAATGTGCTTGTAAGTAAAAAGTTTTTAATAAATACTTTTTCTAATTTTTCTTTAATATAGTACTGTATAGTACCTATAGCATCCGCAGCTTCTTCAGTAAAGCATGTCTTTTAAAGTGAAAAGTATTATGAAAATATTATAATCATATTTTTGACATGTAGTTCGCATAAACTGCACTGTAACCAAAAAAAGTTAGAGTAGTTTCTGCGTTCCTTTTTTAGGGTTCCGTACAAAAAGGGTACCAACGGGACCCTATTACTAAGCCTACGCTGTCCGTCCGTCCGTCCGTCCGTCCGTCCGTCCGTCTGTCAGCGGGCTGTATCTCGTAAACCGTAATAGATAGACAGATGAAATTTTCACATATTATGTATTTCTATTGCCGCTTAACAACAAATAATAAAAATTAAATTAAATTAAAAAAAATTAAATTAAAATATTTCCATGGGTACATGGAAATATTTAATTTAATTTTTTTAACGGAACCCTAAAAGAGCGAGGCCTGACTCGCACTTGGCCGATTTTTTTTTCACCTTTTGTTAAGTAGTTGTTCTGAATAATATCTTAAACACATCGGCGCAAGGTTGCCTGTCTGTCGGTATTTTACAGGATATATTTCGGAGATTGTGCTCAAGAACTATTTGAACTAGTTCCTCCATCACCCTTCTACCATCGAACCGCAAATCATCGCTCGGATCTGCACCGCTACGTGGTCGAAATTCCCAGATCCCGCACTAAGCGTTTTGCTTCCTCGTTCCTAATACGCACCGCTAAAATTTGGAATGCCCTTCCGGCTTCCGTTTTTCCAACTGACTATAACTTGGGTACCTTTAAATCAAGAGTGAATAGGCATCTTCTAGGCAAGCGCGCTCCATCTTAGGCTGCATCTTCACTTACCATCAGGTGAGATTGCAGTCAAGCGCTGGTCTATATATTTAGAAAAAAAAAAACAACTTTTTCTTTTATTTCACTTTAGTGGCAGTGTGTAGCGAGTTTGCATGAACTGTCCAAATAGGATGGAAAATGTTTGATAAGCTGCTTTTGACTATTCAGGTAGCATTTGGACGTGGATGATTACTAATTAAGTAGGAATAGCATAATAGGTATTTACCATAATATTCATGGTTTGTATTTATGAAGTAAATCAAGTTTTATGAAAAGATAAAAAATAAATGACCTTCACCAATCAATACATTATACAAAGATAGTGCAACTCTATTTTGACATAAAGTTGCGGACTATAATATCTGCTGCTAACGTGGCTCATCTCCATTGTAAAATATTATCATTGCTTTGGCAAAACTTCTTACTTCCAATTAATAAAATTTTTTACTTCCAAATAAAAGAATATAATAAGTACCTATAAACAAATTACTGTGACTATAAAGCTTAAACTTATAACGCCTTTGGTGAGCTGGTGGGCGATTTAGGATGAAATATTCTTTAGGTATAATATTCTAGAGAGCTTTATTTTAAAATTCCATCTCTAAAGGGGTAAAAAAGTTTAGTAAAGTCCATTGAAAAATATTTCTAAAGCGAAATCAAACGTTCACCATCATCATCATCAGCAACCTATCAACGGCTCACTACTGAGCGCAGGTCTCCTATCAGAGAGCGGTTATAGGCCATAGTCCTCCATGCTGGCCCAATGCAATAACATTATGAAGAACTCTCAGGTGAGCAGGTTTCCTCACTATGTTTTACTTCACCGTTGAAGCTTGTGATATTTAATTTCTTAGAAAAGCCAGAGGTGCATACCCGGGATCGAACCTGTGAACCCCCGAATAGGAGACCGCAGTACTAATTACTAAGCTATCACTGCTTCAAACGTTACCGAAATATAAAGTCACAGGCAAGTTTTAGAATTTAAAAAAAAATATTATGAAACAAATACAAGTTTTTTATTTTTATTTCGATAGTGTCGTTGTTTGCCTCTACCTATACATTATGTTCCCTGTCGGAACATTGTCAAAAAACTTAAGTTTTATATTCGTTACACGGATTTTGTCGGCAGCAATTCGACTTGGCACGCTGTCCCGTTCTTTTAACGAATCGCCTGCCAAGCTTGAATTGTGGCCTTTTCGACAATCGCCATATAAATAAACCTACGTTGTAATATAGCACATATCTTGTTCAAAATACGGCATAATATTTGATCTAATAATATTTGTTTTCTAGTCATTGACAAGATGCAGTCTCCATAAGCGTGCTATCTAAGAAGACCAAGACGAGACTGACAGACTAAAGCCCGGTTGCAGAAACGCCGAGTTAACTCAGGAATAAATTTGTAATTTTGACAGATGCTTTATACGAAATCTGTCAAATCTGTCCTTTTAACTCAGAGTTAGCTGCTAACTCTGGGTTAAAACGTTTCCGCAAGCGCGCCTTAGAGGAAGTACTATACTAAAATAAAAATTAAAATGGTAAAAATGGAACCCTTATGGTGAGAATTTCTCCGTCCGTCCGTCCGTCCGTCCGTCCGTCCGTCCGTCCGTCTGTCACAGTCGATTATTTCAGTAACTATTAAAGCTATCGACATGAAATTTGGCATAGTTGTGTATAATAGTGGCCCAAAATCATTGGAATAAAGAAAAATCGAAAATTATTTTTAGTTTTAATAAAAAAAGGGGGAAAATCGGGGGTTTGAAATTTCAAAGTAAAATAACTATATCGAGTGGGGTACCATATGAAAGGCCTTTACTTGTGCATTCTAAAACAGTTTTTTATTTATTTCTATATATAATAGTTTTTGAGTAATCGGTCAAAATGTTGAAAAAAATACCGTTCCCCCCCCTTATCTCCGAAGTTTACCAATTGAAAAATCTGAAATAATTATGGTCAATAGAGGTTTATGTATATTTTACAGGAAAAATAAAATCAACGCGAAAATTACTTTAGTTTAATTAAAAAAGGGGGAAAATCAGGGGTTTGAAATTTCAAAGTAAGATAATTATACCGAGTTGGGTATCATATGAAAGGCCTTTACTTGTGAATTCTAAAACAGTTTTTTATTTATTTCTAGATATAATAGTTTCTGATTAATCGGCCAAAATATCGAAAAAATACCGTTCCCCCCCCTTATCTCCGAAGTTTACCAATCGAAAAATCTGAAATCATTATGGTCAATAGAGATTTATGTATATTTTACAGGAAAAATAAAACCAACGCTCTAACTAGCATAGTTTTTTTTATATTAACAATAAACCTCTACAAACAAAGTTAACGATAAATAAGCAAATTAATATAATATTATCGTTTTACTTTTACTTTTGGAGTATGGAACCCTCGGTGCACGAGTCCGACTCGCACTTGGCCGGCTTTTTTAAATATTATAACACAGTGTCATTTCTCTGTTTTAAATATCTTTACTAGTCTGGGAATTATAAGCTGTTTAACTGTGACTGTATAGCTGTCTCTTTCTAAAACGAAATTTTCTATGGAGCGTATTAGGAGCTGCTGATTGTGACATCACACTACAGTAGCGCTCTCTCTGTCTAACAGGAAACTTTAAAGTTCTATAACTTATTGGTTTTTGGACCGATTTATTTTCTGTTTTTACAAATGTTATTCTTGAGTGTTACATTTTTAATTAAAAATAATGAATATCGACATTTTGACTACAGTCAAATACCCAATTTAATACAGATTAATCAGATCGTGAAACTGTTTCCATGAGAACAGACCATAGATCTAGAGGAAGTATGTTAATAATTTAATCCGTTCCATGAGAGCGTGGCATCGTTCTGGAAAAAGTTATTAACCGGCCAAGTGCGAGTCATACTCGCGCACTGAGGGTTCCGAACCTTGTGATGATTATATTTATAAAGTGCTCAATATCCTCATCAAAGTTTTTTTTAGCAAACCACGAATAACTTATTAAAGAACCACTTAGAAAAGAAAGAACTTACTCTCAGGAATGGCGCAACATGGCACTACGCTATATAAATACCGCATTTTAAATTTTTACTTAATATTTTGTCACAGAGTTAAACTAGAAAGTTGAAAGTTTCACGGCAATAAGAGAGCCAATGGTCTCTTTAGTACCTTCGTATCCTTACTAATATTAAAATGCGAAAGTGTGTTGGTTTGTTGGTTTTTGTTTTGTCCTTCAATCACGCCGTAACAGGGCTACGAATCGACGTGATTTTTTGCATGGGTATAGCTGAGGGCCTGGAGAGTGACATAGGCTACTTTTTATCCTGGAAAATCAAAGACTTCCCGAGGGATTTTAAAAACTAAATCCATGCGGACGAAGTCACGGGCATCAGCTAGTTCAATATAAATTACAACTTAGTAACTCAAGCTGTTTCTGAAGAAAAGGGTCTTGACATACGGACAAACAGACGGACATCGAAGCAATCCATATAAGGGTTCTGTTTTTTTTTGGAACCCTTAAACCAGAAGCTAAAGAGATCAAGTTTGAAAATCTAGACCACAAGAGCGGCTTGACGTGTTCTCTGAGATAGGGTTGTAGCACCGCCATTTCCCAAAATCCCGGCTGAGCTATTCTTTTCAAAATTTCTTTCCAAAAAACCTTTGCTAGTCACTAAAATCTGCTTCCCGAATCGGTGTTAGCCTTGTCTTAAGAGCCACAGGCTGGCTTACATGAAATAATGAAATTTGAGGTTTAGATTTGACTTTCTCGATTTGACCTGTCGAGACTCAAACCCTGCCGGTTGCTAACATTTTGTCTACTCGTTTTCTCGTGATATCCCTTAGAGATTCACGAGTAATTTTTTTTAATTCTTTTTCCTTGGAAATTCCTTTACGCATCCCGCTTGCCTGGTGATGCCTATGTGAGACTCAAATTGATAAAAGTAATACCCACCAAAACCCAGCGGCGCCATCCGCATCGCAAATGGGACGTCTCAGGTTCCCGGTCTCGGATTCGACTGAGACGTTCCGACGCTAATTAGCGCTTTTAAGTCCTACAGCACCCCATGACTCGTAAACAACAAGTCAGTCAAACACAGTCAGTATTATCAGTAAAGTGCATAATATTCCCTCATACCACCTCTAAAAAGTTATGTCACAAAATTGTGACATAACTTTTTCAGCAGCAAAGATGTAGGTACGAAAAAAAATTAATTAAGCTCCGTCAAGTGACAAGCCAATTAAATTGTTGAGAGCCGGGGAAGTTGTGTACGTTTATCACAGTAGGCGTGCCATTTGTCAGTGCAATGCAGCATGTCAGTAGTGCACTCCAATAAACTTCACGAGTTTCAGACGTATCAGTGTACTATGGCTCATATCTGTTAGTGCAAACTTTAGTGACAACAGGAGATAATGTTTCTTAACATGTGCACAACAATGATATATCTCTGCGTCCTAATCCTCATTGTTGAAAGTCATGATCATTGCCACCTCAGTCTGCAACACGTTGGGCAACTTATAGGTTAAACTGCTTTTTATAGGGTTCCGTAATGAAACAACAAGGAATTCTTATAGTTTCGCCAAATCCGTCTGTCCGTCCGCGGCCTAGCGCTAAAAGAGCTGTAATTTGGCAAGGCTATGCAAGTTTATTTCGCCGACAAAATTGTATAATAAAATCTTGAAAAATTTTTTTTTACTCGCCTATTCCACTGTGTGGAGTGTCCTTCAAAAACATTGGACGTAAGTTATGAACATTTTTTCGATTTAGGGATCCTTATGCGAAATATTATGTGAATTAGCCAGGGCCGAAGCTTCCAAGACCAAACCAGACCAGATATTGGAATTTATAAAACGAAAAAAAATTGCTCCCGCCGCGCCGGGAATTCCAAAACTTCCTATTAGGCTATAAGGCTTAGCTCTCTATGCCAGAGAGCTCGTCAAATATAATAAAAAGGGACCCACAACATAGATTGTAAATTAAAGTCAACCTTTTGAACTTAGTGCCGATTTCACCGACGTCGAGTGACGTTTAATCATGGAATAAATTGGGCTTTCTTGTCTTTGTAAGTTAGCTGTTTGAAAATACTGTCAAAATATCAAATTTACCCTCGGTTAAGACTTATTTTAATAGTTAAATTGGCCCTAAAAGTCCTAAAGTCAATAAACAAGATAGTTTACCTCTTTTTAAAAGAAAAAGTTTTGAAAAGAAAACAAACTGCTTCGTATAAATTAATAAGTAATTCACAAACTTACCTTAAAGTTGGTGCTTAAAAACGTTCTCACGTCTTAGTTGATCTAGAGCGCGTAAGTTCGTGCATGCTAAATGGATGCGCGAGTGAAAATATGACCTCGAGTGCACCGCTTGAGATAATTGCTGTAAACTCGCCTGATGAGGCTTGTACACGGAACTTCACGATTTGTTTTACGACGTTTACTTGCCATTTTGCATATTAAATCCGCTAGTTGCAACTGTAACATGCATTAAGTTAAGCTGGCCGTATCTGAACATGTTTATGTTATTCTTAAGTCCGTTTTCACCAACGTTCTCTAAATTTTACGTACTATCTAAGCTACGAGTAAGATGGGTGACGCTTTCGGTCAATTTCGTTTTCACGAACGTTTAGGGAACACCTAAAGGTGGAAATAACATTGGGCAAGGCAAGGGTATTTAAGGGGACATACGTAAAGAGACTCCTACTTAGAGGATGATTTAGGCATGGTTGGTGAAGCACGGGCATAAAGTAGCTTTTGCCCTGACTTCGTCCACGTAGAGTTAGGCTTTTCTAGGATAAAAGCTAGTCTATGTCCTTCTCCAGGCTCTCTACTCTACCCATGCTGCTTTCCGTTGTTAAATGATTGAATAGCAAACCAAACCTGAATCGAAAAATGGTGTTCCTACACCCACAATATTTTTGAAAGACCTATTCAACGACACCCCACACTATGCGATAGACAAGAAAAAAAAATTCATCCCCACTTTACACGTAGGGGAGGACCCTAAAAAAAATATTTTTCACAATTTTATTTCACCACTTCATTTGCGTGATTAATATTTATACCCTTGTCAAATTACAGTTTTCTAGTACCAATAGTCTATGAGCTAAACCGCGGACGGACGGACGGACATGGCGAAACTAAGGGGAACCCTTATTTGTTTACTACGAAACCCTAAAAATCAGTTAAATTCAAGCAAAAAACTTACTAGTGGTAAGACTAGGCAAGGAAGGATAGGCTTAGATTTACGTTACGTTATCTTTCCTTTAAGATTCATTCATACTGCATAGCTAAGTACATCTCAGTTTTGTTCGCTTGTGATTTTTAGACTGAAGAAAGTGTCCTGATGAGTACTGAACCACCTATTGGTTGGTACGTATTCTTCATTTATTTTATATCGCCGCCGTCTGCCGCCTAAACAAGGTATATAATCTACTAGCTGACCCGGCAAACTTCGTACCACCAACTTATCTATATAAATAAAACAAATAATCCAAAAAACTATCCTATCTTTCAAGTTGGACCAAGTTAGAGATAGTTACGAAGTTTGATCAAAATCAGTTAAGTAGTTTAGGAGTCCATCGCGGACAAACAACGTGACACGTAATTTATCATATATTAAGAAGATAATAAAAACTATTTAAAAAAATCGACTTAAAACGCCCACGCCACTTGATTTTTAAAAAACCACTTAAGGGTATACTTATACGAAATCGGTTGATTTCGTATAAGTATACCCTTAATATACCCTTATATATTTGAAGCCGGTTAAAATAATTCATGCTTCAATAATATTACGGAAAATTAGGAAATCACTGACATCATAAAATAAAAGATCAGAATATTGTTCCCAAACAACAATAAGCGGCTTACGCAAAATATTATTGGCGTGTCATAACAAATCACCCATAAAACGCTTGGCACACTTTTGAGATATAATTTTCTGTAACTTTCCAAACTTCGGAAACTTTCCGTCATGTCACAAAGGATATCATAAAGTGCCATCGCCGGTCGCCAAAAACAATCAATCATTCTTTGTTTGTAGGTGCCACGAGTATATCTTTCGCAATGTAGCATTGGCTGAACTTATAAAGCACTTTTGTAGTGTAGGTATACCTACTCATCTTCTTCTTCTTCGTAACACTCTTGGCAGAGTGGTCGTGATCATCACTAAGTGACGTCTCTAGGACCAGATGTAATTCGCCTCACGAGCATTCGTCACTTTTCCCTGCTGGCCGACAGTCTGGTATGACTCGTGTTACGACCGCCCACAGCAGACTTAATTTGGTCGGTCCAACGCATGGGCGATCTTCCCCGCCTTGTGGTGCCTTCCACTTTGCCCTGCACGACAAGGAGCTCGATGAGCTCACTCTCACTCCAGGAAACGTGTCCGAAGAATTTAAGTACTCGTATGCGACTCTGTACTAACACCGAATGGCGTTGTTTTATGCCGACTTCTTGGAGAATGGAGACGTTGGTACGATTCGAAACTCGGTCTACAACACTCCCAGCATTCGTCTCCAGCACCACATCTCCAGAGCATCAATTTTCTTTTTCTCGACTTGTCGCAAAGTCCACGTCTCCGCAGCATACAAAAATAATATAGGAAATACAAGTGTTTGGACGAGCTGGATCTACTCTTGTATTGTTTGAACCCTTGTGGCTCGCATAATTATTGCAGACTACACTAATTATTCTGCTATACAGTAAAACATACTTACTGTATTATTAACTAACGAGTGGCTTGTCTATTACGCTTGTAAGATACAGCGTTTAAATAAAATCGTTGAAAATACTGTAGAGTTATAATAGTATTAATTATGTGCATGATAATTATTATACATTCCTAGAGCATGTGAGCTTGAACCGACGTCCTTACAATATAGTTTGTGAGTGAACCACAGTTGATAATGATAACAAGTTTTAGTAACAGGCTTCTTTATTTTTTGCTATGAGCAACAGCTTAGCGCTTTCGTTCCCTCTCAACGCCCTGGTGACGTCACAGTACCGAAAAGAATGAAGTCCTTTCTTTCTTTTAGAATGATAGCTATCAAATTTTAGTATGAAAATGTAAACAAAAATAGGAATGTATAATACCCTACGCACATAGGTTTATTTTAATTAAAAAATATCCCGTTCCACTAACGAATTTGCGGGCATCTAGTAAATTAACAAAATTATTGGCGCAAAATGCGATACACGATTTTATGAAAGTAAATTGAACAACAGGTAGGTATTGCACCTGTATGCTGATATAAAGCCGTTTATAGAGACGGGTTTTTGTTAAATCTATATAAAACTATCAAGCACCACTGTACTGCGGCTGACCGCAACACGTCCGTCCGCGCCTGGCTCTGGCATGCGATTGAAAAATTACTACCAATTTTTAATTTCGCTGGTAAAATACTTATTGAATAAAAAATTATTTTTAAAAAACCGACTTCAAATACCCGCGCCACTACAAAGTATATAATTTATTCTTGTTTTGTTTTAAAACCGCTCGACCGATTTCGATAAAATTTAAATGGGACCACCTGGGAAGTATACCATTTCAAATGTAGAAAGAATTTTCCAAATCGGTGCAGGCAGGTCTTCGAGCAATCGGTGAACATACATATAAAAAAAAGAAAACAAACACATAGTCAGAAGAACTGATTGTCGTTGGGGTCCCAAAGTGCTGTAGTGGTGATCCGGTGATGATGGCATTTGTTTAGGATTCAATAAACACTCGATACAAAGAATTAAAAAGTACCAACAGCAACTGAGGGCTTGGTTTTGCAGCGTTCTAAATTCTTAACACTTTTCCTCACTGAATGAGCAAAACAAGTGTAAATTAAAAATTTTATTTTTAAAAATCAAGCTTTCACTAGCTCTCTACATCCTGGATATCATCTAGGATCAGAGTACTTGTCAAAACAAATGATAAGAGCCAAAATGCGATGAGGTTACGTTATTTTATGTAGTAAAACAAAATTATTGGCGAAAAACAGAGCTGCCACCTTCCCAGTCCCATTATGAGACGCTGGATATCATCTAGAACCAAAGTACTTGTCAAGACGAATCAAACGAGCCGAAACTCGATGAGGTTACGTCGTTTTATTTCAAAGTTCCCATTCTTCCGCCTCCATCATTAGATCAGTACCATGTCACAATAATATTGCAATGTCATCCGGTTTACACATACATGCAAAATTTCAGCTCAATCGGAAACCGAGAAGTGGTTCTAATTCATTCTCCAAGATTTGACCTAAACTATACATACACTAGCTGTTGCTTGCAACTTCGTCTGCGTGGATTTAGTTTTTAAAATCCCTAGGGAACTCTTTAATTTTTCGGGATAAAAAGTAGCCTATTCCACTCTCCAGATTCTTAACTATACCCATGCAAAAAATCACGTTGATCCGTAGCTCTGTTGTGGTGATTGAAGGACAAACTAACAAACAAACAAACACACTTTCGCATTTATAATATTAGTAAAGTATGATAAATACATTGCAAGTTAAATAAAAGCTTGTAATAAACTTTTGTTCACTAGTTTTAGGCAATAAAATTGTGCGCCTTTCGAGTGAGTGAGGGGAAAAATCACTTTCGGTCTGCGTTAGTACGTTCAAGTAGAAATAATAGAGCTATACAATAGTAATGAAGCACAAACATGTAAACGAAGTTTGGCCGTCCAATTAACCCGAGCCATGCTCGGGTTAAATGAACCCATAACACAAAAGAAGCTTTTGAATCGTAAAGGTCAGTTTAACCACGACACAATGTTCTAAAACAGGGCTATTGAATACATACGTAAACTGTAGAATTGAAAATGCAACTCATTTATCTTTATTTGAAAGAAAATTTTAGTTATTTTGATTCGTTGAAATTAAACTGTGAAAAGAAAAAATAATATCGAGTTTAAAACTTTATTTAAGTTTAAGTAAAAAGTTTATTTGCCTTGCACTAAGAGAAGTGATTAATTTTCATAGTCCTTATTGGCCAGTTTTCTGATTAATTTTATCAATCTCACGACGACGTTTTAAAGAATTGTAGTATGACAGCATTGAGTATTTAATGGGTTTAATATTCAAAGTATGATAGGCATAGATTTAGGTTTAGATTGGTAGTCACTTTGCACTTAGTTACCTAAACTGCAAATCCTAAATCTATGATGACAGGAATTTAATGATGTATTTCTTTGTGATTTCATGATTTTATCACTTTCACTAGGCAACTGGAACTTCTCCATTGCACGGAAAAGAAACTTCACAACTCGTGCCGTTTTAGTGAAGTGTTAAAAATGTATAATAATGTACTAACTAAATATAAATTAAAATAAGCAGTCAATGTTATCTAGTTTTTTTTTTTAAGAAATCCACGATGGTGAACTCGGTTAACAGCTCTGTTGACTAAGTTACCATGAACAATATTTTGTAGGATGCACATTTTGTCAGTTGCCAGTTTCACATGAGCGAGCGTGAACCATTTTCTGACTATTTTGTACATAAGAAATATCGCATGCGATAAAATATCAAACCCTCGTTAAACCGATAGGAGACAACGATGATGGTGGCAAAATTAACTTAAGTTTTTCATAGGAAAATCGTTCACGGCAATTCCACTGCTCATCGTATATAAACACTTGTAATCTGCTTAGTAACCAATGCAACAGCTTTGGATTAGAATATTAGAATAGAGTGTTGTAACTCTAGTGACTAGTCCTACTAGGTATTTTATTCTTTAGTTCATTCTCTAAGTTTTTTCGTTATTTCAGGATATTTCATTTATTTAATAAGTTTCAAATAACCCACTAAAATGTCGGTATGCTTTTAATGAGAAAAAGATAAATAAAAATTTTCCCAAGAATGTAATTGGACTACTAGTTGAAATATTATATTTTCACGCCAAACTATGACATATTTAGGAATCCTGTCCTTGTTTCACAACATTGGCGTAGGAATTAAACACTATGCATTTTTTTGCAACTACGAAAAGGTGATGGACCGCTAGCTTTGATTTGAATTCTTCAAATTTTTTATTCTATAACAAGCATCGACGATGGCAAGATAATCCTTGACTGCGATCTCACCTGATGGTAAGTGATGATAATCTTAGATGGTAGCGAGCTAAATTGCAAGGGGTATGTTAGTGTAAATTAAACCTAAACCCCTTACGCACTCCTTATTTTTTTATAACGTAACAAGTCGAATGATATGAGAATATACGTAGACCGCAGTAATGCTGTATCGCGGGTGGTAATGCCAGCCGGTCGGCCATTTTAACTCAATGGCCCACGCTGCTAATATCACCGGAAAATGCAGTTTATGTCCCCCTGCATACATGTGTTACTTCTGTACTAAATCATTTTGAGACTCCATTTTTAAAGCAAAGGAAAAGTTTGAATAAACTTGCTCTGAATTATATGACCAAAGTTAAATATAACTTCCTAGGTATTTTTAAATTCTTTTTCTGGTACAGCATTTACCTACTGCAACAGTAAAGTAATATTAAAAAGTTATGAACGCTTTTGATTTATCCTTTTCTTTGCTACTGTAACCCAAGTTACAGGGATCGTATTAATAAATAATTTTTGTAGTAAATTTTGATACAAAGGAAAGAAGTCAAATATAATTACAAACGATGTGACCTTTGTAAACTCGAGCCGCAGCTAAGGTGAGGTCACCTAAACTGCAAGCAAAATGACCTCATACATATTTTATATTTTACCGCCCTAGGGCACTAAAATTAAGTATCAGGAAATGTCTATTAGCTTCGGAAGTACATTTATTAAGCAAATAAGCAATTCAATGGAAAACAGTTCAATTTATAATAAATAACTTAATTTTTAGTATATTTCCACTTCTATCCCTTGCTAAAGCTTTGATCTTATGAATTCGATTTATTGAACTTAAGATTTCATAAGCTTTCGAGGTCATGAACGATCGATTTCATAAACTTTCGATACGATGAAAGGTTGATATAATAAGCTACCGATGTAAACGTGTTCAATCTCATGAGTTTCGATGTTGTGTATTTCGACGTGGCGTATGGAACCCCGGTATTGAAAGGAACATTTACATTAAATGAAATGAAAATTCGTAATTTTATGACATTTTCATACTTTTTCATGAATGCGTTGAAACATTTATCATGAGTGATATTGATTAAATATTATTGGACGATTGGCTATCAGAATAATGTTGTTTAATTTGTTTTAATAACAAATATTTTAGGTAAGTTTTTAAATATTTTATTGCATAGCTGAGTGAGCGTCAAAGCGTAGTGTTGGTTATATACTCAAAGGTATTACATAATTGTGTGTTCAGAAAATAGCATTGTAAATCTAGCTGGTAGCGACAAAAGCGTTCATATATTTTTGTTTGTGTGTTTTCTCCTTGTTTTCTCTTAGTTTTGTGGCCTTATACTATTATCTACGTCAAATTATATTTCGAGATGACAGATAACGTTTCTACACTATATTAATATTATAAAGAGGAAAGATTTGTTTGTTTGTTTGGCTCCAAAACTACTGGACCGATTTAAAAAATTCTTCCACCATTAGAATCCTACATTATCCAGCAACTTAACAATTCCGGACTAAGAATTTCTTGAATTAAAAACTATTATAAAAATATAAATATAGCATTTACTAGCTGATGCTTGCGACTCCATATGCTCTGCATCGAAATTGTTTTTAGAAACGTAGAATTGAATTTGATTCTACGAGATAAAAAGTAGTCTATTCTCCACTTCCTTGACTATACCTACCCAATACCCATGCAAAAAATTACGTCAATCTGTAGCTATCTTGGGGCGTGATTAAAGGCTACCAAAAAATAAACACACTTTTGCATTTAAAATATTAGTAGAGATGTAGCGGTAATCGGTTTCTAAATAAAATGGCTGCGGCAGATTGACGGACAGGTCGAAGTTGTATGGTTTTCAAACAGAACCCTAGCAAGTTACTTTAGCTATGTATAATAAAGGACCTACTTACGCAAAAACAAACCAACCCACACGACGACAGCTTTGAGAAAAAGCCGTTTTTGTCAAAATTTTGGGTAGGTACATCAAAACTGTTTGATAATTTGAATAAAGTTTATTTACAATATTGGACGAAATAACTCACTCTATGTACACAATTGAAGCAGTGATAGTCTAGTGGTTAGGACTGTGGTCTCCTATTTGGGGGTTCGCAGGTTTGATTCCCGGGTACGCACCTCTGACTTTTCGGAGTCAAGTGCGTTTAAGCAATTAAATATCACTTGCTTCAACGGTAAAGGAAAACATCGTGAGGAAACCTGCACACCTGAGCAATTAGCAGCATGAGATAAAGCATTATCGCTGATGAGATGAGAGTTCTTCATAATGTTCTTGAAGGTGTATGAAGTCCGCCAATTCGCATTGGGCCAGCGTGGTGGACTATGGCCTATAACCCTTCTCTGAGAGGAGACCTGCGCTCAGTAGTGAGCCGTTGATGGGTTGCTAATGATGATGTACACAATTATAATACTGATTTTGAAAAGAACGGCTTTTTCTCAAAATTCTCGTCCTTTTTGCGTAAGTTTATTGATTCTCGACAACCGAAAACCATAAGCACTCTTTGAGGCCCTCATTTCACGCGGTAAAGATAACTGTGATAAAATTTTGCGGCGAAATGTTCCTATTGTCCGCGTCATTTGTGACGACACGGCCAGGAAGCGACAACTACAGATAATGACGTCATTAAGAGACCGAATATAAGAAAGGAGATAAGCGATGAAGGTTTTTGTGCCAAGGCCCAAACTCACCCAGCTTTATTTTGGGCTTCGCTCTTACCTACCTACTGAGTGTTTTATATCTGAAAATACAAAGCATTATCGCTGATGCAGCTACCATATGAGTCACAAAAGGAAATATTAATTCTTTGTGTCTAATATCCCTACTTGCTTACTGACACCTATTAAAATTGCGCAAGTGTGTTTGGTTGTTGGTCTGTCCTTCGATCACGAAGCAACGAATCCTAGAAAATATATAATTATCGTGCACTGCTATGTTTATAAAGAAATCCGAAATAACTTCTTCTTCTTCCAATAAACCGATAGACGTCCACCGCTGGACGTAGATATCCTGTATAGAATCTGACATGCCTCGGTCTTGTACCACCTGTTTCCAGCAGTGCAGCAGTATTAATAACTTGCTATATAAATGAAGACGGCATCACCAAGCTTGTGGGCAAGACTTGGATGAGACTGAAATGAATGCACATGAGGAGACCTATGTCCAACGATGGACAAGATGATACCTATGGCAAGCAAATAATAAGAATCCTACTTCCTTCCTACTAGTCATACTAGTCCTACTAGTCTTAACTAGTCCTAGGAGGAATGGATGGATGGATGGATGTATGTTACTCATTCGCGCCACAAAGAATGTACCGATTTGGCTGAAATTAGGAATGGAGATAGCTCCTACCCAGGATCAACACATAGGCTACATTTTATCCCGGAAAATCAAGGAGTTCCCGCGGGCAACAAACCTACATTCACGGGGACGAAGTCGCTATAACTTCTAGTAAGATATAAAAAAAAACTTAAGTGGCACTCAGGGACTGCCGCGGTAAAGCTATTGCATAGCATTTTTATCAACTTATACAATTATAATATTTATGCAATATTTTTTTTGCATAATAAAAATTATGCAAAAAAAAAATTAAAAAACAAACAAACAAGAAAAGCGAACTGTCACCACTTCGCGAGTGAGATTCGAACCTGCGACATCATCAAAGAAAGCGGTCGCTCGCCCACTGCGTCAAATAGAGCTACTTGAGAACCTCTAAAATGTTGAACGCTTACTGAACGACGGTGTTAGGTTTTTTCGTTACGGAATTTCTTGATTCGGTCGCCGCGCTCAAAATTTGTTTGTCTGTTCAAAGCCCGCGATAAAAGCTATGCAATAGCTTAAAAAAAACTTATAAAATATCAGAACGCAGTCCACCAGCAAAGAAAGTTCGCATGTAAATCGTAAATAGCATTTCAACACAATTAAAGCTTCAGTGGGAAAATTAACGTTTCAACGGCTTACAAGGCAGGCATTGTGTCGGTAACTAACTGGGTTTGCTCGGTTCTATTCAAATAGAAACAATGAACGCAACTCCTGAATAAAAGACCTAAATACACAAGTCTTTAGAAGCAATGTTTAGTTTTAAGTGGACAGTTCCGACCATTTATTCGCGCGTAGTGTAAGTTTTAGAAAAGTTATTTTAGCCCAAACTAATCTTACGATTAAACCCTTTCAGATAACAAAAAAGCTTTAAGAAAAAAAAATAGCTTAATTTAACTTTAATAGATAGTATCTAGTATCCCATTAAAATCAATAATCTAACAAGAAAATAGTAAGTTAGTAGTCTAATAAGAAAAACAGTGTGTGTCAGCTCCGACGCACGACTGGAGTTTACGCGCGACGCTATATCCTTCTCTATGCGCGCGACTCGGGTCCGAGCGCGCCCCGACTGACTTTCGCTTCGGGGACCCGATCGCTACGCGCTCGGCTACCCGAAGCGAAAGCTCTTTCGCACGAAAACCAACCTTATTTACTCAACGTTAGGGTAGAAATTTCAACGTTGTGAAAAACGTAACGAGGTCATTGATAAATTGATTTTACTGCTCGGATTTTTCTCATACCGGGCGCCTAAAATCGATTCTTAAGGAGTAAACTCCAAAAAACTGTAAGCCGACTACGGAAAATAGGATGTAACATCCGTGATATCGATTTTGTTCGTGTAATGTAGCATAAGTCACCCGATAATAACGAAGCTATTGACATCTGATTCATCAAAATCGGCCCAGTAGTTTAGGCGCCATGTTTGATTATTCGTAAATAGTGACATAATAACTATGCAAACATACATAGACTGCTAAAATTAACAAAAGCTGCGTTACAGTACCCGGCGATATTATATTGCACATCGGCTTTTGGAATAAAACGCTATTCTATTCTATTCACAGTTCGACTGCATTTTTTATATATGGTACGTGATGTGCTCGCCGATTGTGAAGAGATTTCAGTAATTACTACGTGAATTTCTGGCTAGCTTTCCTTGCAATAGAATAGAATAGCGTTTTATTCCAAAGGCCGATGTGCAATATAATTATATCGCCGGGTACTCTATGTTCAGTTTTCAGCGTAATTAAGATTAAAGAGATTGCATTAGACTCAGTTGTTACGCATTCGCTATTGCATGTTGTGAGCAACCCTTTAACGTCTCACTACTGAGCGCAGATCTTCTTTTCAGAGAAGGGTTATAGGCCATAGTCTACCACGCTGGCTCAATCCGAATTGGTAGACTTCACGCACCTTTGAGAACGTTATGGTGAACTCTCAGGAGTGCAGGTTTCCTCACGATGTTTTCCTTTACGGTTGAAGCATGTGATATTTAATTGCTTAAACGCACCTACCTTAGAAAAGTCAGAGGTGCGTGTCCGGGCTCGAACCTGCGACCTCCGTAATAGGATACCGCAGTCCTAACCACTGGGCTATCACTGCTTAATTGCATGCGCTATGGTTTTTCACGCATGCGTCGGTGAAACGTGCAAGAAGAACAAAATAGCGCACGGGTGGGGGGGACACTAACATAAATTACTTGCCGTATAAATACCAGCGTTCTCATTTTGAATCGTTAATTCAAACAACTGTGACCTAGATTTTCGGGAAGTAATCAGTCGTCTCCATGTTTTAGAGCTGGCAGCTCAAGGTTGGTGAACATAAAAGCGTTTATCTGCTCAATTTTTCAATTTTGTACATATACACTATCCTTTACTGTATTTGTATTTAAGATCTGTTCCATTTAATGGGTAGGAGGATTGCATTTTGCTTGAGCGAAATCGTAGCTGGTTGAAAGTAATGGTGGAACGCGCTTGATCAAACAAACTGTCAGACTCTGGAATGTCTTATTAGAGCAAGTTGCTCTAAAATAAATATAAATAACGTTAGTACAAAATACATTAGATTATGTAGTAGATAAGATATTATACTCAATAGGTATTAGTTTCTTTTAAAACTGATCAAGGGTCTAAAAATTGGCTCAACATCTGTTTTGTTACCATTATTGTCGTACCTCGTACCTACTCCAAACACACGCTTTAAGTTTATTTGGAGGATGTAATGGACTAATAGTCAAGTTACACTTACAGGAAAACACTACGCAAACAACTTTTTTTGCCGAATACTCACGATACCAACTTCAAGTAGGTAATAGGGGATACAACTTCTCCATCACCTCATGTATTCGCGTATGTTTTTCTGAAAGAGTTTGACCTATTGAATGCACTCTAAATAAACTAGTGGTTCGCCCCGAACTGAGACCTCGCGGTATCCCATAATTCCCATAAGGTAGTTTTAACTATATTATATTGTAATTAAAACGCGCCGAATCTGATGACGTCAATCGTCATATGCTTTCGTGGATGGGATGCGTATTTACAATATTAAAGACAGCGCCATCTATTAACAGTATAGTGAAGTTTTGTTAAAAACATTGATGCCCATTAAAACTTAAATAATTTCGTTTCTTTATAATATTTATCTAATCTTAGTATTTGTTGTTCAAGTACAGAATATAACTCAAATTATGTGTAAGTTTCAATTTTTAAAATAAAGTGGTTTTAGAGATCTAGCCTCGAATAAAATCTCCACTTTGAAAGACCCCCATTTCGTCAATTTTAGGAAAAAAAATAAAAAAAAAAATACTTTTGTACTCTGTTCCAAATTATCTTTAAAATGAGGTACTGAAACCCTATGAAATGCAAAAAAAATTATTTTACTTCGCATTCGCTTCTATGAGAGCCCCCCTGAAATAAAGATTTTTATAACCTTTTAAGCCATTTTCGGCTGGAGGCCATCGGTTTACATATTATATCTAAAATTGAAGTAATTACGTTCAGTAATTCAGAAGTTATAAGGCTCTGACAGACGGACGGACGGACGGACGGACGGACGGACAAGTGCAAATTCACTCAAGTAGACTCAAAGACCTTCGCTTTGCTCGGTCGATAATCAATATTATCCGCGGTAAAATAGTTTTGCACACACATACCTATTTTGGTTTTTTAAATTAACTCATACCAAGCTTGTTTTGTTCGTTTAATTTTTAACTATCAATTAAAATAAAAAAATTGGTTGTCTGTAAAGTCGCTTTACGGACGATAGTTTTACGTGATAACGTCATAAAGAACCATTGATGAAAAATTGCATACTTTAATTAATTGAATTGAATTATTATCACTGAATTATCATTATTTTGTATAATACAAAGAATTAGTTAATTGAAAATTACAATTTTCTCTAGTCACAAGTCAACGCTTGGGCCGATCGTGCCTCTCTATCGCTTGTTCCGCGCTCTCGCTTGCACGCGCAGGCTCAGGCGGTACGTGACACTTTTTCGTGCGCGCAGCCTGTGTTCATGGATTTATAAGACGTTATTACACAACATAACGTCAAATTTAGAGAATGTGCTGCTCAATTAATGGATTGATGTCTTTTGAGTACTTAGAATGATTTCATCCTCAGTTACACTCATCAGTTCCATTTTATTATTGTTAGATCACAGTGCATTTCTCACCTGCCACACATCAAAGCCTCTGCCATTACTCTTCTGAAATGTCGGTCCCTGCCGGGGACTGGCGACGGCGCCATCCGTCATATCACTGCCTTAAAGAAATTTCGTTGCCAAGTTTACTACTTGTCGACAAAAGTTCTTTGCGCTGAAGCGATGTTAGAATTGTCTTTTCATGTTTGCTTTGATAAATAATTACTAGCTAGTTACATTTGTGGGGGCTGTCCTGAAGCTGGTGGTGAATGAAAAAACTTGAGAGGTGTCAAGGGACACCCGGATGGAACGAAGTTCCTTTCGATTAATTAATTTGGCATTGTGTTTAATATTTTCACACTACAATATTAGATCTCCGTAGCCTTGTGGTTTCTACAGTCGCTAAACAGTTAAAGGTCGATGGTTCGAATCCCAGCTCGACAGACTGAATTTTCTATTTTCAATTTTATTTTAAATAATTTCTACATGTGGAATTTTTCCCTAATTTTTATATTTGAGCTGGGATTCGAACCATCGACCCTTATCGACCTTTATGCGACTGTAGAAACCACAAGGCTACGGAGATCTAATATTGTACTGTGAAAATATTGAACACAATGCCAAATTCACATTCAAAAAAGTGTCGGTTCAATTTTGTCTTAATTTTTTCCATCTAGCCCCCTTCCGCACCGCGCGATAAGGAACTACGTTCCAAAACTCCTTTCTGGTGTACTGATTTATTGATCGATACACAAAATAGTGACTTATATGAAATATAATGTTAATAGGTCCGTTCGCACTGAAGTAAGGTAAACGAAGGCGGCAATTAATGTACTGTGTGTCGGATTCTCATGCCGTGACGCAAGTTGTGCTGAGTAAGGGCGGTAGATATGTTACAAGCTTCTGTTAATGACTTCATTAGAGTTATGTTTATAAAAATCCCGCGAGTTATTTCTGTTTTCCTTGGTACCAAAAAGTTTTCCGTGGGATTTTTAAAACCAAGTTCTACGTGAACGAAGTCGCGGGCACAAGTTAGTTTCATATTTTATAGAACCTTTTGAAGGACTAATAGATACTAAAAACCACTCGTGAGATAGTAATAATTGAGCAACCTGCCTAATATTAAATAACTGAGCAACTTGCCTAATATTAAATTCTATGTAGATTCTCTACAGTGGGTAATCATAAGTATAAGAAGCAATATTCCGAACAATGAGAGTGGTTGTACAACCTCTAGCTAGAGCTAGACCATAATGTACCCTTATTGTTCTCAAGTCATTTGTCATCACTTCGCATGACGTTATAGTTAGGGGGGGCGAAGTTAGACTTCGGATAACGTCATTATGTTATGAGACTACAGAAAGAAGATGGGGCAGAAGAAGAGAGCAGATATTTTTAATTACAGTTTTATATGTTACATGTTACACAAAATACCGCAAATCGAACCAACTACTACCCGAACTATACTCGTCGTGGTAGCTTTACTGCTAACATTATTTGTTAATAAATAAGATTAAAAAAAAATATTATTTGTTAGTTTGTCCTTCAATCACGCAGCAAAGGATCGACTTGATTTTTTGCATCGGTATAGTAAGTAATAATATAAGTAATAGGCTCGATTTTATAGAAAATTAAAGAGTTCCCGCATGTATAAAATCCGTAATCCACGAGGACGAACTCGCGGGCAAAAGCTAGTAGTTAAGAATTAAAAAAAACACACAAACAAAAAAAAAGGTATTAATAAAACTACATAAAAGTGAAAAGGATAGAAAGGTCGTGACTGACACGAAAGCATCTCTGTTCGTTTGGTGAAAATCAGTCATAACCAGAAAAAATGCTGTAATTTATCCGTCTAAAAGATTTCTAGCCTAGGCGCCGAGTTAAACCTCTTTTGTACGAAATTCTTTACTCTCCTTTGCTTGGAGGAAAATTCACATTTCACCAGTGGATGGCAAAGCATTTAGAGTTTAAATTTTCCTATCAAAGAAATAAAAAAGCTCTCTATATTCCGAAGTAAAATTGACGCCTCAACTGAACTCTAAACTACATTGAAGTGCAAATCGGCACAAACTCGGCTAAGGGTGGGTCCACATAATATTTGACGCAAATTATTTTGCCGGTAGTATCTCACTACACCCCCCCCCCCCCCCCCGCCCCTCCTCATTGTGATATTACGTGATTTTCTGCGAACCCCTCCCCCTGTAGTCTATTAATGGACGATCCCCAATTTGTCTTTGTCGGTGCATTACACTAGGACGTCATCCAATACTATGTCATCCAATCTTGTTTTGTATGTTTGTATTTTAGAGTCCTAATAAAAAAATCATTACAAATTCGGTACTAATATTTGTTGGTTAACGTAGTTTGCGTTAAGATAAACTTATTGCTAAAAGTCTTCGTGTTATGTCGCACCGCCACAATAATACCAGCCCTGGCATGCCCTTATCAAGCTTCTATCAATAGTCAATGGTGATTGTATAGATAAAAATCTGCAATAACTCACACGCGAGCGCGCCCGCCCCTACGTTTGCGAGACACGTGTGAACACGTACTTAGAAATCGGACTTAAAAGCGATGTATCTTAACTTGAAAACTAGGAAATTCTAAATACAGCTGCAATCGGCTCGGCTCCACTTATTGAGCGAACAAACATAGTTCCTAGTTGTTTTGTTTTCGACGCCTACAATTTCCACACCGAGATTCATATTTTTTTGCTATAAACGTAGTACATTAAATGACTGAAAGAGAAAATAGCGGCCCTATTTATTAATTTTGTAACTTGCTTTGTGTGTCTACTTCATTCAATTCACGTTTGTGTATCTACTTCAATCCACATTTGAAAATCTCTTCAGCTTTTTCAAAGTAGCCCAGACAAACAGAAATATATTTTAAATGCTTTCTTTAGGTTATTGTTGTTTAAATAATAAAATCATTGTAGTTAACAAGAAACATAAAACACTTAAAGAGTATTTTGTTTCGAAATCGCAGATAGGTACCTACTTCAATTTTATTTGTGGAATTTTGTCCATATCGATATCATCATCATCATTATTAACCTTTAGATGTCCACTGCTGGACATAGGTCTCCTGCATGGACCTCCACATGCTTCGGTCTTGCGCCGCCTGAATCCAGCGGCTCCATGCGACTCGTTTGATGTCGTCGGTCCACCTAGTGGGGGGTCTGCCTACACTGCGCTTACCGGTTCGGGGTCGCCTCTCCAGTACCTTGGGATCCCAACGATCATCAGCTCTTCGAACTATGTGTACCGCCCATTTCCACTTCAGTTTCGCGACTCACTGGGCTATGTCAGTGACTTTGGTTCTCTTGCGGATCTCTTCATTTCTGATTTGATCTCGCAGGGATACCCCAAGTATAACTCTGTCCATCGCTCGCTGAGTGACCCTGAGCCTTCTTATGAGGCCCACAGTTAGCGACCATGTCCCAGATCCGTAAGTCATAGCCATATCTGAACTGTTTGATATTAAGGGATAAGTTATTCAATGACCTCTCTTAGAATGCACTACTTCCTAGCCATAATTTTCAGTATGGATATGAATATAATTATTTTATTGTGTAGATAGGTATTGTTGTTCCTACACAATATAGTAACAATAAATAGTCATTAGCTTGTCTCCCAAGCCTTTACATAAGAACACTTGTAGATAAGAGTCCTCAAGCTTAATGGCAAGGCTATATTACGTCGTATATGTTTCCTTGCCGTTCGTTGATGACATTTAGTTCAACGTTTACATTCTATTAATATGTTATATATAAGATCTGACTTCGCCTGTTTTAACCTTGAATTTTAATCGTTATAATATCTGAATGGGAGAAAGTAATATTATATGGCTCTACCGTAAAAAAATAAAAATACCGAAGACTTTGGGGAGGTTTTAGATTTTAGTTAGCTAAATTGAAGTTTATTTTAAATTATTTAGTTTTTATAAGGTTTTAAATTCTATAGTACACCAAATAAATATTACAGAAATAAATAAAGGCGGCCTTATCGCTTATAAATTATCTTTATCAGGCAACGATTGACGTGGCAGTCTGTAGAGGATGAAATCTGTGAGAAATGTTAAAAGAGGGTGGACGTGGAAATTCAAGCACATTTTTGTACTAAGGACGAAACTATGTCAGTGGGTATATCATGAAATCGAATAAAATTTATTAAAGTTGTACACCAAAATCGAAGTTCGAAGTAAGCTTAAAGATTTGAGAACGCTTTTGCAAAAGTTTTTCATAAGCCATTCCCATTTTCACCGACTATTTCAGTCTAACTTTTATCAATCCCAATCGAAAGTGCTGCGGTGTAGGGAATTTTACTGTTGGCCTTTTTGCGGTCGAATTTAAAGAACGGAGGTAATGCAGAGGCCTGGGGCTAACCACAGAACAATATTTGCGAACTTTTGTTTTTGGGCCTACCGCGAACTAAAACGTGAAACTGAGTTACACAAGTGCGTGAGTGAAACAATATAATAATATATGCTTTACGGCCGTCCTTTGTTAATTTTAACAACATGGACTTACATAGAAAAAAGATACCTACTGGCCAAATTGAGAACCTCCTTTTTTTGGAAGTCAGTTAAAAAGTAGATTAGATATAGATTAACTAGAAAAAACAATATTGTGTATAGTTTATGGAAGCTCTATAGCTTAGTTAGTTAATTTTGCGAATAACGACCAAAAGAAAATATAATATTGGACCAGTTCCAACGATACTTTGTTTTAAAAACAAATTATTTATTTCTAATAATTTTCGGGCGTACTTAAAAAAAAACGCAAGTTTATTACACCGGATATAAAAAGATCTTGGTGTTATATTCGACGATAAAATGTAGTTTAGGGATCATTATGAATACATAATTGCCAAATGCAATAAATTGGTAGGATTTATCTTGAGATCAACAAGAAATTTTAAAATACCATCTAGTTCGATACATCTTTATCAAATCATGGTTCGGAGTATTATGGAGTACAACTCTGTAATATGGGCTCCATATTATGCAGCTCATTGTGATCGTTTAAGTTTTTAAGAATTTTATCTTTTCGGTTCCATTTCGGTCACAGACGCACATCCTATCAAAATAGACTTAAACATTTCAAGATGCAAACTTTGGAATCCAGTCGGGAGTATTTTCATCTGATCACTTTACATAAAATTATTCATTCCAAAATAGATTCTCCTGTCTTACTCTCGTTGATCAATATTAATTTTAACTTCCGATTAAGAAATCCAAATACTTGCACTCTTAGGGCCTCTTGCAGAACTCTGCTAACCCAGGGTTAGCCGCTAACCCTGGGTTAAAATGATAGATTTGAAAGATTTCGTATACAGTATCTGTCAAAATAACAAATTTAATCCTGGGTTAGCTAACTCGGCATTTCTGCAAGTGGGCCTAAGTGTCCACAAAAATAAAAACTTGAGAGGTGTCAACGGACACCCGGATGGAACGAAGTTCCTTTCGATTAATTAATTTGGCATTGTGTTCAACATTTTCACACTACAATATTAGATCTCCGTAGCCTTGTGGTTTCCACAGTCGCCAAACAGCCAAAGGTCGATGGTTCGAATCCCAGCTCGACAGACCGAATTTTCCATTTTCAATTTTGATGTGAAACATCTATAGCGGCACGTAAACAGATTTCTCGCGTGGCGACGCCTCGCCACGGCATGCGATGTTATATGTATACTTAGTGACATATTTAGTTCCTATCACAATCTGTTTAGTAGTAGTAGTAATAGTAGTGGTAGGGGTAGGGGTAGGGGTAGGGGTAGGGGTAGGGGTAGGGGTAGGGGTAGGGGTCGGGGTAGGGGTCGGGTTTAGGGGTCGGGGTAGGGGTAGGGGTAGGGGTAGGGGTAGGGGTCGGGGTAGGGGTAGGGGTCGGGGTAGGGGTAGGGGTCGGGGTAGGGGTCGGGGTAGGGGTAGGGGTAGGGGTAGGGGTAGGGGTAGGGGTAGTGGTAGTGGTAGTGGTAGTGGTAGTGGTAGTGGTAGTAGTAGTATTATTATATGTATACTTAGTGACATATTTAGTTCCTATCACAATCTGTTCTTTTCTGCATATTACTTTTACAAAATAATGTCGATGTTTCACATCTGCCAGGCGTCCCACGACGGCTCACAATTTTTTTATTTTAAACAATTTCTACATATGGAACCTTTCCCTAATTTTTTATAACTTATTTTTAAGTTATAAAAAATTAGGGAAAATTTTTTTGGGTTTTGTGTACCTTTTCAATAAATAAATAAATAACAAAACATTATCATTTTACTTCGCAACTTTGTCTGCGGATAAACAAACTATTCTGTTATTTTACTAAAATCTTTATTACAACTTTACACCTTAAAGAATCTTCTCTAAGCTGGCCAATTAGTGATCAAGTATTTAAGCATTAAAAGTCAAAACCAAACGACGTAAGCGCCCAGCTACGTTACGTGTTTCTCCTAAACGTTTTCTACGATTTGTTTACCTTTTAAGGGAGCTAAGAAAATAATCTATGTTTAAGCTTGTTGCATAGCTTTTATCGCGGGCTTTGAACTAGGACAATCAGTTTGAGCGCGGCGACCGAATCAAGAAATTCCGTAACGAAAAAAACCTAACACCGTCGTTCAGTAAGCGTTCAACATTTTAGAGGTTCTCAAGTAGCTCTATTTGGCGCAGTGGGCGAGCGGCCGCTTTCTTTACCGTATGGTGTATGATGTCGGAGGTTCGAATCTCACTCGCGAAGTAGTGACAGTTCGCTTTTCTTGTTTGTTTGTTTTTTAATTATTTTTTTTGCATAATATTTATTATGCAAAAAAAATATTGCATAAATATTATAATTGCATAAGTTGATAAAAAATGCTATGCAATAGCTTTACCGCGGCAGTCCCCGAGTACCACTTACTTTTTTAGGGTTCCGTACCCAAAGGGTACCAACGGGACCCTATTACTAAGCCTACGCTGTCCGTCCGTCCGTCCGTCTGTCAGCGGGCTGTATCTCGTAAACCGTAATAGATAGACAGATGAAATTTTCACATATTATGTATTTCTATTGCCGCTATAACAACAAATAATAAAAATTAAATTAAATTAAAAAAATTAAATTAAAATACTTCCATGGGTACATGGAAATATTTTTATTTAATTTTTTTTAACGGAACCCTAAAAGAGCGAGGCCCGACTCGCACTTGGCCGATTTTCTATAATTAATTATGTGAATATAAGGGTCCTGGATAGTGTCGACAGGGCATCGCTGCGTCAACGGTCTGTGAAGAATAAGCTCAGCAGAACCCCAAGCACATTCAACATTGGGCAACTCTTACTTACGACTTTTAAGAACTGGGACTATACTACCAAGTACAAAGCATCATCATCATCATCATCATCTCCTTGTCCTTTTCCCACGCTTGTGGGGTCGGCACAACACGTCTTTTCCCTCCACTCACTTCTGTCATTCGCCAACTTATCATCCACTCCTCTTACACGCATATCCTCTTTCACACAATCCATCCATCGTTTCTTGGGTCTTTCTCTACTCTTTTGTCATTCCACATGCATAATCAACATTCTTCTTGTAATATGATTTCAAGTACCAACGCATAAAACAGTATTATTTCAATTTTGTTTTGAGCATTTTGAGATGTCATTTATCATATCGGTAACGGCAACCTTACAGTGATTACTTTAAAGGTTAAAATATTATGACATCTCACAACAAATAAGCATCTCGACATAACATTTAATATTTACAAGTCACACGTGTCATGCAACATTATTGCGATACCCGTTTGTATATAACAGAAAGACTATTATTTTCATAATTGGAGTAGACGACGCCATGTTGTGCGTACTGGGTGATATAAGCTAAGAGTTAATAAAAGATTTGTATAAAGTTAAGGTTTAACTCAGGGGGGTGATACTTAAAATTATTTTGTCCAAACGGTATAATATACTTTGGCCCGTGATTTCATCCTTGTGAGTTAAGCGTTATATACACGATATTTCCGGGATAAAATTCTAAATCACTGTCCAGGTTCTCAACAGTATGCACGTGTAAATCCTCTCGCGCCGTAACTGCGTGATTGAAGGACAAACCAAAAAACAAACGCAAAAATTGCATAAAGCCGCAACTAATCAGATGTTGTCAGTGCACATGGTTGGGAGCTAATATGACAGTTTGTAAAACCGTGCTCCTAATCGTTTTCTTCTATGCATCGTATCGGTACTTATCGGTATTGAACAGCTCTGCCGATATAAATACTTTGAAAATATCGTCCACTAGCTCTTAATAATAAGGGATGACGCCATTTCATTATTGCTAACAAAATTATTTCCCCATCGCACTTTGCTTGCCAAATTAATTGTTTCTCCGGCAAATTGTCGCTGTTTCGGATAATACCCGGTTTTTTGTGATAAGGGTCCCTGTTAAAATGATTAGGGAACTGATTTTTGCAATCAAATTGGATAATTATCGTGATTAGGATAATTATCGTCATTAGACTTTCACGGGTGAAATCAGTTGAAGTACCACTTAGGTAGGTCGGCCATGTAGTTAGGTAGATAATATTTTTGTTACTCTGAATAAAAACAGTCATTAGCAATGTTATTTTAGATTTTATCGTAAGCTCGATTTTCCATACAATCGTATTGCTTTTTTAAATGTTAGAAACTGTAACATGTCGGTTTGATCTTATCTAGGGTTTGGGAATGCCCGACAATTTCAAAGTCCCGGGATACTAGACAGCCTACAATCAAAGTTCCGGGAATTACCGGGACTTCGAGACTTTTAAAAAAAGTTTTTTTTTTTTGTATTTATTGAGGGGTAAGCCTTTTTTAAAGAATTTTAATTGAGTTAATTTCTGGTGAAACGCATTAAAAAAGGCAATTTTTTGTAAAAAAGAAAATTAAATTTTAGTAACTTTAACGTTAATTTAAGTTTTATTAATTGCTTGGTTTATTTCTTTTAATCACACACAGATTCACTTTTAAGTAGTTAAATATTACGAACTTAGTTAAAAGTCATACTAATTCTTAATAACTTTACTGATATTAGTAATTCTAGTATCTAATCATTGGTCATAATTAACAATTTCGCCAGTCTCGAACCGAAAGTCCCGGGAATCTAACCCAAATCTTATCTAATTTTGATATTGGCTTGAGATATAATATTTAGATTTGTGCAATTGGTTTTTGTTGTTTAAATATAACCTTTTCCTTTTTTTTGGAGTTGGTTACAAATAATTGAATTATGATTGTGAATATCATATATGAATGTATGATTGTCTAAAAAATTAAAATTTATCTACATAATTTATTTTTCAGTTTTATTAAGACTATTTTTTAATTCCTGAAAATCACAGAGTTTCTTATGTTTTTAAACCTAAATCCTCTCTCGACGATCACGCATAAGCTAATTATATGGACCTAATTTGTTTTCTAAAAGTAAAACCAAGTAAAACCCTGACTTACACTACAGGTCCCCTGAGCACAACTCCACACAAGATCCAATTACCTTTTTGGATCTATCAGACGTTTTCATAAGAAAAGTATTTCGCTTTTTGCTAGAGAAGAAAAATGAAACCTTACAATCTAGACATATATTATCTAGATTTGCATGAAAAGTAAATAGAAATAAAATCTGTTTCGGAGGATAGGGCATTAGGGCTTGGGCGGAATTCTATATCACATGCGCGCAGCAGTAGCATGGATAAGAACAATAAAAAGTTTACACGTTTATTACTGATTCTGACTGTGAGGTTTGTCAACAAAGTTCAAGTCGCTCAGCGTGCAATGTAGAGAGCTGTTTATGCTTGATAGGTATTACTTTGAGGGATAAAGTCCAAAATGAAGTAATTCCCCAAAGAGCTATAGAAGCTGACGTAGCTCTTAATGCTAGCTTAGGCTCAGTTTCTGAATCCCTGCAGTTTAGGTGGAAAGTACCCTACAACATCAAGATTAAGGAGCTAGGAACTCGAGCTCCATGATGTGGTCTATGCTTGGTACCAATCCTTACTAATATTATAAATGCGAAAGTGTGTTTGTTTGTTGGTTTGTTGGTTTGTCCTCCAATCACGCCGCAACAGGGCTACGGATGGACGTGAGTTTTTGCATGGGTATAGTTGAGGACTTGGAGAGTAACATAGGCTTTTTATCCCGGAAAATTAAAGAGTTCCCGAGGAATTTTGAAACTAAATCCACGCGGACGAAGTCGCGGGCATCAGCTAGTAATATATATTCGTAATCGACAGTTCCTTAATCCCCACAGTTTAGTGGTGCAATAGTCTGCAGCATCAGGATCGGGAGCAACAACCTAGAGTTCGACGATGTAATCTAAGTTAGTTACATAAACTAACAATTCGTAGTCGACAGTTCTTATATCCCTATAGTTTAGGTAGGCAGTACTCTGCAGCGTTAGGATTGAGAAGCTAAGACCTCAAGCTCCATGTAGTCTATGCTTGGTACCAGCAATATCAATTCATAATCAACAGTTCCTAAATCCACACAGTTTAGGTCGAAAGTACCCCTGCAGAATCAAGCTTGACGAGTTGAAGGTAAAAAAATTCACGGGACTATTTCGCAAGCTTCCTTCACGCGAATCAGTTTAGATATCCCGAATTCGTGATATCGGTGGTGGTGGTGAAAAAAACGATACCAGCCGAATTGAAAATGAGATCCTACTCCTTTATTTTTAAGTCGGTGAAAAATACGGGAACTTTTTGTTTTTGCGGAGTAAATAGCTGTATCACTCCAGTCCCCAACTGTTTGAATTAAGGACCAACAAACATAATGGACCAGCAGAGCCGAAGAAGAAAACAAGAAGATCTCTTATCGTTGTAATATGTTGACTCATATGATAAGTAATGTAGTATGTGTTTTTACTATTCTTAGACTCTGAAGTAACTTTATAAGTTCATTGTGTTGGTAATTGCAGTTTGGAGCTTGTTCTTATCTCGTCGCTAACGAACAGGCTGAAACGAAAACTTTGCGTAGGTTATTATGTAGCAGATAGTTTCATAATTGTGTTGTTTCACTTCGACGAGTCCGAATAATGAAACTTAATAATATCTACTATCTACATGTTATTCAGACCTATTTATTGTTTGCTGTCTCTTTTTCTCTGAATCGATATTACTGAGAATCGCGATCCTTGGCATGGATAAATTTCTCGTGTACGATGTTTCCCAAATGGTTCTATTCTCGGCCATAGAATTATAACGCATAATATAAAGACAGTAGTCGCGCGCGTAGTAGTATCAAAAATTCCGAAGCCAGCGGGATTCGAACCCACATCTCTTGGGAATCGCGCCCGAGAGTGTTAGCCACCTACACCATGGCTACGGCTTAGGTATAGGTTTAATAAAAAAATTGGCTTGGCTTGGTTGGCTTTAATAAAAAAAATATACATATATTATTTTATATAGCCTCCTTGTGCGATCCGAAGCGATTCAATAACGCTTTTGTTTTAGATAGATACTTTATTGGCTGAAAAGTTAATTATTTTATATCATCTAAAGATAATGCGTCATAGTAGTTGTATTTGTATAATTCTATCAGTACAGTAAACCTTTTTTCGATATTAAATTTCCGCATACGAATGGAAAATAAAAATAAGAGAAGTGAGTAATTCTAGGCATTACTTACTTATACATCTATACAATGTCACTGTATCACTAACGAGATTGCCTGACCTAAATAAATGCTTTTAAAGTAATTTGAATTTAACGCTCCTGCATATGAAATACAGTTGCGTCTGCCGATGGCCTGTACTAAATATTTTACGGAGGAATAAAAAATATTGAAAAAAAAAAGAATTGAACTTCTTAAGTGTATTAGAAGATAAAATAAGATTTGGTTTTAACAAAAGACTGTTTCCTTAAGTAAAGTGGTTGGTTACGTTACCCAAGACAAATAAAAACAAAAAAAATTATAATTTTTATTAAGTACTAGCTTTTGCTTACGACTTCGTCCGCGTGAAGTTGGAGTTTTAAAAATTCCTTGAGAATACCTACTCTGTTTTTCTGAGATAAAAGGTATGACAGGTAGGTCTATGTCACTCTCCATTCTCGAAGTCCACAACTACAGGGTAGGGATTATTATAAATTTTAAAGATATATTCAAATTAATAATTCTTATTCTTATTTTTATACCCATGCAAAAAATAATGTAAATCCACTGTTTCGTTGCTGCGTGATTGAAGGACAAGCAAACAAGCAAAAACATTTTCGCATTTTTAATATTAGTAAGGATCAGAAAGAAAGTACAAATAATACCTTAAATATCTAATTAATCTTCTAAATAAAATCTACCGATCAACATAATACCTACCATAGTACCATACCATACCATAGTACATAGTACCATATACCATACCTAGTTGGGCCATTCAACCTATTCAACAGAGTAATGCTGCCAGATGATTTTTTTTTATATTTAGCTTTTAATTAATATATTATAAGACTTTATTTTAATTTAGATTGCAGCTATGTACCAAATACCTACGCATTTGGTGTCATAAATGTTATGAACCATGCAATAAATAAATCGTGTTTTCGCAATATAATTTTATTTTTTAGATACAAAAAAAAACTTGAGAGGTGTCAAGGGACACCCGGATGGAACGTAGTTCCTTTCGATTAATTAATTTAACATTCGAGTGTTCGGTATTTTCGTGGTACAATAATGAGTCTCCGTAGCCTTGTGGCTTCTGCAGTCGCCTAACAGCCAAAGATCGATGGTTCGAATCTCAGCTCGACAGACCGAATTTTTCATTTTCAATTTTATTTTAAACAATTTCTACATGTGGAACCTTTCCCTAATTTTTTATAACTATTGTACCGCGAAAATACCGAACACTCGAATGCCAAATTCACATTCAAAAAAGTGTCGGTTTCAAAAAAGTGTCGATCAGTGTCGAGTGTCGGTTCAATTTTGTCTTAATTTTTTCCGTCTAGCCCCCTTCCGCACCGCGCGATAAGGAACTACGTTCCAATATTATTATTTTTTTCTGTTATGTGAAGCTGAATACAAAGCCGATTGCTTCCGTATTTCTTTCACCCCTATCCACGCCCCGTGCTCCATGCTCCGTACTCCATACATCACGCGAGGTTAATGACGCGTCCCGCAGCCGTAGGCTTCCCCTCAAGACGTCCTTTGAATACCGTTCGTTTGGTTACTTTTCAAAGCCTCGGTTTTTCAAAGACTGTCCTATTTGGCTAATATGCCTGTAGGCTTTACTTGGACTAGAGCGACATCGAATTCGCTTCGTAAAGACTTGACTTGAATTTGCAGTCTTAAGGATTTATGACTAGTTTCACACGACGTGTTTGTAAATACAAAAAGAGCTAACCGCTCTAAGCTAAGTCAAATCTAACGAAAAGGTAATTAGGTATGTATTAACATAATTAAAATTAAAGACTCAAAAGCCCAGCGGTTAAAGATGCAAACTGAAAACTGAAATATAGACGGTTCGATCTCCACCAGTGCATTATTGTCTTACTCACTCCTAACACAAGCGTTTCACTTATTTGGAGGGAGAGGAGAATATAAGTCACGTTAAGTTTGCTTAATTTTCTAATTTTTAAGCTGTTGCATAGCTTTTATCGCGGGCTTTGAACTAGGACAAACAGTTTGAGCGTGGCGACCGAATCAAGAAATTCCGTAACGAAAAAAAAACCTAACACCGTCGTTCAGTAAGCGTTCAACATTTTAGACTAGAGGTTCTCAAGTAGCTCTATTTGGCGCAGTGGGCGAGCGGCCGCTTTCTTTGTATGATGTCGCAGGTTCGGATCTCACTCGCGAAGTAGTGACAGTTCGCTTTTCTTGTTTGCTTGTTTTTTAAATTTTTTTTTGCATAAATTTTATTATGCAAAAAAAATATTGCATAAATATTATAATTGCATAAGTTGATAAAAAATGCTATGCAATAGCTTTACCGCGGCAGTCTCCGAGTGCCACTTAATTTTTGGTTTTAATAAAATAATATGAACAAAACATCCTTATCCACTTACGGGTGTGGCTATTTTGTACCTAGAGGAATTTGACGTTACGATAGTTTTAGTATTGAAATTCGGCCAAAACGTCTAACTCTTCGGTTAAACATTATTCAGCGAGGGTGATTATAGCACTAAGTAGTTCTGGATTTAACACACCAGACACGTTAGATCGAGCAATGAATTATGACTCTATAAAGCCGGCGACGTGAGCACTAAAGGTTACGTTAACTTTGTAAGTTAACGAGCTGAGTAGTGATGTTATAAACACCTATATGACTGGACAAGCAAAGCAATAACTATGAAACACTGTAGGAACAGCACTTTATATTTTACGTGGAAGAGTAAACTTTTACGTGCTTCTGTGATTTCTAAAGCTTATATCCTAATTGAGCGGTAATATGAAGTTGGTCGAAAACCTACTACGCATGAAACACTTTACTTCGACGTTTCGAAACGTGTGGAACGCCCTTCCGGCGTCCGTGTTTCCTACCACGTATAATTAGAGTACCTTTTCTAGGCAAGCGTGCTCTAACCTAGACCTCATTAGTGCTTTCCATCATTGATTATCATCTAGCGTTAAAAAATTCGTACACTTCAGATATAAATGAAACATAAAGCAAGATAAAGACAAAAAATATAAAAAAATCGGCCAAGTGCGAGTCGGGCCTCGCTCTTTTAGGGTTCCGTTAAAAAAAAATTAAATAAAATATTTCCATGTACCCATGGAAATATTTTAATTTAATTTTTTTAATTTAATTTAAATTTTATTATTTGTTGTTATAGCGGCAATAGAAATACATAATATGTGAAAATTTCATCTGTTTATCTATTACGGTTTACGAGATACAGCCCGCTGACAGACGGACGGACGGACGGACGGACGGACGGACGGACAGCGTAGGCTTAGTAATAGGGTCCCGTTGGTACCCTTTGGGTACGGAACCCTAAAAATTGTGGAATATTCATAAAAAATAAATATTTTAATGCATTTTTGAGAAATGTATAAGTATCCATACAGCATGTAAGAAAGTCGTCCTTGAAAATATTGATTTATATACACAGGTGCATTTAATATAGAATTACCTGTAAAATCATCACGTCCATCCGTTTCTCTATTGCTGTGTGATTGAAGAAATTTCGCATTCATAAAATATTATTAGGGACAATATTTATTTTGAAATGTCTTATAAAATATATAAAGTATATTAATATTATCACAAGAAATAAATTAACAAAATGTGAATTTTACAACGGACAAGTAGTTTAAGATTACATAAAGTTTCCAATAAAGTGAGCATAAATGTAAATCATCCATTTATACCCCTTTATAAAAACACTCACAAAAGGGACGGAGGGTCTAAGTAACGAAATTTTTCTCATTTGAATACGTGACTCAAATAAGAACGTCTGCATTTGAAAGTTAGACCTTCGGAACTCTTTAAGTCCTTTTGTATTCAGACTAAATAATATGCTTTATTTGTCGGACAAAAATGCTTAATTCGGTAGATTTTCCTTTAAACATCTAGACTCAATCGCTAGCCAACTACTAGGTATGGGTTTCATCTCAAATGAGAAGGGATTAGGCCACCACGCTGGCTAAGTACAAATTGGCAGACATGCCTCATATCCATAATGTTCTCAAAGGTGTGTAATCTCTGAGGACATTATGGAGAACTCTCAAGCAGGTTTCCTCGCGATATTTTCCTCTCCGCTGAAGCAAGTGATATTAATTGCTCAAAACGCGCATAACTCCAAAACGTCAGATAGCCGGATCGGAAAGGAGGCCTTATTACTTATTACTAAGCTATCACCGCTCATATTCTATTCTATTCTAATCCACTTGGTGGATAGATTCACAGTCTTAGGTAGATACGTGAGACTCAATCGCTGGCCAACTACTAGGTATGGGTCTCATCTCAAATGAGAAGGGATTAGGCCACCACGCTTGCTTAGTACGAATTGGCAGACATGCCTCAGATTACTCCATAATGTTCTCAAAGGTGTGTAACCTTTGAGGACATTATGGAGAACTCTCAAGCATGCAGGTTCCCTCGCGATGTTTTCCTCCCCGCTGAAGCGAGTGGTAATAATTGATTGCTCAAAATGCGCATAACTCCGAAACGTCAGATATCCGGATCGGAAAGGAGGCCTATTATTACTAGGCTATCACCACTCATATTCTATTCTATTCTAATCAGATGATCTCAAGTGAGTCACAGTCTTAGGTAGATACGTTAATCTGCATACCAAGCCACATGTTGGCCGATATCAAATAAATAATTTTGGATTTGAATTTGAACATATACATTACTTATCCAAAATACAGAATTTCATGTGATAATATAGTCTCTAAGTTAAAAGGTGTTTTTTTTTCTGATATAGCCTTAATTTTATTATGCCCACAGCTATGCGTTTTCCCTTTAAATCCCTTAAGAGATTTTCCAACACATAAATATATTTTTTTTGTACCTAATACTGCTTGTAAAGAAAAGATTCTTTTTTCTCTAGACACAGTCTTGTAAGTACCTTATTATTTTGGTATCCACTTTTATGAAAGACCAGCGAGATCTCGCGCAAATAGGTGAAGTAATCAGAAAAATTTCATTAAGCCCCTCTAGGGTACAACGGAGACTTGGAATTGAGTGCTCGCGTATATTACAGCAATAAAACCGAATACTTTGTTATGCACACACGACTCGCGTGGAAGTGAAGGTACATGAGAAACATAAATACGCCCCAGGCGTCCTCCTACGCCTCTTGCTTTTTAGAGTTCTGTATCTCAGAAGCCGGTTCTCACCTCTAAAGTAAGCCGCAAGCGCAACGCGCATACTTCACAACACCTTTGAAATCATTATGCAGCACTCATCATCATGGAGGATCATTATGGAGGACATGCACGTTTTATCACGATGTTTTCCTTTACCGTTATAGCTATATAATTAAGATTTTTAACTGACTTCAAAAAAGGAGGAGGTTATCAATTCATCGGAATCTTTTTTTTTTGTTTATATATTATTATGTTCACCGATTATTCAAAGACGCCTGAACCGATTTGGAAAGTTCTTTTATGTTTGAAAGGGCATTTAAATTTTATCGAAATCGGTCGAGCGGTTTTTAATAAATCATCAATAAATTATATTCTTTGTAGTGACGCGGGCGTTCGAAGTATTTTTTTAATATTTTTTTATATTAAATTATTAATATCATTTGCTATTTCATTGTTTAAAACTCAATATAACTTCGGAAAGTCAGAAAAGTGTGCCCGGGATCAATCCTGAATCGAATCATATTATACAGTTGCTCAATAAAACGGGTGTATAAAAAATACGACTATTACTCGCCTCAATGCGAAACAGTCAGTACTGAAAACTGATTGGTCAAAGATTCACATCCTCCCGTTGCACTAACGCCATACCTTCTCTTAGCACAAGCTTTATGCTAAGTTGGAGTAGAAAGGAGAATATCAGTCATGTTTTAAGTCTAATATTGTTTAAAATCCTTACTAATATTATAAATGCGAAAGTATGTTTGTTTGTTGGTTTGTCATTCAAAAAAAAAATCAACAACAACAGGGCTACGGATAGACGTGATTTTTTGCATGGGTATAGTTGAGGACCTGGAGAGTGACATAGGCTACTTTTTATCCCAGAAAATCAAAGAGTTCCCGAGGGATTTTAAAAACTAAATCCACGCGGACGAAGTCGCGGGCATCAGCTAGTTAGCTGCTATTTAGCATCATAGCATCATTATTTATCATAAAATATAAAAAAATATTTTTAAAAAACCGACTTAAAAAGCCCGCGCCAGTACAAGGTATATAATTTATTGTTGATATTTTAAAAACCGTACGACCGATTTCTATAAAATTTCAATGAGATCACCTGGGAAGTATATGCTTTCAAAAAAAAGAATTTTCCTAATCGGTTCAGGCGTCTTTGAGTATTACATAGGTACATAAAAAAATATAAATAAAAAAAAGATTCCGACGAATTAAGAACCTCCTCCTTTTTTGAAGTCGGTTAAAAAAGTCCAATCAAATCCGAAAGCCGATCCGAACCTAAGTTCCGATATTACCCACATTGGAACTAAGGGTTTTGGAATTTCAGTACAATCCACATTCCAAACCGTTAAACTATTAGTGCCATACGAGTACCTCCTCTCAATTCAAAGTACAGCCTCAGTCTTGGACCCTTTCTATTAAAAAATGTATACAGCTCTTATACATGGCTTACATACGTTGAATGCAAGTTATGTGTATAAGCGACTTCAAAGCAGTAAGTAAATTTGACTTCTCAAAAGGAAATACATATACCTATACTAGCTATTTCCCAAGGCTTCGCGCACGTTTAGTTCGATTTTTCAAATCCCTATTTTACCCCCTTTGGGATGAAGTTTTCAAAAATCATTTCTTAGCGGATGTCTACGATCTAATCTATTTATCTTAGCGGGTACCTGCGTCATAACAGTTATCTGTATGCTAAATTTCAGCCCGATCCGTCCAGGTGGTTTGAGTTGGGCGTTAGATCAGTCAGTTGATAGTCAGTCATTCATTCAGTCAGTCACCTTTTCCTTTTATGTATTTAGATAAAATAGGTAAATTTCACTTAACCAATTAAAAAGAGTAATGAATAAACACATGCATATCACAGAAAAAATAATTACGATCTTTCCAAGGTAATAAGTTTGTCATACTATGCTTATGATGGTTTCTGCAATAAAATATGTTAACAAGTTTAACTGTTGACTAAAGATGTTTGACTCAGGTTTTGTATTGGAAAGAAGAATGGCGAAGTTTGACCCAGAAATTTTAAAAACCGTTCAGATTCAGGATTCATTTCATTTTAATTGATAATTTTCAAAGTATTTTTCTGTGTAAACCCCATATTTTTAGAAGTTGGGGATCAAAAATACAATTATTCACGACACATTATAAATAACCATTCTAATGGCAATAATTATCGAAGCATTTTACCATAAATAAGAAGTCGTTATTCCTAGTTCTATGGTAAAGATAAACTTGTATTATTTAGGTCATTCAAATAAATCCAACTCCCACTGCCGCTGTCAGCCGCTGCACTGTGTGAACTTACCTCAATATGTAGGTACTCGTATTCAGTGATCACGATCAGTCAGTAGTCACCATCATCATTAAATCTCGTGCATGAATACCTACTGAGATTCTTAAATACCTACTTAGTTTTTACTATTTTCGGTAGGTAGTAATCTTTTTCCAAAAAATAGAACAGCATGACAACCACCATCACTTAGTCGTTTTCCTAGTTCCATGCACCATCATAATACCTTAGACGTAGTCGTAATTCCTAGTTCCATGATAATACCATTGGCCGCAATAAATAACAGAACTATTCGAATTACACATTTTTTATGTAAGTAAGTAAGGTATGTAATAATAATCTGTGCCTATTAGATTATTCAAAGCACAGATTAATGATTGATCCAAAGCTTGTGGTACCTAATATGTCTTAAATATATTGAATGGAAACATCATTTACTACTGAATATCTTTTTTTTCCCAACTTTATTTGATTGCCTTGGATTAACTTTTTTGTTAGTCTTTTTTACTAGAACAAGTATCAGAAGTTTGATTCGTGCACGTGGGCCGCAAGTCTGGGTCAGAAACACTATGGGCGTTCGCCAAACTCCTTTGTGAAATTGTAGTACGGTTTAAAATAAATCTGCGTTTATTATTTGCATAGATAATTTTTTATTCTCTTATCCTTTGGTATATTAGCTGCTAGCTTAATTTTTTATTAAATTAATCTAAATAATAATACGTACACATGTCAACTGCACGAATAATCCGTATTTATGGAATTGTGTGATATGAAGGAATGGATGTGAATACAATAAATAAATGCACAGAACCATCAAGGCAACACTTCGAATTGAAATTGTCTTTAACATCATCTGTACTCAAACTTATCCGTCTTTATACCTCAATAACTCTGCAACAATGCTTCGTCAACGCGTATTCCATTTATGGATTTTTCACCGCCTCTGAAAATTATAGCATATTGTTATGTTATTTTTTGACGTAGAAATAAAAACGCAATGTAGATGTGTCACTGAAAATAATATGTTACCGTTGAATGTACGAATGAACATAATATAATATTTATATTACACTATACACGTCATACTATATTATTATTACACAACATATAAAACAAATTTAAACAAAAAAATCTGCAGTGTATATCTACCAGTTTTGAAAAATAGAAAATCATATATCTAAATCCATTTCTATTACATATAATGGAATCTGAGTATTAGACCTACAAAGAAAATAATGAATGCAAAAATCAGAACTTCCAAAACCTCGATATATTTAACCCTTTCCCTGTCCGATGAATAACATGTAAGCATTGTCATTGTCTCAATATTGTACCTGCTGTCTGCACAGGGAATCAGTATGCTTAGTCTAAGTTTTTAATTCGTTTTCAATTTAAAACTTGGTGACATCTATAGATGCCACTATCACTCAGCTCAGACTCACGACTGAGTAAAAACGAGAAAGATTTATGTCAGGACATATTTGTGTCATTTTAACTCTATCTTGAGTCTTGAGCAGAGCCAGAGTACGATCTATAGATCTCAGCCTAATAATGGTTAATATTGGTTACCGATACGATCAGTGGGATGTGGGAGCAAAGCAAAAAGTAGGTAAAAAAGGTACAATAATTTACTCAAAGAGGATTAAATCGGCAGCCTTTCCGGAGAAAGTATTTTAAGTAAAATCAACAGTGAACTTCGCTAAAACGCCATCAACCTAAATTGCGAAGGTGCTTGCCCAAATGACAACGATTAACTGGGAAGCCATTTTGCAAAGTTTAAACAGCGCACCTGAACTTTGGCGATTGTTTTTCAAAATGAATGACTGCATTGTACCTTCCCTTAGTTAACCTTTATACTTACATAGTTACTTTGTACGAAATCTTTATTTAAAAAAATATCTCAGAATGAAAACATATGATCAGTTTTCCTATTAACAATAGATACAACGTTGTATTTCTTTTGGATCAAAGAGATGTATCACTCTTTCAATTCTAGGTATTAAATCGGATCTACGTGTGATAAAGTTTTTAGAAACGAATGAATTATTTTAAATAAATATATCTACCTACTAGCCAGATTTTTTAGTATGCAGGGGCTTTCGGGGGCGATAAATCGATCTAGCTAGGTTTCATTCTTAAAAAACGTCGTTATTTTTTTTTTAAATATATAATTTCCAAAAAACATGATTTACCAAAAAAAAAAAAGAACGAGCAAAGCTTAGTCACCCAGGTACTATTTATTACATAGATATCAAAAATTATGGGGCTGGCAGGATCGAATGGACTTACTCTACGTGCAAATATTGCTGACTAAAATTATTAACAAGTTATTGAAATCATTAATATTCGCGGAAAGAAAGGTGTGCTAGTCACGTATCCCTACGTGCCATACCCACCTCTCGGGAATCGCGCCTGAGAATGTTGACCAGTTTAGTTGCTACTGAGCGCAGGTCTCCTTTCAGAGAAGGGTTATAGGCCTTAGTCCGCCGCTCTGGCCCAGTGCGAATTGACAGATTTCACGCACCTTTGAGAACTATATGGAGAACTCTCAAGCGTGCAGGTTCCTCACGATGTTTTCCTTCACCGTTAAAGCATGTGATATTTAATTGCTTAAACGCACATAACTTAGAAAAGTCAGAGGTGCGAGGCCGGAATCGAACCCGTGACCTCCCGAATATCACTATCTAGAGTCTAGACTCTAGATAGTGATATTCGGGATTAGACATAACTGATTCAAAAAAATTCTAAGTAGTTATTTAGTCAGTAGTTAAAATTTTGTTAGTAGTAGGTTTAGTTGCAAAAATTGATGATAGGTATATATCTACTTTTAATCAGTTTAAGCATCTGTTAGAGACATCTTGTAGCGACACATTTTAGGTACTTGTCGATCTACACTGTCATGCCCGCAATTCTTGATTTGTATTTTAAAGTTTGAAAAATTTATTTCAAGTTAACACTATGATAAAACTTAATAAATATTTAAAAGCAATGTGGCATAACCTCTCTTTCCTAAAAAAACTCCCTTGTAATATTCACCATAAAGTTAAACTATTTATACTACGGCCGTTCAGAGAATGCGTTCCTGACACGTCGCGATTGAACTGACGACGTAACTTTGTAATGGCGTTGCAGTTACGATAAAAATATTATTTCTGGTTGTTTACCGTTTTAACAATTGATGAGCATTAAAACAACATTATTATATCAATAATCAATTAATGTTATAATTTTGTGCCAAACTGAGTGTCAAATAACTTGGTAAACAATATTTTTCTAAATCTAAACTGCGCTATTACAAGGTTATGTCAACCGGATATTTTTGTTTTGTATGGCAAACTGACAGGTGTTAAAAACGTATTCTCTCGGTGGCCGTACTTTAACTGTCCTCTTCACTAGATAAACCAACTTATTTTAATTAAACCAAAACGGATAAACTTTACACTGTCGTATTTGCAGACTTGGTTATGTCACCCTCATCAAGTTTCAAGTGTAAATAGGTTAATCGTTACGCACAACCCGAATCTTTGTATCAGCGTCACAGCCTACACATTCCGTCCATTAATTACTTTAGTAAATTTAATGGGCAGCATTTATTTCGTCAATACAGGCCATGCTTAAAAGTCACATTGAATCAGCGAATTATTTCTATTTACTACTGTACATCGATGCTTTGATTGAATGAATACTTTTGTTCAGAAAGTTCATTATTTTGCTTTAGTCTCATGTCAGTAAATAGTATACTTAGCTGATAGTATCAACTCGTACCTTTTTAATGTAACTAGCGGCCCGCCCCGTACCACTCACCATACCACCATTTTCGATGAAAGCTCCCAGGTGATTTGAATTTTCCGACATTTTTAACAATTATCATCATATTTCAACCGATTGATACAAAACCTTAACAAATTATAAAGCAAAACCTTCCTCATTAATCACCCTGTCTACTGGTGAAAACCGCATAAAATCCGTTCAGTAGATTTTGAGTTTATCGCGAACTGACAGACAGACGCGGCGCGGGACTTTGCAGTGTCTAATATGTCTAATATGCAGTGATTTTTAAATTTTTGTGCGAATAAAGTGAATCTGAATCAGCCCCCTGATTGTCTAAAAGTTGCCGATAAAAATCGTATTCATTTGATGGCATTAGCGTCAAAGTGAAATAAACCATAACTGCATTGAATTAGAGCTCAATTTCATGTATGCATTCTTATACGTTTAGGTATGTACGATATGCTCTATAATGCTCCATGTTAAAATCGGTTGTATTGAATTTGTGAATTTAAATTAATACAGTCAAGGAATATTTTACTTTGACGCTAATGCCATCAAATGAATACGATTTTGATCGGCAATTTTTAGACGATCGCACTTCTGAACAAGGACACCAAACAGACTTGATGACACGCCTAGATAGTATAATAACTTTTTAATTTAAAAAATTTAATGATAGAAACAACTAAAAAGGGAAAAATAACATTTTTGAACGAAGTTCCATAGAGGGCGCTGCGGAGGGGTATCCTAGCCGGCAAAAAACGTCGGTAACGTTAAATAAAAGCGTACCTAAGATTTTTTCGTCATAGTCCTTGTTGTCTTCGTTTATTTTACACATTCCATCAATGCTTTAATGGCGGAGCGGTAAAAAGAAGGAGTGATACTATCGGTTCAGAGGTTTGAATCCTAACTTCAGATAATTATTATTTATTTTATTTTTATTATTAATTTATTATTATTTATAATTTTATAATTGTTCATAGATGTAGGGAAGACACTATCTCCTGTAACACAGTATATACTTTCACAGGAGACAGGGCTTCACATATGTTATTTGTAAGCTGATAAATGAATAAAGGTATTATTATTATTTTAAAAAAAAATTATTAAAAAAATTACAAAGTAACAAAATTTATATTTGGTAAAAAATTAAAACAAATTACACTTGTTATTATATATTTTTATAAATCATTGTAAACAAAATAAAGGTGTTAAGATAATTTTGTAGTCGTTTTTTTTTTTATTTTTATCGATAAAAAAATCACGACAAAAATGTATACCCGAATAATTATTTTCTTTATACCTCGAATAGAAACTCCTCCTCCTCCAAACTTTCTGAAACATTGGATTTCAGCCAATAGCGAGTGAGTAACGGCCAATCAGATGCAATCGCAATCGTCACACTGCACCTGCACCTTAAACAAAATTAACACCAGTAAAATATGTTAAAGGTCTCTGCAGTTAAGTAGTAAATGATGTCGTGGAAACATAAGATGGGCGTAAGACAATATTGACGGTGGGAGCGCCCGCGCCGGTCCAGCGTCTTGTAATTAGTTGTCTGTTTACATTCGCAACCTGGGAGATAGGCCCTGTAGTTTACACAGCCGAGCTTGATTTAAGAGATGCATCATTATAATAGAGAGGGAGCTGGTGGTGATTTTGGTACCTGTATATAGCTCGTCGTCAATTACTGTAATAGGAGAATTTTGAAGCCTGTGAACAGATCAAATAAGGTGCTTAGGTCAAGACTGTGGGTTTTCGAAAATGAAGTTTAAAAGTTGTTTTTTTTTTTTTATAAACTTTACTGTCCTTAATTATTACGCTAATTTTAGCACGCAGTTGCAACGACTACTGACAGTGCCAAATAATTTATAATTACCTTAACAACAGTACCTAAAAAGAGCAAAATAAGACGTCTAGCCAAGGAATCAATGTAAGTAATTCGTCGAAAATGCTAGAAAATGAATTCAATCAATAAATATATAATAACGTCAAGAATTTATTTAAGTTTCATTATCATCAAGTAAACTTTAACCGACGAGAATTGTCAAAACGTCAACTTAATTCATCGGTTAGTTACCTAACTAATAGATAGTGATACGCCAGATGCTTAAACAGTAAATTTAATTTAATAATAATAATAATATTTACGGTCATGCTAGTGATTGAGTTTTTCCTTCCACCAGCTCGCTTGTTATAATGTTTCATCTCGGACCCAAGTTTTAATAGCACTTTGTTTGTGTTAGTTAATTTATTTTATAAAATTGTATATTTTCCTTGCTAACGGTACCCTTCTTTACTTTAGAGCCGGAAGCACCTTTTATAATTTTACGAGGATTTAAATTATGTGGGGAAAAAAGCGCCCGTAGCGTTTTCCAAACCTTTGAGTAAAAGTATGTTTTTATAAATTTAGCATCAGTCTGTAGGCACGAATTTCAAAAGTTCTTCCAATACAAAAAAGTGGAACATTACTCAAAATTATTTCGATTACTTAGTATAAAAATTATATAACACAACGAGGGCTATCTCAGAGCAGAAGTTATTTACCAGTAAGGCTAATTAATTTTTATGGTGAAAGAACAACATATTATTTATTACCAAGATTAATTAATGAACTACCATTAGACATAAAATCAAAATTTACAAAACTAACATAAAGTATAAATTAAAAAAATATTTATTGAGTAACATAAAATTCCTTTTACATTTTATACATAAATGGAACATGCTGTATGTGCATATTGTGTAATATTTTGTTTTGTTTTACTCTTTTATTTTGTGTTCATGTCATGTTATAGCTTATGTAAAACTATAATTTATATACAACATCATATTATGATGATTGTTCAGATGCTGCACACTCCTGTGTTTTAATATAAGTTATAGTTTTACATAAGCTATAAAATGACATGAACACAAAATTATCATCATCATCCGACTCAAATCTTGCAATTTATAGTAGTTGCAGTCCTTTTATTTATGTTTTCAGCCGTGCTAAGTACGGCTAAATTGAAAAATTTAATTTTCTTTTTTTTGAATAATTAATTTTCATTATGAATATAATGAAAATGGGTTGGAGCTAAAGTTCTATTTATTTATTTGGCAGATATAATATCCATCGTCACTAGCACTAGATAATAAACATAAAGTTTAAAGCAAAAGTATCCCCTTTTCGTTCACAGGATTAGGTTTCGCCACCTTTGTATGCGGATCGTCACTGAACACATTATGTAAATGTAATACCGGAAGCTGAACCGATAAACCCTAGTAAGTCGTGCATATATATGGCCTCTGTGCTATAATATGTACATAACTTAATATCTGCAAAGTAAAAAAGAGTTCAACAAAATTTAGCTTATATAATATTAAAGGATAAATTCTTTTCAAAAAATTAATTTCAAAGGCTACTACTAAGTATATTAATTTTTTCAAAAAGCGCTGAATCAATTTCGAATTGGCGGAATAATCGCGTAACAAACACAAAAAATATATACAGCAGATTTAAGAATCTCCTCTTTTTGAAGTTGGTTAAAAATCAAAATCATACTTCCTACCAATATCAATTAAACCGATAAAAACTTTCATCCCCTATCCCGGAGGATCCTTATTGTTTATCAGGATAAAAACTATCCTATATGTTGACACGGAGAATAAGATACCATCATACCAAGTTTCATTCAAATCCGTTAAGTAGTTTTCGCGTAATTCGTGCACAGCCAGACAGACGGACAGACAGACAGACAGACGGACAGACGACAAAAAATTAAAAAAAAATGTTTTAATCTCAGTATCGATAAAAGCGTCCTCCAATTAAAATTTTCAAAATATATTTAATGTACAGAATTCGTCCAGTTACAGTTTTCTTTATAAGTATAGATGGTTAGATCTTATTATATGAGGCCTTGAGAACCAGAGTGATAAAGCAGACGCGTATTTTTGTTAAAAAAACTCTTAACTTTGCAAAAGTTTCATCCAGTCGCTAAAAACTGTTGGGTTGGCTGAATTTAACGCTTAAATAACTTTTTAATTCAATTTTATTGCTATACGCTGTCTAACCGTTTATTTTCTTTTTGACAGCTCAGTCTGCTGTCAAAAAGAAAATAAACTGTTGGACAGGGTATAGAATTCACTATTACTATTTGAAATAGATAGAGAGGTAAACTTCATTAGTTTAAATTATTTCTGTCTGGCATGTGATTTATTGGAAGGTCAGTTCATTAAAGGTTTATTCCACAATAATTAATTAGTTTAATTAATACACATTTAATTAATAATTAATTACACATTTAATAAATAATTAATTCAATGATTAATGGAAAAATAATCTTTTCCATTGCTAGTATAAATGGAAAGGTTTTTGCAGTAAACTCCAAAAATACTATTTTTAGCCTTGAATCTACATATTAGTTTTTTATTCGGTGACAACGAAGACCTTGACTGCGATCTCATCTGATGGTAAGTGATGTTGCAGTTTAAGATGGGCTAACTTGGAAGGGGTATGGCAGTGTAAGTTCCCATCCCTCTAATCGGTTTCTACACCCCATCGTACCGGAACGATAAATAACTTGGCAAGTACATCTTTGGCGATAGGTCAACTAGCCACGACTAAAGCCTCCCACTGAACCAGACCAGAGCTATTTCAGAAATTATAAATTCACAAAATTGTCTCTGCAGGAAATCGAAGACAAGAACTCGCTCTTCTAAGACCACAGATGTCACTATTTCTACACAGAAATCGTCAACTTACTCAAGTAAAATTTTTGTTGTTTAGTTGTACTTCTTATCAAACTTTTTCGAACAAAATCATCGCTATATTAGTATTGTTATTCACTTTAAAAAAATGCCACCAGAATAGGATGCGTCTGCTGTCTTTCATTCAATCAAGGTTCTGCTATATATGTATACAGAAAATAGAGTAATTGTCCAAAGACAGTAGTTTGTCGAAGTTCCCACAGAGAAAGTTACTACGGGCCGTTTAAATTATTAACCGGAAGAGCTTGGCAAGTGATCGCGCCTGACTCGTAAAATATTGATCCAACCCCTTCGCCTAAAGCTTCCCACAAGGTCTTCTGAATAAACAAACGCTCAATGGTCACCTACTTACTTCAGAATTTTTGCGTTGTTATGATATTTGAAGGAAGCCTATACTTTTTAGTCGACTAGCTTTTGCCCCCGCGACCTCGTGTGCGTGGAATTTTTTTGTTTTTGGATTGGAATTTTCAAAAATTGTGAAACACGGTCTTCTTTATTTTTAATCGAAAGGCAAAATACCAAGTTTAATGGATATAACGTGAAAAATTACGAACTTTCATACAAATATTTATACTCTATTTATCCCCTTTGGGGGTAGAATTTTCAAAAACTGTTTACCACGTATTTCTTCATTTTAAATAATTGTAAGCCCAAATACCAAGTTTCATTGATATAACTTGAAAGATGACGGACTTTCATATAACTTTCATCCCCTATATACCTAATCCCCTTGGGGGTGGAATTTCAAAAATCCTGTCTAGGTGGGTGCCTACGTCATAAAAAAAACCTATCGTCAAATTTTTAAGTTTGTAACTCTTATGTTTTAAGCTATGCGTTGATAGATCAATCAGCCAGTCAATCAGTCAGTCAGGACAAGTCTTTTTATAAGTAAGTAGGTACAGATTGTTAACAAACGTACTACTTAACGTTTATTGTAAAAACTGACGCAAACTGGGTTAATAATAATGTCCTCCCGACCGAATCCGATCACGGCGGCCAACCTCCATAGATATCAGCCATCTGCGCGGGAGATATTATAGTATATACTCTATTCCCTCACTCTCATAGTCCGATGGGACGGAAATCCGACACGACCGGAGAGAGATCAGGCGCAGGACCGACGGATTTACGTGCTCTCCGAGGCACGGGGGTGACACACCGCCAACTTCCTAACTCCGGGTTAGTACTGAGAATTTATTTGGTAGAAAAACCTAATAATTTTTTTTTTTATCGGCCCGACCCGGGAATCGAACCCGGGACCTCGTCGTCCGCAGTCGAACAAGCTAACAACTAGACCAACGAGGCAGTTATATCAGTTAGCAAACTGGGTTATTATAGATGGGTGAATGACTAGCTATTAATATCTGAATTGGGCTTTTATTAATTTCTCTCCGTGCAGAGTAAGAGTACGAGGTTTTGTTTATAGGTAGGTAGGTCTTTACTATTGTGCTATAAGCCTATAAATTAACATTCAATAAAATAAATCGTTAAACCTAATAGCCGCGTCTTAACATCTCGATAGCGCTGTCGTTGGGTTTGTAATACGATAGTTCTGTCGTTGGATTTGTAGTACGATAGCTCTGTCGTTGGGTTTGTAATAAGATAACTCTGTCGTTGGGTACTTGATAATTATGCTGCAATGGCGACCTCTCAGCCTCTCACTGGTATGTGCAGTGTTGAATGTCCCTCCAATACGAGTATAGGGGCCCACGAAAATGGGTCTATTGTTTATTTTTCTTCGATTGATGCTTACAAAAGCGCGGAGGGAGTACCTCAAGTTGTTAGTGGGGTATCTAGGATTACATAACCATAATTATTGATTAAATATCTTTCCAAAAAAAAGTGGAATAAAGAACTACGCTGATATAAAATTTTTAACGTGGTTGCAGAGATAATACGATTTATTATTTATTTACAATTAATCTAGAAAATTTTCCTTTACGTAATAAATCAATCAAAATCTCAAAATTAATTTAATTTATTTCCCTCATCCGAAGTATTGGACTAATGAATCTCAAAATCAATTTACCACTTCAGTTTAAAGATACTTACTTGAAACTGTAATTAGTTTATCAGAGAAATTCTAATAGAAATTCCCGCAGTCTCCTTTGTAGAGGATGATAAACCCTAAACCGCCGCCCACATCTGATCCGCGTCGTGTAAAGATACTTTAATACTAGATCTAATTTAATATTAATATGTATATTTCTTTGTTTTGTGAATTTCGTGTGTTTTTGAAATGAAATGAAAATACTATAGTGTATATTAAATCATACAATACTCATGAAATGTAATTACAAAAGGTACAATTTGCGTCCTTATCGCTATTTGTTTTTAACCGACCTCAAAAAAAAAACAAAAAGAGGAGGTTTTCAATTCGATGCGTTTTTTTCTATTTTTTGTTTGTCTATGCTACTCCATATCTCCATCACATCTTAACTGTTTTCAATATTTTTTTTTTAATTTGAAAGGGCGTATCTGCAGGTAGGTCCCATTTTTGGTAAAGATTTGATGAATATCTTCGAAGATGGAGGACGGAACTCCTCAATGAATGAGAGGAAATCGCTCGCGATCAGAGCATCTGTAGACTTTTAACCATGCCTAGTACATATCATACATACATAAGCTAAATTCCATTTATCATCTTATTTTTATAAGCTTTTATTTATCTTGCAATGTATAAGTCAAGTCTTGCAAGATGTATTAGAACCATTCCCGGTTTCCGATTGAGCTGAAAATGTGCATGTACATGTAAATTGGATTACAATGCAAAATTATTGTAACATGGAGCTGATCTGATGATGAAGGCGGAAGATGGCTATGGAAATTCTGTAGTAAAACGATGTAACACCATGGAGTTCGGACTCGTTTGATTTGTCTTGAGAAGTACTCTGGTCCTAGATAATATCCAGGGTCTGATGATGAAGCTGAACGGTGGTTATGAGCACTCTGTAATGAAACTACGTAACCATATATAGTTTGGGCTCATTTCATTCGTATTGATAAGTAGTCTTAAATGATATCCATGGAATGGCTCTGATGATGGAGCTGAAACTACAGCCAGGATATGCAGCACTCTAGTACCGTCTTGAAAAAATAATAGCAGATATGACGTGTTTGGATTCGTTTTGATCAGTATTCAATTAATGGATTGGTTTTGATCAGTATTCAATTAACCGACTTCAAAAAAAACAAAAAGAGGTGGTTCTCAATTCGACGCGTATTTTTTTAACGATGTTACTCCATAACTCCGTCAAATCTGAACCGATTTCAATATTTTTTTTATATTCAAAAGGACATACCGTCAGGTTAGTTCCATTTAAAATTAGTGAAGATCTGATGAATATCTTCAGTGATAGAGGACGGAACTCCTCAATGAATAGAAACAAATCGCTCGCAATCAGAGAATGTGTAGATTTATCCTATGAAGCTACACTAAAAAGCTTAAAATAATATTAAATAAAAATTCTTTAAAAAAAACGACTCCAAATGCCACCGAAAAGTATAAAATAATTTCAGTTTGTACACATACGTGGAAGTCGGTCGGGCCTCAATAGAACTATGAAACTGCAAGGCTAGCCCAACTTTAACATACCTGTACCACCTGTAACCAGTACCTACTATTATTTGCAAACTAAAATTTTGGCGTGCGTGGCGCATTCGTTTCATCGTTTCTATTTAGGCCCGCCCGACTTCAACATACGTGTACCAACTGAAATTACTTTATACTTTTCAGTGGCGTTTGAAGTCGGTTTTTTTTAAAGAATTTTTATATTAAAACTTAATTTATTTTTCTTGCCCATTTTTACCAACGTTCCCTTTCGTTCAACAACGTTCAAATTTGTGGCTACCATGTTAACTCACGCCTACGGTCAATTTTGTTTTAACGAACCTTTAGTAACACCCAAAGGTGGGTGAAAGGACCTAAATTGGATAAAGGATTGTATTTAGGGGCTACCTACGTATAGAGAATCCTACTTAGGGGATGATTTAGGTATGGTTGATGAAAACGGGCAATATTCCATCGCAGCTTAGGTAGTAAAACGGAGTAAAATTACAGAGAGAATCCAAAACACTCGTGGTGAAATGCAATCGTCGAAGTTTAGGCGCGTTGTTGAAACTTCAAAATGGCTTCCTGGCTAAACGTTGTCATTTGCGCAAGCACCTCTGCAATTTAGCTTGACTATGTTTTAGCTTAGTTAACTTCTGATTTGGCTGTAAATGCTCGGGTAAAATTCGGATGATTTTTATGTTGTTACCAAGTGAAGGGTGCATGACTAGAGGGGTTCATCGACATATTTTTATAAAATCAAATAAAGAATTTCACTTGTGCTAAATTTTGAATGGGCCTTCCGTATGAGATTATTATTCAAACCAAATAAAAGGGGGCCTATTTCATGATAAATCTGTTTATTAAAAAATATTTATTGATAAAAAAACAGGGCAATAAAGTAGGTATTCAACCTTCTTATGCCCATTTCTTCTAATAATAATTAATCATCATAATTGTCGATGAGCCCCTTCTTGTCCTGCACCCTTCAAGAGTTTTAGCGCTTCTATTTCATATTATTATTTTTATTATTACTTTTCTCTTATATATTTTCAGTAGTAGATTTCTTAAACTTGTGTGAAGGCAATAATAAAATTAACCGTGGAATTTTACTATAGAACGTCACGCCCATTTCTACAAATGACTTTCGGACTTTCTTGTGGCGTAGTTGAAGAATTACGAGCCTTTTTGGATTTCTCATCAGTTGCTTAGGTAGCGTGTAAACCACCCAGAGTCATATTATAAAACCAATATATCTACATATAACTGTGTAGTTGTGGCGCAATAATTATAGCTAATTTTAGCTCACATTGCTCATTGGAAGCACTAAGCCATTTGCAGAATTAATGGCTTCAATCTGTCAAATCGCGATACTCATATTATGTATGATCCAGTTATTTGGATGATTATCTATATGGAATGATCGTCCTAACATGTAGCGTTGATTCTAAAAGGCAATATTTTCCTTAGTAGAGGATAATATTTTCGTAGTATTGTTTAAATAGGTACCATAGAACTTCGTTTCAAGCGAGTGTTTCCCGATACTCATGCATTTTTTTTCCGACTCGTATTCCTCTTTGCTGGGGGTCATCACGTCATTATAATTTTAGAGGGTTTTCTATCCCCATTTTCCTAACACCTAGGTTAATTTAAAATCTCAAAAGCGCTTGATCGATAACTCTATATCGGATTAAATACGTAGAAGAAAAGACACGATAAGCTCCAGTAATCGGTATAGCTTCTGCTGTAAACGGCAAGCGAGGTAATTGCTTCACTGAATTTACAACTATAAATTTTATTTCACTTATTTTAATGAGTTTATTTTACGTTGAACAGAACATACTCTGCAATTATTATAAGGTTGAATAATAAATGAATTGTATTTATAGGAAGATCGGAATATGAATTTTCGATTTCTTTGTTATGAAATTTTCGCGGGCAATAGTCAAAAGGGTCAACTTTGAGTATTACTAACATAGACTTCTAGAATAGTACTTTGTTGAAGCAGTAATATGAAAAGCAATTTTTTACGGTTACGTAAAAGGTGTCAAAGCCGTATTACTAAACCTCAGTTGTCTGTACATTTGTCACTAACAGTGACAACATTGCCTTTGTGAATACGTGTTTATTTGGCTTCTACGCTAAACTACGCTTTGGGTTAAACGTTCTAAGTTTCTAATTTGGCTTAAAAATAGTTTTTTTATTAAATAAAATAAGTGGTGTAGGCACTTTTGATAAACTTCTACACAAATAATATCTTGGCGTTAAAATATTCTGTTCATAAAATTAGGCAAACTATAAAATTAACGGTGTTTCCAAGACAAGGTGAGTGTTTTGTTTCACGTAGAAATAGCGCGTTAGATCCATCTCTACGATTACAAAGTGCCAACACTAAGAAACCCCAAGATTGGTGAACATCATGGATGCGGGGGCACCTAACGAAACCGCAGCGTCGAGTCGCTTTGACACCGAACTTTGTAACGTAACGCTACGTACACACGGCATTGTAAACGTTTGCAGGATATACCTTAATCGAAAACATAGTGGCGCCTACATTACAATACAATATGAGCCATAGAACTGTTAATACTGCAAAAAACTTAGCAGTATAAGCAACGTGTGAACGTTTTCGATATTAGAATCGTGTTCTGTAGCGATCGTACCATCCTATACCACAGAATATATGGCTTGCTGATGCCCGCGACTTCGTCCGCGTAGATTTAGTTTTAAAGGAACTCTTTGATAAAAAGTAGTTTATGTCGCTTTCCAAGTCCTCAACTCTACCCATGCAAAAAAAATCACGAAAATCTGTTGCTCTGTTGCAGCGTGATTGAAGGACAAACTAACAAGTAAACACACTTTCGCATTTTATTTCTATTTTTAGGGTTCCGTACCAAAATGGTAAAAATGGAACCCTTATGGTGAGACTTTCTCCGTCCGTCCGTCCGTCCGTCCGTCCGTTCGTCCGTCTGTCACAGTCGATTATTTCAGTAACTATTAAAGCTATCGACATGAAATTTGGCATAGTTGTGTGTAATAGTGGCCCAACATCATTGGAATAAAAAAAAATCGAAAATTATTTTTAGTTTTATTAAAAAAGGGGGAAAATCGGAGGTTTGAAATTTCAAAGTAAAATAACTATAACGAGTGGGGTATCATATGAAAGGCCTTTACTTGTGCATTCTAAGACAGTTTTTTACTTATTTCTATATAAAATAGTTTTTGAGTAATCGGCCAAAATGTCCGAAGTTTACCAATCAAAAAATCTGAAATAATTATAGTCAATAGAAGTTTATGTATATTTTACAGGAAAAATAAAATCAACGCGAAAATTATTTTAGTTTAATTAAAAAAGGGGGAAAATCAGGGGTTTGAAATTTCAAAGTAAGATAATTATGCCGAGTATCATATGAAAGGCCTTTACTTGTGAATTCTAAAACAGTTTTTTATTTATTTCTATATATAATAGTTTTTGAGTAATCGGCCAAAATGTCGAAAAAATACCGTCCCCCCCCCCCCTTATCTCCGAAGTTTACGAATCGAAAAATCTGAAATAATTATGGTCAATAGAAGTTTATGTATATTTTACAGGAAAAATAAAACCAACGCTCTAACTAGCATAGTTTTTTTTTATATTAACAATAAACCTCTACAAACAAAGTTAACGATAAATAAGCAAATTAATATAATACTATCGTTTTACTTTTACTTTTGGAGTACGGAACCCTCGGTGCGCGAGTCCGACTCGCACTTGGCCGGTTTTTTTATTTCAGTTTATTTGACAAACCAACAATATTCATTTCAAAAAATTTTTATAAAGAATTTTTATGATGGCTATTTTATTTAAGCTTTTTTAGTGTACCTAGCTTCATAGAATCAATCTACATATTCTCTGATCGCGAGCAATCGGCTCTTGTTCATTGAGAAGTTTCGTTCTCCATCACTGAAAATATTCATCTGAACTTAAGTTAAATGGGACCAATCCGGTACGTCCTTTCAAATAAAAAAAAATATTGAAGTCGGTTCAGGTTTGACGGAGTTATGGAGTAACATCACCAAAATAAAAAAAACCTTCGAATCGATCCTCCTCCTTTTTTGAAGTTTCAGAAGTTGAGGGCGAAATGTGGTAATCAAATACAGGTAGGTATACGCGTCAAGTAAATAAGTATGCACAAGGAAAAGGGTCCTTCGCACAGCTTAAAGTTCTTTTGATCCCGAGCTCTGAGACTGTCGACAACTTTTTAATTTATACCGACTTATCGCTCGATTGCCGCAAGCAAAATATTAAAACTTGGTTTATCAGGTATATCAATTTCGTGTAGTTACTTTAAGACTTTAGAATCGAAAACGAAGAGAAGGTAGTCGTTGAATAACGTGACCTTTGGAAAATGTTTATGATTTAACCGTCCGCGTCTGTCTGCTACTTTATTAGTTTAATTTTGGTAATACGTTTTAATGCCGATCTCGCCAAGGTCGACCTTACTAAAATTATAAATGCTAAAGTGTTTCTTTGTTGGTTTGACCTTCAATCACGTTGCGACAAAGCCACGGATCGACGTGATTTTTGCATCGGTATAGTTGAGGACCTGGAGAGTGACATCAAAGGCAACTTTTTATCCCGGAAAAACAAAGAGTTTACCAGGGGTTATAAAAACTAAATCCACGCGTTGACGAATTCGCGGGCATCAGCTAGTTTTAAATAAAAGGTTTTTGTGGAGCTTTTACTATAAGATCATATTATTTTCAAGGCGATTTACATAATAAATAGGAGATAGAAATTAAAATAGTACGAAGCTGCAATATATTTAACTTTGAATTGAATTAAAAACAAAAGTTTTTCAATCCATTTAATAATTATTAATATTATTATAACGCAAAAGTATTTGATGGTTCGTTATTATCAGTCGACCTACGGAACAACGGATCAAGTTTATTTATTTGTTGACAGTGCCATTGGATACTTTCTATCCCAAAAAGTAAAAGGTTCCCGCGGGATTTAAAAAAAAGTCCACGCGGACTAACTAATTCACTGGCAAATGCCCTGTATATCTAAAGTTTGCTGTTAGATGTGGTTTTTTTCCATCAAATACTTCTCCAGTCCCATAAAAAATTGCCGTCATATCCTTTACTATGCTTAATACCCCGTCCGACGGGGATTGTGCAAAGTCCTTCTAAATTAAAACTACTCCTGTCACGGACGGTATGCGGAATCACTTCCATCTCCGCGCAAACCGCTTTCATGTCTGGGAATGAAATGAACTTTGAGTCTTTCAAGTTGCCAGACAAATCGATTCATGTGCAGGTGTATTGTAATTTGACAGAGAGAGCATAATCACTACTTAATATAAGCAAAGTCTCCCGCTGCGACTGTCTGTCGGTCTGTCTGTTTGCGATAAACTCAAAACTACTGAAACAATATTAAGTTTTCCAATAGACAGGGTGATTCATGAGGTAGGTTTAGTGTATAATTTATTAAGGTTTTGTGTAAATTGGTTGAAATATGACCATAATTGTTGAAAATGTCGGAAGACAAGATGCCTGGGACCTTTCATCGAAAACGCTGCCTAATCCGTTTGAAATATAACAAAACAATGAATGTTGGTGGTATGTATGGTGGGATAGGTTTGTACGTAAAAATCCGAGATGGCATAATATATCTATCTGTCTTTTAAGGATAGATTACTATACCCATTTTAACTTCTAAAAAATGGTACGTATTATGCGGGAATTGGAAATCTATTTCTAGACGGATACAGTATTAATCCTTATCAACTTAATACGTTACTTACCATAAGCATTTCTTGCACATTATGATAATCCTAACAGTATAATTTAAATTAATATCTTAGGAGTTATCGCAAAATAAAAACGAACGTGCGTGGAAAAAAATCCACATATTCGACGTAACAAGCTGTTGCGAGCCTACGACAGAAAATATGATGTAGGCATATGATGGTGATGAATTTATTATGCTCTACTACCCGTGCGAAGCCGGGGCGGGTCGTTAAGTTTCAAATATTTTACTATCAACACAGAGAAAAACTTTTTTATTAACTTAACCTGGCGTGTTATTGATCCCGAATACAAATCCCGTCTGAGTGAATCTGTAAATCTTATATTATCCCTTGTAATGTTATAAATACGATTTGTTGGTTTGTTTTTCAATAACGTAGCAGTGGAAGAATCGCTATAATATTTTTTGCATGGATATAATTGTGAATCTGGAGAGGGAAATAATTATATTATAGGCTATTATGCCGGAAAAATAAAGGTTCCGGCGGGATTTTCACGGGCGAAAGCAAGTATAATAAATTATATTATATATTTTTTCTTTTTAATCGACTTCAAAAAAGGAGGAGTTCTCAAATCATCGGAATCTTTTTTTATGTATGTTCATCGATTACTCGAAGACGCCTAAACAGATTTCGAAAATTATTTTTGTTTTAAAGGGTGTACTTCCCAGGTGGTCCCATTTAAATTTTATCGAAATCGGTCGAGCGGTTTTTAAAATATCAACAATAAATTATATATTTTGTAGTAGCGCGGATGTTTGAAGACGGTTTTTTAAAAAAATATTTTTTATTTTAAATTATTTAAAAGCTAGCTATTTTTAGCTACGTTGAACTTGACTGATATTCTCTCTTCCCTCCAAATAAGCGTAAAGCTTCTGTTAGGAGTGGGTACGACAATAGGGCAACGAGTGGGGATTGAACCTACAACCTTTAAGTTTTCAGGCCACACCTTTAACCGTTGGGCTATAGAGGCTTTACAATATTAGGTAAATAATATTATAAAGAGGAAAGATTTTTTGTTTGTTTGTTTGTACCGAATAGGCTCTGTAATTACTGGACCGATTTTAACCATTTTTTCACCAATAGAAAGCTAAGTTATCAAGAAATAACATAGGCTATTTTATTTTCAAAAAATTAGAGATCCTTAAGAAAATTGCAATAATGTAACCCAAAGTAGCAAAATTTTGCCTATAAAATGCATTATTTGGCGTGTGCTGAGAAAACTATTGATGATACATAAAAATTATGTACTACATGATTAAAGTACTTATTATTTTCTACAAAAAGTCTGGGAGGGAATATATCTAACTATCATATTTAATGCACAATAGTAGCTTTTGTGTTCTAAAATTTAAGTAGATCGCCCTTACTATCGTATATTATTAACTTTTCCTTACTAATACTTAATTATAAATGAGAAAGTGTATTTGTTTGTTGGTTTGTCCGTCAATCACGCTGCAACAAAGCTACGGATTGATGGATACGGATTTTTTGGATAGGTATAGTTCAGAACCTGGAAGTTGTCTATCCCGGAAAATCAAAGAGTTCCCGCGGAATTTAAAAAAACTAATTGGACGCGTACGAAGTCGCGAGCATCAGCTAGTATTAGGTAAAGTTAAAAAGACGCCAGTCTATTTACTTTACGGCTAACAAAATGGTCCTGTGATATCCCGCAACACTGGCACCGGTAGGTCTTGCTCGTTGTATTACATTTACATAATAATGCTGCATACAAAGGCTCTTCAGAAAGAGATGAAGCCTTCTTGTTAAAGGAATACAACTGCTATTCCAAACAGATTGAAGTTCATATTTCCTTGGCAGTCCTAATGCAACTAAAATGTATGCCTTATTTTGTTAAGATTCTTACGTTACACCACTTTGTTAAGTTTGTTGTGAATTTTTATGTTTAGTTATCTCCAGAAAAGAAATAGACATTGTAATTTAAGAGATTGTTTTCAATATAATTAAACACAGGACATTAGTAAAAAAAAAATACGCGTCGAATTGAGAACCTCCTCTTTTTGTTTTTTTTTTGAAGTCGGTTAAAAATAAAGATACAGATGTAAGAAGATTTAGAAACTACTGGAGGTGAGTGCCTATTTATAGATATTTTTATTAGGGTCAATTACTTAAATAAGTGGTCTTTTGGAGATAGTCAATGAGTTAGAAAAGTCACAAGTATAAGTATTTTTCATCATACCTATTCAAAAAATCGGCCAAGTGCGAGTCGGGCCTCGCTCTTATAGGGTTCCGTTAAAAAAAAAAATTAAATATTCCATGTACCCATGGAAATATTTTAATTTAATTTTTTTAATTTTTTTAATTTTTATTATTTGTTGTTATAGCGGCAATAGAAATACATAATATGTGAAAATTTCATCTATCTATCTACTACGGTTTACGAGATACAGCCCACTGACAGACGGACGGACGGACGGACGGACAGCGTAGGCTAGTAGGTAGGTAGTAATAGGGTCCCGCGGTTGGTACCCTTTGGGTACGGAACCCTAAAAACTAATATTGGCTTCAGAGGATAGCGGGAGCAATATTTAATTTTAACCCCATGGGAGCAAAATTCAATTTTAACCCCATGGAAGCAAAATTTAATTTAACCCCATGGGACTTTTCATTTCTCTCTTCTGATTGGTCCGCGTTAATGCTTTAGTATGTGTATTGCTACTGCGTTCGTTGCAGAAACCTGTCGATCGCTCATTCCGTTCGAAATTCAAAAAATGTTTGAGAAGCTGTTGTCTTCGATATGTCACGTGATCAATTTGTCGATCGGATATATACGCCCATAAATATTAATTAATGTTTAAAATTCAAAATTATTTATTTGTGTTTTATTTAAACTTTCAATTTACTTATAGTTAATGTCTGTACATTGTCTCCTAGCTTTTTCTCATAGGTAATGATGAAAAATAGTGTGTGTCATTCGGGGCCAAAATATTTTGTCCTCGGGCGGCGTATATTGAATTCCTCACTACGCTCAGGATTCTACTACTTATAGAATCCTTCACTTCGCTCTGAATTGAAAATAACGCCCTCGGGGAAAAAAAATTTCTTTGGCCCCATATAACACAAATAACTATTACAGCCTTATAAAATACTAGTGAGTACATAATATAATTATTTATGTGAGGGTATAAATATATAACAATCATTTGCTGTTCGTGAGATTGATTTCATTTCAATTTTTTTTTATTTTGTGCGCTCTAAAACACGGGTGGTGTTAAACGAAAACAGGAAATTGGGAAACTCAAAAATTATACCTGAAAAACGAAAAATTAAAATTGGTAATTTTGTATATGAATCACCGCTTCGGATTACTTTTAATAGATGCCGGGAGCGAAGCTGGAGGTAAAAGCTAGTAGCTTATGAATACAAGTATACTAATAAGATTAAAGCGAAAATAAGGCCCGAAGTAGAGACAGTTTAGGCATAATTTGGAGCAATATGATAAAACTAAGTTACTTAGTTTGCATAAATTCATGTCGGAGGCAGACTTAGCTGAAATATTTCACAATGTAAGTCACGTTTAAACCCTTATTGTAGACAATATTTAAATTGTAGTCTACTAACGCCTTTGAGTATTAAATTGGTTTAATACTCAAAGACTAACGCAGCACGCGGCTTTCTTAATTGACTATAATAAATCATCATTATGTATGCTAAAGAAAGTCATGAGTTAAGGGTTTAAGCTTCGATAAAACAATATCTACAGTAATAGTTTTTTTAAATTAACCTTTTACACAGTGCTTTTGAATGGTTAAGTAAATGGAATCTACTAGTGGTTCGGAATGAGAAGAAACAGCAAGAAACTCGGCGGCATAATAATATAAAAATTTATTTGTGTATTACTATGGTGAAAAAGTGATGGTGGAATTAAATTAAAAATTAAGTGGCACAAAAATTATGCAAAAAAAAAAAATTAAAAATCAAACAAACAAGAAAAGCGCACTGTTACTACTTTGCGAGTGAGATTCGAACCTGCGACATCATAAGAAAGTGGCCGCTCGCCCACTGCGCCAAACAGAGCTATTTGTGAACCTCTAAAATGTTGAACGCTTACTGAACGACGGTGTTAGGTTTATTTTCGTTACGGAATTTCTTGATTCGGTCGCCGCGCTCAAACTGTTTGTCCTAGTTCAAAGCCTGCGATAAAAGCTATGCAATAGCTTAAAAAGTTTTAAACACACTCCGTTATAATTATACCTTGCAATTATTAACCCCTGCCCGTTCAAAAACAGGAAATAGAAGTTGGTCGAATTAAAGTAAGATACAGAATAAACGGCCGAAATCTAAGCGTAGTCTTAAGCACACCATCAAGCCAAACATCGGAACCAAGTACCTCCTTAATTGATAATTTAGAAACATTCTGCCATCAGAGTATCATTAACGAGTAACGAGCTATGAGCTAGCTATACATACAAATAAGCTAAATATTTACTTGCCTATCGTAGTGTCGATCAAGAGAAATTTTTTTGACGACCTCCCTGGCACAGTGGTGAGCGCTGTTGTCTTATAACTGGGAAGTGCCGGGTTCGATTCCCGGCGGGGTCAATTTGAGAATTTATAATTTCTGAATTGTCTCTGGTCTGGTTTGGTGGGAGGCTTTGGCCGTGGCTGGTTACCACCCTACCGTCATACACGTGCCGCCAAGCGATTTACTGTTCCAGCACGACGGCGTAGAATCCAATTAGGGGTATGGGTTGAATGTTCACTGCCATACCCCTTCCAAGTCCGCTACCATCTTAAACTGAATCGTCACTTACCATCAGGTGAGATCGCAGTCAAGGACTAGCTTGTCATCGAATAAAAAAAAAAGAATTTCTGTACACATATTGTTGTCAAGCTTAAGTGGTAATATACAGGCCACATAGACATCAACTACGATCAACATGGCGCTCCACTCCAACATTCAAAACGTTTGAAAGTACTTGTGAAAGTATTAACAAAGCGCCACCACGCACTCACAACTCACAACGCACGTGTGCGTGCTGAGACTGCCGTCAAAAAAAATATAACAATGAATAACATTGAAAGAGCTAATCTCTACTACCTTCTTATTCTTCTTTATCAACCGATAGACGTCCACTGCTGCACAAAGGTCTCTTGCATGGACTTCCACAGGCATCAGTCTTGAGCCGCCTGAATCCAGCGACTCCCTGCGACTCGTTTGTTGTCGTCGGTCCACCTGGTGGGGGGTCTGCCAACACTGCGCTTCCCGGTGCGGGCTCGCCACTCCACCACCTTGGGAGCCCAACGAACTATGTGTCCCGCCCATTTCCACTTCAGTTTCGCGACTCGCTGAGCTATGTCGGTGACTTTGGTTCTCCTATGGATCTCCTCATTTCTGATTCGATCCCGCACCACCTAACACCTATAAATGTTAGCTTTCTAAGTTGCTACAACTACCAAGGCTGGTCTGCCAAAATAGACAGTCTTTGGTGTTACCGTAGACTCCATGCAAGATAAACAAACAACTTCAAAGTCAAACATACAACACAGATAATTCAATTAAGCTCATACAAAAATCAAAAACATGTTAATTATAAACACTAGGTTTAAGCCGCGATTATTTCCTAATGAATTCCTAGTATAGTTCCATAGGGGTTTTGCATCTATTTGCTCACAAGATAATGTACTAACTTATCACATTGTAATAGAGAGCAAGAGCCAGTTAGTGGTCTACCAGGCCCACTTGCAGAGACGCCAGGTTAGGTTTAACCCCGGAATATATTATTTTGTAATTTTGTTAAAGGCTTTATACGAAATCTGTCTAAGCAGCAGATAACTCTGGGTTTAAAGGATAACTCGGTGTTTCTGCAAGCAGGCAAGACTCTAGTTTTGAATGATCATAAGAGCTACAGGTTGGCGTTTATGAAATTAATAATTTTGAAAAAAGTGAATAAAATATTCTTCTTCTTCTTAACGTGCCATCTCCTTGCTAAGGTTGGCAATCATTAGGGCGATTTGAACTTCTGGGACCGCTGCTCTAAATAGTGACCTTGTGCTCTTTCCGAACCACTGGCGCAAGTTTTTAAGCCAAGATATCCTTCTGCGGCCAGGCCTCTTTCCCCAGGGCTTGCAACTTTCCCCTGCATGATAAGTTGAAGGAGTTCATATTTCTTGGTGTAACGCATCACGTGCCCAAAATATTCCAATTTCCTCCTTTTTATGGTTGTAAGTATCTCTGTGACCTTCCCCATTCTTTGTAGTACAATACTGTTTCGTACACGGCCTCTCCAAGAAATTCTTAGCATACGTCTGTACACCCACATTTATCATCTCGAACGCTTCCAGTTTTCTAGAAATGACTTCTGTCAGCGTCCAAGCTTCTACACCATAGAGTAGTACAGAAAAGACTATGTCTTTCATGTATGTCCGAACACGCATAGCGCGGTGCCATAGCACCGCGCTATGCGTGTTCGGAGAGAAATGCTTAGGTTCCGGTCACAAAGAACTTTTTTCATTTTCGAAAAGGCGTTGCGTGCTTGCTCTATTCTGCATCGTATTTCGAGGCTGTGATTTCCTGTTCCGTCAACCATTGTGCCTAGATATTTGAATTTGGTGACCCGTTCAAGACCTAGAAGAATAAAGAAGAAGAATAAAATATAGGCAGTACTACTAAACCGTGGACTGTGAAAAACCCTTTAAATCCATATCCCAGTAGTACGGTGACAATGATGAGATTGCCTCCTCTGCTTATGTACACTTTGCCTAATAAGTCAACAATTTACGCTTGCAACTTTGCCTATAATCATGACACCATGTGTTTGGTCGAAAACCACAAATTATTATCGGAAGCCGATCGTGGCGTGTATTGTTTATGCCTTGAATTATGCGCTTGTAACAGCAGTAGGTAAAGTTCTGTTGCGCTATTGTACTAAGGGTACTGATATTTTCATTTACATTAACGGAATAAAAGATCTACCTAGATATCCAATCAGATAAATTATAGATGTAACCTATTCTCTAAATGGTTTTTTTTTACAAATTTTACTATACGATGCATGCGAATTTGAGCCCGAGACTTAAAGTTTTTTTAAAATCCCGTGACTTGAAGTTGCCTTTCCTCACTCCCTGCCAAATTTTGTTGAAATCTGTTCAGTAGTATAGTATGGAATAAGTAAGGATAATAATAGCAGATGTCGTTCATAAAAATGCGCAATTTTACAGTTTTTATAATTATTTTCATGCGAAATAGCCGCGTAGCGAGGAATTCACGAGCTTTGAAAGGTTATCCAGTTTTTTTTACACTTTATTGCACAAGTGCAAAAGGTGGATTTACAAAAGAAAATTCTCCAAGTCTATCGAATTTTATTTTTTAAATAAATACATAACAATATAATATGGTATAATTTTATACTAGCCGACCCTACACACAGGTTTTTCTGTCTAAAACTTTATTACGCAAAACTAATTCTGATTACTTTTCCATGACCATTAACATAATAAAAAGGATTACGAAGTAAAAGGGAAGGAGGTTCAGTTTGAAAGACCGAGCAACTTTTCCAATTTTCTTTCAACACAAACCTAATTTGTACTATTTTTGTGATAGTCAGACTGTTTACTTACATTATTTTAAAACAAAAAACTAGCTAAATCGGTTCAGCCGTTCTCAAGACGTAATGGGCTTACCAACGTACGGCATTTCATTTTTATTTATATGGATTTTTAATTTGAGATGGTGATGAGATATTTTCAGTGATAAATAGATAGCTACTCGCAGGTACAAATGAACGCCTTATTTACTCTCCCGTCCTCGTGCCCGGTCAAGTGTTAGGACTTGCGCCTCCCTGTAATTGCATGCGATAATGAAGTTGAACATGCAACACGGCATCGGGAAATTATCGCTAAGATTGAGTTCATGCACGCTCTATATAATAAACACGTGTATACGGAAAGTGTACGTGTATATAGATACGGGTGTTTAGGGGAAGACAGCGAGCGGTAGTTATTAAGTTTTCTAGTGTCATCCATCACGCATTAATATTTATTTTCGAAGTTAACTATGTACGTTTTAGGCTTTGGTTTTAGGCAATTAAATATCACTTGCTCTAAAGATGAAGGAAAACATTGCGACGAAACCTGAATGCCTGAGAATCCTATGCTATAATGTTTGTTGGTTTGGATTGACGTGATTTTGAGGACCTGGAGAGTGACAAAGGCTACTTTTTATCCCAATAAATCAAAGAGTTCCTATAACCACGCGAACGCTGTCGCGGGCATCAGCTAGTGTATAATAAATTTAGTAAGTATTGAATGTTTTGCGTGATCTTGCAGCTCTAGCAGCTCTTATGGGGCCAATTTGGCAGCTTTGCACCATGCATTGTAAGGGAAACGCAACGACAAAAGACCCCAGCTGAATAGATGAATAGACGATCGAATCACAAACGTGGTTTGTGGGTAAAGAAACATAATTATATTTAGCGATGGCTATCCATTTGTAAAGACGAAGACGACTTTATGCTAGAGGTATTTTTTTGTTACACAAACTTGCAACGACTGTGGCTTGTGGGGATTAATTATTTATTAGTATAGAGCTACACCGAGACAGGCCGCCCTAAAAAAACTAAACAAACTCTCAAGATAATAACCAAGAATAAATTGCCAGGAAAGTTAATTTTATCGATAATTTCTCGACGCCATGTCGCACTTTATTAGCGGAAGCAATCTCAGAGATGCGAAAATGTTAACACTTGAGCAGGTACTTACTATAATGGGCACATATTTCTACTATGCCTTCACGTTCCTACAGGTAAAGAAGATGGTTTCAAAGCACAGAAAAAAAGCAATTGCAATTATATACTTCTATCAAATGGTCAATTATTTATTAATGGATCCTTAAGAAAATTTCATATATACAATACTATATTAAACCTAAATTTAATTCTAAAATTAAAACTAAAATAAAAACTAATTAAAATCTAAAACCCCATCCAAGCCACCGCAGTGTGGCATAGTACCCAAGACGCTGGCAGCATTACCTCTTTGGATAGCCAAGCTAATCCTTTGGCTAAGGTAGCTGCCAGCTCTTCTAATCCTTTGGCCAAGGTAGCTGCCAGCTCTTGGATCCCCGGTAGACTCGATCACCTTTTTTGATATCTCTAAAAAAAGTGCGCGAGCCTCCGGGTCCCACGGCCCCAGGGTCTCTACACCAAAAGGCGCAAATATGAAACCACTGTCAAGTTTTTCATATTTGCGCCTCTTAGCCTGTTCGGCGCTAGTAGCCGCTGCACCCGCCACAGAGGAGGTCGCATGGATGTGGGAAGCAGCTACAGTATCTACACAGGTGGCATCCCACACAAGTGACCTCCCTGTCCTCCAAGGAACAAGCGTCATACCATCAGGTCTCTTGCCATCACTACGTGCCAAACCAATAGGTTCTAATACAGCTGGCACGTGAGCAGTAGCAAGAGACCTGCGGATGATGTCGTTGAGGGCATTGTGGCGGGAGAAACGACCAGCGCTCTTCGAACAGGAGAGCCCGTGATGACCGTAAGCGTCGACGTGGTCACCGCAGTGGCAACGGTGGGGCTGGGTTATTTTGGCGCCAAGCCTAAGACCAACTATCACTGCAAGAGTGGCGTGGTTTAAAAGAGTGCCCAGATTAGCAGAAGGGATAGCATGGAGCCAGTGTCCGGATTCTTTCGCAGAGACAGCGAGAAGACGAGCACGGTCTTTAGAATTTGCTTGCATTAACATTGCGTCAAAAGTTTTTTTACAAATAAAGTCATCCCACTGTCTCTGGGAAGAAAGAGAAACCGGCAATTGATTTGGGCTAATCGCTGACCAACCATTTCTTGCCTCTGCCAAGTACGACACCTCAATTGATCCCAAAGACTAGAGTGTGTGTACTATAAGCAGAGGAAAGAAAAGCTGGCAGAGAGACACTAGAAATTTTGCGGAATCATTTCTATCAAATTGACTATCAAAATTATGCAAAAAAATAATTAAATTATTCTATCAAAATTATGCAAAAAAATAATTAAAAAACAAACAAACAAGAAAAGCGCACTGTCACAACTTCGCGAGTGAGATTCGAACCTGCGACATCTAAAGAAAGCGGCCGCTCGCCCACTGCGCCAAACAGAGCTAAATGTGAACCTCTAAAATGTTGAACGCTTACTGAACGATGGTGTTAGGTTTTTTTCGTTACGGAATTTCTTGATTCGGTCGCCGCGCTCAAACTGTTTGTCCTAGTTCAAAGCCCGCGATAAAAGCTATGCAATAGCTTAAAAATTATGAAGTCAGGATTCGAACCGATAGTTTCACTCCTTCATTTAACCGTGCATACAACAACGCGCAACTCCGTATAGCTTTTGTGGCGTAGCGGTTAAATGGAACGTGTGTAATAAACGAAGGCAACAAGTGTTGTGATGAAAAATTCTTACTCTTCTTATCGCCTAGCCTACATCCGCCAAACGGTCAGAAAAGGAACATCGTTCCAAAAATGTACGTATTAATTTCACCTAACAATACACGACATCCATACATCCGTACCCGATATTTCAACAATGAAGACCTCATATCATACCTTGACCGTGTTCGGTCGCACACTAAACCGTATAGCAGAGATTTATCTGGTAGCAGTTCCGCTCGACTCCGCTGCGAGCTGAAAGCTGTTAATTTCCGCCAGCTTGTAGCGGTGAGGCACAGCAGTGGTATTATTGCATCTTCCAGTACTTCGCAAGCAGTTATATAACGGGATTAAGGGAAACTACATAGTAATAGGCGAAGCTGTCACAAAAATAGGACGACATTACCAAAAATAAAAATTGCATTTCAAAGAACAATAATTATTGCGTCTTTCAGTACTTCGCAAGCAGTAATGTAACGGGATTAAAGGCAACTACAAGGTAATAAGCGAACCGGATAAAAATAGTACGAAATATAAAATTGCCAGCAATATAAATGGCATGTTCTGATCCAACGGCAGGGATCAATCTTATGCGGTGGCGAATAGTAATCAGTTTAAACTCAAGGAGTTATTTTAGTGGTTCTCAAAAACAAATAATAATTAATATCTACAGGTGTAAGGGACATACAAAACTGAAACCAGGGATATTATAGTACATGATTCTGGGTCTTTCAGCGTTGGAATTTTTCATCTTTCTTTTCGTGACTTTGTCAATTCTTTTTTCAATTTTTTAACTAATTACAACATGGAGTCGTGTTGTAACAATGTTTTAATTGAAAAACAACAAATGCAATATTTAACACAAAACTGCAAGATACGCACGCGATCAGCTGTTGATCAAAAGTTCAAAGCACTCGGTCTAAGTACCTACAAACTGCCCGCCGCCACGGTAATATTATCTGTATACAGTATTGTAACTCGGCCGTATCTTTGACATAAATGCCTACAGCCGCGCGGTACGTAAACATGCGATAGGGCTGCCCGCCTCCAGCATTTTAATTACATTTGCCTACTTTGTGTTTCCATTTAGTTTTGTGATTGTAAATATACTTTTTTTTATATAAACAAATAAAATACTTTGTGAATTAAATAGGAAGTGTTCAATAAAAATGCGAAGAGAATGCGAAATACCGAGAGAAAAAAACGGTTTTTAGTGGTATATGTTGTTATAGCAGCAGTGTAGAGGACAAAAAGTGTCTATTAGCGGAAACTTGTTAAAGGAAAAAGCAAAAGAGTTCGCGTCTACTCTAAGCATCAAAAACATCAACACTTAATAATTCGAAATTTTATTTATTTTCTCTTAAAAATTTCGAACCATTTGATATTTCAAACACTCGATAATTCGTAATATTTCCCTTATTATATCTCGTAATAGTCCCTCGAGTTTCGAATCAACGAGAGTCGGCTGTATTATTAATAATAAAATACCACGTCTTTACATTGAATTATACAAACTAACAAAACAAAACACACATGCCCCGAGGTTTTAACACAAGCGTACTGTGGTGGTACAGCTGTGATCGTCTAAGCTTGATGATTTGTGATTAAGTATACTTGAAGAAAAGTTCATAAAAAAAACAATATTTCAGGAATAAGAGACACGTTGGTAGTTGGCATGTTATCTGTAACTTCGCGGATTTCCCAAAGTGAACGGAGACGCATCGCTCACCTGGGCAATACATTTGCGGGTGGACAATTCAGGCTATCATTCCATTCTATCTGGATACGCGAGGCCCATTTGTATTGTATGGGCCTACCTTAGTAGAGCAGTGGGATAGCGTCACTTCGACACTCGGAAGTCCAGAAGGACTTAATTAAAATTATAAGCTAACGATCAGTATAGAATGCATGATAAGCTGGTGAATGTATGAGTGCCTTCTTTGGGCCATCGCAAGCCGACCGATTCTCTCGAGCACTGGGGAACCCTACACCCAGCACAGGGGTCTTTAAACATTGTTATAGGGGCACAGACCAGATCTCCCTTTTTTCGCTGCGAAGCGTATATTGCCTTGTCTTCGAGAGACAGGTTCTTTTGAGAGCCGTAGCTCGCCCCATTACCATGGTTTTGTTTGTATATTCATTTGTTATATTTGATATTATTTGGTTTGGCCAAACCAGAGCGGGAGCTGATCTGTATTTTGAGAGGGCGTGTATTAGGTGCTGGAAAATCGCTGCCGGTGCGCCACGCTGGTAGCCATGTACTGTTATTGTATCAATCTTTGACTATTAAAAGTCAACAAGTTAATATTTAAAAGCCCACATCAACCTTAATGTCTCTCATTCCACAATATCGTGGTCACCCTAGCCATCTCCAATAAAGTCTCTCCTTTACACATTACCCTATGGTCACCCTAGTGCCTTGCAACTGCTTAACAATAGGACACAAAAAAAAGGTTCAAGTCCCCTACCTGCGTCGAGTCGCTTCCCGTAGAATGTGTACAAATGCTCGACGAAACTGCGGCTTCTCTCGGGTAATTTACTAGTGTTGAAATACCTAATTAAATGCCCTAATCGGTTCATCGTATTAAACTAGATGAAGTCTAGCTTTCATAGACTGCACAGTAATTCAGAGACTATAGGCTTAATCTTTGATTCTGAAATAGTCACGTAGCTCTTCGAACTAAACCTATTTAGTTCACTATGAAAGGTATTTATCTGTTTAAATCAAAGTAGCTTACGGTAATTGTCCAGGTTGGAAATAATTAATTACTCACAACACAGAATTTCACTCGTCTGGGAGTCGAACCCGTCGAGAAACGTAGAAATATCATAGCTATATTTGACCTGACTTAATTTATAATATCGGAGTATGTAATCAGCATGAAATAAAGTTATTGACCTTAGTCTGAACCTCCGTAATCTGTGGGAATCGAACCCATCTCGGAAGCTTAAATACTCGTATATCTACACCTAATAGTTATCTAAGCTTAGCTTTCTGAAATGAAATTCATGATCGTACATAGGTAACATGAGGGAATTTATAGACTATATTAATAAAAGAAGTGTTTATGGATAAAAGAATGAGATTTATTATCAGTTTCTTAAAGATTATTAGGAAAGAAACTGTTTGATCATTTAATTCATGTTTAAGGCGCTAAATTACCTTAAGCCATTAATAAAATAGAATAGAATTATTTGTTATTCAATTAAATTTTTACAAGTACTTTTGAATAATTAATGAATCTACCACTGGTTCGGAATGCCTTCCAACCGAGAAGAACCAGTAAGAAACTCGGTGGTTGCTCTTTTCAAAACAGATTTACAATACAGTAATTACTATGCTATATATGTAGTGTTTCCACACATGCACACAATGGGGACAATAATACTTTATTTATATTCCTGCGCACGTACCCTAAAAGGAAAGGTTAAGACACACCCCGTATAAAATTATTAGGTCTAGAATTATACATATTTATGCTATAGAAATAGACTCACAGAGTAAAAGTCAGACTCATTAACACTAATCTAGTATATTCCTATCTCTAGGTCCACGTTAGGGTTACTCCTAGGCATAGGCTTGACAGTCACCGACAGCATATTTATCTTTTCCTCCTTCCAAATTAGTATACATAATATAGTCTTTAAATATGTTTCTATAATTATCTCAAATCTCAGATGGCATCACTAATAATAGTGAAGTGAGTCGAGTACTTCTCGATCGATGATATTTAACACTGTGAGACTATTTTATAGTTAAAATCAAATTAAGTACATTACCGAATTTCTCGTACTGTAGTATACACCTCACTAATTTACTTATTTCTCGACTAAGATTTCCCCAAAAATTAAGAAGAGAATATTTGTTAAGACCTTCCCAACATTTTATTACTGAACACAATATTAAATTAAAAATTGGCCTGATTCAAACTAAGGATTAATCTCTAAAACCTCTACGCCACCGCCTCGGCTTGAAGGTGTAATTGCACTCTCGCGTTCCGAGATCGGACCTCCGTTCTCGATCGATGAAACTCGAATGGTCTCGGTCATCCTTGTCTTCTCCTCTCTCCGTCCAAAATCCCCTCTTTCTGCAAAAATGTAAAAACACGCCCACAATAATTTGCTCACATATAATTGGTCGGTCTATTTAGCAGAGCCTATGATAAATGGCCAATGAGTGTAAAGCCACTATAATTTCATCTCAATTGGTTAAACTTAACGCCCTTGTCTAATAATGATGTTTAGACCTTTCTTATTTTTTTCCTCAGCCACACATCTGGTTTCGATCTTTACTCTACCTAAAGCGTTTCTCACGAAGTTTGCACTAAAAGAAACAATTTATGGTCCCTGTCCATTAGTTTTTGCCGTGTCTAAGCAATATTTTTGAATATTGCATTTTTATGGGTTTCCGGCACGTTAGCCTATTGAAATATCTGGAACCCATGCAGGCGTATTGTTTTTAAAGCAATAACTCTTAGAATATTCGTTTAAAGTGCCCTTTTTTTCTAATGGTTAATTTTATCCATTCCATGTATTTTTCTAGCTTTCGAATTTTTTATTATGGTTCGCTGTTTCGTATTTTTAGAGATCCGTATATAAATTAGCGAAAAAATTTTGACTCATAAGGTGACCATCTCACGCTCCCCCAAATAGATTTTGAATACATCTAGTACTCCTATGTCTCACCTATACTAGTTGTTTTGAAATCTATTTCACCCTACACATTCGCTTAATAATTTCAACTAATCCCAGTAAAACAATAAATTTTCGCGTTCTAATCGTCCTGTAATGATCTATTTAAATCGAATTTCCGTAGTGGAACCTTAACCTTTCATATATTCCTATAATAACGAATTAGATGGATAGCATTTTGATTTCCTCTAACCTTATCTGTATGGACGCCAACCAGGGTGAATACATTATTATTATATGAAACTTTCTACTCTCTGCCGCCTTGACCATGTTCCGATACGCCTGCTGTCTAATCTGATTCGCGTAACCTACTGGTCTCTGATGTCACCTCCCTATCGTAATCGGTAGAAAAAAAAAGTCCGTTTCCCCCATACTAACATGTTTGGTGCATAGACCGTGGTAGTGTGTGCCACATGATTATAACAATCTTCTATGTCTGGTAATAAATCCACCCAAGACCGGTGTGACTTGTCACAATACGTCCTGAATAATCTGCCTAATTCTTTATTAACTCTCTCCGTCGAGTTCGGTCGTGGATTTCTAAAAGACGTGTGCGTCCATTCAATGCCTAACTGGTGAACGCCTGACTCGAAACCTTTAAAGTAAAGTTCGCGTCTCTGTCCATGCCTTACTACTGAATCCTATTATCCCCTTCATCACCTTCATCGCTCAATTGATAACCATACCCGGAGATTCCTAGATTACAACTATTGGTCTGTAAATAATAGTTCACGAGAAGTATCGTGTCTAAGAATAATCTCTCAACCTTCTCAGAACAATCGTTTATTACCTGCGTCCATGCCCATCTGGCATTTTGTTTTAGTAATTCGTTGAGCGGTCTAACCTCCTCGCTCTATCTCGAAATAAACCTTCTAAAATAATTTAATAATCCCAACAATCCTCGTAATTGGTTTATTATTCGAGGTATGGGAAAAATCTAGTATGACTTTTACTTGCTCGGGATCCATATGCAACCCGTTTTGTGTTCACTAGATGTCCCAACAGTTTCACTTCTACATATAAGAAACGACACTTGCCTAGCCTACCAGTTAAACCCGCGGTTTCTAGCCTGTCTAGTACTTGGTCTAAGTGTTCTAAATGAAGTCCTATGACCCTGTGGTAAATATGACAATGTCATCTAGATAATTCACACAAAACTCTCGTACTTCTCTTGATATAATATTCATTGCCTTCGAGAATACTACCACAAATGTCTTTAACTCTTGCGGTAAAATACGATAAGTATAGGTTCTCCCCATAAAAGAGAACCCCGTATACTTTATAGAATCCCGATGCAAACGGTATTTGAAAATAAGCATTATTCAAATCAATTAAACTGATATGGTTTCTCCCGTGAAAGGTTTGTAAAATATCAGACGTGAGTGGTGGTAAATCTGCGTCACCTCTCATATGTTTTTTTTTTTTTTTTTTTTTTTTTAAGTTCTCGCGCGTCTAATAAGAGCTTTATTGACCCGTCCCGCTTCTTAATAAACGTGAGTGGCTACAGTAAGGTATTACCTCCTGTCTCACCATACCTAAACCTTTTAACTCTTCCAATTCATTCTTAATTCAGTTCCCTATACGCTAAGGTACCGACTAACTGTGTTTTACAAAAGTGAGTTTCATCTACCAACTCAATAACATGTTTATGCCTGTTAGTCAGCCCTAACTTGTCCGTAAATATTTTACGATGCTCGTCTAACACAGGTAGTGACAGTTTCTTTTGTTTACTAGTTCAAATCGTCTAAGCGATAACTTTTTTTTTTTTTTCACCGCCCCACCGGCCTAGGATTTTGGTTTAATATCAAACTAATCGTGGCAGAATTTGCCTCTCCCCCTAATCTTTCGACCTTACAATTTCGAATCCAGTCTTTCGCAAGACCTAACTCCTAAGTATTCGATAGTCAACATCCATTCACTACCGCAGTTTACTACCTCCTTCACCTACTCTAACCAATCATATCCTAGTATCAATGACCTAAGTAAATGTCGTATAATTAGTACAGGTTTTTTAACTAAAGTACTACCTCATTTAAACTCTATCAGTACCAACTGATTCGTGCTCTCTCTCAGTGAACAGAATGCACCCTGTTTTTTTTGAATTGCTGGGATAGAGTGCTTTCTCTTAAATTAGAGTCGTACAACTCTCTAGTTATCCCGCCAATCTGACTTCTCGTGTCAACAAGTGCATTCATACTTCTACCGTATTGACCACACACATACTTCTGGTTACCTAGATAAAGAATAGTATATTCATACGTCGATCGACTCTTCGAGTTCGTAAAACATCGTGTACGCACTCAAACCTCACTTCAAGCAATACTCACACGTAATATCTTTCTCGTTACACTCTACTATGCTATCAAGCTGATTATCCAATAAGATTTCTATACTTTAAATTTACTCCCGACTGAAAACTATATTCACCATTGTTATTGCCGCCTTTCAACACTCGCTTAAGGCCTCCTTTTACAGACTCTTAAACCCTGTCCTGGCTTCCATCCATAACTCGTTAAGATTTTATAAACCACTCCTATCTTTTCGCGCTCCGATATATCGCCATTACTCCTTTTACACAACCTTCGACTATCGGATGTCGTTTGTGAGGGAAACCTAGTTTTTTTTTTTTTCTCTCCCCCACACCTTTCGACTAAGTAAAACCTTCGTCCTCCTTTACAAAAGTGATGGCTAACCTGATCGACCCTGACGATAACCACGCCCCATAGCTGAATTTACTCTACTTGTCTACCTATTTGCAGAGATTGTCGCAACCATAGGTCTCCCCCTTGGCGACTCGTTGTACCGCCGTCTACCAAACCTATTTCCTACAATACCTCTAGCGACCCCTATCAGCTTGTTAACAATATTTTGCTCTAAGCTCCTCAGAAACTTCGCCCCGTTCATGATACTTACTTCCTCAGTCCTGGTAAACCATAACCCGCTGTATATCTAACGCATAGTGTCTCATGATGGAGTTCACTAACTCCCGTTCGCTAAAAGCAATAGTCAATGATTGCATCGATTCGACCTGTTCAGCAAAAATAGTCAGACATAGTCATACCCGAATCGCTTGTATAGACTGTATTAATCAACCTATATCTCACGGATTCCCGAATCTACTCCATCCAATAATTTCGCCTAAATCTGTCTCAAAATCGGCAAACGTAACCCAATCCTTTTGAGTATAACTCCATAAATTTCCGTGCGTGCCCCGTAATGCACTCTAACGCTATGTCAATCTCATGATCCATTCCGTTTATTGTCCTAATATACCCATTTAATCGCTTTAAAAATGCAATAGGATTGGCGAATGATTTCCCATCGAAATTCGGTTTGTTAACCGAAGGTTATATCACAACTTCCGAGTTTATAAGAGTATTACACTAGAACTCGCGGTCTACTCACTTTCATCATTCGCGATACGCTCTACCCCAACCGTATCGAGTGACGTCACACTCGCCCTTTTATTCGGTATTGCACTGGGGCTCGAACCCAGTTGCTGCAATTTTTCTTCGAACTTATTGATCTTTTGTAAAATCAACTCGCAACGTCGCATTCCCTATTGTCTCTGTTTGCTCGCTCGTTCCTACCTACCGTGCTAACATCTGGTCGGTCCGTCGCTACTAGCTTTGTACTTCGGTCCCTTTTACCTGCCGGCATCATTACTAATCCGTCTTATCGCGTCTTTTATTATTTGCCGCTCAACTCCGACAAATATCAGTCTAATTGTTTCTTTCGTGCAACTTTCGTAAACGCCAAACAGTCTACCTTTTTTTTTTGTAATAGCACAATGCTGATACCAGATGTTGCTAAACTAAGGATGTGCTCTGATTTTATGAAATCTCAAAGTTAAAATTAAATAAATCTAAGAAATAAGCAAGATTAATATCTCGATCACTGCAATCAATCTCTTCCTAGAAATCCTGTAAATTGTACATTTATAAAACATGCTGCTTATTTCTGCTCCCCCTATACATAAGATAATAGACATACTGCTTCCTTCTGCCTTCCTATACATAAAATAAATGTACAACACATATTCATATACTAACATGCACAGTGTGTCTTAACCCTTTCAATTAAATATTTCAATTAAATAATTCCTTTCCTCATATACCCAATCATGATTTCTACGTTGTGTTTTATTATTTTTATTATAACATAGATCTAGTCATATCGTTATTTCGAATACGTACATAGATCCCTGGTCATTCGGCAACAAATTCTGTGACCTAACAAGGCCACAGATGTGACACAGGATGATACATAGATCCTGGTCACGGCACCAAATTCCGTGGTGGTACAGCTGTGATCGTCTAAGCTTGATGATTTGTGATTAAGTATACTTGAAGAAAAGTTCATAAAAAAAACAATATTTCAGGAATAAGAGACACGTTGGTAGTTGGCATGTTATCTGTAACTTCGCGGATTTCCCAAAGTGAACGGAGACGCATCGCTCACCTGGGCAATACATTTGCGGGTGGACAATTCAGGCTATCATTCCATTCTATCTGGATACGCGAGGCCCATTTGTATTGTATGGGCCTACCTTAGTAGAGCAGTGGGATAGCGTCACTTCGACACTCGGAAGTCCAGAAGGACTTAATTAAAATTATAAGCTAACGATCAGTATAGAATGCATGATAAGCTGGTGAATGTATGAGTGCCTTCTTTGGGCCATCGCAAGCCGACCGATTCTCTCGAGCACTGGGGAACCCTACACCCAGCACAGGGGTCTTTAAACATTGTTATAGGGGCACAGACCAGATCTCCCTTTTTTCGCTGCGAAGCGTATATTGCCTTGTCTTCGAGAGACAGGTTCTTTTGAGAGCCGTAGCTCGCCCCATTACCATGGTTTTGTTTGTATATTCATTTGTTATATTTGATATTATTTGGTTTGGCCAAACCAGAGCGGGAGCTGATCTGTATTTTGAGAGGGCGTGTATTAGGTGCTGGAAAATCGCTGCCGGTGCGCCACGCTGGTAGCCATGTACTGTTATTGTATCAATCTTTGACTATTAAAAGTCAACAAGTTAATATTTAAAAGCCCACATCAACCTTAATGTCTCTCATTCCACAATATCGTGGTCACCCTAGCCATCTCCAATAAAGTCTCTCCTTTACACATTACCCTATGGTCACCCTAGTGCCTTGCAACTGCTTAACAATAGGACACAAAAAAAAGGTTCAAGTCCCCTACCTGCGTCGAGTCGCTTCCCGTAGAATGTGTACAAATGCTCGACGAAACTGCGGCTTCTCTCGGGTAATTTACTAGTGTTGAAATACCTAATTAAATGCCCTAATCGGTTCATCGTATTAAACTAGATGAAGTCTAGCTTTCATAGACTGCACAGTAATTCAGAGACTATAGGCTTAATCTTTGATTCTGAAATAGTCACGTAGCTCTTCGAACTAAACCTATTTAGTTCACTATGAAAGGTATTTATCTGTTTAAATCAAAGTAGCTTACGGTAATTGTCCAGGTTGGAAATAATTAATTACTCACAACACAGAATTTCACTCGTCTGGGAGTCGAACCCGTCGAGAAACGTAGAAATATCATAGCTATATTTGACCTGACTTAATTTATAATATCGGAGTATGTAATCAGCATGAAATAAAGTTATTGACCTTAGTCTGAACCTCCGTAATCTGTGGGAATCGAACCCATCTCGGAAGCTTAAATACTCGTATATCTACACCTAATAGTTATCTAAGCTTAGCTTTCTGAAATGAAATTCATGATCGTACATAGGTAACATGAGGGAATTTATAGACTATATTAATAAAAGAAGTGTTTATGGATAAAAGAATGAGATTTATTATCAGTTTCTTAAAGATTATTAGGAAAGAAACTGTTTGATCATTTAATTCATGTTTAAGGCGCTAAATTACCTTAAGCCATTAATAAAATAGAATAGAATTATTTGTTATTCAATTAAATTTTTACAAGTACTTTTGAATAATTAATGAATCTACCACTGGTTCGGAATGCCTTCCAACCGAGAAGAACCAGTAAGAAACTCGGTGGTTGCTCTTTTCAAAACAGATTTACAATACAGTAATTACTATGCTATATATGTAGTGTTTCCACACATGCACACAATGGGGACAATAATACTTTATTTATATTCCTGCGCACGTACCCTAAAAGGAAAGGTTAAGACACACCCCGTATAAAATTATTAGGTCTAGAATTATACATATTTATGCTATAGAAATAGACTCACAGAGTAAAAGTCAGACTCATTAACACTAATCTAGTATATTCCTATCTCTAGGTCCACGTTAGGGTTACTCCTAGGCATAGGCTTGACAGTCACCGACAGCATATTTATCGTTTCCTCCTTCCAAATTAGTATACATAATATAGTCTTTAAATATGTTTCTATAATTATCTCAAATCTCAGATGGCATCACTAATAATAGTGAAGTGAGTCGAGTACTTCTCGATCGATGATATTTAACACTGTGAGACTATTTTATAGTTAAAATCAAATTAAGTACATTACCGAATTTCTCGTACTGTAGTATACACCTCACTAATTTACTTATTTCTCGACTAAGATTTCCCCAAAAATTAAGAAGAGAATATTTGTTAAGACCTTCCCAACATTTTATTACTGAACACAATATTAAATTAAAAATTGGCCTGATTCAAACTAAGGATTAATCTCTAAAACCTCTACGCCACCGCCTCGGCTTGAAGGTGTAATTGCACTCTCGCGTTCCGAGATCGGACCTCCGTTCTCGATCGATGAAACTCGAATGGTCTCGGTCATCCTTGTCTTCTCCTCTCTCCGTCCAAAATCCCCTCTTTCTGCAAAAATGTAAAAACACGCCCACAATAATTTGCTCACATATAATTGGTCGGTCTATTTAGCAGAGCCTATGATAAATGGCCAATGAGTGTAAAGCCACTATAATTTCATCTCAATTGGTTAAACTTAACGCCCTTGTCTAATAATGATGTTTAGACCTTTCTTATTTTTTTCCTCAGCCACACATCTGGTTTCGATCTTTACTCTACCTAAAGCGTTTCTCACGAAGTTTGCACTAAAAGAAACAATTTATGGTCCCTGTCCATTAGTTTTTGCCGTGTCTAAGCAATATTTTTGAATATTGCATTTTTATGGGTTTCCGGCACGTTAGCCTATTGAAATATCTGGAACCCATGCAGGCGTATTGTTTTTAAAGCAATAACTCTTAGAATATTCGTTTAAAGTGCCCTTTTTTTCTAATGGTTAATTTTATCCATTCCATGTATTTTTCTAGCTTTCGAATTTTTTATTATGGTTCGCTGTTTCGTATTTTTAGAGATCCGTATATAAATTAGCGAAAAAATTTTGACTCATAAGGTGACCATCTCAGTACGTACCGTATCGTGATTCATGAACCGCCTATAACTACCTATTTCACTCGTGTCAATCACTTTTCTTTACTCTATTCACTTTATTTATTAATCCAGACATCTTTTTTTCGGGAGATAAAAGGAAATACCTTATCCATTAAAAATACACACATTTTGTACCTACCTACTAGTAAGTAAAATTATTTTAGAGTCTTACCTTTCAGAGTTTCCAGGTAATTTAAAAAAAGTTATCTCTGGATGCGTTATTGACGAATTCATGCAACCAAAAACAGCACAATATATCCTCCTCGTCATATTAAATATGTACTTGAACTTATTTTTAGTAAAAAAATTGCGCAGTTATTGTTAAAAAACATAACACCGTCCGTTCGTCACTGCGGCACAGTCGCGACTGTCTGCGTACCGAGCGCTTACCGAGATCGAGGCGCGTAGGCATAGCTCGCGCTTCGTCCGTTTGTATGAAGTTACAATACTGTATACAGATAATATTACCGTGCCGCCGCCGTTGGTATCGGCGTTGGTTGTTCGCGTTACATTGCGTGCTCAAAAATTACAATATTGGTAATGTACTACAAATCCATAATTTGTAATGTAATTTCATTATAGGCATTAAGTGTAACTATTCACAAAAATTTTGTTATCATGTCCCTTACACCTGTATATCTTTCTGTAATCATGCAAAAAAATCATGTCGTTTCGTTGTCCTTTGCTTCGTGATTGAAGAACAAACCAACAAACAAACAATTTCTCAACAAACAAACAAATATTAGGAATAGTAAGGATAGGTAATATCCGCTATGCTTATGTTACTAAAACCAAAGTCTTAAACGTTCATAGGCCGCTCTAGTTGGATATTGAGGAAATGACACACATGTTTGGGATCACGTGTAGGTAATTTAAAGTGCTTTCACGTTCATCCACTACTTTATTATATTTAGAAATTTTAGAACTTTAAAATACTAACGTAGTTTTAATTATGTGTTGGAATTGTTTGTATATTTCCAAATATTTCTAAACCAATTTAATAATATATTAGTGTATGCAAGTAAACCTTGAAAAGTTAGAAATTTACTTCAAATTTGTATTTTAAATAAATGTCATCCACTCATCATCCTGTATTCATCCACTGCTGGACATGGGCTTTCCTTTTAAAAGTAATTGTGGACAAAAATTGATAGCGTAATTTCGCAGGCCACATTCAAATTTACATCCGCTCGTGATCATGTTACGACAGATAACATAATCAACAACTATTACAACTTGCAATGTTTACAAAATTTTAAAACCATATTTACCAGAATCCTATCAAATGCTGGGAAAGCTTTACGTGACACACACACAGACGTAAGAATATAACACATACAAGGTTTGAAAAAGTTTGAAAGGAAACGTGTTTTTGCATATTTCTCGTAGGTGAAAACTTGTTTTTTCAGAGAAACTTTTTCAATTACCTTCTTTACAGGACTGCCTATTTTGTACATTATCGATGGAAGTACTTGCGGGCTGCCGCGTTTATTGGAATTTTGGTATTGCTGCTATTTCAACTACAAATAAGTATTTTATCTTTACTAAGGGCACTAACAGGTTACGAAAAATATACTAAAACTATTACATACGTAATAAGCTAATACGGAGTATTAAGGTATAGGTAATGTGGACTAAGGTGTAAGGTTTTTTTTAATAAATACACTACTTAGCTGCTGAGACTGAACTGACTGACTGATAAAGCTGAACAGCAAACACGAACAGCGTTTCGTTACAGCAAAACGAAATGTAACTAAAATTTTCAGTAAAAAAAAATTCAAAAATTCTAAATTATTTATTTCACGTAAGCCAACCTGTGGCTCTTATGACACGACACACTGGTTCGGAAAGCGGATTCTGCTGAGAAGAGCCGGCAAGAAACTCAGCAGTTGCTGTTTTCTCTTTTAATAAGGAATATAAACGAACTTACCTGAAATCAAACTCTATGCAGACGAATACGAGGGCAAAAGCGTGTCGCTTTCATCAGATCGCTCCTAGGTGCTATTTGAATAGTAGGTAAATCATAGATCGCACTCAATTAATAAAATGAATTAATTGTAAATACCGCCAAAGAGGCATTAATTAAGGCGGCTCGATTTGGCCGTTTAGTGTTGAATGACAATCGATTTGTTATAAATCAAACAGCCGGCCTCTCACCATTAACTCTGTTACGACGAGGCCGTCCATCTTTCTTTCCAATTCTATTTCCGACCCGTTTTCTACAAGGACGCAACTTTTGGGTGTGTCTTGAGTTACGGCCTTGTATGAATTGACAACGTTACCCTTCGATTTTAACATAAATATACAGTTTAAACAAAGTAAAGTAACTAGTTACTGAATATAAGTAACTAGCTATTAACACAGCTATCGAGTAATGCTCGGAGTATCCCTACGTGATTAATTCAGAAATGAGGAGATTCGCAGGAGAACCAAAGTCACATAGCCCAGCGAATCGCGAAGCGGAAGTAGAAATGGGCGGGGCACTGATTCAAAGAGCTGATGATTCCAAAACTATTTCAGACCAAGCTGTGGCCTATGATAAACACTCACGATAGTTTAGTTAATCTTTTTATAGAATTTTCGTACCAAAAGAGTAAAAAATGATTTTTTTTAAATATATAGACTAGCGCTTTACTGCAATCTCACCTGATGGTAAGTGAAGATGCAGTCTCAGATGGAGCACGCTTGCCTAGAAGATGCCTCTTCACTCTTGATTTAAAGGTACCCAAGTTTTAGTCAGTTGGAAAAACGGAAGCCGGAAGGGCATTCCAAATTTTAGCGGTGCGTATTAGGAACGAGGAAGCAAAACGCTTAGTGCGGGATCGTGGAATTTCGACCACGTAGCGGTGCAAATTCGAGCGATGCCTTGCGGTTCGATGGTACACAATATCCGGTAGCAGAGCTCTTTTCTTCAACTTTTCTGAGTTCGTCTAATAGTTGTGTCCACAGCTTTAGTTATTTCAGCGCTTTATAGCGGAAGACTATGCAGTTGAACCTCATCTATACAATGGGATCTCGCGGGATTTTTAAGAAAACGAATTAGACCCTGCTGCCGCTTCACTTAAGTGGGACTGGGCAGGTCATGTGAGCCGTGTGCCAGATGATGTGAGGGATAAATCTGCTTCTTTCTGGAACCCTCAAATTCATCAATGCCAGCGTGGTAGGCTGAGACGACGATGCCGTGATGAAAAAGGTAGGCTCAGAATCCATTCCAGGCCCATTCGTAGGACATCTCAGGCTGACTTAGATTAGATTGGAATTCCACACGATCAAAGTCGAGGGTAATAGGTAGTATTGTATACGTTTTTATTTTGAGACTGACTGCAGGCGTTATATACTTATTATGCTAAAACCTAAAAATTACAAAAATGATACCGTTTCAGCAAATTTCTAGTAACTTAGTCCAAACTCCAAGCAGTATTGTGATCGAGGAGTTTAAAATCCTTTTGTGGAACCATCAATCTTGCTTTACATTCCGCTAAGAAACGCCGCCCGTTCTATGTACTTATCTATTTAGGAGTCTATCAAGCAACCTATATATCTTTTACTAGAAACTTGTTGATAAAATGCATTGTCTTAGGAGACAGCAGTTCATTTATTTTATACTAGTTTCTTCACTACTAGGAGACAATTGATTTTATTGATTGAGAAATAAAGAAGTACTTACAGCGAAAGCGCCGATGGTCTGGTTTTGACGTGTCCGTTAAATGACAAAATGATGCTTTCTGCTCGAACCTTACGGTTTACGCCTAAAGCACATAGATCGCGCAAAATACTCTGACTTTTAAGCAATTAAGGCTCGCTTGCAGAAACGCCGGGTTAGGCTTAACCCAGGAAATAATTTTATTATTTAATTTTGACAGAAGTTTTATACGAAATCTGTCAAAGAAGCAGCTAACTCTGGGTTAAAAGGATAACCCGGCGTTTCTGCAAGCGGGCCTTAAATCGGTTGCTTTAAGAGAGTTCTCGAAGATGTGTGAATTCTGTCAAGTGGGTATTTAACTGATATTTTTTTATATATTCAACATAAAGTTTTTAAATATTTTATGTTTTAACACAATCTCATTTTTATTTTTGAAATATCTTAACTAGTCTCGGAAATATAGAGCTTTGAAGTTTCCTCTTAGACAAAGAGAGCGCTACTGAAGTGTGATGTCACAACTTCACAAGAGAGCAGTTCCATACAATCTTCATAGAAAGCTTTAGAAAGAGACAGATACAGTCGCAATAAAACAACATAATATAACTTATTTGGTTTTTGGCCGATTGTCTCTGTTTTTATAAATGTTATTCTTACATTTTCTTTTTATTTTTTTTCCTACTAAATATAATAATTATTAATGAATATCAACATATTTTGACAACAGTCAAATACCCAATTCGCATTAAGCCAGCGTGGTGGACTTTGGCCTATAACACTTCTCTGTAAAGAGACCTGTGCTAAGTAATGAGCCGTTAATTCGTTGATGATGATGACGATGATAGACTTTTTCGAGTTTATCGTAATGAACCTTTCAGCTTACACAATAACATGATGTTTCTAAGCGATACTAGTACGAATTGCAACCTTCAGGAAGTTGCTATGTTAGCTTGAGCCAAAAAAATCGATGTACTCGAATCAAAGCTGCCTTGACCCTACAACTTACATTAGTTAGATTGTTAGTGATTTGGCTGTATTTTCGTGATCGTTATATATAATACCTACGTGCTACATTATTACAGTAATTGATCATTAGTTCTCATATTTTACTTGAATAATAGAGCTTAATACAATAATAATTTGGTAAAGAAATGTGTGTATCCTTTTAAGCTATTTTTGATAGGTCAGTGACCGTTCCGCTAAATAATATAAATCGAAATCTAAATTATATACATGGTATTATGTTAGGATGTAAATAGGGCTGAATAAATTGTAATAACTAATTTTGTCCGCATTCGGACGAATAACATACATTATTAATATTTATTTATTTTTATTTTTTATTCAGAAAAGTTAAGGATTTTATGGAATTTAATAGTTGATTGTAAAGGAAAAGTTTGAAAATCGGCCTTTTGAAGTAACATTTAAGACTATTTCTTCTCTTCTTCCTAATCAACCTACTGATGTCCACTGCTGGACGAAGGTCTCCTCCATGGACTTCCACAGGCTTCGGTCTTACGCCGCCTTAATCCAGCGGCTCCCTGCGACTCGTTTGATGTCGTTGGTAAACATAGTGGGGGTTCGGCCAACACTGTGCCTGCTGGTCCGGGGTCACCACTCCAGCACCTTGGGGCCCCAACGACCATCAGCTTTTCGAACAATGTGCTCCGCCCATTTCCACTTCAGTTTCGCGACTCGCTGAGCTATTTTGGTGACTTTGGTTCTCTTATTACTATATTTTAACCAACTTTTAAAAAATAGATGGTTCTACACCTAAAAAATACTTTTAATGCAGACCCAGGCATCTTAGCAGAATTGTTAAAAAACTTCCAAACGACAATTTTGTCTGCATCATTTTGTGTTAAGTAAGATATAATATCTACTACAGATATATAAAACTAGCATCTTAAATATTAATCTACAAAAGAAAATGAGAAATCAACAAAGTTTCCCTCAATCTTGTTGGTGTTGTCATCTATACATATAATAAAACAGAAACGAAACCAATTGTGTACATGAAATAGATTCAAAAAACCGGCCAAGTGCGAGTCGGACTCGCGCACCGAGGGTTCCGTACTCCAAAAGTAAAAGTAAAACGATAATATTATATTAATTTGCTTATTTATCGTTAACTTTGTTTGTAGAGGTTTATTGTCAATATAATAAAAACTATGCTAGTTAGAGCGTTGGTTTTATTTTTCCTGTAAAATATACATAAACCTCTATTGACCATAATTATTTCAGATTTTTCGATTGGTAAACTTCGGAGATAAGGGGGGGGAACGGTATTTTTTTCGACATTTTGGCCGATTAATCAAAAACTATTATATATAGAAATAAATAAAAAACTGTTTTAGAATGCACAAGTAAAGGCCTTTCATATGATACCCCACTAGGTATAGTTATCTTACTTTGAAATTTCAAACCCCCGATTTTCCCCCTTTTTTAATCAAACTATAATAATTTTCGCGTTGCTTTTATTTTTCCTGTAAAATATACATAAACTTCTATTGACCATAATTAGTTCAGATTTTTCGATTGGTAAACTTCGGAGATAAGGGGAGGGGAACGGTATTTTTTTCGACATTTTGGCCGATTACTCAAAAACTATTATATATAGAAATATATAAAAAACTGTTTTAGAATGCACAAGTAAAGGCCTTTCATATGATATCCCACTCGGTATAGTTATTTTACTTTGAAATTTCAAACCCTCGATTTTCCCCCTTTTTTAATAAAACTAAAAATAATTTTCGAATTTTCTTTATTCCAATGATGTTGGGCCACTATTATACACAACTATACCAAATTTCATGTCGATAGCTTTAATAGTTACTGAAATAATCAACTGTGACAGACGGACGGACGGACGGACGGACGGACGGAGAAAATCTCACCATAAGGGTTCCATTTTTACCATTTTGGTACGGAACCCTAAAAAGGGTTTTTGCTTCTAATTGTGTTCAAGATACAGATATCAAAACAGAAGCTAAATTTTTTTTTGTCTGTTTGTCTGTCTGTTTGTTTGTCCTTCTTTCACGTAAAAACTACCGCACAGATTTCTACAAAATTTTATACCGTGGTAGCTTATTACTCAGGTCAACATCTAGGCTACTTTTTATCCCGGAAAATCAAGGAGTTCCCGAGGGACTTTAAAAACTAAATCCACGCGGACAAAGTTGCGGGCATCAGCTAGTTTATTATTAAACTTTGTGATACTAACTACTCAATACTTTGTCCGTGCGCATTATAAATTAGATTTTTGAAAAACTTCGTGGGAATCATGCGTTTTGGACCCGTGACACCACCGGCTTGCACCACTGGTAGTGTAAAAGGTATTTTTTAATACCCATTACTCCACCAACAAATAGCCGTTTATGTAGGAACTCTTTATATTTTCGTGGATAATTATTTATCGTTCCCCTGATGCAAGCTTTCATTTTGCCAAAATTCGTAATCGATTCGGGGTTGAGCCGTGATATGAAAAAGTAATAGACAGAAAGACACCCTTTCGTATTTAATTTTGCTATATCATAGCAAGGATTTGAAACTAATAAATATACCATTAACTACGAAACTAACTAAGGCTACAATCAAAAACTTTCATAATTATTGTAGTTATCATAAAATAATCAAGGCATATTCCCCAAGACAGCAATTTAGTGGAAGTTAATAAAAATTCCTATTAAAGTTATTACAGAACTAACTAGTTTTACCCCCAACGTCTATAAAAATATGGATAGCGCACGCAATTGATCGCTCCAAGTGCACCCTAGGGTAATGAGCATGTGAAATTGTGACAAATAGTGAGGTTGCTCATTTTTCATGTGAAAAGTGTTTTAATGACACAATAACATGAAAGTACCAGTGGCGCGTAGTTTGCGCTTGGAAAAAAATTAAGAGACCATTGATAACTTTTTAATTTTGTGCTCAAAAGTCCGTCTTATGGACGTTAACTATTTTTTTGTCAAATTTCATCAAGATAGATTCAGCAGTTGTCTGTCTATTACTTACCTTAGTAAGAAATAGACAGACCGCCAGATATTCCCATTCCTATATAATATGAGTATAGATGTAACCCTTACATTTTTTAAAGAGCCATTATGTGTAATCATTTATTTAGTACGGTTTCCCAGAAATTAAGCTATCAATAATTCAATATGATTAGTTCTACGTTTCTATTGCTTCGTAGAAGCTATGTCAATGCTACACAGCGTAGCAGCGTAGTAATAACATTATAAATAGTAACAACTTGACTTACCTAACATAAAAAGGGATTTTGAAGAAACTATCAGAGAGTATGCTCAACAACTATGTATTTGACTTAGTTTCTCCATCAACCTTCTAATTTAAGACCACTAATATCCCATGGCTAAGTGGATAACATCCCCGGTACTCGAATTAAATGCTTTGCTTCCCCGTTCTTATTAAACACCATCAAGATTTGGTATCGCCTTCCAGTTGCCGTTATTCCAACTAGTCTTAACTTGATTACTTTTAAATTAACATAGAGTAGACATTTTCTACTCCATCTAAGGTTGCTTTTATTTTAACCGTCAAATTAGCTTCACGGTGATATAGAGCACTAAAAAGCAAAAGCTTAACTTCCTTTCCTTTTCACAGTTACTTGAGATGATGGCCTTATGATTAGACAATTAGGCATCGGCCTCTTTTCCGGTATAAGGCTCAAATCCCAAGCCACCTCTCTCTCTCTATCTTTTTGGAGTTGTGTGCGCTTAAAACAATTAAAAATCACTTGCTTTAACGCATTGCTTGCTTTCCTTCACCGCATCTTCACACAAGATGAAACCTGCACGGCTGAGAGTTCTCTATAATGTTCTCAAAGGTGTGCATATCTCTGTCAATACCAATACGCATTTGGCCAGCGTGGTGGTTTAAATCTTTCCTATTCTTAGAAGAGTGTCCTTGTCCAATAGTGGGCCGGCAATGAGATGAGATAATGCTTGTCTTATCAGTAGACCAGGACCTGAAGCGTTGAACGCTTTATGCTAGAAATAATAAGAGTATTCCTTGACCTTTTACTTACGACGAATCTTCAGACTTATTGGATTGACCTACTTACTCAGAATGAATTAATTTTTCAAAGCCTATTTAGTATGATGTAATTAAAACTTGATTTTGGGAATACGGTCTCAGATATCTCTCAGAATCTAATAAAAACTCATAAAGAATTAATAATTTAGGTATATTATCTTGTTTTTTAGAGATACAACAACCTTTGATGTTTGATTGAAAATAAATTTGAGTGAGATAAGTGGAAAATTTTTAAAGTTTCAATTACATAGACGAAGTTCAATTCATTTCAGTTTTTATCGTTTTTTTAGCTAAGATTAAATTTTGATGAAAATTTGATTAAACTCGGTTCTACGAAACAATTACTCAAAATCATATTATTCTCCCCTCGAAGATATGAATCTTGTGAACTGATTGTTTATATAAAATAAGAAATACATTAAAAAGCTTAAAAATATTTTTTCAAATAATATTACTTGTTTAATTTGCGTTTCTTGAATTAGTTTTTTGTTTAAGAATATTTGTTTTCCATTTTGCGACCGAAATTGCTATCAACTGCTGTTTATTTGCTTAAAAATTTCTCTTGAAACTATTTTAAACATGAAACAGGAATCTTAGGTGAGGTAAGATCAGCGCAGCGCTAAAGTGGTTTGTACCTAATTAGTCTGCTCCGAGAGCGAGACGAAACCAATCAACGACTTGTTATTTTAAGACTAGATTTTTAAGAAGTTGATTTTATTTTCCAACATTTTGCTTTGCCTTTGTCCCTTGCACGTAAGCACCAGGACTTTCTGTCCTAGATCGTCATTAGCGAGTTGGATTTTTGCCCGTAGTACTTATAACTAGAAGCACTACGGCCAAAAAAAAATACCCATGTTACTTCTATTAGTTGTAAGAGCTTCAGCCATAATATTACAATGATGATTCAATAACACGGATAATTTTTTTGTCCTTGGTACTAGTAACGGCCAATTTAAAAGTCCTTTCTTAGTCCAAAATCTTTTACGTGGATCGCGTATCGAGAAATGAATCGATATAGATTGATTGAAACTGACGTTTTAAGTTTTATTCTATTTTATTTGATAACACCAAAACATTAAGTCTATGTTAAGGAGGTCAAGCGGAAATCAAATTTATTAAGCTTTTTATTATTTCTTTTAAAATATTAAATAGTTTTCTTGTTGACTCCATACGCATCTAGATCGGTTTTCTTCTACATTCTGAGAAGAAAAAAGTCTAAGGCCCGCTTGTAGAGACGCCGAGTTAGTTAACCCAGGAATAAATTTGTAATTTTGACAGAAGCTGTATACGAAATCTGTCAAATCTGTCCTTTTAACCCAGAGTTAGCCGCTAACTCTGGGTTAAAACGTTTCTGCTAGCGCGCCTAAAAGACTTACTCTATTTCGAGCCAGTAGGAATACGTTTAAACACACGCGGCGCGTTGTGCGGCGGCAAATGTATGCTGTATGAACGCTCTCATACTTGGCCATAATATGTTTGAGTTTACCGCGCGACACGACGCATCACGCGCCGCGCAACGTCCCGCATGTGCATAAACGTACCCTAAAGGTGAAGGTAGGCTAGGTTAATGGATCTCGTTAAGAATTCAATATTAACAGCTGCATTTAATGTGCTACGCCATTTTGCTTTTCAAATAGCCGAAGCTACGTAGCGCGTAGCAGTTTCAGTTACCAATTCGATGTTTGGTGAATGTTACGTTTTGGTGTGACAGTGGTGTCTTATTTACCCCGTAGGCATCTAGATTAGTTTTTCTTCCACATTCTGTCCTTACAGCGCATACTTTATTTCTATTTTCCCGTGGTGCGAGGTGCGCGGTGCGCGGGGCGGGGGTAAGGACACGCGCGGTAGCGTCGCCCCAGCCAGTTGAAGCTGCGGCGAACGACAGACCGCTTGTCGTACCTACGGAACTTTGGGAGAAAATACTGTGACCTATCATAGTGGCTGTGACGTGATAGTGATATCGCATGCGTTCGGAATTGACCCCCTGGTGTGACCGATCTTTGTGACTTGTGAAGTGATTGTGTGAGCCGATTTTTGAGTGTATCACGGAAACGCTCGGTAAGTAACGCACTCTTTGGTATTATAAAAGTATTTTCAAGTCGCGATAAAATAAGCATGGTAAGTTTCGTCGGGGAACTGGTATTGTCGCGATTCCGGGCGGCTTAACAGACTTAGCTTCGTTTACGTGGAATTATTGCCTCTTAGTAAAGGCTTAACCGTGGTAATGATGTTCTATATAAAGAGCTCTAATTATATTTTAAAATGAGCCGTCAAAAAGAGTTTTACTGGTGTTTTTAGTTAAAATTATTTTGTAACTGAATTTTCATGCCATAACTGAGTAGAACTTTTATGTTCGACATAATATTTTGGATTGACTAATTAGATATGTTTTTTTGGCATAGACATCAGACATGTAGACTTGACTTCAATCTCACCTGATGGTAAGTGATGATTCAGCCTAAGATGGTGCGCGCTTGCCTAGAAGATGCCTATTTCACTCTTGGTTTAAAACATAATCTTGGCGAACACAACTTCTGAAGCAGTGAAATATATCATAGGATGTTTAAACGAGTGCTACATATTTAATTTATGACCTCAGCACTATAAATAAGGTAAAAAATACTCTAATTTATAATTATGTTACCTTTGAATACCTTATAGTGGGTTACTATAATAAAGCAAGCAAGAAGCAGTGATAGCCTAGTGGTTAGTACTGCGGTCTCCTATTCAGGGAGTCGCAGGTTTGATGCCGGGCACGTACCTCTGACATTTATAAGTTAAGTTCTAACTTTTAAGAAATTAAATATCACAAGCTTCAACGGAGAATGAAAACATCGTGAGAAAACCTGCACACCTGAGAGTTCTTCATAGTGTTCTCAAAGGTGTGTGAAGTCTGGCAATTTGCATTGGGCCAGCATGGTGGACTATAATAGCCTATAACCCTTCTCTGAGAGGAGTCCTACGCTCAGTAATGAGCCTTTGATGGATGATGATAATGATGATGATGATTATAATAAAATATTTAACGGTAAAATTAATTTGGTAGAGAAAAACTGAACGAATTTATTTAACAATGATTTTGCAACGTTACTACGTTGCTATTTATTTTTATTAAAGTGTTAACCTACACTTAAGGAAATATCAGAATAAATTTTATAAACACATATCAAAAATTCCGAAGCCAGCGGGATTCGAACCCACATCTCTTGGGAATCGCGCCCGAGTGTGTTAGCCACTTACACTATAGCCACGGTCGAACTACCCGTCAGCATCGAAATTAGTGATATGTATCTACTTTTTCAGTTTAAGCAACTGCTAGCGACATCTAGTAGCAACACGTTACAGTTATTGATCTACTTTCCAAGACCCCATATTACAATGGAGCTCGTTAGGAACTAGAGATGCCACATTGCTTTTTACTATTTATTTTTATTAAAGTGTTAACCTACACTTAAGGAAATATCAGAATAAATTTTATAAACACATATCAAAAATTCCGAAGCCAGCGGGATTCGAACCCACATCTCTTGGGAATCGCGCCCGAGTGTGTTAGCCACTTACACTATAGCCACGGTCGAACTACCCGTCAGCATCGAAATTAGTGATATGTATCTACTTTTTCAGTTTAAGCAACTGCTAGCGACATCTAGTAGCAACACGTTACAGTTATTGATCTACTTTCCAAGACCCCATATTACAATGGAGCTCGTTAGGAACTAGAGATGCCACATTGCTTTTTACTATTTATTTTTATTAAAGTGTTAACCTACACTTAAGGAAATATCAGAATAAATTTTATAAACACATATCAAAAATTCCGAAGCCAGCGGGATTCGAACCCACATCTCTTGGGAATCGCGCCCGAGTGTGTTAGCCACTTACACTATAGCCACGGTCGAACTACCCGTCAGCATCGAAATTAGTGATATGTATCTACTTTTTCAGTTTAAGCAACTGCTAGCGACATCTAGTAGCAACACGTTACAGTTATTGATCTACTTTCCAAAACTGAACAAGTAACTGAACAACTGAAAAAGTAGATACATATCACTAATTTCGATGCTGACGGGTAGTTCGACCGTGGCTATAGTGTAAGTGGCTAACACACTCGGGCGCGATTCCCAAGAGATGTGGGTTCGAATCCCGCTGGCTTCGGAATTTTTGATATGTGTTTATAAAATTTATTCTGATATTTCCTTAAGTGTAGGTTAACACTTTAATAAAAATAAATAGTAAAAAGCAATGTGGCATCTCTAGTTCCTAACGAGCTCCATTGTAATATGGGGTCTTGGAAAGTAGATCAATAACTGTAACGTGTTGCTACTAGATGTCGCTAGCAGTTGCTTAAACTGAAAAAGTAGATACATATCACTAATTTCGATGCTGACGGGTAGTTCGACCGTGGCTATAGTGTAAGTGGCTAACACACTCGGGCGCGATTCCCAAGAGATGTGGGTTCCAATCCCGCTGGCTTCGGAATTTTTGATATGTGTTTATAAAATTTATTCTGATATTTCCTTAAGTGTAGGTTAACACTTTAATAAAAATAAATAGTAAAAAGCAATGTGGCATCTCTAGTTCCTAACGAGCTCCATTGTAATATGGGGTCTTGGAAAGTAGATCAATAACTGTAACGTGTTGCTACTAGATGTCGCTAGCAGTTGCTTAAACTGAAAAAGTAGATACATATCACTAATTTCGATGCTGACGGGTAGTTCGACCGTGGCTATAGTGTAAGTGGCTAACACACTCGGGCGCGATTCCCAAGAGATGTGGGTTCGAATCCCGCTGGCTTCGGAATTTTTGATGTGTTTATAAAATTTATTCTGTTACTACGTTGCGTTGCCATAATTAAAAATTACAAAATATTGGATTTCAGGTACCTCCATTACTGAATTTTTATTAAAGAGGACTACTATTCATAACAGCTCTCATAATAATTCTGCCATTTTATAATTAACACATGGGTCAAAGAGAATATCTATATTCTATATGGATGTGCGACAATTATGATATTTTTGCGGCAGTGGTAAGAACTTCGGTCTTATAAGTGGAAGGCCCTGGGTTTGATACCCGGCGGGAAAAGGAAATCTATAATTTTATAAATACAAATTCAAATTCAAAATTATTCATTTCACGTAGGCCAACCTGTGGCTCTTATGACACGTCGTCATGATTCTACCACCGGTTCGGAAAGCAGATTCTGCTGAGAAGAGCGGGCAAGAAACTCAGCAGTTGCTCTTTTCAAAATAATCATTTTACAATATTATTATGTAGCTATTATATTGTAATAAGTTTTTTTATACTATCTTGTGGGCAGCCGGATGTCAAGCCGAGATAACCCATGCAACTTTATTAGAATACAATAGATTATAATATTTCCACAATGAGGGGAAGTTCCAAAAATGCGCAGGTACTACAATTCAATTCATGTTAAGACGGGCAGACAAAAAGTAGCCCCATTCCCGCACGAGCATGACTCATGATCTAGCCGTTGCTTCGCTTGACCATATTTGAGAGAACGTAACAAAAATTAAAATTATTTCACCTCTGGCTTTCTGGGAGGGTTAAGTCCAGTTACCACTCTACCGTTTAAAACCTAGTAAGTTAATTGTAAGGTACGGTTATAGTTAAGCGGTTTATTCATGTGTGTATGTTAGTTATAACGACTTTAGCCGTGATTTAGCGTTCCGATACCAAGTATAAAGTTATAAGGCATAAGGGTTCCTAGACAGCATCATCACTTATTAAACCCAGTCAAGTGATAACTAAACCTGTAATAGAAAAAAATAAACTCGCTTAGGCCCGGTTGCGCGAGGCGCCGTTATAGTTACGTTATAGTTGGTATAATATATCGTATAGTATCATTAAACCTTATTTTTTATTATTTTTTTTAAGAAGAATATTAGTCAAGTTGAAGTTGACTAATATCCTCCTCTCCCCTCCAAATAAGCGGAAAGCTTGTGTTAGGAGTGGTTACGACAATAGTGCAACGGGTGGGATTCGAACCTGCGACCTTTCAGTTTTCAGTCCGCACCTTTAACCGTTGGGTTATTGAGGCTAAACGTGACAGCCGAAACACAATCATGTGTTTCGGCTTTCACGTTTAGCTTTAACGATAACTTAACTATAACGGCGCCTCACGCAACCGGGCCTATCGATGGCTCCTAAGAATAGTGAGTTATCTACAAAATTCTAATTTTACAGGAGAGCGTGTCAAAGATAAAATGTTCAAAACTTTTTATTATTTGTACTAGCATTATGATTTTTTCATGTTTCTTTCTTGATAAATATTTACTTCATTAGGTATTTAAATAATAAATCTAATATTTTATAAGTTACTGATATATTGTAGTTGATTCAGTAGACGTAAAACGAAACATAGCCATTTTTGAGCTAACTACCACTCACACTAGTATACAATATATGTAGCTAAAAGCGATAATTTTAAATAAAAATGTAATTTACATAATCAAACATTAAAATAATAGATTTGATGTAATTTATGGATTTTCTGATTAAAAAACTAGGATTTAATTGAAAATAAAGTAGTTGGTCCAGCTTCTTACGAATATTATTAACAAAAATGTGCGTAGTATATGAGCGTGTGTGCATATAAAATAAGAGAATAAAGCACAAAATGATATTATTATTTGTGTTTCATATTGGTTTTAACTATATATTGCAAATACAAACCATCACTTTTTAATCTTTATAGGACTTATAATGACAGTATTTTTAATTTCAAAACAAAAGAAATTTACCTTTAAATATTCAGAATCCAAAACCGAATAGGCCTTTTCTTCATAGTACTATTTACTTTTCAAAGTACTAATTACTTTTTTAGAGATCTGGAGTATCTCTTTCATACAAAAAAAAACTAGGAAAACATTGATTAAGATAATCATTCTTCTTAATCAAAACGCACATAAAGTATTTCATTCTAAAATATCCATGTACATATTATTAGATTAAAAGTAGAACTAGATTAAATCACAATCTTGAATAAAAAAAATCGGATGCCCGTTTTCTATATATATGCCTAAATCTTCACCAAGTAGAGTCAAACAGACTGTATTTAAGGGAAGATTTAGGTAAAAAAGACGTAGATAGCCACTTATCCAATGCAATTTCCACCTTCCCTTGTTGCCTTAAAACTTTGTGCTGTGTTTGTTCCCTTAAAAGTTCGTGAAAAAGAAATTTACAGAAAGCGTCACCTAACTTAGCTTAGGTAGCCCGTAAAGTTAGGGAGCATTAGTGAAAACGGGCATAAGTATCGTAAATGTAAAAATAAAAAAAATTAAACAACTTTTTATGGGTTCTATGGCGTTTTATTCGAGTTTTTACTACTTCTTACTGAGATGATTTACAGCTTCCATCATCATGGGTAGGACTAAGGTAATTAACTCCCAGGATGGGGTTTTAGATTTTAATTAGTTTTTATTTTAGTTTTAATTTTAGAGTAAATTTAGGTTTAATATAGTAATGTATATATGTATTTAGTCACCTGCAAATGAACAAAAAAAAATTAACTCCCAGATGTCATGTTAAATAATGAAACAATCTTTAATATTACCCATGGTTATGGTGGCTGTAAAGCTTTTAATACGTCAGAATATAATAAATTCGAAAAAAAACGCAACATATTTCATGAAAAGTGGTTTCATTTATATCTTATATTCGCGTAAATATCGTTTGTTCTTTGGTTTATTTTGGCAGTCAATCCAGCTATCAGAATAATTTTCAAAATAGTAATCAAATGAAATTCTCATCATTTCATCGCTCGTTTTCTTCTATTATAATTTTACAGATTTAATTCCATAATACTTAACTTCCGTCACCTGCAACTGTCAATTATTGCAATGTTTTAGACATGGAAGTAGGTTTTAGGTGTGCTTTATAGTCCAAAATCATTTCCACTCAAATGTCAGTGACTTCATAGAGCCTTCCATCTGTTTTGGCCCATTGAGAGGCAGCACACCTACCACAGATAGGGTAAACAAATTAGCTTATCTATAGTTTGATTTTCTATCTAGGCATGCCAGGAAACAGTATGTTTCCTTCGTTCTGGGTGTGACCGATAGCCAGAATATTTGTAACATTCTAAAATAATAATCTGTATTGATTCTGGCCTTCTACAAGTATTGTCAAATCAGCTACGATAATCTTTGATACCTTTATCTAAAACCATACCCGTACCTTATCGTAGTCTCAATTTTGTAAACAAAGCTTGCTATAACTTTCAAACATTTTTGTACTTAAATCAAACTTTCGAAACATGATTAGTGGTTTTACCACTTTATTACCTTATCCCGACCTTCTAATTTTCTCTCTATATTATTTTCTTAAAAAACTTTCTTGTTTCTCATTTTCTTCTGAAAGTGAGAAACAAGAAAGCTAAGCAAGAAAATGAAAATTAAGTTCCTGAAGAATCAGGGACTTAATTTTTATTTTCAAATATGTGAAATTCTTTGCATTTTCTATTTGCTTAATTTATGCACAAATTTTGTATTGGAGAGTGGCTAGTTCTTAATCTTGAATGTACCTACTATTTTTGTGTTTAGTGTCATAACCTGTTGTGTGTTTAAATAAATAAATTTATATTTTTTAAGCTTATAAAAACTTATTTTGAAAATTCTTGATCATAATAACATGATTCTGACGTAGATAAGAAACTTGAGCGGAGTAAATAGTTGGATCAAGTCACTGCTTCTAGAAGTTAAACATCTTAGGAAACGCTGTACACTGATGCAACTTGTAGTTGTACCTTTCCGCTCATGCTAGCTCGTCGCGCCCGCTCGACGTATACAGGAATCCTGTAGTTTCCTCAGTTTACGACGTACAGATATTGTAAATAGCTCAACTTGAACCAGTATACGTTAGATTATCTTCGAATCTATTTGCATTTTCGAAAGTTTTGTGACCGAGGCTGATAAATAAGGTCTATTTATTATCAAATCCATCAAAAAGTCAAAATACCTAAAAGTGCTAGTTGACTTACTATTCTTAGGAGCCATCGCTATGTTATTCAACGTATTCACCCACACACATTTTTGATTGAGAAAAATGTGATTCTCTTGTTTTATAGGATATTGGAAAACTTCGTACAATTCATGATATAACTAGCTGATACCCGCAACTTCATTCGCGTGGGTTTAGTTTTTATAATCCCGCGGGAACTCTTTGATTTTCCGGAATAAAAAGTAGGTTATATCACTCGCCCATGCAAAAATTGCGTCAATCCGTAGCTTTGTTTTAGCGTGATTGAAGGACAAACCATCAAACCAACAAACAATCACTTTCGTATTTATAATATTAGTAAGGATTTGTTTTAATATAGGTAGTACATAATTAAACATGAAGGTAATAACAAGGTAAATAAGTCATAGCTGGAAGGTCTTAAGTATAATCTGGTCGATTAATTATTTTAAACTAATTGCAACTGAATTCGAAACTAGCCTTAAGTTAATTATAAGTTTCCTTGCTCCGAACAAGCTAACCAGTTTTTACTTTATTCAAATTGCGAGGAATTGGAGCAACATTATAATTTGGACTTATCTTTTAAATCACCATTCAACCCGATTGTTGTTCTGTGCAATATTTAGGACGTGTTTCACCACTTGCTGATAAAGTCCTGGTAGCCTATCCACAACTTATCTGATGAAGAGCGTTTGAATTTCTGTTTCATAAGTAACTGATAAGTCAATCTGGCAGTTAAACTCAAAAAGATATCGCACAGATTTATCCAGCAGATATTTTAATCTGTTAGATATATCAGACACTTAATCAGCAAGTGGTGAAACAGGCCATTAGTTAAATAAATTTTTACTTTATCTATGTCTCGGTCCACATAGTACCAAACAAAAGCTTGCCCAAACTGTTTGGTCGAACGAAAGTTTGTGCAGACGGAACTTATATTTCAATTTTGCGGGAATGTTGTAACTCGCGCAAACTTAAAATTTTTGATATGTTGTTATGATATGATTGGACCAACAAATTCCTGAAATGCCGGCAACGCACCAGAGGCACTACCAATGTAGTGCCTCTGGTGCTACAAATGTTCATGGGCGGCGGTAATCGCTAAACATCAGGTGACCCGTCTGCTCGTTTGCTCGCTATTCTTATAAAAAAAAATTAAGTGGCACTCGGGGACTGCCGCGGTAAAGCTATTGCATAGCATTTTTTATCAACTTATGCAATTATAATATTTTCTCAAATTTGCTCGGAAATCGCTTCTTTATTTAAAAAAACGAAACGTCAATTGGCTCATTGCTGGCGTGGCGCCAGCAATTACGTAACAGGACAATAATGTAAATTGCTGGACAGGTACGAGGTTTTTAAAATGTACACTTTCCTCTATTAGGTGTTTCTCCTCTGTGATTAGGTGTTTTGAATGTGCATTTCTTTCGCTGAGTTATACAATTTAAAAAATAAGAATGATTTTTTTTTAAATGAAACAAAAAGAGCGTGGTTTAATTGGAGGTAAAGAATTATTGGTGACTGGTGTTTTCTTTTACAATATATTTCTTGTTCTGAAATAAAAATGGATTCGGAATCGGATGAGGAATTAATGGACTTTACACCACCAGATATAGCGGAAGAAGCTAATGTACTATAACATTTAACATGAAATAAAACAGTGTTTCTTTAATTATTTTTTTGTTGTTTCCTCGCAAATTAGAGAAAAGTACTATATAAGCCTCGGCCGAAATAGCAATTCATGGCCTCGTTTACTTAAAAAGGCCTCGGCTAGCGCCTCGTCCTTTTAAAATCACTTGGAAGTCCTTGGCTTCGCCTCGGCCTTCCAATGTTACTCGTCCATAAATTGCTTTATTCCGAGCCTCGACAATAATGTACTATTATGCCATTTTTTTTTTGCATAAGAAAAATTATGCAAAAAAAAATTAAAAACAAACAAACAAGAAAAGCGAACTCTCACTACTTCGCGAGTGAGATTCGAGCCTGCGACATCATACACCATACGGTAAAGAAAGCGGCCGCTCGCCCACTGCGCCAAATAGAGCTACTTGAGAACCTCTAAAATGTTGAACGCTTACAGAACGACGGTGTTAGGATTTTTTTTCGTTACGGAATTTCTTGATTCGGTCGCCGCGCTCAAACTGTTTGTCCTAGTTCAAAGCCCGCGATAAAAGATATGCAATAGCTTAAAAATAATTACTTAATAATGATTGTAATGATCAATATGACAATTTTGCCTGCAGATTGGACAAAACTACCTCCTAATTGTGCAGTCGAAATGGGAACTGCTATTTTGCAGTTCTTTTTGTTATAAACGTCTCAGTAAAATATAGCATAGCTATTTTCTCACATCTATCTAGATGCGTGAATAATTAATTCTAGTTGAAATGGGACTCGGTGGCTATATCGATTGTTTCAAAATAGCTTCTCAGGTAGGTACATGAGATAAATCTCAGCGGTGACCAACTACGGCAAAGCCAAAAGGAAGGGTTATGTTTTTAGCAGTCTATGTATGTATGTTTGTATTTACGTATGTTTCACCGTAGCGCCTAAACTCCTAAGCCGATTTGGGTGAATTCAAAATTCAAAATTATTTATTTCACGTAGACCAACCTGTGGCTCTTATGACACGTCATGACGCTACCACCTGTTCGGAAAGCGGATTCTGCTGAGAAGAGCCGGCAAGAAACTTAGCAGTTGCTCTTTTCAAAATAATCATTTTACAATATTATTATGAGGCTTTTACATTGTAATAAGTTTTTTATACTATCTTGTGGGCAGCCGGATGCCAAGCCGATTTAACCCATGCAACTTTGTTAGAATATAATAGAATAGAATATTTCCACAATGAGGGGAAGTTACAAAAGAGCGTAGGTACTACAATTAAATTCATGCTAAGAAAGCAGCCCCATTTTCACCGGTGGGACCCGTTCACGAGCATGACGCATGATCCAGTCGTGTCAATCGATTTATTTATTATAGTCCGTGTAACATACGCTGTAGCGTTGTATTTCACAGGGACAAAAGCTATATGACGCATGTTACATCCAGTTTTCCGTGGTCGGGTTACAGTTTTTAGGGTTCCGTACTCAAAGGGTGCCAACGGGACCCTAACTAACCCTCCGCTGTCCGTATGTCCGTCCGTCCGTCTGTCAGCGGGCTGTAACTCATAAACTGTAATAGGTAGGTAGTTGAAATTTTCACAGTGTACGTATTTCTATTGCCACTATAACAACAAATAATAATAAAAATAAAATAAAATTAAAGGGGGTAAATAAATGAAAAAGAGGTCGAAATAAAATTTTATTTTTTTACCCTGGCATGTGGGGTGTCATTGTCTAGAACTCATTAAGTGGAGTTCAAATTTTTTTTTTGCTTCAAAAATAAAAAAATGGGGACCATCAAAGTTTTCCCCATAAGCTAATTTAGTAACATCTAAGAACTAAGATATCTAAATATGTATCTAGTTTTAAAAAAGTGATTTGGTCATAATTATGAACGGAACGCTAAAAGAGCGAGGCCCGAATCGCACTTGGCCGATTTTTTAAATTTGAGTAAGTAGGTACTGTTTACCATTATAATTTTTTATCGTTGTAAACTTGGGCATTTCCAATTCGCATTGGGCCAGCGTGGTACTATGGCCTAAGCCCTTCTCTGAGAGGAGACCTGCGCTCAGTAGTAAGCTGTTAATGGGTTGCTTATGAAACTTGAGCATTCACTGCGTTATTCTTCTTCTCAATCGGTCACTCTCATGTCATGTCACTCTCTCATGTCACTCTCGGTCATGGCGTGTCAGAATTGTAACATTAATCGTTGTCAATCCCCTTGGCTCATATCTCCAGGAATGAAGTTGCTGTTTGGTTGATCAGTTGAATGGTTGGTGGTGTTGAGTCAGGTGGAGGGGAAAACTGTGAGAGAACACGTTGAACAGATTTTGACAAAGCAGTGACGGTGACAACTGTTTTGGAGTGCGACCCTTGTCTGGAGACTGCGTTATTACCTGGCATTTTTAAAGCTTTATTTGTCGGATAATCCCATAAACACTGTTTATCGTCCGTAAACTCTGACAAACTAGTTGTAAACAGTAAAATGATAGGTCCATTTACACAACAGAACGGTTAAATAAATGATGTGAAAGTACATTAGCATAATGCTCTCGCTAATGATCATTAATTCGTTTTGTATTCACTTCTGAAGTTTCATGAACAACTCGTGAAATTTTCATCACGAGGTAAATTATTTATCATACCTACTTTTATTGTAGGACTGGTTTTGGCACGTTAAAGAATATATTGGGAATATGGTAAAGTATATAAGAAAAATAATTCCATTGCTATAATGCGCTAAACAGAATAAATCTTTTATCACTCTACGTACTTTTCGCTCCGAAACCGGAGCATCATCAGGAGATGTTGACTCCACAATTCGCAATTGCAAAGACATGAAATTATATAGTCTTCCCAACCGATTTCGGTCATGGCGCCAATCTCCACATAGATAAGCGCGGGAGATATTATAGTGCACAATCGTGTGCTCACTGGTGCACTCTCTATTCCCTCACTCTGATATTCCAAGGGGATGCAAAATTTGACTCGACCGGAGAAAGATCAAGCGCAGGACCGACGGCTTTACTTGTAGGCACGGGGGTGACACACCGTCAACTTTCTGACTCCGGGTTAGTATGTACAATTTCTTGACAGAAAAATCTTTTTGTTATTTTATAAACTTTAATAACTGCATGTTTATTTGTTTCGTAGTTTTGCTGTAATTATATTGGAGTTGTTAGCCGTCTTTTTTCTCAAGTCTACGGTAGTTAGGAGCCAATGGGGCGTTTTAAAAAAAGCTTTTGTACAATAGCTGACAGGGGAAAATGTGGGTTACGTTGCACTCACAACCGCGGGCGACGTGTTAATGAGTTGTTACTGGTGATTGCATAATTGCAAGACGCAAGTGGCGCATTGTGGTTTATTTTTTTATTTCACCCCGATGGGTAATGAAGAATTTTTGTGTATGTGGTTGAATATTGGGTAAGTTATTTTCTAGAATATTAATTAATGAAAATTGAATTATTGATCCATTTCATCAATACAATTCTTTTGCTACATTGTTTCGGGAGCATGTATTTGGGTCCATCTTAACAATGGAAAGATCAAGAGTAGTAGATTCTTAACTTGTCGTAAAAGCCACAGGTTGGTCTACATGAAAATATTATAAAATAACTAGCTTTTTCCCGCGGATTCACTTACGTTAAGTTCGATTTTACAAACCCCTATTTTACTCCCTTAGGGGTTGAATTAAAAAAAAATCGTTCTTAGCGAATGCCTGCATCATAATCTATCTGTATGCTAAATTTTAGCCTGATCCATACATGTTTTTCCTTTTCCTTTTATTTATATTTAGATAATTTTTGAATTGGTTTAATTTGACCCTCCAGTAATTTGGTTGAAAGGAGGCCTGTGATCATTATTTTGTTACCAAACGCGATGTGTTGCGATTGCCTCTTGTACAAATACAAATACAAAAATATTTATTTCTGTATTTGTATTTGTACAACAGGCAATCGTCTATTATATTGCCTGTTGTAGTATGAAATTGCTTGGGACACCTCTAGTTTCATCATTATGAATTTTTGCTTGCTTGATGTGGAGTAGTCACAAAGCAGCCGGTTTTCTCAGGAAAGCTAGAGGAGATATTAACGTGCTCATAAACAGAAATATCAAAATATGACGGCCCACCGCTGATCTCGCTCAAGTGTCACGACAACATTTATTAACATGGCTCACGGGCCATATTAATAAATCATTATTTTCAAAGATCTTTACGAATCTCACAAATTTTCATTCTCCACCAATGTGATGTGACACCACGTCATGATATTTGATAATAACATCTCTTCTGTGAGGAGTCGTAGTAACGTTTGTAAATTAGGACATCAGACTTCTATTCTCTTTCCCCAATTTATTCGTACAGACGTGCATTAGTGGCAAAGGTTGCTTTTTACATTTTTCCCATTTTATCGGCATTATTTTACCCGGAATGTTGATTACCCGTTCGTTTCATTACGCTGCCGGGGATTGACCTGGATTCTTAATCAAGCACAGACCGATGAGCGAATTCTTATTTACGTATTTAAAAAATTGAGAGTAATATTATTTTATTTGTTGTAAATAATCTATAATATAATAAAACTGTAACAGGTCCAATTCTGTACATTGAAGATATTTTGTAAATTTTTGTTTGAGGGCACTCTATAATCGATACTGAAGCCAAAACAATTTTTTTTTAATTTTTTGTCTGTCTGTCTGTCTGTCTGTCTGTATCTTGGCCGCGCATCACGCCGAAACTTCTGGACGGATTTCAATGAAACGTGGCATGATTTAAGTTCATACTACGAGGTATAATATATAATACTTTTTATCCCGAAATTCTGCACGGTTCTTTTGGGAGAGGGGATGAAAGTCAAAATGTGTATTTAGCTGTAATTCATTAAGGCGTATTCCGATTTCATTCATTCTTTTTTTGTTAGAAAGCGGGTACTTTAGAGATTGTTTTGTAATTATTTCAAGGTCGTCAATATATTAGTTCAGAAATTATAGACATCGCAATCTTCAGTATAAGGTCCAAATAAGTTGAACCCCGGAATCTACAGGATACTTTGAATGTACGGCTCATCTTAAGCTGGCAAGCGTACTTTATCGTATATAGCCATCGTGGATAGCCTTATTTTGTCAAAGTCAAACTACTCTAAAGGCGTCAGATTTTGCCAAACGATCATTATACTACATACTACATAGTAGGTATGGATGTAATACATCGTATGGACGTAATGTTACAGTGTTTTCCTATGCAATTTAATAATCTAATCATACTAATATTATAAATGCGAAAGTGTGTTTGTTTGTTGGTTTGTCCTTCAATCACGGCACAACAGAGCCACGGATCGACGTGATTTTTTGCATGGGTACTATAGTTGAGGACCTGTAGAGTAACATAGGCTACTTTTTATCCCGGAAAATCAAAGTTTTCAAGAGGGATTTTAAAAACTAAATCCACGCGGACGAAGTCGCGGGCATCAGCTAGTTGTAAATAAACGTGATCAAGTAGGTCAAGCTACTCTAACAAATGATTCTGCATTTGCCATAATAATAATATTTTAATTACATAATAGTTTATTATTACCTTGATTGATTAACTGAAAATCCTACTCTAAATTTTTAAGTGCTTTGAAATCCACAGCTCTGTACTGATGAAGTTAAAGTTCTGCAAGCGTAATGTCCAAGTCAATCATCTTCTATCGTAGGGTGCTTCTCAATTTAGTACTTTCTTGAGCTATGCATCAGTCAAATCCATAACTTATGAGTGATGAATGAGTAATGAAGCAGCAATGTTGTAGATATTCAAATACTTCTATATATTGGTTAAACCTTAACGCATTAGATTATAAGTTAGCTGAATAAAAAATATCTTCTAAATTGAGAATGACGGAGGTATTAATGCAAAAAATATATTTAAGTAAGCATATTATAAATCCAAGAGATATTAATTCGCAAAAATTAGAACAGAAGCAAGCTGTGACATCAGAATAAATCCTACGTATTTACGCTGTTATATGCATTTTACTAAAGCAGGTCTAAAGGCATTTGGGTTTATGCCAATTACTGGCAAGCAAAGTTCCGCTGGCCAATTTGGCTGCTTTATTATTTAGACACTTGGCAGATATACGGTGGTCATATGAGATAAGATATTTGATATTACAAATAGGTACCTATACCTAATTGTAGGTACGTCATTAATTTAAAAATTTTGAATTTTGAAAAGACGTAATGCGTAACGCGTGGTTGACTATGGCCTATAAGCCTTCTTTAAGGGGACGCAATCCAGTACCTTCTTCATACAAACGTAGATGAGTGATTACAACATTATTTGATATTGTACGCTCAAAACTAAGTATTATGTCGATTTGCCTCGTCATTATCTAGGTTTATTGATATATAAAATAGTGAAAAAAATATTCGCTAAAAAGTTACGAGCCTCGAAAGATCGTCATTTTCACATTAAATTTATGACAACTTTTGGCGCAAATAAATGACATTAGGAGTATGAAAATTCAAGTAGTGAGCCTTTGATGGTGATGATGATGATTTCATGTAGGCCAACCTGTGAAACATGACAGGTCAAGACTCTACCATCGGTTGGGAAAGCAGATCCTGCTAAGAAGAGCCAGCAGGAAATACAGCAATTACAAAATAAAGTGTTATAATATCAATATGTAGTTAAAAGTATCCTTGAACCGTACCCGGGATGCAAGTTATCTCTGTACCAAGTTTCAGCTCAACAGGAAGAACAGACTAACATTTTTTATTACAAATACTGTTAAGAGAAATAAAATAATATTATTTTATTCAAGTGTTCTTTCTCAAAAGGAATATGCCGTCAAGACGTCGTCTGGCTTGGTGAACCGTGAAATTTAAAGATCTTCTTTTAATTTTCAGCAAGGATGTCAAGCTCGACTCAATTTTTTATAAAAATGCGTTTCAATACTACCGAAATATTTTGGAACGAAATTCTTTTCGGACGGTTTGGCGGATGGGCGCTAGAGTAAAAAATGTGAAAGAATTTTCCGTTACGACCCTTGTTGCCTTCGCTTATTATACATGTTTTATTAAAGCTTTGGTGGCGCAGCGGTTAAACAAAGGAGTGAAACTATTGGTTCGGGGGTCGAAACCTGACTTCAGATCTAGTCTTAGTTCGTATTTTAATTTTTGGAACGAAGTTTGGAAGAAGAAGAACAAAATATTTGCAGCAAAATTTTATAGACGAGAAATTCAGAACAAAACATTTGAGGCAAAATTTACTAACGCCATATATTGCATCATGAACTTGCTTGAACTTGCTTTAATGACTGTTTTTTACGATATGGTTCTTACTTGGGGCGAGAGATGGCGTTGATTCTGAACTTCGTTCCAGCCGAGTGTTCCACGACACTCAAAATTTTTCATGTATTTACTTCCATTTTATGTTCAATTCATTGGTTCAAAAGTAAGTTTAGTTACAGTTACAGTTAGCAGGAACAATTTCAAAGCTTGGACACAACACACGTGAAGTCTAACGCTACTCCTACAATTTGCATCTCTGACTTTTAAGAGTTATATTTATTCTAAAATTAAAACTAAAATAAAAATTAAATAAAATCTAAAACCCCATCGAAGTCACTGCAGTGTGGCATGGTACCCAAGATGCTGGCAGCATTACCCCTTTGGATGGCCAAGCTAATCCTTTGGCCAAGGTAGCTGCTAGCTCCTGGATCCCCGGTAGACTCGATCACCTTTTTAGTTAGCTCTACAAAAAGCGCTCGAGCCTCCGGGCCCCACGGCCCCAGGGTCTCTACACCAAAAGGCACAAATATGAAACCACTGTCAAGTTTTTCATATTTGCGCCTCTTAGCCTGTTCTGCGCTAGTAGCCGCTGCACCCGCCACAGAGGAGGTCGCATGGATGTGGGATGCAGCTAGAGTATCTACACAGGTGGCATCCCACACAAGCGACCTCCCTGTCCTCCACGGAACAAGCGTCATACCATCAGGTCTCCTGCCATGACTACGTGCTTAACCAATAGGTTCTAATACAGCTGGCACGTGAGCAGTAGCAAGAGACCTGCGGATGATGTCGTTGAGGGCATTGTGGCGGGAGAAACGACCAGCGCTCTTCGAACAGGAGAGTCCGTGATGACCGTAAGCGTCGACGTGGTCACCGCAGTGGCAACGGTGAGGCTGGGTTATTTTGGCGCCGAGCCTAAGGCCAACTACCACTGCAAGAGTGGCGTGGTTTAAAAGAGTGCCTAGATTAGCAGAAGGGAGAGCATGGAGCCATTGGCCGGATTCTTTCGCAGAGACAGCGAGAAGACGAGCACGGTCTTTAGAATTTGCTTCCATTAACATTGCGTCAAAAGTTTTTTTACAAATAATGTCATCCCACTGTCTCTGGGAAGGAAGAGAAACCGGCAATTGATTTGGGCTAATCGCTGACCATCCATTTCTTGCCTCTGCCAAGTACGACACCTCAATTGATCCCAAAGACTGGGATATAGTTTTTTCAAAGAGAGTGTGTGTACTATAAACAGAGGAAAGAAATGCTGGCAGTGAGACACTAGAAAATTTGCGGAAAATTAATATTTTAAAATTTAATTTAGAAAATTTTTTGGTAAATTAATCTATACTAATATTATAAAGAGGAAAAAAAAATTATGCTTTAAAGAATATTGTATTAAAAGAGTTATACTGTGCGTTTTAAGCAATACGCACTTGGCCAGCATGGTGAAGTGGCCAACCATATATAGCCTAAGTCCTTCCCATTCAAATGAGACCTGTACTTAGCAGTGGGATGGCAATGAATACTCATTGCTATGCTACTGCTGAGTTCGAGGTGCGATTGTCTAAAAATGCCGATCAAATCGTATTCATTTGATGGCATTAGCGTGAGTTAAAGTCACAAACTCAGTACAACCGATTTTAACATGGAGCGCTATGGAGCGTACCGTACATACCTAAAAGTATAAGAATGCATACACGAAATTGAGCTCTAATTCAATGCTAATGCCATCAAATGAATACGATTTTGATCGGCAACTTTTAGACAATCGGGGGCTGGTCTCACTTGCATGGGATAATACGCGATGGGATAGATGATAAAATTAATGATAAGGAACTGAAGAGGCACTTTTGCTAAAGAAACAAAACTATAGCGATACTGCCTGTTCTTATTTTACATTTTGCTATAGATCTATCCGATGCTAAGTTTCTTTTGCTAATGAGCAAATGACCTGAAAGCAATCACACTGTAAAAAGTGCAAACGAACTTCCCGCGTCAGTTATACTTTGCAGTGACTTGTTTCGTAGGTACAGTTTTTTTATTTATATGAAGATATGTAGATGTATATATTTTCTTTACGAAGCATGTTTGACGCTCTGCCGTGCTGCAGACTTTACGCTTTGTGTTTGTCCAGGTCTTTACATTGATGTCCTTCAGTTGTTTCTCCCGACAGTCATTGACATTTCGAGTAGTGTCTGTGTCTAAGTATCTTGGTTCTACGAAATGCAAATTAACATTGTTGCAAAATTTTACAATTGTATAAAGTTGGTTTAGTGAATCTCAATATTATTTGTTCTGTGAGGATTATTGCCTAGATGGATACGTTAGTATATTACTTAATGAAATTTTTATTTAAACATATTACATTCATAAAAACATGCAGGCTTCATTCTCGCCGTAACAAAATATAAAGTATATAATTACCTTTATATAGACTACCTTTCTTTATGTTCAAATTCAAATTTAAATTCAAAATCATTTATTTCATGTAGGCCAACCTGTGGCGCTTATGACAAGTCATGACTCTACCACCGGTTCGGAAAGCGGATTCTGCTGAGAAGAACCGGCAAGAAACTCAGCAGTTGCTCTTTTCAAAATTACACATTTTACAATATTTTTTGTAGGTAATATGTATTTATATTTTAATAACTTTTTATATTATCTTGTGGGCAGCTGGATGCCATGCCGATTTACCCCATGCAACTTGTTAGAATAGAACATTTCCAACAATACGATGATATAATATTTATAGAACAACTCCAAAAATACATAAGTACAATATTCAATACATGTCAAGACTGGCAGACCAGCAGCCCCGCTTCCGACGGTGGCACCCGTTCACGAGCATGACGCATGATCCAGCCATTGCTTCGCTCAACCATATTTGAAATTCAAATAGACTTTCTAATATATAAATTAATTGTCGTATAAATATTTGTATGCCTATAGAGAAAATTAACTTATCCTTTTGGGTAAAATATCTGGGTGACCGAGCTTTGCTCGGTTATTATTTTTGTTTTTGGTAAGTCGTGTTTTTTGAAAATTACATAATAAATAATAATAATAATAAAGTTCATAGGGAAAAAATAATCATCTGGACTCGAACCAGGGTCTTCTGGTTTCTGGACCGTCCGATAACCTAACTGAGCTACCGGGATTTTAGAATTAATGGCGAAATTTACCTTCGTATTCTAATGATATTGTAGGGAGTTTTTCATTGCCTGAAAAAATGGATAAAACGGCGTTTTCTAAAAATGAAACCTTGCTAGATCGATTTATCGCCCCCGAAACCCCCTATATACTACATTTCATGAAAACCGTTGCAGCCGTTTCCGAGATTTAGATTATATATATATATATATATATATATATATATATATATATATATATATATATATATATATATATATATACAGTGTGTCCGGACACGAACTAGCGATATTTTAAACACTTATATAACAACTAATTTTAAGTAGAAATACACTCTAAACTTGGGCCTAATCCACTTCCCCTCTATGTGGCAGCCATTTTGTTTTTTTGCTGAAATATTCTCTAAGCATGTACAAAAAAAATCATATCTCTCAAAGTTTTGGTCTTACTGAGATAAAAATGGGCTTATTCGAAGCGCAACAATACTGTCCTACCGTCTACATTACAAAACAAAGTGTTCACATTTCCATAACCTTTGAAAAAAATATGAAACCCGAAAAAAATTATCGTAAAATCATGCAAATCAACAAATTATTGTAAATATCTGCAAAAACACCCCCGATAACCCTTTTTATTTTTTTACTAGATCAAGAGATTTTGAGCTAAGCTATAATACAACATTTAATTTATAACTGTATGTCTAATACTTTCAGAGTTATTGTTGTTTGAACATAGCGATTATTTCGCTTTATAAGATAGTTATACGGAAAATATTGTTAGCAAAACCGAATACAATAAGTGCGACAAATCTCTTTCTGTTTTGCAACGCTTTGTCAATCGATCCACGAGAAAGTGTTATTACTTATTGCACTGATTGTGCTTGGATGACTACAGTAACAAAAAAGACATTTACTTAACTTGGGCCAGTTTTATTGAAATGGATAATTTTATTACGCGCCATTCTATTCCTTGCTTCCCTTGATAAATAATCCTTCTATTCGCTCAACGTTATTCCAACATCAGCTTTTACATCATTCTATAAAAGTTATATTATGTCCATCAAAAAGGGAATTTCAAGTCATTTATCCCGAAATAATCTTATGGGAAATCGTAAAACTCTGTTTAAGGCGTTGTATAAATACGTCAGCATATTAGTGTTATTACATGTTTTGTCTCTAACATCTTGTTCAGCCTTGAATTCACCGGCGGAAATATACATAACTATACAAAAATGTTGTCAGGTGGGAGGCTTTGGTCGTGGCTAGTTACCACTCTATTTTCAAAAACGTGCCGCCATGCGATTTAGTGTTCCATTTGAGACTGAACCGTCACTTACCATCAGATGAGATCGTAGTCAAGGGGTTTTTTGTCACTGAATAAAAAATATAAAATAAAATTCAGTCAACTAAAATTTTAAACAATTGATGTATCAGTGCCTAAAGAGGTAAATTCGTAAAATCTTAAACCGGACCTGAAAAGGTCTCTTGCATGGACTTCCACAGGCCTCGGTCTTGCGCAGCTTGTAACCAGCCGCTCCCTGTAACTTGTCTAAAGTCGTCGGTCCACCTAGTCAAATAACTCACAGAGTGATAGTAATTTGGCCTATGCCCTATGCTTATGGTACAGTATAAATTGCCATAGTATTTATTCACCATAATCTGATGCCCGTGATCGTCCGCGTAGATTAAGGTTTATTCATTCCCGCGGGAACTCTCTAATTTTTTCGGGATAAAAATATGTAGGTAGCCTATGTGTTAATCCTGGGTAATTTCTAGTTGAAATTTCAACCAAATCGGTTCATTCGTTGTGGCGTGAATTAGTCACAAACATCCATCCATCTATCCATTCATCCATCCATCCTCAAAACTTTCGCATTTATAATATAACCTAGTATGATAATACTATCATACTAATAAATACATAAATCATACGATTTCATTGTTGTGACAGTATTGAGCATACTCTTACGCTTCAGAATAATAAGTTGCCTAATACGGGATCAATTCCACCCGGGTAACAAGTAAGTCTTGACGAAGATCATTTATCACACGCCTCCAAGGAGTTACGTCGTAAAGCAACGTAAGCTCCGCATGCCTACAGAAGTATAAAAAGCCTGATGAACAAAACCAGCCATTGTTCAAAAGATTTATTGGCTGATGCCGAAATACATGGGAAAGTGAATAAAACAATAAATTGTAGGAGTAGACGATGTTAGAAGTAAAAAGGGAAATTCCTCTATTCCACTGACTCCTAAATAATTGATTTACTAACTTTTACTTGCGACTTCGTCCGCGTGGAATAAGTTTTTAAAAATCCCATGGGAACTGTTTGATTTTCCGGGGTAAAGGGTAGTCAGGTTATATCCTCCAGGATCTCAATTTTACCCATGCAAAAAATCACGTCAATCCGTAGCTCTGTTGCGGCGTGGTTAAAGGACAAACCAACGAACAAATACATTTTTGCATTTATAATAATATCTGGGTGTTTTTTTTTTTTTGGTAAATCGTGTTTTTTGGAAAATATTTATTCAGAATAAAATTCATAGAGGAAAATATAATCGTCTGGACTAGAACCCGGGTCTGGTTTCGGGACCGCCCGATTTCTCTGAGCTATCGGGATTTTTTAAATGATGGCGAAATTTCCTTTGGCCTTGGCCTTTTCTAAAAATGAAACCTAGCTAGATCGATTTCTCGCCCTCGAAACCCCCTGCATACTAAATTTCATGAAAATCGTTGGAGCCGTTTCCGAGATTCAGATTATATATTATATTATATTAGTTACACATAGTTCGAAGAGCTGATGGTCGTTGGGGTCCCAAGGTGTTCCCGGGAAACGCAGTGTTGGCAGACCGCCCACCAGGTGGACCGACGACATCAAACGAGTTGCAGGAAGCCGCTGGATTCAGGCGGCGCAAGACCGAGGCCTGTAGAAGTCCATGCAGGAGACCTTTGTCCAGCAGTGGACGTCTATAGGTTGATAAAGAAGAAGAAGAAGAAGATACTATATTATATTGTATATATATATATATATACAAGAATATATGTATATATACAAGAATTGCTCGTTTAAAGGTATTATGTATATTAGATAGATAGATTAGTAGGGATGTGCTTCGTCATTTTAGCATGTAACTGGAGGTCTACTCACACACGCCACAGTCCCCTGTAACTATATGCCTCAATGGTCGCTAAGCGTACATACCCAAGTCAAACATTAACAATATTATGGTCACCAGACAGAAATAAAATTCAGCCGGCGTCTTACACGACCCCCGGGTGCCATTACACCCGCACAATGCCGTGTTCCAGCACATATCAAATAAAACTTTATTTATTGCTTACTATTTCGCACATTGCTTGTACGTACGTGAGCGCTAAACACTATTTATATGTGGACGTAGACCATAAATTGCTGAATTTTATTTTATTTTAGGTTATTTCCTTTAATTTTAAATTCGTTTACAAGCAAGTTATGAATCATCATCATCAACCAGCATACTAACGGCTCATTATTGCAGAGAAGGGTTATAGGCCATAGTCCAACACGCTGGCCCAATGCGAATTGGCGAACATCACACACCTTCGAGATAATTATGGAGAATTCTCAGACGTGCAGTTTTCCTCACGATGTATTTCTGCACCGTTGAAACATGATATTTAAATACTTACACGCACATAGCTCCGAAAAGTCATAGGTCACGCACCTGGGATCGAACCTGCGACCCCTCGAATAGATCACAGTCCTAACCACTAAGTTGCCACTGCTCTAAAACATGCAACTTATGCGCTTACAATCGCCCGCTACTTCGTCTGCGCTGAATTATGTAAGTACTAGCGATCGCGAAGATGTGAAAAACATGGCTTAGCAAGTTTCACATGCCTGTCACATCGGCTGCTGTCAGTAGTGGGTGGTTAACTTTGGTACCTTTATATCAAGAGTAAATAGGCTCCATATTAGGCTGCATCTTCTCTTACCACCAACATTTAAAAAAACGTACATCGTCGTATGTTGCATGGGAACGAGACTCGTAGGCTCGACGAAGTTATCACAAGCAGTCATGGCCTACGGGCTACGAATTATTAATATTCGTAGGTCATGGCCGTAAGTAGCCGCTACGGTTTCGTAAATATGGCTACGGAATACGTTCATTGTGGTTACGGCGTAGCCGGTAAGTCATTAGTCTGCGAACAATAATGATCCTGAATGGTAAATGTTTGTTAGGGGCTTCTTCAATCAGGGGCTGTATCACCAACGCTAATAATTGTCATTTGATAATCTTAATATATATAAATTACGTGTCACGTTGTTTGTCCGCGATCGACTCCTAAACTACTTAACCGATTTTGATCAAACTTCGTAAGTATCTGTAATTTGGTCCAACTTGAAAGATAGGATAGTTTTTTTATTAGGATAGTTTATTTGTTTTATTTATGTTGATAAGTTGGCGGTACGAAGTTCGCCGGGTCAGCTAGTTAAATATTATTTTGAAATGTCACACCATGACAACTTAATGTCATTTAGGCCATTTTTAGGGTTCCGTACCCAAAGGGTACCAACGGGACCCTATTACTAAGCCTACGCTGTCCGTCCGTCCGTCCGTCCGTCCGTCCGTCCGTCCGTCCGTCTGTCAGCGGGCTGTATCTCGTAAACCGTAATAGATAAACAGATGAAATTTTCACATATTATGTATTTCTATTGCCGCTATAACAACAAATAATAAAAATTAAATTAAATTAAAAAAATTAAATTAAAATATTTCCATGGGTAGATGAAATTTTTTTTTAACGGAACCCTAAAAGAGCGAGGCCCGACTCGCACTTGGCTGATTTTTTCAGCCACCTCACGGCACGATAAATTGTGACGACTCCGAGAAGATAAAATAATACTGCTATAAGTTTTACATTGGCCTAAAAGAAATAAAACAATTAATTGGAAATATATATTTTTTTAAAACCTAGGTATTATATACAAGAAGGCAGATATTGCTACGTTTAAATTTTTAGTTTAATCAATACTTATTAAATGACTTGTCCTGACTGACTGACTGACTGACTGATCTATCAACGCACAGCCTAAATCACTGAAGTTAGAAACTTAAAATTTTTATCGTAGGTTCCTTTTATGGTGTAGGCGCGCATTGAGAAAGGATTTTTTAAACCCACTCCTAGAGGTTGAACAGGGGGGTTAAAATTTGAAACTCTGTATTTGGGCTTTAAATGATAAACAAAGAATGTACTTATTTCACAGTCTTCGAAAATTCCACCCCCAAAGGGGATAGGGGATGAATGTTTTTATGAAATTCCGTCATTTTTCAAGTTAAATCCATACAACTTGGCATTTTGACTTTCGATTAAAAATAAAGAAATACGTATTCCACAGTTTTTAAAATTCCACCCCAATACCTAATTCCACGCAGACGAAGTTGCGGGGGCAAACAAAATATTTAATTGATTTGTATTCGTTCAGCATAATATTATGTGCAATTTTTAACCGACTTCAAAAAAGGAGGAGGTTATCAATTCGTCGGAATCTTTTTATGTATGTTCACCGATTACTCGGTGACGCCTGAACCGTTTTGTGATGTTTTTTTTTGTTTGAAAGAGTATACTCCCCAGGTAACAATAAATTATGTATGTACTTTGTATAGTGTGTGTGTGTGTGTGTATTATAGTAAAGCGGGAGTTTGAAGACGATTGTTTAAAAATAATTATTTATATTAAACTAGCTGATGCTCGCGACTTTGTCCGCCGCTGACACCATAATTCCTAGTTCCATGGCTGACACAACTATGGGAACGTTATTTGAATACTGACATTTATTTACCAGGGAGTCAAAACCTGAGATCATAGATAAATAGGTCAAAACATATTTCCTAGTTCCATAGTCAAAACGGTCTATATTATAATTCTTTTTAAGGTTAAGAATTCATCAGCAGCCAGTACTTGCTCATTGATCTATTTTTGTGACTGCTCATTCTGGATATATTTTTCATGTTTTCCAATTTCAAAATTTCATTATTAAGACATTGAACATCAGACTCATATTGTTGTCAAATTTCTTATGTATATTTTGCAGTGAGCTCATTTTAATCCATCCCTTAGGGCCGCAATGTCGAACGCGGAAGGAGATCTGCGGGATGGACTCTCGGCTAAAGAAATCTTCGCTAACAGCGAAGGATTGACCCACAACGACTATCTCCTACTGCCTGGATTCATAGACTTCAAGGCAGAAGATGTGGACCTTACGTCACCTCTCACAAAGAAGATAAACCTCAAAGTGCCGTTCGTTTCGAGTCCGATGGGCAATGTCACCGAAGCTGACATGGCCATTGCTATGGCTCTATGTGGTGGCATCGGGATCATACACCACAACTGTACCGCCGAGGATCAAGCAAATGAAGTACGTAAAGTGAAAAAGTACAAACATGGCTTCATCTGGGACCCAGTATGCATGGGGCCAACTAATACCGTTGCGGACGTCATCGAGGCTAAAAAGGAAAATGGTTTCACAAGTTACCCTGTCACTGAAAATGGTAAGCTCGGCGGACGACTCATTGGTATTGTTACATCTAGTGACATAAACTCCAGGCAAGGAGACCCACAGTTGAGTCTCCAAGAAGTTATGACCCCCATCAGTAAAATACACACAACGGGGTCTGGGATGATTCTACAAGATGTAGAATACATTCTTGAGAAATATAAGAAGCGAAAGTTGCCAATCGTAAACGAAGCAGGAAATCTTGTGGCTTTGGTTACTAGAAGTGATTTGAAGAAAGCAATTAGACATCCCAATGCCTCCAAAGACTGCAACAAACAGTTACTAGTGGGAGCAGCCATTGGTACTAGCAAAGCTGATAAGAACCGTCTGAAACTTCTGGAAGCCAATGGTGTTGATGTCATCGTTCTGGACTCTTCGCAGGGCAACTCAACTTATCAGATAGAAATGATCAAATTTATTAAAAAAAATTATCCAGACATTCAAGTCATTGGTGGTAATGTTGTAACAAGAAAGCAGGCTAAGAATCTTATTGAAGCTGGAGTTGATGCTCTAAGAGTTGGAATGGGCAGCGGCTCCATTTCTATGGCGTGTGGCTGTCCACAGGCTACTGCGGTATACCAAGTGGCGTCATTCGCCCGTCATTTTAATATTCCAGTCATAGCTGATGGTGATATTAAGTTGGTGTACAACATTGTTAAAACTCTCGCTTTAGGGGCCTCTACTGTTATGATGGAATCTCTCCTCGTTGGCACCTCTGAAGCTCCCAGAAAATCTCGAGATGTCAGTGGAGGTATTGTGACCAGGGGTACAATGCACAGTTTCCTATCGTTCCTGCAAACTCGCTTGCAGCACAGCTGTCAAGATATTGGAGCTCACTCCTTACACAAACTGAGAGAAATGAGCTACTCCGGAGATCTGCGATTCATAAGGGAACCGCGTTCCTCTGCACCAGTAACAGAACCAGATGTCGACGACGACGACGACGATCACGAGGATGAGGAATGTGATGTGGATGACAAATTGAATAGTCGAAAATATTATAGTCAGATTTTTTTTTGTACTATTTTGTTTATTTTGTTATTATGTTTGTATTTATCATTTTAATAAAGAAGTAGAACTTGTTGTTTAATTATTTGATTATCTCTTAAAACGTTATCGGTAAAATACCTAGTTAAAGTACGCGCAAGTTACATACTACCTACTGTTGATGTACCTTTGGAAACCATGCAAGGGGATGCGGACTTTTTTAGGGTTCCGTAGTAAACAAGTTCCTTGTTCCTTATAGTTTTGCCATGTCCGTCCGTCCGTCCGCGGTTTAGCTCAAAGACTATTGGTACTAGAAAACTGTAATTTGACAAGGGTATAAATACTAATTACGCCAATAAAGTGGTGAAATAAAATTGTGAAAAATATATTTTTTTAAGGCGCATGTAAAGTGGGGATGAATTTTTTTTTCTCGTCTACCCCGTAGTGTGGGTTGTTGTCTACCCCCGTATGTCGTTGAATATCGATTTAGGGATCCGTTTGTGAAATATGATATTTTAAACTGCTAAATTTTATTAGAGTCAAGTGTGTCCCTCCCCCCCCCCCCCCCCCCCCTCTGCCAGCCAAATGGTTGTTTATAGGATACATGAAAAAATTCTCAGCGGTAGTATATTTATAATGAATTTTATAGGAAAACAATCACGGCTAAAGTAGGGTTCATAAGTTAAGGAGTTATATCTGTTTTTTCTAAGTTAGGTATTACACGTAGTGTAAGTCACATATTTTGTCGTAAATTATAGTATTTAAACCATAGAACTCAAAATATGTTCATTATCCATAAATAAAATAAAAGCACTATTCTAGGTGACCTAGGTCAGCAGTAACATGCACCTATGGAACCCTACACTGCGTGGCCCGACACGCACTTGGCCGGTTTTTTATTTAGTTAGCTGATCAGCCCGCGACTTCGTCACGGTCAGGGTTTAAAAGTTTAGAGCGGTTTCTGGTATTCAATGATGAAGTCTATCCCGGCCTATAGTACCTATCAATCTTCTCTTCTTCTTTATCAACCTATAGACGTCCACTGCTGGACAAAGGTCTCCTGCATGGACTTCCACAGGCTTCGGTCTTGCGCCGCTTGAATCCAGCGGCTCCCTGCGACTCGTTTGATGCCGTCGGTCCACGTGATTGGGGGTCTGCCAACACTAAGTTTCCCGGTGCGGGGTCGCCACTCCAACACCTTGGGACCCCAACGACCATCAGCTCTTCGAACTATGTGCCCCACCCATTTCCACTTCAGTTTCGCGACACGCTGAGCTATGTCGGTGACTTTGGTTCTCCTACGAATCTCCTCATTTCTGATTTGATCTCACAGGGAAATACCGAGCATAGCTCTCTCCATCGCTCGTTGAGTGACCCTGAGCCTTCTTATGAGGCCCATAGTTAGCGACCATGTCTCGGATCCGTAAGTCATCACTGGCAACACGCACTGTACCTATCAATAAGATCATAGAAATATAACGCATAAAAAGGCAGTAGCCGCGCGCGGAGTGTAAATAAATAAGCCTTTAAAGGCTAGTTACGCATGTCGGCATGCACGTGTCGGCGAACGAAAATAAACCCTTTCATGGGAGCCGTTAAAGGCTGGTTACGTCTATCGACACGCACACTTCTTTCTTTTTAGGGTTCCGTACCAAAATGGTAACAATGGAACCCTTATGGTGAGACTTTCTCCGTCCGTCCGTCCGTTTGTTACAGTCGATTATTTTAGTAACTATTAAAGCCATCGACATGAAATTTGGAATAGTTTTGTATAATAGTGGCCCAACAACATTGGAATAAAATAAACGAAAATTATTTTTCATCATACCTATTCGAAAAAATCGGCCAAGAGCGAGTCGGGTCTCGCTCTTTTAGGATTCCGTTAAAAAAAAATTAAATTAAAATATTTTCATGTACCCATGGAAATATTTTAATTTAATTTTTTTAATTTAATTTAATTTTTATTATTTGTTGTTATAGCGGCAATAGAAATACATAATATGTGAAAATTTCATCTGTCTATCTATTACGGTTTACGAGATACAGCCCGCTGACAGACGGACGGACGGACGGACGGACGGACGGACGGACAGTGTAGGCTTAGTAATAGGGTCCCGTTGGTACCCTTTGGGTACGGAACCCTAAAAACGAATATTGGCTTCAGAGGATAGCGGGAGCAAAATTTAATTTTAACCCCATGGGACTTTTCATTTCTCTCTTCTGATTGGTCCGCGTTCATGTTTTAGCATACTAACGCACTAACGCGGACCAATCGGAAGAGAGAATTCAAAAATGTGTCGAAATTCAAAAATGTTTGAGAAGCTGTTGTCTTCGATAAGTCACGTGATCTTTGTCGATTAGATATAAATACGCCCATACTGTATCCAACATAAATATTAATGTTTAATTATTTCATAAAAAATTATTTGTGTTTTATTTAAACTTTTTATATACGTATTGGTAATGTCTATACTCTATACATATTAGATTGATACTCCTAGCTTTTTCTCATAGGTAATGATGAAAAATAGTGTGTGTCATTCGGGGCCAAAATTTTTTGTTCTCGGGTGGCGTATATTGAATTCCTCGTTACGCTCAGGATTCTACTTTAGAATCCCTCGCTGCGCTCGGGAGTCTACTATAGAATCCTTCACTTCGCTCTGAATTCAAAATAACGCCCTCGGGGAACAATAAATTCCTTTGGCCTCATATAACACAAATAACTATTTAGTTTAATTAAAAAAGGGCGAAAATCGGAGGTTTTAAATTTCAAAGTGAGATAACTATACCGAGTGGGGTATCATGTGAAAGGCTTTTACCTGTACATTTTTTTTATTTTTATAAGTAATATAAAAAAATAACAAAAATGCAAAAATCAGAAATAATTTGGTCAATAGAGTTTTATGTATATTTTACAGAAAAATAAAACCAATGCTCTAACTAACATAGTTTTTTTTATATTAACAATAAACCTCTACAAACATAGTTAACGATTAATAAGCAAATTAATATAATATTATACTTTTACTTTTACTTCTAGAGTACGGAACCCTCGGTGCGCGAGTCCGACTCGCACTTGGCCGGTTTAATTCTAAGTATACACATAGTTCGTTTCATGGTTACACGTTAGGCTGGTCACGTTGTATGGAACTATCGGTCTAGGCGTTATAAGTCTTTATAAGATCAAGTCACAATCGAAAGTTCCCAAGCCACCGTGGATGAGGAGGGCAGTTTCATGCAGTATCAGGTTTGAGGAGTTAGATAATGGAGTTCAATGATATAGTCTTTACTTGGTGCGTAAAATATCTATTAACAAAATCGACTGTTAATAAATCACCACAGCTTATGTGGAAAGAACCCCTGCACCATCAGGATTAAAGAGTTGGGTCCTGGAATTTAACTATGTACTTAGTCTTTACTTGGTACCTTCAGCAACTATTCATAATAATCGACGGTTAATAAATCACCGCAGTTTAGGTGGGCAGTAAACTTGCAGCATCTGGATTGAATAGTTAGAACTCGAAGTTTTTATGGGATCATCTCACAGTTCCTTAATCGATTATAAAAGATTCACGCAATTCAGTTTAGAAATCACGGACATGTCGATATGCATAGGTAGAAAAAGAAACTCTTTTATTTAAAGTCGGTTAAAAAACTAGCCTATGTTACTCCTTATAACATCAACTATCTGTCAGTATAAGTCCCGTCAAAATTAGTCCAGCCGTTCCTAAGATTAGCTTAAACAGACTGACAGACATACAAAAAATTTAATAATATTTTGTTATAAGTGCCGAATATACCTACTTTTATAATAAGAATATTAAGCACTTAAACTAGCGGCACGCTATGAAGGCCGGTTTGACGTTTGTCCGCTCATGAAGTTCCGTATTAATTGATAACGACTTTGAAGGAAATAATTGTATTACTTTATTGACGATAGTGATGTGCAGAGATTCATAAATTTTATCGAATGTAGTTTTAGGTTTAGGACTCAAAATTTATTTATTAAATTGATTTCTAAAATGTATATAAGTGTAGAAAAATCAGTTTGCACCATTTAAGGGGTGAATGTACTTGTGAATATGAACAATTTTCACTATGTGGACAAACCTCTGAAATCGCAAAAAAATATCAGCTGTTTCATACAAAAGGTAAAATTTTTATTTTTATATGATATATACCACAACTCGGCATTTGGTTATGGCGTGAAATACGTTAAAAATGGCGTAGATGCAAACATGAATATGTTAAAAGCGGAATTAGTACGTCTTTTAAAAGAAAACAAACCAACCAAGATCCGATACGTCATTGACGAAATAGCATTAGAACATGGGCACAGAGTTATACGGTTACCGCCTTACCATTGTGAGTATAATGCGATTGAGTTGGTGTGGGCTCAAATTAAGGGATATGCTGCAAGACACAATACAGAACCCCCATTTACCACAAAAAAAATGCTAAAATTATTAGAAGAAGCTTGTGAACATGTGACTAAAGGAGACTGGGAAAAGGTTGTGAATAGAACTGTTAAATTAATAAGGGAAGATTATGAAAGAGATGTGAAAATAGATAATATTATAGAAAACGAACATATAATTATTAATGTAGGTGATGATAGCAGTGACGACAGTGAAAATAGTAGTATGGACGAATCTGATTAATTATGGCCTTTTGTGGCACCTTTTTTGGTATCTTTTGTATTCATATGTTTCTTGTGTGCATATAAAGTATGTATATTCATTTTCATTCAAATATTCAGTTCGTTCAAATAAATTAAATAAACATGTACATTTTTGTTTTATTAAACCTATTTAATCAGGTACAAAAACAAAACTTAATTGTTTTTTGTTCGAGAATAAATTGACATTCCACATCACTATTGTAATGTGTCAAACCGGCCATCATAGCGTGCCGCTAGTGTAGTAAAATGTGTTATTTTGACATTACAAACAGACACTTCAATTTTATTTATTTGTATAGATAGATGACTAGCTGACCCGACAGACGTTGTCCTGTCTAAACTATGAATATTGAAATTCTATGTCAAACGTCATAAGAATAAGATAAAAAAGAATTAAGATTGAAAAAGGTTAGATTAGAATTAATCATTTCGTATGGTGGTTAACTATTCTTAAATTTTCTAATTTTCCACGCAATTTTCTTAATTTTTTCTTTCATAAGAACCTTCTCCTGACAATAACAAACACAACAAAAAAAGAATTAGTGAAATCGGTCCAACCGTTCACGCGTGATTTCGTGACCAAGGGAAATAGGGATTCATTTTTGGAACGTAGTTCCTTATCGCGCGGTACGGAAGGGGGCTAGACGGAAAAAATTATAAAGCAAGATCCCAGTGCCGCCAGACCTAAGTTATTTTCTCAGCAATTATTTGTGTACGATAGAGTACTGTTCGAATGTCCTTTCAGTATATGCGTACCAGCTAGATTGTGCCGACGGCCAATTTCCAGATACCAGGTGCTAAAGGTAGGTAAAAACTAGAATAACTTATCTTAAATTCTCAGGGCTGATTTTCATATATGTTTTAAAGAATATTGTAAAAATTAATAAATTAATACTGCCAGACGCTTACCGCCGGCGGTTACTTTAGCCAGACGCTTTGAAGCTCCCAAAAAAATATATAATTTAAGTTAACTTATATTCTCAGTTCTGATTTTTATACATGATACTCAGGGAACTATTGCGATATTATCTGTAAGCTGCCAGACCTATTGGAAGGGTCAAACATCCCCCCAGACACACATTATGCGTCCCCATATGTATGAGCGCTAGAACATGATTCACTTGTTTAAGTGTGTGAGAGATAATATCATCATACTATAATATTATAAATGCGAAAGTGTGTTTGTTGGTTTGTCCTTCAATCACTCTGCAACAGAGCTACGGATCGACGTGATTTTTTGCCTGGGTATAGCTTGCAGAAGATATTGCAATAGTTCTCTCTCTCTAGATCCTAAGCTATACCCAGGCAAAAAATCACGTCGATCCATAGCTCTGTTGCAGAGTGATTGAAGGACAAACCAACAAACACACTTTCGCATTTATAATATTATAGTATGATGATATTATCTCTCACACACTTTAACAAGTGAATCATGTTCTAGCGCTCATACATATGGGGACGCATAATGTGTGTCTGGGGGGATGTTTGACCCTTCCAATAGGTCTGGCAGCTTACAGATAATATCGCAATAGTTCCCTGAGTATCATGTATAAAAATCAGAACTGAGAATATAAGTTAACTTAAATTATATATTTTTTTGGGAGCTTCAAAGCGTCTGGCTAAAGTAACTGCCGGCGGTAAGCGTCTAGCAGTATTAATTTATTAATTTTTACAATATTCTTTAAAACATATATGAAAATCAGCCCTGAGAATTTAAGATAAGTTATTCTAGTTTTTACCTACCTTTAGCACCTGGTATCTGGAAATTGGCCGTCGGCACAATCTAGCTGGTACGCATATACTGAAAGGACATTCGAACAGTACTCTATCGTACACAAATAATTGCTGAGAAAATAACTTAGGTCTGGCGGCACTGGGATCTTGGACCATTAAGGAACCGACACTCGACACATTTTTGAAACCGACACTTTTTTGTTGAATGTGAATTTTGCATTGTGTTCGGTATTTTCGCCATACTTCACGGCGTCTGCATGGCCTAGTGGATCGGGCAGTCGCCTAAAAGTTCAACGTCGATGGTTCGAATCCCAGCTCGACAGACTGAATTTTCTATTTTCAATTTTATTTTAAACTAGCTGATGCCCGCGACTTCGTCCGCGTGGATTTAGTTTTTAATCCCTCGGGAAAACTTTGATTTTCCGGGATAAAAGTAGCCTATGTCACTCTCCAGGTCCTCAATTATACCCATGCAAAAAATCACGTAGATCTACTATGTAGTTAGTAGTATGTAGGTATAATGATCGTTTGACAAAATCTGACGCCTTTGGAGTAGTTTGACTTTGACAAAATAGTATCCACGATGGCTATATACGATAAATTACGCATGCCAGCTTAAGATGAGCCGTTGATTCAAAGTATCCTGTAGATTCCGGGGTTCAAGTTATTTGGACCTATACTGAAGATTGTGGTGTCTATAATTTCTGACCTACGAAATTGACGACCTTGAAATAATTACAGGACAATCTCTAAAGAACCTGCTTTCTAACAAAAAAAGAATGGATTAAATCGGAATACGCCTTAATGAATTACAGCGAAATACACATTTTGACTTTCATCCCCTCTCCCAGGGGAACCGTGCTGAATTTCGGGATAAAAAGTATCCTATATTATACCTCGTAGTATTACCTTAAATCGTGCCAAGTTTCATTTAAATCCGTCCAGTAGTTTCGGCGTGATGCGCGGCCAAGATACAGACAGACAGACAGACAGACAGACAGACAGACAGACAGACAGACAGACAGACAAAAAATTAAAAAAAAATTGTTTTGGCTTCAGTATCGATTATAGAGTGCCCTCAAACAAAAATTTTCAAAATATCTTCAATGTACAGAATTGGACCTGTTACAGTTTTATTATATTAAAGATAATTTCTACATGTGGAATTTTTCCCTAATTTTTTATTGTTTAAATTGGATATAATGTTATTGTACTACTAACGCCATCTGTTAAAAACCAGAGTAACTCTTTGGTTTTGTAACAGTGCAGTGCTGCAATAGAAATAAACTAAAAATAATTCATCGTAGTTAATCAATTTAATACTAGATGACACCACTAGTTTATTACAATTCCTTCTCTAAAATTAATGGAAAGGAACTACGTTCGATCTTGGTGTCCCTTGACACCTCTCAAGTTTTTTATATATATAGAAGATATTAAAATAAGTTGTGTTAGGGTCATGCACACCAAAAACAGAGCAGCGCAGAGCATTTATTGAAAATACAGGAAAATTAATTCGTGGAAAAAGTTTAAAAAAATTGGTTTGTGCTTGCACTACGCAATTAGGTCTATAATAGCAACCCACAATCAACATTTTCGTGAGCCGGTACCCAGCAGCATTAAGAATGAGTAATCGGTACCTGGAGTTCAATGATGTAGCATGACGGGAGGGTGATTCCAAAACCAAACGGAACGATTGTGAAATTAGCTGAATAGATTGATGTCATCTAAGAATAGAAATTTGACGACCTACCTGGCTCAGTGGTTAGCGCTGTTATCTTATAACTGGGAGGTATTGGGTTCGATTCCCGGCGGGGTCAATTTGGGAATTTTTAATTTCTGAATTGTCTGGTCTGGACTGGTGGGAGGCTTTGGCCGTGGCTAGTTACCACCCTACCGACAAAGACGTGCCGCTAAGCGATTTAGCGTTCCGGCACGATGGCGTGTAGAAACAAATTAGTGGTATGGGTTGAATGTTCACTGTCATACCCCTTCCAAGTTAGCCAGCTACCATCTTAGACTGCATCGTCACTTACCATCAGGTGAGATCGCAGTCAAGGACTAGCTTGTCATCGAATAAAAAAAATAAAAAATGACGGTACGTAGTGACGTACCACGTACCGTCAACACTCATACCTCGGCGAGCTCGTAAAGTAGTGCAACTTTATTTGCGTACACACGTGCACTATAATATCCCCTGAACGGAAGGCTAATCTTTGTGACGATTGTCAGCTTTAGCTAAATTTGGTCGTGAGGTTACTATAATAACTTTTAAAACGAAAATGTCGATTGTTAAAATTATGCACACTAATATCCTTGTTGTAAAATGCAAAATGCACAATGTCACCGTCAGTGAGCTTAAAAGGGACACAAATGACATTTTAGGGTTCCTTACCAAAATGGTAAAAATGGAACCCTTGGTGAGACTTTCTCCGTCCGTCCGTCCGTCCGTCTGTCACAGTCGATTAATTCAGTAACTACTAAAACTATCGACATAAAATTTGGCATAGTTATGTATAATAGTGGTCCAACATCATTGGAATAAAGAAAAATCGAAAATTATTTTTAGTTTTATTAAAAAAGGGGGAAAATCGGGGGTTTGAAATTTCAAAGTAAAATAACTATACCGAGTGGGGTATCATATGAAAGGCCTTTACTTGTGCATTCTAAAACAGTTTTTTATTTATTTCTATATATAATATTTTTTGATTAATCGGCCAAAATGTCGAACAGATACCGTTACCCCCCCCCCCCCCATCTCCGAAGTTTACCAATCGCAAAATCTGAAATAATTATGGTCAATAGAGGTTTATGTATATTTTACAGGAAAAATAAAAGCAACGCGAAAATTATTTTAGTTTGATTAAAAAAGGGGGAAAATCGGGGGTTTGAAATTTCAAAGTAAGATAACTATACCGAGTGGGGTATCATATGAAAGGCCTTTACTCGTGCATTCTAAAACAGTTTTTTATTTATTTCTGTATATAATAGTTTTTGAGTAATCGGCCAAAATGTCGAAAAAAATACCGTTCCCCCCCCATATCTCCGAAGTTTACCAATCGAAAAATCTGAAATAGTTATGGTCAATAGAGGTTTATGTATATTTTACAGGAAAAATAAAATTAACGCTCTAACTAGCATAGGTAGTTTTTTTATATTAACAATAAACCTCTACAAACAAAGTTAACGATAAATAAGCAAATTAATAATAATATTATCGTTTTACTTTTACTTTTGGAGTACGGAACCCTCGGTGCGCGAGTCCGACTCGCACTTGGCCGCCTTTTTTTATTTATATTTTTTAAGGCACCTTCATTCTGCATGAATCATCGGTTCGGAAAACTCTTTCATCCAAAGTTGGTTGGGTGTCAACAGGTATGTTGCAATTCAATTCAATTCTTTATGTGCATATTATGTTTAAATGTATGAAAAAAGCTATGTACACTTTGGATGATTCCTCCAAGATGTAAATGCAAACTGATAGTATAAATGAAGCCTTACTGTTGGTTTTTGTATATTCAGGCCTTTTAAATTACTGAAATAAATATCCTCGTAGACCATTCAACCCAAAATATGCTACGCTATACCTACAGTCCGTGAGAGTATAATAAATAAGAAACGTAGAAGCTATTTTATTCAGACGGGTAAACGTGTAGAAAATTCATATCAAAGCTCTATACACAAGGTAATATTATATTATCGCTGGATGAATATATAGAGGGTCGTGTATACTGAGGTCATGTATACGAGTGTTTTAAAGAGAAATGAGAACTACTTTTCTTGTAAAGAGATTTTTATTATTCCATAAAACAAAAGACACATTTTCGCTATGATGCGGTATTAGAAACATGAATTGAATATTGTATGTTGTGTTCTTCTTTCTACTGTAAACAAAAAGTCACAATTTATTAGAGTTCCGTACCTCAAAAGGTAAAAAAAAACCCTTCTAAGATCACTCTCTTGTCCGTCTATCCGTCTGTCCGTGTGTAACCACCAATTTTCTCAGGAACGCAACGGGTAGACCTAGCAAGTTCAAATTTATACCAGATACTGAAGTCTATAGTCCCTATTAGGTGTATAAACATCAAGGTCCTGAGTCAACACGATAAAAAGATATGGGAAAATTATATTTTCACGAAAACTTGTAAGTACAAAAATTTACCTTAATCATCAACTTTTTTTTCGAAATTTTCCCTTTACTGGTGCTGTAAGACCTTGCTTTTAAACAAAATTGACAATTCTAGTTCCCATAGGACCCTATAGGTTTTGGGTCGAAAATAAAGGAAAAATTCCAAAAAATAAAAAAAATAATTGGTAGAATACGGAACCCTCGGCGCACGAGTTCGACTCGCACTTGACCGATTTTTTTTTTGACAAAATAAGTATAAATTAAAGAAATATTTCTATAAAACAAGCATTTAGTAGCCGACTACATTAAAAAAAAAGCAAGTTTTTAAACTTTTCTACTTCTTTCTCATACAAAAATAACAATAACCCTATCTTAAACAAAAATGCGTGAGTGTCGTGGAACACTGTTGGTATGAAGTGCCTTTTAATAATAAATTAATAATAAAAATAAATTAAATAAAAAATAATAATCTGAAGGTACGATTCGATCTCCCGAACCGATAGTCCTTCGTTTATCCGATAAGCTACCAAAGCTATAATGGAACGTGTGTAATAAACGAACGCAACAAGTGTCATGACACAAAATTCTTACTTTTTTTCGCCTAGCCTCCATCCGCCAAACCGTCTGAAAAGGGACTTCAGTCCAATAAAAAATAAAAACTTTGTTTATTTCTGGCAACGTATTAGGTAAATTTCGAAAAAGTTGTTGACTGAAAGTTACAGAAGCTGCCTTAAGGTTGTTGGCATTTTAACCTTGTATAACTATTGATAGACTTTCTTTGTAATAATATTAGATGCGAACTCGATGCAAAAGTAGTATTGAAAAATAATTATTAAACTCGTAATAAAACGACTTTTGCCTCTTATTGTTTTGCTTCAAATTTTAGTATTTTTTAATCCAATCTTTATCGTCTACTCTTAGCATTTTATCTATGTTTTTATATTACAAGGCGTTAATAAAATTAATTGTTATAAAAATTAGGCACTCACATTATTAGCGCCTATTTTTTTTTATCAAACAGCAGAATAATTGAAAGGCCAGCGAATTTTGTGGCAGTAATGGTTCGGCAAGCGTTCGAATGCTTTCCGGCTCCCATAAACTAATTTATTCATCAAGATGGTATCGTGATTTGTCGCAGTGTAATACTCCGGCTTACGTAACTAATACAGCGCGGTAATCAGCAGCCCCTGCGGTAATGGCGCATTCTTTGCATAAATTAGGGGAGGAGTGAGTCTATAAAACACAAAATGATTATTGTGAACGCTTGACTGAGAAGTAGGTAGGTTTAATTTTCTTAGAAATGTTTCCTGGTCGAGGTTATATTTTCATCATTTGAATACATTTTGTAGAGATTGTGTGTTTGTTACAGTTTTTGCAATTCACGAAGGCGAGTGAGCTTTACTCGTGGTTACTTCGTGTACATGCACATTGCATAAGTGTGGGTGCCTGTCAAAGCCTAGGTGGGAGCGGGCAGGCGCGAGCATTGCGCTCGCTCACACTTATACAGATACGACACAAACACACAACTATAAGTCAGTCGCCCTCGTGAATTGCAAGAACTATACTTACCTACATCCTATATCGGCTGGACTGCCGCAAGCGTCATTCGCGCACGTGCCCAGTACTGATACTCGCAACTGCCACCATTTTCTTGTGAAAATCGACCAGTTGCGCCCGCGTTCGCGGAGTTGATCGCCCATTCACCAGCATGCCCGGTCCCACGAGCCCGTGGTAGACCGAGAGGCAGCGCGTCGACTGCTCCGAGAGCACTCCGCATCGATTGTGATTCACCATGAAGCCGAGAGGCCCCTCACAGGGCCAATCGCAACCACCGCGTGACCCCCGAAGACCAAGGACCGCAGAAGCTGGACCGAGTCACCAGGGGTACACCGGTGCCCCCGCGCCCCGTGCCGCAGTGCGTGACGTCAGCACAGCCGTGCTAGACTCCGCCGTCCGCACCTCTCGCGCCGCGTCCTCCCGCCCGCGCCCCGCTGCGCGCCCCGCGGAAGACCCAGCGCGTATCGAACCGCCGCTCGCGCCCGCGCCCCGCGCGCCCGCGTTTGTCGCCGCGCCCGCCGCCGCGCTCGTCGCCGCGCCTGCCGCCGCGCCTACCGCGTACGCGTCCGCCGTTGTTTACGGACCCACGCGCGCAGCATCTTCGTATGCTGCCGCCCAGCCTGCAACCCGCGCGCAGCCCGCTGCTGCGCTAGCTGTGTGTGCGGCCAGCGCCCCGTATGGCGCCGCGCAAGCATCATCCGCGCATGTCGCACCGTCCGCCGGTGCGCGCGCGATCGCCGCCGCGCCAGTGCCACGCTCCATGCCACTGTTAGACGACGAGGAGTTGAAACTCCCGGAACTCTCGCCAGACGAAGAGCAGCTGTTAGCACACCTAACACCAAACTACGTTAGGAGAGTCATCTCCAGCCCTGAAATGGCTGCGAAGATCGCCGAGGCCCCATCGGGGCCTTTGTCCGAGGAAGAGGAGAAAATCCTGGCTCACTTCAAAGCCAGGTATGCGGCACCAGTTCGCAGGCCCCGCACCGACTCGGAAGCGGAGGAAGTCGATGCCGAGTCGAAGCGACTGTGCGCCCACCCCTCGCCTCCACAGATGGAACTCGAACCCGAACCCGAGCAGCAACTTGACCCGGAGTACCAAGAAGACGAGTTTACCGACACTCCCGACTACGAAATGCCCCAGGCTGAGACGCGCTCATACGCAGACTCAGCCCGCTCAAGCCCGACGCCAAGAGCCACTGCTGCAGCCCCTCCCGACGGACCAGCGCCTACAACCGCCGGCCCGAAAAGTGGTAAGATGAGATACCCTCCACTCATCGTCGAGCGCTTCCCGAACTGGGCTCATCATTTCAGAGCCCTAAAGACCGCCCTCGGCCGAGCGCCGAACGCCCGCCCCTTCGGGAAAGGGGTAAAATTCTCCCCACAAGAGGACATCGAATACCGCGTTATTCAACGCTATCTCGTTGACTTAGAGAAAACAGAGAATATTTCGTGGTTCTCTTATTCGCTGCCAGCTGAGCGCAGCCTGAAAGTTGCCATCCGCGGTCTTCCGGCCGACACCGATCCTGATGAGCTGATGCAGGACCTGCGCGACCAGGGCTTCGCGCCAGAGTACGCTCGGCAGATCAGGGCAAGGAGGGGCAGACCGGGCTGCATCTTCCTAGCCATCCTGAAAAGAACACCCGACTTGACGCTAGCGATTTATGAAGTCAATGAAATCCTGTGTATGCCAGGCGTGACAGTGGAGTCCTGGAGAGGGAAAAAGGGCCCCTCCCAGTGCCACCGCTGTCAGAAGTTCAGACACTCCTCCCACAATTGCCACCGTAAACTTGCTTGTGTGCGCTGTGGAGAGGAGCACAGCGCGTACGAGTGCCCCAGGCCCCTCACTGAACCCGGCACCTGCGCCAACTGTGGAGGACCGCATCCGGAAAACTACACGTCCTGCCAACTACACGTCCTGCCAGGCATTCCGGAACGAGGCCCGGAACAAAAGGGCAGGAACGATTGCCTCGACGGCCCCGGCCGCACGAAGGTCGACGCAGGAGACCAGGACCGCCGTACCGCAAGCAACAAACTCGCAGGGCTCTAATATAAGGACCCCTGCAAACGACCCAGGAACTCGCACCTCTGGACCCACGAAGAGGAGGAGGCGCCCCAGGGGTATGAAAAAGAGGAAGTAGGGCAAAAAGGGGCCTGAACCTGCTCCAGCCCCCCAGCCGACTAAACCTACACCTACATCTCCAACTACCAGCACCCGCGTAGCTCCCGGCGACAACAAGGTCGTAACAGCTGTCATCGAAGCAGATCATGCAGGCCGTGCGGGACGGCAGGGACTTTGACCCCAGCATCCTCGGCGGTATTGCGAAGCTCGTTTCCTCGTGAGTGCGCGAACCGCCGAGGGACCTAGACAACTTCCAAGGCTATCTGCTCACCTCATCCGCTGGTCGCTTCTGCTGGGCTTCCCTATGGGTCTCACCCGGTAGGGCTTGACCGCGAGTGAGCAATAGCCTAACTTCCAGAATAGGTCCACTCCGACCGACCCAAAGTCCCTGCCGTATTGACGACAGGCGGAAGATGCATGCATGGGGGGGGCTACGCCCCGATCATGCCTCACCCGCGCCCTTGCGGGCGCGAGTGACTACCACGTTAGATATTAGTTAGCTCACTACTGAGCGCAGGTCTCCTCTCAGTGAAGGGTTATAGGCTATAGTCCACCACGGTCCACGTTGGTCCAATGCGAATTGGCGGACTTCACACGCCTTCGATAACATTATGGAGAACTCTGAGGAGTGCAGGTTTCCCCACGATATTTTTCTTCACCGTTAAAGCATGTGATATTAAATTTTTTAAACGCACATAGCTTCGAAAAGCCAGAGGTCCCAGGATCGAACCTGCGACCCCCCGAATAGGAGACCACAGTCCTAACCACTAAGCTATCACTGCTTTAACATTGATTAACAAACACTATTATCTCATGCGAAGAAACGATAAATCAAATAATGGCAGGTATGGATTACTTTGCCCTCTTGAAAGGAATATTTTAGTTTTCTTTGATAGCGCCTGTGAGAAAACATTTTTCTCGAACGAAAAACATCTAATATCTATGTAGGTTTTATAACAAAGCAATATTCATTATTCTGAGGTCAAAGCTTGATAACGCTTTTGACTAATGATAAATATACCCAGTAACGAGCTGTTACTAGGAACTATTTCTATACAAAATCAGCATGATTATAATCACGAGACATTGTTCTATTTCCCAATAATGTACAGTACCCGGCGATATATATTGCACATCGGCCTTTGGAATAAAACGCTATTCTATTCTATTCACAGTTCGACTGCATTTTTTTTATACATATAATATTTTACGTGATGTGCTCGCCGATTGTGAAGAGATTTCAGTAATTACTACGTGAATTTCTGGCTAGCTTTCCTTGCAATAGAATAGAAATAGCGTTTTGTTCCAAAGGCCGATGTGCAATATATATCGCCGGGTACTGTATTTATACTTATACTTGTACTTATCTATCTATATATATAAAAGAAAGTGGTGTTAGTTACACTATTTATAACTCAAGAACGGATGAACCGATTTGGCTGAAAATTGGTGAAGAGGTAGCTTAGAACCAGGAGACGGACATAGGATACTTTTTATCCCGTTCCACTGCGTTTCCATCAAGTCACTATAAAGCGTGATATAACAAAAACGCATCTGACATGGAATAACAAAACGCAAATGACAGTGGAATAACAAAACGTAAATGACAGCTAAACGTTATTTTGTCTTTGGTTAAGTATGGTGAAAAATTTGACAATTATAAAAATGATAGCTAAACGTAATTGATAATATCATCAGTAATATGTTTTCTCTTTGAATCATCATTAACAATGCCGCGAGCAAGACGATCAAATGTTTCCTGCTACAAAGCTACGGATTGACGTGATTTATTGGATAGGTATAGTTGAGAAGCTGGAGGGTGACAAAGATTTCCCGCGGGATGTTATGAACTAAATCCACGCAGACGAAGTCGCGGGCATCAGCTAGTAATATTATAAAGAGGAAAGATTTTTTTGTTTTTCTGTACCGAATAGGTTCTGTAACTACGTGACCGATTTTAACCATTTTTTCACCAACAGGAAGCTAAGCTATAAGGAAGTAACATAGGCTATAATTTATTGTAAAAAAAATTAGAAATCTTTAAGAAAATTGCAATAATGTAACCCAAAGTAGGAAAATTATGCCTATGAAATGCATTATTTGGTGTGTGCTGATAAAACTATTGACGATACATAAAATGATGTACAACATGATTAAAGTACTCATTATTTTCTACAAAAAAGTCCCCGAGGGAATATATCTAACTATCATATTTAAGTCACAATATTAGCTTTTGTGTTCTAAAATTTAATTAGATCGCCTTTACTATCGTGGTATTAATCCTTCCTTACTAATACGTCATACTAATGTCATGATTTTATAAAAAAAGACGCTGTTAAATGAATTTTTCAAGTGGCAATTCTTTCAGTGTGGCAACACTTGTTTTATGTTGGTAATTTGTTAGTTGTTGGCAAACATGGTTGCGTTGGCCAATCAGGAATAAGCACGTGTAGCCCCGACAAAATGACGCAAAGAGTGGGAAAAATGGGGGGGAGAAAGCGAGGGCCGGATGGAGCGGAGGACAGTCAGTTAGTGATTTATCTTTGAATAGCTCGGTTAAAAATGGGAAAAGTATCGATATTTGTGACACTAATATTATAAATGCGAAAGTGTGTTTGTTTGTAGGTTTGTCCTTCAATCACGCCACAACAGAGCTACGGATCGACGTGATTTTTTGGATGGGTATAGTTGAGGACCTGGAGAGTGACATAGGCTCCTTTTTACCCGGAAAATCGAAGAGTTCCCGAGGGATTTTAAAAACTACATCCACGCGGATGAAGTCGCGGGCATCAGCTAGTATTTAATAAAGATCTCTTGCTAACTAAAATCTATATTTTAGTTATCTTGAGAGATTCAGAACGGTAGGATTATTTAACTTTGGTGACGAATAGTAATATAGTAAGTAGGTATAGCAAGGACTTTACGTTTACTTTTCCAACACATATCTGTATAATATCTTGAAATGCTGGCATCTCGCTATGGTACAAACAATAATGACTTATTGCGAGATGGAAAGATGAATTCAAGGTGTGTAATGAAAGGCAAGTATTTATGCACTGAGAGTTACCATTAAGGAGATTTCGGTGGTTACAAATACATAGTTAACAACCCTACATAGTGAACAAAAAAAAAAAGAAATCAGTTAAGTACAACTTTATAACACTACGTTTACTTACTGAATTTCTTTTGTAGATTTAATGCTGTACTCCTAAAAGTAATTAAGATCATTCTTAATTGCTTGTTTAGGAATACAGTAAGTAGTCTATGTTACAATTAATAATTAAAACACATAAATCATTTTTTCTTCTTCTTCTTCTTCTTTATCAACCGATAGACGTCCACTGCTGGACAAAGGTCTCTTGCATGGACTTCCACAGGCCTCGGTCTTGCGCCGCCTGAATCCAGCGGCTCCCTGCGACTCGTTTGATGTCGTCGGTCCACCTGGTGGGGGGTCTGCCAACACTGCGCTTCCCGGTGCGGGGTCGCCACTCCAGCACCTTGGGACCCCAACGACCATCAGCTCTTCGAACTATGTGCCCCGCCCATTTCCACTTCAGTATCGCGACTCGCTTAGCTATGTCGGTGACTCCGGTTCTCCTACGGATCTCCTCATTTCTGATTCGATCCCGCAGGGACACTCCGAGCATAGCTCTCTCCATCGCCCGCTGAGCGGTCCTGAGCCTACTTATTTAGTTAGCGACCATGTCTCGGATCCGTAAGTCATCACTGGCAACACGCACTGTTCGAAGACTTTAGTCTTCAGGCACTGAGGAATTTTGGACGAGAAGACATCTCGGAGCTTCCCGAACGCTGCCCAGCCGAGTTGGATTCGGCGGTTGATCTCTTTCTCGAAATTGGACCTACCTAGCTGGACTGTGTGTCCCAGGTAAATATACTCGTCGACAATTTCGAGTGCAGAGTTCTCAACAATTACTGGGTGGAGCGGTGCATGAGCATTGGACATGATTTTCGTCTTGCTCATGTTCATTTTCAGGCCCACCTGTTGAGAAACCCTGCTGAGATCGTTGAGCATTGTATTGAGGTCTCTCAGAGTCTCTGCCATGACTACTATGTCATCGGCAAATCGCAGGTGAGTGATGTACTCGCCGTTTATGTTGATGCCAAGCCCGTTCCAATCCAGAAGCTTAAAGACGTCCTCCAACGCAGCGGTAAAGAGCTTCGGGGAGATAACATCTCCCTGTCGCACTCCACGCTGCAAGTGGATTGGCCTCGTAGTCTGGTCCTGTATACGTACTGACATTGTGGCGTTTTCATACAAGCACTTCAACACTTGGATATACCGGTAGTCAATCCGGCATCTCTGCAGCGACCTCAACACAGCCCAAGTTTCCACCGAATCGAAGGCTTTCTCATAGTCCACAAACGCTAAGCAAAGTGGCCGGTTATACTCTTCTGTCTTTTGTATAACCTGCCGCAGCGTATGAATGTGATCTATGGTACCAAAGCCTTTTCGGAATCCGGCTTGTTCGGGAGGCTGGAAGTCGTCAAACCTACGAGCGAGACGATTCGTAATGACTCTCGAGAACAACTTATAAACATGACTCAACAACGAGATGGGTCTATAATTCTTCAACAAGGTATTATCACCCTTTTTGAAGAACAGAACCACCACGCTCCTGTGCCATGCTTCCGGCGTTGTGCCCTCGTGGATGACGGAATTGAACAATCGCTGAAAGATCTTAAGTACCGGTTTTCCACCCGCTTTCAGGAGTTCCGCAGTGATTCCGTCATCACCTGGCGCCTTGTTGTCCTTAAGCTGTTTGAGAGCCATTCTAATCTCGTATAGGCTGACGTCCGGGATATCTTCGGTATAGTGTCGGGTCAGTTTGGCTCTGGGATCTTTCGCCAGATCTTCAACAGGTTTTTGTGTCGTGGTATATAACTGTCCATAGAACTTCTCAACCTCTCCCAAAACCTCAGGTCGAGAAGAGACGAGACGGCCGTCATCAGTTTTCAGCCGCGTCAACTGGCTCTGTCCGATAGACAGATCTCTCGCGAACACTTTTGAGCCTTTGTTCCGCTCAATGGTATCTTTAATACACTTGGTATTAAAGACACGGAGGTCGCGAGTTTGTGCTTTAGAGATCTGCCTATTAATCCGCCGGTAGGCAGCCGCGTCTGCCGATGACTGCAGCCTCATCTCTTGTCTCTCCTTCATTAGCTTGAGAGTATGGTCAGAGAACTTTTCGGTTCTTTTCCTGCGGTGGGTCTTAAAGAATTTAGACCCCACAGTATGAATAGTTTCCACGAACCTGTTGTTTAGATCGTCCACAGAAACGCAGTCTGCTAGGCACTCGAATCGGTTCTGCAGTTCGAGTTGGAAGTTTTCGGGATTTTGGATATGAGCACGAGAAGGTCGGAGAGTGGACTTCACCAGTCTGGCCCTTTCCAGCTTCACATTAAAATTTCTACGTGCCTCTTACCATCCGGTGATCGCTACCGGTTTTCACCCTATTGATCACAGAGACATCATTGAATATATGCCGCTTGGTCGACATAATGAAGTCGATCTCATTTCTCGTGGAACCATCGGGACTCAACCATGTCCATTTTCTGTGTGGCCGCTTCCTGAAGAAGGAGTTCATCATAAAGAGGCCCTCCTTCTCCATGAAGTCGGCCAACATTTGGCCCCTTTGGTTCCTTCGCCCATACCCAAAATGCCCCACTCTCGTCTCTGCACCGCTTCGTTCGCCCAGCCTTGCATTGAAATCCCCCATCACAACACTGTAATGAGTGGTAGAGGCGTGTATGGCTTTTGATATATCCTCATACAGCGCCTCCACCTCCTCGTCAGAATGTGTCGATGTCGGTGCGTAGACCTGTATAACCTTCAGCGAATACCGTTTGGTGATTCTGAGTATAAGGTACGCTACCCTACTCGACACACTCTTGACTTGTACAATGTTGTTGACGAGGGACTTGTGGACGATGAACCCGACACCACCCTGGGACTGTTGATCGCCCTCCCGGTAGTAAAACAAGTTGCCGGAATTAAGGATTATCGAGTCCTCCCCCTCTCGTCGGACTTCAGACAATCCTATAATGTTCCAGCGCAACTTGCTCACTGCTTCTTCCAGCTCGATGATCTTTTCGTCGGTCCTCAAAGTGCGTGCGTTATACGTCACCAGGTCCAGTCGTCGGGGTTGGCAGCGGAATCTCGTCCGGAGATTCTTAGCACCCCCTGCCCCGCCATTACCGTGACCGCTGCCAGGGTCAGGAATAGCGAGGCCGCCGGGAACTAGGGGCCATGGTCTTGTGCGAATATCCATACAAGGTTTTGCCCATAATGACCACGCTGGGCAGGCGTGTTGGTCATCGCAGGGCTAAACTGATCGCACCCGTGTCGCTGCTGCCCGACACAGGTCTGTGCCATTTGCTCAGTTTAGCCAGTATGAAATGGTTATACCGCCATTTGTCGGTCGTCATAGCCTCGTCAGTAGACTAGCAGGGGGCACCGCGGGCAGGTGAGGTTGACGTTTGGAGCGCTAGATGGAGGTGCGCTCCCTTACCCCCCATCAAAATCAAATAATCATTTTTTACAAGCTTTTATTTAGCTTGACCAGTTTATTTATTTATTTGTTTGTTTGTATGGGTCAAATTATATATATATCGGTATATCTCTGCGAGATCAAATCAGAAATGAGGAGATTCGTAGGAGAACCAAAGTCACCGACATAGCTCAGCGTGTCGAGAAACTGAAGTGGAAATGGGCGGGGCACATAGTTCGAAGAACTGATGGTCGTTGGGGTCCCAAGGTGTTGGAGTGGCGACCCCGCACCGGGAAACGCAGTGTTGGCAGACCCCCCACCAGGTGGACCGACGACATCAAACGAGTCGCAGGGAGCCGCTGGATTCAAGCGGCGCAAGACCGAAGCCTGTGGAAGTCCATGCAGGAGACCTTTGTCCAGCAGTGGACGTCTATAGGTTGATAAAGAAGAAGAAGAAGAAGATGGGTCAAATCTTGCAAGATGAATTAGACCCACTTTCCGGTTTCTGATTGAGCTGAAATTTTGCATTTATGTGTAAATCGGATGACAATGCAATATTATTGTGACATGGATCTGATGATGGAGACGGAAGATGGCAATCGGAACTCTGTAATAAAACGACGTAACCCCATCGAGTTTAGGCTCGTTTGATTCGTCATAACGAGTACTCTGATCCTAGATGATATCCAGAGTCTAATGATGTAGCTACTAAAAGCTTGCATTTAAAAATAAAATTTTTAATTTACACTTGTAAACTAATGCAATAGTAAGGCATTTACTCGTATTGCATTACTAAGGTAGCCTAAAACTAAAAAAAATTCTTTTCAAAAAACCGACTTCTAACGCCACTACAAAGTATAAAAATAATTTTAGTTTGTCCACGTTTGTTGAAGTCGGGCGGGCCTATATACAAACTATGAAACCGGTGCGCGACGCTACAGAATATGATAGACTCGTTTGTAGAAGTCGAGCGAGCATCGCGAGTCGGTTTCATAGTTTGTATTTTAGGCCCGCCCGACTTCAACAAACGTGGACAAACTAAAATTATTTTTATACTTTGTAGTGGCGTTAGAAGTCGGTTTTTTGAAAAGAATTTTTATTTTAAGCTTTTAAGTGTAGTATCCTATGATTGAGGAGCTAGGACCTGGAGCTCCATGATGTAGTCCATACTTGTTACCTACAATATCAATTCGTAATCGAAATTTCCTAAATCGCCATTGTTTTAGCATGCAGCATCAGGCTTGAGGAGTTGACGGTTAAAATTTTTATGGGACCATTTCGCAAACATCCTCTGTCGATTAAAAAAAAATCACGCGAATCGGTCCAGTAATCCCGGAGAAATCGGTGGACATACATAGAAAAAAAAAAAAAAAAAAAAAAGATACCGGCCGAATTGAGAACCTCCTCCTTTTTGGAAGTCGGTTAATCATGTTTAGTCAATAGGCATCTTACCGGCTACGCCATATTTTTGACAGAGTTAGACTTTACAACCACAGGGTATGCATAGTTGACATTGACAAATTATAAGGATACAGAATACAGAAAAGTTATGACACAGCCTAATTCGTTTGAACATTTCCTATTAAAGTTGATCGCGCCTTATCTCTACCAGGAAAGTTCTAATCCTAATTACAGCAGTTCCTATTTCTAACCATCACTCGCAGCGACTCGATGAGGCAGCAAATCGTAGCGCAAATCGATTTAGAATCCTCAGCAATTCGATGCCTTGTCAGCAACCTTCGCAGATTTCCTTTTACTCTATTTTCATCCTATCTACAGTAGGTATCTACTAGAAATTGAAGAAAATCCATCGGGCTGAGGAAATCGATGACATCGTGAAAATCTGGTATAGGTGCGATATAGAAGTGAAGATTGGTAAATAATTTATGGCGCTGCAGCTCAGTTATCCCTATTTATATTATTTTCTCAACTAGCTTTTACATATTATTAGATTTTAAAGTGTGTTTCTTTGTTGGTTTATTTTTCAATCACGCTCCAACAGAACTACGGATCAATATTGTGTTTTTGCATAGGTATAGTTGAGGGCCTGGAGCGCTCTCCACTACTTACTTATATAGGCTACTTGTTATCCCGGAAAATCAAAGAGTTCCCACGGGATTTTAGAAAACTAAATTGTGGGCATCAGTTAGTAATTCATAAATTAACTATCAAAATAGTCTTAAAATAATGTAAAACTTGGAAAATGAAATAGACTACCTAAAAACAGAAGGTTCCCGCGGTATTTTTAAAAAAATTCAAAATTCAAAATTATTTATTTCATGTAGGCCAACCTGTGGCTCTTATGACACGTCAAGATTCTACCACCGGTTCGGAAAGCGGATTCTGCTGAGAAGAGCCGGCAAGAAAATCAGCAGTTGCTCTTTTTATAATAATCATTTTACAATATTAATAAGTAGCTAATTGTAATAAGTTTTTATACTATCTTGTGGGCAGCTGAGTGCCAAGCTGATTTAACCCGTGCATCTTTGTTAGAATAGAATATGACATTTCCACAAAACGTACTACAATTCAATTCATGTCAAAGACGGGCTAAAATCTAACTCCACGTGGATGACGTCGCGGGCAAAAGATAGTTATTACTATAATTATTATGATAAACGATGCGAATATTATGGTCTAAGATCCGAACATAACATCGACCTTCACCCATCTGTTTACCGAATGAAACATTTTTTTTATAAAATTCCATACATACACAAATACGTCTTGTATGTATTGCCTATCAAAATATGTTCATGGCTATCATTAATTTAAAAAATATTAATTAATTTTTTTTAGCGAGTTTCACCCACTTGTTTACCAATCAAATGTTATTGAATCTAAAAGTTTTAAACATATAGAATAGGTCTATGAGGTATTGCCTACGTGTTTACGTTCATGGCTACCTGGCAAGCAGGTTTAAACAGGTAAGTAAATATAGGTGACTGCACCGATCTGTTTACCAATCAAAATATATATCAAAAAAAAGGTTATTTAATAACAAACGCGATGATATAGTATTGCCTGCAATAAACCGTTCATGTAATACTATTGCCAGGATTTAAAGTTTAAAAATCAAAGCAAGTAAAATTGCGCAAGAGAGAAATCCGAGCGTCTTATTTAGTGTAATAAAGAAGGATAGAGCATATTGGCTGCGAGCGACGCCTACGTTGAATAGAGTACGCGTATAAACTATATACATACTTCGAAGAAGAGAGTACGCATGCTGTTTTTACATATTGTTGAGAAAGAAGCATAAAATTTTTAAATATTATTCTACATCTGAATCATCACAAGTTGTATCCAAGATCTTCGGGCTCAGATAACTCTTCGTTTTTGAAAAAAAAATGAGAGGTACCAAAAAGTTTTTGCATCGTTACTTGATGAAGCCGATATTTTTATTAATGAAAAAATGGACGCTGTTCAGGAATTTACAGCTAATATTTATGGCATCAAGCACTGCACCAGTGTCAATTATGCAAGAGTTCGCATTTTCCTGAAAACTTACTCTGCCAAGGAGGACAATGAACACAGTTCTTAAAAAAAATATCTTGTTTCGACTCAAACATTATACCACCGTGCTGGTCTTCTCTTACTCAGAAAATTTTGCGTACTTGTTACGTCTATTCTATGTGGCTTCATGCTACAGAATCGAATTGTGTGAAATTGAATCCGGAAAATTCCGGCTGGGTTTTAGAAAATAACTATTTGAAACCAGTAGGATTTATTGGTGATCAGACGCCTTTCAAGATAAACGACCTTCTGGAAATGACAGAAAATGAAAAAAACGAAGAGTTATCTGAGCCCGAAGATCTTGATACGACTTGTGATGATTCAGATGTAGAATAATATTTAAAAATTTTATTCTTCTTTCTCAACAATATGTAAAAACAGCATGCGTACTCTCTTCTTCGAAGTATGTATATAGTTTATACGCGTACTCTATTCAACGTAGGCGTCGCTCGCAGCCAATATGCTCTATCCTTCTTTATTACACTAAATAAGACGCTCGGATTTCTCTCTTGCGCAATTTTACTTGCTTTGATTTTTAAACTTTAAATCCTGGCAATAGTATTTCATGAACGGTTTATTGCAGGCAATACTATATCATCGCGTTTGTTATTAAATAACCTTTTTTTTGATATATATTTTGATTGGTAAACAGATCGGTGCAGTCACCTATATTTACTTACCTGTTTAAACCTGCTTGCCAGGTAGCCATGAACGTAAACACGTAGGCAATACCTCATAGACCTATTCTATATGTTTAAAACTTTTAGATTCAATAACATTTGATTGGTAAACAAGTGGGTGAAACTCGCTAAAAAAAATTAATTAATATTTTTTAAATTAATGATAGCCATGAACATATTTTGATAGGCAATACATACAAGACGTATTTGTCTATGTATGGAATTTTATAAAAAAAATGTTTCATTCGGTAAACAGATGGGTGAAGGTGGATGTTATGTTCGGATCCCGTACTATTATCTTTACCTCTCTGAATCAGCATCATACTATACGCGTACCTATTAAATATGTATACATTCAAAATCAGACATCATTCACGTTTCCTGTTGTAACATTTCGGGAGTAATGAGTTCCAAACACACAAACAATATTACTTCTGCATGAGAGCGTATGTTTCCGAGTCTGGAAGATATAACGCACGCCTCATTGCTTCTTTAGATCACCGTAATGATTTATCACTCGTGTGTGCTTATGTGCCTCGCGTTGTGAGGCATATTTTTAAATAATTTTTGGAGAATTTGCGCCAGGTACAACGCACTCATTTTTTAACCGATTTCAAATAAGAAAGAGGTTTTCAATTCCTCGGAATCTTTTTTTTTATGTATGTTCAACGATTGACGCCTGAACCGATTTGGAAAATTCTTTTTTGTTTCAAAAACGTAACAAAAAAAATCAAAGCGAAATCGGTCCAGCAGTTTTTAAAAAATCAGTAATAAATTATATTATACTTTAGTGGCGCGGGTATTTAATTGTCGGATTTTAAAAAGGATTTTTATAATAGATTATTTAGTTTTATTAATATGCTGCTGAGTTACCTACCTTGCTCGTCGAGTAGGTAGCAATGAGTTTAATGGGTTATTGTATTTTTTAGCAATGTTATAAATGCGAGTGTGTGTTTGTTTGTTTGTCCTTCAATTATAGAGTAATGGAGCTATGGATCGATGTGATTTTGTTCATGGGTACAATATTGAGGACTTGGGGAGTAACATATAATACCTTTTATCACGGAAAACAGAAGGTTAACGCGGGATTTTTAAAACATATCTCCACAGTGAGGAAAACAAAATAAACAGTGAGGACAGAGAGTGAAATTCTAATAAATCTTAATATTACCACCGTCGTTATTTTAACAGAGTCCACCAGATGGCACTGCAGATCCATAAATCGTAAAGATTTATAACATTTATCGCTTTGGCGCGAGCTAGCTATTGATACTACTGTATTACCTTTACGTTGAATTCCATCAACTACTAACCGAACGTACGAGTATATTGGATCATAGAATTTTTAATGATTTTTTATAGTTCAACACTCAGTTATTTTTGGGAGCTTTTGGATTTTCACAGTACTGTATGTACCTCATTTAACCTTGTTTTTTCAACACATACTAAAGCACGAACGCGGATCAATCAGAAGAGAGAAATGAAAAGACCCATGGGGTTAAAATTAAATTTTGCTCCCGCTATCCTCTGAAGCCAATATTCGTTTTTTGAATGGGTATGATGAAAATAAATATTTCAATCAAGTGAGTGAATTGTGTTTGAAGCAAATACGTAAAGGCATTCCGAACCAGTCGTATTTTACTGCTGGTTCTTAATGCCCTTATAATTATGTATCGCAAGATAATATAATATATTTTTTTTTATATTTGTCCACGTACCTATTTTAATATCGTTCAGTAAGCATTTTTGTAAGTTAAGATATCGGTTTTATATTCTAAAATCTCGGGTACATTATGTATCGTGTTCTACATTTGGCATTATATTGGAATTTTGCCAATCACAGTGTAGTGTATTGTTGGTAGTAAACGTGGCATTGCTTGGCTTGTATAAATTAATTATACCAGTGGAAACTCAGCAGCGATCCCCTGGTGGCACTTTTGTTGTGTGAAGGAAGTTTGTGAATATGAATATGACTTATTTATCCAATTTCTTCGTTCGCCTCCCATGTGGTTGACGTCTCATGCGATGCCTCGAACTTTTAGTGTTGATGTTAGATTCAATTTTCATATAGAAATCAACTTCCATTAGAGAGAACCAAAGAACCAAATCGTAAACTGAAATTTTTATGTAGTAGGTATTTTACATTGCCATGAATATTGTAAGATTTAGATAGGGTTATATTGAAGTTTCTCCCCATAAAACGCAGTTTGAACCTTTTAGGCGACGTTTTAGCATAGGCGTGGCTTCGCGCGGCGCGTGCGGCGTCGTGTAGCGGCGGGCACCGCGGCGGGCAGCGCGGCGGGCACCGAGGCGACGCACAGTGGGTCGAAACAGCTATATGAGGTACATAAGATTTTTTGTTACAAATTCCATTTAAAAAAAATACTTATTGAAAGACCTTGTCATTCTGATGAATAATTGTTATTAAACGTTTTTCTCTAAAACTGATAGTTTGCCCGGAAAAAATATTTTCAGTTTTTGTTGTATATGGAATGAAACAGAAACTGCTAAAAGCTAATAATAAGCTGATGCCCGCGACTTCGTCCGCGTGGGTTTAGTTTTTAAAGTACCTCGGGAACTCTTTGATTTTCCGGGATAAAAAGTCACTCTCGGGTCCTCAACTATACCCATGTAAAAATCACGTCGATCCGTAGCTCTGTTGCGGCGTGATTGAAGGACAAACCAACAAACACACTTTCGCATTTATAATATTAAGTATGATTAGCTAATTTTTCACTGTTTGTAATTATTAGTTTCCAACAACAAAGACAGTTTAGCTAAGGAGATACATTAGATACATAATAAAATGAATTGTTAAAAAGAAATAAAGAAAGCTATATTTTGAAAGTTTTTTTTTGTAGATCCTTTGTTTGAATTCACGTTATTAGGGTTCCGTACCCAAAGGGTACCAACGGGACCCTATTACTAAGCCTACGCTGTCCGTCCGTCCGTCCGTCTGTCAGCGGGCTGTATCTCGTAAACCGTAATAGATAGACAGATGAAATTTTCACATATTATGTATTTCTATTGCCGCTATAACAACAAATAATAAAAATTAAATTAAATTAAAAAAAATAAATTAAAATATTTCCATGGGTACATGGAAATTTTTTTATTTAATTTTTTTTAACGGAACCCTAAAAGAGCGAGGCCCGACTCGCACTTGGAAGATTTTTTTTTAATATAATTTACAGTTTTAATCTATGAAATATCCTTTTTTAAGTGCTTAACTTATAAGTTTCTCTTCGATGAACTAGTGATTTAAAGTTAATTTCAATATTTATTCATAGAATTTTCATGCGGCACATTATTTTGGTCAAATATTTGATAATCCACGACATTATAAAATCAATAAAAATCTTTCTTTTTTAATTTCGGTTTCTAATAACTTTTAAACGGGCAAGTTTGGGTGCAAGCTGATAACATATAGTTATAGCCAATAAGCCAAAAAATAAGAATAAAGTAGTTTTAAAGCAAGACCTTTCAAGACTTGGCCAAATTTTAGCAGTTTCTGTTTCATTCCATACAACAAAACTGAAAATATTTTTTTCCGGGCAAACTATCAGTTTTAGAGAAAAACATTTGATAGCAATTATTCATCAGAATGACAAGGTCTTTCAATAAGTATTTTTTTTAAATGGAATTTGTAACAAAAAATCCTATGTCCCTCATATAGCTATTTCGACCCACTGTGCGTCGCCGCGGTGCCCGCCGCGCTGCCCGCGTCGGCGCCCGCCGCGTGCGACGCCGCGTGCTCCGCCGCGTGCTCCGCCGCGTTCAACGCCGACGCCTCTCTGTAAACGCTCTCATACTTCGCCATATGTTTGAGCTTCACGCGCGACTCGACGCCGCACGCGCCGCGCGACGCCACGCCTATGCTAAAACGTCGCCTTAGGGTTCCGTACCGAACTTGTAAAAATGGAACCCTTATGGCGCGACTTTTTCCATCCGTCCGTCCGTCCGTCCCAGTCGATTATTATTTTAGTAACTATTAAAGCTATCGACATGATTGGAATAGCTTTATATAATAGTGACCCCAACATCATTAGAATAAAAAAAATCGAAAATTATTTTTAGTTTATTATGGTCGAAAAATCAGAAATAATTATGGTCAATAGAAGTTTATGTTTATTTTATAATAAAATCAATGCTCAATTATTTTTTGTTTAATTTAAAAAAGGGGAAAATTGGGGTTTTAAATATCAAAGTAAGATAATAATTGTACCGAGTGGGGTATTATATGAAAGGACTTCACCTGTACGTTCTAAACCAGATTTTATATATTTTTATTCAATAATAGTTTTTCATTAATCATGCAAAATGTCGATAAAAATACCATCTCCTTATCTCCGAAGTTTGTTTACTAATCGAAAAATCAGAAATAATTAATGGTCAATAGAGGTTTATATGCGGGATCGAATCAGAAATGAGGAGATCCGTAGGAGAGAACCAAAGTTACCAACATAGCTCAGCGAGTCGAGACACTGAAGTGGAAATGGGCGGGGCACATAGTTCGAGGAGCTGATGGTCGTTGGGGTCCCAAGGTGCTGGAGTGGCGACCCCGCACCGGGAAGCGCAGTGTTGGCAGACCCCCCATTAGGTGGACCGACGACATCAAACGAGACGAAGGGAGCCGCTGGATTCAGGCGGCGCAAGACCGAAGCCTGTGGAATTCCATGCAAGAGACCTTTACCCAGCAGTGGACGTCTATCGGTTGACAAAGAAGAAGAAGAAGAAGAGGTTTATATATATTTTACACGAAAAATAAAACCAACGCTCTAACTAGCATAGTTTTTTGACATTAACAATAAACCTCTACAAACAAAGTTAACGATTAATAAAAACAAAAAAATATGAATAAGCAAATTAATATATAATTATTATTATGGTTTTACTTGAATACTTTTACTTCTGGAGTACGGAACCCTCGGTGTGCGAGCTCGACTCGCACTTGGGCGTTTTTTTTGAATATTAGGTATTGATGGCTTAGTATTCAAAAACTCTAAATTTTTTCTACTAGCATATTATTATTGTTTTAGAAACTACTTTTAATACCATGTTTATAAAATTAATATGTTTACCCCCAACAAAAATAGAGGGAGGGGTGTTATGACTGTTATGTTTGACGTGTGGGTCTGTATATTATGTGTCGTCTGTCTGTTTCCTCGTAGCTCCCCAACGAATGAATAGATTTTGATGCTGTTTTTTTTCTGTTTGAAAGCTGATGTGATCGAGATGGATCTTACCTATAATTAGACCAGGCGTATTCCAAATTTTAAGTATGCTACAGATGTTGGGTATATCATACATAGCCCGGCCATAGATTCAAATGTCGGGAGATTTGACACACCACATTCATACATAGATTCGTTTCTATTAATATTAAATCTTATTGATATTAATATTAAATACTATTAATATTAAAGACTATTAATATTAATAAAAAATCGGCCAAGTGCGAGTCGGGCCTCGCTCTTTTAGGGTTCCGTTAAAAAAAATTAAATAAAAATATTTCCATGTACCCATGGAAATATTTTAATTTAATTTTTTTAATTTAATTTAATTTTTATTATTTGTTGTTATAGCGGCAATAGAAATACATAATATGTGAAAATTTCATCTGTCTATCTATTACGGTTTACGAGATACAGCCCGCTGACAGACGGACGGACGGACGGACGGACGGACGGACGGACGGACGGACGGACAGCGTAGGCTTAGTAATAGGGTCCCGTTGGTACCCTTTGGGTACGGAACCCTAATATGACCATGAGTGCTCAAAGGTGACTTATCTTAAGCTGATTAAGGAATGTTAGCAGAATTACCTTACCTACCTACCTTACTAAAAATTTTTAGTTACTCTACGATTAAAAGTAACTTCAAATAAAACAAGGAAATCAAGAATATTGTACTCGTAGTTATGACCTAATTCGGAAAGATCGTTAAGCATACAAATTGACCCAGTTGGAACTCGAGTCCGAGAACTCTTGCTTTGCTTATGGGAAGGGCTTTTACACAGTTGCGTGAAAGAGGTCATCAAAAATGATGAATGGGCACATTTGAAAATACAGCGCTTCTATTATAATTATAATGCATGATGATACAAACTCATCATAACTGCATTGTTAAAAGAGTAAAATTAGCACCCCTTTTTCCATTCTATTTAACCCTAATCGATAATTCAATACCCAGCGTCGAGTTGAACAGAAAATAAGTTAAAACGCTCGGCCGTTAGCTGAAACAATGTTATGTGAAGTATATTGCTCATGAAATTCAGCTTAGGGAAATTGCTTCTCTTTCAAAGAACACTGAAAGTCTTTGGAGGAAAATTAGATAGCTTATACCCAGCGTTTGAGTAAAGGAGTGTTTATTTAACATCCGTGCGTAAAATATAAACAACTAGCTGATTCCCGCAACTTCGTCCACGTGGAAATAATTTTTAAAAATCCGGAACTCTTTGGTTTCCAGGATGAAAGTAGCCAGATCCTCAACTATACCTATGCAAAACATCACGTTATGATCCGTTCCCCCATTGCGATGTGATTGAAGGACAAACCAATAAACAAACACACTTTCGCATTTATAAAATTGGTATGGATATATAGTGGCTGATTTACCCGGATTTTGAACCACCCATCCCATATGCCAAATAAGAATGCATGAAGCGTTAAAGACACAGAGTGGAAATCGGAAGGTCAACGGTTCAAACCCCATCCGTTGCTAAATTGTCGTTTGGATTCCTAACATACGCTTCACGTTTATTTTATTAGGGTACATTTATGCACACGCGGGGCGTTGCGCGGCGCGTGGTGCGTCGTGTCGTGCGGTTAACTCAAACATATGGCCAAGCATGAGAGCGTTCATGCAGAAGCGTTTGCGTTGAACGCGGCGGCGGGCGCCGCACATCGCGCCGCGTGTGCATAAACGTACCCTTAGGATTAGGATGGAAGATTCCCTCTTATTAGTGATATTAAACATGCCTTATATTCTTTGAAGATCGTACAGCTAATGTTTTTAAAAAAATCCATGGCAATGTTTGCTGCGTTGGCTGGGCAGTTGGACAGCGTAAGCCAACGCATACACACATCAAGGTCAAATATACCCCTAAACGTACCCCCATAAACGTAGTATTACGTAATTGGCCCTGAAAAGGTGCATCCGGAAAATACTTTCTACTACTACTATTTCAAGCTCTTAATACAAACCAGTGTTCATGTTTCAAGCGACCTTCTGTTTCGGAATACAAAGTGGGCCTTGATTTTCGAAACTGTCACAAAGGCACACCCGTAAACACGAAACCGTGTCCATCCAACTTGATATCATGGAATCCCTCGGTCGAGTAGGTACACTTCGTTGGCTTCCATTCCGGTTAATATACGAACGATATCCATACGGATTGATGTTGTCCATGCGGACCCGCGTTGTAAAACGAAAATAAAGAATGCCAAAATCTAATATATAAAATTCTCGTGTCACAATGTTAGTTACCTTACTCCTCCGAAACGGGTGGACCGATTTTTATGAAATTTTGTGTGCATATCGGGTAGTTTTGAGAATCGGCCAACATCTATTTTTCATACCCCTAAATGATAAGGGTGACCCACCCCTAAATATTTTTGTTGGCGGTACGAAGTTCGCTGGGTCAGCTAGTAAATCTATAAACATACCTGAATAAAGTTATAAATACATAACGCAAATTCAAATGTAGTTCGACCACAGCTGTGGTGTAAAGCCAACGCACTCGGGCGCGATTCCCAAGAGATATGGGTTCGAATCCCGCCGGCCTCGGAAGTTTTGATATGTATTTATAAATTTATTCTGATATTTCCTTAAGTGTAGGTTAACACTTTAATAAAATAAAAAAAATATATAAATGTTACAAAAAGACTGTAGAGTTACAGAATAATAATAATTATTATTTAACAGTATTTTTATTTATTTAACAGTACAGGCAGTCAAGTGCTATAGCAAACTATGCTATAGGCTATCATAGCAGAATAGTTATGCGCGGTATTATAACTATTCTGCTTAAGTTTAGCATACCTTATACACAGAAAGCCAATACTACTATACAATTTGTTAGTACGAGTACCTATAGTTCGAACGTGTACATGCAAATTTCAAATGAATGACAAGCGATATTATTATCTATTAATAAAATATTATAGCATAATCTGAACCGCACATGTTATTATTATCATCATCATCATCATCATCATCATCATCATCATCATCATTAGCAACCCATAAACGGCTCACTACTGAGCGCAGGTCTCCTCCCCAGAAAAGGGTTATATATAGGCCATAGTCCGCCACGCTGGCCCAATACTGGCACTGGCGAATTGGCGGACTTCACACACCTTCGAGAATATTATAGAGAACTCTCAGATGTGCAGGTTTCCTCACGATGTTTTCCTTCACCGTTGAAGCAAGTGATATTTAATTACTTAAACGCGTACCCGAGATGGAACCTGCGACCCCCCGAATAGGAGACCACAGTCCTAATCACTAGGCTATCACTGCTTCAAACACATATTATTAAAGTCCCTTAAAACTAAGCTAAAGGTATTGTTTCCAGAGAATCGTTTATTCATATTATTGAATAAACTTTGCGTTGAATTTAATTTTATAATGTCGCTTTGCACTATGATGTTATATTGCTATTGTTTCTAGGAAGGGCGGTATCTAGTTGCGACTAAGCTACCAATCTTAAGCGGGTTGAAGACTGGAAACTAAGCTATGCCAAAGCTAAACGAAGCTAGCTAAGATAAGCTAAACTAGAAATATGTCCCGTGCACACCAACAATGAAGCGGCCGTATATTACACCGACTAAAACGATGTACCTACACACGCGAACTGCATACACAACTAACTAAGTTTCGCATATTTTAGCTTGGTTAATTTTAGCTAGGTATATACACGTAGAGAACATTGTAAAATTACCATCAATGCAATGTCGCGATCAACTGCTTAGCTAATCGTATCACTCCTACTAATTTTATCCCGAAATGTTAAGATTTCTAATAAAGTGATCAAAGCGAATTCTAAAGAAAACGTATTTGGGGTCTCAAAGTTTGTTTAAAAGGGAATTTTGCTTGAAAAGGCGCCTTTATACGCCTGAGCACATAATATTTGCCACAAGATAAGTTTACTCCAAGTAACGATAGCAATAGCTTTTGGTATAGTCATTCTGGGTAACTTTTGACCACTTATGAGATTATTAACTGTACCATGTCAGAAATTTGTATACAATTACTATACACATACGAGAATAAATTTAATTTGTTGTAAGAGTAAACTTTTTTATAAGTGCGTTTAAGAAATTAAATATCACAAGCTTCAACGGTGAAGGAAAACATCGTGAGGAAACTCAGAGGTGTGTGAAGTCTGCCAATTCGCATTGGGCCAGCATGGTGGACTATGGCCTATAGCCCTTCTCTGAGAGGAGACCTGCGCTCAGTTCAAACGCCCACGTCACAAAAAAGTATATAATTTATTGTTGATTTCTTAACAACCGCTTGACGGATTTCGATATTTAAATTTAATCACTTGAGAAGTATATATATTCCATATCGGTTCAGGCGTCTTTAAGTATTCGGTGAATATACATAAAAAAAAAGAAAAAAAGATTCCCACGAATTAAGAACCTCCTCCTTTTTTGAAGTCGGTTAAAAAGTTACAGTTTTTCAAAGCGTATTTTCATACAAAAGTTTCAGTGACGTAACGTCTCCAGTAATATATTACAAAATTATATTATAATCCTCACAAAGTTCGGAATCTTCAGTGCGCGAGTATGACTCGCACTTGGCTGGTCTTTTTTTAAACGAAGTGTAAATATCAAATTCTGGGAGACGCTAATGCTGTTCAAACTTAATGAACTTTTTATTTAATTAACTCTACGTAAAAGCCGCACATTAACAGTCCCTTTACATTACAAAGGGAAACTTTTGTTTGTTTGATCTTTAGGATGTTGTATAAATATTGCTGTATTTTTAATTGAAACGCGGTTTTTAAAGGGATTCTTAAAATTCCTTGTAAATAGGCCAAACAATAAAAATTATTTTTGAAAAACCGACTTCAAACGCCACAAGAATGTATAAAAATAATTTTTGTTTGTTGAAGTCGGGCGGGCCTACATAGAAACGATGAAACCGGTGTGCGACGCTCGTCTGGTTATGACACAATTTGAGCACAAAATACAATATACTCACAGGGAGAATTTGAGAGACTCGCTTGTCGAAGTCAAACGAGCATCGCGAATCGCTTTCATCGTTTCTATTTGGGCCAGCCCGATGTCAACAGACGTGTACAAACTAAAATTATTTTTATAATATGTAGTCGCGTTTGAAGTCGGTTTTTGAAAATAATTTTTATTTTAAGCTTTTTAGTGTAGCTTATCCCTGCTCCTCTTCTTCCCTCCTTTCAACGCTACGCTACTGATATACCTAGTCTATACTCGGTACCTACACTTCTTATTAAGAATCCACAATTCCTGAATCCCTGAATGGGTGCCCTGCAGCATCAGGATTGAGGACTTGAAGGTAATCTTTTTTGACGACCTACCTGGCGCAGTGGTGAGCGCTGTGGTCTTATAACTGGGAGGTCTCGGGTTCGATTCCCGGCGGGGTCAATTTGGGAATTTATATCTGAATTGTCTCTGGTCTGGTCTGGTGGGAAGCTTTCGTTGGCCGTGGCTAGTTACCACCCTACCGTCAAAGACGTGCCGCCAAGCGATTTAGCGTTCCGGCACGATGGCGTGTAGAAAACGATTAGGGTATGGGTTGAATTTTCACTGCCACACCCCTTCCAAGTTAGTCCGCTACCATCTTAGACTGCATCATCACTTACCATCAGGTGAGATCGCAGTCAAGGACTATCTTGTCATCAAATAAAAAATAATAATAATGTAATTTACTTGCTTGTTCACGTATTCATTTAATAAAATATAAAATAAAAATTACAAAAAGTTGCGCGTACCTAATTTATCAAACCTTTTTTTCCGGCCGATAAAAGAATATCCCACATTGCGTATGTTTTTTTATAATTTTTGAAATTAATAGCATTTGGCAGCGGCGAGGGAAAAATATCGCAAACAAGCGCTAACCAATATAATAGGGTAAAACTTTTTCCATATTGATGCCATGTGGTTTGGATATTAATCAAATTGTTCCTGGTTCTTTTTGGCTCTCGTTTTATATCTACCACACGCGGAACATAAAATTCGTTGGTAGCTACACTTAAACCAAGCAACTGGAAATTATTTAAAGTTGAGTTAGTAAAATTTTTTTGTCCCCCAATTGCTTCTAGTGTTCCCTTGAGCAGTGCCTTTTTTTTACTTTTATGTTATTTTTGGTATTATTTGTGAATTTTAAATAAGTATGTTGAATGCTCGGAAAATTCACTCAAGTAGACTCGTAGACCTCAGTTCGCTTGGTCAAACACAGAATTTACAATAAAAAATAATAAAGAGAAAATTGCTACTAACAATCAAACTGTAATGCGACTACGAATAATTTAACATCCGTTTTGTTGATTTTCTTCGTATAAAAAGTAGCCTATAGTGTAGTTTAACCGCTGACACATTACGCGCGGAACTTACGTAAATCAACACATACCTACATACATAAACTGCTAAAATCATAACCCTTCCTTTAGTATAGTAGGGTAAAAAAATAATAGAAAACTGTCACTAAAATACTGAAATACATTAATTTCCTAACAACTTACTATCAAATGTGTCATGAAGGTTCTAATAACGAAGTTTCCTATCTAGTTTTCCGTGGCAGTACTAGTACAATCTACTAGGTAGTACAATTGGATGGCTAGGCACACAGAAAGGGGTCACTTTGCGTGCGTTGTTATCATATTAATTGTGTTACTTTTGACAACTGACAATGTTACGGTGAAGTAACTGGTGACATGTCCTGTATAATGATATTATACTGACCTGAAACATGAGAATAATTCTAACGCCGACCAGCTGATAAAAGTTGCAAATATAATTTAATTATAAAAAAATCTCTTTAAAAAACCAACTTCAAATGCCACTACAAAGTATATAATTTATTGTTGATATTTTAAAAACCGCTTGACCGATTTCGATAAAATTTCAATGGGACCACCTGGGAAGTATACCTACCCTTAGAAAAAAAAGGTTCAGGCGTCTTTGAGTAATCAGTGAACATACATAAAAAAACAAAGATTCCGACGAATTGAGAACCTCCTCCTTTTTTGAAGTCGGTTAAAAATATGACTGATTCTGTTTACCTCGATATGATTTTTTACGAAGAGAAAGAGTTTTCTCTTGTGAACATGAGCTTAAACAGATTTTAGTAAGATAAGAAAATTTAAATAGTAAAACAAATCTAGTTTCAAAAGATAAGTAACGAAAATTATGAAATTCTCTCAAAGTGAACTTGAGTTCACGAATTTCGTAATCAAAAAGGCTTTACATCGCGTTCGCGAGCAATATTTTCGTCCTATTTTATTAAGAGCGGGCTGTTCCTATTGTCGGAACAGAAGCTCTTATCTATTTAGAGAATATCTGCGAATACAGCGCACAAAAGCCTTTTCCAAGTAAGCAATGAATGTACCCTTTGGGGGAATATAAGCAGACAAGTGCTATTTTAACCCAAAACAATAAGTGCCCAAACTTCCGCCAGGTCAGATGAGGACTTTTGAAGGACTTTTGGAGATATGTTATCATAACTGTATGGTTTACTGTGTAGGGTTCGAATGCTTGCTATCTTTATTATATAAGTGTTTGTTCTTTGTGTCATCATTTTCATTTCTGTTGCTAAGTTTCTACAAAAGTAGTACCATAGGCAGCTGAACATTTTACGTACAACCGAGAAGTTTCAATTTGAAAACTTAAGTCAGTTACGTGGATATCTGAGGAATATGCTAAGTATACCTCTTGAGTAATTCTTGGGATACGATATACGTAATGTTTTGAGTTTTAATCACGTTAAATTAAAACTGCATATTAATAACTCAGATGTAGTGCCCATGGCTGTTGATATTGTCCCCTGCAATCTTAACTTTAACTGTAAAATCTCTGTAAAATAGAAGATAGGACTTTGGGAATAGAATAGAACAAAAATATTTATGATTATTATTATTTTTACCATGAAATTTTATATACATTGTAGCGGATGCTGACGCAGCGGATTCGCCGATTGGCTTTGTGGAAACGTTTCGTACTACCGCGGATATCAGTTAGTTGTCCCTTAACCGCTGCTCACACTAGTCCACTCATTGGCTCTTGTAATTTAGTACAAATGTTCTTCTTCTTATTCGTTCACTCTTGGCAGAGTGGTCGTGGTTATGATTTCTGTTGGTGGCATCACGAGAACTGAAATGAAATTTGTGGCGGAGCGGATTGAATCCGTCCACCTAGTAGGGGAGCGACCACGTGGACGTGTGCCCTCAACTCGACCTTGTATAACAAGGTGTTCGATGGTATCAGTCTTAAGTAGAGAACTTAAGTATTCGCAGTTGTACAAGTGACGAAAGCCTTTGCGTTATTTTCAGCTCTTTGTATAAATGTATATAATTATGTAAATTTAGTATAAATGTAAAGTTAATTAAATGTTTCAAGTCTCCGTGTAAGTTCTTTAGTAATTTCATACAACCTTGATAAGGAACACAGCGCTATTTATAGAATAGTTGGAGATACCATCACCATACGTTACGTTCCCTCAAATATGGTTGAGCGAAGCAATGGCTGGGTCATGCATCATGCTCGTGAACGGGTGCCACCGGCGGGTTTGGGGTTACTTTATGTCTGCCCATCTTAAGATAGAAGTTAGTCTGTATGCATTTTTGGAACTTTCCTCATTGTGGAAACACTGCATATATAGCATAGTATTTACTGTATTGTAAATCTGTTTTGAAAAGAGCAACCGCCGAGTTTCTTGCTGGTTCTTCTCGGCAGGAAAGGCATTCCGAACCAGTGGTAGATTCATTGACTATTCAAAAGCACTTGTAAAAGTTTATTTGAATAAAAAATATTTCTATTCTATTCTATTCTATTCTATACCTCCACATACATGGCGGTTAGAATATTCTTGACCAACTTAAAATGCTGGCCACTTTGTGTCACGGTACGCCTCTTCCATCATTCTGCAATCCTTGAAGCAAACCTAAAAACGCTCAAAAATAAAGAAAGAGGGACTTCAACTTTTATTTTTTGACACTTGCCATTAATATGAAAGCATAACTCTCGCACGAACCTGTAAAGCTCGTTATTACCTGAAACATACTACATACTGAGCGACAATTTTTAAGGCTGCAAAATATTTTAAACGAAGGCCTTGGCTGCGAACTTAATAAGTTTCAACTTCGAAAATGAAGAATTTAATCATTGATATAAAAATTTTCTCTTCAAAATAAGCTGGCGGGGCGCTTTATTGTTCTTACCCCGAGCTGTGTTTTCATAAATAAAACAGGAGGTATTATCTATGGAGTAAATATTTCCAAGAGCAATGTTAACCCTTTTAAAGAAGCAATTTACGTTTCGGTAAAATAATATAAACCTTTAAGGAAAATATCAGCAACTATATTTTGCCCACGACTTCTTCTGATTGTTAAGGTTTTTTTATGTTAAAAATAAATAAAAATGTTTTATTTCGACCAACTGGGATCATAATGTGTTAGTAACAATAAGCTTAAACCTACGGTAATACTAAAACCTAAAAGTTAACCTAGGACGGCACCGATTTGTCAGCACATGAACCATGCAACCGTGGTTCAAGTACTGACAATCGATCCTGTCAGCAAATGCCCTCAGGACGCTATTAGAGCTGGCCCAGAATCTACGCCAACAGGGATGTGCACCGCTTTCTCATAGTGGTGTAGAAACAGTCTACACGAGCGTCGGCGAACATCCCTGATGCGCTGCAGAATCGGGGCAGTCCCAACAGCATCCTGAACGCATTATTGTACTGTACTCGCAGGGCGTTATACTGCTTCTGCGTATAACTGATCCTCAGGCTGCTCGTGTAAAAGGAGGTGCTGTATGCTCTAAAGAGAGTGACTTTGACTGGCACAGAACAACGAGCAGACCTGCGGACAATCATGTTTGCCCTGACAGACAACGCCCTGCGCTCTCTCTCTATATCTGCATCACAGCATCGTCCTTCAGGTCAAAGGAAATCACATGACCATGACCTAGATATTTAAACTGCGACACCCTCTTCAACGGGGTACCGTATAACTTAATGGGTGGTAAAGTTGAGGGCAAGGATTCTTCTTCTTTGGCCTGAAAGGCCATACATTTGCATTTCTTAACATTGTACGTCAATCCGTGAATGTGAGCGTAGCTTTCACATATGCTTAACAGTTTTGTTAAGCCATACACAGAAGCACTCAGCAACACCATGTCGTCCGCGTAGCTGATATTGTTGAGGCATACGCCATCAATATGAGAACCGACATGAGTGGTGCTAAGGCCCCTATCAGTGCATTGACATATAGGTTAAAGAGCGCAGGGGAAGTTAAACCTCCCTGTCGTACCCCACACTCCAACCTGTATGGCAACCTATATGGTCAAGATTCTATTTCTTTTCTTTTTCCTTGAAAAAAATTTTGATAAAGGACATGGGATCTTCCACCTGAGCATAAGAACAGTGGCAGTTTTCTCATTATTTTTTTATTGTGATAAGTAAAAACTTAGAAACTTCATAAATGCAAATTTTTGTGACTATTTCTTTATTTGAAAACTTATACTCGATAGCGTTTTTTCAATGTTATTACAATAAAAGATTCGCATAATAGTACTTTCTTACATTAATCATTTTGTACGGTCTCTATAGACAGACCCGATTCATTACAGAAGGTCAAAACTAAATCTACTTAAGACGGTAAGTAAGCCTATTTTCATATTGCTTACGAAAACTTCAGATCCCTTTGTAACGACGAGAGTTACGTATTAGGCTTTGCTATCCCACGGGAAAAGCGCTGGGTCGGTTCATTTTGTATGTAGATGTTATAGTAGGTATGCACAGTAGATGTTAATTGAAGAAGTGTTTTATCACATGATAAATACCTATTTGTTGCAAAACATATTATAATAATATACCTAGTATTTGTAATATGGTACTGTTGTACAACAGAATTGAAGCCATTAATCAGCCTGACATTAACCACAAAAAAAAATTGAACATGTTTTAAAATAAGTATGTGTTTCTAAAAGCTTTTATTTAATTTGCAATGTATGTATGTATGTTTAGGTTAAATCTTGCAAGATGAATTAGAACAACTTCCTGGTTTCCGATAATACTATATTATAAATTATTATATTACCGGCCAAACCCGATTTCAGAACAAACAAGTTTTGGCTAGGCTAAACTAGTTTTTCCTATACGCGATAGGTTCGGGTTTTGCCGGTAACATAAATATAATTCCAATTTTAATCACACGAATTTTGTTTCCTTTTAATACTTAACTTAGGTATATACAGGACCAATAGAACTTAAGTGCCCGGCCTCATCTGGATCAGTCTGCATCATTACTGCATGATCTTCGAATTAAAATAATAGTAAAAGGTTTTCAAACAAGTTTCTGGTGTAGACATTCGTCATTGGAATCCTATCGTGTACAGGAAGAACTAGTTTAGCCTAGGCAAAACTAGTTTGTTCTGAAATCGGGTTTAGCCTGTAACAGATATAATATGTAAATTGGATGAAAATGCAATATTATCGTGACATGGAGCTGATCTGGTGATTGAGCTGGAAGATGGCTATAGGAACTCTGCAATAAAACGATGTAACCCCATCGAATTTGGGCTCGTTTAATAAGTCTTGACAAGTACTCTGGTCTTAAATGATATCCAGGGTCTGATGAAGTAGCCAACTACTAAAAGCTTGTTTTTAAAAACAAAATTTTTAATTTACACTTGTTTTTTACTATAAATCGGACAGATAACTGCCAAAATATCAAAATGATATTATTATAAACTTCTTTTTTCTTTTCTGGACTAAGATCGAACATTTTGTACCTATATTATGTTTGTGCGTATCGGGCCACGCCCAGTGTAGTGTTCCGTAGTTGCAAGTCACAAATATTATTGCTGACCTAGGATAGTACTTTTATTTTATTTATGAATATTGAATATATTTTGAGTTCCATGGCTTTTCGCGGTTCACTTCTAAAAAACAGATATAACTCGTTAACTTGTGAACCCCCTAGGTACCCTAAAAAAATATTTTTCAAAATTTTATTTCTCCACTTTGTTGGCGTGATTAATATTTATACCTACCATTGTCAAATTACAGATTTCTAGTACCAATAGTCTCTGAGCTAAAGCGCGGACGGACGGACATGGCGAAACTATAATTGTTAGGTAAGGGTAAAGAACCTCAAAAATCAATTTCAGCTTCGTAAAGAGTAATTTTTGGAAAACTATTTAAAAACCTCGTATTTAATCATAAACTAGATGATGCCCACGACTTCGTCCGCGTGGATTAAGGTGTTTTTAATTCCCACGAGAAACCCTTAATTTTCCGGGATAAAATGTAGCCTATGTTAATCCATTTTTTTGTTGACGGGAGGGAAATCCCCTTGAGATACCCGATTTCGGGGGGAAAATCGGGTTATGTAGGATTTTTACCTACTAAAACCCCCCCGGTGGCCGACCTAGCACATGTTGGGAAGGCTCCGAGATCTCTTACGAACGCATTGGTGCCCCCCTTGTGCGACGCCAATTGGGCTCATTCCGGGCAACTGGAGAAGTCCCTCTTTACTCAAACCTCTAGAGAGGTTTGAGCCTATGTTAATCCTGGGCATGAGCTATCACTATTCCAAATTTTAGCCAAATCGGTTCATTTGTAGTGGCGTGAAAGAGTAACAAACATCCATCCATCCATACATTTCTTTTTTCATCTTTTCAACTTTTATATTTCAACTTAAAAGGTTTTTCAAACTTAAATTCTACCTACGCACGCTGTAGACCTATCATTAGAGCGATTGTAGTTAAGCACTTTGTTATTATTGTCGACAAAATAACCTTTGTATGACAAATCGATTGTCATAGAGTTGAACAAGCAAATGAACAAATTCCATATTTGTTTTATTCCCATAAGCATTCGTATTCAAAATAGATATGCGATTCAGGGAGCGGACGCCGCTCGTATATCAGGGTCCGTAGGATGAATCTAAATCTTTATATCGTTGGCTCTCAGCCCGCTGGTGCGCTGTTAGGTCAGCGGGGCAACGACTTTTTTATTGTAAGGCCGTGTTTGATAAAGGTGGCCGTTTTTAAATGTTCTTTACATTTTGGTGTGTGTGCTATTTATATCGACGAAAGGGGTGCGTTCTAAGGCCGAAGCGATGGTAAGTAAACTTAGCGAAACAGTGTTTACTTTTCTATAGAGGCCAAGGTTGTTTTCATAGTAGGTATGTATAGCTAGTATCATTATTATTATGCTACAAGAGTGTTTTTAGTACCCATAAAGGATCACTCAGTTTTTTCGTCTGTCTGTCCGTGTGTCAATACCTTTTTTCTTAAAAACGGCTTGGAGTACTAAGTTGAAATATATACTTAATACAAATATCAATAGTTCCTTAATGCTGTAAAAATTTCAAGTTTCTAGCTACTCAATAAAAAGTTACAGCTTTTCAAAACGTATTTTTATACAAAAGTTCCAGTGAAGTCTCCAGTAATATTAAATTACAAATAATTTTATCTCTAATTAGAAGCAGTGATAGCCTAGTGGTTAGGACTGTGGTTTCCTATTCGGGAGGTCGCAGGTTCGAGCCCGGGTACGCACCTCTGACTTTTCGGAGTCAAGTGCGTTTAAGCAATTAAATATCACTTGCTTCAACGGTGAAGGAAAACATCGTGAGGAAACCTGCACACCTGAGAGTTCTTCATAACGTTCATGAAGGTGTATGAAGTCCGCCAATTCGCATTGGGCCAGTGTGGTGGACTATGGCCTATAATCCTTCTCTGAGAGGAGACCTGCGTTCAGTACTGAGCCGTTGATGGGTTGCTAATGATGATCTCTAATTTGGTCATCTAGTAATTAATAATATATGCCTCACAAGGTACCTACGGAACCCTCAGAAAGCTGAGGCGATAAATATAAAGTTTGTAATAGTTATAACCCAATTTATAATTAATTAATATCCAAATTTCTCAGTTTCGCTTCTATCAGCTGCATAAAGCATTAAATTGAGGAGAGCCGTCATAGTCGTCGTGCTATCTCTTTTGAAATGCGTATCTGCTGTGTAATAGTCCATTTTACATACATTTCTGTTCGAACACTATCATTAGTATGCGAAAGAATACCAATAGTAAGCCGCACTTGTACTTATGCACGAGCGGAAGCTGAATAGACGCGAAAGTACGCATATCGTGTACTGAAACCTAAAAAAACGATATATATATCAGAATCATAATTCTTTGTTCTTTACCACCAATTTGCCGAGCATTATCTAGAAATACTCTACTTAATTAAAAGCTATAATGGTGTTATTTCATATACCTACCTAAATGCTGTTTGAGGCTCGAACGGAGAACATAAATTAATTATTGAAATTTATACCTAAATATCTATGGCGAGGTATTATGAGAATTACACTGAAGCCTACTCGGTGGGTACAGACAAATAACATGAATACCATTCCCCAAAGACCTTCAAATCTAGGCAGTATATTCTGCAATACAAAATTATTAATTAGCTCCGTGAATGTATTGTTAGCAGGTACTTTGAGAATTAATAAACTGTCTTTATCATATTATTACTAAATGATGCCCGCGACTTTGTCCACGTGGATTAAAGTTTTTTTATTCCCGGTACTCTTTAAATTTCCGGGATAAAATAATATAGCCTATGTGTTAATCCTTGGGTATGAGCTATTTCCATTCTTTTCAGCCAAATCGATTCATTTGTTGTGGCGTTAAAGAGTAAGAAACCTCCATCCATCCATCCATACATCCATCCTCACAAACTTTCGCACAAGAGTAACAAACATCCATCCATCAATATATCCATCCATACATCCATCCTCACCATCCACACATCAATCCTCATATTAAACTTTCGCTTTTTAATATTAGTAGGATAATGTACCTATCCTCACGATGTCTTACTTCACCGTTAAAGCAAGTGATATGATTTAATTGTTAAAAGTCAAAGATGTGTCAAGCGTACCGTGGAGCGAATCCAGGTTCATCGTAAAGGAGACTAAAGTCTTTACCACTAGACTATCATCGCTAATAACATTATTATTTATGTTAATATTTATACGATTTTGCTTAATATTGCATTACTATTTTTTTATAGATTTTTATCTCAAGGAGTGTTATTCCGGAACAAATAATAATAATGTCATCTTAACCACAATAAAATTACACTATTGTAACGAAGTTCCTTTTCGGACGGTTTGGCAGATGGAGGCTAGGCGAAAAAAAGTGTAAGAGTTTTCCGACGCGACACTTGTTCCCTTCGCTTATTACACACGTTCCATTATAGCTTTGGTGGCGTAGCGGATAAACGAAGGAGTGAAAGTATCGGTTCGTGGGTTCGAATCCTAACTTCAGATTAATATTTTTATTTTTATATATTTTTATCATTAATTTATTATTAAAAGGCATTCCAAGTGAGTGTTCCACGACACTCACGCATTTTTATTTTATTGTTGTCTTATATTTTAGCTGAATTTTGGATGTAGGTATGTAAGATGTATGTAAGCAACCATAAATAGACCATATAAAAGACCATAGTAAATTAATCATACACAATACAATATACCTATAACTTTTGAACTTTAACCGTTATAGTTACAAGTAGATAATTTCACAGAATTATGTATTCATGGTAGGAACTGCCTACTAAATAATATTATCACGGAAAGCATAACAAAGCCCATACATGCGTGTGAGTAACATGAAATTAATCCCCCAAAGGACCCTTAAATCTATGTAATTTATAATAATAGGGGCAAATTTGGTATAGTTTTATTACAAGTCGCTGTTCAGGGACCGATACTAGCGTTAGCTGGAGACAGTAAATCATAATATTGTATCTATTTGAGTCATCGATTATTTGAGTGTTGCTTTTGAGTGGTGTTCGAAGTATTATGGCAGTAATTTAGTAAGTAATTGAAATTAGAAGAAAGAAAGAAAAGAAAAAGCATTTATTTTAAAAAAATCGGCCAAGTGCGAGTCGGGCCTCGCTCTTTTAGGGTTCCATTAAAAAAAAATTTTTTTTTTATTTAATTTAATTTTAATTATTTGTTGTTATAGCGGCAATAGAAATACATAATATGTGAAAATTTTATCTGTTTATCTATTACGGTTTACGAGATACAGCCCGCTGACAGACGGACGGACGGACGGACGGACAGCGTAGGCTTAGTAATAGGGTCCCGTTGGTACCCTTTGAGTACGGAACCCTAAAAATTATGCCACACACATCACTGTAGCCTAAGGTAATTACGGGCTAACATAATAAATGTCATGTGTGGCACAACCCGAAAAAAAGGTCCAAGCTCAGCAATAAGCTTACCTTTATAATAAGTACACAGCGCTGATTTTCAGCAAGAACCCAGATTTGGGTGACGCCACAGAAGCAATTAAAAATAAAATTACTTAGATTTTGCTTACAGCTAGAATATCGCCTGTAAACGAATAACTCGTAATAATTTCTACTGAACTTACTTTCAGTACTGAATCATCATCATCATCATTAGCAACCCATCAACGGCTCACTACTGAGCGCAGGTCTCCTCTCAGAGAAGGGTTATCTCAGTACTGAATACTGATATTAAAATACACACATCAAAAGTGTCTAGGGATCAACATATATTTTTGCAATAACTTTTCTCCTGATTGATATTAATTAAAATTTTCTTTAAGGATTCATCAAATAAAGTGTTTTCGTTTGTCACAGTAACGATAAACCAAATCACCTTTGCATTAATAAAGAAATTTGCCATTTTCCTAATAAAGGGATTTTTAACATTTGAACCACTAACATTAAAGTTCGAAAAAAAGACTGAAATAACAGTTTTCTTTAAAATTTTATTGGGTAACTTAAACAATTAATAATCCGTGTTTCTACCGCGAACACTAACAACACAAGAACATCGGTTTGGCATACTCAAAATGAGTTTATCCAAATCACGCTGTGGAATGGCCGCCCATGTTCGTTGCAACAACAAAAAAAGGTCTTCTTGCCACTGGATAGCCTCCATATTCGGCAGAGCTCTTCTCTGTAGCATATCCCATGCATGCTCAATCGGGTTCAAGTCTGGCGACTGAGCAGGCCAGGGCAGGACATTGATGTTAGCTGCGGCGAGAGTCTGTCTTACAACTCTTGCGGTGTGCGGTCGTGCATTATCATGCATTAACTGAAATAAGGGACCGATTTGCACTTGTAGAGGAACGATGACGTCTGATACAATCGTCTCAGCATAAATTTGAGCGTTGAGGTTGCCTCTGATCCAAATCAACTCAGTTCTTCCGCCGATCCAAATACCCGCCCATACCATGATGGTTCCACCACTATAAGGATGGACTTCCTGGCAGGATTTTAATCGCTGTTGGCGTCCAGGGGTTCTCCAGTGTCGTATACGTCTTGTATCCGGTCTCATACCAAAACGAGACTCATCAGAAAAGCACACGAAACGCCATTGTTCTTCTGCCCAATTTCTGTGTTCAAGAGCCCATTGATATCGAATCCTACGATTGTGCATTGCTATAGGTGGTACCCGTAGCGGTCTTCGGGAATGAAGGTTCACTTCATGCAAGCGGTTTCTGACTGTTTGGTCGCTAATTAAGTTCCCTGAAGAGTGATGAAGCCTCACGGCTAACATCATGGCGGTTATTGTTGGAGCTCTTCGAGTTAAGATTTGAATGTATCGGTCTTGTCTCCGTGTGGTGCAGCGATACCGTCCTCCATGGCGCTCAGCCACGGTACCAGTGCTTCGGTAACGTGTCCAAAGTCGACTGATAACACTCTGACTTGTATTCAGAGCTAAAGCCACAGTACGTTGCCGGGAACCAGCTTCTATCATTCCCACGGCTCTGAGCATTTCTTCCCTGCTTAAATGACGTCGCCGCTCCATAATAACGTTGGTTTTAATCAGTAGTAGGGAAACAGTAGCACTAATAATGTCTTCAATGCGTTGTATGTTTTTATAGGGAAAATATTGACAGCTGATTTTCATCTTTTACTCGAATTTGATTGACAGTTCCTGATTCAAATTATGAAATGCACCAAAAAGGATCCATATAAATTTATAAAATCATAAATTTATTACAAATCCACATCTCAATCTCAAGAAATCCGCATAAAAATGCTTGATCCCTAGACACTTTTGATGTGTGTATTTTCAGCACTGAAATCTAAATCGGATAAGTAATTTGCTTAATAATAATTATTATTAATGTTCAATTTCTTAGACAGCACTAAAAATGTTATGTATGTATGTGTGCTTATAACCAATTTAACTACAATGCGTGTTAAAAGTTGTAAAAAGTATTAATAAAAATATAATTGAAATTATTGAAATTATATTGTTCAAGAAGACGGGGTTTTTTTTTCGTTTCGTCACCCAAACTTTATTCGGAAAATATAAAGCTGCGAAGATCACTTGAGTACGGGATAAGCCACTGAAATTACCTCGTCTAATTACAAGAGAGATATTTATACCCTTAGCACTATGAACGGGATTATGAAGTCGAGACAAAGAAAAAGTTTTTTCATCTCCCCATCTCGGAAAGAGTATTTTTGCTCTTCGATATCGGAGTGTAAAAGCCGTTTTTATCCTCTAGAGGATAAAGTAAATTGAATTTAGAACATCGTGTGCACTAAGTTTGTGAATTCAAAACATCATTAAACCTATTTACTTCTACCTCCATGGTGCCGAATTTATCATACAACCTTTTTTAATTTGTTAAAAACTCAGACTTGGAACCTTCTTGGTGTACTTTTTTTTTTATTTGCTTTGCGCGCGCCATTTTCTTTTCACGTCATATTGTTTGAATGGGGAGATGAAAAATTACGTGTTGCACTTGAGTGCAAAGATTTTTCACCTCGTGCTCTTTTGATTCCCTCGCTAACGCTCAGGATTCTAATTTTTGAATCACTCGCTGCGCTCGTGATTCAATTTTAGAATCCTTCGCTTGCTCGGTCATCAAAACTGAGCACGCGGTTAAAAAGCAACTTTGCACTCTTGTATAACAAATAACTATTATATTTCACCCTCCGTAAGCTCTTTTAGTTTCGTTCTTTTTCATATCTTGAGCTGGCTTTACGGTACAAGAGGAAGATGATTAAATAAACCTTTGTTTAGGCGAATACGGCTGGCTAAATTGAATAAGTAAATAATTTTACGCCTATAATTGGCTAGACTGAATAAATAGCTTAAATAGCACAGGCAGGTGTAGGGCAGTACCTGCAATTAATCTAAACGTGCGATGACTGACGCACCTGCCCCGTGAATTATGATATGTGCCAAAATATTACATAAAGCTGAATTTTGAGTAGTTAAATTATAAAATTGAAAATTTAATACACCCTCGACATGAGAATCTATGGCTGTCGAAGTTATCAATTAATTGTCATTTAACGATTATACTAGCACGCGTGAAGCACTTAATCGAGTAATCATACGCCAAAAATATCTTACATCATTTTGGAAAAGAGCTGATACTATTAAACTGCTGGCCCGATATTAACCAAACATAACTAAGAACCACCGCAAGGAAACATGGCTTTCAAATAAAAAAAACCGCATCATAATCGGTCCATCCGTTTGAGAGCTACGATGGCACAGACAGACACACATACACACACAGACAGACATCGACGTCAAACTTATAACACCCATATTTTTGCGTCGGGGGTTAAAAAGTGATATTTGCATGCTCAATTGTCAGTAAAATACACAAAGAATTTAATAATTTAAGAATTTTGTTGTTCTTCTTTATCAACCGATAGACGTCCACTGCTTGACAAATGTCTCTTGCATGGAGTTTCACAAGCCTCGATCTTGCGCCGCCTTAATCCAGCGGCTCCCTGCAACTCGTTTGATGTCGTCGGTCCATCTAGTGGGGGGTCTGCCCCATAAATACATCTCACTTTTAAGAGCTTCAGTTTATCCTATTTTACTCCACGTAGGTACAATAATACGCAATGAAATACCTACCTACTTCCTGATCATCCACAAAATACATAGTTAAAAATAATTAACAATCCTTCATTTTAGATTCTGGAGTGGTGGCCAAGACCTCCCCACCCCGACTAACGGAAGGAAGTCCATGCAAGATTTTCGTTCAACAGTAGAATGTCGGTTGATATAGAAGAAGAATAATTAATAATCTTTGTGTGAATGTCGAAAAAAGCCACTTTCCATTTCTTTAATTTTATTCAACTACAAAACGAAATATTATTCAGAGCTGCTCTGCTCGTATCATTTCCCTCCATTCAAAAGGCAAACTATGAGCTAGAATGTTGGTTAGCTTTTTTAGCTATACAAGTTCTCGTGTAAAGTAGTTCTCCGGGCACTCGACCTGCATCGGGTATCGAATCCGCTTTCAATATAGATGTATATGAAAAAAAGAGTTCTATTTTCAATATTTACAATAGGACTGATGAGTTACATGGAAAGTATCATCTTCTCTTTATTATTATAATAATTACCTGCATTTGGCATCCGTACGAGAAAAAGTACGGACTTAAGTATATTAGAAAAAGTGCAAAAGGTCTTCATAAGATACCTGTATCTACCAATGTTGCTTATAAATGATTTTCATTCATCATTAATGAGCGCAGGTCTCCTCTCAGAGAAGGGTTATATAAATGATTTACCATTTTCTATACCCAACCTTTCTCTTAGCTTGTAAGAGATTTCATTTCCTTGGAGTTCACGTGGACTTGCGACCATCTATAAATTGAGTATCGAATTTTGCGAGGAGACGTCGATACTCCAGATCTTCATGACCAACTGTGTTGTATACGGGCCCCTAAATATAATAATCTTCGACTACGAAAAAATAAAATTTTGATGGTCCCACGTCATCGCACTATTGGCCGAGTCATGGAACCATGTTCATCGGCATAATTTCAGGCGAGTTGCTGCCAGCCACTGGATACAGCTGGGACAAGATCGTGTTCTGTGTGTGTTCTGGCAATGGGGCTACTTTCTGTCTGCCCGTCTTGACATGTGTCGAATTATAATTAGAAATAATTACGTATGCTTTTGTGGAACTTCTCCTCATTGTGGAAACTCTGCATACATAGAATAATATCTATTAAGTATATTGTAAAAGTATTTTGAAAAGAGCAACTGCCGAGTTTCTTGCTGGTTCTTCTCGGCAGGCACGGCATTCCGAACCAGTGGTAGACTCATTGACGATTCAAAAGTACTTGTAAAAGTTTAGTTGAATAAAAAACATTTCTATTCTGTTCTATTCTGTAGCGATTCTTTCACCATTGGCAAGCATTAGTCATCTACCAGTTGCTGTGATAATCCTTGATGACTAAAAGTCTCCACCATTGTTTTCCATATGCATTAGCATATTGATGAAATGAAAAAGCAGGTGAACATTTTTACCACAAAATTATCTGGCACATGTGGCAAATTCAAAAGTTGTATAATAAAAAGCTTTAAAGTTTATCTGCAGTTTATTTGCGGAATACCAAGCCACAGCCATGAATACTTTAGCGGCCTAAACTTTGTTTTTATCTACCCCGAGGTTAGGCAACGTCCGTCCCTGTTTCCCCTACACCCCTCCCGACCTTTGGAAACCATCCAAATTGAGCGGCCATATTTCTCGGTGGTCGTGATTTAACACACGTAAAATATTTCCTCTTTTATGATGATGAAGCAGCATTGTGCATTTAATCATCATTTATTATATTTAATAACTTAGGTTTGCTGCATTTTGTGCTGAGGTGGGGAACTTATTTTTCGATAATATCAAAAACTAATCTAAACTAACTAAAGATATTGAAAATTTAGAAACCTTTAGACATATTTTTTGAAAATTTGGGGTTTTTAGATAACGTACCTTGTGTTGTAGAATTACTTATATTATAGAGAAATCATTACGAACAAAGAGACATTTATTCGTTCAGAGAAGTTCGTTTAGGTGCATTACTTACGATATGAAATGGTACATGGAATTGTACATTGCCGACCCTGACTTCCTTTACAACCGCAGACATATATTTCAGATAAGAGTCCCGTACCATATTCTGAATATCAATGTGTGCGGGAATCGAATTTTTGAAATCCTAGAGTTTATTTGATATTCTACGCTTGTTCGCATCAAGACGTGAAAAAGGAATTGGCTTTTCGTTTCGAAAAGTACATGACGTGACATATTTCACCTCTGCTCTAGCCCATACGTTAGTTTCTTTACCCAACCTATCCATTCTTCGTATTTTTCGATACATCATATTGATACAATATATTGATATTGAAAACTTGCGACATTGGAAACAAAACACCCAAAAGATGATGAAATGTCGTCTCCATGGAATTATTCTTCTTCTGCTTCTTTGTCAACCGATAGACGTCCAATGCTGGACAAAGGTCTCTTGCATGGACTTCCACAGGCCTCGGCCTTGCACCGCCTGAATCCAGCGGCTCCCTGCGACTCGTTTAATGTCATCGGTCCATCTAGTCAGACCCACGTCGGCCAACACTGCGCTTCCCAGTGCGGGGTCGCCACTCCAGGACCTTGGGACCCTAACGACCATCAGCTCTTTGAACTGTGTGCCCCGCCCTTTTCCACTTCAGTTTAGCGACTCGCTGAGCTATGTCGGTGACTTTGGTTCTCCTACGGATCTCCTCATTTCTGATTCGATTCCACAGGGACACTCCGAGCATAACTTAATAACCTTCGCTCGCTGAGTGATTCTGAGCCTACTTACGAGGCCCTTAGTTAGCGACCATATTTCGGATCTGTAAGTCATCACTGGCTACACGCACTGTTCGAAGACTTTCGTCTTCAGGAATGGAATTATTAGATACAAAGAATTAAGTGTTTCCTATTTCCATGTTCTCATTCGTTGATTTTAGTCGCTTCAAAATGGTTGAAGAAGCGTCAAAGTCATCTAATAGGCTTGAACTGCTGGCAATATATCTCTTCTAAGGTCTATAGAAAATCAGGTTTCTGTGAGAGCTGTTCTCTACGGCGCATCTCATCTAACACACTTTGATATGTTTGTGATTTGTATGGAGAGCTCTCAAGCAGATTTTCCTCATGCTGTTTACCCTCACCGTCAAAGCAAGTTAAAGCAGAAAAGGAGGCCAAAGTCACTTAGCCACTATGTTATTACTTCTCTAAATGTAAATGCATTTAACTCTAAGATATTATGTGCAATAAATTCTCGTAGTTCCCGAGATCGTAAACTTTTTACATCAGCTAAACTTACTGTGTCACAATGCAAATGAGTTTTGTAAGTCTCAACTGACTATTTAAATTATAATACTCGGCAAAGGAACGTGACTGTACTTTATGAGATGACAGTAACTGAAGTCAGTCTTAAGTATAAAAGGTTAGTGAAGGTATATTAACATCATACTAATATTATATTAACATTCTTGAGGTTAGTTGATTGAAGTAAAAATATTATTTCTCCCATACTACATTTTTTTGTGCAGAATTAAGTTAAGTATTAATAAGTTATTGAGTACAAACCATTAGAACTGCTGCGATTTTGTCATCATCATCAGCAACCCATAAACGTCTCACTACTGAGCGCAGGTTTCCGCCACGATTGCCAAATTGGCAGAATTCACACGCCTTGCTTAAACACACATAACTCTGAATAATCCTTTTAATATGAGACCGCAGTCCTAACCGCTATGCTATCACTACTTCTTACTTGAAAATTTAAATAAAATTATTGCTTAAAAGTAAGTATGTAATGTAAAATTTAAGTGGCACTCGGGGACTGCCGCGGTAAAGCTATTGCAAGGCCTTTTGCTATTGCATAGCATTTTTTATCAAGTTATGCAATTATAATAATTATGCAATATTTTTTTTGCATAATAAAAATTATGCAAAAAATAATTAAAAAACAAACAAAAAAGAAAAGCGCACTGTCACTACTTCGCGAGTGAGATTCGAACCTGCGACATCTAAAGAAAGCGGCCGCTCGCCCACTGCGACAAACAGAGCTAAATATGAACCTCTAAAATGTTGAACGCTTACTGAACGACGGTGTTAGGTTTTGTTTTCGTTACGGAATTTCTTGATTCGGTCTCCGCGCTCAAACTGTTTGTCCTAGTTCAAAGCCCACGATAAAAGCTATGCAATAGCTTAAAATTTATTTACTAAACTATGTTCAGTAGGTATCCATTTCATTTATTCAAAGCGCCAAAGTTTACCTAGAATTGCGACTGGTTCCCGTGTAAATACTATAGTGACGCTGGATATTTTCCTAAACAGTTCACAACAGCATAGTACGCAAACCCAATACTAATGGGGAATTTTAACTAGTACAAGCAAATTATGTAACGCCCAGATCGAATGTGTGTGATCGAATTTCCAGCCTTGGCGTTTAGAAGGTTTCTACGAATTGTTTGTTACGCAATTTCACCTTATTGCTTTGAAACAGGGCGCAAATAAAATATTATAATTTTATACTAGATTTTGCCCGCGAGTTTGTCCGAATGGAGTCAGATTTTTGAAACCCCCTCGAGAACCCTTTGTTTTTCTGGGATGAAAATTAGCCTATATCACTCCCTCAATTAAAAATTACGTCGATCTGATGCTCCGTTGCTGCGTGATAGAAGGACAAACCAACGAACAAAACACACTTTCGCAATTATAATATGAATAGCTACTACCCGCGGCTTTGCTCGTTTGCTTTGTTTGCTTTGCTAAGTTTGATTTTTCACATACCTATTGAACCCCTTTGGGGGTTGAATTTTCAAAAACCCCTTTTTTAGAGGATGCATACATCATAATAGCTATTTGGTCCAGTGGTATGATCTCATTAAATTGTAAATTAACTTATCGGTATCCCCAGGATGCAGAGCTCTCATACGTCGTCGAGCGTCTAGTTCGAAAACAACATTTCTCAGCCATAAAACGTTTTTATGTTCAGTGCGAAACTTCCTTTTACGGCGTGTTTATATGAGCCCGGGACGAAGAATAGAGCCAGTTATATTATCGGATGTCGGTGTTCGCCTGCTGATATTTGTATCCTCTGTTTACTTATTTTCATGGCTGAATAATGTGTTTTTTACCCGACTGCGGAAGAAGGAGGGTTATGTTTTTCGAGGGTATGTATGTATGTATGTTTGACGTGTGTCTGTACATACACACATATGTACGAGGTTTCTTTTTCACGCCTTCCTTAACGGTTTGATTGATTATGAAATATTCATTGGTTTACTAGAAAAAGCGGTTTTCAATGAACTAATGTTATTCCGCCGGTTATCGACCGAGCGAAGCGAAGGTCTCTGAGTTTACTAGAGCGATTTGCACTTGTCCGTCCGTCCGTCTGTCCGTCCGTCCGCCTGTCAGAGCCTTATAACTTCTGAATTACTGAACGTAATTACTTCAATTTTAGATATGATATGTAAACCGATGGCCTCCAGCCGAAAATAGCTTAAAAAGTTATAAAAATCTTTATTTCAGGGGGGCTCTCATAGAAGCGAATGCGAAGTAAAATAATTTTTTTTGCATTTCATAGGGTTGCAGTACCTCATTTTAAAGATAATTTGGAACAGAGTACAAAAGTATTTTTCTTTTATTTTTTTCCTAAAATTGACGAAATGGGGGGCTTTCAAAGTGGAGATTTTATTCGAGGCTAGATCTCTAAAGCCACTTTATTTTAAAAATTGAAACTTACACATAATTTGAGTTATATTCTGTACTTGAACAACAAATACTAAGATTAGATAAATATTATAAAGAAACGAAATTATTTAAGTTTTAATGGGCATCAACGTTTTTAACAAAACTTCACTATACTGTTAATAGATGGCGCTGTCTTTAATATTGTAAATACGCATCCCATCCACGAAAGCAGATGACGATTGACGTCATCATATTCGGCGCGTTTTAATTACAATATAATATAATAATATACTTAAAACTACCTTATGGGAATTATGGGATACCGCGAGGTCTCAGTTCGGGGCGAACCACTAGTATAGTTTTTGTTAATAATTTACACTTGTTTCTATAGAAGAGACCCGCATCAGCATCGTACGGTGCAATTAACTAATAAAGAAAATGAGAAGCGCTTATTGAGATTTTCAAGTACGAAATAGTTATTTTCTCACCTCCGGGCGGAAAGCGTCAATTTTCCTCCCGCTGCGCTAAACGAAAATGTCGCTTTCCGCCTCCGTCGAGGAGAAAAATAGTATACACACCACGGGCAGTGCAGTTATTTTACTGCCCTAGATGTGTAATGTACTATTGTGTTATATGGGGCCAAAGGAATTTTTTGTTCCCCGAGGGCGTAATTTTGAATTCAGAGCGAAGTGAAGGATTCTATAGTAAACTCCCGAGCGCAGCGAGGGATTCTAAAGTAGAATCCTGAGAGTAGCGAGGAATTCAATATACGCCGCCCGAAAACAAAAAATTTTGGCCCCGAATGACACACACTATTTTTCATCATTACCTATGAGAAAAAGCTAGGAGTCTCAACCTACTATGTATAGAGTATAGACATTACCAATACGTATATTGAAAGTTTAAATAAAACACAAATACATTTTTATGAAATAATTAAACATTAATATTTATTTTGGAAGTATGGGCGTATATATCTAATCGACAAATTTCGTCACGTGACTTATCGAAGACCACAGCTTCTCAAACATTTTTGAATTTCGATACATTTTTGAATTCTCTCTTCTGATTGGTCCGCGTTAGTGCTTTAGTATGTTAAAGCACGAACGCGGACCAATCAGAAGAGAGAAATGAAAAGTCCCATGGGGTTAAAATTAAATTTTGCTCCCGCTATCCTTTGAAGCCAATATTCGTTTTTCGAATAGGTATGATGAAAATAACTATTCCAACTTTTCTCGTAACGTACGGACGACCGTAAGGATGATGAAGTCATCACTTATCCACTATTCCTTAGCGTGGTAAAGCCATTATCGACAAAAACTTTTAGTAAAATTAAGTAGCTGTTTATTTCATTCAATTTTATTTTGATGTGATTTTTATTCTACCGAGTCTTACCACAACATTGACGGCGAATAGGTATAACATTTTCTCATCACAAGATTAGCGGAGAGCAAGTCAACGACTCAAGGGTAAAATAAATCTTATTTCCTTCGTATTAACATCTGAGACAAATTGGAAAGAGCTTGAAAGGCTGTAGAAAAAAAATAGAATGAACAGATGGGTAGCTGTCGCTTTGAGTAATCACAATCTCTCTCTCCTCTTATTCCCTTTTTCATCGGAATTATTTTGATTACTTCATTAGGATTACATAAATTATTGTGAGAGTTCTTGAATGGGCTAAGAAAAACAGCTGTGTGAATTTTCACTCAACTGAAGATGTATTTATTTTCAATTTAATGTTCTCAGCATATCATGGTATTATGAGTATAATTCGACGAAATGAAATAATATTATTATAAAATTAATAATATTGTTTTGTCCATTATTTATATTTTTGTGAGCTATTTTAATCACACTATCCTTACTAATATTATAAATGCGAAATTGTGTTTGTTTGTTGGTTTGTTGGTTTGTCCTTCAATCACGCTGCAACAGGGCTACGGATCGACGTGATTATATAGTTGAAGACCTGGAGAGTGACATAGGCTACTTTTTATCCCGAAAATCAAAGAGTTCCCGAGGGATTTTAAAAACTAAATCCACGCGGACGAAGTCGCGGGCATCAGCTAGTAATATTATAAAGGCGAAAGTTTGTGTGTGTGTGTATCTTTGTTACTCTTTCACGCAAAACTACTGAACGGATTTAGCAGAAATTTGGAATGAAGATAGATTGTACCCTGGATTAACACATAGGCTACATTTTATCCCAGAAAATTAAAGAGTTCCCGCGGGAATCAAGGAACTTGCTCAAAAATTTTGGGAGCTTTGCAAAAATAAACAACATTGCTGAAGATTCAACCTGAAATTCCTTGGACAAAACAAACGACTCGCACAATGAACGCTCCCCGGCACAGGTGAATAAAACATTTCATTAGAAAAGCTGTACAAACGACACAAGAAACTGTATTAAGTGGGTGACACGACAAAGAATAGTACCTACCCATGTACCGGTAAACAGAAGTGACACTTGCGGCGAACATAAAGAGTCTGAATACAATACGTTTTCTGCCTCGGACGCCTTTGTATAGGACATGTCCTTTTCAGGTCACTTCCACTTGGTCGTTCTACAATTTATTAAGCTTTGGAAAAGTGTTTCTGTGGGATAATTAACTTATGTTAACAACGCGTATATTAATTTTATCGGATTAGTAGTTAAACAAGCTAGTCGCTGGTAGTCACTGGATACAAGCGCCAGAAGATCGTGGTCTGTGATGATCATAGACGAATGATATTTACTGAGGTTGAATTGTCAAAGTTGATGATCCTTTCAAGAGATCTACTTCTATGGATTGAGATGACGAGTAATTAAAACTTTAGGATTGTTTTTCAAGAGCAAGAGGAGAATTGGCCCATTCTCTTAAGCTATTGGCTAAGCAAGAACGCCATAAATTCAGTCAATCACTACAAATGCGACAGTAGCAATAATTGATGCAACTTGTTCGCAATCAACCAGTTGTTTTTTGGCGGTATTGATTCGAACGGAACGCTAAATCGTTTGGGCATACAGCTTTGATGATCAGAAATAATCTCCGAAGTTTTTAATCATAAACTAGTTGGTGTTGGGCTTAGTTTAAAAGTTTATTCTATATTAATTTAAGTAAGATCATTAGTAGAAACTGTTTTTACACCTACGAGTAAAGAAACTTCTTTGATAATACAAAGTAAACTAGCCCGCTTCATAGGTAGGTTCTAAAGGTTTCCTACTAACAAGGTTCGCGTATAACACTCGCTTGTTCACAAAGTCTTACATTCTCTTAGGAGAGTGTTTACATAATAAAATGGAGCTCCGACGTCGTTATTTCAACTTATTTCGGTTTATGAACACTTTGGAAATATTAAATTTTCTCTGAACTTCCTATGGATATGCAGCGTAATTTGTAAGGGAGAAATTTACTTACGCAGATATTGCTCATAAAATTCCACTCGCTAATCTTTGCCTCGTGCATTTTTAAAAGTGCTTTTGGCTCACGCAAATCGCGCTTTATGGAGAGTTTTGTCGGGAGAATCTTTCTTCTGCTTTCTGCGATGTATTTTCCCGGATTTAGGGATATAAACTGGATTATTCTTTATAACGTACGATTGGATTACGCAGCATATAAATTTTAGAGATACAGGAAATTTCTAACTTCATACGAAATAGGTAGTGTATTTTAACTAGATCCTTACCAATTTTTTTCTTAGTTTGTCAATAATATTTCTGCCTTTATCGCGTGACCCAATTCAAGCGTTTTTCCGAATTGCTTAAGATTGTATATCACGCAAGGTAAGGTGCGGCTTTGCAAGTGGAAGTGTTTAGCTAGGGAGCTGGTGAGGTCTTCATATTTTTTATGATGCCTGATGTAAGGTCTGCTGCTCTATGACTCAATTTTGATACAGTCACCACTGACGCATAATGTACCGTTAACAAGACTATTACATTCCGCATCCCTCTCTCGCAAATTCTTTTATTTTCAACTAAACTAGCGGCACGCTATGATGGCCGGTTTGACACATTACAATAGTGATGTGGAATGTCAATTTATTCTCGAACAAAAAACAATTAAGTTTTGTTTTTGTACCTGATTAAATAGGTTTAATAAAACAAAAATGTATATGTTTATTTAATTTATTTGAACGAACTGAATATTTGAATGAAAATGAATATACATACTTAATATGCACACAAGAAACATATGAATACAAAAGATACCAAAAAAGGTGCCACAAAAGGCCATAATTAATCAGATTCGTCCATACTACTATTTTCACTGTCGTCACTGCTATCATCACCTACATTAATAATTATATGTTCGTTTTCTATAATATTATCTATTTTCACATCTCTTTCATAATCTTCCCTTATTAATTTAACAGTTCTATTCACAACCTTTTCCCAGTCTCCTTTAGTCACATGTTCACAAGCTTCTTCTAATAATTTTAGCATTTTTTTTGTGGTAAATGGGGGTTCTGTATTGTGTCTTGCAGCATATCCCTTAATTTGAGCCCACACCAACTCAATCGCATTATACTCACAATGGTAAGGCGGTAACCGTATAACTCTGTGCCCATGTTCTAATGCTATTTCGTCAATGACGTATCGGATCTTGGTTGGTTTGTTTTCTTTTAAAAGACGTACTAATTCCGCTTTTAACATATTCATGTTTGCATCTACGCCATTTTTACGAAGCCATGCGACGATATCAGCTTTCTTTTGGGATTGGGCAGGTGGCTTGTCAATTTGCATCGAGTGGTATGGGGCGTTGTCCATAATTATAATAGATGGTTCAGGGAGGCTACACAACATTGAGGTAAACCATTCAGTAAACTTTTCTCCATTCATGTCTTCATGATAGTCTCCAGTGGTTTTTGACGCAAAAGCCATGAGAGAACCTTCGACAAACCCGTTGATGGTTCCGGCGTGACAAATTATAAGTCGCGATCCTTTTCCTACAGGAACTTTGGAAGTAGATGCTGCTGTGTCATCGTTCCAAGAACGGCCTACAGTATGGTTAGCATTAAGCCATGTTTCATCCAAGAACACAACATTTTGCCAATTTTTGATTTCTTTCACTTGCCGTAAAAAAGTATACCTTGCCATCGCTATATCAAATCTTTCCATCAATATTTTGCGTTTGTTACATTTTTTGTATCGAAATCCAATGGTCTTCAAAATCTTCGTTAAAGAACTTTCCCCACCGAAGAATAATCCAGCTTCCTTCAGTGAATGCACCAACTTTTTTCTTGTTGGATACTCCTTCTGTAAATAGTAGCCGTAAACATGTCTTCGGATAGCATCGGCATCAAAGCTATCGATGCCTACGACTGGTTTTGCTCGTTTTCTCTTTTTTGGTGTGTGAAGTTTATTTTCTTCTGTGCCAGTCTCGCCATATTTTTTTTTAGTTATCCGTCTAACAGTTCGTTGTCCAATATTAAGCGCATCAGCTACGCGTTCAACCACTGACGTTATAGGTAAAATTGGCCCTCCATTTTGAGCTTCACGATCGAAATAGTTACGAAGGCGTATTACGAACTCACGTGTCTGACTATTTAGAACAGTTCTCTGCGTACGTTCGGTCATATCGACGAAATCCACAACAAAGGGCTTGAACAGAGTCCAAATTAACGAGCAAGGGTCAACAGTAATGCAGTATCAATATTTGAAATCCAAAGCCAGGTCAAAACTATATCACAATCGCATTGCACTGACAGTTTATACTTTTCGAAGCAACGTCAATTCGAAACTGCTTTGTTTTGCATTGAGCATTGACGCGAGTTTGCCGGAGGTAGTAGTTGTGCTAGCCAGCGATCCTATGTGACGATCGTATTAGATTCCATTTTTAAAAATTTTCAATTTAGAAAACCAAATGCCGAGTTGTGGTAAATATCATATAAAAATAAAAATTTTACCTTTTGTATGAAACAGCTGATATTTTTTTGCGATTTCAGAGGTTTGTCCACATAGTGAAAATTGTTCATATTCACAAGTACATTCACCCCTTAAATGGTGCAAACTGATTTTTCTACACTTGTATACATTTTAGAAATCAATTTAATAAATAAATTTTGAGTCCTAAACCTAAAACTACATTCGATAAAATTTATGAATCTCTGCACATCACTATCGTCAATAAAGTAATACAATTATTTCCTTCAAAGTCGTTATCAATTAATACGGAACTTCATGAGCGGACAAACGTCAAACCGGCCATCATAGCGTGCCGCTAGTGTAGCTGATGCCCGCGACTTTGTCCGCGTGGATTTAGTTTTTAAAGTCCTTGATTTTCCGGGATAAAAAGTAGCCTAGATGATGACCCGAGTAATAAGCTACCACGGTATAAAATTTTGTAGAAATCTGTGCGGTAGTTTTTACGTGAAAGAAGGACAAACAAACAGACAAAAATTAAATAAAAATCTGTTTTGGGCTCAGTATCGATAGTAAAGCATCCCCCAATTAAAATTTTCAAAATATATTAAATGTACAGAAATCTTCCAGTTACAGTTTTATTATATGTATAGATGATTGTACAAATCTCAGATACTTTTGACAAAATGTGATCAATTTTTATCTTCGACAATTAAATTACGGCTATTTACGACATATTTTTATTATATTTTATTACCTAGTTTTTGATAGAGAAAAATGGAGAAAACTACTATTTATTAACTTTTATCGCTATTATTCTATACTTATCAAAAACTATGTAGGTACATGATAATTGATAGTAAAAATATATCTAAAATATGCGTAGTTCAATTTTCGAAGATAATAATTGACCACATTTTGTCAAAAATATCTGAGATATTTACAATCATTAAAATTAAGTGGCACTTGGGAACTGCCGCGGTAAAGCTATTGCATAGCATTTTTTATCAACTTATGCAATTATAATATTTATGCAATATTTTTTTGCTTAATATTAATTATGCAAAAAAATAATTAAAAAACAAACTAACAAGAAAAGCGCACTGTCACTACTTCGCGAGTGAGATTCGAACCTGCGACATCATACACCATACGGTAAAGAATGCAGCCGCTCGCCCACTGCGCCAAACAGAGCTACTTGTGAACCTCTAAAATGTTGAACGCTTACTGAAGGACGGTGTTAAGTTTATTTTCGTTACGGAATTTCTTGATTCGGTCGCCGCGCTCAAACTGTTTGTCCTAGTTCAAAGCCCGCGAGAAAAGCTATGCAATAGCTTAAAAATATTAGAATGTGCGAGAGAGAGGGATGAGAAATGTCCTGGCACGGCAGTTGGTCGCATGAAAATCCCCTGCCATGCCGTGCCGTCAGCGGGCGCAGTACTTGCGATGATTGAAAGTAGCATAATATAGCTTGCTTGTATCTGAAAACACTTTCTGGATCACAACCACCCGTGAGCCATGATTGATAAAATTATTTGATGCATAACATATCCTCCAATTGCCCACTAACTCAATGATAACGTCAAGTTCATAATATAAATTTTCAGCTTATATACTTTATCCTTGTCTCCCTCCTCATATATCAAACGATGTTAGGGACTATATTTTTCCCATTTATATCACACGGTTACGAGAATGGCCTCGTCATTACAGTAACATTTTTGTTACCAAATTGGACGGATATAACTTTTAGATGCGATGGGGGTTTTTTCTCCACTGATATAATATAAAATATTTTGGGTTTTGGAAATCACTTTGTGCGTTCGGACAGTTTTTTCTAGCTAAGATATACGAATGTTCATAAATTTTCGATAACCCTTCCGGTGGATACCGTTACTTATACTAAAAATACTTAAACTTTAAAAAAATATTGTTATTTATTTTAATTATTTTGTGAATATTACATTTTTTATATTTAGCTTTTAATTTTTGATATTTAGAATTTTGTTTTGATTTAGATATTAGTTATATACCTAGTATTGTCATATTTTGTTATTTAGATCTAAGCCGATATTTTTTTAGTACTAATATAAAAGTTACATTGATACTCAAAGAACAAAGTCGCTTCACCTAGTTCTGTCTGTATGCGGTAATGTCAATAATTTCAAAAACTACTGCACAGATTGATTCAATGGTGAGCTGATTATGCCAAAAACATAATAGGTATTATAATTATTTTACTCCTAATATAATAATTTACGAAGGTTTAGTGTAAATAAGCTGAACTATGTTAATAAATATTGATTTATTGGTCAAAAATACGGCTCCGTGAGAGCTTTTCCGGCGTAATCCTTGAAAACAGTATGAAAACCTCGACAATAGCTTTTAAGATCTAAGTGAGATTTAGTCTATAGAAAAAGCTAGGTACAAAGAAATTCAACCGTACGAAAGCCCAGCTATTACGATAATATTAGGTAAAATGAGGTGGAAATCGTCAACAATTTCACTTTTATTACACTTAGGGGTTTAAAACTTAGAACGTAGGTCCGTTCGTAGGTAGAGGTAAGAACGTTCTAAATCGTAAAATTTTCGTTTAGTTAAGAAAAATTCAAACAATAACTGTTTTCAGGGGCAAGAATCTATTATCAATTGAAACGACGATATTTTTGAATAAAAGATAAGGGGTCGAGAAATGATTCTAGATATTATAGGAAATGTAATGTAAACACGTACCTACTTGTAGCGAATCTCATATTGATAAAAAAATTACGCTTTACCAATGACGAGGGCACAATTTTTCAACAGAGCCCTTTTTTAGGGTTCCGTACCCAAAGGGTACCAACGGAACCCTATTACTAAGCCTACGCTGTCCGTCCGTCCGTCCGTCCGTCCGTCCGTCCGTCCGTCCGTCTGTCAGCGGGCTGTATCTCGTAAACCGTAATAGATAGACAGATGAAATTTTCACATATTATGTATTTCTATTGCCGCTATAACAATAAATAATAAAAATTAAATTAAATTAAAAAAATTAAATTAAAATATTTCCATGGGTACATGGAAATATTTTAATTTAATTTTTTTAACGGAACCCTAAAAGAGCGAGGCCCGACTCGCACTTGGCCGATTTTTTTAACATTATTTTCTCGTTGAGGCAATATTATTACCGATCAATCTCTTCAAAAATTAAATAGTCTCTCAGTGATCAAATTATTGTGATCATTCGAACCCATGAATGTTGTTTTTCCAGAATGTCAATATATATTAGGCGTGACGCACAAAGATAAAATCCAATATTAGCTTTCGCCTGTGAAAGTTTTTACTAAGGAAAGTTATCTTCAACATTTTCTTGTGTCTAGGGGTTGTCATGATCAACAATTCAACGTGTGTTGAATCCCCAGCTTGTGTTTATAAGTTAGAGTATCCATTAACCGACTTGGTTATGTATGTTGCGATGAATATCGTCATTTCTGTATCAGGGAGCTATTTAATATGACAATAATATACCTATACTATTTGACTTTGTGCTATTTAATAGACCTTTGAGTATGAAGCCTTTTCATTCAGGCCACGCAAAAGTCTAGCGGAATTTCACTAGTGAATACCAGGCACGGATATGTATTTTGTAACGGTACTCCGTTTGGTTTTGATCTTCCAAATTGATAAATAAATAATTATACCAAGTTTTATTATGCCATACTCTTTATTTTACGTTCTTTTCTCTTTTGTTTCAGATGTAATCCCAGGGCGTTATCACGTGAACATTTAAGAACAATGTTCTTAATAGACTCTATCGCGAAATCAGAGACGATGGGAATGAAAAACGGAGTCAAGTGATTCGCGGGCAAATAGAAAATAAAAATGACCGTACAAGCGAGCGTGGGTTAAAAGAAAAAACATGGCCAGCAAGGGTGTCGGTGAGGTGATCGGCTTTTTCCTGGCTGTGGCGTTTTGCATTACGTGCCCCGAATATGGTGAGTGATATCGTTTAGTTTTTAACCAGTAACACTAAAAGGAAGGGGTTTTGAAATTGACGCCTATTTTTAGGGTTCCGTAAACCGTACTAAATGTGAGCCTCATAAAAAGGCTCAGGGTCACTTAGTGAGCGATGAAGAGAGCTATGCTTGGAGTATCCCTGCGAGATCAAATCAGAAATGAAGTGATCCGCAGGAGAACCAAAGTCAACAACAAAGCTCAGCGAGTCGCGAAACTGAAGTAGAAATGGGCGGGCACATTGATCGAAGAGCTGGTGGTCGTTGGGGTCTCAAGGTGCTGGAGTGGCGACCCCGCACCGGGAAGCGCAGTGTTGGCACATCCCCCAATAGGTGGACCGACGACATCAAACGAGTCGCAGGGAGCTGCTGGATTCAGGCAGCGCAAGACCGAAGCCTATGGAGGTCCATGCAGGAGACCTATGTCCAGCAGTAGATGTCTAAAGGTTGAAAAATAAGAAGAAAACTCCGTACTAAAAGCGGAACTCTTATAAGATAGCTTCGTTGTCCGTCTGCGTGTATGTCTGTCTGTCTGTCAAGAACCTTTTTCTCAGGAACGCGTGGAGGTATCAAGTTGAAAATATCAATTACTGAAGTCTGCAATCCCTTGCAGCAGTGAAAAAACCAAATTTCTAAGTCGACGCAATCAAAAGATACGGCCTTTTATGCTCCGTTTATGCCGCATATTTTGAAATTCGCAGGGGAATCAAAACCTATAGGGTACTTCCCGTTGACCTAGAATCATGAAATTTGGCATGAAGCAATATCATGTAGCGCAAGTAAAGGAAAAATCCGAAAACCGTAAATTTGTAGTTGCGTCACATTTTTTGCGATTATAAACTTATTTGCAGTTGTTAAACTAGCCGCGACTTAAAAGTTTGTACGGAACCCTCGGTGCGCGAGTCCGACTCGCACTTGGCCGGTATTTTTTAACTGTTTTTTTATTCGTAGACGTGGTCCATCTACCGAGTTTTTCGGCCGATTGTAGTTAATTCATTATTTCTTGTGATCTACTACCGACAGAGTCTTCTCTTTCGTTCTTTATAAAGCGATAGATGTCCACTTCTGGACTAAGGTTTCTTGCATGGACGTTCACGGGCCTCGGTCTTGCGCCACCTGAATCCAGCGGCTTCCTGCGACTTGTTTGATGTCGTCGGTCCACCTAGTGGAGGGTCTGCCAACACTGAGCTTCCCGGTGTGGGCTCTCCACTACAGTATCTCAGTGACTTTGGTTCTCCTATAGCTCTCTCCATCGCCTGCTGAGTAATAAAAGTTTATTATTTTATGACGTTATAATTGATAAGCTTCATAAATTGTTACACTTTTATTCTGAAAAGAGTCTTTACCTGCCAAATTTCTTACCGGCTCTTCAGTAGGATCTGTATTTCGAACTGATGGTAGAATATTGACTTGGCATTAGAGCCACAAATTGGCTTACACTTGAATTTGAATTTATTCTAATAATCATGTGACTCTATTATGTCTTGAACCATGAAGTATCAAGGGCTTTTATGGCCAAAATTAATAATAATATATAATGAATAATTATGTAGCAAGAGACAATAAAAACTTTGTATGCATATTTTGTAGTTGGTCTATCGTTCGTTTTTTGAGCCCGACTTGAAAAACGTGTATTACGTGCTTCACATGAATGGTGACCGAAATCGTTTCTTTTTTTATTTGTATACGCGAGGTATGTTTCAAAAGTGACCAATTATTGTGGATTGCATGAAACCATGGAATATTTCGTGACGGTTTTACGATATAGTTTGAATGGAACTCTGAAATGACGGAAACCTCGACGGCTCAAATACATATGTAAAATCCTCAAAACAAAATAATTGGCCGGTTGGATATTCCACTTTGAAGTTAACCTTTTACAACACACGTTATTTCTAGTCACTTTACTACGTTCGTGGGGGTTGAGATTTGTCTGATTCACTCAGTTAGATTTGAGATATAGTGCAGTTTTAAATGCAATAAAAGGGACCCATAGGATACTAAGTACTTATTCAAAAAAGTGTTAAAAGTGTAGTGCATAGTTCAAATATCTACGTACATAACAAGCATTCTTTCACATTTATATACCTACTTACATCATTATTATTGTAGGAAGTAAGATAGAAGCATATAATAGTAGGATAAGACAGTGTTGGAAATAGGATAGGATATGATACTCGTACTTGTGGGTGACTGCTTAAAAAAATTCTGTTTCAGGTATTGAGTTACGTAATCTTTGGCTGAAATTTAAAGTGGAGATAGTTCATACCCAGAATTAACACAAAGGCTACAATTTATCCCGGAAAATTTCAGAGTTCCCCCGGGAATAAAAAACTGTAATCCACGCAGACGAAGTCGCGGGCATCTTCTAGTAATAAATGAAAGCCAACTTTCCTAACGACTTACTTTTCTAGAACACAATAATATTATCAAAGCTTATAATTTATTTTAAACAGAAAAACCCTTTAAAAAGCGCCAGAGCAACCGCTGAGCGCCAACGGGGATAGTTCCACAAAGCAAATGTCAAGAATTTAATTGAAATCTCGGGAAGATCAAAAGAATAACATCTTGTTCCGAGCAAGCTATTCCTTATTTGAAATCAAAGAGCCCTATTTATGTACAGCAAAGGCATGTTATATCTGAAGAGTATTGAGTTCTAATAATGAGAAGTACCTATTCACTATTCATCGATGAAAGTTCAGACAAGTTGTTAGGGAATTGGTTATTGAGAAATTCAGACGTTATATACTTGAAATCTTTATAATAGAACTATAGTACCTTCGTATCTGTTAATTCTTACTTATAAATGCGAAAGTGTGTTTGTTTGTTGGATTGTCCTTTAATCCACGCCACCAGCCACGGATGAAAATCAATTTGTGTTTGATAGGGAAAAATAATAATTTTAATACACGAACATGTGGAAATAAATTAATTAACTTCATTAAAAGAGCGGTTGCTTTTAACCTTTCATATATGAAACGGTTAAGTAAGTAGGTACCTATTTGCGCTTTCAACATAATTATTTTAACTGAAACTCGGATATTCTGTATTCTGAGACTCGAAATGGTAACATGATATTGAATTTACTATTTTATTATTTATTTATTATAATTTATTATAATATTCTGCACCAGTAAATTATAATAAATTATAATATTCTGCACCAAATATACCCGCTGGTAATTGGTAAAATATACCCCTTAAATTAGGGGTATATTTGACTCATGGTCTCGTGGGGTCAGCGCCAACCAGCTTAAAATATTGAAGGCAGTGAAATTAAACAATGCAGTCGGAAAGAAGATTGACCAAGTACAGGCCACGGTATAATTGGACTAACGAGTATCATTCGCGTGGTTACGGTTCCTAGATTCTCGCAGTAACTCAGTAACTCTTTAATTATCTGGGATAAAATGCCTAATGTAAGTATTAATTCTCGGTATAAGCTTTCTCCATTCCTTTAAGCCAAATTAGTTCTGTCGTTGAGCCGTGAAGGAGTAACAAATATCCAAACTTTCACATTTATTATTAGAAAATCAGAAACATCACACAAATATTTCACATCACACTATCACATCACACTTCACACTTCACATCACATCACACTAATATTATAAAGGCGAAAGTTTGTTTGTCTCTGTGTATGTTTGTTACTCTATCACGCAAAAACTACTGGACGGATTTGGCTTAAATTTGGAATGGAGATAGGTCATACCCAGGATTAACACATAGGCTACAATTTATCCTGGAAAAGTAAAGAGTACCCGCGGGAATCAAAAAACCATAATCCACGCGGACAAAGTCGCTGGCATCGTCTAGTTTCAAATAAATAATCCGCTGCCCCTACTCAAAGTTGAATCCAGAGCACCTCCCACTGAAAATATCATAGGACGGTGACAGGGATGGGAACAATTAATGTGGTCTGAAAATCTACAAATGATTAAAATTTTAATACAGGATAAAATATAATCTCTGTCGCTTGTATTCAAGCAATGCATCTCAGTTAATCGCTTGCCCACCCGCCGCCTCTAGTCCAATCCTCTACATTAGCATAGTTTTACACTTTCCGCAAAGTTCTGCTTAATTTATGCTTCGGTCGCTTGAATTAACGTCGTGATAGCAGTCTAGACTAATTTACTTCATGCAAAGTAGGTATAAAATAGTGATGCGAGTCGATGCAACTCGCTACATATGCATCGCATATCATATTCATACTCGCACTATTACTCTGCTCAGATTCAAGACAGTTAAATAGCTTTTGCCCACGACATCCTCAGTATCTATATATATAAAAGAAAGTGGTGTTAGTTACACTATTTATAACTCAAGAACGGATGAACCGATTTGGCTGAAAATTGGTGGAGAGGTAGCTTAGAAACAGGAGACGGACATAGGATACTTTTTATCCCGTTCGACCGCGTTTCCGTCATGTCACTATAAAACGTGGTATAAGAAAAACGCATCTGACTTGGAATAACAAAACGCAAATGACAGTGGAATAACAAAACGTAAATGACAGCTAAACGTAATTTTGTCTTTGGTTAAGTATGGTAAAAAATTTGACAATTATAAAAAGTGTTATAATAAAGCATTACTGATATTATAAATGCGAAAGTGTGTTTGTTTGTTGGTTTGTCCTTCAATCACGTCGCAACAGAACAGCGGATTGATGTGATTTTTTGCATGGGTATAGTAATGGATGTAGTAGTGGTTCCTCAGACCGGGAGAGCTACTTTTTATCTCGGATAATGAAAGAGTTCCCGCGGGATTTTTAAAAACTAAATCCATGCGGACGAAGTCGCGGGCATCAGCTAGTAGCTTTATATTTTACAAATAGCCCGCGAAAACCCTTTTGTTTACTTGGGATGACATCTATCTTTTGTCTTATTCCAAGTAGTGTTTCAGCTTTGTGAAAAATTTCGTTGAAATCGGTTTTAAATATTGAGGTGTAAAAATTAAATACAAAAAAGTTGACTGTCATGGAACACTCGGTTGGAACGAAGTTCCTTCTAATAATAAATTATTAATAAAAATAAATAAAGTAAAAAATAATAATCTGAAGTCAGGATTCGAACCCCCGAACCGATAGTTTCACTCTAAAGACATTAGTCGGCCTAAAGTGTGCGTAAACAAGTGTAAATTATTTTTAAATTTTTTACCAAATATTATTATTAAATTTGAAGCAGTGATAGCCTAGTGGTTAGGACTGTGGTGATTCGGGAGTCGCAAGTTCGATCCCGGGTACGCACGTCTGACTTTTCAGAGTCAAGTGCGTTTCAGCAATTAAATATCACTTGTTTCAAAGGTGAAGGAAAACATCGTGAGGAAACCTGCACATCTGAGAATTCTTCATAATGTTCTCGAAGATGTGTGAAGTCCGCCAATTCTCATTGGGCCAGCATGGTGGACTATGGCCTATAACCCTTCTCTGAAAGGAGACCTGGCTCAGTAGTGAGCCGTTGATGGGTTGTTAATGATGATTAAATTATAAATTATAAATAATAAATAAATAATAAAAATAAATAGAATAACAAATAATATTCTGAAGTCAGAATTTGAACCCCCTACCTTAAATTAATTCCTTCGTTAAACCGTAACGCCACCAAAGTTCTGATGCAACGAGTGTTATAAACGAAGGCAACAATTGTCGTGACGGAAAATTCTTACACTTTTTATCGGCTAGCCTCCATCCGCCAAACCGTCCGAAAAAGAACTTCGTTCCAAAATTCTTATAAAAAGCAATTAAGTTACAACATGTTTAAGCTTTTATTTTCGGAATATTTTATTAATAAAAGCAATAAACATTTTTGAGCTTCACACACAATTTCAGAGACGAAAATTTGCTCTCGTCAAAGAGAAAACGAAAAATATTTGTAGGTAACAAGTGCTTTAGAGTTAAAGCACTTCTTACCAAATCGATGTCAAAATAAAGAACAACAAACGAAGTGGTTTTCCAAACGTCGATTGATCACGCTATGCTGACGTCAATGTGAATTAGTTTTGCGTTAGAAATAATATGTTATTTTATAAACCTTTAAGAATTACTGTAATTTTGGGTTCATAACTCACTCACCTAATTTATTTTTATGGTACCTAATTAGTGGACGGGCGCGACCTTGTATTTCAGCTTTTTTGGGTTCCAGACCTTAAAGATAAATATTTAATTATTATAAATAAGCTGATGCCCGCGACTTCGTCCGCGTGGATTAGTTAATTATTTTATTATTTAGTTATTTAATTATTTTATTAGTGGTGTACAATAAAAGTATATTCATTCATTCATTCATTACTTTTTAAAATGCCTCGGGAACTCTTTGATTTTCCGGGATAAAAAGTAGCCTATGTCACTCTCCAGGTTCTCAACTACATATATCCATGCAAAAAATCACGTTGATTAGTAGCTCTATTGCGGCGTGATTAAAGGACAATCCAACAAACAAACACACTTTCGCTTTTATAATAATTATTATGTATGATTATAATGTATTATGTCATCATCATCAACCACCGAAGGGTTATGTATTATGTAGGAAGGGGTATGTACTTTGAGTATTAAGTGTTGGTTTAATACTCAAAGGGTATGGGTATGTCTTATGTAATTACTGAATAATATGTAATTAGTAACAATTCCTATGTGATTTGAATCAGCTTGTCAATTTGGTACAAGACATAAAATTAAAAAATTGAAAATTCTTGGCGAACTTAAACTGAAGCTAGCTGGTTGACCTTAAAGCATGACTAAGAACGTGGCTGATCAGATCTAGCCTGCGATGATCATAACGGGCATTTTCTTCCAAATAAATAGCGGCACAACACAACGGCCCCTAGTTTTCGGCAACCCTAATTCCTAAAGACTGAGGGCCGACTGTGGTGGCGCTCATTAGGGAAGGCCTATCTCCAGCCGTGGACATATTATGCTTTCGTGTTAGTGGAGGCTATCTGCCTATGCTCTTCCACTGCTAGATATATAGGCCATACATTATGATGATGTACAATGTGATATCTAAAAATGGACCTAGTAGTTTTTCAGCAAATTACCACTTTCATTAAATTAAATACCGTCTTCGTTTCGTGGTGGGTAAGAAAATAATAACCAGCCTCTAGGTTCATATCGGAAGGAAAATTAATAATACATCTTTTACCGCGATTTTATGGTAGGTATTATCTAGATGTATTTTAAAATTTTGGTATGAAAAGTAAATTATGACTTACCTACTATTGTAGTAGAAGGTAGCGTTTGGGTAGTGATTCCGTCTCAAAAGCCCCAATATCTCTTCAATAAACTAGTATGGGCAAAAAAGAGTAATACACGATCAAATAGGGTCTTGACTTTAAGAACTCCTCACCTTGCAACTAAAGCATTTCGTGATAGCTTTAGATATGCTGCTTCAAAATGCTGGAACGATTTGCCTCCTCCCATGCGCGATATAAGCAAGTCAAAAAATTGGTTTAAAACCAACTGAAGAAAAATATTGTTGTGTCAGCAAAAAGGTGAGGTTGGTTAGTACGCTCTAGAGCTCATAATTTCATATTATAACTTATATTTTTCATAATATTATTATTATAGCTACAAGTTTATATTATCTAAGTATATTACACTACTATTATTATCTGTTTACTTCACTATACTTTATTTCGTCTAGCTTCTTTTTATGTTACACTAACCCATTTCATTAACTATTTTCTATGTACTTCTATTTTATCATAATATCTTTATTAGTCATCCGGAACTCCTGGATCCACTGAAAACCAGCGCTATGCCTGTGATTCCTCCACAGGCATAGCATTTATCCTGAGTGCATTTATTTATCCAAATAAATGCTTTTTCTTTCTTTTATTTCCTTCTCATTGAATTTTATCCCGGAACATTAAGGAGTTTTCACGGGAATTTTAAAACCGTTATATGCCATGCAGACCAAGTTACAAGTCACGAAGTCGGCTAGTAATGTTAATAAAGAATGAAACGCTTTCAGAGAATAGAATTGTGAAAGGTCACATAATGTTGCCCAGTCACAAAGGCGGGCACTACAAATTACTTACAAATCTAGTTACCGGAGGTCGTACCCGAATTTCAGAGGATACTATTGCATTCCTTTCAAAAGTTTAACAAGCACATTGTGCAAAACTAATCCAATTTTGTTCCGATATCAAATTGGATTCTAAAGGCCTATTCGAGTAAAATTAATGCAAACAAAGAGTAAAGGAATATTATTGAGTTAAATAAAATAAACGCAACAAAAGTCACAGGCTATTTTTAATTTAAATATTAATATTATTAATGCGATATTTTGTTTGTAGATTTGTCCTTCAATCACATCGGTAGTAGGTAGCTAATACTATTTTGTGATCGCAACAGAGGATTAAAATCAACGTGTTTTTTGCCTGCGAAGGAATTTTATTTATGTAACAAAAGCACTTTATTATTACGGAAAAAACAAACTTTTTCCACGGGATACCTAAAACCTAACTCTACCCGGACAAAATCACAGGCGATAGCTTGCATAAATTTTATACTATAACTAGCTGACCCAGCGAACTTCGTACCGCCAACAAAAATATTTAGGGGTGGGTCACCCTTATCATTTAGGGGTATGAAAAATAGATGTTAGCCGATTCTCAGACCTACCCGATATGCACACAAAATTTCATAAAAATCGGTCTAGCTGTTTCGGAGGAGTTTGGTAACTAACACCGCGAGATGAGAATTTTATATATTAGAAATAACTAGGTACCTTATGAAACAATGATAACGCCCGATAAAATTCAATTCAATGTTAAATTAGAACCACGAAAACCCAGCTCCTATCCAGTGAATCAATCCGACATCAAAAACGCCCTCACGAACTGGGGAAGTTTAATAATCAACATCGCAGCGCAGCAGGTTACAAAGTTCCTTCGGTGAAATTCCCTCCATTACGCTGAACTATCCGGGATTACAGATCCCTGGGGATGGCACGCTCGTAGAGGCAGAGCACGTTCGCCCCGGTAAGCGCCCGGATCACTTTCTTAGCTCCACTCGAAGAATTAAAAGAGATCCAAACGTTCGAGGAAAAGAATCGAAAGGGTTTTATTTTATTCCGTCTGGGTTTATTGATTTTCCTTTTGCCAGCACAAATTCCTTATATAAACTGAATATTCATGTAGATTAAGGCACCGCTAGTTGCTTTACTCGAATATTCATTTTATTAATTCTGTTACACTCCATTAAAATTCAATGAAAATAAAACAGCTAATAAAACTAAAACTCACTCTATTCCACCGTGAAATGTTCACAAAAACTTTTCAAATTATGGAATAATAATTCAGAATAATCGCTTTCGGTTCTGTGAAAATTCTAATGCTATGAAATTAATTGCTTTATAGCGCCAAAGTAAACAAAAATTGTTTGAAATTCATAATGAGAGCACCCTTAACTTTTAGTAATGTATTGCTTTAGCCTAGTGTGGCAGATATTGCCAGCGCAGACTAAAGACAAATCAAGATCCGTAGATAGGTCATCGTTCACCCATTTGTTTACCAGATAAAAGGTTTTTTTTTCGAATATTATCTATAAAAAAAACAAATCGCAATTGTATTGCCTGTTAAAATATGGTTAAGTGGCTTTTAAGCTATTGCATAGCTTTTATCGCGGGCTTTGGACTAGGACATACAGTTTGAGCGCGGCGACCGAATCAAGAAATTCCGTAACGAAAAAAAGCCTAACACCGTCGTTCAGTAAGCGTTCAACATTTTAGAGGTTCTCAAGTAGCTCTATTTGGCGCAGTGGGCGAGCGGCCGCTTTCTTTACCGTATGGTGTATGATGTCGCAGGTTCGAATCTCACTCGCGAAGTAGTGACAGTTCGCTTTTCTTGTTTATTTGTTTTTAATTTTTTTTTCATAATTTTTATTATGCAAAAAAAAATATTGCATAAATATTATAATTGCATAAGTTGATAAAAAATGCTATGCAATAGCTTTACCGCGGCAGTGCCCGAATGCAACTTAATTTTTTTTTACTTATAATTTTGATATTTTAAAGCCTGACAATAGTAATTCATGAACGATTTTTCAAAGGCTTACCATTGTATATTTTACAATAAAATTAAATATAATATTATCAATTAGAAAACAGATCGGCGAATTATATCTGCTTGCCTGGTAATCGGGGGACAAAAATTTTACATATATTAAATATATTTTAATAGGCAATACAGAATTGGGATTTGTTTCTTATAGATGATTATTTGATAAAAAATACGGGCTGGTAAACAGATGGGTGAAGGACGACCTCTCTTCGGTTTGACCATAAATAGAATTCAAAGGTAGAACGTTCATAATTATATAAAGATTTTGAAAAGAGTCTTTTCAAACCGCGTAAGTTGTTGATTCAAGATGTTGATATTTACGCACTCGTATTTAGCGACGGTATTAATTAATGGAACTTTGATTTGGCCCGCAGGCTTGACCTTTTTGCATAATACGACGACGGCATGAAGAGGTTTTATGGGCCGCGGCTTAAATCGGACATTTAGTCCGTTGTCTGTGCTAGACCTAAGCTCGTATGTTATGTTATTACACAAGAATGTAAAGTACTTTAAACTAAAACGAGTATTTAATTTCTGTTCTATTTTGACGTTTTAACAAGTGCAAATTAAAAAAAAAAAAGAGACGTGTCAAGGGACACCCGGATGGAACGTAGTACCTTAGTAGACTACTACTAAGGTACTACGTTCCATCCGGGTGTCCCTTGACACGTCTCTTTTTTTTTTTTTAATTTGCACTTGTTAAAACGTCAAAATAGAACAGAAATTAAATACTAAGGTACTACGTTCCATCCGGGTGTCCCTTGACACGTCTCTTTTTTTTTTTTTAATTTGCACTTGTTAAAACGTCAAAATAGAATAGAAATTAATGAAGGTGAATTTTAGTGAAGGAATTGTAATAAACTAGTGGTGTCATCTAGTATTAAATTGATTAACTACGATGAATTATTTTTAGTTTATTTCTATTGCACTGATACAACACCAAAGAGTTACTCTGGTGGAGTTACTGTTTTTTCACAGATGGCGTTATCCAATTTATACAATAAAAAATTAGGGAAAAATTCCACATTTAGAAATTATTTAAAATAAAATAGAAAATAGAAAATTCAGTCTGTCGAGCTGGGATTCGAACCATCGACGTTGAATTTATAGGCGACTCTCCTAACCACTACGCCATGCAGACGCCGAGTTCTAAGGCGAAAATACCGAATACAATGCAAAATTCACATTCAACAAAAAATGACGTTTCAAAAATGTGTCGTGTTGGTTTCCTTAATTTTTTCCGTCTAGCCCCCTTCCGTACCGCGCGATAAGGAACTACGTTCCAATTATACTTTTAAAAACAAGCTTTTGGTAGCTGACTACATAATCAGACCCTGGATATCATCTAGGATCAGAGTACATGTCAAGACGAATCAAACGAGACAAAATTCGACGGGGCTACTTCGTTTGATTACAGAGTTGCTAAAACCAAATTTCGGCTTCATTATCAGATCCTGGATGTCATTTAGGACCCGAGTACATGTCAAGACGACTCAAATGAGCCCACATTTAATGGGGCTACGTCGTTTTATTACAGAGTTCCGAAAGTTGTATTCCAGCTTTATCATCAGATTAGCTCCATGTCCCAAAAATACTGTAATGTCTTCCAATTTACATATACATGCAAAATTTCAGCTCAGTCGAAAACCGGGAATTGGTTTTAATTCATCTAGCAAAATTTGCCCTAAACATACATACATATATACATACATACATACATACATACATACATACATACATACATACATACACACATACATACATACATGCATTGCAAATTTAATAAAAGCTTGTAAAGAGGGCGCCATGGTTTTCTGAAATCTCTATATGCCTATAGTAAGCGCGCTTTCTGTGTGTCGCCTGCGTTGCAGCTGCTGTCGCTGTGTTTCAAGCTTAAGCGTAACAAACAGAGGTATAATATGGAACAGAACAAAACAGCTGTGTTCACAAATAAATGTGATTGAGGTCGCACTAAAAACGGTCGATGGCTCACGCGATTGAGCGATTATCCTGCTAATTTGAACGCGGAACTATAATGTTGAGGCTAAGGCACAGAATACATATTAGTTCAGTGCGACAAGTATAACTTGGCGCGGCTGTGCGCCACTGTGCTCAACATAAGTATTGCCATTGTATAGAACATGAGACTTAATTTGGGGAAAAAAATATTTTTAATTATTTTACACAATAAACGCAACAGCACACAAGGAGATCCAATGGTGAATTTTCAAGATGGCCATGGACAAAGAGTATAAAAATTGGATGAACGAATTAGTTCCTCAAAACGCCACCGCCAACTTACACTTGTGGCACTGTACAGACGATTCACTTCGCAAAATCATTAAAATAAATAGCCACTTTTGCTACCACACAATAAAGTGCAATTCAGATCGCACAGTGTTAACTTACCTACAGTCATATTCACCTACAAGTTGTCTCCCTTCCTATAGCGTCACTCTTATCCCTTCTACTACCCACTGGCCACTACGTTAGCCCATTGAGCTGGCCCGTCCGGACGGACCGACTAGCTTTATACCTAAAATTATATTAAATTATTAAATAGTTAGCCCCAACGATGGCTACAAAAAGGATACACTTCCTTGATTTCCGAAATCAAAAGTACTTAATTTAACAACTTTCTCTGTGTCTTATTTCGTCATGATTAGTTCAGCAGTTGAGCCCTGGAAGTGTTATACATGGATAGACAGATCGATGCAGTTATATCATAACCATTGACCGAGCGAAGCGAGGTCTCGGAGTCAACTTGAGTGAATTTGCAAATTAATAATAACATATTATTCAATTAAAATTATTCTTTAGTCAAATATCAAATTTCAATAAACTATTAATTACTACATTTTGTAAATTTCTATTCGCGTCGATAGATGACGATTTGTACAGATGTCCGTAACCCGTTTTCACTCGTTAGTACATAATAATTCAATGTTTTCACTAACGTTCCCTAACCTTTACGGGCTACCTATGATAAGTTAGGTGATGATTTCTGTCAACTTCTTTATCACGATCCTGTACGGGACACCTAAAAAGACATTGGTAGGACTTAGGATTGTATTTAGGAGCTACCTAAGTAAAGAGACTCCTACTTAGGGGATGGTTTAGGTATGTTTGGTGATAACGGGCATAATAATAATGTCAGTTTTGGTCGTCATGTATCTATTGACTGATCATGGGATACCGTTACCGCTAGGTCTCAGTTCGGGGCGAACCACTAGTATAATTTTTAATAATTACTGAATGCTGCACGCGATTTCGGTACATCAAAATCGCACCTGTGCAAGCTTGTAACACCCTTTAATCAAATAAGAAATGAGCGGATGATCTTACGCCTGAGTAGATCTTCATAAATTATAACTACGAAGCCTCTCAGTCACGTCAGTTTTGAAACAGAAAAAACCTCATCAAAATTGATCCATTCATCCATTGGGAGCCTAAGAGGTAACAGACAGACACACAGATACGAAGATGCACACGTTAAACGTCTTATAACACCCCTCTTTTTGCGTCGTACATACATTAATTACATTCAGAACAAATCGTTATATTACCTACACTTGAACGCGCTTTAAGCCAATTTGCCAATTTATAAGAACTTTATTCTTGTAATTTGGCTTACAAAGGCATTATAACCCTTTCAACTGGAAAATTTGGATGCCGTACCTTGTTTATCTTCAAGAAATTTTGAATCCCTATTTCAAATACGTAATTTAATTAAAGTGTTTGATAGACAAACAAAACCCCTATAATCTATATAATTAATTATTATTGCTCATTAATTAATATTAGAGTTTTCAAGGACGGTAAACAAAAATCTGTTTAATAATCCGGGCACAAATCTTTGAACAAAATGAATATGACGGATGTTACATCAAATTTTTCGTAGTCGGGTAACAGATTTCTGCTTTATTCTTAAAAAAACTCTATTCATAAAATTCAAGCTTGTCTTCCGTCATTAAAAACAACGCAACATCGGTACTTCAGGAAGATGTATGTTGAAAAAAAGAGTTTTTTATTTTTGTTAAAAGTTTTTAATAATATTCTCCTAGGAGTTTTTTTCAGATGATGGTGTAAGTATAATGTAGACTACGTATTTTATGCTTACACCATCATCATTTTCCAGTAATTTTAATTAGTTTCAGTGTACCCACACTCGATATGGATTTATAATACCAACAACAAATTGGTACTTTATGCAAACATGGTAACGTAACATTAATAGAATATACACATAGTGTAAGAGCTAGAGATCTTTTAAATTGCATCTAACAAAAACAGTTGAATCAAGTTTGAGGTATTGCGCAGCATTATACTGAGATTATGATTTACTTATTTTTACATCTTGTAAAATTTTACAGATTTGTAAAAATCCCTTGGCGACTCTGATTTTCCGGGTGAAAAATAAGTCTGCTTCTAAGTTGTCCTATCTATGATCCTTCTCTTATTAATTCAATGTTAGAATGTCTTATGTGCCGTGTCTAACGCGTTGCCTTTTACTTGATTAAAAGATTTTCTACCTTTTAACTCATTTTAAACTACATCATATAATTTCAAATTAAGTTTCACGCTGACTGCTGTATGAAATATTTTTGTAAAATTAAAAAGTTTGTAAAAAAAAGCTAATCTTTTTCATTCTAGAGTGCGTTTGAAACTTTAGTAGTTTCAGCTGTATAATTATGATTATTCATTTATTTCCATATACTCATTGTTACATTCACTGACATCCAAAAATTGTAATTTACTCAATAACTTTGAAATAGGTAAATCTGAATATCCTATTTACCTCATTCATTTGCCCTCTTTTCATACCTGCATATAACTTATTACCTATTTCTTACAATAAAACTAGTTAGTTAATAAATAATAGTTTAAAAAAACTAAATACACGCTTTTTATAGAAAACCAAACTAAAAAATAGAAAATAAATTTTAATAAATTTAAATTAAGAATAGGGTCCAAAAATTTCAATAAATATAAATTAATAATAGTGTAAATAAAAAAAATGTATTTTATTTTAAAAAAAGCGTGGGGTGCATGGTGTCAATAGTTATAAATATTTTATTGACAGATATGAGTAGAGTGATTATCATTTTGATAATATCTTAAAAAGCACCCCACGCTTTTTTTTAAAATAAAATACATTTTTTTTATTTACACTATTATTAATTTATATTTATTGAAATTTTTGGACCCCATTCTTAATTTAAATTTATTAAAATTTATTTTCTATTTTTTAGTTTGGTTTTCTATAAAAAGCGTGTTTTTAGTTTTTTTAAACTATAATTTATTTTTTTGTTTTTTTATCAAATTAGTGTATTGTCATCGGTCTTCGATAAATTTACAAAGTTTGAACGAAATCTGGCCGTTTAAAGTGGGTCAAAATCGCGCCCAAAGAAGTCGGTTACAAACATTGTTACAAACATTGTTATAAACATACAAGTGAAGCTAATAAAAAGCGTATAAAAATGACTCACAAAAGATATTATTATATAATATCTACACATATATCCAATGCATAAATCTAATAAACGTTCGAATAATATTATGATTATTCGAATAAGTTTTAAAGATCTCTTAGGCTTTCTCTTAGGTTATCCGCTAAATAGGTACTAAAAATATTCTAAGAAGTTTTAGTTCATCGGTCAAAGGGTTGTCTAGGCTGCCTTATTGTACTTTTAATATTTTCTTTTGGGAATCTGCCCTTTTCATAATTTTTTTGTGGTGAGCAATAAAGTGTATACCTACATACATAAATGAATATATTGAAATATTGTAAGCTTATTCTTAGGTGAAGAGGCTGAATAGCTTACAGGAATAGGAATTAAGTAAGTAAGTACCTATACAATATTTTTTTACTGGCCTTATTTATACGACGCAATTTGTCGTTAATGTAGTACAGTTTTTGCAATTCATGAAGGCGAGTGAGCTTTACTCGTGGTTACTTCGTGTACATGCACATTGCATAAGTGTGCGTGCCCGTCAAAGCCTAGGTGGGAGCGGGCAGGCGCGAGCGTTGCGCTCGCTCACACTTATACAGATACGACACACTCACAACCATAAGTCAGTCGCCCTCGTGAATTGCAAGAACTATAGTACGTTAAACAGTAATTATCTTGACTTCGTCTCCGAGATTTATATTTACAATGTAGTTGGTGTCCAGCTACGCTGTAACCAATCGCACAAGCATTCAGAGTGTAGGTCGAAAAAAAACTAGGTACCCGCCTTTTTCCTTCCTACACTATGGAGTCGTTTCCAATCTCATTGTTGTTCGTGCGCTCGAGCCGACTACACAAGAAAAGTATGTGTCAACATCATTGGTCACGAATGAAATGAGAATTACCTAAATTAGTTCTGCACATATTACGTCATTTACTCATGTATTATCCAATTTTCTCCTACTCCAGATATAATATCTAAAGTTCATGTGAAGCACAAAAAATTCAGTTCAGAAAAAAAAATTGGCAGTCATAGGGACTGCCGATAGAAATGAAAACTATATTTGCTAATAATTAAAAACAAATAAGAAAGCGCACTGTCACGATTTCGTGAATGAGATTCGAACCTGCGACATCATACGTTAAAAGGTAAGGAAGGCGGCTGCTTGCCCGCTGCGTTGTACAAGGTTGCTTGGGAACTTATAAAATGTTGAACGCTTACGTGACGATGACGCGAAATCCATGTTTTTTGCTCACCCAAAAAAGTGCTCAGCGCGCCGAAAGAAGTTTTCGCTTTAATAATTAATTATAAGCGAAGGAAAGAAGTAGAAAAAATTAAACAAACAATTATTACATTTTTTCTCACCAGCTCCAAACCAATTATTCCTCACAATAACGTGAAGCTAGTTTCTTATAAACTAGCGAAACAAACACGAAATACAAAAAGAATATTACAAACAACATCATTCGGTCACAAGCTCTTTGCCTATTATTCCTCACAGTGGCGTGAACCTAGTTTCTTATTAGCGACACAATCACGAAATGGGTCGCAAAAGGCTGACTCGGCATCGTAATTAGTTATACAAGTTTAGTAACTTTTGTTGCGGCATTTCTTGATCTTTTCTTCATTACATTCCGAATATTTCCATAATGCAATGCTGTATTAATTAAAATAGTATAAAACAAAGTCGCAAACCACATTTGGCTGGGCATTGCTTAATAAAACTTCAAATTTTGTAGACTAAATAAGTCACGAAGAAAGTTTTATTATATATATATATATATATATATATATATATATATATATATATATATTATTATATATATTTATATACATATATATACATATATATATATATATATATATATATAAAATACCTATATATATATATACCTATATAAATATATAATCTGAATCTCGGAAACGGCTCCAACGATTTTCATGAAATTTGGTACGCAGGGGGTTTCGGGGGCGATAAATCGATCGAGCTAGGTTTTATTTTTAGAAAAGGTCGTTTTATCCGTGTTGGCGTCTTAGCGGTGGTAGGGACGCCTTTATAGGACTGTATCGTCGCTGGTTGATGAATTGAAAGACATCGACATAAGCATCTACACTTTATTCGCTTGCACCAGTTTACAATAAGATATGTGTGTCGATAATTGTCACTTTAAGATGTACGTTCGTTCGTAAGACGTAGGTAAGCGGAAAGTTACGAGCTTCTCCGAGCGCGCGGGCCGCGAGCTCCGTCGACGCCCCCGGCCTCCGCGCGCTTCCCCCCGTGCGTGTTGGTCTTGTCCCAACATACACCCGGGCGTTGAAGTATTTCAAGGGTTTAACTTGACTCGTCTGGAAATGGGCAAATGTTGTTATAAGCTCTCCGTATAGTTCCTCTCTGAGTCTTTATCTCGGCGACTCGACCGACGCCGTCGCTGCCTGGGTAGATTTTTAAGATTCTGCCCATGCTCCACAGGAGTGGCGGAAGCGTTCTGTCCTTAATCAAGACAAGAGAACCCGTCTTCAAACTCTTCGTGGATGACGTCCATTTCATTTTCTGCTGAAGCTGCCCGACATATTCTACGGAGAAACGACGCCAGAAGTGTTGTCTTATGAGCTCGACTCGTTTGTATCGCTCGAGCCGATTTATGTTGACGTCCTCAGGTATATGTGGATGTGGAATTGAAGTCAGCGAGCGTCCAATAAGAAAGTGGGCAGGGGTAAGGGCTGCTAGGTCAGACGGATTAGAGGAAAGAGGAGTGAGCGGGCGAGAGTTTAAAACGGCCTCTATTTGAGTGAGGCAAGTAGCCATCTCTTCGTAGGTCAGGTGAGTAGTTTGCAGCAACCTTTTAAGATGGTGCTTGGTAGAACGCACGGCCGCCTCAGCTAAGCCGTTAAAGTGGGGAGTATAAGCCGGCACAAATTTAAATTCTATACCTTCTTGTGCCATATGGCTCTGAAGATCAGACTGTACCAATAATTTAGCTAATTCATTGCACGTGCCGATAAAATTCGTGCCTCGATCCGACGTAATACTTTGAGGCTTTCCGCGTCTCGAAACCATGCGATTAATCGCCGCGATATATGCCTCGCTGGACAGCGCCGTTACGAGTTCAATATGACAAGCCTTAACCGAGTTGCAAATGAAGATTGCCAAAAAAGATTTTAAAAGTTTGCAACCTCTGCCCTTTCGGTCTGCTATCAACACTGGTCCTGCGTAGTCTACACTGCAATGCAAGAAAGGAAACTCTAGTGCAGTTCGCGATGTTGGTAATTGGCCCATAATAGGCTGGACGTTTTCCGCCTTATATCTAAAACATCGCACACATTTATTTGCCGTGGTTTTTGCCAAATTTGTTCCACCTAAGGGCCAATATGTCTGTTTTATATTACTTAAGAGCAGCTGTGGAGGAGCGTGCAAGAATTTAATGTGAAAATTTTCAAAAAGAATTTTAGTAAAATGATGTTTGCTGCACAACAAAATAGGGTGTTTGGTATCGTAACAATACGGAGAATTGTTTAGCCTACCACCTACACGAATTATATTATTATTATCCATGAAAGGAGTTAAAGCGATAAGTCTATTCTTCTTAGGTAATGGCTTCCCAGACTTAAGTATATCATATTCATCTGGAAACATCTCAATCTGAGATTTTTGAATAATCAAGGTCAATGAATCTTTTAGCTCCTGAGCAGTAAGATAACCTGTCAGTTTAGTTTTCTTTAAGCAATTATTTGCGAATCGTTTTACGTAACATAAAATCTTTTGCAATTTTGTTAAGCTTGATTTACGTTTTATTAATTCAACTATTAAATCATCGTTAGCAGTTTTATCAAGAACTAAATTGCATGCAACTAACTCTGGTAGATCTTCCTTATCGTGAACATTGGGCGTAGTTGGCCATTCTGTTTCGTTTTTTGCTAAAAAGGCGGGTCCTGACCACCACAAGTCAGAATCGCTGATGTGATCAGCCTTCAGCCCTCGAGAAAGAAGATCCGCCGGATTGTCTTTCGACGGTACGTAGCTCCACTGATGACCTGCAGTAATGTCTTGTATTTCATGCACACGATTACGAACGAAGCTTTTAAGATGAGTTGATGGTGTGCTTAACCACCCCAATACAATCATAGAGTCACACCAGAACCTACATTTATTTATTGGTATGGTTAAGGATTCTAAAACTTTTTTACACAGCCTTGCAGCCAACAATGACCCGCAAAGTTCGAGTCGCGGAATAGTCGTTGGCTTTATTGGGGCTACTCTGCTTTTTGAGGTTAAAAGATGTGTGGTGATTATATTGTGTTTGCTTACAGAACGAACATATAAACAGGCGCCATATGCTCGCTCTGAAGAATCTGAAAACACATGGATTTCGTTAGCAATGGAATTATCAGTAAATACCCAGCGAGGAACTTTTAAATTATTAAGAACAGGTAAAGTCGGAGCAAACGAAATCCAAGAGTGTTTTATTTCTTGTGAAACCTCTTCATCCCATGTGCACTGCTCGATCCATAACCTCTGCATTATTAATTTTGCTTCAACTATGCACGGGCCGACGAGGCCTAGTGGGTCAAAGACTTGACTTATTACCGACAATATGTGTCGTTTGGTGACTTTATCACGAAGTTCGATATTTATTGAAAATGATAAAACGTCTATATCGCAAATCCAATTTAGACCTAAGGTTTTAGCTGATACTTGTACGTTATCGCTATTTGAAATGTCTAATATATTTTCAGATATAGACGATGGAGGAGCAATTGATTTAAGAATCGCTTGATTATTTGATTTCAGTTTTCTTAAATTAAAATGCGCTGATTTTAAAGTATCTATGACACCTTTACAGAGCTTGATGGTGTCATGAATAGTCGACGCACCGCCTAAGTAATCGTCTACGTAGAAGTCGTGCCGAATTGATTCTGCAACGTTTTGATCTGATGTGGACGATGCTAGAGTGACCAAGCACTTAGTAGCCAAATATGGTGCGGATGCTGTACCATATGTTACAGTGTTAAGTGTATAGGTTTTTAAGGGCTCTGAAGAGTCAAAACGGAAAATGATTTGCTGAAGAGAGCGTTGAATAGGGTTAAGCTCAATCGCTCTATACATTTTTTCTATGTCTCCGGTGACAATATACTTATGTTGTCGGAATCGTAACAGGATTGAATAAAGGTCATCTTGCACTGTAGGACCGACCATTTGTATGTTATTAAGCGACCATCCTGATGATGAAGGGCACGAAGCATCAAAAACCGTTCTAAGACGCGTTGTCAGACTGGATTCGCGGATAACGCCATGATGAGGTAAGAAATAATTAATTTTATCCGCACAGCTGTTCGCAGGTCCTTTATTTTCGGTCATGTGACCAAGACTTTCATACTCGCGCATGAAAGCTATGTACATTTCTTTGAAAACAGGGTCTCGAAGAAACTTACGCTCTAAAGACAAGAAACGACACTTTGCTTTATGATAAGAATCACCTAAGACTGAAGGGTCTTCCTTCAGCGGCATAGTTACGACAAAGCGACCGTCACTTTTGCGTACTGTGTTTTTTAAAAAATTCTGCTCGCAAGCACGTTCCTCGGGAGACAATGAGTACTCAGATGCTACCGTGTCTAGTTCCCAGAAACGAGTTAAGTCTGGATTAGGTTCCTCATTTATGAAATGACAAACAAGAGTCGAAGACGGTGATTTAAGGCGGGACACATACCCAGACACCAACCAACCTAATTTCGTTTCATATAATTTTGGTTGATTTTTACCTAAATCTATGGAATTGTTGCATAAGACTGACCAAAAGACTTCAGCGCCGACTAATATGTCTATAGCTGCTGGGACGTTAAAGGTTGGATCAGCTAAACTTATTCCTGTTGGGAGGGGAATATTTCCTATCTCAACATAAGATGATGGTAGGGTTTTGGTAATTTGTGGTATTATAAAGCAATCAATCGTTAAACTATATTGACTGTAGTTTGACTTAATTGTTAGGCTGCAAGATTGTGTAATATGTGAAGTATTGTTATTAATACCTGTTACCGTGGAGCTCGCACTACGTCGCGACAAACCCAGCTTACCACAGAGTGCTTGAGTAATGAGATTGGTCGTGCTGCCATTGTCCAGCAGCATGCGGCAAGGCTGCTCGTCGCCTGTGCTATCAACCACTTTTACGAGCGCTGTGGAAAGTAAAATTTGCGAAGAAGTAGTAAACTGTTTTTCATTGTTTGAATTAGCGAAGTTAGTAACATTGCTAACAGTTGGTATGGCGGGTTCGGGAGCTGGTCGAGGCTCATGAATATGAAGTAGCGAAGAGTGCTTTTTTTTGCAATATTTGCAGTTCGTTAAGGGGCATTTCTCGGGAAAATGCCCTAGCCTTAAGCAGTTTGCACAAACGCGACTTTCCTTGGCTTTTTGGATACGACTCTCAATGGGTAAGGCCCTGAATGTTTCACAGGAAAAAAGATAATGTTGTTCATTGCACATGGGGCACGAGTATGATTTTTTATATTTTTAGACTGATTTTTATTAATATGATTCTGCTTGTTGTTGTTTAAATTTTTATTTTCGGTAGCTATAAGTAAATTAGTATTAGGTTTTTCCGATTTTTGTGTTGAATTTTTACTTTCCTTTAAGGTTTCTAATAAGTCTGCTCTGTTGCTAAGAAATGTAATAAAAATATCTAAAGTTGGGGAATCAGACAGAGTATTTCTATGTTCTTCCCATTTTCTATGAGAAACACTGTCAAGTTTTCCAGCCATCATGTGAATTATTAACGTGTCCCAATGCTGAGTGGGCTGATCTAATGTAGACAAAGCACGTAGATTTTTATTCGTAATATCGATAAGACGACGAATAGAATAGTAAGATTCGCTTTGGATCTGTTCAATGTTAAATAATGCACTAACGTGGTTATTGACAAGTAACCTTTTGTTGTCGTATCTACTGCATAATAACGACCATGCTGACTCGTAGTTCTCGGCTTTAAAATCTAATTTGTCAATAACAAGTGAAGCACTGCCTTTAAGAGATGCACGAAGGTAATGTAACTTATTAATGTTATCTATGTCTTGCCTTGAGTGAATCAACGATATGAAGGTTTCCCTATACTCGAGCCAGTGCTGATAGTGACCATGAAAAACGGGTATCTCAATTTTTGGCAATCTAACGCAACCAGATTTAAAGGAACCTGCCTGAGAATCCTCTTGACTCGTAAAGGAGCTGTCTCGACGTATTGAGGCCTGGTTAGGCCGCGCGCCGAGCAAACTGCGCGCTGCTGCCACCAGTCTATGATACAGCCCTTCGAACTGCTCGCGTTCCTCAGTTTCATCGTCGAGTTTGTCCGCAATCATCTCGATCTCGCTCTGTAATTTGTCGAATTCCTCGTGTAAGGAATAAAATTTATTGAAACGGCTTTCTAAGTCTAACAGTTGTAAATTGCTAGGTGTTTTGCCGCTTTGAAAAACTTTAATATAATTATTGAATATTGTTAGTTTAGCTTTCATGCAACTACGCCGTTTTGCTAGTTTTTCGTATTCGGACATGGTGATATTTGCCAATATAACGATTCAGTAATGCAAGCCGAAATTTATTGTATCTAAAGTTATGAAAGGTAGGCAATAAATGTGCGAACAAGAGGGTATGAAAAATGTACCTAAGGTTATGAAAAATATGTAATTATGATGCAAGCTCGTATGTGTTGTACCTGAAATTAGGAAAATATGCAATAATAATGCAAGCGCGTATGTATTTTAGCTGAATATGTGAAGATTACGCAGTAATAATCCAAGCGCGTATGTATATTTCAGCTAAAAATGTGAAGATTACGCATGAATGATGCAAGCGCGTTCGTATTGTACCTAAAGTTATAACGAATTTGCAATAATAAGTCGCAAGCGCATCTATTGTACGAGTAGGTATGTACCTACAAGCTACGATCAAGATAAGAGGCCGCGGTGGCCATGCGCTCGAGTTTTAAAGCAAATGAATTATAAAAGTAGATTATAATATTTACTACCTACTTGTAGGCACACTACTTGCTATTCACTAAATAAGGCCGTTTTATAAAACAGGTATTTAAAGGGTGAATAGAAGGAAAGTATTAGGATATTGGAACGAACTCACTTTAAAAATCCAGGCTCCACATACGATAAGTATGATGATGACGTGACGTCGTAATACCAATGTCTTGAATTCTTGATTCTTCCTGAAGGACCACTGTTGGCGTCTTAGCGGTGGTAGGGACACAGAGTAGGTATATTAAAGTAACAGAGCGGAAGCTACATACAAACGGCTCGCGGCGGGCTCACCCATACATAGCGCAACGCTGTGTGCGTGAGCTCTCACCGACACATTCACCGACACGCCGCGGCGCGCCGCTCAGGGTAACTCAGGGTCAGGACGTAAGGGCTGACGGTCGTGCGTTTAGTAGAAATAAATAGACGAAGAGTGAGTGTTTGTTTGTTGTGAGTTTAGATTTATTTGTGTATATGTATGTAACAGTGTAAAAATGCCAAACTCTTGCACACAAGATAAGAAATCTAGTAATAATTTCCTTTCATGTACACGTTTCAGTTTCTTAATTAAAATTGTTACAGTAGTTGCGATATATTTTATATATTATTAATTTAAGTATGTTATCGTCAGGATTAGTATATTGTTAGTTATTAACTAACTAAAAACTAAATTGTTTTTTATTGAATGAGTAAAATGTAATTAATAATGAATATAGATTTTTATATAATAATCCAAACTCCGTTTTCTCACATGTGCAGTATGCGTTACTGTATTAATATTGATATTTTATCATATTATATCGATACATGACGACCAAAATTGACCCATACTTATAATTTTTGGGAACATTAACAAAGGGCCCGCCAATTCAAATTTAATTATCTGTGCACAGCGTCATCTATCGACACAAACACAATTATTTATAAATTGTAACGAATAAACTTTTGCAAAAATAACGACGTGAAGTTATTAATAGTTTTATTGATATTTGATAATTGAATAACATAATTATTAATACTTGTCATACAAAACCAGTGTAAATTAAAAAAAATATTTTTACAAGACAAGCTTTTCGTAGCTGGCTACATTACCCATGGACCATCATTTAGGACCAAAGAACTTGTCAAGACGAATCAAACGAGCCCTAACTCGATGAGGTTACGTCGTTTAATTATTGAGTTCCTATAGCCACCTTAAGGCTCAATCGTCAGAACCTGGATATCATCTAGGACCAGATTACTTTTCAAGATTAATCAAACGAGCCCAAACTTGTTAATAATAAAGTTATATTACTAAAGTACATAAAGTTTTATTACTAAAGTTGCCAAAACCACCTTCCAGCTTCATTATCAGACCCTGAAGGTCATGTCAGGCCAGAGTACTTGTCAAGACGAATCAAACGAGCCCAAATTTGATGAGGTTAGCGAGTTTTTTATAGAGTTCCTATAGCCATCTTCCAGCTCAATCATCAGAACAGCTCCATATCCCAATAATATTGCAGGGTCATCCGATTTACACATACACGCAAATTTCAGCTCAACCGGAAAAGTGGTTCTATCTCATCTTGTAAGATTTGATACATGTATGTTTACATGTATGTATGTACGTTTAATACATATACCCATGTATACATATAACATACATACATAAATTGCAAGTTAAATAAAAGCTTGTAATAATAATATTAGTCGATAGTAAATGACGATGCCATCTATTAATATTAATTGTGAAGTTATGGCAAAAATACTGATGTTCATTAAAAAAAATCGTTTATATTTTTGTTAATTTAGGTATTTGTTGTTCAAGTTCAGGATTTAACTGAAATTATACATAGTTATACAAACTTTAAAATATTTTTATTTTTTCCTTAAATTGTTGACATGCATCAGGTGACAACCCTAGCAGAATAGGTATACTTCTTCGCCCTTGTTAGGAAGCTTCCTCTCTGTTCGGTTACTCGTGTGGTAGGGACGCCTTTATAGGACTGTATCGTCGCTGGTTGATGAATTGAAAGACATCGACATAAGCATCTACACTTTATTCGCTTGCACCAGTTTACAATAAGATATGTGTGTCGATAATTGTCACTTTAAGATGTACGTTCGTTCGTAAGACGTAGGTAAGCGGAAAGTTACGAGCTTCTCCGAGCGCGCGGGCCGCGAGCTCCGTCGACGCCCCCGGCCTCCGCGCGCTTCCCCCCGTGCGTGTTGGTCTTGTCCCAACAATCCGTGTTTTCAGGCAATGAAAAACCCCTTACAATATCATTAGAATACGAAGGTAAATTTCGCCACCATCTATAAATTCCCGATAGCTCAGAGAAATTGGGCGGTCCCGACCCGAAACCAGACCCGGGTTCGAGACCAGCCGATTATTTTTCCTCTATGAATTTTATTATTATTATTATTATTTTTTTTTCTAAATATATAATTTCCACAAAAAAAAAATAACCGAGCAAAGCTCGGTCACCCAGATATTTTTGTTTAAAGCGCATAATATTATATTCGTGATTTTGTCCGTGTGTATTTTTTTTTAATTTCGGGGCAACAACTCGCATAATATTTAACATTAAAAAACCGGTCAAGTGCGAGTCGAACTCGTGCGCTGAGGGTTCCGTACCTACCCATTATACCGTCATTATATTATTATTATTATTTATAACTAGCTGATGCCCGCGACTTCGTCCGCGTGGATTTAGTTTTAAGTCCCGTGGAAACTTTGATTTTTCGGGATAAAAGTATTCTATGTCACGCCAAAAAATTCCTTCCTACAAAAGGAAGTTAGTGACAACTTCAGTAGCCAGTTTAGTACGTTATATAAATTGATAGGTAGTAAAGACTCGAAAGCTTATGAGCGGAGTAAACAAGACCTGGGCAGGGTCAGGAGTTGCTGATGTTTTTAAATAAAAATGATTTTTAATAGTGCCCCATATATTAGATCGTCGAGCTAGGAAACTCATTGGCAAAGTCTCACCATTCTTAGCCAAACTTCAGACCCTCGATCACCGCTGAAAAGTTGCCGGCTGATCCGTGTTTTATAGGATTAATTTCGGTAAGTGTACTCAAAAGTTCTTCGACCTTGTCCCTCCTTCACCTTTTTAACACTGCACTGCAAGACATTGGGAGGGCTTCCATTCCTACGTCGTTGATATCCCATCCACGCGTATTCGCGATTCGCACGCCCAGGTCTAAGATTCATGTTAACCTTCATTGACAACCCATCAACGGCTCACTACTGAGCGCAGGTCTCCTCTCAGAGAATATAGGCCATAGTCCACCACGCTGGCCCAATGCGAATTGGCGGACTTCACACATCTTCGAGAACATTATGAAGAACTCTCAGATGTGCAGGTTTCCTCACGATGTTTTCCTTCACCGTTGAAGCAAGTGATATTTAATTGCTCAAACGCACTTGACTCTGAAAAGTCAGAGGTGCGTACCCGGGATCGAACCTGCGACCCCCCGAATAGGAGACTACAGTCCTAACCACTAGGCTATCACTGCATCTCGCTATCACTGCATCTCATGCATCTGCATGTTAACCTTACCTAACACCTATTATCTGGGTATCTTTAAAGCAAGAGTGAATAGGCATATTCTAAGTACTGGCGTTTTCTTACCATCAGGTTTGATAGTGGTCAAGCGTGTGCCTATATTATATAAAAAATGAATAGATTAATATGGAAGCCATGTCTAGGGGCAACAGTGGAAAAAGACGCTTGTCTGGGTACAAATATAATTATTAAAAAAAAACTAACTTCAAGCGCCACTATAAAGTATAAAATAATTTTATTTTGTACATGTAGGTATGTGGAAGTCGGCCGGGCCTCTATAGAAACGATGAAACGCAACGCTATCCCAACTTCAACATACCTGTACAAACTAAAATTATTTTATACCTTGTAGTGGCGTTTAAAGTATGTTTCTTTTAAAAAAAAATATATTTATAATATAATATTTCTTTTAAAAAATTATAAATATATTATTATTTTAAGCTTTTTAGTGTAGCTGCCTTCGTATGATCAAATCTTCATATTCTATGATCGCGAGCTATTTGCTTTTATTCATTGAGGAGTTCCGTCCTCCATCACCGAAGATATTCATCACATCTTCGCCAAATTTAAATGGGACCAGCCTTACGGTATACCTTTCAAATAAAAAAAATATTGAAGTCGGTTCAGATTTGACGGAGATACGGAGTAACATCGACAAAAAATATACGTGTCGAACTGATAACCTCCTTCTTCTTTTTTTGAAGTCGGTTAGGAAATTTATGGTATCTACGACACAAATCTCACAAAGCGTTTAGGCCGTTTTTTCAAGTGCCATATAAAACGATTTTCACATTTTGGCTGCTTTTTAAAGATGACACATCAATCAAATCGTTGAGATCAGAGTTTTCGCTCAGTGAGAGAATTTGGTCTTTGAACCAGGAATTTATATTAAATTACTATTATCAGTTTAGATCTAAGTTATTCATAAGGCTTTGTGATCTAGATTAACTTATTCATAGTATATAATATGTAGGTACAAACCTACTGCTGATGCGCGAGTTTAATGCCACCGTCCGATAAGATTTAAAGGACTTAAAATGAAAACAACTAATGAGTTAGCTATGAGCAAAAAACATGAGAATTTATTTTTCTAGAACAAGGTTTAATTAACAGGTTATAAATTGACGTAACGCTTTTATGGCTTGCATTACGTATAAAATCAAATTTAATTATAGGTACAACTTTGAGCGTCTAATTGGGTTTTAGTATCGTCAATATAATATAAGTAGGTATTAGAAACTTAAGAAAATGTGTAATTATAATATGTAGTCTCAGTAAATATAATAATTAAATATAAAAAAAAATCTTTTTAAATAACCGACTTCAAACTCCCGCTTTACTACATTACACACACACTATAGAAAGTATTTAATTTATTGTTGATATTTTAAAAACCACTGACCGATTTCTATAAAATTTATATGCGACCACCTGGGAAGTATTCCCTTTGAAACAAAAAAAGAATTTTTCAGATCGTTTCACACGTCTTTGAGTAATCGGTGAACATACATAAAAAAAAAGATTCCGACGAATTGAGAACCTCCTCCTATTTTGAAGTCGGTTAAAAATAGGCAATAAAATTAAAAATACTTGTAATAGAAAGATTAATAGAGAAAATCACCTTTCCATTAGTACTTAATACCTATATAATGTACCTAACTCTCCTTCTTAAACTGATAGATGTCCTTGTATGGACTTCCACGATTCCACGGTTTTGCATGTATCCATCGGCTTCCTGCGACTCGTTTGATGTCGTCAATCCACGTAGTGGGCGGTCTGCCAACACTACGCTTCTCGGTGCAGGGTAGCCACTCCAGCACCTTAGGACCCCAATAATTGTATATGTCGGCGAAGGGATCCTCGTCGGCAACAAAGTCAGACATAGGTATTTGTTGCGTAACGAGGAAAGGTAGCGTGGAAAGATCAATTCATTACTTAGGATGTTTATTCTTCGAACAAAGTACCCTCAAAAGCTCCTCTTTTACATTTATGAGCCATGGTCCAGAAGCGGGAATTATTACTCAAAAACTTATCGGGCTTTAGAGAACGCAACGTCTCCAACCACCTCTATACCGGCCCCTGTCCTCACATCTAATCAATTCAACCACAACACGACAGAAACCACCATCTGAACGTGAGGGTAGTTATCAAAAATATAAAAGTACTAGCTGATGCCAGCGACTTCGTCCGCGTGAATTTAGTTTTTGTTTTTTTTTTTGTATTGTAATTGTAAAACCTTCCGTGGAACTTAAGGAACATACAAAAAAATAAATTAACCGAATTGGTCCATCCATTCTTGAGTTATGCGCTTACCAACATTCATTTTTATTTATATAGATTTACAACTTTTTTATTTTTTCGAATTTATTTTTAAAAAATTCTTGCTTTTTGCCAAATTTCGTGATTCTAGGTCAACGGGAACTACCATATAAGTTTTCGACCCAAAACCTATAGGGTAATTTCGGTTGACCTAGAATTGTCAATTTTACATAACAGCAGTATAAGTAAAGGGAAAATTCCGAAAAATAAAAAAAGTTGAAAATTAAGGTAAATTTTGGTACTTACAAGTTCGCGAAAATATCAATTTGCCCTTATGTTCTTATCGTGTTGACTCAGGACCTGGATTTTTATACACCGAATAGGGACTATAGACTTCAGTATCTGGTATAAATTTCAACTTGCTAGGTCCACCCATTCCTGGGAAAATCGGTGGTGACACACGGACAGACAGACGGACAGACGGACAAGATAGTGAACCCTAAAAATAGCCAGATCATCAACCAAACCCATTAAAAATCACATCAATTCTTTGCTGTGTTATTGCGTTACTGCGTGACAAACAAATGCACTTTTGCATTTTATAGTAGTGAATAAAATATATCATTAGGTGTTTAGTGTCTTCCAATACAGATCTATTATTCACAGTGTATATGAATGCACGGTGGATGAATAAACGGCGGTCAAATAGCCGTTCCGATTTACCATACGCTTAAAATATTGCGTGCACTCGCATACATTGCCGTATGATATTATGATGTATCTAGGCTATTTGATATGGCTCCATCTAAATACCGAGTCCATCCAAATAAAGCCAGTGATGGTCAGCTAGCTATTCAATATTAACAACTGCTCGCCACAGTTCAGACTAGATACTAAATTATCCGAATTTCAAACGTTTGAGGGTTATTCAAAGCTGAGACATTCCTTTGTTGGACTTTATAATATTATTATTACTCTTAATTCTCAATCTTCAATCAGTTATGTACTATGCTGGCGGTCTTCAAACAGTGTAGGCATTGATTTAGGATTGTAAGTCGTAGCGACCACTAGTGTATGTAAAAGTAAGTTCTCACCCAGAATTGTTAAATAGCTGATGCCTGCGACTTCGTCCGGGTGGATTTAGTATTTAAAATCCTGCGGTAACTATTTGATTTTCCGGGATAAAAATCAGCCCATGCCACTCTCCAGATAGTTAAGTATAAATACTGCGTTTCTCTCTCAAGATTGTGAACTTATTTTCAATGAGAAAGGCAGTTTTGTTATAGCACTTGAAATTTTGTGTATTTACTCGTATTAATAATAATGTTATTATCTTAGGAGTAGGTACGATATTAGTGAAACGGGCGGGCTTTGAACCATTGATATTATTTACGAGCTTTTATTAACTTGCAATAAGCAATAATGTATGTTTAGGTCAAATCTTGCAAGATGAATTAGAACCGCTTCCCAGTTTTCGATGGAGCTGTAATTTTGCATGTATATGTAAATCTGATGACATTGCAATATTGTTGGAACATATGCTGATATCAGAGCCGATCTGATGATGGAGCTGGAAGATGGCTATAGAAACTCTGTAATAAAACGATGTAACCCTATCGAATTTGAGCTTGCTTGATTCGTATTGACAAGTACTCTGGTCCTAGCTGATATTCAGGGTCTGATGATGAAGCCGGAAGGTGGCTAAGGAGACTCTGTAACAAAACGACCGCAAAACGGATGCATTACGACGTTTTAAGGAGTAAACTCCAGTCGTGCGTCGGAGCTGACACACACACTTTTTTTTAATTGAGTAAATTGTTAATGTAATTGTTATTTTATTTTTAGGTTTTCAGTTCTCCGCTTATAGATTAAGCAATAGCTGTGCTTTTGGTAACTATAGCTAGGAAAACTGATTCAGTATTTAGTAAGTGTAGGGCCCTTTTCTGGTGAGAATGGTGACGGTCTGCCCGCTTGCAGTTGGTCAAATAACTACATAAGGCCGCTCAAAGTTGAGTTATGGTTACAAAAAATGATCGATAACTAGGAAGGCTGCTACTTATGTAGTATTAAAGTGTAGTATAAAATTGCACCGAACCTATGTGAACAGTATAAAACTGACGATATTCGTCGGTTATTTCAGGAGCTATAATATGAGAGTTATGGATTGCCGTATCACTTACTTAAAATACATTACGTTGCCGTGTCAAAGCCAATTAGAATTATTATTTTGATAGGCCTATGCAAACATTTACCTATTAGAAACCTACACACATGGTTAAGAAGCAAAATAGTGCATTATGAGTTTTCAATATTCCGCGTTCGATAAGCATCAAACTGTGCAGAGTCACGCGACGTTTCACCCCTGTTCGCCTGTTGTAGCTCGTAAAGGAGGTGGTTTGCGGCGATTAGGCCCAAATTGCTAGGAATACGGTACTGCGTCATTGTACTATCGCCAATTATTCGCTGCGTTGCACGCGCTGTTCCAATTTGTGATGTACAATTTAGTGTACGGAACTACCTTCCTACCTATACCTAATTTGGAAATGTTTATCTACCTCAAAACTAGGAATTGGTTCGTTCATATTATGTTTTTAAGGAATATTAGCAAGCCTGAACTTGACTATTCTCCTCTCCCCTCCAAATGGGCTGAAAGCTTGAGTCAATAGTGGGTACGACAGTATAGTGCTAGGGTTGGATATTGACCTTTCGGTTTTCAGTCTGCACTCTTCATTGTGCGGTTCATATTGTGCCTACTTACTTTGTGATGGACTGTAAATACCAACCTCCTTAATATAAAGCGCAGCGTTGGAAGATCATCAATCGAGACGCTGGCATATACTGGATACAGACGGCTTAAGCTTATTTTTTGTGGTCATCCTTGCAAGAGACGCATTTCACCAGTGGATCTATGATAAATTCAAATTCTAAATTATTTAACTAACATAGGTCAACCTCTGACTCTTATGACACATCATAACTCTACCATCGGTCGGAAAGCAGATTCTGTTGAGAAGATGTGATATATAAGTATGGTGATGGTGACCTTTGCTAGTTCAAATGAACAATTAATTGAGGCCTCATTGCAGTTTTAGATGCAGCTTGTTGGCAGACCTACCCATTGGATAAGCACAAAACCTCAAATGATTTGCCGGGAGCCACTAAAACAAGAACCGAACCGAAGATATCTTGCGTGGATTTCCACAGGCTTCGGTCTTGCGCCGCCTGCATCTAATGGCTCCTTGCGACTCATTTAACGTCGTCGGTCCACCTAGTGGGGGTCTGCCAACACTGCGGTTCCCTGTGCGGGCACACTCCAGCACCTTAAGACCCCAACGACCATAGCTATAGTGGACAAAGTTTCGTAAAACAGAGCGACTGAATCCTCGAACTCTTTGTTAAAACGATATTTCTTTATCACTAAGCCAACACGGCTCCTTGTTTAAGTAAAATAGTACCTAACTGAAACAAAATACCATTGCGATGTTGAACGAAATCAATCTTTAGGGAATCTTTTATGGTTTCTATGTCTTGAAGTGTAAAATTACAGAAATTATCCCTAACCCCTTTTACTTGCTTGGAAACAGTAAAAGGTTATTGTTATTTTTGAAAGAAACCTTTATGTTTAAACCATGAAAATATATTACATCTTATATCTTATATCTTATATCTTATATGTATAAAAGAAAGTGGTGTTAGTTACACTATTTATAACTCAAGAACGGATGAACCGATTTGGCTGAAAATTGGTGGAGAGGTAGTTTAGAACCAGGAGACGGACATAGGATACTTTTTATCCCGTTCGACCGCGTTTCCGTCAAGTCACTATAAAACGTGTTATAACAAAAACGCATCTGACATGGAATAACAAAACGCAAATGACAGTGGAATAACAAAACGTAAATGACAGCTAAACGTAATTTTGTCTTTGGTTAAGTATGGTAAAAATTTGACAATTATAAAAAGTGTTATAATAAAGCACTAATGATATTATAAATGCGAAAGTGTGTTTGTTTGTTGGTTTGTCCTTCAATCACGTCGCAACATAACAGCGGATTGATGCGATTTTTTGCATGGGTATAGTAATGGATGTAGTAGTGGTTCCTCAGACCGGGAGAGCTACTTTTTATCTCGGATAATGAAAGAGTTCCCGCGGGATTTTTAAAAACTAAATCCATGCGGACGAAGTCGCGGGCATCAGCTAGTACCTATATAAAAGAAAGTGGTGTTAGTTACACTATTTATAACTCAAGAACGGATGAACCGATTTGGCTGAAAATTGGTGGAGAGGTAGCTTAGAACCAGGAGACGGACATAGGATACTTTTTATCCCGTTCGACCGCGTTTCCGTCAAGTCACTATAAAACGTGTTATAACAAAAACGCATCTGACATGGAATAACAAAACGCAAATGACAGTGGAATAACAAAACGTAAATGACAGCTAAACGTAATTTGGTCTTTGTTGGTTTGTCCGTCAATCACACTGCAAAAAACCTACGGATTGACGTGATTTTTTTGGATAGGTATAGCTGAGAACCTGTAGAGTGTAAAGCATCCCGGAAAATCAAAGAGTACCCTCGGGATTTTAAAAACTGAATCCACGCGGACGAAGTCGCGGGCATCAGCTAGTTTATTCTAAATCAGCCGATGCTCGGTATCATCTATAGGTGAATTAATAGTTACTTGTGTTATATGGGGCCAAAGGAATTTTTTGTTCCCCGAGGGCGTTATTTTGAATTCAGAGCGAAGTGAAGGATTCTATAGTAGACTCCCGAGCGCAGCGAGGGATTCTAAAGTAGAATCCTGAGCGTAGCGAGGAATTCAATATACGCCGCCCGAGAACAAAAAATTTTGGCCCCGAATGACACATACTATTTTTCATCATTACCTATGAGAAAAAGCTAGGAGTATCAACCTACTATGTATAGAGTATCTAAGACATTACCAATACGTATATTGAAAGTTTAAATAAAACGCAAATAATTTTTTATGAAATAATTAAGCATTAATATTTATGTTGGAAGTATTAGCGTATATGTCTAATCGACAAATTTGATCACGTGACTTATCGTAGTCAACAACAGCTTCTCAAACATTTTTGAATTTCGACACATTTTTGAATTCTCTCTTCTGATTGGTCCGCGTTAGTGCTTTAGTATGCTAAAGCACTATAACGCGGACCAATCAGAAGAGAGAAATGAAAAGTCCCATGGGGTTAAAATGAAATTTTGCTCCCGCTGTCCTCTGAAGCCAATATTCGTTTTTCGAATAGGTATGATGAAAAATAAATTATACAGGAGTTTCGGAAACAAAGCTTCCTACGGCGCGTGGGTTGGCAGCACGTTTTGTCAAGATCAGTTTAATAACGAAAACTGAAACCGAGGATTCAGTACATGAGTGGCTCAGCATTGGAATTTTTTATCGGTCTTTTCGTGATTTTTAAAACATGATTAATACAAAACCGCGATGTAATACGTGCTTGATCAGCTGTATATCAAAGGTTAAAAGCACTCGGTCAAGTGCCTACGTTCGTTATCTGCGATACATTGCGTCCTTAAAAATTACAATATTGGTAACCCATCATTTGCGAGATGAGTGGCATTTTATTTCACTAGCTGATGCCCGCGACTTCGTCCGCGTGAATTTAATTTTTAAAATCCCTCGGGAAATTTTTGATTTTCTGAGATAAAAGTAGCTTATGTCACTCTCCAGGTCCTCAACTAGAACCATGCAAAAAATCACGTCGATCCGTGGCTCTGTTGCGGCGTGATTAAAGGACAAACCAACAAACACACTTTCGCATTTATAATATTAGTATGATTAAAGGCATTAATTAGTGTAACAGATTCACAAAGTTTTCGTTAGGGTGTCCCTTACACCCTATACATGTAAGTGTGGGTACAGATCCCGCGCTTGTAAAATTCAAGGGAAAGAGTTATTGAGCCATAGAATTAATTTTACAATCTACATGTGTAGCCGACGTAAAAAAGGAAAAGCCACACTGAAACCTCCATCTATATATATAAAAGAAAGTGGTGTTAGTTACACTATTTATAGCTCAAGAACGGATGAAACGATTTGGCTGAAAATTGGTGGAGAGGTAGCTTAGAACCAGGAGACGGACATAGGATACTTTTTATCCCGTTCGACCGCGTTTCCGTCAAGTCACTATAACGTGGTATAACAAACGTGGTATAACAAAAACGCATCTGACATGGAATAACAAAACGCAAATGACAGTGGAATAACAAAACGTAAATGACAGCTAAACGTAATGTTCTCTTTAGTTAAGTATGGTAAAAAATTTGACAATTATAAAAATGATAGCTAAACGTAATTGATAATATCATCAGTAATATGTTTTCTCTTTGAATCATCATTAACAATGCCGCGGGTAATATTATAAATGCGAAAGTGTGTTTGTTTGTTGGTTTGTCCGTCAATCACGCTGCAACAAAGCTACGGATTGACGTAATTTTTGGATAGGTATAGTTGAGAACCTGGAGGGTGACAGGCGTCCCGGAAAATCAAAGAGTTCCCGCCAGATTTTAAAAACTAAATCCACGCGAACGAAGTCGCGGGCATCAGCTAGTTTTGGATAAATGTTCAGTGTTTATGCGTTTACAGGCATTAAAGAACCTATTTCAGCGCCATCCAGTAAAACGGTGAAAAGTATAGTACTTTTCACCCTTTCAGTAAATCTCACGACAGACTTTTTGTTTCATAACTTCTAGTCTTTCCTAGATGACACACTTACATGACCACTGAAAAATAATATACCGCTTAGACTTAGTTTTGTTTCTTGCGAAAATTTTATGCGGAAGACTACGATGGGACGGGCCAATTCAATGGGCTAACATAGTCCGAAAGTATGAGTTACGCGATAGAAAGAGACGTAACTTGTAGGTGAAATTACTGTAGGTAAGTTAGCGCTGTGCGACCTGAATTTCACTTTATTGTGTAGTAGCAAAAGTCGCTATTTATTTAAATGATTTTCCGGAGTGAATCTTCTGTACCTGTACTATTATGAATTCTGTGACATGGATTATATTATTATGATGCGGGTTGTTACGTTCCCTCAAATATGGTTGAGCGAAGCAATGGCTGGATCATGCGTCATGCTCGTGAACGGGTTCCACCGGCGGAAATGGGGCTACTTGCTGTCTGCCTGTCTTAACATGTGTTGAATTATAATTAGGTATGCTTTTGTGGAACTCATTGTGGAAACACTGCATACATACCATAGTATCTATTGAAATGTAAACTTGTTTTGAAAAGAGCAACCGCCGAGTTTCTTGCTGGTTCTTCTTGGCAGGAAGGGCATTCCGAACGAATGGTAGACTCAACGACGGTTCAAAAGCACTTGTAAAAAAGTTTATTTGAATAAAAAAAGTGTGTGTCAGCTCCGGCCTCCGACGCACGACTGGAGTTTACGCGCGACGCTATATCCTTCTCTATGCGCGCGACTCGGGTCCGAGCGCGCCCCGACCGACTTTCGCTTCGGGGACCCGATCGCTACGCGCTCGGCTACCCGAAGCGAAAGCTCTTTCGCACGAAAACCAACCTTATTTACTCAAAGTTAGGGTAGAAATTTCAACGTTGTGAAAAATGTAACGAGGTCATTGATAAATTCATTTTACTGCCCGGATTTTTCTCATACCGGGCTGCTAAAATCGATTCTTAAGGAGTAAACTCCAAAAACATTTCTATTCTATTAAAGTTTACCTACCTAAATAAATACTTTCCGAGAGAAAATAAGTAATTTTCCTCAAGGTATATACCTAACCCCGAAGAAAACTTATTTTTCGGGTTGCTTGTAATACCATACCATGCCATTGTAATCAGTATCTAAGGCTTCAATTGTCAGAAGTTGATATCAGGGATTCCGAATAAGTACAAAATATGAAATCTTTGCATGAATTATTTTGCTATAATTCGCCAACAATTGTTGGCGGATTATAGAAAAACATTTCTAACCTTTTCTTGCTAAATATAGTCTTTATTATATAAATATATTTATTCCGTTATTCCGGGTTCCACGTTCTTTGTGAGGTTTATGCCCGATGGCAATATAACGGAAACATTCAAATAACGATGCATTACAAACTCGTGCGAGAGTCCTAAATCGATTTGCCCTGAGGAAACCTTGGTGGGTAGTAGGGTCACCACGAATCAATTCGGACTTGAATTTTTTTTTATATTAAATTGTTGAAGTTGTACTTGAAGTTTCATGGATATAACTTAAAAAATGACGCAGTTTCATACAAACTTGCACTCAAAAATCCTTTCTTAGTGCGTTAGTTAAAATGGGGGAATGAATAAAGTGGTTTAGGCTGTGCATTGTCTGTCAGGACAAGTTTTTTTAAGGTATAAATAGATTATAATATTCATTTCTTTTAATATTTTCCTTATTTATATTTGTTTAAGCTTTTTTTATATCGCATACTATGCATTTTTATGTAAATGCACGTGAATGCACCTGAATGGACTGATTGAATTAGGTATATCTATTTAAATTGTGTGATTTTGTTTTGTGGTCACTAAAACATTGTTCGTTTGCGTAATCATTAATCCGTAATCCGATGCTAATCGCCAGTTATTTGGTTACCCTACACATAGAAAGAAGGGCTTTCGGATCACGATAATATAAAATAAGTTCATCTTCATTCACCAATTTAACTTTGAGTTATGCGAGTTCGTGGTATTCGTATCGTGAGTCATGTCAAACTTTTATTAATGTTATCACAATGTACCCTCCGGGTAGTGTAATTATAACTTAGAAGTAACTTAACTATAAGTGTACTTCTTCTTCTTCTTTCTCAACCGATAGATGTCCACTGCTGGACATAGGTTTTTTGTATACAGTACCACATGTCTCGATCTTCTGCCACCTGTATCCTACACCTCTGTGCGACTCGTTTAATGTCATCAGTCCACAAAGTGGGGGGTCTCCAGGTCGCCTTGGGACTTCGAGGACCAACGACTCTTCTAATTAACCTACCACTAGCCCATTTTTAGGTGTATACATGTGGGGTGTCAAGAGCTCATTAAGTGGAGCAAAAATATATATATATTTTTTTTGTTTTAGCTACAAAAATGAAGAAATGGGGGGCCGTCAAAGTTGTCGGTTTTAGACCAATTTTGTTAGGTCTATCTCAAAAACTAAACTAGTTAGGAATTTGAAATTTTGTTATATTATGTAATATATAGTTTATTTCAACAACAATTACTGAAAACACCGATTTATGAAGCGGTTTGTAAGTTGTGACCAAAACAAACGAGCATTTTTTCCCCATATGCTAATTTAGCACTTTCTAAGAACTAAGATATCTAGGTCATATGTACGGAACCAGAAAAGAGCGAGGCCCGACTCGCACTTGGCCGATTTTTTTGAATGTTCATATAGCTACTTGTATTACGTAGGAATAAATGAGATGAGATGAGAGATCTGTGTGGGTAGGATCAGTCATAAGAACTTTGAAGTACGCTTGGCTTTAAAAATAACCATCTTTATACACGTGGAACCTTCGGTAAGTACAGCTGAAAATATAAAAGGTCAATTTTCTCATTAAATTATTTTTGAGGCAAGATAAAAGAGTGTCAAACTTTTCGGATTCACTCAGGGAAAAAGATGTCAGATTGAAGTCCGGTTTGGTTATCAAAATCATCTCGTTTCTTTTAGATTTTTTTAGGGTTGTAATACACTGGATGGCGATGACTGGCAGTTAAATAGCTAATAGCCGTTTGGATTTATCATAGAAGTAGCTGATGCCCGCGACTTCGTCCGCGTGGATTTAGTATTTAAAAATTCCGCGGGAACTCTTGGATTTTCCGTGATAAAAAGTAGTATATATATTATTCTCCAGGTCCCCAACTATATCCATGCATATTTTTTCTAAAAGGTATTATAGTAAGGATTTACGGCAATTTTTAACCACTTCCTTCTTCCAAAAACGAGGTTCTCAATTAAGCCGTTATTGTTTTTTTAATGTCAAACCGAAGCAGTGACTCAAGCTAAAGGTGGGATTGTAGATTCTTACCAAATTATTATTTCTATATTTATTTAAGCCTCCTCCATCTGGCGACGCGACACTGGCGAAACAATCTGTGCCCAGTTGGCACGACTAAAAGCCACTACTTGGAAATTGATTTGAATATTTATTTAAATTACTAACAAATTGATTCACGTTTAATGAAATAATGATGAGTTATTATTTTGTTAAGTAAGTATTGAATTGGGTATTTGACTGTTGTCAAAAAGTTGATATTCATTATTTATAATCGAAACTTTTACAAGTAAGAATAACATTTATAGCCACAAAAATAAATCGGTCAAAAAACAAAAAGTTATAAACTGTTTTACTGTGACTGTATCTGCCTCTTTCTAAAACGAAGTTTGCTATGAAGCGTGCATGGAGCTGCTGACTTATGACATCACATTTCAGTAGCATTAATGTCTCTGTCTAAGACTGGGTTTCCACGGCGCGGTTCACGGCCCGCGCCCGCAGCGGTTGCGGGCCCGCGGCTTCCGTACAATGCAGATTTGTATGGAAAATGAAGCAGCAATTTCCACGGTGCGGTTTGCGCCTGCGGCGGGCGCGATAACAGCAGTACCGAAAACCGCTCCGTGGGAACCCTCGGTAACAGGAAACTTTAAAGCTCTATATTTCCGAGACTAGTAAAAGAAGAGTGGCATTATGTTATAATAATTAGAAACGTTATTTAAATAAAAAAGTATCAGCCAAATACCCAATTGTTCAAAAATAATCGTTTTTAGGGTTCCGTAGTAAACAAGGAACCCTTATAGTTTCGCCATGTCCGTCCGTCTGTCTGTCTGTCCGTCCGTCCGTCCGCGGTTTTGCTTAGAGACTATTGGTACTAGAAATCTGTAATTTGATAAGGGTATAAATACCAATCACGCCGACAAAGTGGTGAAAAAAAATTTTGAAAAAAAAATTTTTTTGGGGTACCTAAATTTAAATTAAATTTTTTTCTACATGTAAATTGGGGATGTATTTTTTTTCTCGACTATCTCATAGTGTACACCATTTTGCAATTCAGGGATCCGTTTGTGAAATATGACATTTTAAAGTGCTAACTTTTATTAGAGTCAAGTGTCCCCCCCCCCCCCCCCCCCCCCCGCCTTCTGCCAGCTAAATGGTAGTATATAGGAAACAAGAAAAAATTTGCAGCAGTAGTATATATAATTAATTTTAAAGGAAAACTATCACGGCTAAATAGGGTTCATTAGTTAAGGAGTTATATCTGTTTTTTCTAAGTTAGGTATTACACGTAGTGTAAGTTCCATATTTTGTAGTATATTATAGTATTTAAACCATGGAACTCAAAATGTATTCAATATTCACAAATAAAATAAAAGCACAATCCTAGGTCAGCAATAATATTTGAGACTTTCAACTACGGAACCCTACACTGCGCGTGGCCCGACACGCACATGGCCGTTTTTTTTTATATAGATTAGATTAGTCCTTGACTGCGATCGCATCTGCTTCATCTAGGCTGCAAGGTGCAGTCCGCTGCCATCTTGCATTGTGTGTGTTTCAGGCTTTAAGCTGAAACGAGTCTGGAAAAAATTTCCCACTCACTTAATTCCGAGTTGTTCAAAGTTTTTCCTTCTTTTTAATCTTTAAAAGCTTCGGCGATGTTTGTGTTCTGTTGCGACTTTGGTAGGTACAATAAGTACTCTCGTTGAAAGTTTTATACTGATGTAGTTTCAAGACTTCATTGGTAGTTAGTTAATGATCTACTTTATTTTACTTTACTGGCTGAGTTGAACTTCTGTTCTTCTTCTTTATAAACCGATAGACGTCCACTGTTAAGCAAAGGTCTATGTATGGTCTTCCACAGGCCTCGATCTTGCGCCGCCTATATTCAGCAGCCCTCTACGACTCGACAACGAACATTGTTAAAACAAGACACAATTAAATTTAAAAAATAAAACCAAGACCACATGAATCACCCATAGTGGCAAATAAACTTAAAACGAAAGTATAAAGGTGTTGGTACACTTTCGCCATGAAACCGTAACAGTGGACCGAAAGGTCTATATGCAAATAAGGCCTGATTAAGAATCTTCTTTTTTGTCCGAGATGGAACTTTTGCTGTGAGAAAACAAAAAATCGTTAAAGCGTATTAAAGGTAGAGAAAAATTCTTTATTCTCGAATAAGGTAACTTTGTTTAAAATGTAGATAGTAGGTTTATTTTTTTTATTTTTATTCGATGACAAAGATAGTCTTTGACTGCGATCTCACCTGATGGTAAGTGACGATGCAGTCTAAGATGGTAGCGGACTAACTTGGAAGGGGTATGGCAGTGAAAATTCAACCCATACCCCTAATCGGTTTCTATACGCCATCGTGCCGGAACGCTTAATCGCTTGGCGGCACGTCTTTGACAGTAGGGTGGTAACTAGTCACGGCCATAGCCTCTCACCAGACCGGACCAGAGACAATTCAAAAATTATAAATTCCCAAATTGACCCCGCCGGGAATCGAACCCGAGACCTCCCAGTTATAAGACCACAGCGCTCACCACTGCACCAGGGAGGTCGTCAAAAAGTAGTAAGAAAAGTAGAAGATCTGCCTGAAATACTTACTAAAGTATTTCAGGCAGATCTAAATATTTGAAAGCGCCGTGTGACCTAGTTCAGTCTTCTAAATGTAGATGGACGTCTACAGGCTATTGACGTTGCGTTTCCATTCCCTACGTCAATTCGTTTGTTGATATTTGTGCTCCGTTGCAGCGACGGATTAACTTTTTGGCTCGCTTCTAAAACCTTGTTTCTGTTTTTATTTGAAAACCGTAATATTTTCTTTTGACTAGTTTTGCTATAAATACTACCGAACTATCGACCAAAACTATCACCTCTAACCTTTCGGGGTTATGTGCGTTTAAAAGTACTTACATTTTGCATCCCTCTCTCTGACACGTTCTAATATTTTCAATGATTGTAAAAATCTGATACTTTTAACATCTTCATCATCATTATCAACCTTAAGATGTCCACTGCTGGACATAGGCCTCCTGCATGGACCTCCACCCTCGGTCTTGGGTTCACACAAGACCGTTAACCCGGCACAAGGAAAGACAGAGCTACCTTTTCTGTGTTTCACTTGAGCGACTCTTCTCTGGCGCGTCCACGTCGCGGGGGTGGGCATCACGTGAGTCAGTAGGCCGGCTTGCGTGATGGCGAAGTTCAGAGGGGGACCTAGTACTGCGGGGTATATCGCAGTCCCCTGCCTAGGGTTACAGGTGAAGACCTTAACGGCGGTGTTAGCGGAGATTTAGTTAATCGGAACGGTAGCATTTGGCGGAAGAGGCACGCTCAGTTGCAGGGCGTAATTTGCAACCTGGAGCTAGGCAGCAGTAGTTTCAGTAAGGTTTCGAGGCCGAAGACGTAGGGTCAGGAAGGGCTCAAAATCTAGTACTTGCGCAGGCGCAACCCTTAGGGTATAAACGGCGGCAAGCTGCGATGTCGGAAGGCAACGGGATACCACCGACATTAATTTCCCTAGTTTAGTCAGTTTATATGGAAGAAGGAATACAAAGTACGGCCCCGAGTTCCCGGCGTCCCTTAAATGGGACAGGGGTGCTAAGAATCCCCGGGAGAGGACTCAAAAAGAAAATGAAAATTGGCACATGGAATGTAAAAGGACTGAGAAGACCCGAAAAAGTAATAAATGTAGCTATGGAAATGGAACGATTGGGTGTTTCGATTTTGGGTTTAAGTGAAGTGGTTCAGGAAAGCATATAGTGAATGGGGATAAGGTACTATATTACTCAGGAGCCGATGTGCTCACGGAAACGTATGGTGTTGCTATCATGATCGACAAACACATAGACTCTGCTGTCTCCAACTTCATACCGCTCTCTAACCGTGCAATGATGATACAGCTTAAAACGAAACCAAGACCATTGAATATAATGCAAGTTTATGCACCAACCGCGGATAAGCCAATGACTGAAATGGAAAGTTTCTATGAAGAATTACAACAACTACTTGGACTATTAAAAAATGAGGAAATCAATATAATACTGGGAGATTTTAATGCAAAAATTGGCAGAGGAGAAGTACCAGGAGTCGTCGGAAAATTTGGTCTTGGTGATAGAAATGATCGGGGAGACTTGTTAGTGCAGTTCTGTCAAGAAAAGAGTTTAGTCGTTGCAAATACATTATTTCAAATGCCACTAAGAAGGCTTTATACCTGGACATCACCAGCTCACACGGCTAATAACATAGTACGTAACCAAATAGATTATGTATTGATAAATAACAGGTTTCGGAACTGCCTCTCGACAGCTAAGACCTACCCAGGTGCAGATATAGAATCTGATCATAATCCTGTCATTGTAGACTTAAAATGTAATCTAAAATACTGCAGACCTAAAATTCGCAACACCAAGGTAGACATAAATAAGTTAAAGAATATAACCATCAAAGGACAAGTCCATACGAAGATTAATGAGTGGGCAGTCGAAAAAAGGCGGCAACTGGGTGAAAATCAGGAAGAGATATGGGATAGTCTTAAAGAAAAAGTTTCAGACATAAATAAAAATATACTTCAAGCTTCCAAGATTATCAAAAAGGAAGTCTGGATGACTGACAAAATTATAGATCTGATGGAAGAGCGGCGACTGTATAAGTCGACAGATATCGCTAAATATCAAGCTCTAAATAGGGCAATCCGTCGGGAATCGCGTTGGGCTCGGAATAAATGGTACGAGCAGCGTTGTGATCGCATAGAAGCTCTTATGAAAAAGCATGATCTATTTAATCTCCATAAAGAAGTCAAAGATATGGCAGGTATTCACATTAAACGCCATCACTCACTCTTAGAAGATAATCAGGGGAACATTATTCTGGACGTTGCAACTAAGAAATGCCATTGGGAACAGTACATAAAAGAGCTGTACAGTGACAACACTCGCAAGCTAACGAGTTTGGTGAGTGAAACTGATGGACCTGACATCATAAAATCTGAGGTGTTGTGGGCATTAAAGAGTGCCAAAACGGGAAAAGCGACTGGTCCAGATAATGTAAATGTAGAAATTCTGAAACTGCTAGAACCGGAAAATATCTCAGTATTGGTGCAATACTATAATTATATCTATAGTACTGGAAAAATCCCTGACGATTGGCTAAAATCAACTTTCATAACCCTACCTAAAAAGAAGAATGCAAGAAAATGCCAGGAGTTTCGTACTATAAGTCTCATGAGTCACATGCTAAAAACTTTTTTGAAGATCATACACAAGCGTATAAGGACAAAATGTGAAGACCAACTTAGTGACAATCAATTTGGATTTCGAGCAGGTATGGGAACAAGGGAGGCACAGTTTGCACTTAATGTACTGGTCCAGAAATGCAGAGATATGCAGCAAGACGTGTTCTTATGCTTTATTGATTATGAAAAGGCTTTTGACCGTGTTCAACACGAGGTACTTATGAAACTTCTTATGAATACAGGCATGGACAATAAGGACATTCGGATAATAAGGAACTTATATTGGGAGCAAACCGCAACTATCAGGGTAGAGGGTGATGAAACAGACGCTATTAAAATCGAAAAAGGCGTGCGACAAGGATGCATTCTGTCACCGCTATTATTTAATTTGTACTCTGAACATGTAATAAAAGATGCTCTAGATGGTATTGCTTTAGGAGTAGTCGTTAATGGGCAAGTTATTAATAATCTACGGTATGCTGACGATACTGTCCTAATAGCGTCCACACAGCAAGATCTACAAGAAATTGTGAATAGAGTAAAAGAGTGCAGCGAAAACGTAGGGTTAAGCATGAATGTGTCAAAAACAAAATATATGGTCATTTCGGGGAAGCCACAGTTAACGTCACATATACGTATCGGACTTAACATCTTGGAGAGAGTTGACAAATACAAATATCTTGGGTCATGGCTAACAGACTCGTGGAAAAGCGAAACTGACATCCGAGTTCGCATAGAAATTGCTCGCGCATCTTTCATGAAAATGAAAAAAGTTCTTTGCGGCCGTCAACTTTCTCTAAAACTCCGAATCAGACTCCTAAAATGCTACATTTGGCCCGTTGTTTTATATGGTTGCGAGGCATGGACCTTAGTGGAAGACTTACGTAAAAAAATAGAAGCCTTCGAGATGTGGACGTATCGTAGGATGCTTCGCATAAGTTGGACGGCTAAAGTGTCTAACGCTGAAGTCCTTGCACGAATGCAGAAGAACACCGAGTTAGTGAGAACCATCAAACAGCGTAAGATCTCGTACCTGGGTCATATATTGCGTAACGATAGGTACCGCCTGCTGCAAACTATTTTGATGGGGAAAATTGCCGGAAAAAGAGGTGTTGGAAGGCGAAAGAAGTCGTGGCTCAGAAACATACGGGAGTGGACTGGCATAAAGTCGGTCGAAGAACTATTCCGTTTAGCCATGGACAAGGAGAGGTTCAAAAAGCTGACGGCTGACCTCCAGTAATGGAGAGGCACTTGAAGAAGAAGAAGAATGGACCTCCACAGGCTTCGGTCTTGCGCCACCTGAATCCAGCGGCTCCATGTGACTCGTTTGATGTCGTCGGTCCACCTAGTGGGGGGTCTGCCAACACTGCGCTTACCGGTGCGGGGTCGCCACTCCGGCACCTTGCGACCCCAACGACCATCAGCTCTTCGAACTATGTGCCCCGCCCATTTCCACTTCAGTTTCGCGACTCGCTGAGCTATGTCGGTGACTTTGGTTCTCCTACAGCTAAGCTAAGTTCTCCTAAGCATAGCTCTCTCCATCGCTCGCTGAGTGACCCTGAGCCTTCTTATGAGGCCCACAGCTGTTGGCAGTTACACTTTTGACAAAATGTGGTGAATTACCTTCGATAGTTAAATTCCGACGGATATTTTTGACATATTTTTATCATCATATACTTAGTTTTTGATAGAGAATCAAAGCGATAAAAATTCATAGTAGTTTTCGCCTTTTTCTCTGTCAAAGTTAAGGTATATAATAATAAAACTATATCTAAAATTGCGTAATTAAATTATAGAAGATAATTATTAACCACATTTTGTCAAAAGTATCTGAGATTTTTACAATAATTAAAAATATTAGAATGTGCGAGAGACAGGGATACGAAATTTAATAGTCCTCTTGATTAAATGCTTCAACGGTGAATGAAAACATCGTGAGGAAACATCTCCGCCTGAGAATTCTCCATAATGTTTTCAAAGGTATGTGAAATCTGCAGCCAATTTGCACTGAGCCAGCGTGGTGGATTATGTCCTACAACCATTCTCTGAGAAGAGACCTGCGCTCAGTAGTGAGCCTTCTTTTCAGATTTCCATCATGACCCCTTTAAACATTTTCACCAACAGCTGTTATGGAAGCAGTGGGAGCACAATAACACACCGCTTTTATAATCTCCACTACTGACAGTATTTTTACATAGTAATGTATTTTTTGTGGATAGAAATACATTAGTATATTTTTGTATTATCGGATTTTCATGCTTGGTCGACAAGTGCTATTCAAGAAAATGTATTTTTTCTTACGTTAACTCTATGTTCGCTTGAATCACACGTTATTCTGATCTCTGTATTCACACGTAACTCTGAGTAAATATACTTAAGTAAAACGTTATTTTCTGTTATAAAAACTAATACACGTTTAAAATATTTGTAAACCGAGAATGAGTAATGTTTTTAAAAATTGAAATATAAAACTCACAAAGTTATAAGCTCATGCTAGTTTTGGGATTCAACTTTTATAAAAGTTTTTTTGAAGCTTTTTCAATACGATAAATAAAAAGACTTTACGTCTAGGTGAATATAATAATTTCATGAACTATGCTCTTGTGTACAAATAAATTATAACCTTTTTGCAAGATTGTATCTTCCAGAATAAATGTGTCTTTTGGCGCAATTTAGCCAACTGTCGCAGCCGGAATTTCCCCTTTTATTTATGACAACGACTGTTTCGCTGATATTGTTTACTTTAGTAACGGCAATCGCAGACGGCTGATAAATAAAATAATCAATCTGACTAAAATCGGGAACAATACTCTAAAAAATTTGTATTTCTTGCAATTAAAAGTCGATTAGTAAGTAGGTCATTGAGATAGTTAAGATATGGCAATTTATACACATCAGTTGCCATAATAAAATGAGTTCATCATAATAAAAGTACCTAAGCAATACCAATTTCCATCTACTTACGTGGAAAGAAACCTACCTATTGTACGGTCTATGTCAAAACCGTACAATTCGCCCAGTCATCATTCACGTATTTGTTATAAATACACTTATTTACACTTCATTCACCAGTGCACATTCCATCGCATCGCGCTCACTACTGCTAGGTATTAGGGCGCTCACTACTGCTAGGTATTAGGGGGCAATAAACTTGTACCTGTATCAAGCAGTTTTATTACTGTGCGGTCCTGAACCGTATACCTATGCTAAATCGGCGTAAAATCGGATACCGCGACTAGCTCCTTATACTCGACAGTCGGATACGATTTTTTTATAAAACCTTTTAAATGGATTTTTATAAAACTTTTTTTTAATCTGCGTGGATGAAGTCGTGGGCATCATCTTGTAACAAGAAAATAGTTTAAAACCTTAACCCGACTAAGAAAACTTGGATATAACGTCAGTCATATTGATTTAGTTCGTGTAAAATGTAGCTTATATGTCACCCGGACTATAATAACAAATCGATTGACACTTCATTCATCAAAATCGGCTTAATAGTTTAGATGGTAGAACATTCGTAAATAATCACATTTATTATATAGACTGCTAAAACCATAACCCTTCTTTTTTGGCTTTAGTAGTCGAGTAAAAAATAAAAAGGCGGTCGTCTACGTTAAACTTACTGCGGTAATGGTCAGTTTTCTTATTGCGAATCTTTGGCCGTTTATTTCATTCACCCGCCCATTTATCACGATAGAAGTCGTGATATATTTAGCAATTAAAGAAGTTTTATCAGTTATTCCGTAATAGAGGATAATATTTGACTCATTCTTTAAGGTTCTCGGTACTTACACATTTCATAGGCTCTTCCTTTAACTAGGGCACTCAAATGTGCGCGACACTATCCGTTGATTGTTTTAATATTTTTACGCGAGGTTCCATCAGTGTACAAGATTTGCATACTCATTTGCGAACCCATATTAGGTATTTTCCTTCTAAACTCGCGAATGTCACAATCTTGCCTGTGATTTTGTGAACATTATGTACGATGATGATAATTTTTATTAGTGCGGTTGGACTAATTAAACTATGTTCGATTGTTTGTAAGTACATAAAGCATTAGACAGTTACATCTATGTGCACATTCTGAGACTACTCGTAGTTTCGTCGGTCGTCCGTTTTGATGTGCTTCAAAAAACCGACAAAGCTCGGAATATCGTGAATTCACTCAAAAAAAAATATAACTCGAACACCGAACAATATGCGTTCCTTTTAAGCCAATATTAAAATAGCACTTGCTTTGACGATGAAGAAATTATGAGGAAACCTGCGTGAATGAGTGTGCTCCCTTATTTTCCTAAGGATGTGTGAAGTCTGCCAATTCGCACTTGGCCAGCCAGTGGACTATGGCCTAAAGCTTTATTATTCTGTGTGGTGACCTATACCTAATAATAGACTCGTAGAAACAATAATATCCTTAGAAATCGGTAGGGGCTAACAGCAAATGAAATATAATATTATTTCATAATTAGTACCGAAAAAAGTAAAAATCACTATTCATGTTATGAAGTTTCTTGCTATTTTCTCTTCAATATTTGATCATTCCAAATTATATTAGTCATTGTCGACAGACAATTCAACAGCTGGTAAGGTTTAAGTGAACAAAGACTTTATTTTGAGTTTTCAGTTTAATAACGAATGCATAATGAATTCTCCCAGCAACAGCTTGTTGAATTTTAATATAAAATATTATATCCGAAAAGCAAACATTTTTAAGGTTGGCTCGCATTCTAAGATGTCTCATACGAGTATAATATATCCAAGATGTTACAGTATTGTTTTGATTCATCTAAGTTTTTTTTCAATTCAGATTTCTACGAAATAGTTGCAAAATGCAAGACCAATTCGTTAAAAAATTTAAAATTTTCTTACTTAGTAAACTTAGTACCTTTAACTTGAAGATTCATCATATTCATTAAGAATAGTTTTGAATTAATTATGACCAGGATAAGGCTGCCTTCATTTAGAAGCAACTCATATTATGGCACGTGGCAGTATCAAAGTATCTATTGTTTTTTTTTTCAGGCTAAAAGCTATAGGTAAAGAAATACATGATAAATTTCATCAAGATCAGTTTAGTAATTAAGCCATCAAACGAAAAAGTATTAGACGTATTAACACTAGTATAGAGACATGGATTACTCCGTCCAACAGAGGCTTTAATAAATAATATGTGTCCAAATAATTTGTGGTACACAGGTTTCACGAAAGAGCTCGAAAATACATTTCCATTTAGATTTCACCGAGATTCAGCGGTATTTTTACCCATTTGAGATATGCAAATGTATTCGATGTCTACATCAGCTCCCAATTTGTAATCAAAGAAACAAAGATGACATAGAGATTGACTAACGAACTCGTTGAAGGTGCCTTTGCAAAAATACTGAGATATATTCAATTTAGCCGAATAAATTATGTTTTCAATGCAGCGTAGGTAATTGTAAACTCTTTTAATTGGTTTTAGTTGGTATAAAAGAAGTAAAAAGTTCGCACGATCCAAAATTTTCTATAAGAATCGTACAGTATAAGCTTATTAAGGCCCAATTTAATAGAATACGTCATATGATATATATTATTAGTTGGATAAAACAATTTATTTTACGTAATCTACAAAAATAACCTAACCAAATATAATGCGGGTTGAAATCACTGAAATATACGCACTAGCAATTTTTAAAACCTATTAAACTTCTTTTAACATACCTAGGTTTTTCATAATTATTACTGAAAAGAATTCACGTCAAACTTTTGCTTACGTTTCATTATAATAAAAAACACTTTTTGTCTGTCATCCCAATTTTATCGATGTAAGGTTACATTCAGACTGAACAAATCATACGTGCGCTATTCCTTTTGGCACCGCTAGACGTTTAGGGGTCGCAATTAATGACATTGTATTGTGTAATTTTTTGACAACCCGTCATGAGGCATTTCACGGATATTTCTAATAGTAATAATATCTAGTTCTGTTCTGTCATTGTGAATGGTTTTAGCCCTTGATGCCCAGACTCAGAACAAGTAATCTTTATATGACCCATGATCCACAGTCTCAAAGTCAGTCGATAAATGAACGTTTTAGTGGTTATTGTAGCAGAGCTATGGAGCCCCACTTACCCGTCTGGCAAGTGGTATCATAAAAGGTATATAAATACCTTTTTTTTTATAAAGAATATCAGTCAAGTTGAAGTTGACTAATATTCTCCTCTCCCCTCCAAATAAGCGGAAAGATTGTGTTAGGAGTGGGTACGACAATAGTGCAACGGGTGGGATTCGAACCTGCGACCTTTCAGTTTTCAGTCCGCATCTCTAACCGTTAGGCTATTGAGGCTTAGCACCTACCCCACCGTACCTACTGAGAGGGCGATTCATAACGAACCTTTATGCCAACACATCTATTTTTCCCTTAAAACTGGCTACCAAGGTAAAGTCAGCTTAATACCCCTTAATTCTTCTGATTAAAAATATCACTTGCAAGGGCTAATGCATGCCAAGGTATGCCATTTATAATTCATAAACGCTTTCAAATCTACATCGTTAATGCTAGCGTGCGTGGGCGTTTGTCTGAACACACCTTAAATGCGTGGGTAAAAAGCTCTCGTAGAAGAGGCAAAGCAAATATTATGTTTCGGCGGGCCCTAAAACAGAGTAGTCATACAATTTTTATAATATTATCAATTCGCCTGCAGGTTAATGTAAAAGATCGTTGGTACTCGATTTTTACATTTAATTAAAGATATTACGGTCCACATTCGCTTGCGATGTTATACTTTTGCGAGATCATAGAAAAACACGGTTTAGTATGTACATTTAAGTTATTTTTTATTGTTATTAGTCATTTTCAATCTATTTTTTTACCTTACTATCTTAAATCGTAACGTCGATTAGACAAGATTTCCCAAAATTCAATCTTTAAGGATGTCAAAGGACAATCTCCCTGAAATTTAACATTGGTATAATAATTATTATTGTTTGGTACTAAAACATTGATGTAATTTAAATTAAGTTTAAATCCATCTCATTATTCGAGAGGAGACCTGTGCCCGGTAGTGAGCAGGCGATGGGCTATGATGAATGAATGAATGAATCCGTAAAGGGACAAACGGGGGTAATTGTTAATTAGCATAAGACTATTCCTTGATCTCTTCCCCATCATCTATAGGTGTCAACTGTCATAATAAATATTTCTTTGAATATACGAAACTTTAAATATAATGTTAGAATTTGAGTAAACTAAAAAAAAATATCTTTAACTATGCTAGTTGGCATTTTAAAATTATATAATATTTTCTTCTCTTAAGTTCAACAGATCAAACTATATCAACCAGGCTATAAAACGGTATATACTGCAAAATGGCGCCTACATTCACGTCACTGGCTCTATACACTAGAAAGGGTAAATTAGCTAAATGCTCATCACCTAAATTTGGGGCAATTACTAATTTGGTAGCGATTTATGCCTACTGAACTAGTACCGTACATAGAATCGGGCCGTGTTACACAAGTTCACAACAATGAACTAACCACAGAGGCATCCATGTTGGGTTAAAGCTGTGGTTAATTATTTACTTTGTAAGGTGAGGCTACCTGCGATAAGGGATTCTGACTCGCTTTTCATGTGTATTATCTTCATAAGAAGAATAGAACAGTTAGCTAATGGATTCATTTAATTAAATGTCCATAATTTATACTTCCTTTATTTGATTTTTTGCATGGGTATAGGACTTGGAGAGTGACATAGGTTAATTTTTATCCCGGAAAAACAGAGGGTTCCCGCGAGATTCTAAAAATCTAGCTTCACGCGTTCGAAGTCGCGGGAAATATTTTATGTGAATAGAAATGTGATAGAGTTAACTATCACGATGGGCGGAGATTGCCATGTTGATTTCTATTTTGGCTGGAAATAAAGAATGCTACTAACAATACGGCTTGACAATAGGAAATAAAACAAAAACTACAAACAATGAACCCAGTAACTAAAGGCACGAATGAATTGACTCATGAAAAATGAAGCATACTGGTACCTACACATTGAAATGTAATGACGGAATGAAAAACTATTCTTTATCTGTAGCTGTGGTTAGCAGATGTGTCGCGAGCTAGTTCTAACAGCACGCTGTACATCTTTATGCCGTTATCACGTAAAACTATCGTCCGTAAACCGACTTTACAGATAATCAATTTTTTAAACATTTTTCAACATGGTACCCTTTGTTCGCAGTGTCATCAGCGCAACGAGAACTTGGCAAGGGTGCGCCAACGAACACCTCGGCCACGTCTCCACCAGCGGCGGAGAACGTGATCCGGTCGGGGGTAGCGGTCGACGCGCCCAGACCCACCCCTCGAACCGGACCCTACTTCGACTTGGCGGCCTCCAAGAACGTCACCGCGCTGCTCGGCAAGACCGCTTACTTGAACTGCCGAGTCAAAAACTTAGGAAATAAAACGGTGAGATAAAGATTTTATATTTGTGACGTGATAGCGTCTTATAAATCGATGAACACCGACTGCACGCTCGAAAATGTGTCACGTTCCGCCTGAGCCTGCGCGTGCAAGCGAGAGCGCGGAACAAGCGATAGAGAGGCACTATCGGCCCAAGCGTTGGCTTGTGACTTGTTTCTATATGACGTTATCGCGTAAAACTATCGTCCGTAAACCGACTTTACAGACAACCAATTTTTTGAGGGACATTGCAGATCTAAGAGCTTTTCAAACCAGATTTTTAACCGACTTCAAAAAAGGAGGAGATTCTCAATAGATCGGAATCTTTTTTTTTGCTTTTTTTTATGTTTATTCACCGATTACTCGAAGACGCCTGGTGCGATTTAAAAAACTCTTTTTTATTTAAAAGGGTATACTTCCCAGGTGGTTCCATTTAAATTTAATTAAAATCGGTTGTGCGCGCGGTTTTAAAAAAATCAACATTAAATTAAATAATTTGTAGTGGCGCAGGCGTTTGAAGTCGGTTTTTAAATGAATTTTTGAGCAGTTGAAGTAATATTTAGTAGTACGTTACTTAGTTAGACTGCGGTCTCTTATTCTAGCGTCGCAGGTTCGATCCCGTGCACGCACCTCTGACTTTTTCGGAGTGTGCGTTTAAGCATTTAAATATCACATGCTCCAACGGGGAAGGAAAACATCGTGAGGAAATCTGCATGCCTGAGAGTTCTCCATAATGTTCTCAAAGGTGCCTGAAGTCAGCCAATTTACATTGGGCCAGTATAGTGGACTATTGCCTATAAACCATCTCTGAGAGGAGACCTTCGCTCAGTAGTGAGCCGTTGATGGATTGCTGATGATGATAATGATTATGATGAACTATGAGGCAATACTTTTTCGAATGACAGCATTAAATTGTTGTCATTTAAAATATGATAGTGTGGCCTAAAGTGCGATTTTGATCGCACTCTATCGATGATATCGCAGTAATAACAAAATCGAAGGCTACAGCTCACGTCAAGTTCAGCTGTGGGATTATCTAAAAACTATTAGTACAGTATGATGATCACAATCGCTTCTGATTGGCCGATACTCGAACGCTATTGGCAAAAATGCATTGACGCATCAAAAACGCCATAAATTCAGCCAATCACCGCACTTAAGACTGTAGCAAAGATTGGTACAGCTTTTCCGCAATAGACTCGTCCATTGTTAGAAATTACACCATTTTAGTGACGTCATTTTGACTCCAAAATGGTTAATAACGTCAATGAAACATTGAACGACGTCATTGCCGTCATATTATTGTGTGATCAATAGATCATATCGATGCCAACTTAATACTGCAAAGTACTTCTTCATATTAACTTTTAAGTAAGTTGTTAAATAATAATGTAAAGGAAAAACATAATATTTATGAATACCTACTTTACCTAAACTTAAATATAAAACTGCAACGTGATTTAAAGCTCGCTATGAAAATATAAAGAGAGAATATCACTATCCAAGTTTTAAAAATAGCTAGCGCATACCCAAAATAGTAAAGCTAAGTGCACACGTTCACACTAACGAGTCCCTCTTATTACCGAGCTAACGTCCAATTTACATAGCGGTGTACCACAAAATTCTCGTTTTAAAATGAAACGTAACAATAGCACAATGCAACTTTAAAGTCCCCATTGTGAGGGCAACTTTATAAATAAAAGTCTCATTAAGCCGTGATCCCGCATCTTCTATATAAATAACACTGCTGGGTAACGAGACGGCAGCCGTCCACACGACCTTTTTAATACCATTCACGATGATAACAGTGCAACCTCCTTTCTTTATCGTAATGAGGTTATTAATCCATTTTTTTGCTCTCTTTTCTTTTATTATCTATTCTGCGACATTTTCTCCACGGGGAAAGCCAGTGTTTCTTCTTTTTTTTTGTCAACTGATCGACGTCGACTAATGAACATAATATTTTTACAAGCTTTTATTTAACTTGCAGTGTTTTTATAATATATGTTTAGGTCTAATCTTGAAAGATGAATGGAGCTGATCTGATGATGGAACTTGAAGATGGGTATCGGAATTCTGTAATAAAACGACGTAACTCCATCGAATTTGAGCTCGTGTAATTGACAAGTACTCTGGTCCTAGATTATATCCAGTCTTATGATTTCGTAGGCAGCTACTAAAAGCTTGTTTTTTTTAAAATTAAATTTTTAGTTTACACTTGTTTAATCCACAAAAAATAGTGAATATTTCCGTTGGGGACCAAAAACTAAAATCGTTTTTAGGGTTCCGTACTGTAACGACCCTAGTCCTTCATACTAAGGAATTTTTCATGTTTGATAGTATTAAAAATTGTTGATTAAATTTTATAAAAATTGGTACAGTAGTTAAGTTACGAGATGCACTTTCACATGAGATCATAAAAATAATAATTTTAGGAACTTCAATTTTCATGTCATATAATTTCAATTTGACGTTGACGCTATTCTGTAGAACGATATACTGTAAGGGAAGGCAGCGACGACCGCAGCGTCGTGACGCGCGGATCGTCTATAAGAAAGAACATTGTCCGTGTTTGGGGCATATGTTCAGTGACTTAAACATGCACATACTGTATTATGAGAAATGTGAAGTAGTATGTAGTGACATACTTTATATCAATTATTATTGATCAAGTACAAGGGGCGATACACGAAATCTATTATGAGTGATACCTAATCTGATGTTGGAAGCTGCTTAATGGATGGGGAGCTCTAGTACCTTGGTGCTTTATGAACCTGTCTTTGGGCTAGCGACCGACGATTTCAGATGAAGATTGATCTATATCGCGATGCTCTATGCTGAGTGTTGTGTCAACCTGTAGGTTGGATGCCGAGATAAGATAAGCTTAGGATGGGCTAATACACTTGCCAGTCCGGGCTGTCTGGTCCAGGTGTCTGATTCTACTTTCGAACTTGCTCTGACGTTAAGTTGGAGCCTATCACCACTTCGTGGTGACAACCAACTGTTGGATGCTGAGATAGGATGAAGCTAATGATGGCAGTTGCTGTTATGGTTTTGTCTGGTCCAGGCGTCCGACACCAACCTCGAACTAGACTCTAACGTTGTTAGAGTCCTTCACCACTCCGTGGTGACTTCACGCAGTATAACTATTAACATCACGCAGTATAACTATTAACCAACAACCAACTATACATAAGAGGAGCTCACCTCTATAAAAAAGTCTCAGTGGATCACACCACTATAAAAAAGTCTTGTGGAAACACACCACGGTTAAAAAAGTGTCTTCAGTGGATCACACCACTTTAAAAAAGTCTTGTGGAGCACACCACGGTTAAAAAAGCCTCGCACATTCGTGTGTGAGTGAATGATGACAGTGTGGGGGGGGGCTCATGGTTTGATGGTATTTCAGGGACATGTTCACATTCCTGATTATTGACAAATAATTACCCAAAGTAATATAATATGTATGTTTAAGGAATTAAAGATGCGATCTCATTGCGTCAATTATTATAATAATACATTATTGTTTTAATGGACGCAAACTGAGTGGTCCTTGATGTACCACAAAAGGTAGGAGCTCACCGTCGTTGGCGTGCAGGGAGCCAGCGATCATCATTTTATTTTTTTACAATAAAATGATGCCATCTTAGGTTTGAACGTTGCCTATGGACTCAAAGGAACTTGAAGCAACGATGTGTAGTGTAGACGTTCAATGTGATGTTGAATGTCGAGGTGCATAAGTTGCGATGTAGGTTCTTTTGATGTTTACCCATAGAAATAATTGTGTCTCTCGACATCAGTGTTGAGTCTCGTGATAATGGAGCAAACCGGTATCATTCATACTGGATTTTAAACATTCTTTAATATAAACCAATACGGAAATGACCACAAGCTAATATTTGAACTCTCGCATAAATCAACTAAGCATTATGAACTCATTACTTCTGTTGCTCTAAAAGTTCTTGGGTTAATACGATCACAACATTATAAAGGGTTCTACCACTAGCGATTCACGTGCCATTCTGAAGAAATAATTTAAAAATAGAAAGATTAATAGGAATTATAGGGTATAGATTTTCGTAGGATACTTAGTTCAGTTACAATATGGTGCCGTGACCAGGATGGTCAAACGGCTGATTAGGGAAATTTAAAGTAGGCGAAAGCCTACAATATGTTGCTCGTGAAATGGAAAGAGACTGAGGAAATTTGAGTTCATTAATGTTTGAATCTTGGTTGCGTATTTGTAGTCAGGGGGTTGTGGAATCTATATAAAATTATGTCTTAAGCTAAGTGTTTTGTTG